>OX336417.1:17917978-19372978 GCA_946903255.1 Schistosoma spindalis | reverse complement strand
AAAAATTAAATTACTTCGTAAAGTTGTCGTATGATACTTACATGTTCTCAAAGTTATAGAATGTTTCCGTTACAGATTTTGTTTCATTCCAAATATCTTTCTTTTAGGACTGAAATTTTGTACTGATCAACTTTATGACTGTATTTGGTTTATAATTTTTACATATTATAGGTGATATAATTCAAGTAATCTGTAAATCTGCAGGAAAATTGCCTAGATGTTACTGATTGATCTATAGTTGATTTTACTGTCCCTCATTACTATTTGATACAGATGTAGGGGTGTAAACTGTCTGTCTGCGTTAAATGCTTAAACGAATTGTGCTAGTTTGGAGGTATCAATGTCATGGTTAAACTTGATAGTTTCAAATAAACTGAGCATTGAGTAGAACGTTAATAGAAAATATGCTATTTATTTATTTACTCTGAAGATGTGGCTTACATTAGGTCACAAAATGTCCGAAATGCAATTTTCTACTCATTGGGATATCACAACTAGTATATTTATTATTGCTTTATGTGAGATTTTAAGTGTCGTATTTTCTTATTTCTACTATTCAAATTGAAATAGATAATTTGTGCAAATGATTTGCAAAGTCCAAGACCATTAGAAGGATTCGGATTTTCACTTGGATTGAATGGCGCTGACTTAGATGAAAATGGTTATCCGGATATGGCGATTGGAGCAGCTTTGTCTAGCTCTGTTGCAGTGTTACGAGCTAGACCTGTAGTCAAGTAATCTTCTTCCTTAGAGTGAAATTGTTTTACGGTTTTTATAATTTACATATTAATATTTTATTACACATTAACGTGAAATAACTGGAAATTCACAAATCACACCGATCTTTGAGCTTTGATTTTACGGATCTAGGTTTTCAGCATCTATCTAAAAATTTACAGTAAAGCTTTAGAAATCAACGAAACGATTCACTTTATGTGTTCTTCATATTTCACCTAATAATTTAAGTACAAATTGCAGAAATTATTTTCAAGCTTAGCTATATAAATTTAAAGATTATGGTTTATTCTGACATTGAATGTACTTATTCTCAATAGAATTTCAATATAAACTCAATACATTATTAACTTATAACGTACCATGTACGCGAAATATATAATATTTGACCGGCTTCAAGATGGATTTCCTAGAATTCTAGTGAGAAGCCGTGACCAGTGAAGTCCAATCCGTGTCAGGTGTGAGGCAATTATCCACCTCAGATAATGTTTGAATGGTTGCTCAAGATCATGGATCGATTTAGGTTAAACGTTAACAAAGTTAGATACTGGCCCAGTGGTCCAGAGGTTAAACATTTGCGCGTAAGACAGATGGTACTAGGTTCGAATATCAAGTGCGGGATCGCTGATGTGCACTGCTGAGGAGCCCTGTACTAGGACAAAACGGCTGTTCAGTGCTTTCAGGTTTTCACTTGTGGTCTATCTTAGATCGACTCGTGAATTCAACTGTTAAAAGAAACTTTAAAATAGGGGTTTGTTTTTTGTAAATATTCAACAATGACTTTCATTGTCTGAATAACTTATTAAATATTTGTAATAAAATCAAAGAAATATAAATAAAAGTCAATTTCAAGAATATCGAATGAAATAACGTGGAACTTCGTACGTACGTACATCAATTCGAGTTGCATTACCAAATTAACACAGAGGTTTAGTTGTCGATTCAAATCCCGTAGTAGTAGAGGTGGTAAGAGTATAAGCAGTAATCGGAAACATTAGGGTTTGAAGATGTTATTCAAGGAGTATAATCCAGTGGAATAGATTTGAAAAGAGGAAAAAGGGAACATGAAGAATTCAGAAGACTAGAAATTTTACGCTGAAATTATTAACAGTCATTTCAAGTGAAAAATATCTTTTTCAAATGTTTTACTGTTTTTTCTTAAATTTCACTATCCATATATTATTAAAGTATTTTTATTATTTATACAGGCTAAGAGCATATTTAACATTAATGGATGGTAGTACTATTCTGCCTAGTTCATTAAATTCATTGATGGATTGTACTCATGAAGCTCAATCGATTACTGGATATAAAGCTCCGTCAGCTAAATGTATTGATATGAAATTAATTCTCACATACACTAGTGTTGATGGGTAAATTACAAATACGATATGTATTATTCATTTAATAATTAAATGCATCATTTAATTATATGCTTAAACTGCTCATTTACCTTGTTTAGTAATTTACTTGTGAAAGTCAATGAAATATCGTATGTAATTAGAAATAAAGTACATCAGTCTATGAATTCCGTAATTAAGTTTTCCCTCCTTTTTTCATTAATATGTAATTATATGATAATAAAACTGATTATAAATTAATACCTATTTAAGAAACGTTAAAATCCCCAAAAGGAGGTAATCTTGGTCAGATTAACGTTTTTTCACGTATAAAACGACTCATTCATTCATTGAACATGTGTGGTTTCGTCAGTAAATTTAAATTTGAAATTCTTATTTGTTTTATTCGTGTTGCTTTTCAAGTAATTTGACACTAAAACTTATACTATCAACTTGGTTTAAAAAGAATTTTGAGAATAATATTTACCGTAAATAAGAACTATATATCATCACCATATCCATGTATAAAGTAGTCCTAACTACTTAACTAACGCAAAATGATATACAATTCCTATCAAAAAACTACAAATAGTCGATTATCGTACTCGGCTTTCATCAGGATACGTCATAACTCTTCTCAATGCAAACCTTCTAACTCCCAGGCCAGAGTTTAAATGGTTTGAATTATTTTTTCTGGTGTTTTTAGCAAGTTAGTTTTCTACGAGATGGGGTCGCTAACCCCATGCCCAACCCACATCCTTTATTCGAAATTTAAGACCGGTAGCAGTCCCAGATGGGCTCCACGCGGAGTTAAACAGTCAATTATTAACGAAACTATTTTCGAAACTACACACGAAATGATTTTAAAAAATTTAGTTTTCTAATGTTCAAACATATTCTACAAATAATACTTTGATAATTTAAAGCTTTTTCTCTCAACTATTCATTGTTTAAGAAATGAAGTTCATTATTTGTCTAGTTTTCTTATGTAGGTTTACAAAAAGAAATACATTCCATTCAAAGCAGAAAGTATTATTATTACTATGTTTATTATTATGTGCTCAACAAAATATTTTAAAAATTTCAATAACTTATTCTGTTTTCTTACTGACTGAATTAGAATACATACTTATACTACTTGCTGGTGGTACCTTATCGATTATCATCAAAAGCATACTTAACTGATGGCGTAATCAGATTTCAGATAACAGCTATTGAGTTTATTGTGTAAAATTCAAACTGTGATAACTGATGACTAATATCTTCTTAAGAGTTAAATAAAATCTAAGTAAAATTTACCGATGTTCAATTACTGAGACGGTTAATTGATAAACATCTAAAGATTAAAGAATAGAGACAATGATTTAAAGTAGATTAAGTGATTTTGATATTTGAAATCAAAAACCTAACTACTTATGTATTTATCCATATGCTTAAAATGTATTTTCCGACTTTATTCCTAATCATTACTCTTAATTCTCAGTCCTAATCGATACTGATAATCCTAATCCTAAATTTTAATTCGAACTCCTAATCTCAACCCTAAATTCTAACCCTAATCGTCTTGCAGTTTTTATGAAGAATATTATGCAAACGTATTATATGCATCTTCATTAGCTAAACACTGGTTTTACTTACTCAAAATCATTCCCAAACCATTGAAGATCATCAATAAAATATACTTTCGTATGTTGATCTTCAAGTAACCTGATTAGTTCTCTTCAAATATTTTATCACATAGTTATTACCAGAACATTATTTAGTCTCCCTTAAAAATTAACTCTATACACTTTAAGTATTAAAGAAAAAAAATCACGGCTATTTCTGTTTAAAAATTACTTAAAATCAAAATTTTCAGTGAGTTTAAAATAAGCTCTATTTCCATGAATAACCTTTTAGTTCATATTTTTATGGTATAAATGTTTAAATGTCTAGTTATGTTATTGAATTAATTTGTTTTCTTCAAATCATACCCTGGGATGCACGTACATCCAGCTGACGAGTCCTAAATAGAATGGAACGCGCGTCCTGAATCCCACTACTAGCCACTATACTTCTTTGAAGATAATGAGATAGATATCAAATAAGCAAAAAGTATAAAACTAGAAACAAGTAAATGGAATTGTTCAAAGAATTCTATGAATTTATAAGAATAATCAAATGAGTATTCTAAATATTTAAAGCAATATAACTGATTTATGCAAATATTCGTCAATATTAGAACGAATAGTTTGACAAAAAATTGTGTGCCGAGTATAGAGAAGTCATCATACGTGAAAATTATATTCGAATTAATCTCAATGATTTAAATAACTTAAATAATAATAACGTTTCGTCCACCAAGCTTGTCTGAACTTCTTCATAAATTGCATAATTCTCACATCATAAATCTCAGTGAATAAAATGATCCCTTCTGCCTACCGATTACAAGCTGTTATGTTGGGAAATGTGATTATTTCCTTCATTTAGAAAAGAGAAATCTAACCTATGTGCTGAAATTTTTTCCCCACTATTCGCTTTACTGATTTTTTACTACATGACATTTACAGAATTATTTCATTCTCTTCTTTTATTTTCATTAATAATTGAAAAAAATTTATATTTTTAGGAATCATCGAAAATAATATATGCAGTTAGTGATAATTTATGATGAATTAGTTACTGAGTAGTGACCAATATCAGTTGTTACCCGAATAGCTCTCTTGTAACGTCTCATTCTGTGTAGCTATTTACATTTTGTTGACGAGTGCCAAAAACAGCACAAAACAGAACTAGCAGAGATTTATTACCTCCGTCAAGGTACCTATCAAATAGATTTTGCTTAACATTTTGAAATCGACTGAACATATTTCTTGAGATGATATTCTTATTGTTAATGACAGTTGCTTCAATAAATTGTGAAGCGAAATTTATTAGTTGAGAAACGTTTCTTCAAACTAAATTGACAAGAATATATAGTTAATATTTAAAACAACAATCTTAAATATTATGATATAATTAGAAAGCATAAAAGAAAAAGTCACTCTGTCATTCATAATCAACATAAAGCTTGACATAAATATGATTCAGTACAGTGAAATAAAATTAGCTAGTTAGCTAAGTAGCCGTATTAAAAATAGTATCAGTGTTAATAGTAAAAAATAAACAATCAATAATATACTTCGAAAAGAAAATATGTTAAGAGTGTATATATGTGAGGCATTGGTAGCAGTTCCGAAGCATATTAAATATTACCTTTAATTAATGATCGCGGTTATCTCGCCAACTTCAGCTAAATAGTTTGAACCTACCGGTATAACTCAGTTTAAGAACCAATCACTTTATGGGCCAATGCTACACCTTTGTTTAGCATAAAAAACATGTTTCATGTGTTATATTGATTACTAACTTCATCAAACCTAAATCTTCATTTCAATAGCAGCTCATTATTTCTTTCGACCTTTTGAGCGAAAGTTCTTTTTCTTGAACATTTCTTGAGTAATTGCCATCACAAAATAATATGACTGGATAGTTACTTCATCTCAGCATGATGTTTCCCAACCAGTGCGAATTGACCATCCCTACATGAATTCAGATATAGGTCCTAATATCTCCCAATAAGCAATATATCGCATAATCAACGCATCGATTTTTGTTATATCCGGATAAGAATAATGAATGGTAACTTTTGGGACCCATTTATGAACCAATATTATGAGTATATTTTTATCGCATAATTGTTAAGTAACTAAACTATTCATATTCTTGTTCCTCTTATCATAAGCTTTATTTTGACCTATGAACTAGTGTTATGCGATTTACCATTCTTCAGTTATGCCCTGTCTATCAATAATTATCTCCCTTATTCACAGCCACATTTGGCTAAATCCTATGCAAATGTTGTTTCCTATTTTATAGTACGATGTGGTCTGTCTGGTTGGTATATAAACCTAGTATGTTTGAAATAAATGACTCATATCGCAGAGGCTGAGATTGGTGTTCTCGACTTAACACTCTGGGCTAGGCGAGAAGCAGGACCGATAAGGACTCTAGACTGCTCATACGGGTTTTTACGCGTCATTGGTCCGGTCGATAATTCACTGTTCTCTAATTGGCGGTATCATCACGTTATAGATTAACAAGGTACACAGGCCATAAATTATAACAATTTTCATCATAAATTTAATTTTCACTCTAATCTTGTAAACGTTATTCAAATAAAAAATTGTTTATTATTATTTTATTTAAACAGTAAATCTTGTGATCCGCATAAAACGTATCCAGTATCAATTTTATTGAAATATAATCCAACTAATGAATGGCTTTCAGAAGGTTGGGATCAAACTTCACAAAATTATTCACCAAATTACGAAAGTAAATGCACCCACAATCAATATTCAACTGTAATTTCCAAAAATATTATGAAAGAATTTTATAAAAATTATACTTTATCACCAATTGTCTTTATACGAGAGAAAAGTTTATCAAATAGTGAAATGATTGTTAAAGATTATTTTAAACGTAATGAATCTGCTTATTTGACGGGTTATGATAGTCCTGGGGGATATTTACAATTAGAAAGTAATGCTTTTTGTCGTGATCTACACAAAATAAAAGAGAATATACCATTCAGTCAAGATGAATTAAATTTAGCCAGTACATTACGAATAATATTTCGAGTAAGTTTATCCGGATGCAAAGTTGTCTACTCGTTATATATATATATATATATATATATATATATATATATATATATGTTCCATCTAATGCATTTGTGACATTGTTTACACTTCATGGCTCATCGAATAAATGGAAACTATGAGTATTTACATGACAAGTCTGTATACAAGTCTACAATGTGAAATTATTTATTGAAAAAATAAAAAAAACTATACTGTATGATCAATCGTCATTTGTTTTCATCATGAAATCATGTTATTTTCCCATGTTTAACAATGATACATTTATGATTTTAATTAACATAATGAAGTATTGAAAAGTATCATGTGGAAAAAAACTTGTCTTGATAATATGTCTTAAATTCAGTTAATTTTAATTGTACTGGAAAACATGACTCTAATTACATAAGTTAATCAGTAAATTATAATGATCGAATTCAATATACTTAATGGTTAGATATTGTGACATGATTACCTTATTTATTACCATTTGTCCATTTACAGGGAAGTTCAAAGTTGTATAATTAACATTAGTATATAAGCAGTTTAGAAGTATAATAATTTATCTTCTGTGACTCATGTTTAACACCGAGAATTCGCACAAGTAAACCAAGTTGCACGTTTATTAGCTGCATCATTTCCGCATCAAAATTGTTTCAGTAGTAAAAACACTCAATAACTCAGGTTCCAAAAAATTTACCTTTAGTCCACTACACATTGCAAAATATGAGATTGACAGCTTTCGACTTTGCGAAATGTCATTGATACTCTTTAGAACTAATTTACATGCATCGAATAGTAATAGATCTTGGTGTTGTCATTTATATAGTATAATACTCACAAATGATCAAAAGTTACTCCACTTTTGAGTCACTATCTACATGATAGGACCGGAATATTTTCCACTATTTCTAGGTCTGAATTCTGACTATTTCTAGCTCATCACCTCAGTTGCTTACTATACAGCATATAGTGATTTTAATAAAAATATTTTTAATATATTGGGTATTAAATATAGAAATTACATAGAATCCGTTGCGGTCACTAAAAAATCTGGGTAAGAATGTAACCTTAAGCCTACTAAGAACCCAATGCAATAAGAAGTTTATCTGTCATAAAGTATTGTATACATTTAATTATGTAGCATATTTCATAGTTTCCGTTAACTTTTTATCTGTCTAGGATACATATTTGATTGATCAAACTGATCGTTTAAAAATTGGTGTCAAATGGATTGCTAAAATGACTGAACCACATCCATTAGCTGATCAAATTGACGAGTATCCTGTAGCTGATCCACGTGCAAATACTGAACTACTTCAGGTAAAAATAATTTAAAACTTTTTAACACATTTTTACGTATTTTATACATAATGTATGCATTTCCATATATATATATATATATATATATATATATATATATATATATATATATATATATATATATATATATATATATATATATATAAAACGGTAGAAATCATTATTCAATAAAGGAAACAATTGGGCGATAATGTGTCGAAAAACATTAAACTTTCATCTGGCTGATTATTCGAAAACGCAATAAGACAAACAACTAGTTGTTTAGGTCAAACGTTAACTGAAACTAACCAACTGATATTTAGTTCGCTAATAATTTTTAATTTGCTAGTTTTCTTTTAGAATTTTATATCCTGAACTAATAATAGCTAAACAACGATTAAACAACATAAGACATTGAACTTTTGTTTTTTTAAGTAGAATACTCTTTAACAGTGAACACTCACAACTAGACATGAGATCGAGCCCAGGAACTTCAAGCTTTACATATTTATTATGAAGGCTGTCAACAATATTAAAGAATCTCATTGTAATAGAAAACCAAAGTATATCAAGATTAAAAATCAATTGTAGTTTATTTACTATGAATAAGCCAAACACATATAAAGATATAACGCTCGATTATGTAAGTACCCTTATATTTACAGTTCAATAATTAAAAGAAATACAGATCAACCATTTACAAATTGCTTGACTTATGATTCTATATCACTATCTTGTAGAATTTAGGCAATATGGGCAGAAATATTTACTCCCAGTGATAGAAACACTTTTATTCATGTTAGGTAGTTATGAACAAAACATTAGATGCCTGAGAATTAGGTTTTGTGCCAATTCTGATTCGTCAGCAAGGTGTTACTGCAATCCCAGGATAACGGGAGGTTCGTGTGATATTCAAACTTATATCATCAAACCTGACAGTTATTACAAATACAAAGCATTAGCATTTATAAGATAATGTGCACTTTTTTGGCACCTAATTGAAAGTTCACATTTTTAATTAAAAGTTACTATATACAGATTACTGTTATGGTGAAGAAACTAGACAGTGAGATTGTCGGGTTTGCAGATAACATTTTATGTCGAACTATATATTTTTAAGGAATAAACTACGAAGCCCCGTAGCTATCATGGTCACAGTTTAAATAAGCTGATATCTACTGATTATTAGTTTGAACATATACTGCTAACAACAGAACACCTCCAAGTTATTACATTGCTAGTTTTAGTTTTAATACATGTTTATATTCGCTTTTTAGGATATTTTCTAAATACAAAATTAAATCATTCTAATATTTAATAGTCCTCAATCTTTCTACAAACTTATTTATTGAACTATACAAGGTCCCATCTTTTCTTTTAACAATCAATATACACAACACAGTACTTAGGTATAATTTGGTGGAGTTACACAAATCAATTTGTTACCTAAATACGGTTTCCATTTCTGAATGAAGTCACCTGTGGAGCTGTCGAAAGCTAAATTGGCATTTAAATCTACAGTTTAAGTGGTTAAGATGTCACAGGACATAAACGTTCTGAATTGCATGTTATGTTTGAGGTGGTGAGTATGAACTACTAAGGAGTCACAAACAAGGACTAAAAAGATATTCAATTTATCACGAATTTCGATGGTGCTCCAGTTAAGGTCAACCAGTAGTTTTTAAAAATCGCTATAACTCAACATTTTGTTATTATTAAGTCGATCCTCGACAACCATACCAATGTCTTTCAATAATTCCGAAGAACGAGTAATTAATAAAGGTTCTCTACATTAGCAGATATGTGTAAGATAAAAGTTACCGTGACTATAGGACTTATTATTTGGGTTTAAAACATCTGTTACTGTTATAAAATTTATTTAAAAAACAAATTAATCAGCTCATAAATCGAAATACAATGTACATGGCTTGACACTAAAATCCGGGGTTTGCGTTTCGTTGTATGTAGGGCTCGTCAGTTGAACGTAACTATAACCTAAGATTAATGTATACATTAGAACTGAAGCATAGTAATTTTTCCAAACGCGTCATCCACTGAGTTCTGATAGTCACTAATTTGTTTGATGCATATGGCAGTAGTAATAGTTTGAGTTATCCCGTTGTTAAAAAATGAACCATATCGAGGTAAACCACAAAAGATGCGTATATACTAATGAAAACTCATCAAAATTCAAGTCCTACTATCAACAATTAGATAAATCAAACGCTGACAACTAATTATATCAAAATACAGTGTCATACTATATCAATTGTTTCAAATAATTCAATATTACGAGATATATATATATATAGTTCATAAATTCAAATTCTTTTTTAATTTGTAATGTCAGATATCTTTTGATAATCCCTGTGCAATTCGACAATGTTGCCCAACTGTAAGAGTTAGCTATAATGTGAAAGTAACCAGGTAATTGAAATATCTGTATTTATTTTGCAAATTGTGTACATTTACAAACTTTATTTCACTCTCATCTTTTCGAAATAAACATAACTCAGTTAAGACTTGGTATTTATTTTACGATGGAAGCTTACTGAAATGTTTTCTTTAAATAGTCAAGACATTTCTTTCCATTATATATGTTTATTGGACCCATCACTGAATGAAATTTTTATTGTTAAATCTTGGATGAGTTATTTTTTTCTTATCTCCTCGTAATTCACTTTCATTCGAGAGAAAATCGATCCACTCGAAAAGAAAACATCGAGTGAAATTAATATACTTTCATTGTGAATCTAATGTAAAGAAATTGAGGTTAAGAAATAATTTACTACCTGAGTAGTTGTCATGTAGGTCAACATCAGCCTGTAAACTCAACATCCTTTGCAATCGACTTAAGAGCTCTTGACATTCTTTATAATCTAGTACTTCACTTAATTTTATTTCCTTTACTATTAATTTTCTCGAGTTGTCAAACCTGTGAAAATTTCCACGTTGAATCCTTTCTATTTGTTCTTGATTGGAATACTTAATTTACTTCTAAATAAATTACTATCTTTATTTTGGGTTTGTGGCGATTAGTGAATTTCATTGAAACCATAAACCAATCAATGTTAGACCATCATTGAAAACCCAGAAGCACTGGATGGCTATTCCGCCCTAGTATGAGACTCCTCAACAGTGCGCATCCACGACTCCGAACGCTGGGTTCAAACCCAGGACCCTCGATCTGGCGCTCAAGCGTTTTAGTCTCTAGACCACTGAGTTAACATACAACAGTGTCAATGTCTAATATCAACCTGGTTGCAGATGATTTCAATGAAAATCAATACCTACAAATGGAAACATCTTATTCTCTTGCTGATCATAGCTTTTTTGTCTCAGATTCATATCAACCAGCTTTTACGTTTTAATAACTGTCAAGTAATCGTTTCGACTTATTCTAGAACTATTCAACAATAGATAATATTAATGAATGTTTATTTAATGGAACATGATAACTGTAATCTTTGTAATGATTATACTCCTTCTTAAAATCATTCATATTTTCAATTTTATTTAATTTTATAAATGAAGTGATTTATTCTTTGGTTTAATTTGAATTGAAACAACTTAGTAATTCAATTCACTTGGTTATTGTTTTGCTTGTATCTTTCCATTGAGGTTTAAGACTGCAATTGATCAGTCTGTTATTGGCATATGTGCATACTGTGCGTATGCCTCGATATTGCCTTAATAGCTGAGTGGATAACGCGATGGCGTTTGGAGTGAATGGTAATGGGTTTGAGTCCTAGAATGAACATCAATTCTGAGGTGCAGGTACATCCAGCTGAAGAGTCCCAAATAGGACGAAACGCGCGTCCTGGATTCCACTGCTAGCCACTATCCATCTTTGTTCATAAAAAACTTAGTAACTAGTTTAAAGATGAAATGTATTAATTAACATCAATATTTGATTTATGAGAGAAAAAAGAACTAAATTTTCTAGTACTTGTTCATAATGAAACTTCAATATAAAATACATGAAACAAACAAAAAAATTGATTTGTATTAGAAGTAATAGATGTGTTGAATTGAAATAACCGTAAATATCATAATTAAATTACAGATTGAATTGATAGAGAAATAGATCATGATTTGAGAGTAGCCTTTTTTTTACTACATCCTTCATTGATTCAATATTTAACAGATAAATTTGAAACAATAGTATAATGGATAAGATATTAGATTGTTCTATTATTAAATATTCGGTTATCATCACGAATTACACGACTTTCTGAATAAAAATACACAATCCAGTATGTAAGAGAAAGAATGGAATCAGTATGTATCACATGATCGACTGTTCTATCTAACCGAATAAGTCTTATGATTACATCAATGAAATCTTTTCATCAAACTATTCAAAATATCTTGAGTGACAAATAAACCTACTCGTACTTTTATTCACTCAAGACAGAGTTTTCTATTTGCGAATATACATGCACACAGAATCATATAAGATGTCACTTGTTGTAATCAGCGTTATTAAAATACACTAATACAACATATGAATACTTTATTGGCTAGCTTTCCAACTGGAATGTTATAACATAACAGAATATAATTCTAGTTTTCATGACGTGGTCGTAACATTGCTCGAAATCAGCAACTCTCCGACAGTAAGAACTGGATGAATGCAGTCAACACAAGGCCGTGGGTATATATTTTTCACTAGTTAGTGCCTGTTCACAAGGTGTACATGCTATCTCGTCGGAACTGATGTTCCATGTAAGATTCGAAATTGCGTCTTCCAATATTGAATATCATCAATTACCTAAAAATAGATGAAGTGTTTCACCATGTTAAATATCTGTTAACTACAATGTAACTTGATCATTAGAATTTATCCTACCTAAAGACTAAACAATAAGATATCTTTTACCAACATATGTCAAGCCTTATTGATGTGTCATCTTATGAATGTTCATTCACTCTTAAGGTGATATATCTAGTTGAATGAAAAATTTGAATATTTTCACTGTGTTGTAATTACTATCGGTTAGTTGAACGTTGAGAGCAAATCGATACAATCCAAGGTTAGTTACACGAATAAATTATACGTTTATAGTTTAAAGTCAGAAAGGTTCAGAAATCCCATGTATTCTAGAAGGTGCCGGACACTTTTTGATTATGCTGTATAAGAGATTACAGTAAATTACCGCAGCTCAATAGACCTAAATAAATCATAGTAATATTTGTGGACAAATCTTTACGAATATGATAATAGTTGTTTGTTGCTAATCGATTAATATTCTTCATTTTATGTGCGCGCCTATATAGGAAAGTGTGAATAGTGTCTACTTTTAAGAATCAGCTCTATATAATGTATCTGAGCTAAAGTTTACGAAAACTAATCTAGTTGTGTAAAATCCAGTCCGTAAACCGATGAGGCTTTACTTTCAGTGCTGAAATCAATAGGTCTAGTAAACAGATATGAAATATACCATAGATGTTTTGTTCTAAACCAATCAATACATCTCCCAGTAAATACTTTAAAGGATATCCGAAATTAAAGGTATTTTTAATCAGATTATAAACTTTACACAATCTAATAATCCGTGTATAAGCAAAACTGTTATTTGCTATTCTCAAATAATTCTTAGCAATAATCTCTTCCCTTTCTCAACTTTATCATATTATTCTAGAGATAAAAATGGACCTGTTGTTTATGTGGGTGATGATAATAATCAAACAATTGAATTATCCGTTCGTGTAACAAATATTGGCAATGATTTAGTTTATGCTACTGGATTAGTCAGTAATTTTCTACCAAATTTATTGGAACTTGATTCAACTGTAAGTTGTACTAAAAAATTAAGTGTTCTAACATTTATTAACCACTGAAAGATCAATAAATTAATGTATTGATTAGTTTTCAATAACGTTAAGTATAAATTAAAGCATGATAATCTGATCCTTCCTAAAATCATGACTTCTGAGTAATCTTCAAAACATTTACAGTGATAACCAAAACAACTTTGTTCTAAACCTTACAAAAAAGATGTTTAATCGTAAGATATATCTCAGTTGGGATGGTGGAGATTTGTAGCTCACGTAGAAGTTTGTTCTGATGATGTCGTTCAGAACGACTGAACGATCCAGCTCAGAGAACAAAACTCCCTCAAAATATATCTCAGTCGTTCTGTTTTTTTATTTCCTATACTTGTTTAACACCTACTATGTAGATATATTTGTTTGATTCAGAGTTACTTCAATCAATTTAAGCATAAATTACAATATCGATTTTGTTTCATAGTATTCTCTATACACAACAAAAGTGATATTTTATTAACCGAAAGGATAATAGATGAATAATATAAGAGTATCAAAAAATGAAATAAAAATTTCGATAATGTAATAAGAAGATGGAGATTATCAGAACTATGTGATATATTAGCGCAATACATTCCGAACAATTTGATCACACATATACTTGTTAAGAGCATTTATATATAAAAATATAAGGTCAACTAGACTGGAAATGAGGTAAGAGGAGATAATAATAATAATAATAATAATAATAATAATAATAATAATAGTAATAATAATAATAATAATAATAATAATAATAATAATAATCTGAACACTATTCGAAACCTAATCACTCTGGATAATAAGTCAATATTACCAGGGTAGGTTTAATGTAAGAACAAACTGTTTTTGAATACACAAAGGAGGTTTGGATTTTCGTATGGCTAAGGCTTCTTAAAGATTTACTGTTATTATGTACGGACAAAGTTCAGTTCACCTTCAAAGGTGAATACGTTCGTCAGATTGATGGGGTTGCTATGGGTAGTCCGCCAGGACCATTATTAGCAGACGTGTTCATGGCACATGTTGAAAATCAGGCTGATGACTTAATTGAAAACATTTCACTTTATAAGAGATATGTGGACGATATCCTAGTTGTTTGTGAAAGAAAAGAGGATATGTACCGTTTATTAAATAAATTCAACACTCTCCAAAACCATATCAGTCTCTCATGTGAAGAGGAGAAGAACGATCAGCTCCCCTTCCTAGATATACTTCTGAGTAGACGAGAAGATGGCTCAGTCAAGCGATCGATTTTTAGAAAACCAACGTGGACAGGTCAATACCTTAGTTATTATAGTTATTACCCTGTGCAATGCAAACGTGGTTTGATAAAGTGTCCTTTCAACAGGCTTGATCGCATTTGTACAAATGACGCCATTGATGATGATGTTAAGTTGTTAAACAAAACATTAATAGAAAATGGTTACCCCCTGAAATTCATAAATAGATGGAAAGTCCACGGTATAGTGAGACCTATTGTAGCCTCGGTGGAGAAAAAGCCTGTCTACATCACCTTACCATTCAGAGGTGATTCAAATAGTCTGTTATTGAAACAAAGACTTAAATCAGTCATCAGCAAAACGTACTGCGCAGCAAAGGTCATTGTCAAAGAAAGAACAAGGTGCATGTTTCATCCAAAACCTAAAAGACATGAAAACGATTGTGTCACATCCCACTGTGTTTACCAATTTAAATGTGTGTGTGGTCACACATACATAGGGAGGAGCAATCGTAATCTTAACATTAGGGTGAGTGAACATGTACCCAAATGGCTGCAAAAACAAATACAATCAAGTGACCCAATAAGAGCAGAGGATAAACATCCATCATCCTCTATTGCTAAACATATAATTGAAACAGGGCACAAGATTGATCTAAACTCAGCTTTTGTGGTATTATATAAAAGTGTACAAGGGCGTATACTAAGGTTTATTGAAGCCTTAGCCATACGAAAATTCAAACCTCCTTTGTGTATTCAAAAACAGTTTGTTCTTACATTAAACCTACCCTGGTAATATTGACTTATTATCCAGAGTGATTAGGTTTCGAATAGTGTTCAGATTATTATTATTATTATTATTATTATTATTATTATTATTATTATTATCTCCTCTTACCTCATTTCCAGTCTAGTTGACCTTATATTTTTATATATAAATGCTCTTAACAAGTATATGTGTGATCAGATTGTTCGAAATGTATTGCGCTAATATATCACATAGTTCTGATAATCTCCATCTTCTTATTACATTATCGAAATTTATAAAAGGGACTAATTGCTTTGAATAATTATTTGTTGCTTGCTACGATTTTTTTTCTGATAGCATAATGAGTACTAAACTTAATAGATGATTGAGGATAGACATTTTAGCTTCTATGGAAAGGATTACCTATCAATCGATTAGAAACCAAATAGGTAATACACTTAATACTTTATCAACTTGTAACAGACCACAATTATGAATAGAGAAGTGTTTCTACTTACTTCTTAAACATATTTTGTCGTAGACTATATAATCATTCATTGAAAATATGAATATTTGATTGAAGAAATACTTTTATATCTTTCTGTTTAACCTACAGAATCTTTAAAATCTTATAAATTAAACTGTAAATAACCAAAATATTTGTATAGAGGATTTCTGTAGAATTTTTACAGTTTAAATCACTAACTGATATTAGCTAGACTACCACCAAAAATCCAGAAGCATTGGACGGCTGTTTCGTCCTAATGTGGGACTCTCCAGCAGTGTCAGATGTGAGACATATCAACCGCAGTCAATGGATGTGACTTGCACAATCTAATCTATTTAGGTTATACTCCAATGCTGTTGAATGACGACTCAGCGGTCTAGAAGTTAGGCTTTGGATCGCGAGACCAAAGTTCCTGAGGTCGTGGATGAGCACTGTTGAGAAGCGTCATACGAGAACGAAATGAACATCCGGTGCTTCCAGGTTTCCAATGATGATCTAGTTTAGATTAGTTCATGATTTACACCATAAGAATCAAAAGATTTATCTTTGTGTAGCATGTATTATTTATGGTAGATATAAAAACTTCTGCGACTACAACTTTATGTGACATTTTTTGTATTCTCATATAGAAAACTATTGGACAGCTGAACATCTGTTATGTACACACAAATCTTATAAAGTATAATATTTTATAATATAAAGCTTACTTGCAATCATATTAACTCACTTTGCATTGTTCATATGGTTCCACCGATTTGATTGGATTATTTTCAGATGTTCTCTATGTATTTTAAAATGTCATATTCATATAAGCTTATAATTCGTTCCTTCTTATTAAATATATAATGAGATCTTTATATAAATAATTTGAATTGTAAAGTTTAGATTTAACGTATAGTTCATTATAACAGACAAATAAATTATACATCTATAAATATCTATCAGGAAATGTCACACTTGGACTGATACGTTATTTCATCAGGGTTTTGCATATGATATTTGGAATTTAAAGCACTCTAATATAAGTACTATCCATAGACTCCTCTGTAGATTGAAAAAATGTCACATCCGATAAATCAATTGGGGGGATATAGCTTTGGGAGATAAAATTTTAAGAAAGTAAATGATTTATACAGGTTGAGTCTCTTAATGGTAACGAGTGATTTTGTGAGAAATATACTTGAAGGGATTATACGGTTAAGGTATAAAATGATATACCATATACATATAAACTCTTCATTTCAGATTGTGGAAAATTTTAACAGTGGTGAAATATTATGAATACACTTAAATAAGAGAGTTAGTGACCATAAGAGTTTAATTCATGCTTTTGATTTAAAATTTCAATTATTAAAATAATATAACACCGTCTAGAAATGCATTGATTTAACTATTGATAACAATAGAATGTTCACATGGCCAATTTTCGTTCATGATCTGTGTCATAACCTGCTCCTTGCTATACAGAAAATATCTCAAGGATGACTGCAATGAGTAAACGGAAAGTAATCACTCTACAACTGTACGGTATGTGAGAAACGGCAAAAATCACAAAAATTAAATTTTTATCCACGTCTAGTTCTGATTAATTTTCTTCTTGTTTATCTTTTAATTATTGTCTATACATACATGAAAAACAATGTTTAGTTTAATTTTTTCTGTGTTTATTTTAATCAGTCATTTTTTTAGAATTACTTTATAACCAATGATTTGTTTTTCAATCTAGCTAAAAGAAGCCAGTTTAATTCAACCGGATACAGCAATCTGTCATCTTCAATATCCATTAGCTTCTGGTGAATCAAGTGAATGTATGATACGATGGCTTGTAATCGGACATCAGTTAACTGTACAAATGGCTAAATTTCATGTAAATAGTACTGTGTTAATGTAAGTCATTTGCCTGTTCATTTTTTTATATCTTGTTATATTTAATGAGTCGCTTTGTATTTCTTTTCTAGTCGGTATTATTTGTTTACTGTAAATAGGCACACATGAATAAGTAGTCATCTTTCTAACCCCCATGGTAAATACCACGAATTTTAACTTATTTACTAGTTTGGTAGTCTCCCACTGATACCACATATAGTTCATATGTTCTGCTTTCCAGATTTAAACCTTTCATATCACTGGCATAGACTAGACATGAAGATAATTTTCATTAGATGAAGAATATTTTGAAAAACCAAGAATCGCTTAACAGCTGGTGTCATTCATCTGGCATTGATGACTTGCTTCAAGGTGAATGAGATGTGTTTGATCAATCAAGTCAAATATTGTTATAGATCCTCATTGATGATGATGAGTGATAGTCTCAATAAATCATTAATTTACTGAATATACGTAAAATATAAATAATTCCTATTTTAGCTGGTTGACATAGTGCACATTATGAAACTTAAAAGTATTTTGATATCGTACGTTCCACACTTTTGATACTTTTAAAATACAGTGAAACATCTGTTTAGATTTTTTAGGTTTTTATTCCCACTTCAATCCCACACACCGGATAAAGTTTTAAGTGTATATATCTCAACTTTATAGCGATTAAATGCTAGTAAATTATTGAAAAGTATTCAAATAAATAGTGAAAACCGTTTGTTTCACTAAATTTTATCATATTTCTTTATATAATTTCATTTCTAGATAATAAATTCTACACACATAAACATAATTATTCAGATTATTATACTTCAGTATATTATATTGGCTTAAATTTCACTTTTAATGCGATAATAAATTTTGTTTCTAAATGAATGCATTCAAAGCTATATGTATGAGTTTGTCATCTGCTCTCATCATAAGTAGAATCCACAAATGGCTTTCGTCATTCACATCGGTTAAGCAACACTGAAAACCATGAAGCATTTTGCTGTTATTTTGTCACTGTGGTGCACAGAGATTATCAGATATAAAACACAGGCACCAAAAGACCGCGTTACTTTTAGATTACTGAGTTGCATCCTAATAGTCCAGATTTGTTCAATATTATTGATGTGATACTGTTTAACAGGATCATTGAATTCAAAACCAGAAATTTAAAAGTAGTACACTCTCCATGACAACTGACAGTTCTCGGACCAACCTCTGGAATAGTCGGCGACACGTACTGTTTGGCAACCGCATAGTTGGATGGAACAGATTTTCAATAACTCTTGGCTTTCAATGATACTAAAATAACAAGAATCGTTCTCAAAATGTAAATAGGAGTAATACATAGAATGACTGGTCACACTTTAAGTTAGTTACATGTATTTCTTTTCACTTTTAAACTTTTAGAAGTTCTAATAATCCCATACAAGTTGAAGGACAATTGACTAATGAATTACAAGTAAATATTAAAATGATTGTCAATGTTTCAGTATTTGGGTAAGTTGTGATTAATGTCATTACTGTTAACAAAAACAAGATCTTTAGCGTACTAGTGAAAATAACAAATTTCTGATTCACTTTTATTTTCATTATTTCTCTCGTAAATGTTTCATCAGTAGGACTAGGTGGCTTTATCATGAACGCAATAAATGTTTACAATGAGATATATAGAAAAATACGCAAATGAAAGTAATTATCTTATTTAATTTTGTAATCGAAATTATATAAATTGATAGTTATGAATAGTTAGTTTTGTCTTATAACTCAGATATCAGAGACTCTAGTTTGAGACAATCACTTCAAATTAATAAAATTCGATCTTTACTCTTAGTGATATTTTAATGAATAGGATTGAATGTGACTTAACTGTTCATTATTCACGTTATACTATATTGTTCAAACAAGTTCACAAGCCAACTTCAAAGATGTTTATAGGTTTCATTTGACAAATCGAAAAATACTGAATTCTCCTCTTTTTTGATATTATTATATTATTATCTACTATGGAATCACTGAAAACTCAAAAAACCACGATTAGTGTTTTTATCTTAATTTGTAATGTAGTACATATTTTCGATATCAAAAAGGTATCGCATCTGAATTATTAAGACATGTAACCAGTACATGTAAAATTAAGGATGCTTATCACATTAATAAGTCTTAATCATAGACATAGAGCCTGATGATTTATCCTAATTCTTCATGAAGACCATGAATTAATCAGTCACTTAATACTGGCTATAAAAATAAAACATTTTCTGTTTTACAATTGATCGATCACTAACTAGAAATCACTATGGTACTTTTCAAGTCATTTACTGCTCATCAAATTCTTTTAATAAATTTGTAATGTGGTTTATTTTTATGAACCTGAGCGAGCATTATACCCTCAGGATTACATATACATCTTACTGGCTTATGTCAACTAGCAGAAAATCTATGTCCAAGATTTTCTGCCGTACTAATTCCATACCAACTAACTTTTTTTCTACGTTAAGTTAGAGATTAAACTGTTTTTACAATCAATTTTATTTCCAAACAATAATTTCAGTCTTCACTTTTATTAAAATGATGTCTACTACTATTATCTTAGTGACATTTTAATCTAGTGTCAAACTGGTGCTAACCCCAATATCAATTACAACTGAAAACCCTTTAGATACATAACAGTTTAGTCATTTCATTTTTGAATAATTAAACAAAACAACAACGAATAGACACTTTATTATTTCAAACTAAGTAATATAGTACGTGTAGATATGATTAAGTTAATTTATTTTTATAACTTTATAGTTTTATTCTCTGTCGTAAATCATTGTCTCTAATTAGATCTCCATTAATCTCTACAAAACTCTCTAATTAGATTGTAACAAATTTTTCAGTTATTTTTTTCTTGTAGACATTCTATATTATTTATGAATCAGAATTGTATGTAGTAGAAAAAGTTGTCAAATGTAACATTTGACTGAACTGTTCATTTCTGTTTATTTTTGTTTTTCGAATTCATTAGAAAAGAAGAGATATGATTTACTACTTGTGTAGTTGTATTATATTCAAAGTTATTGTATAAAAGAAGAGAATTGGATAAATTAATCATCATCAGGTTTCAACAACCAGATCAATATTACATAAATATTGAGTAACTAGTTCTACGTATTTGAAAATGAAATCACCAACTAAGTAGTTAGTTTGGTTTCCTAAACCGAATACCAAATAACATGAAATAAATGGCTGAGAACTATTCAGAACAACAGTGACTGGATAAATAAATAAATAAATAAATATAAATATAAATATAAATCGTGAATGAATATCAAATATTAAACAGCCTTAAACTAGTGTTCTTCGCTTTCTAATGGTTCTCAGACCGATGTACGTTCGTAATGAAATCTTCTTTCAAACCAATCGAATCTACATAAACAACCTATTTAAATATGATTTTATTCAAAGTTTAAATCTATGCAATTAACTATAACCTTTTATATACGGTTTTACATGTAATGTTCCAATCTGCTTACTTAAGTAAAAGTTAAAAGAGCTAATATCAACTGATAGTGATGTTATTAGAGCACTTTAATATAGTTTTGTTGTCTGTATAAAAGTACAGTATAGTTATTGATCTTATGATTTTTAATGCAACATAGAAAAAACCAACATTTTTGTGTTGGTTTCATTGTAGAACAACTGAACCGAGTACGATTTACTTTAGTGGGAATGTTAGTGACGGGATTAGTTCAATGTCAGCAGAAAATCAGATTGGTGACGTTAGAATTGTTGGGAAATTTACTGTAAGTAATAATCCCTTTACTTTAAAGTTACCTTCATATTGCATACACTAGCATTCACCTTGGTAATATTTAATGACAATCTCTGTTGTTATTATTATTTGAGTGAAAATCTTTGAAATCTGTACCACATCTATCTACTTCATTTGATGGTGATTTACAGCCTTACCATTTCTATCCATATTCTCCAACCTCAACACTACTCGATAGTTTTATTACATACAAGCATCATAGGTTATATTTCACAAACATAAAATGACATAGGAAGAAATCCTGCATGCATAATGTCAATAATGTTACTGACTAAATTCACAATCTTCAAATTTCTGTATAAATATATTGTTCTTTTATGAAAAGAAAATTAATCCTCACTTTATTGATTGACTGATAAAATAAAAAAGTGTAATAGACAATACACATTGAAACATTAAAACCATCCCACTTTCTTTTGTATCACAAACATACTGAAAAGTAATTTTGTTGAAATATAGTTTAATTTATGTGTCTGTTGTTAATTGTAAAAAAACTGCATACTTTAATTAAAACATTTAAGTCAAATAATAGTTATTAGAACTAACATAACTAATTCACTTTGTGTTGTTTTACTTGTATCTTCCCATTGTTATTTAGGACTGCAATGGATCAGTCTCATGTAACATAACTAATGCCATATTCAATATATTAATTCAAGTTTAAAACATTCATTATGATTTTGTGTTCAATCAACTATTTGAAAGTATTGCTTCCAATACTAAATAAAATAATCTTAAGAATGTAATCAGAATAAGTAAAATAAGTAACTCTAAGCATTGTAAACGTTTTTAGTCCACTCTTGAGTAACAGTACAATGAACTGTAAACAGTATAACATCATTGACTTACTAGGTCTCAGTTTATCTAGACGTTTTTTGACATTAAATTTTGAATGAAATGTCGAAAAAAACAAAAACAATGTAGACAGAAATTTGTCTACCATATTTAATCTTGATCGATTGTAGTTAGAAATTATATTTATAGAATATGAATGAAAGTTTTAGTCGATAAGGTTTTTAGAAATTATCATAAAATAAGAAAGATTAGTTCATCGAAAAAATCTCCTTTTTTGGGTAAATTTATTTTCAAAGCTATACAACAGCAAATATATACGTAGCTTCCAAAATGATAATAAAATTTTACTAAACATGGCAATTGTGTACAAAAGAAACCTGTATAACTTCTTCTACCATGATCTCAACCACTCGTAGTATTTTCTTTTCATTTCCTACTTCGTAGCCATCTGTTTCCCTTCTCTCTTCTTCCCTACGGAACTTTAACACTCAGTTGACTTGTTCCTGTTTCTATGATCTTCATGGTTACAATTCATCTCCATTTCAAAATGTTTTCTTACCGCATTGAGTCTTCCTTTTGCAATTATAATTTATTTATCATCTTCATGATAAATGCTCAAGCTGTCAGTAAAGAAATGAAAGTAAACATCAACTCTCAGATGCAGGTACACCCGACTGACGATTCCCGAATGTGACAAAACGCACGTTCTGGATTCTAATGCTAGCCACTGTCTATCTTTGCCTATAATTGTCATACTGTTTTAAAAAGCCTGGTATAGTTCATCAGCTTGAGGAAGCATAAGTATTTACATATCTAACTGAGCTACTATCCCCCCACGTATGTAAGTATAATGCATTGTCGACCTAAATGAATAATTTATTGCTACAATGAACTCTCCAATAGTTAAGACTTATGACATATATTGAGATATGAACTCAGGATTATTATTATAAATACTTACAAATAAAATCACAAAATATTGTTTACTCTGAACCTTAAGCGCTCATCATTCTAACCAACAACTTTCATTGTAAAACTATCCAGTGTCTTATCATTATGTTATTAGGATTTAGATCTACATACCATTCATCTCAGATATGGGAAATTAACATAACGATATGACTAAAATAGTTTGCTATCGTTTTTGTTCTTTTTTTATCACCTAGACTTCTCCCTATGATGACTAGGGTGCTTAGTCAAGGAGAGAGGAATAACAAGAGTTACTAGCAAACTAAAAGCCAAATAACATTCTAATTTGACTACAAACTGTGTATTCATTTCATCCGAAAAGCGTTCATACTATAAATTATTGATGACTCTGGAATACGTCACTAGTTAATGTAAATGACAGTGAACAAGTCTTCCATCAAACATCTCAATTTTCAAAACAGTGATTTCAAACAAAATAGTCATTTCTAGATTTAAGAACTGTTCTCAATCAGAAATGTTAGTTACTGGCGAATAAGAGAAACGGTATCAAGTAGCAGTTTTAGACTGTCTTTCTAAAGCTATTTTTATATGTAAGTATTGTGCTGTTTCTTACTGTTCTTGTTCTTGTGTTGCTAAATAAGGTACGAAATTTACGTAAACATAGTTTAATACCAGCATCACGTCTGATCATTGATTGGCCTTTTGAAATCGCTGGGCTTATCAATGAACCACATGGAAAATATCTTCTCTATTTGCTTGAAAATCCTTACGTAACTCAACATGCGCTTCCAATTCCTGGTCAAACATTGGACAATGAAACTAGTGTTGTTTGTGATTCGAAGGCATTACAGAAAGTTGTTAATCCACATAAGTTCCGAGTGAGTTCTTTTCAGTGGTTCCTATCATTTTTGTGTTGATATAAATGACTGTTATTTTGTGTTCTGAGGTATACCGGTTGAGCTACGAATATACAAGCTACTTATACACAATCTTATCCGTGTACTTGAATGAAAATCCAAGAGGTAGGAACCATTAACTCAAAGCCCCGAATAGAAGATCTATGCACAACTCATTTTTAAATACATATCCGTTTCCCTCAGAAAATTAACGCAGAGCTTCAGCCAACAATATGTATCTGCTTCCTCAGGAAGTTGAGTCAGATCTTGGCCAATGACGTGCATTTGTTAGCATTTATCACCTATGATGTGGGCTTAAGCCAATATATCTGATTCGCTCATCGTATCACGATGCTTTCAATTAATCTCTGTACTGCTTTTTATCATACAGCATTTTAAGATATCAATCACGTTTTCTTCAAAGTAAAGCAATGAAATCGAAAATAAAGAAACATGCTTCTGAAGCAAGAGAAAGTGGATATTATCGAGTGAATATAAATAACTCACATTTATGAATGGATGATAGCCTAATCACTTAAATTTTCTACCTTGATTCAAATTATAAATAAGTGAGATAAATTATAATTCAAAAAGTAAATGGTAAATCGCAGGTTAGAAAACTAAAAAGCACAAGATAACCTCTTTAGAAAAGTATCACAAAAGTAACTGACCAACTAACATCTTCCTTTAAAACACATCATTCAGATGAAGTTACTTTTATGCCACTGGTTGGTAAAAAAACAAGCTATAGTAGAATTGAAACACTCTGTATTTTGTACTGTTATAAGTTATTGGTCATAAAATTATTCTGAAGATATGACTCAGTAATCCATGTTCCTTGTCTTCCACGAAGTTTTGAGAACAGATTCATATGACCGATTACTAACTGTGGTGTCCCAGTTTTATATTCATTTCGGTCTAGGAATTCGAAAACTATATTTAGTCCTCAAGTAATAGGTATAGCTCATAACTTCGTGCATAAACCCATACGATGTTGTTAATCAGGAATTTGTTGCATTATCGTAATCATTATTGACGTAACTATTATTTGAAGTTACATTTAATGTATCATTCTACATAACCACCTACTTTTAATGGCACTACTGTGAGATTCCTAAGTTAATCATTACACGCGATCAAAATGCAGTGACTCTATTATCCCAATATACTTTATTCGTTAAAGCCTATAAGCAAACAACGTCTTAGATCATAGCATACTGCATTACTAATAATAATCTGTCAAAAAATACCCAAACCGAGATTAAGAAACTATTTTATTCCGAGTAGATCAATCTTATTCTATTCATTTGTGGAAATACATTTGTTCTATCTTTATTTGTCCAGTGAAAATAATCTCTGTAAGTAAAATAACCCACAGTGTCATTGAATAAGAAAAAGAGAGTTCAGTGAAGAAAATTTTCTTTTCAACGAAATCATTTACTTAAGCTGTACATAAATTTTCCATATATACGAATGTACAGCTTGAGTAAATGATTTCATCGAAAAGAAAATTTTCTTCGCTGAACTCTCTTTTTTTTATTCAATCTCTGTAAGTCCTCAGTAACCAGATTTTTCATATGCCTCGTCGTTTGATAGTTTATCACTGCACTACCTACCTAACTGACCATTTTGGATTTTAAGGACAAAGTAGAATTAGTAGAAGTTAATTCAAGCAAGTAATAAAAATAATCTAGCGTGATGATGGTATCATGTACCAGGAACTTACGAATATTCACTGCTGGACACTTAAAGGCATTGTTATGGTCCAGTAGCCACTTATCGGGATCGTATAGATTCAGTCACATATGATCCCTCAGGAGTTTAATATCCTTCACACAGGAATTATTCAGTCTGTTCTTCAGAAAGTGATTCATATCGGCTAACATCATAAATATCGCATTTATTGGACATATGAATTATATAAGATGATCTATCCTAATGCTATAGTTGTTTTCTTTCGAAGATATTTTCTAGATTAAGAAAATCAAATGATGGTGTACCTGTACGAACTGCGCCAATTAATATCCCCTCAGACAACCCTTCTCCGTATCCCCCACTATCAGACAAAATGACCTTGGAACCAGTTCCCGATCGTTTGACAGATTCAAAGAAATTAGTTGATCGAAAAATGACTACAATTGTAAGTATTGATCTGTGTGAACATAGTTGTAGATTGTATATTGTTCGTAATAATTACATTATTCGTTCACAGAATGGTGGCTAATTTTGTATTGTTGAATTGTTAGTTCTTAACTCCTAGTTCCATTACAATCCTCCAGATTAAGTGGCTGAGCATCATAGAGCATCAAAACATCTTAATTATACAGGAAGTCAGTCGCATCTGGCTAGGTAGGTTTTCCTGCTGAATGCTTACAGCTACTGAGCATTTTAAGAAATAAGTTTTATTTCCATTTTTAAAGTCTATTGATGCAATGAATACTGGTCATAATTCACATCAAATAAATTTTGATTTGTAATCATTACCATCTTTCACCTTAGCAACAGTACGTTCATTTACTTTCTTCAGACAAATAATTTGCTCGTTAATAACTTATTTTGTCAGCCAGTGATTGGATCATTTTCTGTATTTTATTATTTTCTTAGACTTTAATTTCTTGTAAACATCTTATATTTTTAGAGTTGTTATAATGGACGTATACGATGTGTACCAATTATTTGTGATTTAGGCAAGTTATCCTATAAAGCTGGACCAATTACACTTGAATTTATCGCTAGACTCTGGGAAAATACAATGCGCGAAGTTAGTTTTAAATATTCTTACTATTTTTTTATCGTTTTCTAAAATTATAGTTTGATTTCAATGACTTTTTGTCGTCAAAAATGTTTACTCACTACAGCATAACTTATTTAATAATGATTAATGATGTATACTAAAAACGTTTGTAATGGTGAATCAAGATTAACATTTGTCAACAAACAATTCAAAAGTCAATCTAAGCTCTACAAAGTTGAAGAATTGTTAACTGGACTAATCTAGTGTTATATTTGTTTAAATGATAGCTACGTATGTAATTTGAGAGCTGACAAGTCTATAGACTTTGATTAATGATCTTTTTTTGTAGATAAAATTGGCCTACCTAACAAACTTTCCTGTTTACTACGTACGGTTTCTAATGATTTACTCTAATAGGAATCAATAAAACTACCGATTTATGAATTCTGATATAAAAATCCATAAAAAATTACATCAGCCTTCAGTGAAACGTACTCAACAATTTTACTCGGAAACCCTCACCTATTGATGACAGTGAATGAGAACTGGATTAGACTTCCAGGTCAAAGGCTCGGTGTGTGACCCCAGAAGAAAGCCACCTGCTTCGGTTTGGACACCCGGTCAGTATCCCAGACCTCACACAAACTGAATAACGAAGTGTGGCGCATATATATTCGGTGCTTCCTTGTACCAATGTTCATGTGTTGGGATAAATTTACTGAACATCAATTTCGGGTTCATTCTTTTTCTTTGTGTTTACTACTTTAATATTTTTAGTATAAACTTATCTAATGTCCCAATGCCGTTTCTGAAATTTATTATTTTCTTACTGTTATCATCTTGAAAGTGGGTATTGATGAGACATCAACCACCCAGATTTTACAACAACTTGGGTGGTGGAATCACTTAACTAATAAGAAATGTTGGACACAGTTTGATTTTTTTACGATTTAGTTCGTGATAAATTAGTTTTTAATGATAAAATCTTTCTGCAATATTCTAAATTTTAAAGAATATAATTGCAAATTTGGAGTCGTTTTAAGGTCCTATAAGTGACTCTGAAGCATTACAAAGTCAATAATATGGGAGTCACTTGTTTCAATTGTCACGACCAACACTTTCTTTCCGCTCTTTTTTCGTAATACAATGCTTTAAACAATAATAACACAGATAAATTAATAACATGACCAATCAGAACAATCAAACTATACAGAAATTTAGATGAAATCTTCTTCTTCGGTGTATTATTGTCGGATACTTCACTTCACTCGACTGATCAAATCAAAACACAACTTGGACAGAACGTAAATATATTTCAAAGCCGATAAGTCTGATACTGACTTTCTAGACGTTTCCTATAGCCTCACACTACTTCTACACTTCAACACAAACAATAGAGAAAAGATGCGAAATCTTAGTAGAAGCTTTGTTCCAAAGTTAGTTTTGTACAGAAAATCAAGCGTATTTATGAAGTTCTGCGTGACCTTGGTCTTCTAAGGGTTTTTGGAAACATAAGAAAAATAGTGACGGCATAGGTATTTATCTAATCAAAAATGTGACACGTGACCTGTCAGTTTCTGGATATTTTTGAGACGCTTTTATTCACTGCAGATAAACATTTTCTAGATTTTCCTGGAATTCTATGGACTTTGATGATCAGCATTTTTGGACTCTCCAACGAAAGCGAAACAGTAGGTTTAAGTAAATTAATATCGTAAGAAAAAATTAATGTACAGATAAACCTGACACATGTATATTCTAGAGTCTTCTCAGTTCATCCACTAGCGCTAACTAGTTGAAAATGAACAGTTTAGCTCGCTCCAACTTGATATTTTTTGAAGCATGCTTTGATCAAGTTTCTGTCCCGCTAACATCCAACTAGTATCAAAGAAAGCAAGATCAAACTGACTTTTGGCTGGCCTTAAACAACAACCAACTGAAACTTAGGAGTACTGAACAACCACTTTGAACTAGACATGTATAAAAATAATTTGAATATCTAACCAGAAATTAGGAAAATAAAAGTAACAGATAACAATGAAACCTATAGAGTATATATTTTTGTGCCTAGTGGTATACAAATAAGTATAAATCAATTAGCAGTAAATAAACTAATATAATTCGTTCATAAGTAAAATTCATTTCACAGTATAACAAATTGACTGAAGTTAGATATATAAACCATGAATTTAAAACGTCGTTCTGGCTGTGAAATCTGAAGACTATGGAAGTGTTCCCCAGTTGTGCCGTGGATATGCAATGCAGGAAAATCACATTTTAGGACGAAACAGTTGTTCAGCTCAGGTCCACTTTTTTTGTAGTTGTCTAAGGTCACTTCTTTATATTAAATACGACATTCTTACTTACTTACTTACGCCTGTTACTCCCAATGGAGCATAGGCCGCCGACCAGCATTCTCCAACCCACTCTGTCCTCCGCCTTCTTTTCTAGTTCCATCCAATTCTTGTTCATTTTTCTCATATCTATCTCCATTTCTCGGCGTAATGTATTCTTTGGTCTTCCTCTCCTCCTTCGACCTTGAGGATTCCATATGAGGGTGTGTCTTGTGATGCAGTCCTGTGTTTTCCTCAATGTGTGTCCTATCCACTTCCAGCGCTTCTTCCTGATTTCTTCCTCCACTGGGATCTGATTTGTTCTCTCCCACAGTAGGTTGTTGCTTATAGTGTCCGGCCAGCGGATCTGAAGTATTTTGCGTAGACAACTGTTAATAAACACCTGTATCTTCTGGATGATGGATTTCGTAGTTTTCCAGGTTTCCGCCCCATACAGTAGAACTGTCTTGACATTTGTATTGAAAATTCTGACTTTGGTGTTGGTTGCTAATTGTTTTGAGTTCCAGATATTCTTCAGTTGTAAATATGCTGCTCTTGCTTTGCCAATCCGTGCCTTCACATCTGCATCGGATCCACCGTGTTCATCGATGATACTGCCCAAATATGTAAAGGTTTTTACATCTTCCAAAGCTTCTCCGTCAATTGTGATTGGATTGGTACATGTTGTGTTGTATCGAAGAATCTTGCTTTTCCCTTTGTGTATATTGAGACCTATTGCTGTTGAGGCTGCAGCTACACTCGTTGTCTTCTCCTGCATTTGTTGTTTGCGTATGCGATAGAAGAGCCAGATCATCTGTAAAGTCTAGATCATCCAATTGCATCCTAGCTGTCCACTGTATCCCGTGCTTCCCTTCAGATGTTGACGTGTTCATGATCCAGTCGATCACCAGGAGAAAGAGAAAGGGTGAGAGTAAGCAGCCTTGCCTGACACCGGTCTTTACTTCGAACGACTTTGTCAACTGTCCTCCATGAACGATTTTGCAGTTTAATCCATCGTAGGAATTCCATATGATATTGACTATCTTCTGAGGCACGCCGTAGTGTCGAAGAAGCTTCCATATGGTTGTTCTGTCCACGCTGTCAAATGCTTTTTCGTAGTCGATGAAGTTGATATAGAATGATGTATTCCATTCAATTGATTGTTCTACAATGATCCGTAGAGTTGCGATTTGGTCTGTGCACGATCTATCCTTACGGAATCCTGCCTGTTGGTCACGAAGTTGTGTGTCTACGGAGTCCTTCATCCTGTTTAACAATACTCTGTTGAAGACTTTTCCTGGTATTGAGAGAAAAGTGATTCCCCTGTAGTTGTCACAGTTGCTGAGATCGCCTTTCTTTGGTATTTTGACTAGAAGACCTTCTTTCCTGTCTTTTGGTACCTGTTCCTCATCCCAGATCTTTCTGAACAGAGTTTGGAGTATCATTGCAGTTACCGCTACGTCTGCTTTCAGTGCTTCTGCTGGAATGTTGTATGGTCCTGCTGATTTACCACTCTTGATTTGTCTGATAGCCATGCTGATTTCTTCAATAGTTGGTGGGCCAACATCGATTGAGAGTGCTGCTTCGATATTGGGTGGGTTCAGTGGTGCTGGTCGATTCAAGAGTTCTTTGAAGTGTTCTACCCACCTGTTTCGTTGTTCTTCAATGTTGGTGATTATCTTGCTTTCCTTGTTTTTCACTGGTCGTTCTGGTTTACGGTGATTTCCAGACAGTTTCTTTGTTGTGTCATACAGTTGTCTCATGTTTCCTTCTCTGGCAGCCTTTTCCGCCGTCATTGCCAAATCTTCCACATATTTACGTTTGTCAGTTCTGATGCTCCCCTTCACTTGCTTGTTTACTTCTGTGTATTCAGCCTGTGCCTTGGCTTTTTCTGCTCTTGTTCGACTGGTATTGACTGCTGCCTTCTTGTTCCTCCTTTCTTGAATCTTATCTAGTGTATCGATCGTGATCCAATCCTTGTGATGGTGCATCTTTTGACCCAGAACCTCATGACATGTTGAAGTGATTGCCTCTTTTATATCTTTCCAGTTGCTCTCCATAGTAGTTTCTTCTCCATTGAGTAGATCATGAAAGGCCTGGAACTTATTGCTGAGGGTTATCTTGAATTTATTGAGTTTGTCATTATCCCTAAGAAGAGCCATATTAAATTTTTTTGATATTGTCCTCCCCGTTGTCCAGTGCTTCTTGAGTTTCAATTTCATCTTGGCGACCAGCAAGTGATGATCTGATGCTATATCAGCTCCTCTCAACAATTACTATTAACCCCTATACTGATAACTCCACATAATTCATATTACTAACTTCAATTAGACAGCCAATCGAAACTAAAAAAGCACTAAATAATTGTTTCGTCCTACTATCACAGAACTTTTCAACAGTGAGCATCCATGACCCAACTAGAGAATAAACCAGTGACCTTCAGGGTCTTCAGTGAGTTAACTGCCTAGTGCTATCTGGCTTCCAATAGTTGTTTAACTTGAAAAAACGGTCGGTAATATAAACCAAAAGATGGAACCATCTTCATAAATCTCTTATACTAACAATTTCAAATAATATTCACCTTCTTTCTCAAATTGTCTTTTATTTATTCATTTACTGATTATTAGGACTTTTTAAAAGTATTTTTAACTAAACTACATTTGACTGCAACATGGAAAGCTGATGTTAAATATGGCATAGACCTTGGCGGTTCGGATTATGCACAAGATACAGTAAGTCAATGAAAGTACACACAGATTTTATCCGTGTTCCCACTTGATTTTATCTTTGAATCAATTATGCATTATTTTAGCTTTAAGTAATTTAATAATAATTGTGATGGTGAATTTTGTCCTAAATAAATAACAGTTGTTAACATCCTTAAATCTATTATAAATGACTAATATATTTAAATTATAAATAAATAAAAAATGAAATACTGTGATGTATGCTACTTGTGTCTGCGAACGTAAGTAGTATGTAACACCGATTAGAAGTGTTATGCCTGTCAAAAGAAGGTTGAGAAGATTGAACTGGAAAAAACAAAAATGGAAACAGAAAGGAATTAAGAATTAAAAGAATTATCAAGGATGTAATGGACAATGGATGAAAGATTTGTAAACAAAGTATTTGATGCATGGTTGTCATATTTTACCAAAGAACTCTGTAATTTTTTTGGTCAAGAAATTTACCCATCTGTTATCGAGTTGTCATTACATTAAAATATCAATCAAATAACGAGTATGATAGTATTTTGATGCTGTTACATTCAAAATACTCAAATAGTTGGAATTTAATTTATCTATATAAGTTGAAACAGACGAAGAAATTTTAATAATAGATTTCATCAAGACTCTACCCATACCAACTGTTATGTATACTTTATTGTTTAAATTCGATAGATTTCAAAATTAATATAACAATAACTTGTAGTAATCAGTAGTTAAACAGATGAGATTTCAGATTAATTTCGATAAAAAGCAATTCTGTTTATAACAAAAAGGATAAATTGATACTTCAATGATTATAACAAATTCTAAGCGTATTGTATTTTGCATATCAAATAGAAAAGTTAACATGTGTTAGAGTTATTAATCTTCACATTGGACAGTTTTATAAGTGAAATTCTTCTTAGTATTTATTTTCAGTATCACAAGAAATTATTCTGTTAGAAATAATATTCCCAAGGTATTCAAATCACAACCCTACTTTATTCTACTGTTTGTCTGATAAACTCTAATGTAGACTCGAAATTTAAACAAAGTAATCATAATAATTATACTCACTTTATTCAATACCAGATGTTTGATTACAGTAAAGGATTTTTAACATGAAATATACAATATTACAAAAAAGTTCCTCTTATGTATGTATTGGACCTGTGAAGATACAAGAAAATAACTATTTAAAAGTTTTGGAATAGTGATAAACTACTATTCCTATTCACCCGTAACTTTTTTTTACAATCGACATTGCTGCCATGACATCTCTTTTCATTTCTGGAATATATTTGATGTCTGAATTCTATAGTATTTGCTTTTTGTGTTTCTCCAAATTATAAAAGAGGAGGGAAATATATAAACTATCACGATGGATCTTCTTAAGTTTCTTAAAAATTGAATTCACAAGAGGTTGTAAACATTCCATAAAAGTGTGTAAATATATATAATTGGTAAAAACGACTAGTCAAGTAAATCGAAAACAGGAACAGATAGTAACCGCCTGTTTAGTAAAATAGTTGAGCCATGAAATTGAGCAGACCACTACATTTGATTACCATTAATTTGTATATCACTTTTATATAATGAACTTCTGATGATAATGTGTTAGTAAAAACTTACCTGACTCAGTTTCATAATTGGTTAACATCAAGGAAAAGTTTTAATACAAAATAAACCATGAATAACACAAAGATTTATAAACCGACTGATTCATTTTTTATTTATTTAAACACAAACGTATTGGTAAAAAAGGGAACCAAAATAAATATAAAGATAGGGGAGGAAGGCGAGTTTAATCAAAAAAACCAAATAAACGAAAAGAACTAAGTGGGCAAAGGTAGTATACCCTTGGTAAGGCAGTTCAATCAAAAAATTCTTTCTCGTAAAATATTTTTTGATCAAAATATTTTACCAGAAAGAATTTTTTTCAATTAAAGTTCCTCTTATTTTTGTAAAGTAAAAGAAAATTAAAGGAAGACCTCTACTGGCTTTTATTCTATCATTATCGGATCATGTCTCAGGTCACTGTGTCGTGCTATCTGTAGAAACTCACCTACAGAGTCATGAATGACCGACAGATTCCAGTTCTGTACAACTTTCCTTCATACCACGGTACCATGCCATACATTGACCGTTTCTCCGTTTTTCTCAAGCATTCCCAGCATCGTAAAACAATGCATGATGTAGAATTCGTGGGACTGACAAAATGACTCGTTTTTCTAATTGAGATAATTTATCGAACAGCTTTATGGCAACGTAACATTGAAGATATGAAATTATGATTATTGTTTCATCTAAATGACACCACAGTAGCTAGAAATGCATCCATGTTTGAAAACTAGGAAGCAACGTGAATAAATGTAAATAAATTATGATAAATACAAATGTATTGGAAAATAGTGTATAACTTGCAATGACTTTTAAAAAGCATTGTAAAGCAGTGGTGACATTTTTAAAAAGAATTTCAAAAAACCTACTAATTTAATCTTACCACACATGTTTACAATCATATTAATTTATTCAAACATTATCGGTACCTCAATTGTCCTCTTCAATTGTCTATATATATATATATATATTTGAATAATGATTATTATCTTGAATTCTGAGCTACAAATCATAATTACTTTAATTTGTATTCCACTAATCTGAACTATTTTCAACTGTTTCAAGTTAATATAAACTGGTTTTAAATTATTATTAATGAAGTCCATTAATGTTGTATTTCATAGAATAGATTTTACAAATGTTAAATAATTATCTTCAGTTAAATATTTTTTTCTAAAAATCAACTAATATGAGGATATTTTTCATCACGATTTAACATTATTTTTACAATCCGAATAGACTAGGAAGTACTGAATAAATATTCGTTTTCTAATTTAGAAATATAATGTTACAAAATTATATACTCCATTGGCGATCAAACTTTTAGACTAGGCTATCAAGTTTATTAACAAATTAGTCATTATTTCGATCAATTGTGTTTGGCAAATGAACAGATCCTTATTATCAATAGCTGGGTTCTGATTGGGTAGCTGAATGATAATGTTTACCATAAAACTTGATAGTCCTTGATTTGACCTTATATCAAGTGAAGAGTTTTGAACCAGAACAAATCAAATATTCAGTTCACTTACATACCTAGTATTTGAAAATGTTAACCTATCCAATGGTTAAATAAAATAATATGCTTGGTGAAACTTAAACTAACCAAATACTTGTATAAAATAAGAAAATCGATAGCTCAAAAGATTTTTCAAGTTCCTTTTGTTCCCAATACCGTAAAGACATAATAACAGCACCGATAAAATCTTAAGGTGAGTAATATATTCTGTCTTCTAAAGTAATCACAACTTTATAAGATAGGATTTCACCATATAACCGATACAAATTTCTTTCATCGTCAAATAAATACTTAATTGCGTTTTAACAAAAATTATGTTCTAATCTAAATAATAAATGGAGTATCATCATTTAAAGTTATTATAAGATTAAAAATGCCTTCTTACATAGAATGAATAAAATATTCACTTGAATATCACACTGAAGATAAACTGGTACTCATGTACATATTTCCAGTAATTAACAAACATGACAACCAGTTCATATCTAATGATTAATATCAGACCTTGAATCTCTTTTATAGACTATTTCTTGTAGATTGTGGCCAAATATTGAATAATAATAATAATCATAATAATAACAATAAAAAATTCATTATGTCCTTGACATTTGTACAATCATAGTAATAATAATATTCTTCTTAATTTCTGTTTTTATCTTTTCTTTTGTTGAAACGAAATGAAAAATTGTACTGATTTTGTCATTTCGCTAATTAATATGAATATTCTTATCATTTTTAAATTGAACAATACCGCTTACTATTTTTTTAAATGTGATTTGTCAATTAAATTATGTATATATCTAAAAATGAATATGCGGATTTATCTATATCTGTTGTTTATCGATTGTTTGTTTATTTACACTTATCTGTGTATCGCGTCATTATCGTTGTATAACTGCATGTCGAAAAATATGGATATCTTCATTTGTTCACCGATTGTCAATTTCATTATACATGTACTTAATATTTAACCATACATTTTAGTGTTTTAAAAAATTTACTTACTATAAGCTGACAAGTTGTATATCCGGTATTATAAACCATGAAATGGTCAGTATTAGTCAATTATATTAGGTAGATGTTAGTATGTCTTATTTTTAATTATCTAGACAATGAATATCCGACCCGTTTACTTCTATGACTTTAAAAATGTACATCGTGGATATTTAGTTTGATCAAATTCACTATTTCCAAGTTTAGCTGCAAATTGATTGTTCATTTAGTATTCAGGGTTTAAACACTCTTCAACTTCAGTTAATCAATAAATATAATTTTACCAACCTTCGGTAGCTCCATGGTTATTCATCCTTACTTACAAATCCATTGTTCCTATAGACCATGCACATAAGTTAAAAATATTCAAGACTTATTTACAAAAGTATGTATTGGTGGGATGATACATTTTTCAACAACTATGATTATTAACGAGATTCTAGAAATGTTATCTATCATATAATTAATGAACACAGGGAATTAAAGTGAGAATAATTGATTTTCTAGTCTTTTACTAATATCAAAAATGGGAAAAGCACACAACGATTGACAGAAGCCTGAAATTTAGACCACCAGAAGCTGACTCAATAGTCAAAATGTGACGCTGTAGGTACCAAGTTTGATCTCTAGTGCGATCATAGATATGCACTGTTGAAGAGTCACAAGCTAGTACAAAACAGTTGTCATATCTTGTATGGTTTTCAATAATAGTTCACTCACCAATTGAAGTTGATAGATGTGGCGAAATCTACCTAAAAATTGAGATAAACTTTACAACTGTTAAGATAACTCTCAGTATAAACTTTAATTTAAATTTTTCATACCATCATTAATATCACTGATGATATAGAATTTCAGATTAAAGAATCACTGTATTTGAACACTGATACCATGGAATAAAAGCATCTTCACTCGTATTCAACTTATTTGAACTACTTAAAATCCCGATTAAAAAATTTGACTGTGGATTAATTTACTTTCTAAAGAATGTAATGAATAAAGATGTGTAGTCATGTATTTGTCTAACATTTTGTCCGCTATATTTTTTTGCATGTGGACACATTCGTGTGTTAAAACTCAGTACGTGTGAAACACAACTTGTATATTGTTATTCATTTACTTTTACTGGTACTTTTCTTACTAAGATTTTTAGGTTGATTTACTCATAACTTGTACAAAATGCATCATTGTCAACCATATGTAATAGTTACAGATTTTCACTATAAGTCTTGTACAACAATGGTGACTGCTATCAGCTTGAATGAACTCTTAGAAATGACCATGTCTTTGATTAAAGTTGTCAACAACAGTTATTGCCCTCTGAGTTAACCGCGACCTGTCTATCCAGAATTGTAGACAGCTGAGTTCATTATTTTAATAACCACTTTTGATTTGAAAGTTTATCATAATATGGATTAGGCATATATTTTAAAATCTTACGACTAAGTTTAATCTATCCTCATCAAAACAATTTCTAATTTGATTGATTTTTATATTGGTTGTTTGAATCTTCCCACTGATGTTTAAGACTGCAATTGATCAGTCTGTTATCGACACATGTGCGTCTAGTGCGGATTGTCTAAATGTCGTTTCGAGTCACAAGCATTATAAGCAAAAATGGATGGTAGCTAGCAGTGGAATCCAGGGTGTGCGTTTCGTCCTATTTGGGACTCCTGGTTTCCACTGCTACCACCAACCATATTTGCTTATAATTTCTCATTTGTTAATTTCGCTTTTACTGTAATTCGGTGTGAACACTTTTCTAGATTAAATATACAAAATCATTGAAACTATGAAACATATTCTTACATTAAAGTAAGAGTATTGATATCATGCATTATCAGAAATAAATTCCATTTACTAAACATTAAAAAGTTTGTGTATACTCACATGTTCCTTTCATATACACAAGCATACATATTAATATCATCAAGAATTTTTAAAAAAAACTTCATTTGTTTAATGATCCTATCACATGGAAAGATCCTTTTCTTTATCAAAAGCCCTTTCTCCCCCTTCTCCACCCCTCTAATTTGAAAATCCCTCCTTTAAATTGTATTTCCATTTGTTGTCATGCATTTCCAATTTAGTTGGGTAATTACCAAAATAATAAAACTACTACTCCACTTCTCTTATGCCTTGTTATCCAACTCATTTTTTGTTTCTTCTTAATTCTGCTAGATTGAAGTTCATATATTTAATAATTTAGAGCAAAAACCAATCCCTCCAAAATATATGGCATTATACATAGGATTAGCCGTATTTGGAGGTTTATTACTGTTATCCATTCTAGTTATTATACTTTATAAAGTAAGTTGACTATCAATATATTCATAATATTTGTAAAATAATAAAAATATTCACTATGAAGTTGTGGAGATTGTTAAATTCAATTTAAATCATGAACCAATTCGGTCCAACCATCAGTGGAGCTAAACGTATCTCGTGAGGCAGCTACCCACCGAAACGAATGGAAGATGGTTGCGCATTGCCCTGGATTGATTGAAGTTAGACACTAACACCGTTGGATTCCGGCCCAGTGGTCTACGGGTTAGGAGTTCACGCGTGAGCCCAGAAGTCCTGGGTTCGAGTCCCGTGTGCTAGATCGTGGATGTGCACCGTTGAGAAGTTCCTTACCAGGATGAAATGGCATTCTTTTTCTAGTATTATTTTTAAAATCATTATTTGTTGATTACAGCATATGATACATGCATGATTTTGGTTGATAAACTGATTTCCCCTTAATTGGAATTATGAACCATTAGAGCTAGGAAAGAGAAAACATAATGAATTTCGACGACAACAATCATCCCAACAGTTAACGTAATTCAGCTGTCAAAAAGCAGATTTCATTCGATTTCAACTTAATTACTAGTAAATTTTAGACTAAATGATTTGATCAAGGACTTTTAATTTTTGTTTAAATATTCAGGGAAATCTATTGTGAGTTAAATATCATCTTACACTGGCAACTAATAGGCAATAATCATTTCTATCTGTAATATCAATAAATCTTAGGTAAACGGTAAAGTGGAAACCACTTCAAAGAATAAATCTTGTTCAGTTTATGCTTGTTAACAATGAAGTGTTTATTACCGTGGCTCTAAAAAAGGCCACCCCTAAAATACACGTGGGAATCGCATAAAAAGCCTTAAATAAAAGTATTCTAACAAAGAATCCATAGGTGATTAGGATTCATTTACCAAAAAGATCTGGATAAAATATAAACAAATGAAATTTAGGAATTTCAATGATTAACTCTACCTTGATCAAATCAAAACTATCCTCATTTGTTAGGAATAGAGATGACTAACAAGAATAAAAACGTATAAGTGTTGTCATTAATAACAGACAATACGAAGTTAAACATTAAACAAGGTTGGTCCTCATCCCACCTGAAAATATTAAACAAACAGTTAATGATGTCATCCGAATAAACTTTTAGCTTTCGACCTATCCATAACAACTAAATAGCTTATTTTTATTTACAAATCTAGTATACAGATAATGTGAATTTGATTAACTTAATATTAACTTGCATTATTTTAGGCCGGTTTCTTTAAACGTAAACGTTTCATGCGAAGACGAACAAAAGTACCGCCTACAGAACCGACCCAAAGACTTGGTCAATACACTTCAACTGAACCAAAGCAAAGACAACGGTTGATTTCACCAACTCAAACAACCTATCATGACAATAGAAAAGTCAATTCAAAACGAACAAATTATCATCCAGTGCCTAACACACAAGAACCAGCCTATCGTAGGACACCTTACTCACCTTCATCTGACTTTCCTATTTCACATAAATAGTAGACACTACATACAATGATAATTATAGATGTAGATTTTTTTTATTTTCTAATTTACCAATTGTCCTTTATAGGTAATTCAGAAAACGATCAATAATTACAACGATATATATATATATATATATATATATATATATATCGACTGCTGCTCCGATAATATACACTACAACTATAAAATGTTCAAATCCTATCATTTTACTCAGAATACTTTTCTATTTGCTCACAATGTTTGTTTTCTCTTACCAACCTTTTTGTTACTCAATATTGCCAATTATCAAATCAACGAAATAATTGCCAACTTTTTCTGAGATGCTTTCTATATTACCTTTATATATATGTATGCTATTCATCCGCACACACGCACATACATATCTAGATGCTGAGCACAAATGAGGCTTGGCGAACTAATTGTTTGAATTTTTCAAATTTGTATCAATTAAACTTACTACTGATAGTAATAACAGTAGTATTAATGATGACAGTGAACTAACCTATACTAGGACATTTTCAGATGACATTTTTATATGTACAAATATCTGGATACAGCGTCGATAGTGAATTTCCACAAATATCTTTTGTTTGGCTCGATTTTTTTTATAAATCTTATTTTTCGACGGAATGAAATCTTTTCAATTTATTTAAGGGGAAACTAGAAAGAACTGCAATAGTTGCGCAACCTCCATAGAAGGCTATCATCGTTATTACTACCTCATTTATCAGGTGCAGACTCATGTATTTGGCTTTAAGACATACTATGATTGTGAGGGCTACTAGTACTACCCAACTGCCTAGACAGAAGGTGGCGTGAAGTTCGAACCTGATATTACGTGCTTCAAAGTCCAATACCCTAATTACTGAACCACCCCACCGGAAGTATTGAAGCAGATAAAAATCATATATGTAGGACAACTTTTAAACAATATTTCAGTTTAGTGTGTTACGTAGTTTCTCTGGAGACTGCTGACGAACGTTTGTCTTCGAATCAAAGGTCGAAAACGGGAAAACCAAAATGTACCACAGTAGTGCACCAATTCTGCGTGCCATGGTTCATAAAACAGGAATGATAGAGCAATGACGATACGGAAGTAAAAATATACATACTAAGATTTATTTATTTGAACACATAAATATTGGTACAAGAGAGCACTAAATATATATGCGCCACACAAAACAATGAAAATTTGAAAAGAGAAAAACAAAAAAAACAGGAGGATAAGGAACGTTAAAAAAAAGAACAATAACAAACAGATTAATGTAAGGTAGTGTAATAGTAATAATAATAATAATAATAATAATAATAATAATAGTGGGTAAAACGGGGAGGTACAACCAGAATTCTTTCAATTAAAGAAGAAGCAACCACTTTTCATGAAAAAAGTAAAGGAGGTTGCAGAAGGATCGCCACTGGCTTCTATTCTGAGCCATATCTGATAACGTCTCTAGCCACTGTGTCACACCATCTCCCGGACCCCAGCCAAGGAGTCGTGAAGGACCAACAGAAGCCAGCCCTTTGCAGCTTCCTTTCATACCACGACACCATGTCATACACTGACCACCTCCGCTTTTTCCAACCAGTCCCAGAGTTGGCAAATAATGCACGACGAGGAATTCTCTGGGACGACATTCGTAGAACATGTCCAAGCCACCGAAGTCGGTGTTTCAAGATGGCGACACCAATTTCATTATCGTCTCTGTGACCGAACACACGATGCCGAACCTCTGCATTACTAACATGGTGTTGCCACTGCATGTCAGAAATCCTTCGAAGACAGCGATGATAGAACACAGAGTCGTCTAACATCCTCAACTCGGAGAGGCCAGGTTTCACAAGCATAGAGCAGAACTGCTCTCACCGACGCGTTGTAGATCCGACCTTTTACAGCCAGACTAACTTCACGAAGGAGCCAAAGATGGCCCAGATTGGCATAAGCCGCTCTGGCTTTCACTATACGTGCATTGATCTCATCACTCACACCACCACCAGCACTTATGCAGCTACCCAGATACACGAACTTCTCGACTACTTCTATCTGCTCACCATCCAGGGTGAGTACAGGATTAGAATCCTGTCAGTCTTGGAGAAGCACTTTGCACTTCGAATGTGCAAAGCACATACCATACCTACGGACATTGATTGCCAACTGATTAAGTGCGGATTGCATGGCTTGGGCATTCTCGCACAGTAAGACAATATCATCCGCATACTCAAGGTCGAGAAGTCTTTCTCCAGGCAACAGACCCACACCACCATTACCTACATCTGTCAGAGCTGTTTCCAGAATGTCATCGATGGCAAAGTTGAAGAGGAATGGTGAGATTGGGCAACCCTGCCTAACCCCACTGCTCGAATGGAATAGTGGAGAAAGGTGATTGTATGCCCTCACTCTGCCTGAGGTGTTTGTGTATAGGGCTTTTAGGATGTTAATAAACTTCTCAGGCACACCCTTCTTCAATAGACAATCCCAGAGAACAGTTCTGTCCAACGAATCGAAGGCGGCCCTGATATCAAGAAACACTACGATTGTTGGCCTTTGATAAGTGTGACGGTGTTCTAGTATTTGGCGGAGGGTGAAGATATGATCAATACATCCTCGACAGGAACGAAAACCAGCCTGCTCCTCGCGAGTCAATCCTTCTCGGGTTTTGAACAACCTACGAAGTATGACGGAAGCCAACAGATTGGACACAACCGGATGTAGACTTATCCCCCGATAGTTGTTATAGGAACGACGTGAACCCTTTTTGAAGATAGGGACAACTATAGACTCATTCCACGACGTTGATACACTCTCTCGCCCCCAAATGCCCTGGTATGGCCGAGAGTGGGGTGGGCCCGCCCCCCCTCCAAATGCTCTCACACGGCCACGCGTATACAGCCTCTGCCAGGGAAGTCCTACTCACTGCATTCTCGTGGAGGGGGTGTTGTTTACGAGAATGAGAAGACGAAAAGCGGATGTCTAGCGCTTTAACCGAATTCCAAACCAATGGTGCACATGGGCTCCAGTATCCTGCGGGAAAAAATGGCGTATGAACCAAATGTTAGTCATCGGCTAACATGGGACCATCAGGTCAAAGGCTCGTAGTGTGGCCCCCTAAGAAAACCACCTGCTTCGGTCTGGGCACCCGGGCAGTATCACAACCCACACACAAACATGATGAAATGTTGACATTTATGGAAGATACGTTTATTGCTCCAATTAACATACTAAGAACGAGTAGCAGATAGAAACTGAAACCATACAGTCTAACTTTTAGAATAAAGAACCGATACACATGAACAGATGTTTCAACCACCCCAGTCAAAAACTAGTTTACAAAATGTTTTCGCGATAGGGTCAGAATACGACAGACTTTACGTTTTCCTCATATCTTTGTCTGTTCGTGTGCTTATATTTTGTCTACTATATATTCTGAGTCCCGCTAAACAATCTGGCTCAAACCATTTTCATCCACTCACATGGTTGTCGTTTACAAATACATGCTTAAAATATATTCCTTCAGTACACTTCATATCTGGCTTTTTATACCAAGGCTGTAAATTGTTTTTCAAAGCATGGTGCACGGAAACAAACTCGATTTCAGTCAACTAACGACTACAAATGTGCTAACCATTCAACTTTATCCGCTTTTGAACCAAGTTTCTTATCAATTTTTTTACTTCTATTTTAATCATCAGCTCATCGCTATTGAAGCTGTGACATATTTGAATAACTTTGGATTTCTACGTACTTATTTTCTTAAGTATGCTATCACGTGAAAAGTAATTTGACCGCTTTGAAACTGTGGTAAGATGCTAGATATTGGAGAACTTCACTAATTCTGTGGATTTTATTTCAGAAATCCACATCCAAAGGCTGCATTTAACTTTAAAATCTGTAGTTTATATAAGAAGTTAGTCAGGAACTACGGTTCTAGTTTAGACGGTGTGGCAGCTATCATTAAAAGGCGTACCACAGATCCAAATCAACAGAGTACATGCTCTCTAACTAAACAATCCCGGTCAAGTTTACGGTGAACTATCATCGAAACTGTGGTGTTCGTCAGGTTAATCCATTTTCTCAAATCTTACCTAACCCCGTCATAAACATTCTTTTAAAAATGACGCCCTCGTAGTCTGGCTCTTTAGGAATTTATATCCTACCAGAGGATTCAATTGTTGACTTCGAATACCTGAATGAAAAGATCCAGATTGGTGAAGGCACAGAATGCAGTCTTCTGATCGTCTTCAGCAACAACGCTCGCATGTCGGGGATGTAATTCTCTTCCTCTAAATGTAAAATGTTGCTTCAGAACTGGCCTGTGTCAACGTCCGAACCAATAAAAGGATACGAAGCAGTTGAAAGCGCCGATCACTTCATTTGTCTTGGAAGTCTTTACAGCCCTGGTGGGTTGGTGTCTGACAGAATTTCAGCACGAACCCATGAAGCATGTTGGGTTCTGCCGGCTTGCGTCACTTGTGGGGGAAATATTCACCTTACAAGGAACGAATTTAGTAAGCATCAGTTTGCTCTGCTCCACTTTACGTGTGGGAAACATGACCATTCAGAACATAGAATATTTGCAGATTACTAGTATTCTATCATATGTACATTTTAATCATTCCTCATACATGTTGGGAACATCGAGTGACCGGACAATGACGAGGATAGGCAAACGACAATAGGTATGAACGGCAAATAGATATAAGTAATCGCCAACTAACTTGACTGGGGCATGAAATACGTCCAATCACCGTTTACCTCGACGGGTCACGTTGTCTGGAGTAGGAGTAGACTGAAAGAAAGCTAGGTGTTATAACCCAGCTATTCCTATCGCTTAGTATTCTTGGACACCAATTCACTCGACAAGTCCTCAAATCAGAACACGATTGAACAGGAAAGATTATATTCCAAATAACAAGGTTAGATGGAAGTAAGAAGCACAATAGGAAAAACGTTAGTATATTTATAGTTTTTACATGAGAATATTTCTAGAGTATTCTCCAAGTACCGACTAGCGCTGATTGGGCAAGAATTAGCCAATCAGCATGCACCAAGACAATCGTGCATTGAGCATGCTTTAGTCCAATCTATGTCCCACTAACACTAGGAGTGGCCAAACTAAGATATAGTTTCAGTCTATGAAGTCATTGACTGTTGGATTGACCCATGTAGCAAGACGAATAACACCTGGTTGAGATGTGCACGATCCTCGTAACCAATAGTTGGAGATGTTGTATGGCACAGATCGGAATAGATTGCAATGATGCAGGTGCATCCACTATATCTCACCCTAGTTCCTGAATCCTGAGATCTTATACTTTCTATACATAACCTTTCATACTACTACTGATGCTGTTGCTACTTCTAATACTCCACGATGTCTTGATAACTTTATCTTGGTGTGCTAATGTGATGTGGCAACTTGAGCCAATGCACATGTTGCAAGATATACGTTGTGTATGACTAAGACAGTGCTGGTACAACTACTAGTTCGATCCGTACCACCACTATCATAAATACAGTTATCCAATCGAGTGTTGTTAGAGATACGAGGGTGGCTGCACTACACTATTATTCACATCGCGAAAAAAAACACCTCTTGAGGGACCCGAAAAGTGAACTAGGTTAGGAGTAGTCTTGACAATCAAATTAATACTGCTGTCAAAAATTGACCCCTATGGTGCTCTGATAAACATTATAATTCCAACTGAAAACTGAAATACAAGGACTTGACGATTAAGAACAAAATAAGTACTTAGAACTTGATATCCAGACTGAGAAAATCAAACCATAACTACTTCATAACACACAGGAAACGCACTACTTAAAACCTGTCATGAAAGCCCAAAACAGACTCGAGGACATTTTGGTTGTTCATCCGTCGGGAGTCTGTTACATTTTGACTGATTATTTGCACCACGACGATGTGGCATTAGAAATACTTCGTGTTCTGATATGCAATAAAATTTTCAGCTTTGACAGGTTAATACTGAGATCACTATTCGAAACATTTTTGTTAAATCACTATGAAATTTCAAAGTACGTTTACCATGGTTACGTTTGATAACAATAACTCAATTTATGAATCCGAATAATTGTAATTGATACATAACCAATCGGATTAAAATTACTTTTAACTCTATTGTGATCATCACCAACAAGAATTCCATTATGAAATCAAATTCTTTTATTATGAGCCCGACAGGGAAGAGAGGATAAAGGCACAGGCGTATTAGTTTGTGACAAGAATTGTACGTCAAAATTATTTTATTTATTTGAACACAAATAGAATGAAATGACGATATTTACTGGAAATACTATTCACGCGTCGACTAACTGTCCGCCACAATTATCAAAATCAAAAACATAAAGAGACTAATATCAAGTCTCATACAGATTCACTCCATATTAGTAATACAATCGAAGTACCATATTGACACTGAATTTTAGTAAAGTTATATACAACCGGAAATAACGTACATAGTACATTGTTAAAAATGTTTCGTTAGGACACTAAACATATCTGCCACTAGTATTCAACATATGTAATAACCAGTAACGCAACCGCATGCACTAAGGGCCTGCAAACTAACATTTGGTCGACTACTTCGAATCTTAACATCTAAATTTACTAAGAGTAACACATCGCGAAAATTGCAACTTACTGGAGCATGCACGACCTAAGCACAAATGAGTTATCGAACGCTTGCGTAAATAAAACACGAGTAGGGAGATAAAGCATGGAATGATACCTAATAAATAGATCAACCTAGACTGAATAACACCCACATCCTACTGCTGAATCTGATACAGTAGCTCGACTTTGAAATTCCACCCTGAGACTGATGATAACAAAAGGTTTCCTATCTTTCTAATTTTCTTAGAGTTTGCTTAAACAAAATCAAACGGTATTTAGAGACCTGGAAATTGGTATCGACTAACGCATTAGTGCAGTTACTGATCTACTAACCTAGAACTTACTCAGCTGTAAAGACAGGTAGGTATACAAATCAATAAAGAACATTATCGGGGTTTGGACTCTGTGGCACTAAATCTAGTACTGTTCGCTTAATCTTGGATGCCAACTGATGTCACCCGACCACAGACAACCCAGAACTGTCTCTACGATCGCCCTCTATATATGACTGCCCTCATCATTTACTAAATCGTTAATCCAGTTGAGCACCTATACGCCATCAAGATAGAAGAAGAGCTTTACTGATTCCAGCATCAATATATTAAGATTTATTTACATAGGTCGACCTCTACCATAGCCCCCATGGAAATGAACCTCGCTATCACCAATGGCTGCATCTTTACCAGGAGTACCGAAGCCAGTCATTCCAGGAGTGACCGGCCCTCTTCTGAACGCGACACGGCCATCAGAGGGACCACGCTGTCCACCCTGATCCATTCCTACGGCTGGTGTTCGAATATCCCGGGGTGGAGCTTTTAGAGTAGCTGGAATAATGTCAGAAGGTAAGTGCAAGACCTAGGGAAAATGAACACAGAGTAACATCTTACCTCACGCAAATAATTGATTCCATCAGCTGTAAGGAACCAGTAGTATGTTCTCCAAGCGTACTGTTCACGAACATATCCTCGAGATTTTAATGATCGCATTGTCTTGATGACATAAAGATTTAGAACGTTGATTGTCGGGTGATTGTAGCATGGTCGGGTATCGTTCCTTGCTGTTAACACACCATCTTGAATAACCTTCTCAAATATACTATTCCGAATTGCTAGTGGGAGTAACATTGTCCAAGGAGGGAAAACTTGTAAAACACGCGGTAAGTTGAGAACCTAAAGTGAGCGCGGAATTGTGACGTCAATGCGTCAAACAAACCAGAGCAAAGTTTAAATGGTTCAAATGGTTGTGGACGAAAGAGAAGAAGCTTTCGTTTAGCAGGCTTTTGTATCTAGTAGCGATGGATCACCAATACCTCCAGGAATGAACCTAGGTATATTATCGATAAGAGAGGGAAGAAAGAAATCAGTAACTTATAATAAAATGTTATCCTTAGTCCTTAAGAATAGGTCAAGTTTCCTCTTAAAGAGCTCCTGAGAAGTCGCCCGGACTAGTTCAATCGACAGCGAACTCCAGCTTTGAAAGCTCTTAAGGAGTAGAAGTTGTGCCTACAGTCCCGTCTGCTATGTTGTATCTCCAATTTCTGGGTGTTACCCCTTAGGTTTGCATTGAGACTAAACTTAAGTAGGTGTTTAAGAGGATGACCATAATTTTTAAGAATACTGTAAGCCATCGAAAGGTCACCTTTAAGACGCCTACACTCTAATGGGTAACGGTTAAGTGAGTGGAGACGCCTTCATATGGTTTGAATTTGAGTCCCTGAACTGACTTCGTGGCTCGTCTTTGGATACGCTCCAGAGCGTCTTTATCGTTTTGGAGTGAGGGGGAAATAATATGTTTCCGTACTCTAAATGGAGACGATTCAAACTGTTGAAGATTGTGAGGAAAGTTTTCCCGTCAAACTGGCCAAAAATGAGCTTGAATGTTACCAGTGTAAGGTTTTCTCTAAAAGCATTTTTGTCACAGTGAGCATAAGACTTCAAATCGTAAAGCACCAGGACTCCTTAATCTTTTTCGACTCGAGATACTACTAGAGATGAGTTTCCTAAGGTTTAACTGTAGTCTGCGATATGTCGCATATGGACTACTTTACATTTTGAAGTGTTAAACGCAAGTCCGTTATTGTCTGCCCAACTTTGAAGTCAAGTCAGATCCTTTTTAAATGCCTGTATATCTCTCTCCAAAATTTCAAGTCATCGGCAAAAAAATTAAGTCTGACGATGTCTGTTAAGGGAGATCATTTACATAAATCAGGAAGAGAAGAGGTCCTAATACTGAGCCCTAGGGGACACCACTGGGATAAAGTGAAGTTAACCCTGACCTTAAAATGTCGGTTTTTTAGGTATGAAATGAGCCAATAAATTAGAAACCATGCTGTTGGGGTGAGAAAAAATTTAAGGACAGTAAATAGTCATGTATATCATCGCATATCTGAGACTCCATGATTTTTGAATGTATAGAGAGAAGAGCCACGGGTAGGTAACTTGAAGGTTCGCTGCATGGGACTCCTTCAAAAATTGGTGCAATGTGATCCAGCTTCCAATTTTCAGGGAATTTTTCTTGACTTAGCGAGTGTGAGAACATCACGCTGAGCGGTGTTGCCAGGATCCAGGCCTCTTCCCTCAGTATGGCAGAATGAACAATATCTGGGCCAGGAGAAGTGTCATTTCTTAAGTGCTGCAGTTTCCGGAACACCAAGTCAGCTCTCAAGTTCACTACGGAAAGTCCTGTGCAGATGCAGATGAAGCTGTCATCAGTACAGTTGATGTGGGTCGGTTGAAATGTCTGAGTGTATTGTTCAGCCAAAAGGTTAGCGGCGTCGCCGTCGTCATTCGTCGGGCCATTAGGACCTAGCAATTGGAAAACTCTAGTTTTGGCTTGACAAAGAGAGGCTGCATAACGGAATAGGCTTTTCAAATTGTAGACAAATTTATCCATAAGCTTTATCCGGCACAGAAGCCTGTTTTCTCTTATAACCTTCGTGCATATGTTCTTTATATGTTCGTCTTGCCTGTACGCGCCGTTGTTCTCAGTCCGTTTGTATTCTGCCCAACAGTGCCTTTTGCGGCTTAGCAAACGAAGAATGCGGTTCTTGATGATTTTAGGTTGCTTGTAGTTATCGGGGACCGTTCGAGCAACTGACTTCTTTGTAGCACACAAGAGCGTGTGTAGTAAGAAGTCCCAATGAGCATTCACATCAAGTTGAATATGAACATTCCAATCCACCTGTTGTACATAGTCCTGTTAAGCTGACACATTCGACAGTTTGAAATTCCTGCGCCTGTTGTTGGTGTGATATCTTAGCTCATTTTCGCAGACAAAACTGAAGACTATAACGACGTGATCGCTTTTCCCCAGGGGATCCAGGATTGAGAGGTTGTCAACTAGGAATTATTCGTTTGTAAATACACAGTCTAAGTGCGACGGTGTCTGACTGTTCCTCCAACGAGTTGCCGACTTCACATTTTTGTATAATCCCAAATGCTCAATGAGGTTGAAGAACCGAACTTCAGTTGAGTTTTCAGCTCCAATATACTTATGTTCCGCGAAATTGACTCTAGGGAGATTGAAGTCCCCTAGAATCAGGATATGAGTGAAGCTGAGACGCGTGGAGCTGGACAGTCCTTCCAGCATACGACTGTCATACTCGATGTTGGCAGTGGGCTTCTTATATGTGACTCCGACTAGGCATCTCGAAGTAGTAGACAATCTTGTAGAGCACCATATGGATTCCTCAATATTGTTAAACTTGTAGTGATCTACTTTTGTCAACAGAACGCGATTGGTTCAATGAAAACAATTATTATTATAACCAATTTTACCAGTGACTGTTTTACTGTGCTCATTTGTTTAACTATGCTAATGACAGCCATTACACTTACTCTACCGTTGACTTTGAACTTGTACAAATTCGGTTACGATTAGTAACCACGTTTGTACTCCTTTGGCACGATCTCGGTATTCTTTCGATACCACGCGATCGCCAGCAAATACATCTCGACTACAGCCATCATCTGCCTTCTGATATTGGCCTACGGGGGGTCTTATTGGTTAATTGGCACGTAGTTTTCTTGTAGTGGTGTTCATAGTCAAGCACGATTCGACACCACGCTACAAACTCATGGTTGTGAACTTGATGTACCACCAAGCAAGATCGTATGTATACGGCTACTCCACCCCCAATTCCTGTCTTTCTGTCGTTGCGAAATAAAGACATCCCAGGTATTGTTAGATTCTGGTCCGTAGACTGGGAAGATAAGATAGTTTTTGGGTTTTGATGAGGAAAATATTAAACATAACTTTCCTACAAAATGCATTTACCAACGAAGTGAAGTCGCCAAAGTATTTTGAGGCTTTGCTAAGTAAACATAATGCACAATAGTTACTTTGAGCTGCCTGTTAAAATTTTGTGGCATACCATTCACATCAGTTATGTATTAGCACTGACTCCTCTAAGCAGTGAGTAGGAACTTAGCTAGATTCTAAAGGCAATAATTTTCTTGCATGCTGGTTGAAATGGTCATTCAAGGTTGTCAGTGCTACCAAACATTGTTCTTCTCCCCTGTTGGGGGTGGTAAACAGCATGACAGCTGTAAGAGATGGTTCCATAAAATGTGTAACAATATATCACTGAATGAATTTACACGTTGCAAAAAGATGTCTCAACCTGACTATGCGAAGAATACCAGGCGAACTATTGTGTCTGCTCAGTTTAATGATGGAGTTGCCAAGTGACAATACTCGTTGAGTGAATCTGACAGCAGAATGGGAGATTAAAAATATAACAACCAGTGCTGCCAGCTCAACTCTCACTCGTTAGACTGAAAGTTAACAATGGACAACTAAAGAAAGGCTCCCGGTATTTAGTGAACCGGAAACACTGGCAACACAATCCAAAGCCAATAAGAAGACTTTTAAAAAAGTCAAATCCGTCCATGGTCTGACTATTTGGAGTTTAGAGGTTTCAGAAGAGACGTAGCCTGCAAGACGACAATTATACGGACTGCAATCGGCTGATTCTGTCACCAGAAATGTGCTCACAGAAGAAGCTTTGGGAGCACATATTATTAAGGCAGTAAACCTTGGCAGGTCGGGATGGTACAAATCCAATCTAGACATGGATTACTGACTAGAGGAAGGACACACCGTTGTCCACATTGTAAAGCTGACGACTCTATCTTAAATCGCATCTTCACGTAGAGAATAATATATTTTTACCTTTTCGATGAGGATTTCAGTGCGCAACACGTCAATCGTTTACAACTTACAACTTCAGGTGGATGCATTAAGGACAGCCTATTGTTAAATATTATTCAGTGCGCACTTGAACAATGTAAAACGAAACCAATACACATTGTCGTAGAACATGCACCATTATTGTTAGGACTGGTCTTCATACACCACTATGATAATATAACGGCGAGACTATAATTTATGGCCGAACCAATCGAGTATAAGATAACAGGTCTTCAATTTTGACACGAAATTCATTCATCAATTTGACAAAATTAAGTATTATCATTACTTCTGATGTCAGTTTGTGATGAAAACCATAAATATTATTCCTAACATTGAACGTCAACTGTAAATCACAATTAGAAGCCTTCGCATAGCTTTATAACCCTCATTTGGTCCTAGTTATTAAGTGGACATCCTCAAAGTCACTTTTGCGTCGCTCTAAATTCGTCCATAAAATATAGTCTCAACGATTATGCTGCTTAACAATTACACGAAAAAATATACGTTTAGTACTAATCCAGAAATAAATTCCAACAGTTGCCACTCGCTATTCTCAATAGTATTGATGCTGATTTCGTGTGCCAAATACCTATTTGACTCGTGTCTGTGACCCTGAATTGATTTGACTTCCTATTGAAAAATTCTATTGCAGGTAGGACAAGACGATTCCACCAAATATGATTCCACTTATGACTACGAAAAATATAACAACAAAAACGAGTTATAATAATTATGGCGAAGAAAAGCCAGTTGGTACTCGAATACAGTATTTTCCTAAAATCCAGTGATAGACTGAAACAAAATCACAAAATTCGGTAAAATACAGTTTACTGTTGACAATCACAGGCTAAAACTACTACTGACAGTAAAAATGATTCACTCACACCACACTTTGCTACAGTCAAGTTATAAGTATCCATCGTTATGAAGATTGGGATGAGAAACGATCAATCAAATTAAACACCAGAAAATACACCTTCGGTATGAAAAATCTAACTCCAGTAACCCAAACATTCCAACTTCATTGACCTCAGAAATGCGTGATAGACAGCAAATATCACCATGGTACGGTTGGTGTTGGTATCTTACACTGAGGCGATGGCGTTGAAGTGATGAAAACGACGGGGTGGTTTGCGCCTGCTGTTGGGGTATTCAGGAAATACCCCAGAAATTATCGAATGCTATTCCTGAATGAGAAATTGTGTCATTTCCCCATTGGTCAATATTCTTCCAACGTGTCATCTCCCTATTGGTCAATATTTATTTGTGTCATTTCCTGAAGGTTAAATTTTGTACAAATGTTACTTTCTATTTATGGTACGATGTAGTCTGTTTGTTTGGTATATAAACAGTGTATGTTTGAAATATAACGATTCATATCACAGAGGCTGAGACTTGCGTTCTGGACTCAACTGGCTGGGCTAGACAGGGAAGCAGGGCCAATCAGGACTCTAGGCTGCTCGCTTGTATTTTATGCGTCACTGTTCCGATCGATAATACGCTGCTCTCTAACTGGCAAAACTACGCGTTTATAACAAATTGGCGACGGGGACTTTGGCGAAAAAAAGTAATACAACAACTGGTGGCTCAGATTTTGGAAAGAAATAAGCTGTAATAATTGCCGGTGATTTTTTTTGGAATTAATATTTTTATTAGCAGTAAAAAAAATATGGCGATTTCTTTTGAACAGCTGCAGTTATTATTACAGCAGCAGCAGCAACAGCAACAACAATTTCAACAACAGCAGCAGCAACAATTTCAGCAACAGCTGCAACAATTTCAACAACAGCTGCAACAATTTCAACAACAGCAGCAGCAGATGTTAGCTTCTCAACAGAAATTCCTAGAAACACTTTTGGGGAAGCTATCTATTCAACAAGATATTCCACGACATAAAAGTATCGAGTCATGTCTTAATCCAGTTTCGGAATTTATATTTGATGCAGACAATGGTCACGCCTTTGAAACATGGTTTGGCAGAATTGAAGATATTTTCCGAGTGGAATTTGCTGCTGTGGATGACGCAAAGAAAGTCCGGCTGCTCTTCCAGAAGCTTGGTCCTAACGAGCACCAAAAGTATAAAAACCATATCCTGCCTAAACACTCACGAGAAGTTAGTTTCGAAGAAACTGTTAACATTCTAAATAAAATGTTTTGTGAACAGGCGTCCTTATTCCGTATCGGGTATAACTGTCTACAGCTGACTAAAGAGGCTGAAGAAGATTACTCTACGTACGCTGGAAGAGTAGATTTGCAAGCAGAACGATTTAAATTAAATTTATTAACCAATGATCAATTTAAATGCTTATTATTCATTTCTGGTCTAAAATCTCCTGTTGATGCTGATTTTTGCATGAAATTGTTATCCCGTATGGAACATGATGATGAAATGACGTTACAAACTATCACCAATGAATGCCAACGATTAATAAACTTAAAACAAGATACCGCTATGCTGGAAACCAAAAGTGCAGCGCCATCAAATTTTGTTCATGTTGTCAAGACAAGTCAAAGACAAAATAGTACCAAAAGTCATAAATATCACTCGAAAACTCCTAAACCTGCAACTAAATGTTGGTATTGTGGTGCGTGGCATTTTTCAAGATGTTGTCGGTTTAAAAATCATAAATGCACTATATGCAATAAAGTTGGCCACAAAGAAACAGTCTGCCGAACCACAGAAAGTTTGAAATCGAAACAAACCAGGCGTCCTCACCAGTACCAAAATAAATATATAAACAGTATATATTTCACACTGGATCTAAGCGTAGCGGATAAAAGAAGATATGTGGAATTAATGGTTAATGGTGTTCTTGTTCGATTGCAATTGGACACAGCTTCAGATATCACACTGACCTCGAAACGAACGTGGAATTTAATTGGCTGTCCTAAAGTATTACCAACAGAGCACACTGCACGGAGTGCGTCCGGAGATATATTAAAACTTTTCGGGATGATAAAATGCTCTGTTAAATTCCGAGGTTAGTACTTTACAGGAAATTGTTATTTAACGAACAGACATGAATTAGACCTTATTGGTATAGACTGGACAGATAAACTAAATTTATGGGATGTACCATTAAGTGAAATATACTCGATGAAAAGCGCAAATAATCTTAGCGATCCACCCACAGTCCATGTAACTAAGAAAGTCGTAACGATAGAAGATCTTTTGCAGAAGCATAAAAACTTGTTTCAGAATAAATTGGGATGCTGCACAATTGAGAAGGCGAAATTATACTTACGACAGGATGCAAAACCTGTTTTCCGTCCAAAACGTCAAGTCCCATATGCGGCTATTGACAAAGTCGACAAAGAATTAGACCGACTAGAGAAGCTCGGTGTTATACAACCTATCAATTATTCGGCATGGGCAGCACCAATTGTAGTGGTTCAGAAAGCGAACGGAGCTATTTGCCTCTGTGCAGATTTTTCAACAGGACTAAATGACGCTTTACAAAATCATTCATACCCATTACTTTTGCCAGAGGATTTATTTATTAAACTGAACGGTGGACGTTATTTTTCTAAACTTGATTTATCTGAAGCTTACTTACAAGTAGAAGTTGACGAAGATTAAAGGAGTTATTAACTATTAATACCCACCGTGGACTCTATCGATTTAACCGATTACCGTTCGGTGTTAAGCCAGCTCCAGCAATTTTCCAGCAAACAATGGATACTATGGTGTCTAACGTCGAAGGTGTAGCAGTTTACTTGGATGACATTATATTTGTTGGCTCTTCTGCGCAGGAATTAATGGGTCGGTTAGACGTGGTGCTCACATAAATATCACAAGCCGGCTTTCAGTTACAAAAAGAAAAGTGTGAATTTCTGCTCGAGTCTGTTAAATACCTTGGATATATATTTGATAAAAATGGTCGTCGACCAGATCCAGACAATATAAATGCCATCAAAAATATGCCCAGACCGACTGAGGTTACAACCCTTCGCTCGTTTTTGGGGATGATTGGTTATTATAGTATGTTCGTACCCCATATGTGTCAACTGCGACATCGATTAAATCAACTCTTGATGGCTAATACAACATGGAACTGGACAAAGGAATGTCAAGATTCTTTCGATGAAATAAAAAGGATTTTATCTTCTAAACTGTTGCTGACTCATTATAATCCTAAGCTTGAAATAATTGTAGCCGCCGATGCTTCAAACTATGGAATTGGAGCTGTTATCAGTCATCGTTTTCCTGATGGTAAAGAAAAGCCAATTGCTCATGTTTCCCGAACTCTTAACTCAGCTGAGAGAAAATATAGTCAGATTGAGAAGGAAGGACTAGCTTTTGTTTTAGCAGTAAAGAAATTCCATAAAATGATTTATGGTCGTCGATTTACCCTTTTAGCGGACCACAAGCCGCTTTTATCTATATTTGGATCGAAGTCAGGTATTCCTGCATATACAGCGAATCGATTACAACGCTGGGCTATTACGTTGCTTGCTTATGATTTCCAAATCCTATATAAATCAACTGAAAAGTTTGGACAAGCTGATGCTTTATCCCGATTAATTGCGAATCAGAAGCAGGAAAGCGAAGATTCTATTATCGCGACGATATCGTTGGAAAATGATGTTCACCATATACTACAAGTTGCTATAAAAGCAACCCCGTTATCCTCTGAAGATATTAAATACCATACTCAAGAAGACGATGCGCTGAAGCAGATTATTGAACACCTCGAACATGGTTGGCCTACCCATATAGACAACAAAAATATTGAACAGTATTCTCACCGTCGAAATTCTCTATCACTTGTGGATGGGTGCTTGATGTTTGGAAATCGAGTAATTGTACCTTCAAACTTACGCCGTAAGGTGATGTCAGAACTGCATGCTGCACACCCAGGGGTAGCACGGATGAAGGCACTTGCACGTGGGTATGTATATTGGCCGAATATTGACGCTCAGATCAAAGACTATCTTGAGAGATGTTCCGCGTGTGCAAAAGCTATCAAAGCCCCTCGCAAGACAGAAATGCAGAGTTGGGGGACACCGAAAAATCCGTGGCCAAGAGTACATGTGGATTTCGCAGGTCCCATAAACGGGAAACAGTACTTGGTGATTGTTGATGCCTTCTCAAAATGGCCAGAGATCCACTGCATGAAGTCTCTTTCGACAAAAGCTACTATTGAAAATCTAAGACAAGTATTCAGCTGCTTTGGGTGTCCAGATGTACTGGTGTCTGATAATGGACCACAGTTTACCTCCGCCGAATTCTCGAAGTTCTGCGTCACGCGGACCCCAACCAGGCAGTCTGAATCTCCCAACATGGCTCAGCTCAGAAGTTAGTGACTTCAAGCACTGATGCCACGTTTTGGTTTGACCGCCCCTAGCTTTCTTCCAGTTATCCCTAACACCGGTTAGCATTGCGCGTCGTGGTAATCGGTGTTCAGGCATACGCAACACGTGACCCAACCATCTCAGTCGATGAAGATTCATAACCTCATCAACTGATTTATCACCATTACCTAATACCCTGCGTCTAACCTCACTATTACTTACCCGGTGATCCCAGCAGATTCGAGCAATATTTCTAAGGCACCTGTGGTCAAATACTAGTACCTTACGAGTATCTTCTACTCTTAAAGGCCATGTTTCACAGCCGTATAGTAGAACGGAACGAACTGCCGCGCAGTATACTTGTCCCTTAATTGATAGACGGATATCTCGCCTTCGCCATAGATGACGTAAGTTGGCAAAGGTCAAACGAGCTTTTCGAATCCGTGCTGAGATCTCGTCAGACACCAACCCATTAGGGCTGATCAGACTTCCAAGATAAGCGAAGTTGTCAACGCGTTCGACAACTTCACTCCCTATCCTTAGTTCAGGTGTTGACGCAGACCAGTCCTGAAGCAACAACTTGCATTTCGAGGGAGAGAAGCACATCCCAAACCTTCTGGCATTGTTGCTCAGTGCTACCAAAAAACTCTGCATATCATCAGCGTCTTCACCAGACAGGACTATGTCATCTGCACTCAAGACCACTGTATTCATAATCAACCTCTATCTTCAATTCCTATTATTCATCCTACATCGACTTTCTACACTAAACGTTCTCTTTTAGCTTCCTCCTCAGGTGTCACCACAGCCAACGATTCCTAGTGGATGACATGGACTGGGAAAGAGAAACAAAAATAGGGAGAGATTTGCAAATTCATGCGAGTACAGCAATTTGATTATAGGTTTCACTATATTCCCACCCAAAACGTTTACACAAAGCTAAATTAGTTTCGTCGGATCACACCATGAAAAACCAGATCAATCTTATTTGTATCACTAACAGAATTCAGAAGGACAATCGAAGATGTGAGAACCAGGAGAGAAGCTGACATAACTTCAGTTCATCACCAACTCGTCGTTGCCAAAATTAAACTGAAGTGAAAGAAACACTGGACAACTGGACAAACAGCATTACGAAGGTTCAATACAGACTTCCTTCAACACACTGACAAACTCAACCAATTCAACATAGCTCTCAACAACAGTTTGCAAGCACTACAAGATCTACTCAAAGAAGAGAAAACTACGATGGAGCACAATTGGAAAGAGATCAAAGATACACTAATTTCAACGTATCAGGAGGTTCTGGGACGCAACAAGCATCATCATCATCATCATAGGGAATGGATCTCCATCGAAACCCTGGACAAGACTCAAGAAACGAAGAACAAGAAGACAGCAATTAACAACAGTCGAACGAAAACAGAGAAAGTCAAGGCACAAGCTGAATACACTGAAGCAAACAAGAGAGTGAAGAGGAGCATTGGAGCTGACAAACAGAAATACGTGGAACACATAGCAGCGACACAGGAGAACGGCGCAAGAAAAGGGAATATCAAACAACTATGTGATACGACAAAGAAACTGGTAGGAAAATGTGGTAAACCAGAGAGACCCGTGAAGGACAATGAGTGCAAGCCACTCACTGGGATTCAAGAATAGATTAACATATGGGTAGAACAATTTGAAGAGCCCTTGAATCGACCAGCTCCACTGAATCCACCGTACATCGAAGCAGCACCTAAAGACATTCTCATAAATGTCACTCTACCAACGATCGAAGAAATCAGTATAGTCATCATACAAATCAACAGTGGGAAAGCAGTAAGACCTGACAACATACCAACCGAAGCACTGAAGTCAGACATAGAAGTTACTGCAAACATACTCCACCTTCTATTCAGGAGGATTTCGGAGAGGGAACAAGTGTCGACAGACTGGAAGGAAGGATATCTCATCAGGAGTAAATGTGAGGACCAAAGAGGCATCGCACTACTGTCAGTGCCGGACAAGTTTTCGACATAGTTTAGCCTAACCGAATGAAGGATTCAGTAGATGCACAGCTTTGATATCAACAGGTTGGATTACGTAGCGATCGGTTATCCACAAACCGAGTCGCGATTCCATCAATATATATATATATATATATATATATATATATATATATATATATATATATATATATCAAGTTTTTGTGGTAGTAGTAGTCCGAACGTTTCTTTATATTTGTTCAAAATACTGGCACTCCAGGTTTATCGATCCATACCAAAATTACAATGATTTGATGTTAACATAACTATGTAACAATTCGTTTAATGAGGTCAACTGACCATATGCTTTTTTTAAATTAAACATAGTGACTGCCAGTTGATGAAAATTATGTTAATTATATCTGATAAATTGATTAATCAGGGATGAAACTTACTTGATATTGTAAACTGGCATAAATGTGACAACATTCAAAAAATATAACCGAATAATAAGTGACCACATAAATAATAATGCCAATAAGTCTATTACTAAGCTGTGCAAACTAATAATTATAGTGATGAAATTCAATTTAAGCTATAAACTAGTGATGACGATACCCAAAATATGAAATAGAATCGGAATCTGCTATCGAGTCTGTTTGAAGATGTGTGTCTCAACTATCAAGTGACATATAGTATGATTATAAATTTTGCAATAACTAGAAAAAATTTCACCATTACTCTTGTTTAGATTTGAACCAAGTCATGAAAATCAGACAGTCGATACAATAGTTTCCTATTCAGTCATCAGTTCCAGTTCGGACAGTATGGAAATAACCCATATAGTTTCTTCTAAAATTTAGCTTTATTTCTGAAGGAAAACGATGCTATATAGTTATTAAATTCAATAAAATCAGAATTTAAAGTAATTGATTGCTGTAATTGGTCCTATAATAATGTTATCACACGGTTATCCAAATAATTAAATTTACAGTGTATGTAAAAAGTTGATTCATAACTTCTTGAACGAAGTCCTTTTTTTATACATGACCTAAAAAAATATCGTTCAAAATCTCATGTATAACACTTACTACTAACAGCATTTAATAAAAGTCGAGCAATATTTTTAATTGGATTGTTAATAATTTAATCTAAAGATGTTCTGCTTACCACAGGGCACAAAGGCCCTGTTTTTAATCCCATAAGTAAAATTTTAAAGCAGAATGAAATAGCTTTGCAGTACTTTGTTTGGTTTTTGATTGTTATCTAGTTTGACCTACTCTCAGTGATGAAAACTTATTTAAAATTGAATAATTTTCACAAACTTCTTGAGAATAAAAAAGAATCATAAAACTCACATAATAAGTGAGTGACTGATCTATGGATATACATAAAAACCGTATGTTTATTGAACATATATATATATATATAAATTCTTATGACGAAATCAATGGAAATCGTTATGACATAATCAGATTATGGATCGAATATATTTTCATAAACTGAAATAAAATCTACCATATATTGCGTTTCACATAATTGTTATACTAAAAAGTTGATATTAATTACAATGGACTAATTAGTATTTGTGAAAATCTTAATTTAGAATTAACTTCTTAATGTAAAATAACTGTTAAACTAGTAATATCAAACAGTGATTGGAGATTATATCATGAAGAAATGAAATAATTTATTTAATAATAAACACTGTAAGAATAGCATGTACATTGACGGATACAATATGCATAAAATCATTATGAATTAACCTTATAAATGGTCTCCTAAACCATCAAATGAAAACATTGCTTATAAGATAATATGTTCATACCACCCATATATACGGTTATTGAATTAAGTGAAGGTACATAATTAAACTTTCAAATATTTGCATGATAAATTAAAACATATGAGTGGGTTATCAGAAAAATATAATAACAATGTGATAATTTATTTGTTCTAAAAACGTCACTCTATCTTATACTAATATGGATTTATTACACACAATATTGAAATATTTGGGTCATGAGAATAACTTCCTCTATTTTGTAATTATATTGCCAGTATAATAATATCGTTTATTGATTAGTTGGGATAAATATTAAATTTTCGATAAAACAATTTACCGGATGCAAGAGATATAGTAAGCTCAATGAATCACTTTACAATAACACTACACTTAAATTAAAAAATCAAGTTTCAGAAAACTTGTAGAAGGTATTGCACTTGGACTTCGTAATAGGCGCGGAATAAATGTAGAAAGAAATCAGGGTTACATACAAATATCACAATGTCTTTAGTCAATGTAAAAGTAATTATTATGTTTTACAACCTGATATTAGTCATATAAACACTGAAAATTATTGTACCGGACAAACATCCATTTTAGGCTTAAACGTAACTATCCAATAATATTTCTGACACTTTATGATTTTGCTTAGAATATTCACACATCTTACACTTGGTCATCATCAGTTGAAGTGGTTATAAAATTCTCAAGTTCTTATTGTCTTCATGATCGTTGGAAGTTGTGTTAGGGAATAAATGGGATTAGTGTACATTCTTTTTGTTGGATTCTGTGGCATTTCATCGAATTTTCATAAAGCGAAACTACACCGTCAAACAAACAAATCAAGATCAGATTAATTAAAAACAGGCATTCTTTCCGGTGAAAAAATCCATTGGTTGACGTAGTTGGTGTCGTTTAACTTGTGGCTTACATTAGTAGTACATTCAGTTGTTTTTTTATCAAAACCCTATCTCAGTTGATTTTCATGGATGACTTCGAATGGACATTCTATCGACCAGAGTTGGATGTTTTAAAAAAAACGGTTAATAATCTAAACACACTTTAAGATTCATGTTTGGGATCAAGAGCATTTACTTATGCTCATATTCATTACCTAAAAATGAGAAATGACTCAGGCATAAATTGGGATTTCGCAGAAGGAAAAAATTGGGACAGTTAACAAATTATAAATGTTTATTGATGATTTTGAGTATGCGACCAGCTTCCATGTACTTAGTAATCATTGTATTAACTACTTGTCCATTATTTTGAAACCACTTTAGTATGAGAAACGAAAAAATAAGTAATGTACACAAATCCGCAAAGTCAAAATCCAAGACTGATTGGAACGGAAATGTTCGGAGGACAGACTAGATCATGAGCTTATACACAAACCAAGTGAATTTTCGTCGTGATAAAAAACAGTACATTTAGTTCTAGTTTTTATTATCTCAAAAGTGAGTGGCTGGGGGTGAAAATGTAGTCAAAACACAACTGTCTGACAACAATCCAAGTCATGATAATCTACGCCTAAGTAATTTCATGAAGCAGTGAAAATATAGCTCAATGTCATTGGTGGGGATCTGAAAGGCTTGGTTTAATAGGTATACATACTAGAAAAATCCCCTCACAGTCAAGTCACTAGGATACACCATATTACTAATCAATCAAGTTAGTGGGTTACAGATAAATGGAAAATTTCTACCATGCACTGATAACTGACTATTCACCGTGCCAAAATTGACACCAACTCGCTTTAACAGATTGAGAAAAACTAATTATTTCTATCCTACTTATCTATTGACTAAACGCAAATGTAGTTCCTTTTTTAGAAATTGGACTGTTTATCAAAATCTCCAATCAATCCTGTTATTCATATAAGGGTGCAGATTGTAGTTGGAAGAAAAATACCGTAAGTTCTATTTGTATTTGCATAACTATCTTTGTTAAATGATTCAATCGACGAAGATTTAGCAGTGTGACATAATATAACTCAAATAATCATACAAGCGAAAATGACACTCCACAACGATTAAAATGCAATCGAAATTCTGTTAACAACTGGTTATTATATCAGATATATAATTAAAGATTGTTAGTTTAAAATATGAGTTTGAATTTTCCCTCAATTTAAATACTTTTTTATTTGACATAAATCCTGGTGCAGTCATTCAAGCCAACATTCTCCAGCCAATCAACTAATAATGCACTTAAAGTATTAGTCCGGAAAACAAATACTCAATGAGCGTTGCAGCTCTCAAAACCAACGCTTATTTAGAAAGTTCACCATAATTGTACACTGAAATCCCATAGCACTAAGAACTTAAAAAAAGCCGTTAGCCAGATGCATACTAATAAATGGAAAATAACAATAGATACTCAACCACCTGTTTCTATCTGTCGAATTCCTACCTACACTTAACTGTTATCAACCGCCTGTGCAAATAATGTTTACAACTTTACTGAATAAAGAACTCATGTCCTCTCGACCTCACCTTTGAATTGATCACATGATCATGCAAAGAAAATTCTTACGAAAACGATTTGAAATTACTTGAGACTATTTTGTAGTATAAGCAATGATGGATAGTGGCTAGCAGTGGAATCCAGGACGCGCGTTTCGTCCTATTTGGGACTCTTCAGCTGGATGTACCTGCATTTCGGAGTTGATGTTCACTCTGAGACTCAAACCCAGTACCATTCGCTTCAAAAGCCATCGCGTTATCCACTCAGCTATTAAGGCAATATCGAGGCATACGCACAGTATGCACATATGCCAATAACAGACTGATCAATTGCAGTCTTAAACCTCAATGGGAAGAGACAAGTTAAACAATACCAAGTGAATTACTTGAGACTACTTTTTGACTAATTCATTTATTATCAATAGGTTGATCAAAGGCGTTGAAAACCATGAGGGTTACATAAATAATACATTTTGTACTGAAAATCATGAAACTATGATATAAATGGTGAGTTTAGAGGCTGAAAGCACAATTATCAATCTGATGTGGACAGGATATTTACAAACAATCCAAAAACAATCTAACTGTTGAACCCGCGTCGCCTATTACATATACTTGGAAAAACGAGGAACAACTGAAATCCTCACGACGCGAAGTAGGAACATCAAGACTGGCAAAAGTGTAGATTTACTGAACACAAAACACGACGACGACCCAGTCAAAATTACACTCATTATATTGTGATTGTACACCCATTTTGACTACTAATTAAAGTAAAATCACATAAAAATTACCCAGCGTTATAAAATCACATGCTGTCTATTATACTGAACATAGTTCATATTAATTATACACAAGAATATTGTATCTCGAAATAATGCCACAGTCAAATAAATCAATATTATACCAAATATCATACTGGAAAACAAATATTACTCGGAATAATTATCACATAGAATTTAAAACGGAAGTAATGTTGAGCAAGAATCACAGTAAGTTAAAAATGTGATTTCGCCCCCTCATCCTATTATATCAGTAACCCAATTCTCTAAAACAAAGGGATAGATGCAACTATTTCATGAGCCTCATTCTGGCTTTAAATGTTTATTTTCGACTAACAATTATCTCTGAATTTCACTGATTTCTGTAGTCACTACTAACCTGACATTTTTCAAAGCCGTTGGTTAGCTGTACGTTTGATACATTTGACCCAAACAAAGATAGGTCTTTTATTGACTTGAATAGCTTTTATTCACCTCAATATTACAGGTGATCATGTTGTATGAACAATTAGTAAAATACTTAACACTGAATTAAACAGAATGCACTCCGTAGCTAAACTAATTCAACAAAAAATAACATTAAATGGTTCAACCAAAGATCAACACTATCCTCTTCATTTTACGGCTGCGCGTTTATAAACATATAGGTAATTGTGGAAGTAGTTGCATTGATCGGACAAAAAGGGGGACCCATTTTAGATATTTTGAACATGTCCCTAAAAAAATTCGATCGCGATAGGATACTTTGAATAACATGATCTTCAAATCTATTGGACACAAAATGTTTTGTGGGTACCTTTAAATCCTTCAACGCAACTGGTGAATAACCAACTCCTAGCCTTCTGAAGTTAGCGCTAACAAGTGTTTAAGAAGAATAGTTGTTAGACTTTCTGTTTTGATAACATAAGCTCTGCCTCTGTACACCATAAAATTTGTTTCAACTCTCATTTAGCTACATTGTTCCACGAATATTTTGACGCTCTTCCAGTTCAATAATTCTATGTCTAACTGAACTAGTTTTACTTATTTCTAGCCATCTAATCTCTTGTTAACATTGGTGTTACAAAGTGTTCCTCTACAGATGACCGTTATTTGTGACATTTTTATTCAGCCTTTTGAATTTATTTATGTATTTACTATACTGTTTTGTGTAATCACAACAACTTCCAATCAAACGCACTTATGTCAATATTTTCAACTCACTTTATAACCTTGATTTTTTAATATTTCATGTTGTAAGCAGCTGGTGAGGAACTAACGAGATAAAACGAAACCTTTATCCTGTTCAATTTTTTGTTTTGACTTTCCTCAAAGGTTATGTTGATAAGACGGAAAATCAATCACTGTAAACACAAAACCAATATAAACCTAAAAAATACTTATACTCCGCAAGAAATAGACCACCGAGTTTTAAAAACTTAGTCAAAGCTTTTGAACCTTTTACGACTGGAATTATTGATAGCTTGTATATCTCAACAAGTTAGAGAAAAAATGAGAACTTTTATAACCAACGATAAATACACTTTGAAAATCAATATTTTATTTGGTCAATGATTGGTAACCAGTTTGTTACCAAAAGCATAACGCCGCTTAATGGTATCATATACACGTACGTTACAGCTCGATAATGTATAAAGAATAAAGTCAAAACAAATCATGACCTTGAGGCTTTTATTGTGAAAAAACATACGGGAAAATAGTTAGAAATGACCCTGAGCTTCGTAAATTAAACTGAATGTAGATTACCAGAAAAACCATTATATTAATCAGATCGATGAGACTGTAAATGAAAAATGAAAAAACGAAGTAATACAAAAGGTAGAGATGGATTTTTGCAATGCATTCAATCTTCATACTGGAAATTTATTTACTGAACTAAACAACATCTAAACGCTTTGTTACAGTACAATCAGGAGAGTCGGGAAGTAGACCATCTTTTTCCATTTCTACAGATTTTGGTCCAGAAGGTTGTCGTTCAACGCGTTTTTTCTGAGCATATTGTTCTTGTTCTGTGTAACGCTTCAACATTGCTTGTAAGATTTCTTGTGTGATAAGACTTCCAGCATTTAAACGCATCATTTGTAAAAGGAAACTGCCATCCATTCGAAGAAATGTCAATTCGAATCGAGCAAGTAATGGATCCATTGATTCTTCATAAACATCTGCAACTTTTAAATATCGAATCAAATTTCTCAATCTCGATTGCCGTGCGGCCAAACGACAGATCCAAACTCCAATACTCGCAACCTCCAGAGAAGCAACAAACACAAACCAAAACCATAAAAACACATAAATCTTTTCGTTCAGCATATTAACTGGCAATGTACATTGTACTGTGACCATAGGTATAGGTGTACTCGTCAATTTGATTGGTACACGACAAAAACCCACTCGAGGAAAGACACTAGTTTCATTCCAATGTCTACCCATGATTAAATCACTTAAAATTGATAAGCCAAATAGGCGATATTCTCCACGGATACCCAAAAATCGTTCCATCAATAAGAGTTGCCCAACTGCATTTAGCAAATAAAACGATTTGATTATCATGTAGTATGTGACTAACGCAGTACCAAGCCTTTTACGCGGAAGCAAATTTTGAACAGTATGCAAAATTGTGTTCAAAAAATTTTGATCTTTAAGACCATTTTCTAATTTACGTAAATCACGACGAGCAAACAATAATGTATCCATAACATTTGCTATAAATTGAACACGATTTGATCTTTCCTTTCCAGTTTCCTTTGAAGCTTCTCGTGCTGATTCAAGCAAGAATCCTAAATTTGTTCCAACACGATTGAAAGTAATTGCCTCCCAAATAAGGCGAGGTAGGTAGCACAGAATAGCTTGTAATGCCAAAACCAGTGAGACCCACTGATAATAATCTGAAAAAAAGATAAAGAGGATAATTGAAATCAGGGATAATTATGATGAAACTCAACGATCAGTCTTTTCCCATAGGATTGTGTAGAAGGACAAAAATCTACTTCGTTTCATAAAACAAAACAAAATTCAGTAAAAGCCAACTCATTATAGTTACCCGATAATTAAATGGACTTGATAGAAGACGTTCTACAAATAAACTCAAATGTATTCATAAAACCGTAATGAACCAACCAGACAAAACTGATCACACATTGTATTCACAACGGAGATTTACAGAAGTCACATTTTCCTAATATTCCATTAGGTATATCTTCCATGATGTACCACTAAAACTATGTTACATAAAACGCAATTAAAAATTAATCACTTCGACAAGTTACAGAAAATATAAACAAATTCTGAGTCAATCGGATCACTGATCCGGTACTACTCTCCAGAATATGTCGACTATTGGATCACAGGAACAGTGCAGATAATACAACATATATAGCGGAACAATCAGAGATAATAACCTGAAGAAATAATCTATAACGTTTTTATCTCAACTGTTCTTTTAATAAGTGCTGAAATATTGCTAAGAAAAATGATTTGAGGAAAATAAACCGTAACTTTCTAATGGACCGGTTTAAGATATTGTGAGTAAAATATAGTTCCTTTTTCGGCAGTTTCAGTTTTAGTGACCCGTGATCTGACTCCAATTTGATCGTAATGATTGGTTGCTATCGTCTATCCTCGTATATAATCATTGACTTAAATCGCGTTAGTTAATAACGGAATTAAATAAGTCAAATAACGAGAATGGAGTTTCGAATGCATATATTTCGTATAATTGTTGATTAGACAAACGAACGGAGGAACGATGCGAAGATTAGAAAGCGAAGCTAAATTGGCGCGCGGTGGAGATGGCTGGTAAGCCAACTCTCCCTTTAACAAAGAGTTAATGAATATTTATACGCCCACAAAAATAAATTACAGATATGTGATGAGTAACGGGATAAGTGTGCATACGCCTACGCGCTCATACAAAGACAGTCAAGACATTGATAAGCGAATAATTAACAAGGTCAGAATGTGACTCAAATAGAATGAATAGAATGGGCTGTCCGGAAGTTCAAATAATGAGGTATTTGGGCTTAACATAATGACAGACACTACACAGTAAATATGGCAATTCAGAAACGTAGAAAGTTAGGCATACATCGCCTACCGTTGCTCGAGCATCTTAAAAAAGCCTAATTAATAAGGAAGACTCTCATATTCTTTGTTTGTTTGTTTGAACACATAAATATTGGTACAGGGGGGCACCAAATATATATGCGCTACACAAAACAATGATAATTTGAAGAGAAGGAGACAAAAAAAGTAATGAACGTGGGGAATTATAAAAAAAAAAGGAAGAGAGAGAGAACAATGGTGGGGGAAACGGAAAGGTACAATCAGAAGAGATCTTTCAGTTAAGGAAGATACAACCACTTTTTATGAAGAAAGTAAAAGAAGGTTACAGCACGATCGCCACTGGCTTCTATTCTGAGCCATATCCGATAACGTCTCTAGCCACTGCGTTACACCGTCTCTCGGACCCCAACCAGGGAGTCGTGAAGGACCAACAGAAGCTAGCCCTTTGCAGCTTTCTTTCATACCACGACACCATGTCATACACTGACCACCTCTCCGCTTTTTCCAACCAGTCCCAGAGTCGGCAAATAATGCACGACGTGGAATTCTCTGGGACGACATTCGTAGAACATGTCCAAGCCACCGAAGTCGGTGTTTCAAGATGGTGACACCAATTTCATTATCGTCTCTGTGACCGAACACTCTATGCCGAACCTCTGCATTACTGACATGGTGTTGCCACTGGATGCCAGCAATCCTTCGGAGACAACGATGATCGAACACAGAGAGTCGTCTAACATCCTCAACTCGGAGAGGGCAGGTTTCACAAGCATAGAGCAAAACTGCTCTCACCGACGCGTTGTAGATCCGACCTTTTACAGCCAGACTAACATCACGAAGGCGCCAAAGATGGCCCAGATTGGCATAAGCCGCTCTGGCTTTCACTATACGTGCATTGATCTCATCACTCATGCCACCACCAGCACTTATGCAGCTACCCAGATACACGAACTTCTCGACTACTTCTATCTGCTCACCATCCAGAGTGAGTATAGGATTAGAATCCTGCCAGTCTTGTAGAAGTACTTTGCACTTCGAATGTGCAAAGCACATACCATACCTACGGACACTGATTGCCAACTGATTAAGTGCGGATTGCATGGCTTGGGCATTCTCGCACAGTAAGACAATATCATCCGCATACTCAAGGTCGAGAAGTCTTTCTCCAGGTAACAGATCCACTCCACCATTACTTACATCTGTCAGAGTTATTTCCAGAATGTCATCGATGGCAAAGTTGAAGAGGAATGGTGAGATTGGGCAACCCTGCCTAACCCCACTGCTCGAATGGAATAGTGGAGAAAGGTGATTGTATGCCCTCACTCTGCCTGAGGTGTTTGTGTATAGGGCTTTTAGGATGTTAATAAACTTCTCAGGCACACCCTTCTTCAATAGACAATCCCAGAGAACAGTTCTGTCCAACGAATCGAAGGCAGCCCTGATATCAAGAAACATTACGATTGTTGGCCTTTGATAAGTATGGCGGAACCAGGCAGTGACTCGAGAACGTTTAGATAAAGCTGAATTTTCACCATAGGCGATCTGCTGTCTGAGTCGAAACGGATACAAAAAGTAGAAATAGGAGATAGTGAGAAGACGGAGTTGATCAACTCCGTCTTCTCATTGTTCTATCGAAATTTATAAAAGACACTAAAGCTGCCGAAACTGAAGTAGGTGGGTTGAGGCTTAAACCTACGACTCAGTTAATTGTATTCCGATCGCATTAGCAAGTCAGGCACTAGAGTAGATTGAAGAAGCATCCTGCTCAAACACTATAATACGTCAATCAATAGATACTAAGATTGACTCAAATTCTTTCGGTAACAAACTCCTACATCCTATACTATTACATGAATTGTGAAACTAACCTACATAAGAGTAAGAAGAAAAGACTGTCAAAATCAAAAGTGCGTAACACTCTTAATTACTTTTTAAACCTGAACCATTTGAATCTAAACTTTATTCCAAAGCTCTGTTAATCTCGAAAATCATGTCAAAACAAATCTAGGTTAAAAACTATGGGAACGAAAATATATTGTGGAGCTAAACATAATCAAAAGAGAAAAGGACTTACTGATTTTTTTATCTTCTAAACTACTCCAATACGTTGGATTATCTAGCTGATCTGTATCTACACTTATCGGTGTAGTTCCATTAATCCAGCAAAATGCATTTATGTACGATCCCAAATTAGAACCCGAGAAGGTAGTTGGAATATAGCATGATAACGGTTCAAAGACATAAGATTTCAGTGTAACAATAGTAAAGCACATGACCAGAATGACAAATGACAACATATAAGAGCATCGATCTGCGAAATCATCTAGTCCGACAGAATCAACGAAGTGTAGTTTGTCTAACTGAGAAATAAATTCTAACGCGACCATTTCGATATCTAAAGAAACAGAACAAATTTTTAGTTAGAAAATGTTATATTTAAGTGAAAGGGAAACAAATCTAATCATATAGACTAACAATAATACTCCAGTCGACAAACCAAAATTTGTTGTGAAACTGTAGTCCAATGACCATAAACTGTCTAGATAACTAAGTTACGCAAAATAGACACTACTGTATTTAAGCAGCCTAGTAAACAGACACACAACAATACAGTAAGCTTTAAGCTATATCGTTAGTGTGTGGATTAAAGGCAGTACTGGACTACCTGAAATGAAGAAAATGACGACGGTTTAAAAATAAAACGGATATCTGTTTTGTTTTGCATCTTTGAATACGGTTCAGATGGGTGTTGCTAGAACACAAACGGCGTGAACGTAAATTAACTGTGAGATACAGTAAGCATCATAAGGTATATAACCGAATATATACGGTAGTTTGAACTTGTCATAGTAGTTGGTACGTCGCTTAACTGAATAAAATCTAATTTAGAATTTTGTGACCATGAGAGATATGACTGCTAGTCTGTTTGATTGAAATAACCAGAATAACTAACTTCCCTACTAGGCTAACAAGTTCAAACTGTCATATTCATTTGGTTATTATTTACTAGATCAGTCACCGGTTCTGACCGTTCATAGTTTACGTTTGACATACAGACTAAATAAGGAAGCTATACATAGGAACAAAACTGCATAGCAACGTACTAATAGTCATGATCACAAATAATAGTATTATGATTGTGTCACTTGTACACGCGATAAACTATAGCATAAGCTTATGAAGCGCAACACATTTCTACTCTAAAAAATTTTCTGAAAAATGAACCTTCCACATTAAGTACATGTTTGTGCATTAAGCTTTGTTAGAAACATTGCCTGAATAGCGAAATAAGTGAGACAATTCGGATATGTGATTTAATGATGGGAAACAGAGTATAGACAGCACTTAAAAACTAGAATTCGTGAGAAAATGTGGGAATTTCAGTTAACGAACAATGATAACATTATCCTTTTTATAATGAGGTGTATGTTTTGAAGCCTGTAGGTTCTACTTTCAATTTTACGATAATTAGTAAATACCGATGAATCTAGGGATTAGATGATAATTCGGTACCTGATATTGAAAAGCTGCGGCCCGGATAGCTCAGTGGTAACGTCTCTGACTGTGAAGCTGGGTGACACGGGATTGAATCCGCCAGGTACACCTTGCTGACGAGTGCCAAGTAGCACGAAACCCGGGTCCAGGGTTTCCTGTCGACTACCTCCAATCACCATCTAGTAATATATCCTACCCCCAAATGCCCTGGTATGGCCGAGAGCGGGGAGGGTTCGCCCTCCCTCTCGAAATACTCTCACACGGCCACGAGTATACAGCCTCTGCCAGGGAAGTCCTACTCACTGCCTTCTCGTGGCGGGGGTGTTGTTTACGAAAATGAGAGGACGAAAAGCGAACGTCCGGCGCTATAACCGGATCCCAATTCAATGGTGCACATGGGCTCCGGTATCCTGCGGGAACAAATGGCGTATGAACCAACTTTTGGTCACCGGCTTCCATGGGACTGCATCTCCTCACGATGCTCCACTGCCTTGTGGACTAGACCTTTAGGTCAAAGGCTCGGGGTGTGGTCCCCTAAGAAAACCACCTGCTTCGGTCTGGACACCCGGGCAGTATCCCAGCCCACTCACTAAAACTATGATGAACTACATGCTTATAGAAAGTATTCGTTTCTCTCCAACTAACATTGAAATGACTGGTATTATTATTATTATTACTATTATTATTATTGTTATCATTATTATTATTTACTACGTCATTTATTCACTATCTCCTATTTCTACTTTTTGTATCCGCTTCGACTCAGACAGCAGCTCGCCTATGGTGAAAATTCAGCTTTATCTAAACGTTCTCGAGTCACTGCCTGGTTGAAAATTGTATGTTACTACCGAATATGAGTACTGAAGCAGTTTTTCTGAAACCACGTGCATCATTCAAACTGGCTGCCTTCAACGTTCGCACACTTATGCAGGTCGGACAACAGATAGGGCTGGCTATGTCTTTGGAAAGTCTTAATATTGATGTGTGTTGTCTATCCGAGACCCGTATTCAAGACTCTGGTGAAGTACTACAAGTTCGCTCTCCATCTGTCACTTCAAAAAGCTTGTTTTACATGCGTTTATCCGGGGACCCTGTGGCATCTTCGTCTGGTCTTGCTGGCGTTGGTGTCGCACTAAGCGCAAGAGCTGAGGCAGCACTAGTTGACTGGATCCCCATTAACAGTCGGTTATGTGCTGTTAGATTAGAAAGTTCCATCAAAGTGAGAAGAAATCGGCGTGAGAAACGATGTCTTTTCGTCATCTCCGCCTATGCCCCGACAGATTGCAGCCCGGATGCAATCAAGGACGAGTTCTACCATCAGCTAACTGTTCTTCTCCAGAAAGTGCGTTCGACAGATATTGTAGTACTAGCTGGAGACTTGAATGCTCAGGTCGGGCGTCTAGGCACAGAAGAGAGTCGTTTAGGTGGCCGATGGGGACTCGTTGGTCGCAGGACAGATAACGGGGAACGTCTACTGCAACTATGCACAGACCACAACCTGTTTCTGGCTAGCACTAACTTTCGGCACAGTCATCGCCGATGTGCCACCTGGCGTCCCCCTTCTGCATCTCAAGCCTGGAGTCAGATTGATCACATCGCGATCAGCTACCGCTGGCGCGGTTGTGTACAAGACTGCCGCTCCTTTTGGAGTACCTATCTGGAATCTGATCATGCTCTAGTCTGCGCCAATCTTACCTTACTTTTCAGTGGACAACGAAGTGACCGCCACCAAAGGATTGATGTTAGCAAGCTGGCTGCAACTTCTGTTGCTAGTAAGTACCGAACCGAGCTAGCTTCTAGGCTAGCTAGCATTCCACCGAAAAGTATAGATGAGCATTGGTTGCAATTGCATGACGCCATGAAAATGGCGGGTCAAGTCTGTTGTGGGTCTGCGAAACGTCCCGCTTACAAGCACTGGGTTTCTTCTGGTTCCTTACAACTGATTGAAGCCCGTCGGTCTACTCCGGGTGACCGTGAGTTTGACCACAGACGAAGGATGCTACGTAATGAAATCGGGCAAAGCTTGTGTAAGGACCGAGAAGCCTGGTGGTCGGAGCGTGCCAGTGAGTTGGAAGCAGCAGCTGCATCTGGTAATTACCGGAAGCTCTTCCAACTCATCCGAGCCACTGGCAGCAAGAAGTTTGGTGTGAGCGAAACAATCTGCGAGGATGACGGAACGCCAATCACTAACATCCACCGACGTCTTGGACGATGGGCAGAATTCTTTGAAGGGCAGTTCAACTGGCCTGCTGCTCCGGCAACATCGGTCAGACTTTCCTGCCCTCCATGGCCGGTGACGACTGATCCACCAAATGAGGCGGAAGTCTGCAAGGAACTCCAACTCTTGAAACGTTACAAATCACCGGGCCCAGACGACTTACCTCCGGCTCTTTTTAAAGATGGTGGTGACTTTCTGACTAAGGGACTGACGACGTTGTTTACAAAGATCTGGGAACTAGAGAGTGTACCAACGTCATGGAATGAGTCGATAGTTGTCCCTATCTTCAAAAAGGGTTCACGTTGTTCCTGTAACAACTATCGGGGGATAAGTCTACTTCCGATTGCGTCCAAGCTATTGGCCTCCTTCATACTTCGTAGGTTGTTCAAAACCCGAGAAGGATTGACTCGCGAGGAGCAGGCTGGGTTTCGTTCTGGTCGAGGATGTATTGATCATATCTTCACCCTCCGCCAAGTGTTAGAACACCGCCATACTTATCAAAGGCCAACAATCGTAGTGTTTCTTGATATCAGGGCTGCCTTCGATTCGTTGGACAGAACTGTTCTCTGGGATTGTCTATTGAAGAAGGGTGTGCCTGAGAAGTTTATTAACATCCTAAAAGCCCTATACACAAACACCTCAGGCAGAGTGAGGGCATACAATCACCTTTCTCCACTATTCCATTCGAGCAGTGGGGTTAGGCAGGGTTGCCCAATCTCACCATTCCTCTTCAACTTTGCCATCGATGACATTCTGGAAATAACTCTGACAGATGTAAGTAATGGTGGAGTGGATCTGTTACCTGGAGAAAGACTTCTCGACCTTGAGTATGCGGATGATATTGTCTTACTGTGCGAGAATGCCCAAGCCATGCAATCCGCACTTAATCAGTTGGCAATCAGTGTCCGTAGGTATGGTATGTGCTTTGCACATTCGAAGTGCAAAGTACTTCTACAAGACTGGCAGGATTCTAATCCTATACTCACTCTGGATGGTGAGCAGATAGAAGTAGTCGAGAAGTTCGTGTATCTGGGTAGCTGCATAAGTGCTGGTGGTGGCATGAGTGATGAGATCAATGCACGTATAGTGAAAGCCAGAGCGGCTTATGCCAATCTGGGCCATCTTTGGCGCCTTCGTGATGTTAGTCTGGCTGTAAAAGGTCGGATCTACAACGCGTCGGTGAGAGCAGTTTTGCTCTATGCTTGTGAAACCTGCCCTCTCCGAGTTGAGGATGTTAGACGACTCTCTGTGTTCGATCATCGTTGTCTCCGAAGGATTGCTGGCATCCAGTGGCAACACCATGTCAGTAATGCAGAGGTTCGGCATAGAGTGTTCGGTCACAGAGACGATAATGAAATTGGTGTCACCATCTTGAAACACCGACTTCGGTGGCTTGGACATGTTCTACGAATGTCGTCCCAGAGAATTCCACGTCGTGCATTATTTGCCGACTCTGGGACTGGTTGGAAAAAGCGGAGAGGTGGTCAGTGTATGACATGGTGTCGTGGTATGAAAGAAAGCTGCAAAGGGCTAGCTTCTGTTGGTCCTTCACGACTCCCTGGTTGGGGTCCGAGAGACGGTGTAACGCAGTGGCTAGAGACGTTATCGGATATGGCTCAGAATAGAAGCCAGTGGCGATCGTGCTGTAACCTTCTTTTACTTTCTTCATAAAAAGTGGTTGTATCTTCCTTAACTGAAAGATCTCTTCTGATTGTACCTTTCCGTTTCCCCCACCATTGTTCTCTCTCTCTTCCTTTTTTTTTATAATTCCCCACGTCCATCACTTTTTTTTTCTTCTTTTTTTTCACTTTTCTCCTTCTCTTCAAATTATCATTGTTTCGTGTGGCGCATATATATTTGGTGCCCTGAATTCACTGGATTTACTGAATTCAGATTGGTGTAAAAAGGTACATGAATAAATAAGTGAATAACCCCACCGCAACGTACAATAATTAGGAAAAATACAATTATGTCCAAAGCTGGGAATTAGAGTAGAAAATAGGGTGCAAAATAATATGTTTAAATTACAATAGCTTCGGAACAGAAAAAGGTATGGCAGTGAATGATACATCGAACGAAAGCTTATGTTCTGTAGAATAGATTAGAGACAAAAATAAATGTCAGTGTTTCACAAGCTTTGAATAAAATGAAATAACGTTCCGAAAAATAGCCTTCGTAGTTTGTCAGGGCTTCTTGTTTCCCGGTTCACATCACACATGTTATATATAACCTTTATTTGCCGATTTCTAGTCTTGACAACACTCTACACAATCTGAACCCACATATCCAAATGAAACAATGGTCGATAACTTGGTGAACTAGTTTCATACCTTAGTTTTCTAAGCACTTTTCTGTCAGCCAACACTGGGTGTTTAAGAAGATGGTGACATGTGGGAAGTAACATAAAAACAAGTTATCTCAATTGCTGTACATTCGCATTACCTTAATTAGTAGATTTACAACAAATTTAAACCAGAAAGTTGATGGTGAATACCTACAAAAGACTATGTTTCATTAATTTCATGTGAATACTTCTTATAAGCTAAACTGTCAGATTGAAGTGGGTATTTGGTAGTGAAAGCACTTAATTGTCAACCACCACGTAACGAGCTCAAACACTGTAACATCTACTTCAGTTCTGGCAACCTCGTAGTAGCATTAACCCTTACATACAAAGTCGAGTACACAAGCATATGGTTGGTATATAAGCTACACCACAGTGAACTGAGTTCATATAGTGTCGTTATCAAAAATATTCATAACTATGACTACTACGACTACTACAAGTAGTACTAATAGTACTACTAATAATAATAATAGTAGAGTTCTGAGCAGAATAATAAAAAGAAACACGCCAAAGGTTCAATTTCGTTTCCCCTTAGCATAATAATGAGTTTTGATATTGTTTAATAACTATAGTAGTTATAGGAAAAATCATCATTTCCAAGAAAACGGCGAAACCTATTTTATCATTCTTCTCCACAAATTTTACTAAGTATTGGTGAATTCGCACTTCATAAGAAATTAACATATAATTGTAAAGGAAGAACTTTAGAGGAACAGTTCATACATTTCTCAACTTAGCTAAAAACGTGAGTATTTCTTCAGTCTATCAGGAATTAAAACCTTTTTTCTCTAGAGGTCAAGAATAAAATCGTTTGATCTTTATGGTGTGTATAGTATTTAAGACTATTTAATAGCTACAGCGTCATGCAAACTTTGGATGAATGGATTTGAAAATTACCAACTACTACAAATCAAATAATTTTCATTGAGATCACGAACCAATTTAAGTTAGACCACCATTGCAAATCTGGAAGCACTGGATGGCCGTTTCGTTCTAGTATGAGACTCCTAAGGAGTGCACATTCAGCAACCTGAACGCGAACACATGATCTTCGGTCTAATAGGCAAGCACTTAACCTCTAGACCACTGAACCCCCGACCGTTGTTGCCACCTTGACGTGGTGGTCGGGCTTGCCTATCGTAATGAAAATACTCGTAAGCTACAAGTATTTGACCAAAGATGCCTTAGAAATATTGCTGGCATCTGCTGGGATCACCGGGTAAGTAATAGTGAGGTTAGACGCAGGGTATTAAGTAATGATGATAAATCAGTTGATGAGGTTGTGAATCTTCATCGACTGAGATGGTTGGGTCACGTGTTGCGTATGCCTGAACACCAATTACCACAATGCACAATGCTGACTAGTGTTAGAGACGGATGGGAGAAAGTTAGGGGCGGTCAAACCAAAACGTGGAATCAGTCCTTGAAGTCACTAACTTCTGGTCTGAGCCACGTTGACAGATGCATCGGTCAAAGTTGCCATTACCTCATTAACACAACAAGATCAACACCGGATTCATAGAAGTAATTAATTCAGTGGTGGTAGTGAATAAAAGAACGATTGCATATAAGGACATAGTATAGGAAGAAAGAATTAATCAGTAGGAAAAAGATATGAAGCGATCTTAAGAGAAAGAGTGTATACATCTACACCATTGTGGTCAATTCTGAGAAATGTTACCCAGTCTCCAACCATTGGTTACGATAGTCGTGCAGACCCAAACCAAGTAGTCTGCATCTGTCAACGTGGCTCAGACCAGAAGTTAGTGACTTCAAGGACTGACTGTAGCCCATGTGCACTATTAGTTTAAAATCAGGGTTTTCTAACTCTCCTAGGTGGACACTCCGTGTCCAACCCGGTTAAAGCGTCGATTATTCGCTTTTCGTCCTTGCAATTCCGCAAACAACACCCCCACCGCGAGAAGGCAGTGAGGAGGACCTCCCTGGTAGTGGCTGTATAGGCATGGCCATATGGAAGCATTTCTAGAGAGTGGACTCGCCACACCCTCGGCCGTACCAAGACATTCGGGGGCGTTTTCCTTAAACAACTTGGGCCAACCACATCAATTCCAGGTTTTACGTTGAAAACGACTAAATGATAACTAGAAATACCATCTGGTGGATTGATCCTCGAAATTCACAGAATGTTGTTCCGAAGACGATATTAATGAAGAAATTAAAATAAAGACAACCCTAACGAAAACTAATATATTTTTGACAAATAACTAATAAAAAGAATTCATCTAGGATTATGATCTAGTTCCCTGATTGTTAATTCAAATGCTAAATATCAAACAAAATGTAATAAAAAATAAATTTTGCTGTGATTGGTCAGTTCAACTATTCGCTGAAATCTTTTGTAATCAAAGTGCAATTGTTTAAGTATTCCGTATTTGCAAATTTGTGCGAGGAAAATGATTAATATATTCGGAATTCACAGTTAGTTAAAAACCATCATACTTTTCAACTATAGCTTGAATCATTCATAACATCACCTGGGCCATGAACACACACTAATGCCCACTATATCCAACTAACCTTAGCCGGCAGCACTACCGTACATCTGCAGAAATCAAGAAATACACTAGTGAATTGCTTGTAGGTAGAGATATGAAACAAAGCAGATAAGTTGACCTTGAGACAGTGAAAGGTCAAAAACATATGCACCAATCGTATTTTCGGCTGTTTTGTTCATCGCAATCATACATGTCATTTTTTGCATGTCTATGGTATTCACTATATGTATTAAAAAATATATTATTTGAGGTCAAGTCACTTTAATTTGTGTCTATCTACTGACATGCAGTCCAACATGTTCGGTGGCCGCTAATTAGACCGGTACCATTTTAGTGGTTATCGGCGTGAATTCCCATACTCATCATAGAAAAGTTACAACCAAGGATGGTATCTGTTACTTTTCAAACCAATCAGTTTCTTACAGCTACAAACTAAGATAATATTAACTGCGTTGAAACCACTGATCTCTATTTTGTCAAAATTTTGGGGTTATCCTCAAAGTTTGGGGGAATCTCGAAGGTTTTGTGCCATTTCCCTAAAATATGGAGATTGGGATATTTGTCCCTTTACAGGAAATCTAAAGAACCACTTCGTAATCTACTTACCTTTATAATATTTTACCACATAAATGAGTGGGAGTAGACAATAATTCATTTTATACTTCTGAAAGATTAGCTGTAAACAGTGCTCGTTTATTATCGAGGTTATCATTAGCACCAGAGAAAGCTTCTATGCTCATACTCAATTCTACTACTGTCATTGGACAGATAACAGTGTAATTTAAGCTATATAAAGGAAACCGCAACAGGATTTCCCAAGAGCGAAAATCTAGGAATTTCGCACCACCGAATTCAGTCCAGTTCATCCGATCGATGAATCTCAGAACAGAATACCTACAACATCAGTTGTAACAATAATATACTGCATTAAAATCCAACAATCCAGGCTACTGTAAACAAGTCTACTTTCCTTGTAATTATGTTCGTTGATTTACTTATCTAGTCTAACAGTGTTATAGCCATACATGTGTAAGCACCATTTCAACCTTTTTTTCTCATACTTAAAAGCACACGTTTACTGTCGGTTCCAGTTACATTTGAATTTGTCCCGTATAGCACATTTTTTCTAAAAGATCGAAATATAGTCCTTTTTAATAGCAGATAGATTTTCACATGAATAAATTTTAAATTGTACACAAAATCAACTTAAATGAAATAACATAAACGATTGTGTAACCAGTAGTTCATGGAAAAAAAGGTTTATTTAGAAAAATAACTGAACAAATACTTAATGTTTAAAAGTACACATTTTTGGCTCACTTTTGTTTAAATAAAGTTATTATTCCTATGTATCTAAATGTTTGTGAATAAACTAGAATTAACCGTTATTATTTATATCAAAATTGATAATATTTTGTTCATAGTTGACTGTTACCGATCCACCTAACTGCATCAAACGCACTCATTACCAAAAATAACGGTTCTACAGGCTATCAGGATCCAAAGAAAATTTGTTAATCATGAGTTAATTGCACAACACATGTAATGAGACTACTGTCTGGTACTTGTTTTTGAAGTCGATATGAAACAGATGTGTGGGAGCTCATCGACCCAGTTACTGTACAACTAAGTATTTTATTATGCATTGAATCTTAATAGAAATACCATACCACTGATCCTACTTCAAATTTAACTTCTTCATTGTGTCTTGTTGAACTTCAAGAGCAGCACGGAATACCCAACAGTATTCTCCATTCAACTCTGTACTGACCAAATATATACAGTTGTTTCCAGTTGCTATTCATCCTTTTCATGTCTGTTTCCAATTACCAACACAGTGTGTTCTTTGGTCTTCTTTTCTGTATTCATTCAGGATTCCAAGTTAGCACTTGCCTCACCATGCAGTTTGATGATTTCCTTAATGTATGTCCTGTCCATTACTAACGTCTTTTCGTAATTCTCTCCTCAGCTGGAAGCTGGTTTGTCCTCTCCCACAGTAGGCTGTTGCTGATGGTATCCGACCAACGGACATTCGGTATCTTGCGTAGACAATTGTTCATAACTACTAGTACATTTTCGATGATGAATGTGGTAGTTTTCCAAGTTTCAGATCCGAACAGTAGGATTGTCTTGAAGATTCAAACTTTGATGTTGATTGATAGTTGTTTTGAGTTGTGGATGTTCTCCAGTTGTATGAACGCGGCCCTTGTTTCGCCAGTCCTTGCCTTTACGTCTGCATCCGGTTCTCATTGTTCATCGATGATGCTGATCAGGTACGTGAAAGATTGCACATCTCCCAGAGTTTCTCCATCAAGTGTGATTGGATTGATGTTCTCCGTGTTGTATTTGAGGATGTTGCTTTTTCCTCGTGTATGTTGAGACCTACTGGTGCAGCGGCTTCTGCTGCACTGTTTGTCTTCATCTGAATTTGGGGTAGAAGTGCCAGGTCATCTGTGAAGTGCAAATCATCTAGTTGCATGCAAGCTCTCCATTGTATTCCGTGCTTCCTCTGAGATGTCGAGGTTTTATTAGTGTAATCAACCGCCAGAAGAAAGAGGGAGGCGAGGAGTAAGCAGCGTCTTCTGACTCCGGTTCTCACTTCGAATGCATCTGTCAGCTGTTATCCATGCACCACTTTGCAGTATAGTCCGTCGTATGAATTCCGAATGATATTGACAATTTTGTCAGTCACACCACACTGTCGAAGAAGTTCCAGTGATATTCTCCTATCCACTCTATCAGACACTTCCTCATAGTTAAGGAAGTTGATGTGTGGTGACGAGCTCTATTCAATTGATTGTTCAACGATGATGCGTAATGTGACAGTTTTGTCTGTGGATGACCGATCGCTACGTAATCCAACCTGTTGATCTCGAAGCTGTGCATCTACTGAATCCTTCATTCGGTTAGGCTAAACTATGTCGAAAACTTGTCCGGCACTGACAGTAGTGCGATGCCTCTTTGGTCCTCACATTTACTCAGATCTCCTTTCTTTGGTATCCTGATGAGATATCCTTCCTTCCAGTCTGTCGACACTTGTTCCCCCTCCGAAATCCTCCTGAATAGAAGGTGGAGTATGTTTGCAGTAACTTCTATGTCTGACTTCAGTGCTTCGGTTGGTATGTTGTCAGGTCTTACTGCTTTCCCACTCTTGATTTGTATGATGACTATACTGATTTCTTCGATCGTTGGTAGAGTGACATTTATGAGAATGTCTTTAGGTGCTGCTTCGATGTACGGTGGATTCAGTGGGGCTGGTCGATTCAAGGGCTCTTCAAATTGTTCCACCCATATGTTAATCTATTCTTGAATCTCAGTGAGTGGCTTGCACTCATTGTCCTTCACCGGTCTCTCTGGTTTACCACATTTCCCTACCAGTTTCTTCGTCGTATCACATAGTTGTTTGATATTCCCTTTTCTTGCGCCGTTTTCCTGTGTTGCTGCTATGTGTTCCACGTATTTCTGTTTGTCAGCTCCAATGCTCCTCTTCACTCTCTTGTTTGCTTCAGTGTATTCAGCTTGTGCCTTGACTTTCTCTGTTCTCGTTCGACTGTTGTTAATTGCTGTCTTCTTGTTCTTCGTTTCTTGAGTCTTGTCCAGGGTTTCGATGGAGATCCATTCCCTATGATGATGATGATGCTTGTTGCGTCCCAGAACCTCCTGATACGTTGAAATTAGTGTATCTTTGATCTCTTTCCAATTGTGCTCCATCGTAGTTTTCTCTTCTTTGAGTAGATCTTGTAGTGCTTGCAAACTGTTGTTGAGAGCTATGTTGAATTGGTTGAGTTTGTCAGTGTGTTGAAGGAAGTCTGTATTGAACCTTCGTAATGCTGTTTGTCCAGTTGTCCAGTGTTTCTTTCACTTCAGTTTAATTTTGGCAACGACGAGTTGGTGATGAACTGAAGTTATGTCAGCTTCTCTCCTGGTTCTCACATCTTCGATTGTCCTTCTGAATTCTGTTAGTGATACAAATAAGATTGATCTGGTTTTTCATGGTGTGATCCGACGAAACTAATTTAGCTTTGTGTAAACGTTTTGGGTGGGAATATAGTGAAACCTATAATCAAATTGCTGTACTCGCATGAATTTGCAAATCTCTCCCTATTTTTGTTTCTCTTTCCCAGTCCATGTCATCCCATGATATCTTGATATCGGGTGTTGTCCATTCCGGCTTTGGCGTTCAGATCTTCCATCATGATTGTCAGGTCAGGACATTTAATATCTAGGAAAATGAGTTATATATTTCCCATCATCGAAGGACAGTGATTTTTATGTATATGGCTGAAAATTATCACAGAACCAGTTTTTCAAAACGAAGAGATAAGGCTTGACAGTAAATTGGCAACAAAAAATATAACTTAGCATTTGGAAGTTTTATCTGAAAATGAGGTCTGTGGAGCAAATTACAAACGTTATGCCTTAGGATATTACTATATTACTAATAAAAAGAATGGAATGTATGTTTAATTGATCACTTTCATTTAAGTTGTCATGACTAAATAACAATTACAATAGTATGGAAAATTTATTTGGTGCCATGGTTCAGCTACTTTTGAAATCGCTAAGAAGTAAATCATTTCTACTTAAAATCTGAGCATAAAAATGTTAGTTGTTTAATACAATAATATTGAGTCAACTAGTGAGTTTACTTGTTTATACTAAGCTTTCTTTAAATAGAGACATTCTAAGATGGGAAATACACTGGAAAAGAATTTTTGACCATAGATTCAAGTGTTATTTTCGATCTGGAGAATTTTGTACATTTTTCTACAAGTAATAAATGCTAAAAGGAAACATGAAATAAATGACCTGGTTTTAATTAAAATTGGAAACAAATGTTACAATTGCTATTTTTACTGAATTATTTCTGACGAATCCTTCGATAGCACAATAAACAGAGTCTAATTGACTACATCAGTAAAAAATATTAAATTACCATCAGCCTTCCGGATATTAATGCTTTCGACATCAAAGGACGACTGTTGAACGACCCAGTAAATCCCATAATCGCCGAAAGAAACTCTAATGAGTCACAACTCCTTTTACCGGTACATATATTTTCCAATCAATCAAAAGCAACTTATTTATTGGTTAGCTATTTCCTCCAGTTGACCTTGCGATTGGTGACTTCAGAATGAGTCATTTAGTCGGTTTGGATTTTTTTAAAACGCGTTTGGCTATTGTCAATACACTAAGAGGATTAAAACTAGTATGATAGTTTGGAAATGACTCACTCTCTTAAATTTGTAACTGCGTCAATCCAATATTCTAATTCTAATTGAAAATAATGAATATATTAAACTACAGATGATGATAAACAAACTACTTGAGATGGTGACAGTTCGCGACGAACTGAATGAGAAAATCTAAAAACCCCAATTAAGTGTATTCAAGGTATTTTTATCTACATTTTTTCCCTCCTGAATAAAAGTAAATGAGTATGATTAGATGGTGCCCGCAGTGTCGAGTCACCTAGACTGGTGGCCAAATTGCAACATGATCGATAGCATTTGATCTGCACTAATAATAAGGACTAGACACGCATGACATTGGTCACCCAGTGATCAATCAATTGTGAGCAAATGAGTATTTTTACTCTGTTATGATTGGCTAATACCACCAAGGATGATGTGAACAGAGAAACAAATAAGCCATGACAAACAATGGAAGCTATTAATGGGGACATTATTTCACTCAGTTCGAAGATCGTAAGACACTAACATTTATTTTTTCCTCTATTTATTTTATAAATCATGAGATTTTGTTTGGTTATAATTCACTGTCATACCATCTCCTGTTCCAAGGCTACTGTAATTTAAGCGTAACCTTTAACACTTGACTTTCCTACCTTAATGTTCAGTTCTGGACATAACTGCATTTTCCTAATTGCTTGTGCGTTGTGACCATCTAATTGGTCGAGTAGTGTTCCAGTTGGCTTGTCCCTCTCTCTCTCGAGCGCGCTTGTCAATTAATCAGGTGATAGCATTATTTTCGTCTCTCTACCCAAGGCAGTTAGTCTCACTTCGAACTCAAGCATAATAGCCTCAAGGTTAAACTAGCTAGCCTATCGTTCAATGTATTAATCTAGATCTATACAAGTTATCTTCTGTATATTGTTGGGTAGACAGGTCAATGACGTAACAAAGGATATTTCGGAACGTTCCAGGTTAATAAGTGACTTGCACTTCCAGACACAAGTTAAGAACAGCTAGACAAACCAAGAAACGACACATCATCTCAATCTATGTTTTATGTCGTATACCAAACAACAACGTTTTTCGTAGTTACTCAAGGATTATACTAATGTGACATATACATGTGATTTTTTATTGAATAAGATGGTATCCTATGTATTTTTGCACTTCTCGTAAACTCATATTAGTTGACATAATTACTGGATTTTATAAGATTTTTGGTGATGAGAACAGTTGGACACGGATGGTCTCATAGGTTTCTGTAATCACTTGAACAGCACTCATATAAATGTTTTGTAGTTAAATATATTTCACCATGATCCTAAACATCAAGTTAAGCAATGCGATAATTGTTATGATAATCGAAAATGTCCCCAAGATATTATAAATTATTTCACGAAATGTCTGATCTTTCTGTAAGAAAATAGTCATTACATGATCCAATAGTGAGTATATAAACACGTACTGACAATAACGAGATGTTACTATTCGTATATGATCAATTTGTACAAAAATTATCATGGTACGCAGTTCCCAGACGAAACCATCGGTCTATTAGTTTTTTATATCATGATGGTGATAATATTAAAGTGTAGGATTTAACTACTGACAAAAACTAATAGTAATATGTTGGTCTAACTCTAATAAATGAGATCAATTTTTCAACTTGAATCATCTTTTAAACGAACCTGTGATTTATGCTCTACAGTATCATTTGTGGCAACCAATAAAACCACAAGTTATAACATAGAATAATGTTCGTTTTAGATTAAAACAAACATCCTAAAAGTAGAAAACCATCATATTTGGACTCTAATACAAGTACGCATTTGCTTGAGCATCACTGGACTCAGAAAAGCCACATTAAGAAGACTATTGGAGTTGAAGTTAATGATGAAAAAGCCTAAGGTAAATTCCAGGAACGACTGAAGTCACACTTAGGCAATTTCGAAAACGAGACTGATCCTTCTGTTGCTAGGGAAAATGTACGAACAGCAAAATCTACTGTTGATTCGAACCAAAGGGTTACGAAAAACCACCGGAGTTCTGTGACATTCATTGAGCTGATAGGCCTTTGTAAACTTATCCCATCAGACAACAATAACAATAACAAGGGGAAACAAATCAGATCGAGGTCAACCGAGAGTCAACAGAACAATCGTGAGGAGTGATGGACAACGAAAGCAAAGGAGATGGAAAAGGCGGTGGCTGTAGGTAATACCAGACAGATTTTCAGATTAATAAAAGGAACCGGAATTAAAAAGTTTGATGCAAGTGAGGCAATCTCAGATAAACGCAGCACTCATCTGCTCTCAGTCTGGAAGTTCAGAACGATGGACGGAACAATTTAAGGAGCAGTTCAGCGACTCTACAGATACCCACCATTTATAAGCAACCTGAATAGAACATTGAGATAGCCCCCCCCCCACAACTGTAATTGAAGCTCAAAAAGAAACAACTAATCGGAAAACGGAAAGAGCAGTAGGTCCAGTTTTAGCGTTTAGGTTGACTAATATTTTAGCTAAAATCTGGGAATTGGATGTAATATCATCTGACTTGTCACAATAACTGATCGTCACAATATGTAAGAAATAATCAAATTCAAATAGCCTTAATAATTATCGAACGCCTAACCAAGACTTGTGAAATGCAAACATGAGAAAATCAAGTTGGCCTCAGACCTGATCATGACTGCATTAACAACATATTCACCATTCATCAGATCTTAGAATATAAGCATGCTTATCGACGTCCGACAATGATAGTTTTTCTTGACTTAATATCAGCATTTGAATCGGTAGACCGAAAGGTTCTGTGGCTGTGTCTGTCATTGAAAGGTGTACCTCAGAAGTACACAAAGTTTGTGCAGGCTCTCTACTCGAACACTACCAGTCGAGTTAGAGCTTACAGCAAACTGTCATCAGACTTTGAAATCTAGAGTGGTGTCCGATAAATCTGTCCACTTTCTCCATTTTTGTTTAATTTCATCATAGACTTACTGTTGGAAACAACGGATGGAAGAAAGTTAGGGGCGGCCAAACCAAAACGTGGGATCAGTCCTTGAAGTCACTAACTTCTGGTCTGAGCCACGTTGACAGATGCAGACTACTTGGTTTGGGTCTGCACGACTATCGTAACCAATGGTTGGAGACTGGGTAACATTTCTCAGAATTGACCACAATGGTGTAGATGTATACACTCTTTCTCTTAAGATCGCTTCATATCTTTTTTTCTACTGATTAATTCTTTCTTCCTATACTATGTCCTTATATGCAATCGTTCTTTTATTCACTACCACCACTGAATTAATTACTTCTATGAATCCGGTGTTGATCTTGTTGTGTTAATGAGGTAATGGCAACTTTGACCGATGCATCTGTCAACGTGGCTCAGACCAGAAGTTAGTGACTTCAAGGACTGATTCCACGTTTTGGTTTGACCGCCCCTAACTTTCTCCCATCCGTCTCTAACACTAGTCAGCATTGTGCATTGTGGTAATTGGTGTTCAGGCATACGCAACACGTGACCCAACCATCTCAGTCGATGAAGATTCACAACCTCATCAACTGATTTATCATCATTACCTAATACCCTGCGTCTAACCTCACTATTACTTACCCGGTGATCCCAGCAGATTCGAGCAATATTTCTAAGGCATCTTTGGTCAAATACTTGTAGCTTACGAGTATTTTCATTACGATAGGCAAGCCCGACCACCACGTCAAGGTGGCAACAACGGTCGGGGGTTCAGTGGTCTAGAGGTTAAGTGCTTGCCTATTAGACCGAAGATCATGTGTTCGCGTTCAGGTTGCTGAATGTGCACTCCTTAGGAGTCTCATACTAGAACGAAACGGCCATCCAGTGCTTCCAGATTTGCAATGGTGGTCTAACTTAAATTGGTTCGTGATCTCAATGAAAATTATTTGATTTGTAGTAGTTGGTAATTTTCAAATCCATTCATCCAAAGTTTGCATGACGCTGTAGCTATTAAATAGTCTTAAATACTATACACACCATAAAGATCAAACGATTTTATTCTTGACCTCTAGAGAAAAAAGGTTTTAATTCCTGATAGACTGAAGAAATACTCACGTTTTTAGCTAAGTTAAGAAATGTATGAACTGTTCCTCTAAAGTTCTTCCTTTACAATTATATGTTAATTTTTTATGAAGTGCGAATTCACCAATACTTAGTAAAATTTGTGGAGAAGAATGATAAAATAGGTTTCGCCGTTTTCTTGGAAATGATGATTTTTCCTATAACTACTATAGTTATTAAACAATATCAAAACTCATTATTATGGTAAGGGGAAACGAAATTGAACCTTTGGCGTGTTTCTTTTTATTATTCTGCTCAGAACTCTACTATTATTATTAGTAGTAGTGGTAGTAATACTAGTAGTAGTAGTTATTGTTGTTGTAGTCGTTGTATAGCTCTAATAATAGTAATAGCAATAATATTTGTAGTACTTACCTTCTATTATAATTTATACTTAACTATGCACGAGTTATCGTGTTACATTTTCAAGTAAACCTATAATTTATGTCTCACTAGCTATTTATTAAATTCGGTCAATTTCTCAGATTAATTATAGTGATCATTACTTACTAGTAACAGGTTTAGATGATACAACCTTTAACCTACTGCCTTTCTGTTTGTAAAACCTTTTATTATTGTGTTTGCAAGATCTGTGAAGTCTTGCATATTTCGATGTCCTCGTTTTATTCTGAATGTTTATTCGAAAATCAATTTCATCCATATTGTAGTGTTGGTTTCTATATTCTGACGCCTCACATATTTTTAATAATGACTTCCTTATTTCATCCTATAAAATTTTATGTGACTCACAAGTTCATTCATGTTATGTTTCGTTTTGATTCGTTTTCCTGTCATCTTGAATTTATGTTCGTGCATAACTGAGAGCCCTCGGTAAGTTTGTTTATTTTAAGTGTAAATGTGGTCAGTATTCTCGGGCTCTGTTCATCTTTAGATTTTCAATGTGAATGAATGAATAACCAGTATTGAATGTGTATGGAAAATTACCACCTCTACTCCCCTTTATAAAAGTGAATTTGAAAGCAAGATGAAATTCCATTAACGGTTAGATATTACACTGATTGTAGGAATATAATACAGAATCATTAGAAATTTTATATTTCAACATTAGTGCTGTTTTCTGGAGAAAATAGTGACACGAAGCATGTGCTTCCCACTACACCTTTGAAACCAATAATACAAAACAAAATTCTATTTACAGTCAAAACAACAAGCTAGAACTGTTTGTTGATTATAAAAATCGAAATTAATAAATGTATAACAGGCCACGCCTCTTGTAATACACATTGATCTTCTGCATATGGGTGTTGAGAATTTGACTTTTCCCTATCCATACTCGGTTTGATTACTTTTATACCTTATAATCTTAAAATTTTGGTCCACCCTATATTTCCTGTCCCAATGTTTTGAGTCATTCATTTTTATGTCTCTTGACCCTGATTATCCATAATTGATTGCGATCACGTTTTAAGTTCGATAACTCCCTTGTTGCTGTCAAGGCCAATGATATAATATAAATACAAAAACACTCTATAATATGCAACTTTAATAAACTTAAATACAACTTGGCTTATTGCCTTCCAATGCTCTCTGTGTCTTAGATGATATTGTTGTACATCAAGTATAGAGTCTTGTTGTGAAGTAATCGTAAGTAGTATGTTTGAAACATAATATGAAGTTAATAAATCTTTGGTTTTAAGATATTTATAAAGGAAATATATTATGTTAGTATTTTTAAATATCAAATATTCATATTATATACATATTGATGCTACAGTTATCAATCAGGGTAACCATAAAATTATGTTTTGTGATCGCAGACATAGGGTAGACTTACCACCATGACATATCTTATAGTTTATCTGTAACATGAACGCATATTGTATTGTAAACTTAAATTGCCAACACAATGGGTTACGTACTATATGGTCAAAATATGAACATAAATCGTTTAAAGTTTATTAAACAATATAACATGTTGATTTTTTGTAGTAACATAACATTATTGTATAAAAAACACTAAGTAACATGTAGCATTGATTTTTATTTTAATCTACTTACAGTAATAACCTTATGTTCCATCCAGTCTTAAAAGATGGAATTATTGATCTGAGTTATCCGTACTGAGCTCATAAATAAATAGTCAATCAATTAAGCATATGTTTGTAATCACATGATGACAACAACCTAATAATACATTTAAGTAACAGGAAATTTTAGTACAATGGATGAACGTTACATAATATATCAGCTAAACAGACCAACTATATTATGCTTTGAATAATCTTGATTTTTGTTGTACCTATCCTAACCAAAGCTTTCTTAGAGAAGCTTATCATAAATTTTCTTATTTAAAATTCAAAAAGTGTACATTTTAGTGTATAATACATTTTTATAATATCTGGTGTTTTAAGTTTTCTTTTCGCTTACTTGGCTCAATAAATCAACTGTTGATAATTCATTTAAGGTTGGTTATATTTACTTGAGTAAATTCTGGTTGTTTTTTAAGCATTTGAATATATGGAATTTATTATGTTTCGTCATTCGGTCCAACTTTATTACCTCATTCCTCTGTTTTTCATTTGGTAAGAGCTATTTTTGTGGTTGGTTTTCATGATTGTTCCTTGTTTAGACATAAACATAAAAATAATACCATAATAAATGTCCTCAAACTACATAGTTTTATACTTTTCAGTATAGTATATTGTGGAGATTATAAAATTTTAAGTTTTAAATCTTGAACTGATCTTAGCTAGACCAAAACAGTAAGATAAAACAGTTGTCCAATGAATCCTGTCTTTACACTTCTATTGATAAATTAAAGTCCTGAAGAACGACAACGACCTCAGTAACATTTTTAAATCAACGTCACCTCATTTACATTAACCATTATCTGGTTGATTTTTACACTCTTAGTTTACCACTTTTTGTATGTTAGCATGTAAATAGAGTTGTTGTAAAACAATTTTAGGCTTCTCAGAATAAACAGCTCTGTTGTCAAGACCTGCCTTTTATTCTCTTACAAAAATATCTGGCGAAAATTATATCAAAAGAGCTATATATACGTAGTTGAAACGACTAGTAGACAAGAATAAAAAGGAGAAGTTCCGTTACAAGTCTAATCGGCTAGAAGTAAGATGCTTTACATAAACTGTGTACCAATATAGAATCTTTCACAGAAAAATACCACTGAAAGCCAATCCTTTCTTGGTCATAGTCATTTGTCTATTAATCAAGTCCAATTTTATCCGTAAGATTATTAAATTGCTCACTTTATGAAGCAGGTTACCAGGATCCAGCTCTAGTTCATTATATTTGATTGTATTAATTTAAGACAGTCTGGATATAATTCTAATATTATTTCTACTTAATCTCTTATTTGTATTATGCTACCGCGTTTACGATTACTGTTAAATATCTAATGTGAGTATCAATTTTCATTCGTTATTGCAAACATTACAGTGTTCTTTAAATAGTAAACCTAATTTAATAAAATGGATGCTTTCATCAATATTGAATGTACAAATAAAAAGGAATTATATGAGAAATCAGTGAAACGAGAAAAAAAACACTAATTGAAGTCAAAGATAGACAGTGGCTAGCAATGAAATCCAGGACTCGCGTTTCGTCCGATTGGGAAGATACACGTAAAACCACATCAAGTGAACTAATTGAAGTCATTTTTTTAGAGATAAAACAAATTATGTATTGGATATAAATTGAACTTTAAACAATCATTTATTACAAGTATACCATTTTATTGTATTATTGTTTAGTTTAATACATATCTTGCGATAACCAATTCCAAGGTAACAACTGAAATAATTAAGGTATCAAAATAAAAATACATGTATTGTACATTTTGTTGTTCATCAGTAATATCTAATATCAACAATAAATTAATTTTTTAAAAAAATTAGATGAATTATATCATATATCGTATATACGCCTAGTCATGTACAACGAACAACAGATTAAGACCAAAGTATTTAAAACATGTTGTTCTAAGTACTTCTCTTCGTGATATAAATAGAACCTTAATAAGTTATTTAGTTTGTACATATTAAAGAAAACATTATCCTAGATTCATAAGATGAATAAACTTTTTTTAATTAAAGTGATCATTCAAATTCAGTTGAAGGAATACAAAATGTGAAAGAAATTTGATGTATTATTAAAATGTTATTTATTGACTGATATCAAATTAATGAATGAGAGTTCTTATCATGTAAATGTCAACTTTGATTTCGAATTAAATATTAAGAAAATAAACCAAATTAATAATAATACAAGTTATTAAACATAACAGTGATAAATAACATTATTTATATATTAATTACATGAACTAACTGTTATGGTATTGCTATTGTACACAATTAATTAATCTCTGGGTACTGATCAACATCGTATTTATCTAGGTCTTTTTAGTGTTGATCAGGTATCAATTTGGTCACTAGCTCGAGTGATTCGGCGTCGTGTACACTATGTTGAGATGTTAGTTGTTTAGAGGTTGCCGCATTATAACTTGATAGATAGAATTTGATTAGCACTAAAAATGGCTAAACAAGTGTGACAATAGTCATGACTCAGTGATCAATCAATTTGAAATATCCTAGTCTTATAGAAGGTCAGTTGTATATCGAATGGCTCAGCTGTTTCAGACTTTGAAACTAGACGACGGAAGATCGAATTCCGCAGAGAGCACTAATTCCTTAAAGATTGCAAATACACCTTGATGATTAGTGCCAAACTGCATAAAACCTAGGTTCATAGTTTCCTATTGAATACCTCTAACTACTTAATATTACTCTGTGTTCATGTAAACTAAAACTATCTAACTTTGGACAAAATTCATCTGGTCGCGAACTAGCATTATATGCACTGAATTAAGTTTATTAAACAGCCATGGACACCTCAGAACCTAATTAAGAAACGATATATTATGGATAATCTAAACAGAAGTATTGAACTATTTTGCAATTTGCAAGTTCAACTAAAATGCGTCTTGCATCTTTAAAGACGATCACTAAGCGGAATGTATACCCGAAGATAATCATTGGCCATACATTTTCTAAAACAGATCGATTAACGTGTTGATTGTAACACCTTTTAAATAATATATGTTTATCCCCTCTAGACAGTAGTGAAACCTTTGACATAACATGCATAAAATAAAACATATCTTACGTTAGTATACAAAGCCTCCTACTCTAGTTTAATAAACGAGCAGTCAACTGATTGAACTACATGATTTTTTAAGAACCAACTGTACTTTAACCATGGTATGTTGCTTCTTAATATTTAAGTTAAAAATATTTACTCTACACAATTTGTTAAGAATCTAACGCTTGACAATGTTAAAGATGAACGAACATGTTACTAGTGATTGCGCTAATACTTTCTCGAAAATGCTTTCATCGCACATCAACTATGTGTGATCTGACTTTCTTTAGTTATAATGTTTTCAATTTAACCTTTAAGACATGAACTAATAATTTGTCCTATTAAGAGACTACATATTTTCGTGTTAACTTCTGGTTGACTTACTGTTGTTTAATAGATAAAAATAATACCTACTGGTATTGTTTATAGTTTATTAAATCTTATGGTTTTCACTCCTTGACACAGAATATGAAATAATCCGATTATTGGACAGTTAAGACAATATAATTAATCTGATGACTCACCTTGTTCAAACAAGATATAAGTCTTAAAATTAGGTTGTATTGGGGCCGAGCTTAATTGTTCGTGATTTTATTTGGATGAAACTGATCTAGTCTTTATAAAAATTCACATAATGAAAAGTACGACTTACTCCCGTTATCCCTTGTAGAGCAGCACAGAATACCCAACAGTATTCTCCATTCAACTCTGTACTGACCAAATATATACAGTTGTTTCCAGTTGCTATTCATCCTTTTCATGTCTGTTTCCAATTACCAACACAGTGTGTTCTTTGGTCTTCTTTTCTGTATTCATTCAGGATTCCAAGTTAGCACTTGCCTCACCATGCAGTTTGATGATTTCCTTAATGTATGTCCTGTCCATTACTAACGTCTTTTCGTAATTCTCTCCTCAGCTGGAAGCTGGTTTGTCCTCTCCCACAGTAGGCTGTTGCTGATGGTATCCGACCAACGGACATTCGGTATCTTGCGTAGACAATTGTTCATAACTACTAGTACATTTTCGATGATGAATGTGGTAGTTTTCCAAGTTTCAGATCCGAACAGTAGGATTGTCTTGAAGATTCAAACTTTGATGTTGATTGATAGTTGTTTTGAGTTGTGGATGTTCTCCAGTTGTATGAACGCGGCCCTTGTTTCGCCAGTCCTTGCCTTTACGTCTGCATCCGGTTCTCATTGTTCATCGATGATGCTGATCAGGTACGTGAAAGATTGCACATCTCCCAGAGTTTCTCCATCAAGTGTGATTGGATTGATGTTCTCCGTGTTGTATTTGAGGATGTTGCTTTTTCCTCGTGTATGTTGAGACCTACTGATGCAGCGGCTTCTGCTGCACTGTTTGTCTTCATCTGAATTTGGGGTAGAAGTGCCAGGTCATCTGTGAAGTGCAAATCATCTAGTTGCATGCAAGCTCTCTATTGTATTCCGTGCTTCCTCTGAGATGTCGAGGTTTTATTAGTGTAATCAACCGCCAGAAGAAAGAGGGAGGCGAGGAGTAAGCAGCGTCTTCTGACTCCGGTTCTCACTTCGAATGCATCTGTCAGCTGTTATCCATGCACCACTTTGCAGTATAGTCCGTCGTATGAATTCCGAATGATATTGACAATTTTGTCAGTCACACCACACTGTCGAAGAAGTTCCAGTGATATTCTCCTATCCACTCTATCAGACACTTCCTCATAGTTAAGGAAGTTGATGTGTGGTGACAAGCTCTATTCAATTGATTGTTCAACGATGATGCGTAATGTGACAGTTTTGTCTGTGGATGACCGATCGCTACGTAATCCAACCTGTTGATATCAAAGCTGTGCATCTACTGAATCCGTCATTCGGTTTGGTTTTGCCTTCTTTGTTTTTGATCGATCGCTCTGCTTTACCACATTTTCCCACCAGTTTCTACGTCATGTCACATAGTTGTTTGATACTCCTTTCTCTTGCATCATTTTCCTCCGTCGTTGCTATGTGTTCCACGTATTCCTATTTGTCAGCACTTATGCGCCTCTCTACTCTCTTGTAACTTTTTTATGAGTTCGTGGGTGAATATAATGACATCTATAACCAATATGTTTAACGTACATGAATTCGCAAATCTCTCAACACTTTCATTCCCTTCTTCTAGTCCATATTGTCCCATGATATATTGATATCTGGTGTTGTCTATTCCGACTTTGGCATTCACGTCTCCCATCAGGATGTTTAGGTTCTTTGCTGGACAATTCTCTACGATCGATTGTGTCTCGCATAAAACTGATCTTTATCGTCTCCATTACTAGCATTGGTGGGTGCATAACGTTGGATAACATTCATTGTAACACCCTCATTCCTTGTTTCGGAGGATGCTTTGATGATTCTGGATCTATGAGATTCCCATCTTATAAGCATACTTTTTTTGCTTCTAAGGATAGCATCAGAGAAATTCTCTGAGTGTGCGAGGCTTCTCTTCTTGATGACCGGAGCACAGCAGCATCTCTCTCGAATCTAATCTTTTCTATCCTGCTTTGTTTCAATATATTTTACTGACTCCGACCACCTCCGAATTGTATCTCCTCATTTCTTTGGCTATTTGATTGGTTCTCCTGATCTTATACATTTTCTGGACATTCCGTGTAACCATGTTAATTATTGGTATGATTGTCAGAAGGGGAATCGGCCTCGTGATTTCCGAAGAATTTCGACTTTCACTATAAGGCGATATAAACCCCCCTTCGACTCCGAGGTCAAAGTTCATGAGGTTTAGTTTGTTTGTTCTGGTTAGCGTGTTTTTAGCAAGGTTATTTTCTACGGGATGGTATTGCCGACCCTATACCCAACCCTTCTCCTTTACACGGACTTGGGACTGTCAGTATCTCTAGAAATGCTGGGAGCGGAGTTACGTAATTAGACTACTATATTGTTATTTAGATCACTTATGATTAACAAGAATAAATATATTGACAATGTATGACAATCACTGTTAGGCAATATTTTCATATCATTCTATTGTGCCTTCAGTATAGAGAGTTTATGATTGACCTGGATTTTAGTCTCTCTTTTAATGTTCACACGATTAGCTGAAACATTAAATCCACTTGGGAAAGTCATTTTCTTCAACATGGCCCTTGAAATAAATTATCAGTTTCTTGAAAGCTTTTCTAGTGTATTAATTTGCTTATATGCAGACTATATACTATACGAAATACTTTCAAATCAAAAGTTGAAACCTTAATAAGACCACTCCTAATTTATTGGATCCCATTTTTGCAAGACTTAAAGAGAATACTTATATAAATCTATTTCTCATATGGTTTTGTATAACTCCCTAATATCTGAACTAACGTCATTGTTTTATCGAGCTTCCTACGTTTATTGATAATCTGATGTCAGCACTTTTATTAGGCTTAGGTTAGAATACGAAAGTTTTTTGAATTCTTCAACAAAGATGTTTGTGGGAAATGTAGATCTCATATCGAAAATAATTACATATCTTCTCTATGACTTAACATTAATTTTTGGGGATACATTAAGAGTACAGAAGTACTTATTCCAAGAGAATTAGAGGAATACCCCATTGTTGTATATAATGTCAATGAATGATCTTATTCATCAGTATGAGTAATGGATACTAATCTATTCAATAATCAAACCCAGTGGACCCAGGATATTTTACATTAATAGAAAATTTAGTTAAAAAGTGGAATTCATATCGGAAGATCATACGATTTTTTGTCCTTAAGAAGGTCATTCAAATGACCAATCAAATGTCAGTGCAATTTTCAGAATCTTTGATTTAATCATTATGCTTGTTTATCTAATTGTGCATAACTAAATAAATTCTTAGATTACTGTTTTTCTAAATTAGCTAATTAATTAATGAGTTTATAAGAACAAATCCTGAACACAAAAAAAGACTCCAAAATAAATCGTACGTGGAAACATGAAATAGACAGCTTTTTTAATTTCTACTATTCATTCACTCAGGCTATTTCTTTAAAATAAATTCTCTTCTCATGAAATTTTCTGTAAGAACTAGAAATTTTGTATTTCTTGGACTGTATATGTCAGTTCAATATGAGTAATTAATAAATCATCATGTTAATTCGTAGCACTTCAAACAGCCGATTCTCTACTTATCTCAAAACAACATGCGGAGGATGAATAGGCAAAATTTCATTTCCTAGAAATAAGGGATGGATTAGAAATATTTCTAAAGAATAATACTAGATTTCATGATTTTTCGATTTATCAAAATTAAGTTTTGAGTCAACATCCTGTAAATGTATTTTCATTAAAAATACATATTATCTTTCTTGGAGATTTCTGCCAATATTGAACTCAATTTTCATCATGAAACAAAATCATCTGGAAGGCTTTTTGATACAATGAGGTATTGTACTTCTTTTTTATTCTAGTATATGACTATTTATGGGTATCTGCCTATTCATTGTAATGAATCGGTAATGCTAAGTTACTTTACTTACTTTACTTTTACGCCTGTTACTCCCAATGGAGCATAGGCCGCCGACCAGCATTCTCCAACCCACTCTGTCCTGGGCCTTCTTTTCAAGTTCCATCCAATTCTTGTTCATTTTTCTCATATCTATCTCCATTTCTCGGCGTAATGTATTCTTTGGTCTTCCTCTCTTCCTTCGACCTTGAGGGTTCCATATGAGGGCTTGTCTTGTGACGCAGTTCGGTGCTTTCCTCAATGTGTGTCCTATCCACTTCCAGCGCTTCTTCCTGATTTCTTCCTCCACTGGGATCTGATTTGTTCTCTCCCACAGTAGGTTGTTGCTAATAGTGTCCGGCCAACGGATCCGAAGTATTTTGCGTAGACAACTGTTAATAAACACCTGTATCTTTTGGACGATGGATTTCGTAGTTTTCCAGGTTTCCGCCCATACAGTAGAACTGTCTTGACATTTGTATTGAAAATTCTGACTTTGGTGTTGGTTGCTAATTGTTTTGAGTCCCAGATATTCTTCAGTTGTAGATATGCTGCTCTTGCTTTGCCAATCCGTGCCTTCACATCTGCATCAGATCCACCGTGTTCATCGATGATACTGCCCAAATATGTAAAGGTTTTTACATCTTCCAAAGCTTCTCCGTCAATTGTGATTGGATTGGTACATGTGTGTTGTATCGAAGAATCTTGCTTTTCCCTTTGTGTATATTGAGACCTATTGCTGCTGAGGCTGCAGCTACACTGGTTGTCTTCTCCTGCATTTGTTGTTGTGTGTGCGATAGAAGAGCCAGATCATCTGCGAAGTCTAGATCATCCAATTGCATCCTAGCTATCCACTGTATCCCGTGCTTCCCTTCAGATGTTGATGTCTTCATGATCCAGTCGATCACCAGGAGAAAGAGAAAGGGTGAGAGTAAGCAACCTTGCCTGACACCGGTCTTTACTTCGAACGACTTTGTCAACTGTCCTCCATGAACGATCTTGCAGTTTAATCCATCATAGGAATTCTGTATGATATTGACTATCTTCTGAGGCACGCCGTAGTGTCGAAGAAGCTTCCATAGGGTTGTTCTGTCCACGCTATCAAATGCTTTTTCGTAGTCGATGAAGTTGATATAGAGTGATGAATTCCATTCAATTGATTGTTCCACAATGATCCGTAGAGTTGCGATTTGGTCTGTGCACGATCTATCCTTACGGAATCCTGCCTGTTGGTCTCGAAGTTGGGCGTCTACGGAGTCCTTCATCCTGTTTAACAATACCCTGTTGAAGACTTTTCCTGGTATTGAAAGAAGAGTGATTCCCCTGTAGTTGTCACAGTTGCTGAGATCGCCTTTCTTTGGTATTTTGACTAGAAGTCCTTCTTTCCAGTCGTTTGGTACCTGTTCCTCATCCCAGATCTTTTTGAAGAGAGTTTGGAGTATCCTTGCAGTTGCCGCTACGTCTGCTTTCAGTGCCTCTGCTGGAATGCTGTCTAGTCCTGCTGCTTTGCCACTCTTGATTTGTCTGATAGCCATGCTGATTTCTTCAATTGTCGGTGCGCCAACATCAATTGGGAGGTCCGTGAGTGCTGCTTCGATGTTGGGTGGGTTCAGTGGGGCTGGTCGATTCAAGAGTTCTTTGAAGTGTTCTACCCACCTGTTTCGTTGTTCTTCAATGTTGGTGATTATCTTGCCTTCCTTGCTTTTCACTGGTCGTTCTGGTTTACAGTGATTTCCGGAGAGTTTCTTTGTTGTTTCATACAGTTGTCTCATGTTTCCTTCTCTGGCAGCCTTTTCCGCCGTCATTGCCAAATCTTCCACATATTTACGTTTGTCGGTTCTGATGCTCCTTTTCACTTGCTTGTTTACTTCTGTGTATTCAGCCTGTGCCTTGACTTTTTCTGCTCTTGTTCGACTGGTATTGATTGCTACTTTCTTGTTCCTCCTTTCTTGAATCTTATCCAGTGTATCGACCGTGATCCAATCCTTGTGATGGTGCTTCTTTTGGCCCAGAACCTCATGACATGTTGAAGTGATTGCCTCTTTTATATCTTTCCAGTTGCTCTCCATAGTAGTTCCTTCTCCATTGAGTAGATCATGAAAGGCTTGGAACTTATTGCTGAGGGTTATCTTGAATTTATTGAGTTTGTCATTATCCCGAAGAAGAGCCGTATTAAATTTTTGTGATATTGTCCTCCCCGTTGTCCAGTGCCTCTTGAGTTTCAATTTCATCTTGGCGACCAGCAAGTGATGATCTGATGCTATATCAGCTCCTCTCTTTGTTCTCACGTCCTCCATCGTCCTCCTGAACTTTTTGTTGATGCAGATATGGTCGATTTGGTTCTGTGTGCTGTGATCCGGTGAAGTCCATGTGGTTTTGTGTATGCGTTTATGTGGGAATATAGTCCCGCCTATGACCAGTTTATTGAAGGCACATAGATTTGCTAATCTCTCACCATTTTCGTTCCTTTCTCCCAGTCCGTGTCGTCCCATGATCTCTTCATATCCGGTGTTGTCAATTCCAACCTTGGCATTTAGGTCTCCCATCAGAATAGTCAGGTCTTTTGTTGGGCACTTCTCGACGATTGACTGCAGCCTATCGTAGAATTGATCTTTAGCGTCTTCATTGTAGTCATTGGTAGGCGCGTAGCATTGGATGACGTTCATTGTAATGCCCTCTTTCTTTGTTTTGAAGGAGGCTTTGATGATCCTTGGTCCATGAGATTCCCATCCTATAAGTGCATTTTGTGCTTGTTTGGACAGCATCAATGCAACTCCTTGTGTATGTGGAGCATTTTCTTGTTCATGTCCGGAGTATAACAGCAGCTCCCCTGAAGCTAGTCGTTGTTGTCCAACTTGCGTCCAATGTGTTTCACTGATCCCAAGCACCTCTAAATTGTATCTCCTCATTTCTGCAGCAATTTGGAAAACTCTCCCAGTCTCCCACATTGTGCGAGCATTCCATGTACCTAAATAAATGGTTGCTCTGGTTGTCAGAAGGGGCATCGGCCTCGTGACTTCCGAAGAAACTCGGCTTTCATCATGAGGCGTCATAATTCTTCTAAACGAAGACCTCCTGACTCCCAGGGCAGAGTTTAAATGGTTTGAGTAATTTTTTCTGGTTAGCGTTTTTTTAGCGAGTTAGTTTTCTACGGGATGGGGTCGCTAACCCCATGCCCAACCCTCCTCCTTTATCCGGGCTTGGGACCGGCAGTAGCCCCCGGAAAGTGACTCCAGGCGGAGTTAATGCTAAGTTAGTATCGTACTATTTGGCAAATAAACTGAAGGTAAGAGTATGCGAATTTGAATTCTAACCCAAAATTTGAAGAAACTATACTCATCATAAGACCTGAAAGCTGTAGTTTTAATTTTATGTGGGGTCATAGGTATCGGCTGTTGAATTGTAATTATAAAATAGGACAAAATAGTTGTCCGAAGGTTTTTGGTTTGCAATTGTTAGCTAGTTGAAATCAGTCTCTGATAATATTAAATAAAAAAAATAAACTACTTAAAACAAGAGAACCAGTTAATGTATGTCATATCATGACTATTTAGCATAAGATATTAGTAAATAGGGTTAAAATAATTAACTTTGTACGGGATTGATTCTGTTTTGTTAAAACCAAACGATGAGCTATTCAAGTTAGGATGTACTTAATTGACTGTCGTGATCGTATCAAAAATAGAATTAACAACATTAGACGTGTCTTTTTCCCATCGACATACAACCACATAATTAGCTTTCTTTGATAAGATTTATGCTATATTCTGTATATCTTTAGAAATATAATCAATCAGATTTGTTTCATTCTTATCAATGATTTTGTATTATTCTATAGGAATTTTAATTCAGTGATTAGTTTCCTTAAAATTCTACATTATACAGGATCCAAATTGACCAAATAAATAAGATGATTTGTTTACTTGTATTCACAGCTGTTGAGATATTTGATAAATCATTTTTAATTACATTACAGCATTAGTGAAGAGATGAGTAAACTACATATTATTCAAAGGTATGAGTTAACACACATTCGATCTCTGGAGGATGGGTTTTAAACCTTATTTAACGAGGAGTCACATGCTCGTTTTCCCTGGTTCCAATTGGTTGCCTTACTAAGCTTAGTTCATGATACAAACAACACAATTAAATAATCTCCAAAGCTCTCCTTGATATAATTATGATCTTATTTATTCTAACTTATTTATTCTTTAGCTATGTACGTTTAATTAGTGAGAATTCTTTTTAGTAAGGTGTAATTTGATTCACTTTATTGAAATGAGCTGATTTCGGTTTAAATAAACGGTGAATCTCAATAACCTGTCAGAAAATAAGTCAACTTTAATGGTTTATCCGTATTCTTGTGTGTAATTGCAGTGAACAATGTATATTGTTTAGGTTTCGGTATAATTTTAATACATTATTATCATTATTACCATTATTATTACTATTATTTTTGTTATCATGAACCACTATGATGTATCTGTAGATAGATAAAAGATGTAACTTTCTATTTAGTGAGTTTGATTATGAGCGAAGTGTATCCTACGTTGTAAGTTTAGTTTACAATGTAAAACATATGTGGATTCATATTTCATTCAAATAGTTCGTTACTGAACTTTTTGTAGTCTTATCTCGTCTCTTTTATGAACAGATTCTACTTTCAGAATGAAAAACCTAACACTTTTTGAGCTAACTGGTTTCTTTTTGTTAGGGAGTGTGGATGATAGTCGTGAACAGATTGAAATTAGGTTATTAGAGTTGGTCAGGACGAAATCCTGGACCTAATTTTCATATCAGACATCATTTGTTAGCAATGAGAACTTGTGATTTTAAGGACACTGATATTGAGTATGGGGTTTGAATTCGCATCAACAGTTTCATAGTCTGAGGTATTTATACTGAGCTATTTAAACTACGATATCATATATAGGTAAATATTCACTTTTCATACTTTGGCTGTCAGATTTTGATCGACAGAAATGACTAGAACACAACTTTCATTATTGTTTAACGTCCTACTCATGTATTTTGCTGGATTTAAGTCTATTATATACAGCCTTTCGGATAGAAACAATCTTATATTCATCGTTAGTAAACTTATGCAGAATCCTTAGCATTACAAATCAAAGTATTTTCTCAAAATAAACTTATCAATTAGACTTACACTCACACATAAATATTACACATGTGTTACCAAAGCGATAAGTGAGAAGCTTCTACGATAATCTCGTTCATGATGTTCAATAAAAGGCTCCTTGTCAGGAACATCAATTAGGTGCTCCACTGGACCAGCTGAATCCGACTATTTCAATTAAGAATCAGGTGTATAGTTAGTACAAATAATGAACAGAATATCTTCATAAACTTATAGACAGTCTTAAAATTGGTACCAAAAATATGTCAATTCAAGACTAAGTTCGGGAATACTACTTTCAGAACACCCTTTACCTGCTGCAAACGATCACTCCTGTATCAATAAAAATCTAGGTGGAGCATTTATGACCAGCTTCACTGAAAGTATCTGCTATGGTCTACCACTTCATCGGAAGGATATTTCAGAAACTGATATGTTTGATAGAGCTAAACTATAGGGGCGAGCTTAAAAAAATCTGTGAGTGTCTTTGATAAGCCACCGACAAATCCACCTAAACAGAATGAAGCAAATATAAAAGAGCTATGTATGGTGTGACGATCAGGTTTTAGGCTTAGTATTTAGGTCAATTTAGGATTGGGATGCATAATTTAGGCTCTGGAGTCAGAATCAAAATATAAAGCTCATAATTTAAAGTTTATGATTTAGAGATTGACATGAAGTCTATCTAACCCTGAACTCCACATCTTAATCCCAATGAAACTCTTAGTTGTAAATTTCAATGCTGAATACTATCCCTACTTAACCCCAAACCTAATTTTAGCCTTAGTTTCTTAAACGCGGCATGTTTTCTTGAGTAAGTGTTTTCTTATTGCATTCAGCCATCAGTAGTTACTTCATCCACTTCACCATTCATCGACACCATACTTATTCGATATATACGTTGTAACTTCGAAACAACGTGCGCGTTTACGATTGGCTAGTTCAGTTGTTGAAGAAACTCATACTGTGATGGTATGACGAGGATAGTCAGAAGCGGAAATCAGGTGTATTCAAGTGGTCTTCATTCACCCCTTACTTCCTTCTGACTCGACAACCAGGTATACAACAACAATACTTTTTTCAACTAAAACGTGAACATAATCTTTACGAAATATTACGCAATAAGATCACACTTGCACTAATCACACTATCACGTTCTTCTGAAAGGGAACAAACCAACATAAGTATGGACAGAAACCTTTTACTGTTGATAAATATTACTATTTGATAAACTACATGTAGGTGTCCAGCAGTTCAAGTCAATGACGAGGTTTATATGAATGCAGTTTTAAACTCATAGTTAGCCAATTAGATAAGTCATACCTGTCAGTATGCGAACACACGCGTGGGTGAGTAACCTTAATTATCTATCAGGCGACACAGGTTAATCTCCACTTTTTTTATAGTGTGGTGGGATGCGAAGTAAGCATATCTACTAGAACTCACTACTACAGTGATGATTTATCGGATGACCAATCCACATCAGACAATAGAAATGTGAATGGGATGGTATATTTGATAACAAAGATGTGGAATTAAATTCTGTACAACTTTTCAGTGTAGTGTAAAAGTAACCGGTAAATACTGTCATGATCATAATATTTATTACCTGTTAAAACCGGCTCAATTTCTCTTCTGCTGAACTAATGAATGGAAGGTAAATTATTCATCTCTTTATCTGCAGTAAGACAGAAATTTGTATTCATATTTGGAATCATTTTTCATATTGAAACCAGCTTAGGTGGACGCTCCATACATTGATCCTTAGTAGGGCGCAAAGCAAAGGCTATTTGGTCAGTGAACAATTAATTTTCCTCATTTTAAGGTCATTTTTATTTTTTATAATTTGAGTTATTACCTAGACGGAAGTTAGGGCTGAATGTTGGACCATAAGGAAAGTGTTGGTCAGAAAACTACATAACATGTACACACTCAAGCAGCGAATATTTATACGTAGAACCTGGGTGGTCATTTTGTAAAGTTTATTAGATTTCTGCACTTTCGAGATGATGGCTAATTAAGTACACAACCTGACAATTAACTTTTTTTGGTTTTTTACCAAACGTCCTAATGAGTTAGCATATAGGCTAGATCGAGGGCCACACAGCCAATATGAATAATAGTATATTAATGATCATATAAGATAGACAGACACACCAAGAGAGACAGACAAACAAACAGAGCACGCTCAGTGCGTGTAAGTGATGTGATTTAACTGACATTTTCACACATGCCCATTAAAGTGAATGAGAATAGATCACGAGGTGAGTGGTTTCTTCATTCTTGTTTTTGTTTTCTATTTGAACTGTCTGAAAGTTCAGGTCACAAAATACGACTTGTTTCCCGAATGTGCTTATGAAATTATTGATAGTTGTTTGAGAATTTAATCTTATTTCCACATAAGAATATCAGTGACAGTCTGTTTAGTAGATTAACGTATTGTATATGTTTACTTCAGATGATTTTAATTGAATGTCATTAGTGTTGGGAGTTTTAAATTCCGAATCTTATAACATGGGTACAATTTACTAACTGATTTCGTAAGGGTGATAAAAGCATCATATCATTCATGTGACAGACAGTACATGTTCATATAACTAACTAAATGAAACATTGTTCTTTAGTCTAATTATATGCATTACTTTTTTTTAATTAGTCGTAGTCTTTCATGCACCATTGTTAAGTATACTGTATAGTAAGAACTCGTTTAGTCTATTATCAAAGATCGTGACTACCATGAAGTCTTAATATATATCAACCACTCATCTGTAGTCCCTAAGCTTGCGTTGTAACATGGACTATGCCCGTTCAGGCACTCTATTGGACGATTACTTTTTTTAAAAAAAAGCTTGAATGTTTTTTGGATTCACCCAGTTTTATCCGATTGCGGGCAAGTTCCAATTAGGACATGTGTAGTAAGATCTTTATACTTTGTCTTAGAATAAAGTAAGGTCTAATTTCTGTATCTAAAGCACTGACTAACAATTTTTAATTGGATGTAAACGTTGGGTTACCGTGGGTTAAGCAATCACTGCACTTTTGTAATTGATTTCCAGCTTTGTTTTGCAAGAGCTTAATTATTATCTTGTGTTACTGTTAGGTCCTCTTGTTATCAATGAATTACCGAATATGCCTTAACATGTTATCTGATATTAAATTTATAGTTGAAATAGATATGAAGATGTGTAGCCTGTTTATGTGATTTCTGATAATTATAAATAAGTCCATAATCCATTGACAAAAGACTTAATGTTCTAAAGCTTTTTAGGAATCTCTGATTGGGTGATTCTATTTCATATCGTAAAGACAGCTACTTCTTTGAAATTTTATTTATTTCGTAACAGAAGCCAAACGAACCCTGGAATTCTAATGATTATTTCTGAGGTTCTGGTGGTGAAATAGACTACATTGTGATTGTGCATCGTTTAGCTTGATTGCCATGGTGCAATCTTTCTGTTCGTGATAATTCAGCCATCACAGAGTAAACTCATACACTTTGGTATTGTTTATAGCTTAAGGAAACCTGACAGCTCATGACCACCCATGTAGCAGCTTATTTCTTACTAAAGAACCTCGGAGAAAAACAAGATTAGTATCTGTATTTTCTATGACTTTGAATTTAGAGTCTCAAGGGTGACTGGTTAAACCCAGTCACAGTTAGAGAGTATTTGCTTTTAATTTTAAAGTTAACCTCTTACTTTTTAAACCTTACCAGCGCATCAAAACCGTGGGTAACTAAATGAATTTGGCACTTTAGGACCACTCCCTCTTTCCAACCATGGTAAGATATCACCTCAAATTCTAATTATCCGCGTGAAAAATTTGACGACTGCTACGCCTCAGTACAGCTAGTAGCATAAATTTGCTCCTGGAACTGAGATTTTCTGCCTTTATTTTTACTTCTCAACGGACTAAGTTTGCGTGGTGGAACCTTGGCCAATGAGTGCTTCGGACTATATATCCTAATTAAGTCGTTATGATAAGAACGCCTAATTATTATGCTGAAGCTGCATCAGTTTGGTTCATAGTTTATCGATTATTCTAGCATGTACTGTTTACCTATTAAACGTTAGATGTTACATCACTGAAAATATGACATGAATATTTTTAAGGGGTTAAATTCTTATTATCACTATTTTAGTTCATTCAGTTTCCACCCTTTTTGATCTGTTAGGCATTAAATCTCTCAGTTCTCCAGATCTCTAGATTAATAACACTTGACATGAAAACAATCAGCATTAAGCTTTATTCTTCAGCGCCAGCTGAAACCAACCAAATAAGATGTCCAATACATCCACTAAAATTAGTTGTGTTACATGGCTATTCAGTGCACTGTTTTTGGGATACTAGAATTAAGCTCTAGAAAACCGTGCTGATCAATAACAGTAAGCACTAACACTCGATTTTAAAGAACTAGTTGTCCAATGCTGATACTAGTTCAGGGAATAAATTTATGCAACTACCGGGTTAAAAGTGTCTCAAGTTTATCCGTTTTTGTTTGCCTACCGTTTCATTCATGTAAAGCTTATAGTGATAATAAAAACAAATATGAGTGGGATATTGGCATTTATAAGGGTCAAGAAAAAAAACACTGAAACTACCCTGGATTATATTGTGACGAAAGCTGGCGACTGACCCTATTCTTCCTCATTAAATTAGTTGTTATTACGAGTAATATTAATTTTTTCTCAGTTTCCATAAAAAAGCTAAATCGGCACAACAGAATATAACCTTAGATAGCAAGGACAATATTGAACAATATTTGTGTACGATGAACATGATGAACTAGAAGTATCAACCTACTAAATCATGGGTAGATGAATAATCATTTATACTAGATTGTGTTAGGGTAGAAGACAGACAGATAACGTCCAATTGAATGGTTTATAAAGATTGATTCAATTTGCACATAGTTTCCGTCATGATCCAAAATAAGCCGAAGAATCAGTGGAAATTAAGGAGCATTGGACGGCTATTTCATTTCAGTTTAATATTGATTTTCAGTGGTATTCCCTCTGATAGTAGTTTTTTTACGAAAATGATCTTCAAACAGTAATGATATATGTACTGAAAGTTCCTGGTACTAGTTATTTATAAGTGTTATCTAATCATTACTAATTATAGATGTTTTTTTGAAATTTGTTTCTCAAATTCATGCTCAAAGATTAATTTGACTAGAGATATTAGGAATAGATGGACTATGGTTAGCAAGCGAATCCAAGGCATCGGTCTCGTTGGCTGTATGTGTCTCGGTTGTATTCAAATTTGGAATCGAACTCAATATCTTTTCCTTCAAGCGTTAAGATTAATTTTTGTTTCGATCTGAAAAGTTTTCAATCTTACAGGAATCAATCAGATACAATGTACTTACTCTTATTTCTAGATTGTTTGACCTGCAAGTACTGGAAATAAGAGACAGATTTCACTGTTTGTTATTATTAACACCGAGATCCAAATACATCCAACTGACGGGTCCCAGATAGGAAAAAACGTGAGTCCTGCATTCCACTGCTAACCACGTTTCATCGATTCAATAAACTACTGGGAGTTGTAATTTTGGTAGTATGGGACAGCCACTTATGTTCATTTTACTTAGTTGGATATATCTAAAAGTATTGGTAGTGATTGAGTGGATATGTATGCTACAAACAGGAGGAAACGGGAAAATAACACAAAAACCCGGATGGATACTCAATCACTAGTATAAATAGAAGCATCCATGCAAACATAAGTCATAAAAGTCTGACCAGTTTAGTCCTCTAAAGTAACAGTTACAGCAATACTAATGCAAAAGTTAAGAATCAGTTGAAAACTCAACAACTTATTTATCTACCATTTTAGCAAATCTAAATGCTGTGATTTTCAAGTTGTAGACGAATAAATGTAGCATCATTCAAGTAGAGATCTGATGATATTATGAATAACTCGTAGTGGTAATTATTTTCTTTCAGGTCTTCTCACCAATAAACACTTCGTTTCACTATGTAAAATAATACCCATAAATTTAAATCAACTGTACATACTTTGTATACGAGTTAGTTTAAATAATCCGGTTTGGAGTAGGTGTTGAAGGTCCAGGATAGATTAAGTAATAATTATTTAAATGGTAGTTAACTTTAATAATATACAAAGCAATGAGTGTTTATGTATCGTTTGGTTTGTAAACTTTGTGAAAAGTATACATTCGGTAGATTACGACATAAAATACCAAGCAAATACTTCCTATCCGTATAAAAAGCAATATAATTTCAAAAAACTGACAAGAAATGTTTTGGTTAAACAGGTCATTTAATTACTCAATAGGATAATGTAAATGTGATTTTTGTATTATTATGGATAAAGATAGCTTTTTATTACTGTGTGAGCAAATATTATGTCAAAAGTTTGGCCCAACATCAATCAATTTCTAGTATAACTGTTTTTATGAGAAAAATCCATTCTGAGTATTACTCAATAATGATTTACCTTTTGAGTAACGTCTAATTGCTCGTCAAGTCTTTCTTCATTTTAAGCAAATATCTTTGAATATTAAACGTATTTTTAACTAGTTTACAGTGGATTAGTATTTAGCTGGAGAAATTCATTTTACTGATGGGATATATTTCAACCGAACCAAATTTGTGATTTTTGTATATACTACGTTTTTAGGTACCATCACCAAGGTTTGACTTGATAATTTCGAATAAATTGAGCATTGCGTAGATTGTTTTAACTATATTAATTTATTTATACTACGTTTTGTTGTTTTTTGTCGACACCATTGGATTAATTACCAACATTTGTTTAGTTAGATGACAATGTTATGCAAATATTTAGATCTGCATATCAGGGGATGTTTAATCAAAAGTAGCTATAAGAAGAGTAACTGAATGAAGAATTTTCCTGATTAATACTCTGGCTTTAATATTAGTAGTCATTTTATGAGGATGCTCATTTTTTTCAACAGGTTGCAGTAGTCTATGAAGCTTTTTTTTCATTCTGTCTTAAAGTTAAGATATCTTCATGTGTTCTTGACATTAATACGCAGCTGTATACATATGCTACCACTCAGCAAAAACATATTGCCTCAGCTGTTTGGGTTTTATATCAAAAATTGACTTTCCCCGGAAACGTTCCTCAACATATGTCGTTAATTTGCGAGTGTTTATATGTATATGTGTGTATGACATTAACATACTAATAATAGTTACTATGATAGGCTACACACCGCTTTATTTTTTGAATTATAGGATTTTTGCGATTGTGAGATTTTTATATCTTTACAGAGATTTCGTCAACCACCAAACTAAGATCACTGATTAGATTCCTAAGATAGATATAGTAATCCATGCTACCAAATCTTTTATTCCTTTTTAGTGATAATTAGTAGCTGAACTGACTAGCTCTGAAGCTTTATTTTTCAGTTGCTGTGTGTGCGTTAGAAGCATATTGCGAACCTTACCCAGGGCATTCAGAAGGCTATATCTTGTCCGTATCTTCAACAAAAAAATACTTATTTCGTCTTCAGAATTAAAGTTGATGAGATTTTGATCCAGAAGATCAAACTCTTCCAAGTTGGATGGAGAAAATATAACTTCCAAGACTTATATCCACATTAGAGTCCACTGAAGATAAGAAGATTGAGTAGCCTTAACGCAAATTGGAATAAGTTCACCATGGGCTGTGATCAAAGGAATAATCCTAACACAATAGCTTTTAGGTGGTACATATACTTCTTTGATACACTTTAGTGACACTCACTAGATTTATAGTTCAACGAGAGTGAATGTTACATTCAAGTCACAGTATACAGATTCAGTTATATGGTAGTTTGTTTATTTTTTACAGCAGAATCATTGATAAGTATTACACTAATAAATCTTCGTTCATTTTTGAAACTTGTCCGGTTTTCTCAGGTTGTTTGTTCCTAAACTCCATGTAGGCGTTGGATGATCATATATATATATATATATATATATATATTTATATATATATATAAATGATTTCGTCGCGTTGTGATGTGGTATGGGAACATAGCTAACGAGCATTTGTGCCAGACTACATTGCTTATGACTGACTGGCTATCGTATTTACCATAAAGGGGTTGGTTCTCTTTAGAAATTATATGCAGTGATATTCAGTTCACAAACTGTAACAAATATCTTAATCAATTTATATGTTAAAGCCACCATCCTTAAAGATTTATAAACCTAACTCATCTGGACCTGATGCTTTCTATTACGTTTCAAGCTAGTTATGTTTATTTTCATTTCATTGATAGCTAGAGCTTCAATGTCAATCTCTGATTGGTACTTTTGGTGGACAGTGTGAAAATGGAAAGTGGTTAAGGTCTATTTGATAAACACAAATAGTTTGTATACCGTATAGCTAAACTTTAAGGGATTTTATTGAAAGCCTTTTTGGAAGCGTTTGAAATTAGATGTAAAACAGTTTGTGTTTGAAGTTTTTCTTATAAATAACACTTCCAAGATTATATATCTTAATTAGCTACCAAGGTTTTATCTCATATATTTTTGTGTATAGCAAAAATGGCACTACAGTGGTGTTACCAAATATATTGGGTTAAATAGTAAGGTAATAACAAAAGTTCCGATTAACTACAGACTCATACATTTAAACAGGTCTTGGGAATTTTATTTGGTGTCTTCAGGTGCTCTGGTAAATTTCTGTTTAGAACAACACTTTTCATGAATTCTTTTCATCTGTTAACAACCCAATACCTCAAATTGTAGTAAAATCTGTCAAACGCAATTTCTCAGTCGTTCTTCTTCTCAATCGTTATGTCTAATTCGAAACTTCATGTCCGAACAATGACGTAATACGCAAGAAGGAGAACATTAACGAAATGTCCATGTGAATAAACACTGACCTAGATTGAATGAAAAATCAATTTAGCTCATTAAATCGATTGTGAAAATCATAGTCGTCTCTAACTTGACCTGGAATTTCAACCCATAATCTGAGTGAACTTGCTTTTTTCTCATTCTAAGTAATCTTAAAATACCATGTTATTAAAAATAGTATGGAAACCCAGTTAAGACAATATCATTTAGGTTATACTATAAATTGAATAAATAAATTCCAGACGATGAGGTGATAGAAATTCAATGTCTAGTTGAATGTGAAAATTTTTGTATGAAATGTGAGCTAAAACAAACATACATCTTCCTGAATGTTATTTTCTTCACTAATTAACATTTAATACCCATTTAGGATAGGATAACTCAAGGCAAATTGGTAAAATATTCACCGCTCTCCAGAGGTACTAGGGTGTTATTTGGTAATATTTTGGAATAATTTTCCTGTATTTTTCTCAATGCTTTCTTGATGTATATGTTGAATTCATTGTAAATCTTCAACACTATAAATCTTATTAACGGCATTACAAGCTGATGTTATTGACTGAAATCTTAATTTCAGATATTCTCGAATTAGTCTAGTTCATTAGATGCATGTTTATTTTATCTCTAAGCTTGAAATTTCATACAAGGATGATAGATTATGTTAAAGAAAATGATTCAGAATGTCATGCAGCTATCGATAGAGGTTTGTAGTTACGTTTTAACTGATTATTGCATTTAATTGGCTTTACTAGTTTGATTTACATTCTATTGCTAGATCATTCTCAATAATAATGGACAAAAAATCATGCTATAATTTCATAGTTGTTTAGTCGCTCAATTGAGTGGAATTCGTCACTATATATCAACTTCACTGATTATGAAAAGGCATTTGACAGTGTAGGTAGGAGAACATTATGGAAACTTCTTCGACACTACGGAGTTCCTGAGAAGATTGTCAACATTATCCGGAACTCATACGATGGACTACAGTGCAAAGTAGTGCATGGAGGACAGCTGATAGATGCATTCCAAGTAAGGACCGGAGTAAGACAAGGCTGTTTACTCTCTCCCTACTTCTTTCTTCTGGTGGTCTACTGGATTATGAAGATCTCGACATCTAAGGGCAAAATACGGAATAAAATGGACAGCTCGGAACCAATTAGACGATTTGGACTTCGCAGATGACCTAGCCCTCCTATCGCATACACACGAACAAATTAAGATAAAGACAGCCAGTGTAGCAGCAGTCTCTGCGTCAGTTGGCATTAACATACACAAGGGGAAAACCAAAGTCCTTAAATACTACATGGGGAACAGCAATCCAGTCACTCTTGATGGCGAAACTCTGGAAGATGTAGAATCCTTCACATACCTGGGAAGCATCATCGATGAACAAGAAGGTTCAGATGCAGACGTAAAAGCGAGGATTGGCAAAGCAAGGGCCGCGTTCCTTCAATTAAAGAACATATGGAACTCAAAACGACTTTCAACCAACATCAAAGTCAGAATCTTCAATACGAACGTCAAGACACTTAGTTACAATGCACGGAGCTGAAACGTGGAGAACTACTACAACTATCATCAAAAAGGTGCAAGTATTTATCAATAGCTGTCTACACAAGATACTCAACATCCGTTGGCCGGATACCATCAGCAACAACCTTTTGTGAGAGAGAACAAATCAGCTTCCAGCTGAAGAGGAAATTAGGAAAAGACGATGGAAATGGATAGGACATACATTGAGGAAGTCATCAAACTGCATCACGAGGCAAGTCCTAACTTGGAGTCCTGAAGGGAAGCGGAAAAGAGGAAGACTAAAGAACACATTACGTCGGGAAATAGAAGCGGATATGAAAAGGATGAATAAGAACTGGAAAGAGCTGGAAAGGATTGCCAAGGACAGGGTTGGATAGAGAATGCTGGTGAGCGGCCTATGCTCCTTCACGAGGAGTAATAGGCGTAAAAATGTAATGTATTAGTCGCTCAAGTGTGGTCAACTATCTATAGGTTAATTTGTAGGTCTTTTTTCTGGGTAACTGATTATCTTTATAGCAGACAAACTATGATATCCTTGGATTATGTCATCATATAACTTTTATGCTTACTCAGAAATCCAGATGTTTTTACATTAGGAATCTAACGAATTTGTTATATCCACCCAATCTCTAATGGTATGGTTATTGGAACATCAGTAATAATTTTCTCTATCTTATCTGTCTGTCGTAGATAAAATAATGGCCTTGGTTTTTCCATACACTACTTAGAACTCAATGTGTTAATCAACTTCTACTATAGGAACAGCAGTTTTGTGTTTAGGGTGTTCGTTGTTCAACACCTAAAATAATAGTTAATGTGTGCTACATAATGGTTAAGTACTGTTCACTAAACTGTTATTTTATCAATCTTTCTTTAAATTATATAGAGCTCTCATCTATTCTCTCCTTGTGGTATCAGAAAGTGTAGTAACTTGACTAATTTGCTTTTTTCTTATCAAGTTAAATGTATTATCTGTCTAGTTTTTACAATGATTTATTTGGTGTTCACTTCAATCACATTTGTAAGTTTAATTAAACCACTGAACCTCCCCATACTTCATCACTAGATAAGAAAATGTTTATGATAAATAAACAAGCGAGTCGGTAGCTTTCGACTTTATGATGCAGTAGTGTAATTTAGTTTATATATATATATATATATATATATATATATATATATATATATATATATATATATATATATATATATATATATATATAGAGAGAGAGAGAGAGAGAGAGAGAGAGAGAGAATGTGCGCTTTTCTGTTGATGATCACTCGATGAAAGCTGGTTTAACTCGATCGATGCTGATTACATCTGTCTTTCTAGCTTTTCCGTCGGTAATTTTTTTGTCTGTCCTCGTAATCACTTTAAACGGACAGTCATAATTCGGTTGCAAAGGTGGTTGTGCATTATCTCTTCTAGTAAATACGTGAGTGCTATTATGTAGTTTCTGCGATAGGGACACTTGTTGATGTTGTAGTCTGAGAAGTGTTATTTTTAAATCATTCATATGTTTCTGTAGGCGCTGTACGTAATTAGCTACATCAGTCGGAACACTTACATGAAACGAAACATTCTCCGGGTAAACGTTGAATAGTTCCATGTACTAACTCTGCTGAACAACATCCCATATCCTGTTTAATTGCTGTCCTTAAATCCAACATGAATAGAGGAAGCTTATTGGCCCAATCTTTGTTGATAAGGACAGTCGTAAGAGACGCTTTTAATTGCCTATGCAGGCGTTCAACTATACCGTTTGCCATCGGATGGTAGGATGTCGTGCGAATACGTTTAATTCTGAGGAGTTCTGTAAACTGGAGGAGTCGACTTTCATTTTGGACCCCTCTATCGATTGTGATAATCGCTGACACTCAATAACAAGATCTCCAATTACCAATTAGGGCTTTGGCTACAGACTCGGCTGAGGTGTCCTTTATCGGTGCCTCTACAGGTCGTCGCGTGAATCTATTAATGCATGTAAAGATTTGGCTGTAGCTATTCGAAATCTGCAGTGATCCCAGGATATTGATGTGTATATGTTCGAACCTAGTGTCTGGGTGAGAGGAAACACCCATTAGAGAACCAGTATGGCGATCCACTTTGACTTTTTGACACTTCATGCATGCCTGTATCCAATTACGCACGTCTCGATTAATGTCTGACCATACGAAGCGTTCGCTAATTAGCTTCACTGTGGCTTTTATTTCTGGATGTAATATATTGTGAATACTTTCGAATTCGTCAGATCATAGATCACAGGCATGCTCATCAACGTCCGACAATCATAGTTTTTCTTGACTTAATATCAGCATCAGTAGACCGAAAGGTTCTGTGGCAGTGTCTGTCACTGAAAGGTGTATCTCAGAATTACATAAACCTTGTGAAGGCTTTTTACTCGAACACTACTAGTCGAGTCAGAGCTTGTGGCGAACTGTCATCTGATTTCGCAACCTCAATTAGTGTCCGCCAAGGCTGTCCACTTTCTCTATTTTTGTTCAATTTCATAATAGCCATACTGATGGAAACAACGTTCTCGTCGACTGAATTTTCGGGAATTGATCTCCTATCAGGAGGTCCACTTATCGATTCAGAGTACGCAGATGACATAATCCTGTTTGGTGAATATGCTGATAAAATGCAGTCTTTTGGTAGCACTAAGCAGCAAGGGCAGGATGCTTGGAATGCGTTTCACCCCTTCTAAATGCAAATTGTTGCTCCAGGACTGGTCTGCATCAACATCTCAACTAAGGATAAGGAGTGAAGTAGTTGAACGCGTTGACAACTTCACTTATCTTGGAAGTCTGATCAGCCCCAATGGGTTGGTATCTGACGAAATCTCTCCGCAGATTCAAAAGGCTTGTTTGGTTTTTGCCAGCTTACATCACCTATGGTGAAGGCGAAATATCCTTCTGTCAATTAAGGGTCGGGTATACTGTGTGGCAGTTTGTTCTGTCCTACTTTACGACTGTGAAACGTATTCATCAAGGGTAGAAGATACTCGTAAGTTACTAGTATTTAATCACAGATGTCTTAGAAATATTGCCAGTAACTGTTGGGATCACTGGGTAAGTAATAGTGAGGTTAGATGCAGAGTATTAGGGAATGGTGGTAAATCAGTTGATGAGGTTATGAATCTTCATCGACTGAGATGGTTTAACCACGTACCATGCATGCCTGAACACCGATTACCACGACGCGCAATGCTGACTAGTATTGGAGACGGTTGGGGGCGGCTAAATCAAAACGTGGTCAGTCCTTGAAGTCACGGACTTCTGGTCTAAGCCATGTTGGTAGACGCGGACTGCCGGGTTGGGATACGCATGACTGTCGTAACCAATGGTTGGAGAGTCTTGGTGACATGGCTCAGAATCGACCACGATGGCTTAGGTGCATATACTCTTTGTCCTTTTCTTAAATTATGCGATTAAGATTACTTTATACCTTTTTCTCTACGAACTAATTCTTTTCTCCTGTATTATATCCATTGAAGTAACTGCTTCTACGAATTTGGTGTTGATATTATTGTGCTAATGAGGTATAGCAACTTTGACCGATGCATATATGTGCCTGGTCCTACGTTGTAGTTGATTGACTGACTTCCAAATACCTTTTTGTCGCCGTGGTTTCGGGATGTTGACCTGTTGACATATCACATATTACTTTTTACGCTATCGTGCTGAACTTCTTCGAATACTAATGATGTCGCGTCATCGGATCTTAGCTTGCTTTATTCAATGTTCATCTTTTGCAACTTCTCCAGACCTTGGTAACTGATTACAATTAGAATAAGCGCGTTTATCGTTGTTCTTGATAGTACATCTGCTACTTTTAATCTTTTCGGATCCCACCTTCGTGGCTGTGCATTAGTTGATGGCCCATTCGTTACACCTTGGTGCGCGCACGTCGTTCGATCTTGTATGTGAAACAGGTGGATTTTTGTAGGAATTACTCTAGCTGATGCAGTTGTCATAAACAATCTGGGGGATCGTTCCCCTATTATTTGAAATATACAAGTTTGTCCGCACTTTATAGCTCTGTAGCCGTACATTTGGCTATACCAGCATATCGATGGAGCTAGACGTCTTCTAGAGAATGATCGGTTCCTGTTGTGTGGGCTATCTTGTGACCATCTTCGTGGCCTTTCCCTCTGTGTCAACTATGTCAGCTAGTGGCACAAAACACTTATGTCTTTCTGCAGCGCATTGATCCGGTTGTTTACCGTATTGTTTTGTAACTGAGGTCTCATTTGCTTAGTTTCTTCGTATATCCTATCAGCTATTTTTGCTATATTGTCTGTCTGCATCGGTATCTTCGACGATTATGATCTGTTTTACATTCAACGGGAGTCGGTGAAGCTATAGTTGATAAAATAGACTGTTGTCTATTTTCCTATCACCCAGCAAACTTTTCATATGACTTTTTATAGCTGTGACGGAGTTTTATCCTCCATTTGCACTTGGTTAAGAAACTGATCAATAGCTTGTTGTACGGTTAAAGGGATAGTTTAAATTACGGCTTGTTTTAATACGTTGTATGGCCTCTCGGGGTCCACTTTAGCTAAAGCCTCTCGTACGCTACCCGCCACTTCGTCTGGAAGGTGCGTGCTTGCATTGCCGAATTTGTCTCTTTGTAAATTAATGCATTTAGCCAAAAAATAATTTTCGAGTCTACTAAACCATAGTTGCGGGTCAATAACTTTAAGATGGAGAACAGAGATTAAGGGCCTTCATGGACAGTGTTTGGGGCAGACTTGCCATATTTATAGAAAAAATAAATAGTACACGAATAGCTTAATGTAAATGTCAAAAAGAGAAATAGACCAATAACAATAATGATAATAACAAATGGTGCAATTTATAACACAGAACAGACTTACTAAATCACACCAGTATATCAATTGATTATGAAACGTAGTTATTTATTATAATTATTATCGTTATGTCCAATAATGTTTGTGAGATAACGTACGTGTAATGAAAATAATGAAATAAGAAATCTACAACTATAATTATAATCCAGATAATAGTCCGAATCGAGACATGGTGCGTTGAATTTTCGAAATTAGATTGTATCATCGGAAATTGCATCGTGTTCGCATGTCGGGCTAACCAATTTTGTAGTAGATTAGCTTCGTTAATCGACCACCTTGATAACTGTTAGCATATAAATTCCCAACGGTGTTTGAATTCAGAAGGCAATAGGAAGCGGCAACTACAGTTTATTAGCGGATAGCACTCATCCCAAATTTATAAGCACATCGAGCGAATTTGGAGCAAAGAGGCTAAATGTGTGAGCAAGCGAATACATAGGCGAATTTATAGTCAAATCGAATCAAGGCACGGCTGGGCACGGTAAAGGCTTATCTAGACAAGGCAAAGGCTACTAATAGGAGTAGAACGTGGGAAAGAGAATGATTCATCGAACGATGATTAAGATATTAACATTTAAGCCCGAGAGATATGGGTGTAGGCTTTCACATGTGATCAAGCGTACATATTTATACAAACAAGATAGTGATCAAAATAACACAAAGTAATATACGAATTGTTACTGTCCAAACATCATTGTCTGTTAAATAATTTCGTAAAAGGGCTTGATAAAAATCAATCCTAATCGAAATTAGCCGAAGAATGTTGCTATAATATATATCCCAATGAGTAGGAATTTGTATTTCTAACATTTCGTGACTCGATGCAAGTCAATACTTCAGAGTAAATAAAAAAATAGTCGAAATCTCTAGTATCACTACATTTAAAATTCATGAATGATATATCTGTGACATTGACATCAAACCTATGAATCTACGGGAAGATAAGCAGCTATACCCTATGTTCATAAAACATTAGGGTTATATCTTTGTGTTATTCCAAGTTTGTTATCACGTAGCCAAGCAACAGATTTTTACATGTTTCTATGACATGTTAGCTTTCTACCTCAAATACATTAAATCCAAAGACCCTTCTTTACTAATTTAACTGCTTTTTGTTCATCATGAAACATTCATAACTGTGTATTTGAATAAATTGTTAGTGCATGCTTTTCAGTTACTATCAAATCAGTAGCTCAAACCAGTAACCAAACTATTCATCACAGAAATGAATTTTACGTGATCGAATCTAATCGACAATCATGATTAAATTTGGAGCGTATTCATCAATTCACTTTAAAAAAGAACTAGGTTTTTTAAAAAAAAAACAATCAGACAAAATAAATGCTTGTCGCTGATCGGATCGTTACCTGACTCATTCATGCTATTATCATGAATCATCTCACATAACTTGTATTCTTTTTCCATTTGTCTTTAGGTCATATTTGACACATGCCTTTACGATGACTTATACACTATAAACCAGATTAGCCCAACAGTTCATTCGACCTTAAGTGGATTGTGTGCAGTTCTGTTGTGTTATGTATGTATGCATGTGTTAATGTTTTGATGTGTGATTAGATAAGGGTGGATTCAAACGTTTTACGCTAATCGATTGGTTTATATTGAATGCACAAATGAGGGGGTGACAAATTGATCTATGCCTTGATGATGATTATTTTTATATTTTAAGATGACTCAACCAATAATCTCTGATTTCCTCTTGTTCACATATAAATATTTTTTTTATTGTAAAACAGTGAACTTGCTCCACTGTCTATAAATGTACGTTAGTAACTGCGTCTGAGATATAAATGAATCTGCTGTTAATATCAAAGCATTTGGCAAGTACAAATATTACCGTGGTAAGTAGGCAATTTTATTTGTAATAATGTTTAAATGAAATGTTTTATTTTCATTATTCAATAGAAAAAATTGTGTAAAAAGATCAAGTTGTCTTTTATCTAAGAAATATAAGATTAGTACAATCTAATTCCAATGTATTTTCACAATATCTAAAAATACTGACAGAGTAGATATTTACCTGAATCGTCAAATTAAATCTTGAGACTGTTAACTAGATGATATTGTATCTTCGTAATAGAATATGCTATTCAATGATTATACGGTAATCTTATTTGGTTTAATCATAAAGAGTGAAATAATGATGTGTACGAGTCAATCCAAGTACTATTTCATTAGCTCATACAGTCTACTTTCAAGCATAACCTACTATTAGGCAATGCCCATTCATTCTTGGAAATAACTGAAAAAAACATGGAAATATTTTACCACTGTTATTGTCTATATATTCGTTATTAGTCATCAGATCGTCTGACTTTAAATGAGTAACATCATCATTTGAATGACTGATGGACAAATTAGTATACTTCTACCATAATCAAACATCTTCTGGGTCACGAAGTAGTACACTTCACTTTTCTTGAAAGTATCATGAACACTGGTATCTGATGAAGTCTCAACACAGATTCAGAATGTTCTTTTGACGTTTACCAGCCTGCGTTACCTGTGATGGCACGTGAAAGCAGATATACGTAGACTTTGAGTGTCTGACCATAGGTATCAGGTGCACTGTTCGCGTATTATGGAACGACCGAGTGAGTAATGTTAAGGTTATATGCAGTGTACTAGACAAAGATGACTAATCAGTTAATGAGACTACAAATCTTTATAGACGTGAGTGTCTGGGACATATGTCGCGTATGCTTAAGTACTGCCTATCTTGACTTGAACTGATGGCTGGAGTATGATGTGACTCGAAAATCAATTGATATTATTTGGTACTTTTTATTCACTTAATTCACCCCTTCTACCTGAACTGTATTTCCTTACACTAATCTTTCTCATTATTACTGGTACTATTATTGTTTTAATTATGTTGTTTTTTATCTGGTTAAATTCATCTGATTGCCCTGACTCTTGATATGGTAAGTTGAACTGATTCATATTTAAACGAGGCTATATGTTGACTGTAATTGACGAACTGACAGAACAGATCCAAGTTGTGATTCTTAACTTTTAGAAGACGAAGAAAGCCTTGATATACCGTTTCTTGCTTGTTCCCACTGGTTTTATACAATTAGATTAATGTTTCATCTTTCAGAAATAACTTGACTCTTTTTAGTGTTAACAATGAGTTAATTATGTATTTGGATTATATTATTTCACTATTTGGTTTGATTAATATTAAAATATATCTTATTTTTCGAGAGTAATATTAGGTTAAGTCTGTTAAAAAATCTTGTTTTATAGGTTGTATCAGTTTTAAAAATAATTCTGAACTAAGTCTTCATACATGCTACATGTTTCGCAACTAAATTCCATGATGAATTACAGTTCTATTGTGAATGATGTCGACATTTTGTTGAGTAAAAGATCTATTTACTGTATACTAAATTATATCACTCGTTTATGCGTTTGAACTTGAAAGTTTAACATTGAAAATATAATAGTGAAAAAATGTGTATTATTATTAACAAAGATGGACGGTGGCTATAAACAGAATTCAATACTCGAATCCAGTACCGTTCTTTTCAAACTCCATCGCGTCCCGGAGTCAACATCAACTCCGAGATGCAGGTACATTCAACTGACGAGTCCTAAACAGGATGAAACACGGGTCCTAGATTCTTCTGCTAGCCACCGTCCATCTTTGCCTATGATTCTTGTGGTTTAAGAGAATATCGAGGCAATCCGCAAAGGATGCACATATACCAATAAGAGACTGATCAATCGCAGTTCTAAATATCAATGGGAAGATTCAAACAAACAATACGAAAATGTATTATTATTGTTATTATAACAACTGACTATTTAACAATCTATGGAATTTCGTTAAGCACCGTCTATTTATGTTATTATTTATGCTTTTAGTGAAACATCCAGACAGAGATTCATAGAACGGTTCGTACGATACTGATATACAGACTTGAATAATTTGTTAATAACAACTTAATAACTAAATTTGACATGTTAGTCTGAAACTCATTCATTATGAGCATTCGATATTCCCATTTGGGAATATAATTCTTAAATGAAGCTATAATAATCGGACCCCAACTGAGAGAGCTATCTGTAGCCAATAAGATGTTTGTAGCTGGAAGAAGAAAATATTCGATTTTCGTGTCTTTCATTACTCTACGCGTATTTGTTATCACGTTTCAAGTTACAGTGCAATAACTTCATATTTAGTGAGAAAAAATACGGTTTTAAACAAAGCTGTATACTTGTATCCTATGATATAGAGGTTTCTCTACTATCTTTCTTTGATCCGGTCAGTTTCTCATGTGATAACTTTTTTAATTTTATTCTCAATAAAGTTAATATTTTTATTTTGTATTTGTGAATTGTAAAAAGAAATATTGACATTTCTGACCATAGTTGACGTGTTCGTATGTATAGTTGTATGTACATGTATTTATGTATGTATATGTATGCGATTTTCATTTTTACATAATTTTCATTTTATTTATCTGTTTATTTGTCACGTATCTATGCGGTCTTTTTCTTTTTATTTCGTTCTCTTTTTTTTTTTTTTCTATAAACACGTTTGCTTAGCGAGCCTACATTTACTTACGAGGTTTACAAAAAGTCAAATTACTATTACTGTTTGCAAGAATTACTGTCGTCGGTAATAAACTATTTTCTGAAAATCCGATTTGAACAGTAATCTGTTAATTAATTAATTTATCCTACTTTGAGTACAATACAAAACATAACGAAGGATCTTTAACAATAAATAAATGTCAGGTAATTTCCTGCTTTTCTTTATTGTCTTTTGTCTTCGATGGTTTGTTGTGCTTATTTTTTATTGGTACCAGTGATTAGATCTTATCCTCTTAGAAAATTACTTTCTATCATTGAGACTTGAGAGTTAACTGAAAAAATACGGAATAAGTGTGTTTCATTCACGTTTTAAATTTATCAAAAATAATGTCGATTATTCCTTTAGAGTGGAGATAATCTGAGTAGTTATCTAAGCGGTAAAATGTAAGCTTAAAAACATTTAACTACTGACAAGTTATGAAAGTAAAATAAGTCTATTCATATTACAGAGGCTGACTGTATTTTCTCTACTCTCTGAGAACATCAAAATAAGTTTTTCTATCAGGCTATCAGATATTACGAGAGAACATATAGACGATTATAATTCCATGAGTTAATTAAGTTTTTGCAGTGCGCGTGTGCTTGCGTGTATCTAACATTTTGGAGTATTATATTTTCTAATGGTCTTATATATATATATATCACACTCGTAATTCCAGTATATTGCCACTTCATCTTTGTAAAGTCATTGAAAGTACCTTGGTGGTTTTGTAGAAGTATGGAAATGCAATTTATAATAATATTGTACGACATAATTTACTGATTATATTACTTATATATATATCGGATATTTTGATTTAGGTACAGTGAAACAGAGGAGCACTACATCGAATAATATTATTTTTATCAATTTAGGTGTTGTGGAGATTGTCAAGTTTTTGACTGAGATCATGAACCGATTGATGTTAGACCACCATATTATTTTTCATCAATAAGCTAATCTGTATTAGAAAGTTCTCTCATCTGATTTCTGTTTGTATGAGTAAACCCATTTTTCTTTAATTAAATATCATCTATACATCAGCGTGAAAGTAATTGCCTTAGTTCCTACCTATTATTATTATTATTATTATTATTATTATTATTATTATTATTAATTTGGTCAGTTGATTGCTAGTCAGAAGTTTGAATATTACTCCGACAACCATTATTTTTGACCAGATCCTTCAAATATATATTTTGTATGATCCATATTCTTTTGTTGACATGTTACCATCTCCCCAGCTGATTGGTTTAGTTATAAAGCTGCCATTGTCTTTTTGAATAATAACATTAATGTTTCTACGTATTCTTGGTAAACTACTCGAAACAGAGTCTAGTATTTGACTGTAATCTCTTATTCGGAGATGCCCTGGTATGGCCGGGAGTGGGGAGAGTCCGCTCCTCCTCTCGAAATGCTCTCACATGGCCATGCGTATATAGCCTCTGCCAGGGAAGTCCTACTCACTGCCTTCTCGTGGCGAGGGTGTTGTTTACGAAAATGAGAGGACGAAAAGCGAATGTCCGGCGCTTTAACCGGACCCCAAATCAATGGTGCACATGGGCTCCAGTATCCTGCGGGAACAAATGGCGTATGAACCAATCGTTGGTCACCGGCTACCATGGGACTGCATCTCCTCACGATGCTCCACTGCCTTGTGGGTCAGACGTTCAGGTCAAAGGCTCGGGGTGTGGCCCCTAAGAAAACCACCTGCTTCGGTTTGGGCACCCGGACAGTATCACAGCCCTCACGCTTATCAAATGAGATCTGTGTGGCACATATGTATTTGTTGCCTTCTTGTGCCGATATCTGTGTTAAAATAATAATAATAATTCGGAGAGAGAATAAAAGTTCGTATTCCATTTTAATTTTAAAAGATTATCTCACATTTATTTCATTGATTTCAGTTTAAAGTGCTGACTAATTTGTTTTCGTGACTAAATTAGTTTACTTCATGAGAAATATAATAGTCGTATAATCTTTATGAATTACATAATGTGTAGTTTTTCTCATGCTTAACAGTATTTTCTGAATATTTTCTGTAACCATACTCATCATTTAGATATCAATGATGTTACAATTTAAATGTTGAGTTTGACACGTAGTTATTGCTTTCATTTTAATGCTGAATGTGGTCAGTACTGTATTACTGCATTAGAGACAAATACCAAGCTAGACAAAAAGAGTTATTTAGTGATTTATTTTCTATCTAATTAGGTTTCTATTGGTTCAGAATTGAAAGATCAATTTTCAGTTAATTATATTTATTTAGATCATGAACCGATCAATGTTAGATCACCATTAAAAACTCGTGTGCGGGATCGTGGATGTGTACTGCTGAGGCTTTTAATACTAGGATGAAACGGCCATCCGGTACTTCCAGGTTTTCAAAGGTGGTCTAACATTGATCGATCCATGATCTTAGTCAAAACTCAACAATCTTCACAACCCTATACTAATAAATGTGTTTATATTTTACATTTAACAATATTGTTCACGTTCTTTTGTTTATATCAAAATATTTGACAATATTTAGAATTTAATCAAAATCTCTAGTAATGTTACAGTTATTAACTAATTATGCATGTGATTTGTAATTTTTTATCATTTGTATTATAATTTGAAAAAGAAATACAATTACAATATAATTAGTTACCATTTATTTTTGACCTGGATTCAGGTTTTAAGGTCAGTTTTTACAACAATAAAAAAATATGTTTTCGTCACAGAAATACTAATTTATTGAAATTTGATACAACGAATGAATTTAGACAATAGACAAGTAGACAGACAGATAAATTAATAAATAAATGTTAATTTATTTCTAGGACATAGAGGCCAATCATCATTCATCCATCCGTTCAGTGGGGAAAAGTACTGATAAGTAAAGCAAACAAACAAATAGATAAAAATAAGTTTATTGAATGACATTGTAGGAAAAAAGACATTTCTACCTTCTTGTTCTTTCTACACTTCACTATTTAACTGGACGAGGTGATGATGACGTACTAAAATGTAACAGACCTAGTCATTTTCATGCTTTAATTATTTAACAGGTAGATGTATTTTTCTTCTTTATATTTAATAACTAAGACTTTTCCAAAAAGACCAATCATGAATTACAAGACTAATAATCGTGTGTGTATGTGTCTGTTTATTAAATTACTTCCATGTTATTTTATTATCTTTTTTGGTTAGCAAAATTTACGTTTTTCTCTGAATAATACACATGGTATATGTTTGATTCTATAAATTTTAATAAGTTTCAGTAAGTTTTATTGTTCATGTACTTTTGTTTTCATTTTATTGATCACTTAATACGAAAGAAAAATGCTACATACATTTGTCTTGCTTTAAGGTGAAATTCTTATGTAAGCCATAGTCTATAATACGTACATATACTATTTGCCTTAATTAACTATAGTTCTGTGAGTTATGATGACGTCATGTGGACTTTCGTTTTGTCACTTAGACTTTATTGTCTGGTATATAGCTTGGTAAAATACAATATTAATATATAGTACGGTGATAATAATAATAATAATAATAACAATAATATTAATAATGATATTCATTTCGAACTTGTGTGAGGAATACACATAGAGTTATTTGAAGAGTGTTTTTTTCTTATTGTAACACATGTGTAAAACATGTTTGAGTGACTGTTATTATTGCGTAATTGAAATGTATGTGTATTTCTTTTAATGGAAATTAATCGAAAATCCTTCTTTTTTTGACACAACATGAGATATTTTTTCTCAACATTTTATTCTCATCATAAACTGATTTTAGTTATACAACTTTTGAGATATTTTTTCTCAACATTTTATTCTCATCATAAATTGATTTTAGTTATACAACTTTTGAAAACTAAGAAGTAATTAATTATATTATTAAGACCAATTCATACTGTAAACTAAGAGTAAATTTTACAAGGTCTTTCTAGTTCATCTAGAATTTCAATTCATTTGTAACATTGTGGTAAAATGCTTCCTATTTGCTTTCTACATATAACGAGTTTACAAACCCTCAAGTGAATTATGTTAGACAGTTGAAAATCATTCAATAAATTATGAAGATTGATTAGTTTGATTAGTTTATAATTTACGATTTTGTCATACTAAACTTTTGTATTAAAGATTAACAACTGATGATAAACTCTTCCTTCATTCCTTTTTTTAGAAGTAAAAATAACTATTCGAACGTGTCCAGCATTTTTTTATTGATAATTATCACCATAGCTAAGATTATTTGTTTTATTTTTCACATTTAGATAAGTCTAAATTAATTGTACGTTAACTGACAAATATGATGGTAGTATTTTTTTAATATCTCGAATAAATTATTTTTACTATTGAAATATTTGGGATTTTTGAATTATGGCTTGTAATAGCATCCAGGAAGTTCACATAGTTCTATTTACGACTCATCATTCGGGGGCGTACTTGCATCATTCCCAATATTGATTCTCACATTGAAGCTCGAACCCTGTCGCTTCAAAAGCCAAGGTATTTGAGTTCAGTTAGTAATTAGCGTGTTCGATAGATGTGATGCTCACTCGTAAAGATTTGGTATTATGTTATCATTGATATTGTAATCTGAATTCTGGTCAATCTTTGTTAGCATATGTTAAATCTCTGCTAGCTTTCTCCTGGTATCCGTTTTGCTAGTTTTGATATATATATTAGTAGCAAAGCTTATTATTATTATTATCATTACTATTAATGATATATTAAGATATAGCCACTTGATTATAGGGTGAATTTCAAATTTTTAATGTGTATTATTCGTGAATGTGGATTACGGGCCACTACTTGATAACAATACCTTTGATAAATCATAACAAATAGAAATCGACTGTTTTCAATTTATTCGAAGCAGACATCATTGAAGTAGATCCGTATACAATGTTAGCAGTACTTAGATTAGTATTTTTAAATCAATTTTATTGAATCAGTTGAATAATTCATCTAATTTAGTTATTTTCAATCATTTCATCGATTACAATCTACATGTTATAACATTTAAGTCTTAACTTATATATTGTGTAAATCGAATAGATTTCTGTTATTGTTCTGATCATTAATTTCTTGGAAATGAGGAGGAAAGGCATGTCTTTAATTATTTGTCTGTTTATTTTCAATCATCTGTTAATAATGCTAATAAACAATAAGAATAAAGTGTGATTCAAACAAATTTTTTAAAATCCAATTATCAGTATAGGGTTTTGTGGAGACTATAGAATCTTCATAGATTTTAAATTATGAACTGATCTTATTTAGATTATCATTGAAATTGTGAAAACTGGACGAATGTCTGATCCTAGTCTGAGACTCCCCAATAGTGCGACTTCGGTAATCAAACTCAGGACCTTCGATCTTGCTCGCAAGCACTTAGCCTTTAGATTATCAAGGTGGCATCCAGAGTTTCATGAATTTCAATAATTATTTCACTGAGATCAATTTGCGATTTAAAATCTATGAAAATTCTACAATATCCACAAAACTATACTGAAAATAATCATGTACTCACTAGTGACTAGCCTAAGGATGTAATTCCTGGAATTGTATTGCGAATCCATGATCACTGGAGTGCAACCATGTAGAGTTTTAGACGGTTATCCACTGCAAGCAATGGAAGATGGTCGCTCAATATCATATAACTTAATTGTTTTTAGAATCATTTTAAAAACTTATCTCGTTTTTCTCTGTATACCTTTTATTTCCTATAATATTGTGGAACAAAAGTAGAATACACTAAAAAATTAAGTATACATGTATACGTGTGGAGTCTGAATTGTATTGAGTCGTGAGTGAAATCATATTGTTAGTATTTATTTAATCCTTTAATGTTAACAGCAAAAGATATTAGAATTTAAGTTGTTCACAACTGCTGACCTTTAAAACTGGTAATGTCAATATTAGTGATAATTTGGTAATACGTTGCTATGATCGTAATGATGACGAAATTGTTTCTAAACTTATGACAAATTTAACCAATCAAAATTGTATTTTATTATGGCTTCGTTGTATATATATATATATATATATATATATATATATATATATATATATATATATATATATATATATATATATATATATATATATATATAATACGAATTATAAAATTAACAGTATTTTAAAATATGATCATCTTATACTCATTTACCTTTTACAATGCTGATTTCAAAAGGAAATTTCGACCAAAATCAAAGAAGTAGACCAAGGTTTTTCGGAATCCAGGATTATGATGATAATGATGTTTTCCAATCGAATGATGATAACGGGAATGGCGGTAGATTTACGAATACCTCTGCAACGGCAAGTGGTTACATTAGTTGTTTTACGAATAATACTACTAATGATAATGACACTCAAACAATATTTCAATTTGATGAAATGTTTGGACAAGATGTTGGTCAATGTTGGGGTAGTAGTTTATCTGACAGTCCTCCATTAGGTCGTCCACGAAGAGCAAATCCCAAACCGTTAACAGGTCGATATGAAGTTGAATTTCCAGGTATATTCGTTGAAGGATTTCGTGGAGGTCATGTGAAATTTAATATACCTGGAGTATTACAGGGTTCTCTGAAACCTACCGACTCGATGATAGTGAAAATCAACGTGCCAAGTCCTGAACAATTCCATCTATCTGAAGTGTATGGTCAGTCTTCATTTAGGAATTCTACACAAACAGAAGGAGTTTCTCAGAATAGAGAAACTTCTACTGTAAGTACAAGTCGTTTTGCTACTTCGTGTTTCGAACAAACACATCAGACAATGTCGGATCATTGTAGCACTACAATGCCTTATACTTCAGATATACTTTCAAACCTCCGTTCTAATAATCCAATTCCTAGTGATTCATATCAGTTAAATTCTACGGATACTAATAAATCTGATGCTCATCTATTACGTTGTGGTACTACTACTGAATGTTCCACCATTTCATCAAATCCTTGTTCTTCCAGTCGTTTCCCTAGTGTTTATGAAAGAATCTCCACAGATTCCGGTCTACCATCAAATTATTTAATTCGTCCAGTAATCTCTGGTCATAGAAAGATTGTTGAAGAAGACAACAATAATGACAGAGGTGGTTTTGATATTGGTGACGGAGAGCGAAATCCATTTAACTTTAGTAATGAAAATAATCAGCTATCTCGTTTCGGACAATTCGGTACTTAGTGAAAGATTATTATTATTAGTATTATTACTTTTTGTCCAATTAAAATTTATCTTATAAACAATGCATTTTTTCCAAGTGTTATTTTTTCTATGTTGTATACTTAATGTACTGTTTATGACTATTATTATTATTACTATTATTAATATTGTCATCCTTCCTTACCCCGCTGATTATTGGTACCAGACCACTACACTTTTCAATCACTACACACTATTCTCATCACCGTGAGTGAATTCAACTTTATCTTATTTTGTATTTGAAGTTAGAATTCTTTTTATTTCAAAAACTTCAGTTCATCAAGGAACTAGTTAATTTTTCTATACTCAGGAATATATAGCTTACACTATATAGATACATATTTATTGGTTTCTACTTTGTGATTGTAAATGTATATATATTTTTCTATCTCTCTTCCTCTCATTTGTGATGATGTTTAGGAGAGAAAACAAATCCGTAATTCGATCTCATTGTGAACTGTGCCTTTATTGAAATATCACTTGTTTTCTTTTTACCTTTTGTCATTCACTTATTCGTATCGTATCCCGATATATGCAGTAATAATAAAGGTCTTATATTTGTATAATACATCTCTCTATTATCCAGTGCCTCGGTAAACTAGAAAAGCTTAAAAGTTTTTGTACTGACTTATTATTATTATTACTATTATTACTCTCGTTTCTTTGTCACTGCTGCCTTTTTTATCCTGACGAAACAGATGTGACGATGTATTTCTTCTGACTGACAACACTATTATTATTATTATTATTATTATTATTATTATTATTATTATTATTATTATTATTATTTATATAAGCTATTTTTCTAATTTTCGTGTTTGTTTGTGTATAACTAACCGTTTAAGTACAAAAAACAGTTTAACAACATGGAAAGTATTGTTTATAAAATTTACCCATAATACTATTGTATTATTCTTCATTTTTCATAAACTAATTACATTCCATTATCATTATTTGTATTATTACAACTATTACGACTATTATTATGAATTTTTGTTTGGCGGTGTTATAAACTGTTCGAAGTGAGAAACAATAAAATTTGAAGAACAAAAAGTGTTACTTTAAAAGAACCTTTTTTTCAAATTTGGGAAGTATGAATTCATTAGGATTTCACTTAAAATTTGAGTATATTGTTTAAGTGGTAGTTAGGGTTGATAACATATTTCCAATGCTTTAATAGTTACGGGATAAATGACTTGGGATACAATCTTACTTTTCAGATTAAAGATATGCATAGCTATTAAGCTTCAAAAATTGGGAAGCACTAAAAGTCGAACATTTGCATCCTAAGTTTATTTGGCTTAGAGAGCATAACCTTGTTATTTAGCGATCAGAGCGTGATCTTGGCCATCTCTTGGTAATTAAGTACTATACTCTAAGAGAGACAGTTCATTAAGTTTGGTGATTGATTGTAATTGATTGACAACGTGAATAACTTAAAAGTAGATGGAACGGTGTAACATCACTTGAACTTATTATGTTTCCGATAAATTGATAATTTATCTTGATAAGATGATTATAGAGTGAATATTTATGGTTATCGATAAATTTTATGTTCCAAAACCGTGAAATGTTGCAAGTAGAAACTTTCAGTTTGCTAACATTTTCATTTAGGCATGTAATTCATATAACACGAGCAGATGATTGTAAAAATGTTTGATATTCAAGATTTCTATTTGTAGTTTAGCGTGATGAAACATTGTTCTAATCATTTCATTTTTCAGTGTAATTCCGATCACTTCACTAAGCACAAATGAAACAGAAGTAAATACAAATTGAGTTCACTGAACAGCTGGGATTTGTTTCTAATAAATTCATATTCTCCTATTATTCATTATGTATAGCGGTAATAGTTTATATTATGTCTAAAATCTACAAATACAGGCGACAATATGACATTGATTTAAGTAACTTCTAGATCAGGAAAACGTTGATCAGATTAACAATTCAGATCAACAACATGAGCATAAAACAATGTAGCATTCAGAATAAATAAAAAACATTCACATGAGTTCTACAATAAATTAACACTAACTGCAAGTTATTGAAATAGGTACTATTGTGGTGTGTTCTACTGATGTCGACAGATGTAAGTAGTATGTATCACCAATCGGAAGTGCAATGCTTGGTGGCAGAAGGTTGAGAAAATCGAAAAGAAGAGAGCGAGAACTGAGTGATTGGTGCGAAAACGAAGAAACAACGAAGTCTGAGACAATTGATGAAGATTTTACCAAGACATTTTGTAATGTTGCCTGTCCCCGCCTGTGTTCTCGTTCGCTGCACTATGTGTTTTAAAATGATGCTCAAGATACATTTTAACAGTAATAAATGTTGAGTTTAAGCAAAAAGAAATTAGACGGAAACGTTTAGATGGTATTTAGTAGCAACTGTTTCATAGAGTCATGTAGTCCATATTAACGATAGAGTGGTATGACCAGCCCAATATTCATCGGTAAAGGTAGAACTAGAGTGAGCCCGATCTCCACCTAACCGCTTAAGTTTGTAGTGACCTACTTTTGTCAACAGAACGCGATTGGTTCAATAAAAACAATTATTATTATAACCAATTGTACCAGTGACTGTTTTACTGTGCTCGTTTGTTTAACTGTGCTAATAACAGCCATTTTGGTCTTCCATTGTATTCCATTGCTTCTACGCGGTTTTCGACTACGCACGTATCTTTTCTTGCCGATCGCACCTGTACTCCTTTGGCACGATCTCGGTATTCTTTCGATACCACGAGATTGCCAACAAATATATTACAACTACTATTATCATCTGCCTTCTGATTTTTGGCCTACCGGAATCTTATTGGTCTATTGGCACGTAGTCTTGTAGCGGTGTTCATAGTCAAGCTCAACTCGACACCACGCTACATTTGGTGAGCCAAATTTCGGAACACGCCTCAACTTCGGTCAAATCTTCTGCAACTGGTGAACCTACATCTACGACCACTTGGCAATCGCAACCAAACCTTCCAAAGAAGTCAATTTTGGTGAGTCTATCGCTTATCTATCCACGTCTGTCATATATTTTCATATTAATTTTTAACATATAATATATTTGACATGACGGATAACGATAAGAATAGTATTAACGTAATAGACTCTGACGTACAGGTTATACACTTTCGACCTGTATCTTTTATTCCTCACGATCCCGAAGTTTGGTTTGCTGCTATAGAGTCTCAATTTGAGACCCGTCATATTACAAGCCAACGGCAGAAGTACACTTACGCTCTCGAATGTTTACCGGGAGACCATTTAGTAGCTGTCCGTGAGGTTGTCCTCAATTCCAATGTGCCCAATGTTTACGATCGTCTCAAGGAGGCGATCCTCAGACATTTCCTCCCATCGAGGGAGGAACGATTGAGGACGTTATTAGCACGTCACCCCCTGGGTGATGCTAAACCGAGCCACCACCTCACGCGCCTGCAATCTCTTGCAGGACCCACGGCAGCCGATTCTGAAATCGTTAAAGAACTGTGGCTCGAATCTCTACCAGCATTTATCCAACCTACAGTTACGGCCCTGCTCGAGGACGCACCACTGAAACAGGTAGCCCTCACAGCAGACAAAATTCTAGCTAGGACTGGCAACCGAGACAACTACGTAGTTGCCTCAACGTCGCGTCCGAAAGTCGATATCGACGGCAGCCACTCCTCGGCTCAAGGTGACAGGGAAGGGTGTATTCACACACGTCTTAGTTTTCGAGACCGTTGTAACGTACCCCAACCCTACGTCCCTCGAGTCCACTCACGCTCTCGAAAAGCCGTCAACACTCGCCCAACGAGGGCATCTTCCAAGCCACGCCAAAAGGCGGCTTCGGAAGCGAGTGAAGGTTGGTGCTGGTTTCATCGATCCTTCAGATCTGGTGCCCGCCGTTGTCGAGCCCCGTGCTCATACAAGGCGGGAAACTCCAAAGCCGGCGAGTAAAAGCGGCCGTACTCGCCGGCCCTGCCCCCCAGGTTGGCCGTTTATTTTACGTGCACGATTATCGCACAAACGCTAGGTACCTAGTGGATACAGGTGCCCAAGTTTCTGTCGTACCACGAGGTAGCATCAAGTCACAAGCTACAATGCTTCGACTACGCGCTGCAAATGGCTCAGCCATTCCTACCTACGGTACACGACAACTCGCGGTCAACCTGGGCAACCGACGACGGTATCTGTGGACGTTCATCATTGCTGATGTTCCCACAGCCATACTAGGTATTGATTTCCTACAGCACTATGAATTGCTAGTCGATTCACGTAGGCTGCAGCTAATCGATACTTCGTCGAACAGTAAATTCATGGGCTTTAAAGCTCACACAAACGCGTACCGAATCCTCGGCACTTTTTATTCGCGTGACGATAAATTCCACGCTTTATTCGAGAAATTCCCCAGATTAACTAAACCACTCGAGGAGATTTCATCGGTGACCAATCGTGTGGTACACCACATAGTCACCCGCGGACCACCAGTCACGGCAAGACCACGCCGACTGGCACCGGACAAATTAGCCTTCGCTAAACGTGAGTTTGACAATTTACTATCTGCTGGTATTATTCGTCCTTCTCACAGTCCTTGGGCCTCTCCTTTACACATGGTGCGCAAAAAGGATGGGGTTAGTTGGAGACCATGCGGCGACTACCGAGCATTAAACGTAGTTACGCGCTTTGATAGTTACCCCATCCCCCACATACACGACATCACGGCATCGCTCAAGGGCACGACTATCTTTTCTAAAATCGATCTGGTACGAGCATATCACCAGATCCCAGTCGCTCTTGAAGACATCGAAAAAACTGCTATCACGACTCCGTTCGGTCTGTTTGAGTTCCTACGAATGCCATTCGGATTACGGAATGCTGCTCAAACTTTCCAAAGGTTTATCGATAGCATAGTACGAGACTTGGATTTTGTTCACGTCTATATTGATGACCTGCTGATCGCATCATCAAGCGTAGATGAACATTATCAACATCTTACGCTATTATTCCAACGTCTTTCGGATAATGGAATAGTAGTCAACCCAGAGAAATGTGAATTGGGTAAATCAGAAATAATATTTTTGGGTCACATCATCAGGCAAGAGGGTATTCTGCCTTGCGAGGACAAAATTCGAGCAATCAAGGAGTACAACGTGCTGTCTTCACTCAAGGAACTGAAGGCTTTTCTCGGTTTGGTTAACTTCTACCGACGTTTCATCCCTCACGCGGCAGAACGGTTACGACCATTAACCGATTTACTACGCGGTAATCCACGCAAATTAGAATTGAACGATATCGCACGTACTGCATTCTCAGAGATCAAAACGGCTCTCGCTGAAGTTACACTTCTCGCTCATCCTGACCCATCAGCCACGCTTAGTATAGCGGTTGATGCATCAGATTTCGCTATAGGAGCCGTCATGCAACAGAATATCTCCGGTAGTTGGCAACCGCTTGAATTTTTCTCACGACGCCTTACTCCCACGGAGACGAGATATAGCGCTTTTGGTCGCGAGCTGCTTGCAGCCTACTGCGCCATCAAACATTTCCGGCACGCAGTAGAAGGACGCCAATTCATTTTATTCACCGACCATAAGCCCTTAACGTATGCCCTGCATACCAAGTCTGACCGCTACTCACCACGAGAGTGCAGACATTTGGACTATATCTCCCAGTTCACGACAGACCTTCGTCACATTAAAGGCGAGTCGAACTATGTTGCCGATGCTCTATCACGTATCCAGACGAATGCAGTTACCTTACCGTTGCTCGATCTTCCTGCTATGGCCGCCGCGCAAGCAAACGATCCTGTCTGTACAGAAGCACCACAATCTTCGTCCCTTCAGTGTCAGGAAGTACCCCTAGCTACTAGCTCAGGTACTATCCTATGTGATATTTCTACCGGTCTTCCTCGACCCATCGTACCCTCTGCCTATCGCCGTCTCGTCTTCGATGCCCTTCATGGATTGTCTCATCCAGGTATCGCAGCCACATTACGTCTCATCGCTGCACGGTACGTCTGGCCGTCCATGAATAAAGATGTTCGTATGTGGGTAAAGCAATGCTTACAGTGTCAACGATCAAAAGTGCACAGGCACGTAGCTGCCCCCATTGGCACGTTCGCTACGCCTGATGCTCGCTTTGATCACGTACATATAGACATTGTAGGACCATTGCCACCATCGCATGGGTATGATCACATACTCACGTGCATTGACCGTTTTACAAGATGGCCCGAAGCTATTCCCATCACGTCTATCACGGCGGAGACAGTTGCTCACCGCTTCGTAGAACGATGGATAGCATTGTACGGTTGTCCCTCGACTGTCACGACTGACCGAGGACAACAATTTGAGTCCGCATTATTCTCCTCATTGACCAGGCTGCTTGGTACGGAACGCATACGCACTACCGCCTACCATCCAGCATCGAATGGTTTAGTCGAACGGTTTCATCGCCAACTTAAAAGTGCTCTCCGAGCACACGAAAACGACAATTGGTACGAAACCTTACCGTCCGTTCTCTTAGGCATCAGAACGAGTTTGAAGGCAGATATTCAATGTTCCGCCGCTGAACTTGTATACGGCACGACATCGCGTCTGCCTGGGGAATTCTTCACACAACGCAGCAGTAACCATTTCGGTATATCAGACTACGTTCATCGACTGTCTGCATTTATGCAAACGCTGTCTCCGGTATCAACTCGAATACAACATCGACAGGTCGCTCTCCCTCGAGAGTTATCTACCTGTTCACATGTTTTCATACGAGTAGATTCGGTACGCAAACCTCTACAACAGCCTTACGAAGGCCCTTTTCACGTGATCTCTCGTCACGAAAAGACCTTCAAGGTTGATCGACACGGCCGCGTCGAGATCGTCAGCATTGATCGTCTCAAACCAGCACACGTCGATGACAGTGCCCTACCCGATAACTTGAGACTCAATGCTAGACCTATCAAACCTTCTAGCGGGATCTCTACGTCTACCTCGGATCCCACGCTAGATACATCAGAGACCTCGTTCTCACGTCCCGGTCAACAGCACGCGTCATCTGCACCATCTACAGGCGAGACTTCCGTCTCACGTCCAGATCGGCAGGCCACGCCGCCCTTGACCTCGGATGAGATTGCAGGCTCACGAAGTACGAACGAAACCACCGTCTCACGTTCCGGTCGCCGAATACGATTACCCGTACGCTTTCGCGACTAACCTCACAGTCAATAACGGATACGGTGTAGGATTATTCCTATACTACACGCATGCTACACTTTTCTTTTTTTAATTTTTTTTGTGTCCTGAGCCCACGCCTCCGACCATCGCCCGTTTGATAACGTCGACTTCAGTCAACTTTGGCAAAAGCTGGTTTGGCCACCCATGCTCTAGTCAACGCACTCAGTAGATTATCTGGTCTCGAATTCGCCTGGCATACGCTTGGTCGTTATGGTCGCGTCCGGTTTCTTGGCTCAACGTGGTTTCGTCCTACGTCTGCAGCGTTTTCTGGTTCACATCCCTACGAACGCAATCTTCAGATCCTGGATACAAACCACTCTGGTGTGGTATGCTAATTCGACCAACAAATACAGCACACTTCTGGTACCGTTCTGCGCAAAAGACCTTCGTTGGCAACTCGAGGATCAACGATCACTTCCTGTTCCGCCAATTTCCTTCGTCCTACAACCGCACTTCTGCCGATCAGTCCCACGAATCAAACCGCTAACTATCGAAAGTGTAAACCCTTTCTAGCGGGGGGCTTCTGTAGTGACCTACTTTTGTCAACAGAACGCGATTGGTTCAATAAAAACAATTATTATTATAACCAATTGTACCAGTGACTGTTTTACTGTGCTCGTTTGTTTAACTGTGCTAATAACAGCCATTTTGGTCTTCCATTGTATTCCATTGCTTCTACGCGGTTTTCGACTACGCACGTATCTTTTCTTGCCGATCGCACCTGTACTCCTTTGGCACGATCTCGGTATTCTTTCGATACCACGAGATTGCCAACAAATATATTACAACTACTATTATCATCTGCCTTCTGATTTTTGGCCTACCGGAATCTTATTGGTCTATTGGCACGTAGTCTTGTAGCGGTGTTCATAGTCAAGCTCAACTCGACACCACGCTACAAGTTCATGAAACAAAGTTTCACTATACTTAGGGTACCACATGTTGGTGTGAGTTGGATTCAACCCAGGTAAAGTCACCAAAGTTATATTATAATTCAGAACTATAATTCTACTAAAAGTTGTTTTTTTGATTCTCATTCTACATATCACAATTTTCCATTAAAGCTATGTATTGTTGTTAAGATGTGCTAGCTAATAAAGTTCAAAATTCTTATGGATCGATTAACTACAAGGTGTATTGAAACACTTTGAAAGGAGAGATCCATACTTAATTCTTTTTTATTAATAGTATAGTTTTCTGATGACAAACTATCTTGATATTAAATTAATCAACGTGAACAGAAAAAATCTAGATGAAAATCCTACAAATGGCTAATAGAGAATCAAAAGCTGTCGTATAAATTACACTCTACGATTAAAATTTTATCTAACCTGTAAAATAAAACACTTAACTTGATAGAGTAATAGGAAAGAGTAGCTTAATATTATCAATGTGTAGGATAATTATATACATATACTTTGGTCTAATTTGTTTGCTTATTAGATTGTCGATCGATATTTTTTTATTTTTAAAATTGTCCTATAGTTGTGAATCACGTTCTTTGAAAGTAGAGATGAGTAGATTGTTATCATTTTACCATATATATCTTTGAAACACTACTCTGAAAATGAAGAAACCTCTCAGGGTTCAATATTGAGATGAAGAGTTAACTTCATCTTTTGTTTTGTCTGATCAGCCATAAGCTATTCTAACATACAGGAACCAGTCGAATAAGCTAACTTCCTAATGATTTATAGGACCTTAAGATTCAAATGAATTGGTTAGTTTTCAATTTCAATTCAACCAATTACCAAATATTTCCGTAATAAAAAATGTATGAAGAAAAGCACATGTTTGGAGGTAGTTGGTAGGAAAGCGTACATTGAACCATATATCATGCTAAGTCACTTAAGTTAGTGGTTACATTTTAACTTGATTGGTAAAATTCGATCATTAGTAAAGGAACAGACAAATATAAAATTAACCACTGCTTAATCAAAGACAGTGATTACTATCTACATGAGTTTCTTCCATCTTTGATGTCAGAACATATTTGTCTGATAGTCTTGATTACTTATTGATAGTATTGTACTGTTGAGGAGTAGAATAAAATTGCTTGATGATAAACAGTTTATTTTTATTTACATACATTAGTATTGACTATTTGGTTTACGTAACCCATTAAGTTGTTTTATAATTAAATATACAAGGTGTATTCTTCGCAACATGTTTTTAAAACAAAAAATTGTAACCAAAAACGAAAACTGAAATATAAATTAAAGTACCACAGTGTTTAAAGTAGATTAAATTTCTCTTAGTAACAAAAATACGGTTCCTTTTTCATTTGATAATCGATTGTTTTAGATATCTATGGAAGTTAAATTGTTATGTTTCAAGAAATAAAAAAACTGGTTGCATTTTAAATTATGAGAAAATGTATTGCAAGTTCATTAAAATAAGTGATTTGTCAATTCATAAGCGGTTTTTGATGGGTGATTTATTGTTATTCCATTTAAATGTATATTTACCTATTTAAAGTAACTTCTGCGACATCGTAAAATGACTGGATCTGAATGTTTAGACATTCAGATTCCCACTCGTAAAATAAACGTGTTCCACTTATCACTTAGACTAGAGGATTCTAGGTTCATACCGGTGTGGGGATATAGATGTCCAATTCTGGAGATCCTGGGGTCGAGAACAAAGCATTTTTCCATAGGTAATTGGTTCCCAACGGTTTTTCAACTACCTGAAATCCTGTGAAATTTCTGAGCTTTTATAAACAACTATCACAATCCTTAAATAAAATCAATAAAAAATTCTTGTTTATAATCAGAATATTTTTGATAAATAATATCAGATAATTGTTCATACATTTATGGTATTAAAACGTACCAGTTTCTGATAAATATCAAGTAACTAATCATTAATGTACTCATTCTATCAGTTAGATTTTATATTACTCCCTGACTTTATGTTCTTCCGGTTTTCTCAAACTGATTTAGATATCTTGTAGATAGATTGAGCCAATTTACTATTTGGTTGTCACGATACCTACTTCAATATTTTTGGCTACTTCATACTTTGGAAACGAAGAACCTATTTTATTTTTATTAAATTTAATGAAGAGGTATTGATCGAATTAGAATAAAAATTTGAGTTGTAAAAGAATTCGAAATAGAAACATTCGGATCATGTGGTTCATTCACGAAGCATGTTGTTTACAAACCAGATAATACCTACTTTGCTACTTATATACTTACGGAACCCTTAAATAATTGGGATAGTAAGAAATATGTTGTCATTACAGATGACCGCGTTAATTCTTTTTGCCCCTTTTACCATCATTTCCAACTTACTAGTCGTTATTTTGCTAATTATATTATATTACTTAATAATATTGAGTAACTAATTCATTTTCAACCATTTTTAGATGATGCTATGTAATATTCTCTTCATTATCGTGTGGTATTATTTGGTACTTAACTTTTGGGATTCAGTTTATTTATTATGGTAACTATGTATTAACAGCACTTTTAAAAGTTAAGTTCAATCCTTGTGCATTCAGTCGACACTTGGTTACAAGAAGTTGGTTGGTTTATTTTGAATGAACCATTTTCACCATATTCCTCCGCCCATTCCTCGATTATCCTGTAGGTAAACATGTAGATTCACTTCATTCTTGGTTTAAAGGTATGTCCATGGAAAGGGTGACGTAAGGCATTCTGTCATTACTCTTTAACTTTTTAAAATAAACCCATCCATTTAGAAAAATACCACATAATGACCTGTGAAGTTACATAAGTTTTATCCATATACAGAACGATGAGACATGTACTCGAAAACGTCATCCAACATAAAGTCTCTACCATTTTAAACAAGCATCAGTGGAAATTTACGAGACGAAACAATTTCTAAATGATACGAAGGCATTGAATATACTATTTAACACGATTAGCTTTCAATGTAGTGAAAATTCCCATTTCGACATTTGGTAAATAAAGAAAGGACGAATTGAGCGAAGGATTTTTTTTCAATTAGTTTTTCATCATGGCTCTACACTGATATATATATGATTTACAATAATGAAATACTACTCATCGAGTGGATACATTACGTAATGATTATATAGTGACATTTCAACTATAAATTAACATTGAGTAATTGGAAGAAAGAGGATTAATAATATTCAAAGTAATTATTCGAAAATCAAGAAGTTGCTACGTTGCATAATATATGAAAAAGTGAAGGAACAGAACATTTTAATGGATGGTCAATAGAATAGTAGTTATGTAAGGATCAAAAGATGAATGTTGAGAGAAATACAAAGTTAAAACCGATGGCAGCAGAACTGTTTTTCGTATTTCTTCCATTTGGTTTTTAATTTTTCGTTTTTGTTGTTTTTGGTTTTAACTAAATGGATGGGTTTATTTTAAAAAGTTAAAGAGTAATGACAGAATGCCTTACGTCACCCTTTCCATGGACATACCTTTAAACCAAGAATGAAGTGAATCTACATGTTTACCTACAGGATAATCGAGGAATGGGCGGAGGAATATGGTGAAAATGGTTCATTCAAAATAATCATTACGTAACGATTAGCTTAAATAAAAAATATCACATCATGCAACTTCATAACTCTTTGGAGTTCTAAATGGAAACACTTTTCAATAAATTAACATGTAACAATAAGCTATATATTTGAGTGATTATATTTTCCTTGAGAATTTCAATCGACATTCATGTAGTCTGCCTACTTTTTTAAGTATGTTACCCCTCGTGAGACAGAAACCTCGGAATATGAATATACAAGCGATTCTGTCCTGGGCATTCCTTTCAGATTTTTGCAGTTATTAATGTTTTTGATATCTACCTCCAGTTCCCAGTGAAATGTATTATTTTGTCTGCCTCTTTCAAATTGAATTGATCCGAAGTTAAAGCTCGATCTGAGATTTAGTTTAATGATCTTTATGGAATGTCCGGACAGTTTAGGAAAATGGAAGGATCAGTCAAATAGCCAAGGAAATGAGGAGATACAATTCGGAGGTGGTCGGAGTCAGTAAAATATATTGAAATAAAGCAGGATAGAAAAGATTAGATTCGAGAGAGATGCTGCTGTGCTCCGGTCATCAAGAAGAGAAGCCTCGCACACTCAGAGAATTTCTCTGATGCTATCCTTAGAAGCAAAAAAAGTATGCTTATAAGATGGGAATCTCATAGATCCAGAATCATCAAAGCATCCTCCGAAACAAGGAATGAGGGTGTTACAATGAATGTTATCCAACGTTATGCACCCACCAATGCTAGTAATGGAGACGATAAAGATCAGTTTTATGCGAGACACAATCGATCGTAGAGAATTGTCCAGCAAAGAACCTAAACATCCTGATGGGAGACATGAATGCCAAAGTCGGAATAGACAACACCAGATATCAATATATCATGGGACAATATGGACTAGAAGAAGGGAATGAAAGTGTTGAGAGATTTGCGAATTCATGTACGTTAAACATATTGGTTATAGATGTCATTATATTCACCCACGAACTCATAAAAAAGTTACAAGAGAGTAGAGAGGCGCATAAGTGCTGACAAATAGGAATACGTGGAACACATAGCAACGACGGAGGAAAATGATGCAAGAGAAAGGAGTATCAAACAACTATGTGACATGACGTAGAAACTGGTGGGAAAATGTGGTAAAGCAGAGCGATCGGTTAAAAAAACAAAGAAGGCAAAACCAAACCGAATGAAGGATTCAGTAGATGCACAGCTTCGAGATCAACAGGTTGGATTACGTAGCGATCGGTCATCCACAGACAAAACTGTCACATTACGCATCATCGTTGAACAATCAATTGAATAGAGCTCGTCACCACACATCAACTTCCTTAACTATGAGGAAGTGTCTGATAGAGTGGATAGGAGAATATCACTGGAACTTCTTCGACAGTGTGGTGTGACTGACAAAATTGTCAATATCATTCGGAATTCATACGACAGACCACACTACAAACTTGAGAAAAGAATTTCGAGGCAGCTACAAAATACTGCTACATGGATAATAAGTATGGGTGGCTTTCGTTCTTAGATGGGGCGTAACAATCGTAACTAATGCGGTAAGCATCTATACTACTTGCCAACGACTACGTCACTCGCTTCACATGAGGATTCGGCAGGTGATGATATGTTCTAGATCTCTTCAAAGTTTACTACATATTTTTTCAGCTTCTCCCAAAACTCTCTAACTGTTTCGCCTTGTTTGTATTTGACTTTTTGTTCTGAGTTATGATATTACATTGTCATCCTATTCGTTGGATAATGTAGTTTTGTAAGAACTCAGGTCGATTTGTTAAGTGTTGGCCATAGATATTTTAACAATATGAAAACTTCAAAGTGCGTATACATTAGTCCGCTCCCTTATTTTTTATCGGCATTATATTCCCCATTATTGCATACTGATTGCTTAAGGGCTTTGTTTTTTCGAACAAGATAACTTTGCGCTTCAACCGGTCTGTTCCACGATAGGCATAAAGAATTTTTTCACCACTTGTCTGGTTTCTTCTTTCGATTAATCTGAAGGTACCCACGAGAACGAAAGTTTTTCATATCTCGCTTTCTATGAGCCTTTTTATAGGCCGTTGCCTGATCTTTCAAATTTTTTTCATATCAGTTCTGACGATCTTTTCACTCATTTATTTGTCTCTTTCTATTCAGCATGTGCCCTGACGTTCCTGGATTCATTATGGTGGCTTTTGATTTTTATCCTTTTGTTTTAACCGTTCTAAAGATTGATACGTTTGTCAGTAGAGACCCATTCATTATGCTGGTGTTTTTTGAGGCATATTTCAGTTATTACTCCTTCAATCGCTTCCTAGTTGTTTTCCATATTGATTTTCTCTTTACTAAATTTTTAATGACTTAGGACATTTCGCCTAGAGAAATATCGGGTTCTTTAAGTTTATTATCATCTTGTAGTTCTGTTTGCTCGACGGTGCAGTTCTATTTGACTTCAGTTTTAGCTCAGCCGAAAACAGGTGGCGATATAAGGCGACCTAAACTCTCTCTTTGTTCTTACGTCTTCCAAAAATTGTCTGAACCTTTTCTAGAGATCGATTTGTTTCCACATAGCGTGTGAAATCCATATAACTTATGTAGGCGTTGATGAGAGAGTATGGTACCACCTATTTCCATGTTGTCGAAAACACATAGATATGCAAGATTTGCACTATTTTACTTACTTTCATGACACGCTACAAAGGTTCTATACCTGATGTTGTCTCTACCGTCTTTTGCGTTAAGGCTCAATGCCAGAATGCGTAGGTCTGTTCCAAGGCAATTTCCCATGATGAACTTCAGCCCTCCATAGAATCAGTCTTTATTATTGTTGTCTTTGGTAGATAACATTCTCGGCAATACTTTCTTTTTCTTTGGATCACATCAGATTGTTTGCGATGCATTCCATTTGTGAATAAGAGAAGACAGTAGCACATCTCTCGAAGAAAGTCTTTTGTACAGCTTGCATCCAATGCGCTTATATTATTCCCAGATGAGCCAGCCAGTGTCTTCTCATTCTCGTAGCAACTTTGATGCCACTCCCGGCCTCCTAAATGGTATAGAAGTTCCACGTACTTATAAAAATTGTTGGCTTTTGACATACGATGTTATAACGTTTGTATTTGGAAAACTTTATACTCTTACGGCAGAGTTATTTAGGTCTACTATGGTTAGCGTTTATCTGGCTGTGATTTTTCTCGTGTTGGACGAATTAATAGCGGAAAAATCAATAATGTAATCGTACTAGTAAATGAACCTTACTTTGCTTGCCTAGATTCCAGAACTTATAAAGCTAAGAATTTCAGAAAAACAAGAAAGGTAAGATTACAAATGTCTTTCTCAACCATACGCCATCGAAAATCACTAGTACATTGAAGTATTAAACTATACATACGAGTACATCAATTCGGAATATTACTTAGGAGGTATTATGCAAACGGTTTGGCGGGCCTGTAAACCGAGAAATTCGGTTCTGAAAGGAAAAGTTACAGCATCTCAAGATCAATTTTGAAGATGCCACAGGTATTTGGAGTTTGATAGCGCTTTAACCCGTAACACCTAATATGAAGCGTACCCACCAATTGAAATCAAAAGACAGAAGCGAGGAGTTTCGAAGATATATTTGATAAGCTATCAATACATCGAGGATCGTCTGATCTAATCTGGCTAGCTATTGTATATGTTGAGCACGGCGTTCCCACACGTGATCTGGTGCGGATGCATGACCGAGCGCCTTCAGCTATATTAGTCCATTAAAACTAATGTGGTCAGCATCCAATGTCAAAAACTTACACAGCTATTTATTTTGGGGATTTATTTACCGCTACACTTTTTAGAAAGGGTTTAACGTTTACCTACATGCTTGATAAATCAGATGAGTTTCTTTTCTTCATTGACTGAGGTTTTGAGAATCTTGATTGATGAAACCAAAAGCTGTACGTTTCAACTAATTGGGACCCTATCCTTTAACTCAGGATCACATTATAATCATTTGAAGATTTGGGTTTTCTGCACATAAGTTAAAAGCAAACAATAGCCAATTTTTTACGAGATATATGTATTCTTACTGACTAATCAACTGTCTAAAAGTGTCAAGGATGTACAGTCTAATCCCATGTCTAACTCTTCTAGAAAAATAGATTATAAATTAAAACTACCGAGAAAAGCATCACACCCTTCCATCTTCATAGTCAGTGCTCGAAACGCAACAACCATAATTGTTTATTCTTGTAAAATACACTACAATAAATTAAGGTCATAATACGCACATTTATGAAGTAAGGTAGTCAAGGTGATCTCGACATTGTTATTAAAATACTTCAGAATAAACGTTATTCGAAATATAACAGCTCTTTATTCGAAATTAAAACAATTTTTGTTAATTTAATGCTTTTCAATATTTTAAAACTTTCTTAGATTGTTTATTAATTCATCTTTATGTTTATATTCTATTAATGTAGCTGTACTTTTTATCATGTTCGCCTGAATATATAGGTGAGAATAGCTAGTTAAGTTTTGCTTTTTGCAGTGATTTCATTGGGACTTTGATCCCAAGGCATATTCAATTTGAGACTTTGGTTATAACTTAAGTGAATCTCAAGGTTCATCAAACATTTCTACGTATTCTAAACTAGAGCAGTTGAATATTCGGATACCCGCACTACACTCCAAAACGTTTCTCGAGCCGTCGCTTACACTTTTGATGGGATTTGTAGCTTGAGTCTTGTTGCATAGCTTTATTTTCCAAATTCGAATTTGATTATTTCAGTCCTAGTCTGAAGTCAAATTTTGTCTTAAGGGGTTCTAAAGAGCAGTCTATGTGTGGTAAACATTATAAGCGAGGGATTAACAGGCGGAAATAAAGCTGCTGAACTGGCAATCGCTTTGAATATTTCTGCACTTAATGATGAAATCGATTGACAATGATCAACATTGAAGTAAGTGTAAGATTATTTTAATTCGATGATCAAAACTATGGACTAGTGGGGTCAGACTATATATGTTTTGCCCTCCAGAGTTGTAGTATACAGATCGGCAAAACGGCCCGTTCATTTTCATTTAATTTGTCTAGTCAGTATATCCCTTAATGCTTGAGTAGACACGCAAACAATAAGATGAAAAATGGTTCTACATCTGGGCTCTAGGGTAGTTCTGAAAATTTTCTATATATTATAGAACTGAAGAGTTTCTAACCACAACGTTAACTTAGGAAATATGAACATTAGGGGCCATAAAATTAGACATTTTATTATCATGTGTCTCATGTATACAGCATATTTCTAAACAGATACTCATTTTGTTCTATTTAAAAGCAGGACAAAAAGTGTTTCGTGAGAGTAAAATAACGATAGCTTTACTTCTTAAGTTGATGAATTACTATGTTGATTCGTGTCAGGACTGATCTCATTCAGATTTACGATATTCAATTCACCGTATACATGCCTTTTTCTCTTCATCTAAACTTTTATAAACACCAAAAAGGTTTTCGAGATATTGTTATACAAATTTTTCAGTCATGAATTATTACAGAGATTTTAAACACACTTTTCAATGATTGTCAAGTACATATTCTGCCAAAACCTCTGTAGGGTATTTTTCGACACTTCGCTTCAGATATGGTAAGATTCAATGGTTTGTTACATATTTGTCATCGTAAACCATCCACAAAAACATGCAACCTTGGAACAATACAACGCGTTCTAAAATCTCGAGCTATTCTGATTCATTAACAATGGGATGCAAAACAACCTAATATGCATCCTTAAAAATCCATTTCGAAAAAGTTTATTGATAAATAGTGTACTAAACTGGAGTTCTCCAGCTATAAGCAACATTAATGTACCTGATTTATGGTTGCAAGTAGCATTGTGTATCCATAAATTTGTGATAAAATATTGAAACTCTAATTTTTTTAAAAAGCCACCAATCTTTTCTTTTAGGTGAATTTTGTTAAGTATACATTTAACAAGCAACAAACTTTGTTTCACTTTAATGACCCAATATCTGATAAATGGAAGTACTTTAGAGAAAACAGCTGAGTCCTTGTTTTGTCATTCCTTTAAATTTGTCATTAAATTTTATCCAGGGATTGAATTTAAGTAACATAAAATGAAGTTTCTAAAGGTCCATTGGTTTTTCAGAAATTGTAGAACTACCTTGGTAAATACTGATAACTAGAAAGACAAAACTCACATTCATTTTATCTATCACCTTTAGTATTCCTTAGAATGAACAATACAAACGTCACTAGCTTTTACTACTGTGATTTTCTCAGCACAGCTGATTATCGATTTACAAAATATTTATTACTGTCAATGTTTACTCTGATTATATAGTTAGCTTAGGACAAACAAGCACACGTGTCCCTTACCGCTGATTTGATCATGAAGGTATATTCCTAGCTGGAACGAAAACGTTTCTTTTTGGGTGGTTTGCCTGTTTTGTCACATAAGAATCTCATTCTATTGGCGGATAAAAAGTATCACTAATTCCCAATAACACTTGAAGCCAAAAACATTGATATTATTATAGTTACTCAACTATATTGCATACTATGTGGATAATCACAACAAGTCAGTTATTTTTTTAAAGATATACAGATTAATTGGAAAACGTTTTGTTCTGTCAGAAATAAGTCTCTGAGAGAACATAATCATAGTTGAACTTTGTTAAACAACGTTTATCAAGTATTATCAATCTGAAAATACAGTAAAACACAATTTAATATCTATCCAACGATTTTAAAAAGTTGTTCTTGGGAAATATAAGTCAAAATAATACTCAATTTATTAAGTAAATGCATGTTGCAGAGAATAACGAATGGAGTGCTATTGTTTCCTTATTCTGTTTAACATAAATGAAACCGATTTTTGTAGAACATTCAGTAAAGATTTATTACGAAGTGTTATTTCTATGTCGACTATTAATCTTCATGCCATGCAGAATTGAAAATTTGGTGAGTTTTTATACCATAGTTTTGTACGACATCAATTACTAGTGATTAAAAATTTTCAGGATTAAAGGAACTTATTCTCCTATTTACGATTTGAAATATGCTGACAATTTGTTGTGGAAATGAGATAGTCATGCTTAGTTCATATGACCACTTTTTAAAGATTTTTATGCATTTATTCGGTGTGAGATTTTCAAAAGCAGTCATTAAGAAACGATTAATCCAGGTTTATGGCTGTTTTATAGTTATTAGTAAGTCAGATTTGAATCGAACGAGAAGTGTTATTTCACTCACCGAGTGAAAACATAACTTGATGAGGAGTACAAATTAACACGAAACTTAGGTTTATGGCATTCTACTGATTACTTACTGTATTAATCACATTTCTATGCAAGTAATTTAAAACTGCTAACAACATATTTCAAAGTGATTATATAATTTTTAATTCTCGGTTAAACATTTTATTGTTATACTTATCCTTGAAAAACTATTCTGAATCCATTCAGCTGTCAAACATGACCTTCAAAACACTTAACGGTGTTCCGTACATAATAAAACAACTTGATTTATTTCATATTATAGACTAGTATTGTAGTGAGGCTCAGACCATCATAAAACTGTAATCGTCACAACTGAACAATCAGGGAAACCTTTTAAGTTTATAGGATAGAATAATTTGTCTAAAAATGGTAATGAAAAGCAAGATTTCTCCAATGGCATGTTTGAATGTTATCGTTAATATAACTGTTTTGAAATATTTTTATCTAACTTTAGGTCTATTTTATTTTCGACTGGTTTGTTTCGTTAAAAGCACAAACAACATTTTAATATTGTTATAATTAATGATCTTATGAGAATTTTGTTTCGGAAAAAACTAACTCCATTAGTTACTAACTTTCAAGTAAATGTAAGCAACATTTGTGAATCACATGATGTGAAGAAAAAGGATAATTTGGAAAATATTGAATATTGTAAAATAGAATGTACAAATTCAGCTGAAGAGGATGTCATATCAGGTAGGTTAAACAATCTTGAACTAGTTTCATTCTACGCAATAAATAATAGTTTCGCAGTCTGAAATGAGCTTGATTTGAAATTTTCTTTAACAAATACTGATTTTTTTGCAGATAGTATAGAGATAAATATCATGTTTGGTCTTAGGATTTTATGAAGTTGTGAAATTGAATTCTAATAATAATAACAACCAAGTTAGCTAATTTCCATTACTATTATGATCACTAATATAATAAATAATTCATATTTGTGAAATAATTGCCAATGCAACTAGGCATATACACACCATCTTTAGTCTTAATAAATAATGGGAGAATTAATGTGGATTTATATTGGTTAGTAAGTAAAAACGTTTTTATATAGATAAGATGAATATATGACTAAAAAAAGAATTTTAAAAATGTCTGAACTATTTAAACCTTAGCAACTCAAAGTGTACAACTTCCCCTGTAAACTTATATGGAGGACAATCATAAAAAAAACTTTCCTTTAATAAGAATAAAATTTAATTTATTATAATTAGTTAAACTATTTAATTATGATGTTTATTTACTTTATACGAATATTAATTTATAAACAATTGTCCAGAAGATATTAATTTACATTCTTTTTTGTGAGTTATGAATCAAAGTGAACTGAGATTTCATACTTTCCAAAATTATTCGACGAGGTTTTTCATGGCGTAAATTTCTAGTATAATAAAATTGAAATAAATAATTACTTAAGAATTCTAAAACAGTAAAAAATGGGATCATTTAGTTTTCTATGATTCATCAAATGATATCATGATGTTATATGACGAAAGTTATTTTAAAATAGTAAACTATACCAAACATCTAGGATCATGCAATTTTCATAAGATATTACACAACAAAAGTGAGAAAGAGTAAATCCATTTCTCCAAGACATTTGCGATAGTATGTTTTAAGAACACTTATAAATATGATCTGTAAGGTGATTATATATATATATATATATATATATATATATATATATATATATATATATGTATGGAGATAAGTATCTAAAATTGTAAGGTTTATTCTTCAAACGTTCTGTAACTAAATAGATAAGTATTTTAGGATCTGTTTATAGGATCATATTAAGCTAAAACTTAATCTTACGCCAGAAATTAGAGTAATTAAACGTTTAACATATTTCTCAATCTTTTTATTCATTATTTTCACATTAAAATTTGCATGGCGTTTCCGCTCAAACTGATGTCTACAACTTTGGTTGTATGATATAATTAGGAAAAGTGTTATATTACTATCATATATGAATAAGCAAATGCCTTCTGCTAATGAGGGATCGGGTCTAAAGGTCACTGGCTGACCAGTGAGAAGAATCTATTATCAATGCTCAGCAGTCAGTCATTAGCGTAAATACATCAAACAGAGTTTTAAATAACTGGTTTATTATAGTCGTGTTATTTACCTGAAAATTTCATTAATTGGATGTTATATTTTGAGTGACTAATCAAAAATACGCATTCAATCAATTTTTTACAAACAAATGTTTCAAATACTCATAAAGAAGTGTATAATCCTAATTGTTATGAACAAATAAATTCAATCGATCAAGAAATCGCTATTTATTGAGTTGATTTGTCCAAACAGTTCTATTAAGGTAGCCGGTTTAAAGAAATATAACATAAATGATCAAGTCAGTTGTAAATAATCTATCGGAGATTAAGCCAATTCATGTTTAAAACTCAATTTAGAGCTGTAAGTTAATCGAAAAGAAAAGGAAGAATTCAGCTGACTAATCAGTTAGGGAGTTACACATTGAAAACCTTCAATATTGCATTCACATATTGTTTTACGGAAGATTTTAACAAATACATCAATAAACTACTTTTTACTAATAGTTTATACATACAAAAAATCAATACTGACAAGTATTTTACAGGCCAAATATATTTATAACCCGTAATTTATCATTTCAAAGTTATAAATTCATAGGAAATTATTTTATCTAATAAATTGGTTATATAAAATTACTTTTGATACTAAGTGAACTACAATGATTTTTTCAGAAGGGGGTTTTGTGGACATTTTAGAAATTTCTCTAGTTGAAATCATCAGTCACTTGAAGCTAGACCACCATGGAAAACCTGGAAGCTTTGGACGGCCGTTTCGCCCTCGTATAGAACTCCTCAGCAGTGCGCATCCTAGATCCCGCCCCTGCGAGATTCGAATCCAGGACCTATCAGCTTCGTGCTCATGCGCTCAACCATTAGGCCACTGAGCCGGCATCCAACGGTGTTAATGTCTAACTTCAACTAACCCACGAAATTGCGCCACCGTACACCATTGTCTTCAGTGAGCTGATATCTCACAACAGACCTGGTTGAACTCCACTGGTAACAGCTTCTCACTAGAACTTCAGGAAATGCCTCTTGAAGTCAGTCACTAGTGAGTATGTGATTATTATCAGAAGGGGTTTTGTGGTCTAATGGTTAAGCGCTCACAGGCGAGACTGATATTTCCTGGGTTCGAACCCGCGGTCTAGATTGTGGGTGATCACTGCTGAGAGATCTCATGCTGGGACGAAATGGCCGTCCAGTACTTCCAGGTCTTCCATGATGGTCTAGCTTCAATTGACTCATGAATTCAACTATTAAATTATTAATTATTTGTTTACTAATTTTTTCTATGCTGAAATTTTAGATATTCAATCATCAAGTCTAAATTATAATTCATCTCATTCTTTATCAATTAATAATAATGAAAAGAATGATCTAACAAAAGATAAAAACTACGAAAATAAAATCAGTAAGGATTTGTTATGTTTAACTGAATCAAATTTATGTGAAAAAGAGAATTTATCAAGTCATATAAATAGTGAACCTTTAACAAATACTACTAATTGTTTAAATGGAGAAAAATTAAAAATACATAAAAATGATTCATTAGAAACAACAGAAGATGTTAACAAATTAATATCTAATGAAAATAAATCAATAAAAGAAGTTACACAAATTACACATTCAAAATTATCTACTTTTCCTACTATAAATAGTAATGAAAATAAATTATTGCGACGAATTAAAACTGAACGGCACTATAATAATAATGTACAATTTAATACAATTGAAAAAAATTATCAACTATCAACAGAACGTTTAAAAATAGCTAAAGATGAAGTTGATGAAGCAATAAAAGTATGTATATTATTCACTTGATATTGTTTTACTTGAATCTTCCCATTGATGTTTAGGACTGAAATTGATCAGTCTCTTATTGGTATATGTGCATACCGTGCGTATTGCCTCAATATTGCCTTAATTTACAAGTATTATAAGAAAAGATGGATAGTGACTAGCAGTGGAATCTGGGACGCGCGTTTCGTCCTATTTGGGACGCGTCAGCTGGATGTACCTGCATCTCAGAGTTGATGTTCACTCTGCATAACGAATGGCGTTTGAAGCGAACGGTTCTGGGCTCGAGTCCCAGAGTGAACAATAACTCTGAGATGCAGGTACATCCAGCTGACGCGTCCCAAAAGGACGAAACGCGCGTCCTGGATACCACTGTTATCCACTATCCTTCTTTGCTTATATGTATATTATTTTTATTTAAAAAGATTGTCATTTAAATAAATAACAATCAGTATAGAGTTGTACAGATTGTTGAGTTTCATTTAAATTATGAATCGATAAATGTCCAAATACTAAAACGATATAACTATCTAGTGCTTCTAAGTTTTCAATAGTAGTTTAATATTACTCGGTTCATGATTTTAGTGAAAATCAACAATTTCCATAATTCTTTATGAATGATTAACATGTACTCACTGGTGACTAGTTTCGGGAGTAAATTCTCGGAGTTACCAGTAGAGTTCAACTGTTTCGGTTGTTAAACAGTTATCTACTGAAGACAATAGAAAATGGTAGCACAATATCGTGAGTTGATTGAGAGTAGACACTAACACCTTTGGATCCCGACTAAGTAGTCTGGGGGTTAAGTGTTCGTGAGCGATACCGACAGTTCTGGGTTCGATTCTCGCGTGCGAGGTTCTGAATGTACACTACTTAGAACTCCCATACTAGGATGGAATGGCCGTTCAGTGCTTCAATGGCGGTTTAACATAGATCGATTCATGAATTAAGTGTAGATTATATAATATTGAGTATATGCTAGTTTTTTTAATTATTGATAATGATATATAACTCTTTACAACTAAGATTACTTCATTGAATAATATAAAACGATATATATGAGAGTATAAGCACATAAAATTTTTGTACTACGTATAAAAAGGCATTCACTCAGGTTCTTATATTTACATTATTATAGGAAGAGAAAAATCAGATATCAGTAATGCATTTTAGTTCAATCAATGAATAAACAACAGGAATTACATTAAATCAAATCATCTAATCAGATGTCGTAAAATTCAGTATGAAATAAAATAAATAAACATCTATTGTTTTTTTCTTAGTTGATAGGTTGCGACACAAGAACGTAAATAAAATGAACAAAAGATGGAATAAAATTTTATTTTCAAAGTTCAACATTTTCTTGTTATTGAATATTATTATCAGGTTTGATTGGCTTAAGAGGCCAACTATTATAAAGACATATGGATGAGTTCCTCTACCGTATGTATTCCGATTTCAGAACCTCCAAACCTCTTTCTAACCTTTACAAGTTTTTGAACGATGCGGAAGAAGTGTGTCCAATTTAATTCTTTGGCTTTGTATAATATATTTTTTACTTTATAACAACTGTTTTCTGATTGGTTAATATTTCTCAAGATCACATAAGATTCGTTCAAAGGTCGTCCATAGATTATGGTCTCGCCGTTTGATCTCATTCATCAAAGTTCGTTAAATACACTTTCCAATGTTCAACTTTAAAAAAACAGTAAATACTTCAGTTACTGGTAAAACACACCAAACTATCGGTGCTATGTTATGTTTTTTCCGACCACGAAGCTACTTTAAAATACTGATTAAACAATAAACTTGTATGAATGTCTTACAAAGTCATGATTTACTGGTATCTTAAATAACAGTCTTGATTATTGTGTAAGATGAACATAATACGTACATTAATTCACTAATTTTCTGTTCATATTAAACAGAGTCGAAAAATATTTTCTGTTCTTGGTCCTTATAATCGTATAAGAAAAGCATTACGAACTCGTGGATGGATTGAGAAATTTTATGTCAATATTGGACCACCAGGACAAACTACACAGGAATCAAAGAAAACTATACGATCGACTACTAATGCAAAAACTGTACGAAATTCCAATTCATCTTCGAATGATACAACACTAGAAGATTCTGAAGATGGCGATTCAGATGATGATGTGACTGCTGTGAACGAGGGTAATCTTCTTTCCATGATTTTAGTCAGTTTTACTCAGTGAGTATTTTGCCTTGAGGTCTAAAATAGGTTGAAATCTGTGACCTCATTATCCCATTATTAAAGAATGATTGAAATTATACTCAAAGTTTTAGTAGTTTACTGAAATGACACCAGGTGCTTAACTGAGAAAAGCAATCCAATGAACAAATATTGAAATATACAATAACTTTACCATAGTTTAATTTTTGCGATGATTTTTCTTCAGAAATGGAAATCAACTGGGTAAACATCATAAACCGAAGATCATTAAACAACATTTTCTTCATAGTTTGGAATTTTCCAGTAGAGTACTTACAACCCATCGCTTTACGACATTTTTTTATATCGTAGAGATTCATGACTCAGATTCAGCTTTTATATATTGTATTCGCGGTGTCGCTATACAGTTGACTGTTGGTTCTAACCGTATAAATAACAGATAATTAAATTCAAAATAGTATAATAGCTAATTACCTAGATAGATTAAGATCAAAAGTTAAAATTTACCACAGTAATTTGTTAACCGTAGATATCTGAAAGATGAATGTTGTCTTAAATTAACAAAATCTGATTTCACTAGTGTTTTGGTGAGTAATAGATTTTTCAATTTCTTTAATATTCTTCTCATTTGTACATTCTAACAGGTTTTTTGTTAAAATGCAATTGTAAAATCAACTGATTAATTTTATATAGTGGTGAACGCCTCACGGAATATTTGTTTTCAAACGTAACCTGTACTAATTTTGTTTTTGTTTTGGTGTGTTTACATTCAATAAAAAAATGATAATTAAATAATCAGTTAATATTTGGTATTTCTAAATATTTACTTCACTACAATGCATTAAATCTAACAGAAAAACAATGTGTTCAACCGTGGGAAGAAGATAATGGATACTATGGATTATTGGTAGGTGTAACTTTATTTTAATGAGAATAGAATTAGTTAAATATGATTAAAGTGATTCTGTCCATAAAATTTGTTGTGCTAAGGTTAATAACGTATGTATTTGCAAAATAGACTGCATTAAAAAAAATGGGTGCATGTAGTATTCTGCTAATGGATCTATAAGTTATAGGGTTGATGAATACCTTAAACTCCAACATTAAGGTCCGTTTCCCAACTTAACTAGTAATTTTTAGTAACATATTGTTATAAAATATACTGGTAAGTCTATAACAACTTTTCTATTAAAACAGCCGTTATTTTGATGATCATAAATGATATATTTTGTTACAGCAAGGGATTTTCAGCACCAGTTGAGTAATATAATAGTAAATTTCTCTTTAATATATATTTAACTTGTAATTACTCGAAAATTCTATTTCACTAATGTCTTTTCAAAAGTTATTATCCTTCATTTCTCTTCAATGAGGAAAGCTCAACATCAGTTCAGATGCAATAAATATTTTTTAACCACTAGACATTGAATACATGAATTGTAATGTAGTCGTCTTGTTTATGTTAAAGGGTAGATAGAGAGGAAAATATGCCAACAAGTACAGTGTTTCATTTTACGGTTTCCAGTACTCAGAATCAGGATTGCTTATAAGCTCTAAACATACGCACAAATATACGTAGTTAAGATTTATGATCATATAGTTCCAAGAAATCTAAAACTGGGATGTTGATGCTTATATTCGTACAGTCTGAAAGTAGATGGACCAAATTTTTAAGCGAGCCTCCGTAGCGTCTGATTTGTATTGGCTTTGATTGCTTAAAAAGATTTTGTTCCTGTTTTTTCTTAGATATTATTTCACAAGAGAAGAGGAGAGGTAGCGAAGTCAAACGAGCCGGGAAAAGCATGTGAAGCAATCCCCATTCGTTTCGCTTCGCTCACTCTCTTCTTCACTTTGCTGCTCCTTATTCTGAATCTCTATATGCATAAACGAATTTCTGAACTAAATTTTTCAAACACCATTCGTATTTGGTTTCTTATTACTGCCATCATACAAACGGGGCTAGCTCAGGTAGTATACGGAGTTAAATAAATTTATATTCACAGAATATTCGTACGTTCATCCAACTTGGAGTCAGATCGGTCGGCACCACAACTTGTAAAATATATAACATTAGTTAAATGCAAAGTTGGTAGTTGAAACATTTTGAGCTGGATTTTGTTCATTATATATATATATATATATATATATATATATATATATATATATATATATATATATATATAGAGAGAGAGAGAGAGAGAGAGAGAGCACAAATGAAATTCAGTATCAATAGCTAGATCGTTACACCGATGACATCCAAATGAAATCACATTTGATATATTTCAGAAGTATTATAAGTAAACAATTAGTTATTCACTGAATTTTAATTGAAGATAACTACTGAGAATTAAATAAAAGATTAGTACCATACAATTAAAGCTAAAATAACTTCAGAAATGCAATAACCTATTAATACAACACTGCCAATAATAATTAATTTGATGTACTAGCTACTAGGTAATACGCATGATTCACTAGAAACTGAACAATGAATGGGCTTTTCGGTGATAACGTCACGAAAAATATAACAATATTTTATTCAAACTTCAGCATAAATCATTACCGACATAGATTTCATGAATTCAGAATTGAAGTTCTGTAAGGAACTTAATATTTATGATATAATTACTTAATTAAATCTTATTCAAGTTTAATTTCGGTTGAATTCACTAAAAATATTAACATTCCTTGATAAAAAGCTGAATATTTTTGATGATTGCAGAGACATAAACATACATCACCTATAAGAAGTATATTATTTTTACCATTGTCTTCAAACTGTTTTCATATTGAATATAACGATACCTTTCAAGCGATCATAACAACCTACTACAATTTAAAGCATAAAATTATATTGACGCTATACATAAAGAATGAAGTCTATATCTACGTGTTAATTTTGTTAAGATTACGGAGTTGTAAATGAGACGGTTTATCGAGTGAAAAAAATAAAACCGCTGCGGTTAATGGTTATAATTCATTTTAGTAGTCAAGTATTAGCCTGTGAGCAAATCTCTGATTTACGATTTTCACATGATTACTATTTATATTATTCAGTTAATAGAACAAGGGAAGTTAGAACGGAGTTCGAACTAGTGACTTGGTGGTTGAAAGTTGTGTTCGTTAGCCACTACACTAATGCTTCATAATAACAGCAAAACTATAAAATGATGAGTGTAATGCATGATAAGTAACCCCTCTTTGAACTAGACATAACTGCTTATTGTCAGTATAGGGTTGTGGAGATTGTTGAATGTCACTGGAAACATGACCTTATCTAACTTAGACAATCGTCAAAAACCTAGAAGTACTGGGTGTCCGTTTTTCCCTAGTACGAGAATACTCGAAAGTACGCATCCAGTAACCAATGGAGCTAAAACGTATTGGGTGTGGGGGTGGTATCCACTTAAGACAACGGAAGATAGTCGCAGAATACCATAAATTGATTGAAGTTAGACTTGTAAGTTATTAGATCCTTGGTTATTGGTTTAAAGCTTGGTCGTTTGCTCACGAGGTCGAGTGTTCTGGGTCCGATTTCTGGTTGAGGTGAAGTGCTTCTAAGTTTTTAATGGTCGTCTAACTTAAATAGTTTGATGATTTCAAAGATAATTGTTTATATATTTTTATCCTTGTAACAAAAAATATCAATTTTAATTTTCAAAATATCTTTATTTTTATACCGTTGTAGTCACGTATGATTCGTTCAGAGTTGCCAAGATTTATTTGGTCATTACGTAAAAGTCAAGTTGATTTTCATAACCTTCAAAAAGATCAAATCATTAATCATCACAGTGGTGCACCATTTACAACTAAGGTAAATAGTTATGCATTTATTCATTTATTTGATACTTTTCATTGAGTTCCAGTGTTCAACATTTTTTTCTAAAGATCTGACTAATTTATAAGTGGATAGTTTTAAAAGAATACTGGGTCTCTGTGAAATGCTCATTCTTAAAATCTCTGGTAATCATGTATTAAATTTTAATTTATAGTAAATTTTACATTTTCATTCGAGTGTATTATCTTTTCATCACCTTTTTTCAGTATTTTATTTATTTATTTGAACACATTGGTAAATAGGGGCATCGAGTACATGTGCGCCCCACAAGTCACTTGATTTTTATGTGGGCTATGATACTGCCTGGATGCCCTTAAGTGGCCACATACGGAGCATTCAACCTAAAGGTTTGATCCACAAGACAGTGGAGCATCGTAAGGAGATGCAGTCTCATGGTAGCCGGTGACCAATGATAAGTTCATACTCCATTTGTTCCTTCAGGATCCTGGAGCCCATGTTCACCATAGGTTTGGGATGAGGGTTTTCCAACTCCCCTAGGTGGATCCTTCGTGTTCACCGATCCAGTTAAAGCAACGCACATTCGCTTTTCATCCGTTCAATTTTGCAAACAGCACCTCCGTCGCGAGAAGGCAGTGAGTAGAACTTCCATGGCAGCGGCTGTATACGCGTGGCCATGTGAGAGTATTTCGAGAGGGAGAACGGACCCCACCCCCACCCTCGGCCGTACCAGCGCATTTGGGGGCTGTAGTACTTGGAATTTCTTAATAAACAAGAAAAATATTCTTCATAAACTACTTTCCTGTATTAAGAAATTTACATTTTATATACGATAATGAATATCGTGTAAATAAATGAAAATGGACTGAATTTCCTCAACATATTTCAAAATTATTAATGAGTGAACGATAATTTGAATTAAGCAACAAAAAGTGAGAAAAACTTTAAGCAAAAGGGAAAAAACAATTCTGCAAAATTATCATAGAACAAAATAAAAAAATAATGAGATTTATGACACACCCAAATCATTTTGAATAGAAATAATTTGATCGAGTTTATTTCCGTGTAATTTTTTTCTATTATTTAGTATCTATGACCATTGACAAAATGCAACAATATACATTTATTCACGTTTTATTTAAATCTTAATACTAAAAGCCAGCTACTGACGTTGATTCGTTTTTAAGTATTTCTTTAAATGAGCTTTTGTTGAAGTGTTCAATGGACAACAAAAGTACCTATTCATTATCATTAATGAAATGGATATTTTAAAATATGAACATCCAATAATCATAAACCGTAAATACAAAGTTAATAGGTTCATAACTCATTTGATTACATACTTTACTTGAGATCCTATATCTATTCCCTCGGTTATTTATTATCTTTCATTATCATTACATTTTGTTTGGTTTTATCCAGATCTTTTTTCTGTTGAGACTGTTATAACTTGTAGATTTGTGCCCTACTAGTGTATAATGTAATGATACTGCCGATTAGAGGAAGAACAGTGAATTATCGACCAAACCAATGACGTATTAAATTCGTACGAGTAGTCTAGACTCTTTACCGGTCCAGCTTCCCACTTAGCCCTACCTGTCAAGTCCAAAACACTAATCTCACCCTCAGAGGTATTAGGTTTATACACAGACCAAACAGACCACATTGTACCATAAAATAGAAAATAACACTTGTACAAGATATAGCCAAAAGTGGCTGTAAATGTGAGGGATAGTAATTGATAGAGTGGGCATAACTCAAAAATGGTAAATCGTATAATAATAGTTTGTAGGTCGAAATAGAGCTTATGATAACAGGAACACGAATATGAATGGTTTAGTTACTTAGCAATTATACGATAAAAACATACGTATAGTATTAGTCCAGAAATGGATTCGAACAGTTACCATTCATTATTCTCATCGGGACATAACAGAAACAAAAATTAATCATGTATTAAGTATAATTTTAAAACAAGCAGTAAATCAATCTTGCTTACTTTGTGACTTTTCATGGATAAATATTTATACATCTTAAGGAAGTTTTAAATTAAATTAAATCGGCTACATAAATTCAGAGAGATAAATAGAACTAGGCAGCTATTCTGTTTTATCATTTGAATGATGATCGCACAATATTATTAAATAAATAAAATTGGAAATGTGAATGATCGAACTTTGACTAAGTGATTGATTAATATATAAATTATCTCAAGACCTGAATACTTTAGATCGAATCTTGTACGAAAACGTTGATTTATGCTAATGAGTGGTCAGAATTAGGAGTTGTCAGCCGCCTAGTGATATTAAGTAATTTTTCAGTTGTTGTTAGTTCATAGTAGAAAACTACATTGGAGTATTATGAAATCTCTACAAAATCACTATAAATAACTCTGACATTCTCAAAGTCTGTTCTTGAAAATTTATTTGTGAATAAATATTCCGATTCAAATAGTCCAAATGGATCTGTCAAATATGTACATTCTAAATTAGGAACTTTCGGGTCGAATCATTTGAGATTATGTATGAATTTATGGGCTGATGATAAATTAAAGTAAGAAGTTTTTCGGCCCAACTAATACTCTTCAATCCGTCCTGAAAATGAAAAGAATTATTGTAATTAAGAGCCAGTATTAATTCTTATTGCCAATGAAGTTATTATTTCTCAATAATAAACTTATTGAAATCTTACTCTCATTTAATTTGTTTAGTGTATAGAACATTTCATTATGTCTTGTAAATAACAATTTGATTTTCATGGTTAACATCAGGGACTGACCTTAGTTAGACAACTATTGAAAGTTGAGGAAAAATGAACAGTTCTTTTGTCTTACAATCAGACTCCTCAAAAATACGCACCCACGATTACTTCACTGGAGATAGGGTGGAGGACCTCTGGTTTTGGGCTCGAGTGATAATCCTTTAGATCACTGAGCTGGCATACAATACTTCCTGGTTTTCAATAGTTGTTTCACTAATGTAAGTCCATGAATTTAACCATAAAATTCAGAAATATTTATAAACGCTCTATAGTAATGATAATTTCATATTACTTTATGGTATTATCGATCTAATTTAGGTTGGACTATGCAGACAATTACGTCAAATAAGATGGTTTGCTGACTGTAATGCTGATTACTTTTTCCCACGTTGTTTTATTATCAGTGAAGAAGATGATCGGCAATCCTTTATAGGTAAGTTCTATTATGAATGTACCATTCCATCAAAAGTTATGATTTATCAACAAGTCAACGACATATTAATCTACCTTTGACAATTTTATTCACGTATAAGTGTATTTTTCAAACCATTAACTAAGCGCAAATCTTTGTTATTCATATGATCTTCACGTTAAATGAATAAAGCCAGAAATATAAGACAATAACTTTCAACTCAGCAGTTTGAAGATATTTTTGGAAATCATAAAGCCTAACTGTTTATTCTATACTAGTCTCAGAAATGTATGCATGACTGCCTTCCAACTAAAAGATTAAGAACCATACTTTCTTCACACTATTGGTCAATATTAGTTTTCATATATTTTCGTACATTGCTAAATTAGGCAGCGACGGAAACCAATCAGTAAATATTTACATTTCATAAGGTAATCATTGTTGGTAAAATTTGATGCTACCGTGACATGGATGATTGAATAAAATCTAGAAAACTTTTCGATATACCTGCTGGATCTGATGTCAATTGAGTTAGTTAATTTCGATAAGTTAATGAGTTTTTTCTAAATAAGTCACACAAATTATATCTGACAAAATGGAACTTCTAAACTAAGAACCCAAGTTTAAGTTGTCTCTTCGTCGACATTGTGGATTGGATTGGATCAGTCTCTTTTAACATATATGTATTCTTAACCGATTGTCTCAATAATATCTTTACTTTTAAGTTATGGTAAATATGGATAGATACTCTGGCTTCCATAGCTAATTGCGGTGAGATTATGATTTACAGAAGAACCAATCAGAGTTAGGATAATAGGTCTTGGATTTTGGCACGAAATTCATTCATCCATTTTGCTAAATGGCTTTGTCATCTCAGCTGAAATCAGCTTGTGATGAAAACCCTAAATCTAATTCATAATCATATAAGTTATAATTCTAATTCTTAATACTGGTTTATAACTCTGATTTAGCTCTCATAAGTTGGTGAACATTCTCAAAGTCACCATAGTATCGTTCACAAGTCGTCCACAAATTATAGTCTCGCCCTAATCTCATTTTGACTTCACTAAATACTGATTATTTATTTTATTGTTAACTTTCACATTTTCATTGTTTTTCTACTGTAGATGATTTTAGATTAACAGCATGTATATCCATAGTAAAAATGATTGCAAATCTAATTTCTGATGTTCATCAATTAGACTCAGTTGTAATTCAAACCAATCCTAAAAATGTTTATGATATGAATAATATAGGTGAGATTATTGAAAATGAAAATGCTACAAAGGATTCTAACGTTTTGGAAATTGAAAGTTCCCCAAATATTGATTTATCCAGAGATAATACTTTATCTTTCTTAAATAACACAATATCCTATAAAAAAGTTTGGAATATAAGTGAGTTTATTGATTTGATAAGATCCTTGAATGATTTTCCACTTATCAACAATTTTTAATAACTGTCTATATCTTATGAAGATTAAAAAAAAACATATCCTGATTGTCTCCAATTTCTTTGAAGTAAACTACTTAATTTTGATGATTATATATTTATATTCTATGAAAACTTCTCTTGATTATTTTCAGTATTATAATTAGATCAGTTAAGTGTGTTTAGAAATCGAAACAATAATGGTGATCTTATTGTTTATGAAACGTACTAATCTAAGAAATTCAATACCTGAATTCGTATTGTTAATTACAAATGGAATATTGTCTAAAGCATCAATTAATTTGTTTGTTTGTTTTAAATATGTTAAAAAGTTACAATCATAATCTCGTATAATGTTTCTCTTAGATTTGAATGATTTACACTTTTATGCTTACTGTGTCACATAAAGCTGTAATTGTTACGGATTAATATATTTGATGAGAACCAACTCGGTAGAAAATTCGTTTATACTTTCTCATAGATTACCTCTTAGATGTATGTTTAACATATTCTGAATTCAGTCAATAAAGCTTCATTGCATTTCAATTGTTTTTTATTAATTTTGATTAACGGTTGAGCGAATATTTTCGACAATTTTAAAGACTATTTGTTATTTTATTAAATATTAAACGTACATTCCTTTATCATTGTGGAACAATCAATTGAATGGAATTCATCACTCTTCATCAACTTCATTGACTACGAAAAAGCATTTGACAGCGTCGACAGAACAACCCTATGGAAGCTTCTTCGACACTAAGAAGTGCCTCAGAAGATAATCAATATCATACGGAATTCCTACGATGGATTAAACTGCAAAATCGTGCATGGAGGACAATTGACAAAGTCGTTCGAAGTAAAGACCGGTGTCAGGCAAGGTTGTTTACTGTCACCCTTTCTCTTTCTCCTGGTGATCGACTGGATCATGAAGACATCAACATCTTAAGGGAAGCACGGGATACAGTGGATAGCTAGGATGCGATTGGATGATCTAGACTTTACAGATGATCTGGCTCTTCCATCTCAAACACAACAACAAATGCAGGAGAAGACAACCAGTGTAGCAGCAGCCTCAGCAGCAATAGGTCTCAATGTACACAAAGGGAAAAGCAAGATTCTCCGATACAACACAGCATGCAACAATCCAATCACAATTGAAGGAGAAGAATTGGAAGATGTATAAACCTTTACATATTTGGGCAGTATCATCGATGAACACGTTGGATCTGATGCAGATGTGAAGGCACAGATCGGCAAAGCAAGAACAGCATATTTACAACTGAAGAATATCTGGAACTCAAAACAATTGGCAACCAACACCAAAGTCAGAATTTTCAGTACAAATGTCAAGACAGTTCCACTGTATGGGGAGGAAACCTGGAAAACTACGAAATCCATCATCCAAAAGATACAGGTGTTTATTAACAGTTGTCTACGCAAAATACTTCGGATCCGTTGGCCAGACACTATTAGCAACAACCTACTGTAGGAGAGAACAAATCAGATCCCAGTGGAGGAAGAAATCAGGAAAAGGCGCTGGAATTGGATAGGACACACATTGAGGAAAGCACCGAACTGCGTCACAAGACAAGCCCTCACACGGAATCCTCAGGGCCGAAGGAGGAGAGGAAGACCAAAGAATACATTACGCCGAGAAATGGAGATAGATATGAGAGAAATGAACAAGAATTGGATGGAACTAGAAAAGAAGGCGGAGGACAGAGTGGGTTGGAGAATGCTGGTCGGCGGCCTATGCTCCATTGAGAGTAACAGGCGTAAGTAAGTAAGTAAGTACATTCCTTTAAAACCTTAGATCTCAGAATAGAAATTACTCGAAAAATATTTGCTCTTTTGTAGTTATACATATATTAGAAACCTCTATCAGAAACGTTACTTATATTATCAGAAAGCGGTTTTGTGGATATTATAGTAATTTAATAGCTGAGTTCATGAGTCAATTGAAGATAGACTCATATTAGCAAAACTCTTAGTGTGGTTTCATTTTTTATGCATTCTATACAATGTGGGCCTAGTATATCAGAAAGATAATAGCATATTCCATATTGTTCTTTAGTGGGGCCTTTGTTTTGTCGTCATTTAGATCGGACGATGTTTGTTGACGGGCTCTCCACTTTAGTGGCCCGAGATCTGACTCCAGGTAGATCGTATGAATGATTTTTATTGAAATATGTGTCGCCTATCCTCGTATATAATCATCGACTTAAATCGCGTTAGTCAATAACAGAATTAAATAAGCCAAATAACGTGAATGGACTTTTGAATACATATATTTTGTATATGAAGCGAATGAAATGGAGCGAAGCGAAACGACTCGCAGTGGAGATGGCGGGTAAGCCAACTCCCTTAGTCAGGCGTTAATCAATATTTATAGTCACACAAAAATAGGCCTTAGACATGTGATGAGTGGGATAAAAAGTGTACACACGTATACACTCATATAAAAACAGTCAAGATTGGTAAGCGAATAATTAACAGGGTTAGAATGTGACTCAAGTAGAATGAATAGATTGGCCTATCCGAAAGCCAGATTAAGGTATATGGGCTTAACATAATAACAGACACTACAGCTCTAAAATAAATTTAAGGATTTTATGTTGAAATTTTAAACGTACATAATAAAGATGATAAATTTACTTTCATCTTAGCGAATGTATTTGATCTCATACCTCAAATTTCTATTGATTGTAAACTATTCAGTTACTTACATATTGATATTTATATGGTGATTAATAGGTTAATTACACTTCTATCGTCTTTTTGTTGGACTTCCAAATCTAAAAATACAATGCATTTAAGTCTTTTCTTCCATGAAAGCATACACATTGTATCAAATAATCAGTTACCTATTACATAAAATAAAATGTTGTATAACTAAAATCGAGTAAACAATATAAAGAACAAAAAAAGCAAATAAAGATGAATTTCATCTGGCAACTCTCTAATTCAATCATTAAATAACAATAGTGTATGGTTAAATATCACATTGATGAATAATTATTATTCAAGAGTTTCATCATTAAAAACTATTTACTTAAACAAACTCATCTTTCAACTGAAATGTATTAACCTTTTTATCTGTTGAAATGCTGATCTCCTGCACTATTTATATAAAGTTTAAAATGTTAAACTTCAAAAGTGTACTCATCCTAATACATAGCACTTTTATCAATAGAATACGTACTATTTGACTGATGTTGTAAATGAAAAAAGTCAACTGTACCGTACTTTGACGACGAAACATTTGCGTTTTTTTAATAATTAAATGAATTAGTTTAATTGTTTTTTTTCAAAGATAAACTATTTTATTGAGTGTTTTAACAATAACGTATTGACGTAAATGAATTCAGTTAACTCTCATTGTATTATAGTTAAATAATGAACTTTATCTCAGTACTACATATAGCCTAAAACACAGCTTATTACAAATGACATCTAACTGTCGAATGATCCGTTGTTGTTATAAGTTATATAGAAATGTCAACAATTTCATTCGTTATGACTGGTATTTCTACCTTGTTAAGATAGTCCACATTTAGTTAATCTTATTACGTATACAATTGCACGTGAGTTATCGAGCAACTTTTTTAAAGTTATACAATTCTTTGTTTTACTTTTTTGTGCTTAATTCAGATTTACCACCAAGCGATTTATTGAACAATTTTGAAATTCCAGATGAAATTATAGAATTTTCTATTTTCCAATGTCAAGAATTTCTTAAAACCAAGTATCATGATGATCTTGACAAGTCAAGTAAAGTATGTTTTTTTTGTTTATTTAAGAAAAACAATATTTTCTAAATACATTCAAATACATGTATTAATGTTCCGTGTAAAATCACCTAAATGAAAATCACATACCACTGATATAATCAGTTCTATTTTGATTTTGACTGAACTAAACATTCTGGCTTGTTCCTTTTTATTATTTAAACTTGTGTTGATTTAATTGGGTTATTTATTCATTTACTCTTAAAACGTGTTTAAACCAAATTGTGGAATATCGGAAGTTCGAGGTTTTACTCTCTGAAGTATCAAAAATATATTACTATTTATCATAGTTGTTGAGTCTTTATGGCCCACGTAATTTATTCGCCAATCAAAATACGACTTATTCGTCCTTGTACTGTACTAAACCAATGACGTTCGTTCGGTCTGATCAGCCTGGCGTTACTCGCCTAGCCCTTCCAGTTGACTCCAGAATGCCAACAACAGCCTCCACTATGCGAATCATTTATTTCAGGCATACTAGGTTTATATATCAACCAAGCAGACCGCAACGCACCATAAAATAGAAAATAACATTCATACACAATGAAGCTAAAATGTGGCTGTGAACGTGGGAGACTGTAACTAATAAACTGAACATAACTTAAGAACAGTAAATCGTATAATAACAATCTATAAGTCAAAATGAAGCTTATAACAAGATGAATATAAATATACACATTCTAATTACTGAATATTTATACCATAAGAATATATAAATACTATTAGTCCATTAAAAGGTCTTCGAGGTTACTCGTAATTTATTCTTCTCTAGGATACAACAATAGTAATCATTACTATTGGTTTGTTTTTATTTTAAAATCAAATTATTTGAGGTAATTTATTCAAATGATGTACGATACAATATATTTAGAAATATTATTTCTCTAACACCTACTTACTTACAAGCTTATCTGTACAGTATAGTACATACTTATAAATTAAATCGATTTAAGCACAGTCATTTAGGTCATTTTTGGTTGTACTGTATGTACAGCACGTTCTAACTAATTTACTTTTATTCAGAAATAAATAATATATTTGTAATATCCTGTGATAAATAATAATGCTTCGTTTTTCCGCTAACGATTTATATATAAACATATTGTTTTATTAAACATTAATCCTATTCTCTTAGCTAGTGGCTTTGTCTCTGATATTAGTTCATCCGGGAGTTTGGGTCTCGTAGGCCACCATTCACTAGGGTACATAGCATCATTCTACATCATCAATCGAACAATATTCTATTCATTCGTTTTGACAAGTAAAAACCCCGTTCATTCATCAAATCACCGAAATTCTCTACAATCCTGTACAAACCCATTATCACTACTATTAGTATCGTATTGTAAGATCAAATTAAGTCAAATCGACCTTGACTAAATGAATAGTTCAATTAATAATGATAGTCCTGCTACATTAGTCTTTCGCTTACCATGTGAACCAAAAACGGCACAACATTTGTATTGGTTTCTCGAGAGTATTAAACCGTTATTCATTTTTGTAGATTTATATTCATTCTGCTGAAATTACTTACTTACGCCTGTTACTCATCGTGGAGCATAGGCTAGTAACCAGGATTTTCTGATGTACTTTGTCTTGAGATTCTATTGAAATAGCAATAGAATATTGATCCACTGAAGATAAATAGTTATAGAACGTGCCATTATTCGACAGATAAATTAGAATTCCACAATATTCTTAAATTATTTCTTTTAAATTACATGCAAAAATATTATCTTACAGTTAGTTTAATACAATTTGTGTAGCAAAATTGTTACTATAGTGAAAAGACAAACAAAAACTTGTTTCTATTGATGTCACTGATTTACAGGACAACATTGTTTTCTAGTTTCATTGTTATATCAACTGATAAATTGAAAATACGAGAAGAGTCCACTTTTAGATAACGCCTAAATTAATTTTTTTTAAACAACATTATGTTCAGTGTACTGTAGTTACTTTAAACGTTACCTTTTTTTGCAGAATAATAAATAAGAACTTTCGCCTAAATTTGATCGGATAGTTTTACAGTATTTGGGCGCCGAGTTAATGTGAGACATTAAAGAGGAAAAATGTATTTGTAAAATCTCAGCGAATGAATTTTTGAAGTAATCCAACGTTTCGCCTGGCAATCTGGTCCAAGCTTTTTCAAGGAAATATTTTCAAGAATATATTTCCTTGAAGAAGCTTGGACCAGATTTCCAGGCGAAACGTTGGATTACTTCAAAAATTCATTCGCTGAGATTTTACAAATACATTTTTCCTTTTTAATTTTGCCTTTTTTGATTACATTAGTTCTAAAGTGTTCATTTAGATCGATTTATTAAAATATGTGATACCTTTTATATTAAATTGAATAGAATGATTTAGAAATCGTGTATTTTTCTTAAGTTTAAAAACGTAATAAACATTTCTAAAATCGCTAAATACTGATATTTCCATCAAACAGTTGAATCACATTTATAGATTAGAGTTTTACGCCATAGTTTTAAAAGATTCTGTGTTGGATAAATAAGGTTGTTTTTTAATACCAAAAACGCTAATTCACTTTTTATTACCATATAGTATAAATGAGATAGCTTGTTCATTATTGATCGTATCTTGTATGATTTCAAAATCTTGAACAAAAGAGTAACTGGTAAGTTGGTGATTCTATGGAGTTTCGAAATTGAATGAAAATTCATAGGCATATCAACATGCTAGCTAAATATGTAATTTATGGCGGGGGGATGATAAGGTCTTTTAGTAAGAAGGAGTTAGGATCGTATTCGAAGTAGTGATATTTAAATTTATGATCTAATCTCCTATCCTACAGTATTATACAACAAATCACTTGGATAATTAAAATATTACTTCATCAGAAATCTAAATTTACATATCGAACATACGGCTTTTGAACCAACAGTTCGTTGATAATTAGTACAAATCTAATTGGGATGTTAAGTTACTTTAAATTTATTACTTCCACATCCTTGTAAAAGTTATCTGATCAAGTGAATCAAATTAGCTTACGTAGTAAATCATTTACTAACAATTACTATTTGGTCTTGCATCTCTTAGGATTTCAACGAAAGAGTTATTCTACTTGGCTGATCTTATTGACAGCAAATGTTTGTACTAGTTATCTATATTTACATCCATACAAGAAGACATGGTGACTAAAATGCTACAAAAAATTTACTTCATCAGTAGTTTAAATCTACAAAACACTCAACTATTTCTACATTTGGTTTCCGCACGCTGAATTACTTCACTGTATTTAAAGGATAGTTTATGAAGTATTTTAATAAAAAAAGGTCAGATCTAGTTTGAGTCTCTGCTTCCATAAAGGGTTCAGTCCAAAGTTTATTACATCTAGATTTATAATTTAAGGTACAATCAGTTCTAAGAATGCGAAGTATGAATCGTCTCTAAATGGATTCCAGCCTGAACTTGTCCTTCGTGTGAACATTACCAAGAATAGACCTGCAGTATTCTAGGAGTGGTTGAACACATAATTTATACATCAAATAGGTGAATCGTTGTGATAGAGGTTACAAATTATACAACCCATATGACATCAAGACTCAAAGGCCTGTTTCGAGACGTGTTCTGTGAAGGACAAATTGTAAGAGTCTTTAGTGGTCCTTAATTTGACTCCATTTAGACTGTCTAAATGATTGTTAATGAAATACACATATCTCCGATTCTCATATTTGACTTATTTAATTACGTTATTCACTAACACGATTTAAGCCGATAATTATATATGAGGATTTATGACATGAATGTTTCGATAACTATAATTCATACCATCCACCTCGAGTCAGATTTAGGGCCACTAAAAGTCCTTAATTCTCAAGTCTACTACTGCATATAACTCAGATAACACCTCATCATTTATGTTAAAATCTAAGTGATTTATTATCGTAACATATCCATCCACATTTAGCCGTGTTAAGCTTTAACTGCTATTTTGAGAACCACTGGGCTACTTTGTTAAGCTCTATACTGATGCAATTTTGTGTGTTGTTCAGCTTATAAGGTGAAAATGAATACACTACTTTAAGATCATATAAGAAGCCTACTTATACCTATATATTCATATCAGTAATCCAAAGAGTGGTCATGCTTAGGACAAAATATACAGTTTAAAATCATATCATATTGAATCTAAGATTACTTGCAAAATAAAACAAGATTTTTAGTGTTAAATTAACTCATTTGAATGAAATCAACCGGATCCGTTGTAAGATAGTAACTCACTGAAGACAATGGTGGATGTGTTGCTCAATTTCATGTATCAGTTGGGGTTAGACATTAACACCGTTAGATGCCGGTCTTCTCAGTGGTCTAGAGGTGAAGTGTTCATGCGTGAAACCGATAGATCCTGTGTTCGAATCCGGCTCACGGGATCGTAGATGCGCACTGTTGAGTAGTCCCACAATAAGATGAAACGACCGTGCAGTGCTTATAGGTTTTTCATGTTGATCCAGCTTCAATTGACTCATCATCTTAACAATTAATTTGAATGAGTTTGTATTTTAAATGAAATTGTAAGTCGAATGATCAGAATGAACATGAAAAGTGTATTGAAAAAATTCCTCGTTCATTTATCAGTATTTTAATTTTGAAAATATATTCAAAATACCAGGTAAAAGCTTTTCTCGCAATCTCCACACTGTGATTGTGGTAGTTGTATTAGCATCATTCTAACAAGAACCAAAATAATAAAATCAAATAATGCTTCAAATTTAAAATATTTCAATTAGACCAGTGCATAGTTAAATACATTAGTTTTGTAAATGTGATAATAATATGACATTTGACTGATTTGGTTTTTAATATCAACATGTTTACCAGGAGGTGTCTTTGCTTAGTTAATCAATCACCCCTGTAACCGTTATAATATAACTGTGTTTGAAATCGAAAGGCAATGAGAAGCGGCAATCATAGTTTATTAGCGGACAGCGCAGATCTCAAAGCCATAAGCACATTAAGCGAATTTGAAGCGGAGATACGAATATGTATATGCTAGAAAATACAGAGGTAAATTTATAGTCAAATAGATTAAAGGCACAGCAAGGCAAAGCAAAAGCTAATAATAGGATTTGAGTACATTTATACATGAGAAAGAAAATTAATCATCGAGTGATATTTAAGCGAGTCTGTCATATAACCTAGTGATCATAATTTTATAAATAAATATGCTAATTGCTACTGTTCTAATAACGTTATCTGTTAAGTAAGTTAATATAAAGGGTTTAACCAGAATTAACCATATTCAAAATTGGTTGTAAGATAATTGCCATAATATAATGCGTTCTCTTGATGAATATTTTGATCAATTTTTTATGGATTATCCTCTATAATAAATGTTATAAATAGTATTTATCTGTTTACTTTTACAGCAATCATTTTCTTCTGAATATCCTTGGGATAAATTTTTATCTTGGTATTATCAAATAATAAAGTGAGCAATAGTTTACTTATTTTCCTTGTTACCAAATATAATTAAATTATCGATTGATCTTCAAGTATTTCAAATATATTTCTCTATTAACTGTCGAAATTTTATAATTTTTAAAACATGATGATTATCAACTTTATATATCAGCTTTATATAGATGTGTAAATATACTATATAGTTTTTGATACAACAGAATGATCATGGTTGAGACTTTCTGATCATTGACTTAGTTGGTTTGGACCATTACGACTTACTTTAAGAAATCCATTCTATGGTTAGTCACAAAACCTTAAGATATTATTTTTCGAAGATTGTTGTTTTATATTACGAGTTGATTGGTTGCTAACTGTTATGTGTGAAACTAAAATGGTTTGGTTCGGCCCAAGGAAAAAGACAATCACTAAAGACATATGGAGACTTATTCAAAATTTTAACATTAGATTCAAAACAACATCGTAATACTGTTATTTATATTCAGATTGGATTTACAGACACTGCTGGTTAGATTTGTATAACTAAGAATATTACATTCCTGAAAATACGAAAATATAATCTAATGTTATGTTAAACGAATGTCCCAGGTTATATTTTTTGTTAGGTAGTCAATACATACAGATGAGAAGTTTCAAAACTAGCAAGCGAAATTCTCTAGTCATAAAGTATTTTGCAGTTGGTGTCAGTTAAAGATAAAATCCAACGTCGAAGTGAATACTTTTTTGCAAACTTCCTATCAAAGTTCTGCAGCACTTATTAGTTTAACATGTAAATAAAAAATAACAAATAGTTATTTATATGGCAAAAAACCAAATGGATATAATCTATGTGTAAGTGTCATCCAGTAACTTAATCCATATTCAAAGGAAAGCATATTACTTATATATAGGTAGTCCATGGCATTAAATTATTTTAAAAGATTATTCGTGTGGTTTGAAGAACCAATAAATATAAAGAAACTGTTATATTTAGAGCTTATTTACTTAATATACTGCGTACAACTTGAATGCCTGAATGCTAAAACCCTCCAAGCCGAAAATGAGAAGACAAAAGACAAGTGAAAGGAATGCTATTCCAAAGTGTCAAATATAATACAAAACTCAGGCATTTATAGTCATTCAATCGGCATACAGAGGGTTTTAGCTTTTTTCCAATAGGGAAATGTTCTTCCAAAAGATGATTGGATGGAATATCTTCAGCTATTTATGAGCTTCTTAGAGCTTCCTAGAGTTCAGGTGTTTCTGTGAAGATGGCCCATGGATGAATTCGAGGAACCTCCAAGAAGCTCAGAAGGAGCTAAAGATATTCCATCCAATCATCTTTTGGAAGAAAATTTCAAAATCTCTACGTGTAGCTTCCCTATTGGAAAAATGCTAAAACCCTCTGTATGCTGATTGAATGACTATAAATGCCTGAGAGCTTTTATACTATATTTGACATTTTGGAATAGCATCCCTTTCACTTGTCTTTTGCCTTCTCATTTGCGACTTGGAGGGTTCGATTGCCCAAGTTATACGCGGTTTATTAAGAATCTAAGCTCTAGATATAACACTATCATTTTAACTTCAAATTAGCTGTAAACTATGGTTAACATTATAAAGAAAAGTCTGTAAACAGTTCTAGTGGCATGCATTAATCCAGCATTACAGGACAATATAAACTTATATCATTCTTTATAATTAATGAACTGCTAATGGTGATATCTGAATAATTTATATTATATTGGAAATATTTTAGAATGCCTCATTTACTTGTGACAACTAAACATTTATCATCTCATTGTCAATATCTTTGTGAATTACTTAAAAAATATTGTCCACAATTTGATATGGATGGAGTGCGTAATGTTTGGATTGTAAAACCTGGTGCAAAATCAAGAGGGAGGGGTGAGTTATTGTCGTTGTTTCTCATTTACCTTCTAATTTTACTGATTAGAAGGTTAGATTGTTCACGTTATGCAACGAATATACCAGTAACAATTCTCCAACTGTTCGTGACATATAATAACAATATCAAGTAGATGATTAGCTTTTTATGACAAAAAGTTTGTTATTCAGACAGTGGGAAGAATTATTTTACACATAACATTCAGGCGAATTTTGGATTTCATGTAGTTTGAAGTTATGCTATATCGTGGAAGAATGTCCAAATTAGTCTATCCTAGAGAATTTGGTAGAGAGGAGAAACGAAAAAGAATTTGGACAAGCAAAATGGATTCACATTTGGTAACGGAAAGAATAAATTATAATCATTAACGGTAGACGCGTGAAATCAAGAAAATCTGACATTCGAAACTAGAAGACAATAGAGTACTGTTGCAAATGCGTAACATATAACTTGTTTGAACACAGTTTCTAATGACCTTGGAAAATATAGGATAAAACTGCATATTTATAGATAAGATTGACAATGAAGGAAAATCAAAGGTCACTCAAAGCATAGAACACGAATCCCAAACTTATTGTGGACTTTTGACTCACAGTGTAAATTAAAAAGCAGAATTTTTGAAATCTTAGTAATCTACCTAACTAATTGGAGGGTGTATCTTATTTAAGACAGATGTTGCTTGTTTTGCGTTTATAATTACATTAACAAGCTCAATTTTATTACACTGAAATTACTTTTTCCCTTTGAAATCAAACAAAATGTAAATTATAATAGGTCTTGGAAATATTTTAACAATTTAGGTGAAATATATTCAGCATTGAAATAATTTGTATTATTTCCGTGAATTCATGCAAGATTATGTAATAAAATGAAACTGAATAATTCTTTACAAAAATGTAAAATTTATTATTTATTCATACAAAATACCTATTATTATATAAATTGTACTTTAATCATTATACATCAATAATTGCATAGGAAGTTTGTACTAAACCCATTGTTTAATTCATTATCCATATATATCATTGTAGTAAAACAATAGATATCATTAATGTGGAATAATTATTGATTTTGATCTACCTTTTGTATTTCTTGAAAGGGTTTTTTTCATTTTCTTAAATATCTTTTTTTTTAAAAAGAAATTAGTGACGTACCCGTTAACGACTACTTGACCCCCACCTTCACTAAACTATCTGAGTTTACAGTTTATTTTACTTATTCCTTTCAGGTATTGTTTGTCATGATCGATTGGATGATATTTTAAAAATTGTACAAGGTAGTGTATTTCTTACTGAAGCACGTTATATTGTACAAAAATATATTGAAAGACCATTATTAATTTACAAAACAAAATTTGATATAAGACAGTGGTTTCTTGTAACTGATTGGGCACCATTAACTGTTTGGTGGTATCAAGATTGTTATTTAAGATTTTGTTCCCAGGAGTTCACTTTGAATGATTTCAGTGAGTAAGTTTAATTTGTATATTAAATACATAAATTTTGAAAAAAACTTTTAATACTTATTTATTTATTTATTTCAACCGTATAGAAATACTTAGTTATGTCAGTCAAGAAAACCTCGCATATCTGTTATTTGATGAAAGTCATAGTCTTTTTTAATAACTCCGAACATGCTGACTGTAGTAATAATTTCATATTTTTTTACGAATAAAGACCTTTTCAAGGATGTTTCTTAAAGCAATAACTGTTAATCAATTGTTCAATGAAATAATTCTCTCACCTTTAGACTATTATGGTCACATATTAGAATACCATTTAAATTTAGTCGGTGGTGGAAGCTGACTATTATCAATAGCCCTCATACAAAACAATGTTGTTTATAGTCAAGCTTGTACTTAGTAGATGAGCCTACAATAGATTTTTCAAATTTCAGTTTTCCAGAATAGAGAATGTTGTGTAGCTAGAAAGCTAAATGATAATGTCATGAGTTTACTAGAAACGGTTAAAATGAATTACGTACTCATTAAATCATCGAAAAATCTTTATAATCTTGACAACAGGCCTTTGATAATTTGATCATGAGTTCAGATGACATTCTTCACTTGTCACATACATCTCCTTTTATGATCTTGAAGACAGCAAGTACGAAGATTTGAGAAGAATAATATTGATTCATTTTATTTCATCGGTTTCTCATCAGCTGCCTGAGGCCTGAAATATTTAAAAATCATAATTTTAAAGAGTTGAAAATACTGGCACACATGAATCTGGTTGGAAGTTGTTTTGATTACAAACAAACATGATATCTCAGGGATGGAAATTCATTTGACAAGCTCAACAAAAACATTAAAAAATACATTACCTGTAGAAGAACATTCTACAACACTGCGAGGCACAAAAGACTAAATGGATGGAAATAAGTGGTTACGATATGAACAAATGCTTAAAATAAGAACCAAAGAAAAATATTCAACTAGAAGAGAGTATAGAAAATGATGTAATGATATAATTAATCGAGAGAAACAGTTGAAAATAATTTCGTGGTGTAACAAATCCTACCTAGTCAAAGAAAGGTTAACAACTATTTTGTTTTTAACACAGGTCAGGTTTCTGATTCCTGACACTAATAATCTCAGAAAACTGCAGAAGATTAAAGCTTGACTATTCAATAAGTACTTTGAAAGAGTTTAATGTATCGACCTGATGTCCAATATTCAATAAATGTCTACGGATTTTGCTATTTTAAAGTACTTCGGCAAGGAAAACTTTAAAGAACATATCCAAAGGGTCAAAGATAAGTTCTCTTTTCTCTTCAAACAGTGTAGCTGCTTTGGTGGGTGCATGTAAATTTAGAAACACAGTTAGCTGTAATATAGTGGGAGTACTTTTCAACCATTAAGTGAGTTTCTGATCATGTCACAGTATTCTGTAACAATAGTTTGGCTGTCGAGTAGATTCTACCAGTGTGATGTTGAATCTTCTTCCAATTGTTCCCTCAAATATTGATTTTACGTTTCCTTTGTTCTTCCTTTCTTCCTTTTCTTCTTGTCATAAATTATCAACGAACGAAGACTTAGGTGGGAACAACCGATTTATCTGGCGCAAAATTACAGAGTTCTTTGGTAAAATATGAAAATAATACATTAAATACTTCGTTTGCGAATCTTCCATCAATTGTCCTTTACATCCTTCATGATTCTTTCACTTAATTCCTTTCTGTTCTTTTTTCATTTCAATCTCAACTTTCTTTTGATAGGCCTTTCAGTTCTGATCGGTGTTACATTCTATTTATTTCTGTCAATATAAGTAGCATCTATGAAGTATATTTAATAAATTAAAGAACAATACATTAATCATCTTATTGAGAGATCATCAATACAACTTAATATTTTTAGTCTAGGCATAATAATGATATGTGTAATTTATTATTTAGTAATTAATTTCTAAATTATTTTACAAATTATCCACAAAAAATCGGAACATATTTATAATATTTGAAAAAATTCCCATATTATGATTTAGAACAACATAATATAAGCGAACAATATTATTTTTGGTTAGATCCTCATCAGACTTTACTCTAATATACAGTAATATTTATATGCATATACGGAATTATTAAACCAATCAAGGTAATTTATGAGTCAATGATAACAGTGGAATTGATTACATAGATAAATATAATAAGTGAAAAGTACAAATTGGTAGTATGATGACAGATGTACTAGTTGTGATAAGAATAATAAAGGATTGTGTCCATGTTACATAATAGGAAACAAATCAGTGATTAGGAAATATAGACACTGAAATAACATTCATCAAAAAAATTATAAGATAACGTAATAAGATGTGTTTACATAATTGGACCGTGAAACGTATATTTGAGGGAAAATAGATAATGATAGGAGGGGATGAAGAAAAATAAACGAAGAAATAGTATGGAAAATAATAATGAATAAAATCGCTTACTAAGGCCAAGGGAAATATAAAGGTGTTACAAATTTCTCATGAATACAAAGACTTGGATTCCTATAGTTTCTGCTATGTGTAAGAGGCGAGATCGAACCCCATAAGAAAAACTAATAAGAATACGATGAATAACTTTAAATGACTTATTTCTGTTTACTACATGACCGCTATCGATCAAGTGTGATTGAATCGAGCTGCTTATTGTCTTGACAGTACCTTTTACTAACCACGAAGGGAGGTGTTCACTAACTATTTGGCTCAGCTTTCTGGTAGTGCTCCCAATATAGCTTTCTCCACAGGAGCAGCTGAATTCTTAAATACACATAGAAGTAGCATAACCAGATAACTTATCCTTTAGTTGAGGAATCATCATTGATTATGTTTATCCATGTAATCTATTCCACTGTTATCATCGACTCATAAACTACTTTGATTGGTTTAATAATTTCATATATGAATATAAGTACTACTGTATATTAGAGTAAAGCCTGATAAGGATCTAATCAAAAACAATATTGTTCGCTTATATATGTTTTTCTAAATCTATAATTTAAAAAACCCATATCTTCTACACCGAGTATATTATTTCAACATATTACCGATTATAAATGTAACATGAATTCAGTGTATTTTGTTAGATTTTCATCATTTATTTACTTACAATCTAGAATATTTTGAAATTAAAAGGTTTTTCGTAAAAATCAATCGTATTTCATTATATTAATGTCTGAAAACTCTATGATCTAATAAATCAAGAATCCGAACATCTGAATTTGATATTTACTCAGAAACTTCCATCTTGTAAAAATTCTTCGAATTCGCGGAAACGATGAAAAGAGAATACAGGTGAGAGGGGCAGTGTGATGATGCTCAGTTAAATGTTTGTGACTTAGATCTTTTTACATTAGCCATCTGATGTCATGTTCCCTGTCTACAAGTTTGAAGAAGAGTTGTGTTTCAATTTTCACTGAAACTGATGCTCGAAAATGTTCACAATTACTTTACTTGTATTGATGTTTAGGACCTGACAAAATCCTAAACCTTCTTTTTAAGAGGTGTGCTGACTTTCTGTGCCATCCATTCACGAACATGCTTAACGAATCCTTCCTAACTAATTTTCTACTGAAAATTTAGAGGGAGGTAAAGATAATCTCAACATTAAAGTAAGTATCTGGTGATATGAATTTAAAACTTAGATCCAGAGCATTAACTTTACCTTTTTCTCAAAATTATAGAAAAACTATTGATACTCCCTCTCTAACCTGCATTCAAAGAGCATATTGATCCATATCAGTTTGCCTGCGAATGCAAAAGAAGTACTTTAGATGTTGCTATTATTCTGCGTTATAATGCAGTGTTTAGAGTGGAAAAGGTTAAGAAGTAATTTCGATGGATCGTTTTAGACTATACTTCTGTCTTTGATTCTATTCCAAGACTGCTACTACTTAACAAATTTGTCAGCGTCAACACTGACAGCTGGATAACCAACTGGCTGCGTTCTTTCCTCTCAGTAAGAGAACAGTATACATTGCTTGGAGGAAAGTGTTCAAAGTCTTCATTAGGTCAAGAAAGTTTGCGACAAGAAGCTGTTCTTTTCCCTTTCTTTTCTTTATTTTTTTCTGCATGAACTGCCAACTTCCACAGAAAACACTTTTACTAAGTATGCGGATGATCGCATTGTAGAACACCAATTTCTACTTCTTCACATCCCCTTAAAATTGATGAGTTCTTGTTTCTCATTGAACGATGGTCTGTTGTTAATTGTCTCGTACTTCATCCTTCTGAACGTCAGATTGTCAATTTTAGCCTGGGATATGAATAGCACTTAAACACCCTGTCGTATTACCGTAAGTTTTATACTATTGGAGATTCTGTAATAAAAACAGTGCCAAAGGTCATTTATCTTGGTGTAAGTTTTTCCTCTGATCTCTCTTGGTCTTCTCATGTCTTAATAATATCGAAGAATATTTTCCGTCTAACTTACTATATATAATAAAACTACATGCTTTTAGCACTACTCGACATTTACTTTTACGATTTGTCAATTCTTACATATTACTTAATATTCTTTGCTGTTCCCCAATATCCTTTCCCGGACTTTTAAGAAAAAACTTTGTTGTATTGCGAAGAGTGATGAAGGCAGTTAGCAGGGTGTATGGTGAATCTTTTGAGATCATTATTAATATGGTTGTAGACAGACATCCAAAATCTTCCAAACTCTTGGTATGTGTTATCTTATCAGATACTTACCATCCACTTCATTCATATTGTCCTCCTTGTATATCTTCTGGTAGAACGACACATTAATACATTAGAATCCATGCACGCAAGCAAAAGTATAAAAACTCTGTAATACTGTACCTAGCAAATATAGTATGTGACAAACATGCTTAAGAGCTGATCTAGTCAATAATGTGTATTCTCAAACGCGTTTATAATTAAAAAGTTGTACAAAATCTTATTTTATTAAAAACCCTTTCGTTAATTTCCTGGTGGTTTATTTACATATTTCATATGTGTATGTATGCAGTTGTGGACATATTTTTCTTGTTTTATATCGGAAACTTGTTGAAATACTTTGTGTTAGAAATTCCATATTGTACTAAACAAGTAATATTGAATAAAGCCATTAATGGTAGTTGTAACAATAATCGTAATAATTTTCAAATATTCCTCTAAAAATTAATCTTTTGCCTGAGTTTAAGGGGTGTATTTTTAGTTATCTTCAATCCAATTGTTCAATTATTTTATTATTAAGCACTTAATTTCAGTTTCTGGCTGTTTTGCTTGCGTTCCAATCAATATCTTAGAACTTTCTTCTTTTCCATCTAATAGTTGTATAGAAAATTTTATTTGTTCTTCGTATTACGTATGTTCATCCACCGCCACCCTCAACATACGATGTTTGCTTGTTAGAAAATGGGTTAGAGAAAGCTAGGGACAGCTAACTGAAAACGTGTTATCAGCCCATGAAGACATTGACTGTTGGATTGAGCCATGTTAGTTGATACAGACTACGTGATTGGGGTTTGTGCAGTCATTGTAACCAATGGTTAAAGAAATTGGTTGACATGGTTCGGAATCAATAACATTGGCTTGAATGCAACCACTCTTTGTTAATCCTTAGATCATGAGTTCTAGAATTATTTTGAACCTTTTCATCCGCACTTCTAATATCACTAGTACTGTTACTACTTCTACTATGTAGTCTACCTTGAAACGTTAATCTCAATGTGGAAACTTGAACCGATGCATACATGTGCCAGATTATACGTTTCTGATAACTGACTCTTGGTAGCTTTAATTGAATCTCTTCTAAATCATTCTGATATATGTCCATAGTAACTTTTAACCATATTTTTATAAGTATTTTAAACTTTATCAGTAATTTTGACACTAAAATATTATCAGGTTGTAATTAACAAGTGATAATGTGACAGAATAAAAAAATCCGTGTTATTCAGATCAAACAGTCGCTCTATACTATTTTCGAGTTTACTGGAGGAAACTATATATGCAAGTTGGTAGTTGGAGGTAATTGATAGTAAACTCTATAGGACTAAGGTATATTTACAATTGATTGATCCTTGATTAGTGACTTATGTCATGTATATAACGCCTCTGATTGTGAAGTTGGGTGGTACAGGATTGAATTTACCAGGGAACCTCGAATTCCTCAAGATTACAGGTAAATATTGTTGATGCGTTTCATATAAATGGAAACATAGGTCAATTGTTTCCTGAAGACTACCCCCAACCACAATTTCACATCTCATTATAGTGAACTGAATGTCAGGTCACTCAGATCAGTGATCACAATGTAACTTGATCAGTAGAATTCAATTAGCACCAAAGAAGTACATGTCATGCATGATACTTATTAGTGATTGGTAAATTGTAGAAACTACGTATTAGATAAAAAACAAATCGTTAGATCTCCTACCATTTTACAATATTTAGCCAAATGTTACTTGATAATTTTTTTCATCACCCGTTTGATTTGTTTCACATCTTTCTTTTTCCTGTTTAAAGATCAATACATCTTTGTAACAATTGCATACAACATAAATATAAAAATGGACCTAGATCATTGAAATTGCCAGATGAAAATATGTGGACCTGGAAACAATTTCAAACTTGGCTAACGTGAGTTGTAAACTAAACATTAATATATAAGTTCTATTCCTAACACGACGAAAAGAACTCATAGTTCAGAAGAATAGTTTCTTTGATGAAGTTGTTTTCTCTGTGCTTAGTAGTTTGACTGTAAAACTCTCAGTATTTATTTAGTGTTGGCAGAACAAATTATTATTCATTTATCAATAAATTCTAATGGCTTATTTCTACCTGACGGGTTGTGCTAATGATGAGATGTAGGAAGATAATGAAAGCTTTACAATCAAACCACCGTGCTCAAAAAACTCAAATCTGCTATGAAAAATTTAGTTTTATTCCATATCAGTTATAAGCCTTTTACAAATGATTTATGAAGATTATTCCAATTTATTAACCATATTAAAAAGTTCGTATTCATCTGTATATTTTATGATTTAGTGTATTGTAAATATATAATGAATGAGATCACAAGTTGGGGACAATCGAATATATTAGAAAACAAAATTACATCACGTATTAGTAAAATGTGAGAAACACACAGTGAATACTTTATTTGAAAAATATAAATCGGTCATCTCAGACTTCATTGTTCCTGTATTTTCATACCAATTGCTTTCTGTTCCCGTTCTTTCCTCAACCAGCTGCTGTCAGACATTCAAATTCTAACTATCATTATATACTACTCATGTCGATATAAGTAGCACACTCCACAAGTAGATGATGCTTAAAACCGATATCATTTTATTTATTAATTTTTGTTTAATAAATTCTAAATCAATAAAATTACTTTACCGCATAAGTAGGGAGGGCAGTTGATTGGTATGATAATTTCATCAAATGAGCAAAGTTAAAACTTTATAACCATTGAATTCAAACCTGATCATACATTAATGAATAAAAGGTTGATCAACGAGACATAATAAGTGTTAATATTTATTTAAGGATTGATCGTTCTTTTATACTCGTTTAGAAGTAAGTAGCATTCATTTTTTTATATTGATTTAACTGTTTGTGCACAGTCATGTTGCTCATTAAGCCATTAACTGAATATCGATGCTATTTCTGTAGTCGAACATCTAATCCTGTGTACAATCATGTGTAGATTAGAACTAGAATGGTATATTTCTTCAATCCATCCTAGATCTTCACTTATCATCAGTCCATGGTAAATGTCCACCTTTCAATTATACAAATATCTAAAATACCATATTAGAGGACTATACAATTTAATTTATTGAAATTCTATATATCATATATTGTGTTCAATTTGTTATGGAAGAAATTTGTAACCAAGACTCATATTGAAATTTGATGAAATTTTAATCTATATATTTCATTAGATTTAGATTGAATGATTTACTAACTAATCTATTCATCTCAAACAAATTTATTAGATCCAGATCAAAATTTAGTTAAATTAAGTTTATCTCTGTATAATTACATAAGATTTCATTGTTCATTTTATTTATTGGTATTTGAAGAAATCAGTTCTAACAAGTTTTAAGCATGTATCAATCTTTAATTCAGTCCCTTTATCTCACAAAGGTAATTTAAAAATATGATATTATGCTTATGATTGATAAATAGCCTTCTTTTTATTTTACATTGAACGATTCATTAAAATTATTATTCGTTACAGTTCTTTATCTATGCTAGATAGTTTAAGCATTAAGTTTTCATTGAGGCTACTTTATGCAAGTGCTGAATATGTTATCTAAAAGAATAAAGAAATATCTAAAATTAAACCATCCAGCTGAGAGAATTTAACGCCATTAAAATTATTTATTAGAATTATAAATTTTTTTGTATTATTTCAACAGTTCTTTATTTATTCATGATTATACTAAATACAGTGAACAAGGTCAACCAAATTTATGGACAGAGAAAATTCAACCAGCAATGAAAAATGCTGTTCTAAATGTACTTTTATCATCACAAGAATCCATCGAACCTAGAAAAGTATGTAATTCATTGTTTATTGTTTCATTTCAAGTTTATAACATTGAGATTTATATTCATCTTCTATTAAAATAACAATTAAAATTTAGAAATTAGCAGATAATCTCTTTAAATTATTTTCTTTAACAGTATTTTATTATATTTCTCTTGATTATTATGCTTGAATACTTCAAGTTATCTAAAGTACATATCGTTCTCTAAATCACCTAACATTAAACTAAACTATTGAAAGTATCCATATCAAGATTGGACTTAATCATTTAAAATAACTTGAGCATTAAGTAAAGAGCTAATAATAAATATATTTTTCGTTATATTCCAATGAGTAGAGACTTAATGTAAACCACTTCTTCAGAGTATACTTTTCTACTATTTCTATTATTTATTATTAAACTATTAAAATTCATTAAGTTTACTACTTATTTCAATGTACAATATTATTTGTTAAGAAAAACATGCTGTAAAACGTCACTAAGTGATCATCTCAAAAATATAATATCAAATTATGATATAAGAACCATGAACTGTATGACTAAAATGAGTTAAAAACCTGATCAAAATGATTTTAAAACCGTTTAAGTATGTAATTTATAATAACTAAGTATTGTTTTTTGACTGTTCAAATATTTAATCTCTAAATATGATTCTAAATAAAAAATGATATGACAATATCTTTTCTGGTTTTAAGTTTCTTTAAAGCTTTTTGTTTTTGTGAAGTCAGTTAGTTGTTGTCTTTCATCCGGTGAGTTAGCGGTGCTATAATTTGTCTTATTTCTTGCAGCGTTTATTCACTTATTCCGAAAGTTTTGAATGGTCACTCTAGTGCTGCGAAGAATTCCAATTTTGAGGCGTCACTGGTAATATAGCTTAATCCCTTTCGGAGTAATTGTTCTTCTATGTTTGTTAGTGGTTGCTTTGACAAGTTGACCACACAGTTGTTTGTGTTTTCCTACATGGGTGGTTTTGAGATCTTGATTAGTTTCTTCTTCAAGGTGTTTTTTCTTTGTTCTCTGTGTTGTTTACATGATATATCGATTACTGTTGTCAAGATTTATAAATGTTCTGACCTGAGTATCCTTTGTAGCTTCATCTTTTGGTCCTCTATGACGTGTTGGTAATTGTGGATCCAGTAATGTGCAACAGTTATCATTACGTGTACCACTTTTCTTCCACTTTGCTCAGCTATTCTCCATCCCATTGGACAGTTGATTAGAGGTCTATATCTTATACTTGTTGGCAGAACATGCTGACGAAGACACTCGTAGAGAAAATACGAGTGTTTTCGAATGAAAGCCTGCCTTTTGGCGAAATTCTCCAATTTTCGAACAACAAGAAACGTACTACGCTCATACGATTTTGAGATGGTGGAGGTTTGAAGCTCAGGTGGATCGTTTTGATGGAGTTTTGTTCTCTAAGCTGGACGGTTTGATCGTGGTGCTTCTACCTGAAGTTTGTGCTGATGGTGTCGTTCAGAAGAACGATGAAAGCTCCACGACCAAACCATCCAGCTTGGAAAACAAAACTCCATCAATAAAAAATAATCTATTGATAATATCCCAATGAATAGAAAAATTAAGTTTTTCTTAAATTTTCCAACGTTTCGTAACTCAGTACAAGCTACTTCTTCAGAGAATAAATCTTTAAAAAACTATGATTCATTATCTTGTGTCATTTTTTCCCCTACCAATTACACTTCTTCGCTTATTCTGACTTATTCTAATTTCCCTTTATCATATAACGATCAATTTTTTCAATAATTCACTCAGTAGTTTCTGATAATTAACTAAATACAATCGAAATAAATTCTGCTAAAGATTTTTCTTTAAAATAAATTAAATCTCAGTTTCACAGATATGAAATACTTCATTTTTTCTAGCTTGTCAATGAATATCTCCCAAATAATTAATTATTCAATATTATTAGTTAATTTAAATGGATATCATCTGGTAAATCTTTGAAAATCAAGAAGTAATAAATAGATAGTTGTAACAACCTTATTTTTGAGATCCTTAAAGCCACTTACCGACAATTCTCTATATAAATAAACCTATAAATTTTAAATATTATGTAGTGCACTATATATAAATTCATTTGTAATCAAATTGAGTTATTATTGGAGAGATCCAGAAAATTCCTCGAAAACAGACAAAAAAGTCTTTAAAAACTCTGAAAAACATGTTATCTAATTAGCATTCAATAGAAGTTTTGCCAGAAACACCTAGAAAGCGACAAGTCATATGTCGCGTTTCTCATTGTATGATTATCTATACTGTTACTGTGTTTAGTAGTGTTCCAGAAATTCCTGGAATCCCAAGGTCATTTAAAATACTACAAATACCCTAAATTTTCTATACATAAACAAATATCTAGAGTAAAGCCTTTCTTCCATATTTTACGCTTTTTCTTTCGTGTTCAAATTGTTGTGTAGATTTAGCCTGGGAGTTACTAGAAGAGCTTAAGAAATGGAATCTAGTATTCAATTAAAAGATTTAGTTTTTTAAAAATTTTCTGACTAGCGTTTTTTAGCGAGTTAGTTTTCTACGGGATGGAGTTACTAATCCCTTGCCCAACCCTCCTCTTTTATCCGGGCTTGGGACCAACAGTAGCCGCAGAGGGGCTGCAGGCGGAGATAGTTTTCAAAAATAAATATTTTATAAATAAGTAGTTTATTTTTATTAATGTTAAGAATTCAAATATATTTTGAATTCAATATTGTTGTATTTTGTTTAATTATTTATAATAAATTATCGTTTTGTTGTTTTAAACAAAACAAAAAAATACTCAATATCATATTAGTGGACTAATAAGGTCATTTTTATTAATTAATTAATTAGTGTTTATATTTGTTTGTTTGTTTTTTTCACCCTCAAAATTCACTGATCATTATACCGACTAATAACCCCTTTTGATAATAATAATAATAATAATAATAAATTAATAGGCAAATTAAATGGAATTCAATTTATTAGTCATTTTAATTCTTTTTTTTTCTTTTAATATAATTAAAATAGTGAAAGAATTGTTTAATGTTTAATTGTATATCATTAATTTAATATATTACTATGGTTACAATAAGGTTAGTTGATTCGAGTAAAATTTAGTGTTATTCATATTTAAATGATATTCTGACTTAATCTTATAAACAATTTTGTTAATGTAATTTTTTTTAAAGTACAGCTCAATGGGCTAATCATTAGTCTTTTCCGTTTTTAAGCTTTAGTGTTATCTTTTTGGTTGAATCGAAGTATAGGAAACATAGCCTCTAAGTAATAATCTATTTAGTGAAGTTGGATAGTGGCTAGCAGTGGGATTCAAGACGCGCGTTTCGTCCTGTTTGCGGACTCGTCAGCCGTATATAGACTCGCGTCTTGGATTCCACTGCTAGGGACTATCCATCTTTGCTTGTAAAGCTTGTGACATCAGGCAATATCGAGGCAGTGCGCACATTATGCACATATGCCAACATGAGACTGATCAACTGCAGTCCTAAATAACAATGGGAAGATACAAGTAAACAACACCAAGTGAATCTATTTAGTGCTTGAAAGACTTACCAATGATATATAATTATAGATAAATAACCAGTATATATATATATATATATATATATATATATATATATACTTCGTTTGTTTACTTAGAACTAATGTGAATTAGTGCATAGTATAACTCTTCAAAGTAATGTAATTAAATGCGTGGATTACGTCAGAAATGGGTTCTTTAGGTTGGGAGTTGATAAAACATATAGCTGGATACATGTGACGAACATTTTGCCTTCACTACATGTGGTGCATCTTAAGAAAAACCAAATTAGCCAATGTATCCATGCTAAGATTTTATAAGGTACCCAATCAGTCAACACGCTCAAATCTGCTTCTCCATATGGATGAAGACTAATGAGGGCATAGTTAAGGAAAATATTCCAAGTTTATGGTTTTCAGTAATTATTTTCTTCTTATGAATAACTATTAATAATTGAATGATCTTTATCAATAAAATAATTCTTTGTAGCATACTGTACATGTCTATCCCCAATTTTCTTTAAAATTATCCTACTAAATAAATGCTTTCTTATGAGTTTTATTAGCTTATTTAAGTATTTTACCAAGTAAACACACCACGCTCTTACAGAAATCAATTTTTTGGAATCTAAACCAAATCTTTAGAATAAAATGAGTGTAATCGATTCCTTACAGCGTTTTATATTTTACTAGTGAAATAGATGTACGTTCTAGCTTGATGAAAATTTATGCTATCATCAATGCTTCAATTTAACACATGAAGTTAATAGACCTAGTGCAAACATCTTTTTAGTGTGATCATGAATATTGAATGTAATTTTACAATGAGTGGGATCATCGTGACTTTTACACTCACGAACATAAATGAAGAGTATATATTTGAATGTTAGGTGGCTAGAAGTAGTCAGTCGGTGATAGTCAACTTGGGTTTCATATTACTTAAGAATGTTAGGTGGTCAGAGGTAGTCAAAAGAAAAACTTGGGCTTATGTTTCGTGCTAGTAGACACTAATCTGTAAGGTCGAGCTGCGACCTTTAGGAAGCTAATGCTTCCTCGTGAATCCGAACCTTAATCACCCAGCTGAGACGCTTTCATTAGACTATTCGAGATCCAACTGATATCCTTCCGATTATCTCTGAATACCTAACATCTCAACATAGTGCAAACAAAGTCTAATTACGCAGACGAGTGTCCACATTGCAACTTGGTGGATATTATTAAGTCAGTACTGCAGAACTAGATGAATATGACATAGGTCACAACTCAGTAACCAATCAGTTGCAAATGAGAATTCTGAGAAAGATATATCTGTATTCTCAAGGGAAGTGGCTTCTTACAGTAGGTCATTCACAGCATGAATGGCTCAGTAGTGTCATCTCTAATCCTGACTTTGTATGAAATGGGTTTGAATTTCATAGTGAATGTCAAGTGAGGTAATGAAATAACCAGAAATAGAAAAATGAGGTCACTTGATGACAGTCAGAAGTGACCTGAGGGACACCTAAATATCATTAGCTAAAAAGTTGACTGATTTTTTAAGGGTTATATATATGAGTATTTGCACACATTACTTGGTAGCCCAATAGACTTCCTCTTCCCTTATTGTCTTCTTGTTCAAGTGGGACTATACGTATCAAGTTATGTATCAACATCAGATCTCGGACATCTCACATCATAACATCAACTCCCTAAATAATGTTGATAAATCATTTTTAACGAATACGAGCTAGCTAGAAACTTAGATCTATGACTCCCTGTCAATTGTCATCAATGATCTAGCTTCAAATTAAGTGTAACTAAGTTTGTGAAATTTCAACCAACGCCGAAGACTAGTTAACGTTACATTAGTCACTACTAAGTAGAAATAATCTGTTTATCATATTTTTAATATCACAACAATTTGTCCTTCTTAGTATTATTGTCCATTTTTGTTGATTTTTTCGATATTTTAATATATTAGAATTGTTTTGGTCTATATGGAGCAGATTTCCTGTTAACTGACAATGATTACAGAATATGGCTTATTGAAATTAATTCAAGTCCATGTATGTCACCGAGTACATCTGTTACAGCTGTATACACTGCTAGTGTATTAGAAGATACTTTGAAGGGTAATTTATACAATACTTTCTGTGTTTTTTTCATTCTTCTATTTTGTTTGATAAACGAAGACAAATAATTCATAGAGGAATCAAGTTTTTATCATTGGCAAATTCTTTCTTTATTTGTTACAAAATTATTTTTGTTAAAACTGCGTTAATTATAAAGAAATCCATAAATTCTGTGTAAAGTTCCATCGAAAAATGAATCCTATCACAAATCAAATTACTTTAAATAATAAATAAATAATATATCTGTAATATCTCAACAGAAATACTACCGAAAATTGAACATTGATCAGTTTCATTATTCTTGCTTTCTTAGTTATTTGATTTATGATGATGATGATGATGATGTTTACAAAGTGTTCAGGTATGTTTACCACTCAGTTACAAAAATTAGCAAGGTAATAATATAAATATTAAGAAGTGGAAGCATTGAGATCAAGTGTTGTTAAGGGTGTATAAGAGATTACCGATTCCCAGTTGACTGCACCGTGAAAAGATATTTCCTCTTAAGGTACCTTAAAGTGGAACTGGATTAGTGGTGATCTTATTAACTCATTCATATGACTGTAGAGCCTAAAGAGAAGTTGACTGATGCCGTTAGCTCACGGACTTCTGTGAATAATTTTCGGAGTATAAACTCCATACTTTTCAAACCTTTCTATCTGTACTGGAAATTCTTGTGAGAACGTAATGGTGATTATTCTAAACACACATCCATTTAGTTTTTTTATAGGGAGTATCGCTGTAGATGTTGGTTATTTGCGGGAAATATCTCATCACTACCGCATACTAGTACAGATGGCAGTAAAACGTCGCCCTCGGACCTTAAATTACCTACTTTTGATTTTAAGGCTGTTCATGCAACTTCTCTGGTTAACTTAAGCCTGACTGAACAAAATTTTTAGAGAATATAGTTCGATTAGATTCCCATGACATACTAGCCTAACCACCGCGTCAACGTGGTAATCCACAGTACTTTTGTAACCATAAAGTATATCCGTACTAAAAAATAAAAAAAATTAGTGTTACTTACGTCGAAATTTTCACTAGGTTTTGTAAAAGTTTGAGCTTTCATCAGTATTTACTAACTTATTATCATTAACTTAAAGATTGAAGTCGTTTACAAGATAATAGCATATACTATTATCATGAACTTAAGTGTTCTACTGACCTGAATTTCATTTAGTAAGCCATTTAACAAACACAAGAATACCTTGACCTCACCCGTTCTAGTTTTAATCAAATGTCAATCATATTCTCTATTAATGATAGCTAAACCTCTATAATTTGATAATCTTTAGAACTGATTACAAACTAGTAGCATGTAGAAAAATACAATGACTGTCTTACGTCATATACCTTTTACCAGTTTCACACAACAATTACGTGAAGTCAATGGATTTGATTTTCTCATCGAACAAATTAGCAAATATCCTCTCTAACTGTTAATCATTAGATTCTTATCGCTTTAAAAATTCATTCATTGAATTATCGCAACTATTTATGTAACACTTGATTTGGATGTCTATTAAATAATAATGGAACTGTTCATATATGATATTTAAACTGGGTCACCGAAATTATTGCACTACTTACGTTTTAAGGTTTGAACTTTCTCATCATCGATATTATGGGCCTTTCTAATTGATCAATATTTATTTGCATATATGCACCCGGAGCGAATTTCTTAATTAATGCCTTTAGTCAGAGTTTTTAGCATATTTAGATTGTAGCTAACAGTTGAATCCAAGATGTTTCTCTGTTCAGCACTATCTATATCATCCATAAAGACTACTTCTTTTAATTCTTTATATTAAGGAAAAATAATCGACACCTGTTTTATGAAGTAATCCACTTTAAAATAGTTGATTCGTCTTCTGAACAACTGAACAAATAAATTTTATTATAAAGTGAGCATTGGAAGGGACTAAGGTTTTACTATAGCATTCTCTTTGGGGCTGTACTCCTGAATTAATTAAGTTGTTTTAGTTATGTTTCTAAAAAATCATTGTGTTGGACACGTTTAACTAGTCAAATTATATTTTCTTATTATTTTATTTTAACCAGTTGTTTTAGACAGAAAATACAATCGTAACTCGGATGTTGGACGTTTTGAATTACTGTATAAACAACCGTTTTATAATCCATCTAATATGTACACTGGTATGGAACTTTATGTAATTGGATCAAAAATAAGTAAACCACAATTGGAAAATACAACTATTCTACGTTGTTTTAATAAAACGACACTTGATTTCAATGGTCAGTCATTATCAAATCCAGAAGTGAATGTTATGTCAAAAATTGTTAGAGATAAGAAGAATATGTCTCCTATTGTCCAGTTAGTTCATAAGTGAAGTTATGATAAGTTTATTTAATTACTTAAATGGATCATTTCACTAATTGATCACTAAATATTGTCAGAATGGGGTTTACGGAGATTGTAGTAATGTTAATAGCTGAATTCATGAGTCAATCTAAGATAGACCGCCATAGGAACCAGGAAGCACTGGAAAGTCGTTTCGTCCTAGTGTGGGACTCTTCAGCAGTGTGCATCCACGATCCCGCTCGCGGGATTCGAATCCAAGAGCTTCTGTAACGCGCGCGAACGATTAACTTTCAGACCACTGGTTCAGCATCCGATGGTATTAATATCTAACTTCAGTGGATCCATGATCTTGAGCAATCCTTCATTCATTGTCTGAGGCGTATAACTGTCCCACACCCGACAAGAATTGGACTTCATTTGTCACAGCTTCTTACTGGAACTCCAGGAAATCCATCTTAAAGCTAGTCACTAGTGAGCACATGATTATTGCCAGAATGAGGATCGACTCCTTAACTCAACTATTAAAATTACTACAATCTCCACAATTCCATATTCTGATAAATTCAAAGTGACGACAGATGTTTGTAAGACATTAGTAGGAAAAATCGCACTAAGATTTTGTTTGAAAAACATTACAACTTGTAGAATAGACAAAATCACATTGTTATAGTGTGTTGTATTATCAATTCTTCAATACGGAGAATGAATGGCTTTCAGATACATAAGTAGGAAAATACGAGCATATTGAATGGCTCAGTTATGACGTTTGATCCTAACTGCAAATATATATCACTGGGTGAGCATGATAGTCCTTTCGATTTGATAATATAGAAAACAATTTCTTCCTTAGTTTAAAAGGGAATACTGTTCACTAACCTGTTGATTATTCTTGAAGATTGCTTCTGTCGAGTATTATTGTGGAGACAGTATAAAGAATGTTCATTTCATTGAACTGTAAAGTTAAGCATTAAACAAATACATTTTTATCATGTCTAATCATACATATGTAAAATATTAGTGTGAAATCCCAGTTGTATAAAGCCATGATATGACTATCAACAAGTGAAAGATACATGTTGATGGTTTGCTTATCGCGACCTTAAACCAGCAAGACACTTATGATAATGAATCTAAAACACATAACTTGCCAGAAAAGTGTCGATATTTAGATACACCTAGCTAGCTTGTGTAAAGTGTAATCGACATACTAACCCAGCAATGACAGAATTAAACGCCCATCACCACATTGATTCACTTTGACCTTGTTTGACTATGTCATGTTCTTGCACCAATCATAACCGTTCATGTATTTCGTAAACGATATTACGTTTGTTGACTCATTTTTATTATCCTCCAGCTACTGCTCGGTAATTGATTTATGTTGCTCTTTTTCCCTATTTAGTAGACTCAATAATTGTACTTTTTGTATACTAACGATGTTAATTTACGTTTTAGAAACAGATAAAGTCCATCGAGAGAAATAACTTGCTTGTTCTGACTTTGGCTAAGCTAAGACTGTGTTTGACGGCCTGGGTATTAGCTTGTAGAAAATCAATTTCTAGAGCTTGGAATTCTGAATTGAATATACTCTACCATCTGAGTGTATTCCTTTCTCCAAATCTGCTACCTCTTTATTAGTTACTTTTAGACTATACTACTCACAAAATATAAACAGTTTAATTTTATTTACTGAATAATTGTTTACATTTTGTTTTGATTCATCTTCTAGAAGGCAAATGAAATCAAAAACACGAAAAGAAATTAAGCCATCGAACATAAATCATGAGTATGCATGTACAACGGATTTAGTAAAAGGAATGAACATTTTATTACCACCCATGAAGTGTGGAAAATTTTCAACTGATAATCAGTCAACTGTGAATATAAATACTGATAATCCAGTCAAACATTCACAATCAGTAAAAGAAACAAGAAAAGATTCACGATCAAAATCTTGCAAATATGAAAATGGAATAAAAATTTGCAATGTTCCTAATGTTTTAAATTCTGTAAAAACTATTGGGTCTTTGACTGGCCTGGAATCTGGTGTTTGTCTATCAAAATACAACGATGATATTTCACATGATAACAATCTTTTAAAATCAAGCCGATCGGAGTATTGTCTAAAGTCATCTCTAGAAGAATTAGTTAAATCAAGATCACTAATAAATTCTCCTGGTATTTTAGGTGTTAAAGATTCCTCTACATCCAACTTGAATCAATCGAGGCTACAACTAGTGAATAAAGGTGAGCTGAATCAGTATACTGAATATGAAACATACAATAATACAAATCTATATTCTTCTCACAAAAGTCTACATGGTAAAAATAAAAACTCACAGTCATCATCATCATCATTATTATTATTACCTAAAATAGGCAAAGGTCGAAATCCAGATTCTAGTATAAAACTAGCTAGTTTGAATTTAAATCGATCGAGACCATCGAATGAAATAAAGAGATTATCAATAAAACTTGAACATAGAAACGAAAGGTTGAATGTTAACACAAAACATGATACAACTTCATCTAATTCCAACTCAACACAAACTAATTCAATTAGATATTTACATCAAAACAAACTATCCAAAGGACAATTACATTTTAAAGAGATTATAACAGACAAAGATAATAGACCATATAAATTTCCAGCAATTGTTAAAATCAAACCTGAATCTTCACATCAATCACTAATTGATCAGTCTACACTTACTGTAGATCAACTAGATACAAATTACATGCAGAAAATGCCTACTTATAAAAATTATATTGATAAAATCAAACTGAACATTTTACAATTTAATGAAGGAGACAGTCATTTAAAGCATATTAATCATGAAAAATCAAATCATAATAAGTTGTATAAACATTTACAGAAAAGATGTATCATTCTGCGTAAAATGAAAAAAAATAGAAAGTCACCAGCAATACGAAGAAAAGTATCAACTTGTCAATCACAATCAAAACTTTCTAAAGTTTTAATAGTAAATCAAAGATCAGCAGATCTAACCATGAAAGATAATTCTTCAATGAATTTAGATGAAGTTTACAAATGCCGAAAATTGAAGGACAGTAGTGATAATAATACTACTAATGACAAGAATACTGATAGTAATAATAAACTTAATGCTAGTAACTGTGATTCCGGAATTAATTCTGGTGACAGTGTCAATTTGGATAGTAATGATCCAAATGTAATCTCAAAGATCATTACTTCTTCACCAAAATCGTCTCTGAAGCAAAGTTCCACAGATTCAGGATTTGATGATGAGATATCAACTCAATCGAAAACCTTTTTACCATTAGATAATTTTTCGGCAGTTATTGCCAACAGGAATAATAGTGATAATAAAGCGATATCTAATCGTACTTCACTTTTTAGCTTCATTCATTCTAGTAAAATATTCGTTAATTGTCATAACACAGATGACACAAAATTCCACAGGTATAATATTAATGATAAATTTAACCTGAGATTCCTTTCTCGCATTGCAAACGATTAATTAACTGAAAGTAACATGCTTATCGGTTTATTGCAGTCTAATGATTATCCATACTTAATTGTCACCTTATCTCATTTTTTTTCTGTTCTGGATTGCTAAATTACTTTTATTCTCTGTTGTCTACAAAGTTTTAACTTCATTCACTACTGTAAAATCCTTGGTTTACTCTGATAACCTTCGGCTTTGGGATGAATTATTAAACAATTGTTTTGACTGATACATATTTTTCACGAACCATTTAAACTTACATCTTGTCATTTTATTTTAAGTGTTCCACAAGTATTTCTCCAATGAATATGTAAATCATTTAAACTTATTTTTGATTTATCAGATATTTTATTTGTTTCACAAATCGATAAACTGATTGAAAATCGGGAATGATGAAACGTTTTTTTTGTCTGAATACTGCTGGGTATTTTAGTTATGACTATGATATTACAAATAGACATTATTTACGAGTATTGACATTTTCAGCTTGCACCAATAGACGTTGACGGAACAATTATTTATGCTACGTATCTCGTCGCTTTTTCATTGAGGGATGGTACATTTTGTTCTATAGGAGTTTTAGCCCCGTCTAATCTATCTTATACAGAAATGCCCGAGTTTTTTTACTATTTCAAACTCACAGGGTGACAAAGACAAAGTGAATCCTGTATGTTGATAGGATTTCTGACGATATTGATCAATCAGTTTAACAGCAAACTAGATTAAATGACCTACTATTAAATTGGCATACTCTAAATCCACACCCTCCAATCAATGTCATAATCTAGATTATTGACGTCATGATGGAAAACATTTTATCTTTTTTTACAGTTACAGGTACTTGACATGCATAGTTAATCGGTTAACTATTGACAGTGTTGTATAAAAAACGTTAAATCATCAAAAACAAGTCTCTTCGCGTATGAAGTTAATTCCTGAACATAAAATTCACTAGATCTACATATATTTATTTCTTAAAAATTTTTAAGGATATTTTGTGTGCGTACCATATTAAAACTGACGATACTGACCAATCAGTATCTATAAGGGAGGCTTCAACACCGAATACCAAATATTTCGTAATTTTACGATAGATAGACCTCAAATGAGTAACTAACCTGAAATTCCGCAAACAATCTGAAAGGTGCCTACCTAATACGGTGAAGAATAGTCGAGTGATATCGCTGACAAATTGAATTAGACTTGAGAGCGAATGGATTTCGGTACAGTTGTCTAAAGGTCAAGCGTTTGAATGAAAGGTCGGAGGTTCGATCTCTGGTTATCGGATCGTGACTGTACACCAGTGAGAAGTCCCAACTCAGAATACATAAGCCGTCCATTGCTTCCATATTTCCAATGGTTGTTTAACTTAGATAGGTTCATGATTTCCATAAAATCCACCAATCTCCACAACCCCATACTGACTAGAAGTCATTTTCCGTTTATCGTCCAAATAATCTGTTTTCACGCCTTAATATGAAACGACCTCAAAGAAAATTTTTTATAAATCGTATAATCACACTCAGTTATTATATAACATATCCCTAATTTTCAATGCATAATATAAATTAGTGCTTCGGATGAAAAATAATATTATCAGCCATTTTCACATTACAATCTTGACTACTTGTGAGTAACTCTTATTTTCGATAGGAATTTCATTGCCATATAGAAAACGCCGAGATTGTAATGTATGGAAGACCTTGGGTGACGCCAGAGGAACCCTGAGAATGTCCACCTAATTATTAGGGTTAAAATAGGGTTATAAATTAATGTGAGGAGTCAAAATTACGATTTACAGTTTGACAGTAGGATTATGAATAAGATTTAGGATTTTCATCACGAACTGAAATGAACTATAATGCCAAAATGTCATTTAGTCATATGGATGAATGAATTTCACGCCAAGATCCAAGACTCGCTATCTTTAATCTAACTGATTTGTCCACAATTTGCGGTCTCGTCAAAAACTCACTAATTTTTCATGTTACTAAGTAATCGGCTGTAATTGTTTTCCAATTCACAGAATTTAACATGAAGTTTCTCAAATCATTATTTGTATTGTCAACGAAACGAGATGAAATATCACAAAAGAAATCCAGATTATATTTAACAGATTGTTGATAATCATGAAAATATTGAATGTTTAATGTAAATCTTAGTTGTTTCTTTTTTTTAATTTGCTTATATTACTGGTTTTATGTTATTTAAGTGACTAGTAATACAACATCAAATGTATCAACTATGAAAAATGTAATGCAAGATAATATAACATATGCGCCAAATTCAAATATTTCACCATTTATATACAATTCAACAAATCAATTACCATCGTCATATCATCGACCATTGTCATGTTCAACTAATAAGTGGATAATGAATAATTTGTCATCATCAACAATATCATCATTATCGTCGCCATCATCTTTGACAATTGTTTCTTGCAAACTTCATAATGTGAAAAATAAATTCACAATAAACAATTAAGTTTATTTATATGAAAAATTGTATTGATTCATTTAAATAAAATTCACAGAAATTTAACTGACTAAAGTGATATGTTTCTGTAATTAGTTAATTAATTCAATGATAACTAAATGAAATAATAAACAAATTATGTTCTCATGAATTTTTTGTTTTGCAACCATATAATTAAATGTTATATAAAGATTTTTTATTATAAATCGATATTAACTGAATGGTTAGTGAAGTTGGTCAGTAAGGGAGTAGATGTTTTGTGAGATTTCTAGTGTAACATAATGATATTGACTGTAATCAAAAGTATGATCCTAGAATACATAATAGCTTGTAAATGATAAAACGACAAATTCGAGATTTTGTAATAATAAAAAAATTGGTAGTTTCTGTAAGCAAATGAATAATTTAAAATGTTTTTGAGCTTTAACACACAGATGGATAAATAATACGCTATGGTAATTAGTTCAGAATTGAAATTTTCAATTATCTGAATCGAATGTCAATATGTAAAGTTTAATTTGGTCGTTACACAGCTGGAACATATTGAATTAAATCGTCAAATTCGTTATGGATGTAAAATTTTAAGAAATTTACAAGAATAATAAGATAGTTAGTTATTAAAAATTTTCAGTCTATACCAAGAACTGATCCCAGTTAGGCAATCAATGAAAACCGAAGAACAATAAATATTTTATCCTAGTATGAAACTCTTTGGGGGTACACACCCATGACTATATCATGGATTGAACCCAAGACCCTCACCTCTTACTAGTAGCTTTTAGCCTTTAAACCATTGAACCTGTAACAAATGGTTTACATCTCTAGACTCAATTAATTCACATTTTCGCTCAAATACCTTTCAGTGCTGTTGATGTGTAATTATTAGTGACTAATTTCAAGATGTAATTCCCGGAATTTTAGTGGCATCCTATGATCAGTAAGATTCGATCATGTTGTGTTTGAATCAGTTTCGCACTAATAACATCGGAAGATAGTTTTACAATGCCGCGAGTAGATCGAAGTTAGGGATGTAAATCAGTGAATGTTATCCCAGTAGTCTAAATTTTTAGCAAGGATTTGTGTGAATTTTAAACTTACTTACTTACTTACGCCTGTTATTCCCAATGCAGCATAGACCGCCGACCAGCACTCTCAAACCCACTCTGTCCTGGGCCTTCTTTTCTAGTTCCATCCAATTCTTGTTCATTCTTCTCAAGTCTATCTCCATTTCTCGGCGTAATGTGTTCTTTGGTCTTCCTCTGCTCCTTCGGCCTTCAGGATTCCATGTGAGGGCTTGTCTTGTGACGTAGTTCGGTGCTTTCCTCAATGTGTGTCCTATCCAATTCCAGCGCCTTTTCCTGATTTCTTCCTCCACTGGGATCTGATTTGTTCTCTCCCACAGTAGGTTGTTGCTAATAGTGTCTGGCCAACGGATTCGAAGTATTTTGCGTAGACAACTGTTAATAAACACCTGTATCTTCTGGATGATGGCTTTCGTGGTTTTCCAGGTTTCGGCCCCATACAGTGGAACTGTCTTGACATTTGTACTGAAAATTCTGACTTTGGTGTTGGTTGCTAATTGTTTTGAGTTCCAGATATTCTTCAGTTGTAAATATGCTACTCTTGCTTTGCCAATCCGTGCCTTCACATCTGCATCAGATCCACCGTGTTCATCGATGATACTACCCAAATATGTAAAGGTTTTTACATCTTCCAAAGCTTCTCCGTCAATTGTGATTGGATTGTTATATGCTGTGTTGTATCGGAGAATCTTGCTTTTCCCTTTGTGTATATTGAGACCTATTGCTGCTGAGGCTGCTGTCACACTGGTTGTCTTCTCCTGCATTTGTTGTTGTGTGTGCGCTAGAAGAGCCAGATCATCTGTAAAGTCTAGATCATCCAATCGCATCCTAGCTATCCACTGTATCCCGTGCTTCCCTTAAGATGTTGATGTCTTCATGATCCAGTCGATCACCAGGAGAAAGAGAAAGGGTGACAGTAAACAACCTTGCCTGACACCGGTCTTTACTTCGAACGACTTTGTCAATTGTCCTCCATGCACGATTTTGCAGTTTAATCCATCGTAGGAATTCCGTATGATATTGATTATCTTCTGAGGCACTTCTTAGTGCCGAAGAAGCTTCCATAGGGTTGTTCTGTCGACGCTGTCAAATGCTTTTTCGTAGTCAATGAAGTTGATGAAGAGTGATGAATATCATTTAATTGATTGTTCTACAATGATCCGTAGAGTTGCGATTTGATCTGTACACGATCTATCTATTCAACAGTGAATAGAATATAGCTTATAAGACTGTGTATAGGTGTCATGCAGTCTTTACAAAGATCATTCTACCTAATGAAATTTCTTATTTTTCATAAACATAATTTCACTCAAATAAACGTTGAATAATTGCTTTGCTTTATTGTATCACTTTCCAATATTATCAATATTGAATACCTTTCATATTTAGGACATATTAGCAGCCTCTCATAGAAACATTATTGATACAATTCATACAGCTTTGATGAATTTGTCGTACATTATAATCATTTTCTTGTATTGACTGTAGGTTTTTAATTTCCAACCAATTTAACTTACGGATTCTAAGTATTTGATTAAAAATTCAAGACAATTTAATATTTTATGCTGTTACGTAATTGAACTATAGGCTTTTAAATAGTATATTTTTTATTATCATTATAAGCGTTAGCTCATGATAGAGATGGTTTTTAATCCGACATATCTAGAATATGACAACATAGATATTTTTGATAGTACTGTTATTTAATTACGAAAATCCGTCAGATTGTTAGTAAATTATCCATGGAATAAATCGATAACGGTTTTATAAAGTTTCTTATGTAGTTAATTGAATACCCTATAACTTGTTGGATTTGATTTCACTATGAAAACACAAAACCATGTACAAGAATCATTATGAAATAGAAATCACCAAATAACTCTTTTTATTTTAGTACACGAGACTCTTTAATTGTGCACACCTATAACCACTTCAAGTATTAAATCATTCTTAGAATTTGATAATTTATACAAATATCTAATACTTAATATTTGATCCAATAACATGTCAATCATGAATACCGTTATTGGACACTTAAACAAAATTATTTGAAATGTGTATTGTTTTCTCTTGATAAAAACAAGTCTAAACATAATTTACACATATGTTAAACAATTCTTTTTTGAGTTTTTATTGTTTACTAATATTTTTTTGCGAATACCAAAGAAAAAACAAACATTTATCATAAGGAAAAATAAACATTGACATCTTCACTTTTGAACATCTTTTATTAAACAACATATTGTAATGGTCATTACTTGGAATTTTCCATTTACATTTTAAACACTAATGCGACAAAACCCCTTCTGGAAAACAAATTATTATGGAGGAAATTTTAATTCCCACTGTTGTTCATGTATATTGAGTACATTTCTACACACAAACACATATATATAGTGTACATATAGACATGCACATATAGACATACACATGTAAACACGCACAAATAAGGTTACACGATTTAAATTTATAAAGGTATTTATATCTACGTGTATATATCACAATTACACCTGTTGAAGTATTTCATTTATGATTAACTTTAATTTTTTTTTTTTACTTTTTTTTAAAAAGGGCGCAGAAAATTATTGTTTTTTTGAAAAATATGTTAAAACGCATACACATTAAAAAGTTTTATTTCTTAAAGAGTTGATAGATTTACTGAACTAAACTCTTTAATGAATGTGTACATATGTGTGTTAATGTGTATATCTATATGTTTATAGATTAATATTGAAGATGTTTCATATGAACTGAAAAATATTTTATGACATGTCCTAACTAAACAAGTTGAGTATTTTATCACCAAATAAATATACCTCAATATCAGTATTCTCTTTGATCTAAGTATATATATATATATATATATATATATATATATATATATATATATATATATATATATTCTTTGTGTATCCCTTTATCAGAATGTCGACTATCTCGGAATTATTTCATACATCCGAGTTCAATTGTTTCTTTATGTTCTTCCTATTTTACTCAAATACAAACGCACATATATAGAGATGAAAGGGATAAATAAATACAGATGTTTGAAATTAAAACTGAAGCATAGTTCTATACGTTGACATTTATGTGTATGTATGTGAATACTCATTTTAATGATCAAGCTCCTGTATATAAATGTATATGAGAACGTACATGTCATTTTATGAACAAAAAGACACAGAATAATGACCAACAATAAATTGTATAGATGTATCGTTTCATTTAGTAAGAAAAAATATTTATTTAACCACCCATTTCATAATTCAATTGAATTCCTTTTTTCTTTAAATTCGAATAGAATTTTAAATGAAATTTTCTTGTAAAACATATAATTATATGTTTCTATATAGTGCTTCGTTGAGGCGAAGAGTAGAGGTTTAATTGAAAAACAAAAAATTGTATGAAACATACATGCAAAGTAATAAGATGTTTGACTAGTTTAAGTTCAGTTTCATTGATTGTTCCATTGTCCTATTAAATTAGCTATATTCTTTTTGTTTGAATTGCGATAGTAGACATTATAAACATTTAAAGTTACTGGATATTATATTTACGTTATTCTATACTAAAGAGTTTTTATTGTCCTGTTGAAGATTAAATATAATCGATCATTGATGGCATTTATACATTCTGAGTGGATTATATCAATATATAGCCTTTGATAACAAATTTTAGAATAACTCGTCAGTTGAATGCACCTGGATACGATTGATAATATTCATCTCCAATCCTTGATATCAACTACGAGAAAATTCAACCCCTCATATGAAATTCATACTCGTTGAATGAGTTAATGGTGATCTGAATCCAGTAATTTATAAGATGACACATTAATGTTTAAAGTGGTGGGTACTGGGTTCGAGTTCCACAGTGAATTTCAACGCTTTCATCCATGGTGAGATTATGAATGTACGGAACTGAGGAGTCCTTCGCTAGGACGAGACGACTTAGCAGTATCTTCTAGTTTCGAAGGTGCTCTAATTGAAACCAATCCGTGACAAACTGTGACGACGGACCAGATCTGCATCGCCTTCGTGCTCCTCTTAATTCCTTACTGAGAAAGGATACCAAATGGTTCTGGTCAACCGAGTGCCAGGAAGCATTCCTAAAACTAAAGCAGCTCCTATCATCAAACCTTCTACTTACACATTATGACCCAGATCTTCCAATTATAGTCGCGGCAGATGCGTCAAATTATAGAATCGGAGCAGTAATTTCACATACCTACCCTGGCGAGTCTGAGGAGGCAATCGCCCACTCTGCAAGATCGCTGACTATGACTGAAAGAAACTACAGTCAGATTGAGAAAGAAGCTCTCTCCATCATATTCACTGTAAAAAAGTTCCACAAGATGCTGTTTGGCAGACAGCTCACCTTACTTACAGACAATAAACCGCTACTGACAGTTTTTGGATCTAAAAAAGGTATCCATGTATATACAGCAAACTGTCTACAGCGATGGGCAACTGCACTACTGGGTTATGATTACAAGATAAAGTACCAACCGACAACCGATTTCGGACAAGCAGATGTCCTCTCAAGATTGATTGGTTCGCATGCAAAACAAGAAGAGGACGTGCTTGTAGCTGCCATAGATGTTGGGGCTGAGGTTCACAAAGTATTGACAGACGCAGTTTCCAGACTCCCTGTAACATTCTAAGCCATTAAAGAAGCTAGCAAGAGGGATAATGCATGAAGATTGTTTGCCACTGCATACTTAACAAGTGGCCTTCATCTAGACTACATGGAGAACTCTTACAATATTTTCGTCGAAGAGATTTCTTAGCAGTTTTCGACTCGTGCATCATGTTTGGCCACCGTATCGTTAACCCCAGAAGTCTTCGACACCAAGTCATTAAGCATTTTCACAGCGGGCACCTGGGGATAAGTAAAATGAAATCACTAGCTCGCAGCTATGCATACTGGACCGTGATATAGAACAAAAATGTCGCAGTTGTTGGTCCTGTCTAGAGGCTGCGAAGAATCCAACGAAGGCTGAACCACAACCATGACCAAAACTATACGAGCCTTAGCTGGACCAATACAAGGCAGAAATTACTTAGTCGTCGATGCTTTTACAAAATGGCGAGAAGTATATGACATTCCGAAAACGATATCAGAGAGTACAATAAGATGATTGTCAGGATTGTTTGCTTGTTTTGGGGTTCCAGAGATCTTAGTGACCGAAAACGGCACTCAGTCTATGTCATCCTCTTTCAAACGCTTTTGCAGTGAAAATGACATATCGCATCTACAATCTCCTCCATACCATCCTCAGTCGAATGGCCAAACAGAAAGATTCGTGGATACGATAAAAAGAGCTCTGGTCAAAGGGAGAGGTGAGGGTATCCCAGAACAAGTGATCAGTAAGTTCCTAATGTCTTACAGAGTTACCCCTAATCCGGCATTACAGGAAGGAAAGTCACCAGCCGAGTGTATGTTCGGAAGGAAAATTCGGACAGTCTTCAACAGTATGTTGCCGCCCCGAAAGACAAATAAACTCACGAATGAGTATCGTACGGTCACTCGTAGCTTCCAGGTGGGCGAAAGGGGACTTGTCAAATCGTATCAAGGTAATAGGAAGTGGGAACGTCGAAACGGAAATGTACTGTACCTAGTCCGGAAAGGTGTCGGAAAATGCATAAGACATAAATCAAATACAAAGAGACAGTAGTACAGTGGTCCCAGAAAGCTGGCTCCCATTTCAATCGCTCGTGGATTCACCTCAGAAGAGTCATCATGAGAGAAAAAATAAAAGAGACAAACGACTCAAAGGAAAAGTTGTACAACCCTCGAGAGTCATGAACCGTAAGAGGAATGCAGCAACCAAGTTCCAGGTGGATCCGAGAAAGAAGTCTTACACACCGAACTTTAAAGAGGGGAGGTGTGACGACGGACTACGAGTGAACTCGAGGAAGCTGTAGGAGGCTCAGCAGGAGCCGAAGATATTCCATCCAATCACCTTTCGGAAGAATGTTCTAGAATTCCTACGTGTAGCTTCCCGATTGGACAAAGCTAATAACTCCCTGTATGCAGATTGGAGGACTGTAATGATGATTTCGTTCTTGCTAAAAAACTATAAATACCTGACAGTTTTGTACCATAATTGACACTGTTTGAAATAATATTCCTTTCATTAGTCTTCTGTCTTCTCCTTGCGACTTGGAAGGGTTTTGGCGTTCTAGTGCTCAGTTATACGCGGTATATCAAGTAAACAACCTTCTAAATATAAGACAAAGACAACGTAATTTTTTTAAATAACGGGTTGATTGAATATGACTGGGTTATTATAGCTGATTTCAAGAATAACTATTTACGTCAATGTTACATTCATCAAGATGATAAATTTTACTGAGAATTTATGTCAAGTGTTAAAATATTAACAAATAAGGTGTAATATTAATTCATTTGTGTAAATTTTAATTACAAGTAATCAAAATACACTTCTCAATTTTATTTTCGTATTTGTTTTCACTAATAAGAAAGTTGAGTCTACAATATTCCCAGAAGTAATACGTCCCATAAACATTAAATGAAAGTAGCTCACTGATATGCTATTCCAGACATTTGAGACTGATGAAGCCTCACTCGGTAAAGCCCATAGGTTTATCTAGGTAAGAATCCGCTTTTCGAGGCTCAAGAACATACCGTGTGGACATGATTTCATCAGAAAACCGTCAAAAATCCCGGTCTTAGAGCGCGGGCGTCTTTCCGGTGGCAAGTGTAGACTACATGCACACAGTGACACACAAGTTTTCACTTATGCATCCTACAACATACATACAGGTATATTCACCCACCTAAGAGGATAGATAGTCACCGCTTTCTTTGAATATATTTGCTGCAACTCACTGTCTCTTACTTATTACTTGCATACCACTGATACAAAGACTTTCATCCATGTACTTCATGAAATGACGTAAGCATAAGCACGGTCCCAGAGGGGAGGTTGATGGTCATCTCTCCCTAGTACTTGCAGTCATATCATTTTATTATGTCTTCGACCCGATGGTTTAGGTCGCCGATCTTAGACGGCATAAGGCGGGCATTTTTTCAGTTTATGTTCCTTTTGTGAGCCCAACACGTATCCTTTGCATATTCTACATACACAATTACATAGGCCGAGACTTGTTCTATTCAAATACATAAGGATACACAAAGGGCACCCCGTTACGATTTTTGAAGCCTCGAAGAGTGAACTTCAAGCAATCCAAGTTCAGGATAGGAGTGATGGATTAGTCCAATCTCCACCACTCCCCCAAGTTAGCTAGTAAGGCTGTCCCTACTACCCAGCAGAGCTACGAGGACGCCTTAGGTCAGATTTTATTACTAGCTCACTAATGACATTTTTGATTGTGGAAAACTGATCGATTCAAGTTCGAACTCTACAGACAACATTAATTTCCTTAAATATGTAAATACACCTTGCTAGTGAGTACCATCCAAGTTCTGGAATATTTTTAAATCAATTTTATTTGTTATCAAATAAATTACACTATAATACGGGTCTTTAAGGTCTGATGACCGCATTTCTATTTGACTTGAAAATTTGCAACTTACATGAAGTGGTTTAAGTTCTGAACACAGTAATTGACTTATGAAACATGAATGTAGTATAAATGCTTGTATATACAGTGTTTTGAAATATACACAAAGAGATATAGGTTATGAATAGTTGGTATTGAGAAGCAAATATAACTAATCCCCTTTTGAGGGTAAGAAGTGAAGTAAAACTGAGCAAAACTCAGAAATTCATTAATATTTAATTTAAAATTATTTATCTAATCATGCGTTAAACTAATCATTGCATACATAAATTCAAGGAAATGCGCAATTTCTATTCATATCACACGTGACCAAAAGTTTACATACATATAAAAACAGAGAAAGACAGAGAGCAACGGAATGAGTGATGATATGTGAAACGTTATCTGTAAGTTGCTTTTCTCATTTGTTCCTTTATTTATAACCTATAATTTTATAAGGTAATTATTTTGAATAAATGTTAAAAGTTGAATTTTTAAAATGAATGATTTGACGAAATTAAAATTTTCATCACACATACACATCTACTCACAAACATAAAGTGTTTATTATCTTTACTTTTTTGTATGTTAATAGAAAGAGAAATGAATAAAACACTAAATACATTGGTTAATCATTGAACACAACAGCGTCACTCCTTTTGAAACCCTTTTGGTAGGGTTAATACCGGTCCCGAGCCCAGGTAAAGAAGGAGGGTTGGACATGGGGTTAGCAACACCCATCCCGTAGTAAAGAAATAGTTTACAAAACACTCACCAGGAAAAAACCATTCAAACTATTTAAAATCTCCCCTGGGAATATAAAAAGCTTCGTTTAGAAGAATTTTGATATTTCATGATGAAAGCTGAAACTCTTCAGACATGGCGAGGCCTATATCTCCTCCATCAATTAGGAGAAAAGTGAACATAGAAACACGGAATGTCCGGACAATGTGGAGAACCGGAACTCACTTACTCACTTACATACGTACGTCTGTTAACCCTCATGGAGAAGCGTGAGCCTCCCACCAGAATTCTCCAACCAACTCTGTCTTGGACATTACTTTCAAGTCATCCTTAAATGTCATTCATTTATTTGATGTCCGATTATCGCCCCAATGTGTTTTTTGGCTTTCCTCGAGAACTACCACAATCATCATCAAAAAGGTACAAGTGTTTACAAACAATTGTTTGAGTAAGATATTGAATGTCCGCTGGCCGGATACCGTCAGCAACAGCCTACTATGGGGGAAAATAATCCAGCTTCCAGCTGAAGAGACGTTGGAAATGGACAGGACATACATTACGGAAATCATCAAACTGCATCACGAGGCAAGTGCTAACTTGGAATTCTGAAGGGGAAGGAAAAAGAGGAAAGCCAGAAAACACATTGGAGCGATAATTGGACATCAAATAAATGAATGATATTTAAGAATGACTTGGAAGTACTGTCCAAGACAGAGTTGGTTAGAGAATTCTGGTGGGAGGCCTACGCTTCTCCATGAGGGTTAACAGGTGTACGTAAGTAACTATGTAAGGTGTTCACGTAAGACGAGTACCAAGTACCACGAAACCCAGGTCCAGGGTTCCCTGTTGACTACCTCTAACCACCATCTAATCTCACATTTAAAAGTATTTAGTGCTAATTATCTTCATAACTATTTGGTTAACTTCAGATAATTTTTACTAGTGGCGAAAATTACAGTTAAGCATAATGAGATCTTCATGGGTGATTTGGTTAAGAAAACTTAACATCAGTTAGATTAATGGTAGTGATGGTCTATTGGATAAAACACTTGGTGTTTAAAGTTGGATTTTAACTACAGACATCAACACATTTTTGGTTTGAGCAGATGGGTAGCAACAAAGCAGTCTTTCATATAAAAAGTTCTGTTCAAACTGCATTAGGTAAGTTTATATTTGGTAATTGGATTTCCACTAAATTTATCCACGTGAGATGGTTTTTAAAATGGAAATAATCCACTATTTGACATTTTTTTATATGTAATATCATCAAATAATATTGATTTCTTTCATCATCATCACCATCACCATCATCAATACGAAACATAAAAATAATGAATGTTTTATATGGGTTCGTAGTTTTCTGTTGTTAGGATCCTCATAGCTTATTATCAGTAATTTATTGTATCACCTTTGACTTCGTCTGTTTCACAAGTCAAAGTTCTGTAACACCTTATAACTAAACTGAAAGTGAAAATACAATTTATTCCATTTTTATTCATAAGTTATTAGGTTTGTTACATTATTTTACGACTCTATTCGAATTGAAGGATACGTACGCTAGATGTTGGTTAAAGTGGATTATAGGAGAGGTAACAGCAAATAAACCAAGAAGCGTCATCATTTCATGAAGTCAATAAATGTTGATCTGGGTCATCTTGATAGGTACAGACTATCAAGTTAAAGTTCTCACAATTATTTTGGTTAGTATTTTGAGACATTTGATGCATGATTCAAAACTGGTCACAATAACAGAGATGTAATCACTCATCGCCTTCCACTAGATATTGGATTTTGAAATCATCCTGTACTTTTTAATTTTACGAATCATATTTTCGATACCTTGTGTTTCGTACTAATTTCGATACTGTTACTATTTCTTCTAATCTGGTATTTGTCTTAATAAATTAATCTCACTGTTTAATATGGTGTGATAACTTGGAATAATAACGGTTAAAAAGTTTCAAATTACCATAAAATAGCTTACAAAAGCTCAGATGACTTTCGATAATTATCTAATTAAAATCAACTGATCATATAAAAGATATTCGAAAAAATTGAATAATCTTTACAAATATCCTAATCTTGATTTGATTAAATTAGAATATTCTAAATTCATTCTGCTCATGATTATATAAAGAAATCAATTGAACTATCCTCGCCTCATTTCTATGAGGAAGAAGTTACCTTTTTGGTTATTAAAAACGTATTCAAAACGTGTTTATTTGTAAACCACAAGACAAAACAAAAACTTGATTCACTCATGTCTATACATAAATAAACAATAGAGAAACAATAAAAGTATTTAAAAGAAAGAAAGAAAGAAAAATTAATCATTTTTATTAATTCAAACAATAATAGATTCCAATTTTTCTTAAAACACACGGAAGTTATATGAAAAGTAAAAATAGATTTCTTTCTTTCTTCTTTATTAAATCGAAGAAAAAGTTAAAAATGCAATTGATTATTTAAGATTGGAATGGGATGAGGGACCAATTAAATGACATTACTAGATGTATTCAGTTTGGTGCATAGTGTTTTCTATACATTTACTTCCATATGCCATCTTCTGTATATTTTAAGGAAGTAATAAAAGTATGTAACAAAAATGAGCATGATCAGAGATGGTAAAAACCACTGATTTCACCATCAACAATGTTGTCATCACATAGTATATTCATTAAAATTTTCTTCAATATTGTGATTAGATGAAGTGCTTAAAGGTGTACGACTATCAGTATTAATATTATTATCACTGATATTACTACTGATAAAAGTGTTAGTAGTATTAGTAGTACTAGTAGTTGTGGAGGTAGTATTTGTTGTATTAATAGTTAAATACTGTTTATCAATTGATTTAATTAAATTATGTTCATTATTTTCGTTTACGGTTGTTGTTGTTGTAGAATCAGAATGTGTGCGTATATGTTTATTTAAATGATCACTTCGAAGAAAACGTTTATGACAAATAGGACAAAGAAAACGTTTTTCACCAGTATGTGTACGTAAATGACGTTGCAGTTCATCAGAACGTGTAAATCGTTTGCCACATAATAACCAATTACACACAAATGGACGTTCACCTGTGTGCCATCTTAAATGTGCTTTTAAATGACTTGTTTTATTGTAGACTTTACCACAACCAGGTACATGACAATTATGTAAATTTTTTCGCCTTAATTCACTTGCTATATTTGGATTTGTTAAATTTAAATTATCTAATTCTTGACAGTTAGGACAATCACATGTTGGTCGACCAATATATCGTTTAATTGTATTGGAATTATTATTATTGTTATTATTATTATTATTATTATTATTATTATTTAACGTTAATAATGCTGAAGACCTTGGAGGAATGAGTGGATGTTCAACATTCAATGATACTTTTGTTTCACCAGATAACGTTGATGATGGGGATGGTGATTGAGAAAATAAATTTTTAGGTATATTTGTCGATGCATTTACTCTACTTTCATTATCTATTTGATTATTAGTGAACACTGAACATTTCGGTTCGATATTCATATCTATGGAGCCATTAGGATTATTGTTAGCAGAAAGGAATGTTTCATAGAGTGTTGCATATTCAGATTGTCCTGATGAGTTATTATTATTATTATCGTTAAGATGATGATTATATGTTGGATATTGCACACTAGCAGCGGCCATTAAGATTGATTTATAGCGATCAGTTGTGTTTAATAAATTACACATATTATTTGACCAAAAATTCGAATTATTTCCACTAAAATTTAAACACCTCTCTCCGATAGGTAGTGGTGAATGAAATGTTCGTCTACAATCTGTTTCAAGATTTGAATATAAATATGATTCAATTGAGTTTTGATTGATATTTTTATCTTCAGCTCTTGTAATAAAACAATATGGATCGTTCATTTGAATATTTAATGATTGGTTTTGACTACTCACGTTATTATTATTATTGCTGTCAGTATCAAATACAGATTGATCGACTGAACAAGGATGATTTTGAAGTGAACTGAATGTGGAATTAATTGTAGGCGGAATTTTATCATTATTGATAATTGTTGGCATTAATGCATCATTAACATTATCATGTGAAAATCTATTATTTACCCAAGTGTGTATATCATTCAACCAATTGGATTGTTGATTCTGATATTGTTTTACAAGGAAATTCTGTTCATTTTTCAATGAATCAGTTTCTGTTATGTAATCACTACTTTTATGATCATTATTCAAATAATCAATGTTATAGTCACTATTGTTACAATATTCTGTCCAAGGTAAATAATTCTCATGCATTCCTGGATTATAATGCTTGTTTAAATTTCCAGGAAAATTCGTATCATCAGGGTTAACATAATGATGACGATGATGATGTTGCAAGTTTGTAGGATTGCTATTAAATTCATAATTTTCATGAATTGACTGATTATGATTCGATGAACTTATACTACTTGTATTGAAATTAGTAGCATGTATATTGGTGACATTAGTAACAGAAGTAGAAGCGGTTGTTGTTGTAATGGTATTAGTACTAGTAAAAGGATTATTGATATTACTTGTAGAAACTAAATTTTCTGAATTTTGTAAACGATGAACATAGGATGACATAATCAATGAGTTACGATAGTTTTCATCCATTAAATTAGTAACTTCATCAGTTACATTTCTGTTGTAATGCTTTAATAAAAATTGTTGATAATAGGTACTTGATAGTAAATTATAATTCTCTGGAAAGTTTTTTTTATTCTCTTCTTGTTCATTTAAAGATGTGGCTATTGTTGAATATGGTGTTGATACAGACCTAGAAGGTATTAATGATTGAAAATGTTCATCATTTGAAGATAACTCTTTAAATTCTTTAGATGTATGTATTTGTAATTCATCCGAGTGATAAATTGGATTGAAATCGTTGTGTACAGGTAAATTAGGTTGATGAATACTATCAGATCTTGGTATGAAGTGTGAATTTGTCATATCTGTGATAGCAGTCATATTATCTATATGACTTGAAGAGTATTCTGTGAGAGAAGATTGGGTAACTGGTAAATGCTCATGAGTTTTCCATAATATGTTCGCGGGTAACTTCACATCGAATAAGTTATTATCTTTATTTTCATTTTCAGAAGAAATCATTTTTTCACCCTTAGAAATAAATACAGATAAAATGGGATTTTCGTTTATATAAGCTGACATAGTTCGATTTTGAAGATTCCTGTAAATATAAAAGAAAGATCATAAATGTAAGTTAGTAGATGCTAACTTAATGATTTGAAGATAATGAACTTTATGTGAAGCCTGAAGGTTCTGGATTATATTCCTTGTGGGGTAATAAATGTAAAACCACCGGAATCCCATATTCCAATGAAACATCTATCTAATGTTGCTTAGTTTTCAGTGATATACCAACTGAAATCAGTACATAATGAATACAACTTAAAAATTAGACTGATCTTTGTCACGCTTTTTCAATAACACAATAAAACATTTCAAGCAGAGATGGATGATAGCTAGTTATGGGATCCACGATGCTCGTTTCGTTCTATCTTTGACTTGTCAGTCGGATGTACCCTCATCCATCTCTGGTTTTAATGCTTGTAAATTCAAGTCATACCGAGGTAATTCGTACAGGATGTAAATATACCAATAAGAGACAGATCAATTGAAGTATTAAACATCAATGGAAAGATTCAAACAACCAATACAAAAGTGAATAAAACTCATAATAAAATCAATACTAATCAGTTAGTGATTAACTAATCATCAGAAAAAAATTTTTTTTGTTTGAATAAAAATCAATACAACCCATGAAAATGAAGAATAAGAACTTCCTAAGGAAATTTTACATTAAATTGGTTTAATTAGAGTAACACTAAGATTTCATGTCATTATATCATTTCATGTAAATTAAAATTCCTTTTCTGGAATAAAAACGAGACAAAAATTCTCTTTAAAAAAACCAGGTTCCCTTGTTTAAAACAAACTGAATACCAATGATTTTTTATTCTTTCATTATAAAATAAATGATCAAGCTTGTAAATCATTTTTACTTGACAAAAAATTTCTCTTTGCTTTTTTTAATTAAAAAAAAAAATTTTTTTACTCGAAATAAATTTCGTGATTGAATAATATTTTTTCAACAGATGTCAAATATCCAAACAAACAAAAAAATTTGCTTAGCACCCACCACCCTTCAAAAATTGTTTCCTTTTAAAATATTAATAGTTGATTAATGATTAAATCATCATTGAAATTAGTTAAGTTTAAAGTATCATGTTGACATTATTTTCTATTGATGGGTGCATGCAACAGTCAATAATTAGTCAAGCATAAATCTACTAAGACATATCAAATATGTCTAATGTAATTAGTACTGATTGGGGGGATAGATGTAAGCATATATATATATATATATATATATATATATGCCCACTTGGATGTTAGTGTAGATGTTTATCTATTTGTATATACGCTTCTGTTCGTATGTATTTACTGAGATATTTGTATATAGATGTGTGATCCTGTTTGAATAGAACCTATTTATCAATATTTCCAGTGCTTCTAGGTTTTCCATAGTAGTCTAGTTTCAATCGACTCATAAATCCAACTATTTTAATTACTATAATATCCACAACACTCCTTCTGATTATCAATATTTATTTGGATACACTAAAAAAATTTCAGGTATTTCATGTGATTTACCAATGTAAAACATACATTAAATTTTCAATGAACATATTTTCCCTTTGTATTTAAAAGCATAATCATGTAAATTTAAAAGTGGGGAATTTTTTATTTCTCTTAGTAGATTATAAAGAATATTTCCCATAAATGACAAATGAATTGAAATTCAAATATATTTCTATTTTACAGAAAAGAATGGATTGCATAACAATAATTCATTTTTTACATTGAAATTGAACACAATATAATTGTCACATTGAACAAATCAAGTCTTGAACCATTGAGTCTCATCTACTAAATGGAATTATTTTTTTTTTAAATGGGAACCATTTTGTTTTCGAATGATTAAAATGTACAATTGAAATAAATATTTTTTAATTCCAAGAATAGTAACAATTGTATTTTTATTTTGGAAGAAACTACATATAAAACGGGGAATGATGAAGTGTAAATCAAGGTATTTATAATAAGTTTATAATCATTTTGAAGTGATCAAGATAAAGATTAATGAAAATATTTACAAATCAACTGGGTTTGAATCTCGCGAGGCGAGGTCATTGAATGAGCACAATAGGACGAAACGGCTGTCCAGTGCTTCCAGGTTTTCCATGGTGGTCTAGTTTCAATCGACTCATGGTTTCAACTATTGAAAAAGTAATTTGTTAGTAGATTTTTAACATAACATACAAATCAACCATCTTTTTTTTATCACTTAACAGCTATAGGTATTAGCTAGATTATTTTTTAAATGTTAAACAATGAATATTATTCATCTAAGAAATGAGACAAACATCGCCTATGCTAGTGAATCATCATAGTATGGAATAATTGATTCTACTATAGAAGTATAAAGAGTTCACTATTGTTAAGAGACTGTTATATTTTTTATTTGACAGTTGGTGGGGTCTTAGATGTATTCTACTAAGTAGTTCGATTCTAGGACGACACCATTATCCAGTGCTTATTGATTTTCAGTGATAAACCTAACTAATGTCAGTGCATTACAGAAATCACTTTAAAACTAGACTAACCTCCACAAAATTCATTAACAAAGGAAATAAATCATTTATCACATAAATTTAATCCCCCTAACTATTAGTGCATGTCAACAATACATTTTAATTTAAAAATAAAGCAGACATTCAAGTCGCTCTGATATTCAGTAGGTTTTAACTGACTTCAGTTCATGATGGCATTTACTGTAAATATAGTGAATATTAAATACTAACATTTTTTTCATGATTAACATATATACAACATGTAATTTATGGACAGTAAATTCATACACTTTGTTTTAATTTAAAAGTTTAATACACCTTATAAATATATTTATCATATTTTTTGTTTATTAAGAATAAGATTGCTGCTGATTTCAAATGAAAATAAAATGAGTTTCCTTCCAAAGAAAAAAATTTCTGTTTTGTCATGTTATTGGAAAACTTGTGAATAAAATCTAGAGCACATTAACGGGTACTCGGTCACCTGACCTGATCTCTTAGTGGTTGTACTACTGAACTTTCAAAATCATATTCTATTTATAGGCAGAGATGCATGGTGGTTAGTAGTGGAATCCAGGACGCGCGTTTCGTCCTATCTGGGACTTAAGGCAATATCGTGGCAATTCGCACAGGATGCACATATGTCAATAAGAGATTGTTCAATTGAAGTCCTAAACAACAATGGGAAGATTCAAACAAGCAATACAAAAATAAATTACATTCTATTTGTTTCAATTAATACATTAAAATAATATCGCTAGTATTCACAAGAATAATATGATCCGAAAACCGACTAAATAAATGAGTTGCATTTCATATATATATACCAAGTGAATTTAAACTTCACCCCATCGGACAAGCAATTGGCTATCAAGACTCAGTAACTAAGTAGATAACGCTATGGCGTTTGAAGCGAGTAGCATTTATTTCGAGTCCTGGAGTGAGCATCATATATATATATATATATATATATATATATATATATATATATATATATATATATATATTTAACGTATGTATTTAACCAAATTCATGAAATAGATACAATCACTATAAATCATTCTAATCTTTGTAAATAATGACTTAAGATGCAAAACAACCTTTTCAATTACACGCTCCCCTCTTTTTCTCACTAGAAAAGGTGAACAACGCAAACATGACTACTTGAAAATAAATACATAAAAATACTAATTAACCACTTAGTCAAGAAAAAAATCCTCCGCTCAGTCGATAATATAATTTCTGTCCTTTTTATCAACTACATCAAGTCTCCTCATTCACAAATTAAAAAAAACAACTTGATAAGTATGTAAAAAGTGTCGATTAAATATTTGTCAATACACTAATACTTAGTTGTTCAACTTGTAGTTAATTTTCAGATAAGTATGTGATAATTTTAAAATGTTTGTTTTTAAAAGAAAGAACAGGATGTTATAATTAATTATCTACATAAGTAGTTTGTAAGGAGTTAGACAGAAATAATTTACTATTGAGATCATGAATTGACTTAAAATAAAAACAAGGAAGCACAGGATAATTGTTACGTCCTACTACGAAGCTCCGCAGCAGTGCACATCTCATATTAGAATGAAGTGGATGTCCAGTGCTTCCCGTTTTTCAGTGGTTGTCTAACAAAAGTAGGTTCGTGATCTCATCATCATATAACAATCTCCATAAACTCTCAGACAAATTACTTACTATTCATATGGATGTTACCGTAAAGATAGATTTCCTACCGGTCCCTGAGAGTGACTGTGTAGTCTGTTGAATAAATCATGTCAGAAATAAGGCTATATCATAGATTGATTAAAATATAACACTTTCGATGTATTAACTATGAAAGCCGATACTTCGAACAAGAGAACACTGAGGTTCTCATAACACAGTAGAATGGAAAGATTATTGACAGAAGCAAATTTATTTCACTCATCAGAAACACGATAACCATTTTAATCAAAAAGTACTCATCTATTTATCGATTTTACTGACGTTCGATTATTAGGTTGAAAAATGTCAGATCGAACCAAAATAAGGGTAATAAAAAAAACTGTTTTACATAGAATTTATTCAAAATGCATGTTGTATGTTATTTAGGACGGAATGCACACTAAATGAATACAAAGAATACCATACTAACTAGAATACTAAATTGAGTTACGGTGTGGTCTTGTGTTTTTATCCTGTTCCAACCGTTGGATATTAGATTTTAACTAATTACCTGAATGATATTTTGCTTCCACATAAAACCTGGAAGTTGGTAATTTAAAAACCGACTAAAATTGCGAGTACACGCACTGACGAAAAGGTATGCATTAAAACATATTAACTGTTCAATATTACTTAATTCTCAAAATTATTCACTAGCTAACAACAAACAGTTCGTTAGTGAAATAGATACTGATGAATAATTATAGTCCAGATGGGCAATTTTAGTGGAGTCTCATTTTTTAAGCTGGACATTTTAATTGTTATTACATTCATTGTCTTCTTAGACAGCAACATTGGCAGCATATGATTCAAATGAAAGTGAGCTATTCGAATTTCTACACATTTGAATAATAACTTGTAACACTTTATCCGTGACCGGTGGAGCTCAACCCTATCAGATGTGAAGGAGTAATCCACCGAAGACAATGGAAGATGGTCGTGCAATGTTGTGAATTGATTGAGCACCTTTGAATGCCGTTTCAGTGGTCTAGATTTTCGGTGATCGCTCGCTTGACTAAAGGTCCTGGGTTCGAATCGCTCGAGGAGATAATGGATGGACACTGTTGAGGGGTTTCATACATTGACGAAAAAGCCGTTCAGTGCTTCCAGGTTTCCAGTGATGATCTGACATTTATCGGTTCGTGATTTCAATGAAGCTTGTTAGTCTGTTTGTGCATGATGAATTTTTTTACAAAAAGTCCTCCTACTTTTATCTTGACATTTTCATTGGATAAAAAATTCCCTCTTTTATATTTAATATGTTTTCTTTTCTCATGTTGATGCATTTTAAAATTTAATCACTTGTTTGCAATGTTCTCATAACAAGATAATTATGAAATGGTAATCATTGGATGAAATCTGTAAGTTAAATCCCAATGTATTTTACAATATTAAGTGATCATTTAATTGCATTAATAGTGTCTATAATACTTATTGTGAATCACTTAATCATACGGATTTATTTTAATTTGACCCTATCTATGTGCCTATCATACGGATGTACAAAACGTAACTGCTCAGATCAATATAAATTATTGGTATCTTATGAATTATAAGTGTAATTGTTTTAAACTACTTACATTATGTAACAATGTAAAATTGTGAAATGCTATTGATTTTCGTTGTTATCCGATAATATGAAAAGCTCTTATTTCAATTATAAAAATGTATACAATGTCTGCAGTTGAGAATTGTGAATAATAACAAAATAAATGTAGCTTAAATCTATCATTCAATCTGACCAAACATAAACAGATAAATTTTCAGACATTCCCGATTTATACTGCTGAAATTTATCATCCAATAATTATTATTAAATTTAGAGATAATACAATAAATTAAAATATTGTTATTTATGAGATGGATATAAAAACCAATAATCTGTTCAGAGATCACTTTGGTTTTTTGTTCACAATGAGTTCTTAGCAATGGCGCTCTCACTAGTTTCACTCCGAATTCGAATTTGGTTACAGTCAGAATTGATTTTTACTTCAGCATATTGTATCTTCGTATATTTAGCGAAAAAAGTGTACATCTAAATATATTGTGGCCACAAGTTTATGATACTTGAATTAAGATTTTTATCATATTTATGGTCATAACCTTAAAATATATGTAACATGATATTTATTATTAATGTTATCATTATTATTAAAAATATGTATTTCTCCAATGAATGAAAGATAAAATTTTAATTGTCAGATTCATGAATCGATCTAAGCTAGACCACTGTTAGAAACCTGGAAGCACTAGGTAGTCATTTTGTCCCAGTAAGGGACACCTCACCGTGCACATCCATGATCCCACACTCGAGACCCGAACCCAGGACCTTAGGTTTTGCATGAGAACGATTAACCTCTAGACCACTGAGCCGGCATCCAATTATGCTAATGTCTAACTTCAATCGATTCATAAAAATAAAATATTAATCAGCCTTTAAACCACTAAATGTAACATAATTTATGTGTTTTGTAATTTATTTAAGGCCTTCAAAGTTTATGGAAAAACCTCCGTAGAGCAGATATAGATTATGTAACTTAGTAACTACGCGGACTTTTTGAATCATCCTGTTCAACCATACATATAGCTACAAAGGTGTATGTAGCACAGTTTTCAAAACAATAGATTCAATGCATAAGAGTGCCGAGTTCATGTGAGACATTAAGAAGGAAGAATGTATTTATGAAATCTCAGCGAATGACTTTGAAGTAAATCCAACATTTTGCTTGGCAATATATTTCCTTGAAAAAGCTTAGACTAGAACGCCAAACAAAACGTTGGATTTACTTCAAATTCATTCTCTGGGATTTTACAAAAACATCCTTCATCCTCAATAGATTCAGTTGTTGAAAGCAAATAGTTTTTGAATAAAAACCTAAATGGATGTAAAGTGACAAGTTCATACTCAACACTTAACACTTTTAGAGGGGGGCAGTTAAAAATAACATGCAGATGGTTAAAGGTCCGCTGATTTAAATACATCATTATACTGTTTCTTTGGATGAATGATAGTTACAATAGTTGAAATCATGAGTTAATTGAAACTAGAACACCATGCAAAACCTGGAGTCACTGGACGGCCGTTTCGCCCCATTACAGGACTCCTCAGTAGTGCGCATCCACGATCTTGCCCCTCACGATATTCGAACCCAGGACATATTAGCCTCGCGCGCGAGCGCTTAACCACTAGACCACTGAGCCGGCATCCAACGGTGCTAATGTCTAACTTCAACCAATCCACGAAATTGTAATTACCATTCTTTTTCTAACATAAGTAATACGATTTGTGGTATACAAATTATGGGGTGATTTCATCATAAAATAAATCATTTTATTTCAACAGTTTAGTTCTGGTTTGATTGAATTCTTCTATGGAAAAAAGTATTTTGTTTTAACATCTCAGCAGTGCGCACCCACGATCGCTCCCGAGGGATTCTAGCCTTAATTGGTTCATGAATTCAACCATTAAATTTCCATAATAACTACAGAATCCGCTTTCTGTTGTTCTCAAGTTGTTTTTTATCCAGTGGACTAGTAAATCACAGTTATGATTCATTGATCTTGCGATTAACAATTATTAAACTGCAAAATTTCTAACATCTCTTCTCTAAATAGAATAAAATAGTGAATTTACTAAATTATATGGATTTCTTGCAGGTCGTATATAATTACAATTTGATTTTCAATGCAGATATACCAATTGAAGAAGCAAAAGAAACTTAAACGCCTACTTGACCTCTTTTTTATTTGGAGGTTGTCAAAACAAATCTCCCACATGAAGCCCGACCTCAGACCTTCTAATTGAATAGTGCACATGATATCTTTTAGTCACTGAATTGAAATTCAATAACCAATTTCTTCTACACTCAGTCAAGTTACAATATAATAAATAAAAATCTTATCAGGGAAAAAATAATTCCCTAATTCTTGTTCGTATTTTATCATTATTAGAATAATGTCAATTTACCATGAAAACTATGTCATAAACAATTGAATTATTCTATTTAATTAACTTAGGAATTTTAATTATCAGTGAGGTTCGGCACTGACTATAATTCATTATAAGTGATTAAACTCTACTTCAAATTTCGTAGTTTCATATCACTGATGAACTTAATTAGACATCTATTTAAAACTAGAAAGGATTGGATAGCTATTTCATTCTAGTATGGAACTATTTAATAGTGTACATCCACAACTTCATCAGTGATTGAATTAAACACTTTCAAGCCTTAAAGCGAATGCTTAATCTCTAGATCATTAAGTTGGCATGCAACAGTATGCATTTCTAAATTCAGTTAACCATCATTAATCGTAATATTTTTCTCATGATCAACATGGTTGAGCTCCATTGGTTGCAGTCTCTTGCTAGAACATCCGGAATCATCTATCGAAATAAGTCACTAATGTTTATAGTGAAGTTAAGTAAACACACTGCTGAATAGAATGAAATGACTGTTCAGTGTTTTTTGGTTTTTAGTTGATGTTTAATTAAGCTCACTCAGTGAAAGAAAATCATAAAATTGAACAATCTTCATACTTACACCTGTTCTATTTACAATTGTGGAGTAAATTACATTGGAATATAGTTGAAATCATGAACTGATCAATGTTAAATCACCATTAAAAGCATGGAAGCACTGTACGGCCGTTTTATCCTAGTATGGATAGATCATTTGCAGTCCTAAATATGAATGGGAAGATCCAAATAACCAATACAACAGTGAATTAAACTTCATCCAATTGCATAGGCTAGTAGCTGTCTGGATTCAGTAGCTAAGTGAATAACGTGATAGATTACAGTCCCGGAGTGAATATTAACTATGAGATGCAGGTACATCCAGCTGACAAGTCCCGAATAGGACTAAACGTGAGTCTTGGATCACACCACTAGCCATAATTTATCTCTTCTTAAAATCTGATTTTCTTGTTCCATTGTATAATTTATCTTTAGTCATCATATTAAAAATGGTACGAAAACAAACAAACAGTTAGATACATGAGCATTTGATAAGTGTTTGTCATTTTCATAGATATAGTAGACAATAAACTACAGTTGTAAATTTCCTACCATAAATTATCAGTGCTGAAATTGTAAAATGTCAATATTTCAAAATTTAACTTTTGTTGTTAAACATACGAACTAAAAATAAATGCATAATACTATATTGTGTATAATTGGTTTGCTTTATGAATAGCTATCTATGGACATTTTAATCACTTATAAGAATTAACTACATTCATTCGACTATATATTACGTGAAAATATTTTCTTCTACTAAGTATCCATTTATCATAAGAATTATAAGTTTAATCGACTCAAACAATCTTTAATTGTTATGTTAATTTCGTTAAAAATGACATGAGATAGTTGAAAACAGTTTCATGTTATATTCAGTAGAGCGTATTCACGATCCAAATAGGAGGTTGAACCCGTAGAGTATATGTTTCATGACAATCATATATATATATATATATATACATCATCAGTTAACATCAGTGATAACTGTATTAATTCCTAAATACCTGGAGCTTATCAATCAAAACTTTTCAACAGAGAATCAGGAACTAATCATAATATAAGTTAATTGTAAGCATATGTTTATAGTTTTGATGGAATGATTTTGTGGATAATTATTGAAGTTTTAATATTTCACACAAAGCCACATCAGTCCGATTTTCATTGGAAAACATTCGAAAGATCAATTTCTAAATTTTTTTCAAATAAAAAATTAACTCAATTTTTCGCCTCAAAATGTTACTATAAACAACAGTCACAACTACAGTAATGGAAAATGCTATATGTATATATAACTAGGGAGACAAAATCTTACTATGTACCCTGATTACATAATGAACTGATTACAAAATTTCTGTCGTCATGATGAAATTAAAAATTTTCTAATAAAACCTGTAATGATTTAATCACTTTGACCTATTTACAAATAATCGATCATTTGTTACTTAGTCAACACATTTGGCCCAGCCTATATATGTCAACATAGATTACGTAAATTAGTCTATGAATTCTATGTATTTTATAAAATTAATGTATTCAGATTACTTTAAATTAATGATGTAATTCACTTATTCTAGTTTTCAGGGTTGTAGTTATTGTTAGTTTTTTTTAGTTTCATTGATAAAATGTAGTTAGAATGTGACTATGTAATCGGGATACTTACTCAATACATTGTAACTTAACTTGCACAAAAATGATTGCATAACATAAATAGCAAGCTTTGACAACTAAAATTGATAAATAGTGTTTTATCCTAGTCTATATGTACAATAACAGACTGAATGTACTGATTTAGAGTCCCGCATTGGGGATCATGGATACGTATTGTTGAGATGTCATATTAGAACGAAATGGTCGAAATAGTATCGTGGATGCGCACTGCTGAGGAGTCTACTACTAGGACAATACTACCGTCCAGTGCTTCCAGGTTTTCAATGGTGGTCTAGTTTAGATTGACTTAAATAGATTATATCAGAAGGAATTTTGTAGAGATTTTAGTAATTTCAACAGTTGAAATCATAAGCCACTTGAAGCTAGACCACCATCGCGCGCGAGACTGATAGGTCCTTGGTTCGAATCACGCGGGTGGTGGGATCGTGGATGCACATTGCTTAGGAGTCCCATACTGGGATAAAACGGTCGTCCAGGTTTTGCATGATGGTCTAGCTTCACCTGACTCATGATTTCAAATAGATGTGACAATGATTTATCAGAAAAATTATCTTTAAGGACTGAGTTAATATTATAAAAACTTGGTTTCATATGTTGACCAGTTCAAATTACGTTATTATCAAAATCTATTTTTAATCTTAATTATTATTCCAACTTAAATGTTGATACTTCACTTGATATTGTTTTATTTGAATCTTCCCATTGATGTATAGGACTGAAATTGTTCAGTCTCTTATTGGCATATGTGCATACTGGGCGTATGCCTCGATATTGCCTTAATTTACAAGCATTATAAGCAAAGATGGATAGTGGCTAGCAGTGGAATCCAGTTTGACGCGCGTTTCGTCCTATTTGGGGCTCGTCAGCTGGATGTACCTGCATCTCAGAGTTCCAAATAGGACGAAACGCGCGTCAAACTGGATTCCACTGCTAGTCACTATCCATCTTTGCTTAAATGTTGATATATTTGTATAGTTAAAGAGTACATTATTTATGCTTATGTTAATCAGTCCTTTAGACTCTTACTGAGCAGCTTACAAATGAAAATCTGACTGACAAAGCTATAAAACTAAAATTTTGATTTATTTAACTATTCATTCAAATCCCATCTTCTTTCTTGTATACAAAAAATTAGTCTGACAAATAGTTCAGAGAGTGTAAATAATTACTAACATTAGACTTATTGATAAGTTCTTGACACAACAAGTTCAATTTTTAATGACGACGTCAATTCATAATAAAGAAGGATTTATAAACATATTAGTTATTTTCAAGAATAATATATTAATTTAAAATACATCATTTCAAATATATGTATCAACATAAGATTAAATGTAATTCTTACCTACGGAATTCCAAATATAATAGTTTATGTAATAAACAGTTCCAAATTATATTTTTGTATAACTATTCAATATAAGCAATTATCAGAATTTCCATAACTGATTCATATTTAGATTCAACAATTAAAAGAAGCAGAAATGATCAATAAAAAAAATATGTTAATAGTTTGATGAATTATGTAAGTTTAGTTCATGTATGTATTATGAATGTTGTTAAAAGCTAACAAAAATTTCGGTTATAAAATTTTGAACCAATCATATTTATTTATAGAAGATAGTTTTAAAATTATTGGTATGAAAAAATTAATATTTTTAATATTTTTATCCAATCGGATTTTAATATTAAATTGATCATCTAAAGGGGGAATTATTAAGGATTTTCATTGATGCTTGAAAAATTGATGGTTGTTAAACTATCTAGGGTGGCCTTGAGAGAAATAGATTAATGCTGGTTGAATAATGTGGTCAGTTTCTATAGTGATGTAAAATGAAAAAGTGTTATAGCATCATATGATTAGAAAAATGGCATTGGGAGAAATAATTTTTATTTTAAAATTGTGTTTTTCAGATGAACTTTCATGTGGTACTTTTTCAATTCTGATTTTTATTACTGTTATACTATCGAACTTAAGGAATGTGAACTTTCAATTCCCAGGGTGCTCAAACTATGGTTGTGTATACTTGGCTAGATAAATAAAAATAACTGACATTTTGTTAAACATAGTGAAACTGAATGTCTAATGTATCTACAGAATAAGTCAGTGTTTCATATGGTTGAGAAATTAAAAATATAAAGGCAAACCAATGTCCATAACCATAGTAATTTCTGAAATTATGACATGTGATAACAATGTCTTCAAACTGTAAATTCTGTTTTTTAGTCTGAGTTACCAAACTGAATATAAAAAAGTCTCATGAAATGATGCAAAATTAGTGTCTGTGTTTGGTAGTGTGCTTTGTAGTCAACAATTTGTTAATTGATAGATTAAGGTCAGTCATACCATTTTATTACATTAAATGAAATTTGTAGGAGTTTCTTGTAGTTTAGAGAAAATGTTCATTATGAACCTACAGTAATTGAATAACCATTAAAAGCTAAGTTAATTCGGGCAATTTTTTTCAATGATAATCTGAATATAATTAGTAATGAGCGTTTACAATCACTTGGTTGGATCAGAACGAACATAAAATAACCAATCACTCAGCGACAATAAAGTTCATTTTATATATTGTAAATTTACTGAAACTGTATTCAGTTCCAACTAAGTAGTCGAATTAGATTTACATTGTAGTTTCTAGTATAAAGCTGTGTGTAAGATTTTGATTTTACACTTATAATGAATGTTAAGCTATAACGAAATGGTCCTTTTATATTCTGAAATATACTACTCATTCATCTGCCTAATAAATACGTATGATTAATTATAGTATTCACGTTTATTAAAGAAGATCAATGTGACATAAGTACCAATTGCTTGTTCTGTGCTCTTTGTAGTCGAACACATCAAGGTAGTATTAGTAGCAATAGTGGTGGTGATAGTAGTAGTAATAGTAGTAGAAGTTGAAGTGTCTGTTTGTTGTTGATGTTGGTTGAGTATGTGTCAGTATGGTTATGTAAGCGTGTGTGAGAGTAAAATCTTTGTAGGGCATTGTGACAGAGAGACAGTGGGATAGTCGGTCATAGACAGTGTGTGTGTGTGAGCGACGAGTAACTGTATTTTATGAATTGGACCACATATGGTCTATAAAAATTGCATCCAACAACGATACTTCACGCCATCGTTTAGGGGTATAGGGATTAGTTTTCAACTAACAATAACCGCACCTCAGATAAACTTCATTGGCTACGGTACCACCAATGCGCAAAGTCAGCCAGACAAGCTCAATCAACATGTCCTCACCATATCATTCAGACTAAATCATCCACCATCCATTTGCACATCAAACACCGCCACATACACAAACACCACACCGAACAGCGCCATTCCACAAACACACACATCTAACAGGATAATTTCTATTTGCATTTTTGATTGCTCGATTATTGTGAAATGATCGGATACAAGTTTTCTCATCGATAGATTTGAGTAGAGGACGTACAATAAACGTAGCAGACTATCTTCAGTTGTTTACAATTTAAAAATTACAGTAATAAACATTGTTTTATTTATGAAACTTCAATAATGAGGACTTTTCTGACGCTATGATACGAAGTTGGCAAACCGTTTTTCTCAATAACAAAAAAGTTTAGCATTATCACCTTTTGTCTGTGAGCAGCTAGGAAAAATCCATGAAATCAATGAACTCATCTTGTTATACTAATTTCGTTCTTCTTGTTCTTTTCAAATTGACCTAATCGTCTGTTTATACCATCACACACAAGCAAGCTTTTCGTCGCATACTTATTCTACAACAATGTATCATCAAATTAGACTTAGATTTACTAGTGAGTAAGTGTTAAAGACGTCAACATCCGAAGGGAAGCACGGGATACAGTGGACAGCTAGGATGCCATTGGATGATCTAAACTTTACAAATGATCTGGCTCTTCCATCTCAAACGCAACAACAAATGCAGGAGAAGACAACCAGTGTAGCTGCAGCCTCAGCAGCAATAGGTCTCAATATACACAAAGGGAAAAGCAAGATTCTCCGATACAACACAGCATGCAACAATCCAATCACAATTGACGGAGAAGCTTTGGAAGATGTATAAACCTTTACATACTTGGGCAGTATCATCGATGAACACGTTGGATCTGATGCAGATGTGAAGGCACGGATCGGCAAAGCAAGAGTAGCATATTTACAACTGAAGAATATCTGGAACTCAAAACAATTGGCAACCAACACCAAAGTCAGAATTTTCAGTACAAATGTTAAGACAGTTCTACTGTATGGGGCCGAAACCTGGAAAACTACGAAATCCATCATCCAAAAGATACAGGTGTTTATTAACAGTTGTCTACGCAAAATACTTCAGATCCGCTGGCCGGACACTATTAGCAACAACCTACTGTGGGAGAGAACAAATCAGATCCCAGTGGAGGAAGAAATCAGGAAGAAGCGCTGGAAGTGGATAGGACACACATTGAGGAAAGCACCGAACTGCGTCACAAGACAAGCCCTCACATGGAATCCTGAAGGCCGAAGGAGCAGAGGAAGACCAAAGAACACATTACGCCGAGAAACGGAGACAGACATGAGAAGAATGAACAAGAATTGGATGGAACTAGAAAAGAAGGCGGAGGACAGAGTGGGTTTGAGAGTGCTGGTCGGCGGCCTATGCTCGATTGGGAGTAACAGGCGTAAGTTAGTAAGTATGTAAGTAAGTGTTAAACCTAGTGACAGAAACAAAAACTAGTTTGTTCATTGTCAAACAAACATTTGGAACACAACAGTCATTCTACCTTATCCGGTTTGTTCACTGGCCAGACACACTACATTAACTTTGAAATACTTAACAGACACATGGTCATTGGGACAGGGTAACATAATCAGAAGGAGAAACGTTACATATTCGACACTTAGTGAAATTATCAGATTACTTTATATTTATGTTTATGAATACTGAACTTGGATTCTTTGTGATTACTGAAACTTGAACTCATGTTTTGTCTGGTTTCGGTTTCTTTAAAAATATAGTATTTGCGCTTTTTTCATATCCTTCTCTCTACTGAACAACGACAATGTACCTTCAGGCCAAATGTACACTTATAGGTGATACGAACAATTACACTGACGATATCATTCCATCTATTTCTAGAAATATTATACTTATAGTCATTTATAAATAGAAAAATGAATATTACATCATTATTATTATTAATCGTTTCTCTTTTCCCCTTTTGAGATAATACTCACTGAATAAGAGGTTTATTAATGGGAATAATATTCAAATAGTTACTAAGGCGATCATAAGTGATCACTATAATTAACAATATCATTGAAGATAATTGTTTCAAAATTTACATTCCGTTTTTTAATATCAAAAGCTCAAATTATAATCATCAATAGTAAAATGTGTAAGTACGCTTCAATAATTTCACACATTCTGTCATTAAAATTGACATCATTATAATCGAATAACACAGATGAGATTGTCATCGAATCCATTCATCTGTAAACAGCTGATATACTTCAATATTCCATAATGTGATTCATGATGAAATAAACATCAAATTACCAGGAAATTAGGAAAAAAAAATTGAAACTTCAAATATTCATCTTAGAGACAATAAAATTTGGGTTTTTTTAATCATTTTACAGACAACAATGTAAATTGTTGAGATAAATATCGAATGTTATTTTTATATAGTATATAATTTGATTAATATCTACTTCTCGTACGAACGCTTAATCTCTAGACCACTGGGCCGGCATCCAACGGTGTGAATTTCTAACTTCAATCGATCCATAGTCTTGCGCAACACTTCATCCATTGTCTGAGGTGGATAACTGTCTCCACCCAACACGGATTGGATTTCACTGGTCACGGTTTCTGACTAGGACTCCAGAAAATCCATCTTGAAACTATTCAGTAGTGAGCACAAGTTCATGGATCGATTGAAGTTAGACATTAACACTGTTAGATGCCAGCTCAGTGGTCTGGAGGTTAAGTGTTCTCATGAGAGACCGAAGGTTCTGGGTTAGGGTCCCAAGTGAGAGATTGTAGGTGCGCACTGCTGATGAGTCCCATACTAGGACAAAATTACCGTTCATTGCTTCAAGGATTACAATAGTGGTCTAGCTTAGATCGACTCATGAATTCAACTATTATAATTACTACCATCTCTACAACCACCCATTCTGATTATATTTAGTTGTTTGGTTTTCCTACTGGCTGATATTAAAAGATACCTTAAATGACGTAAATATATTTAAGGCCATCTCATGAACAAATGTTAACAAAATATACATACATTATTTGCAAAATTGTAACTAAAATAAATAATTGAAATTATATATGCCTTATCTTTAACATCGATTGAATGTATATTAAAAATTGTCTGAATTCATCTTATAAAATGATACTAGATAATATGACGATGGATATTCAGTTATAACAAAATGTATTTTAAGCATTAAATTAAATAATGCCAATTACATCAAGATGCATTTCGTATTTTATACTATTTAATTGAAGTTATAATTTAGCAGTATTCAAGTCTAAACCTTAAAATTATCAATGTTTATTTAATTTACTTAAACGAAAACTTAGTCCTTGTAAATGCCATTGTTTAACAACTGTGTAATTAATAATAATACATAAAGAATTATTTCAATATTTAATTAATATAAATTTTCATTATGACTGAAAAATCATTGGTTTTCTAAATATTGTATATTGGCTGAATATTGATAGATAAGAGAATTAAAATTAGAAATACCAACAAAATAACTTCAGTAATCTAACATAAATGAAATATTTAGTATTGCAAGCTTGTTAGTTTTATAAGTAAAGATGGATGGTGGCTAGCAATGGAATCCAGGATGCGCGTTTCGTCTTATTTTGGACTCGTCAGCTGGATATACCTGCATCCCAGAGTGGGTGTTCACCCCAGGAATCGAACCCAGTACTGTTTGCTTCAAAAGCCACTGCGTTATCCACTCAACTATCGAGTCCTGATAGCCACCCGCCTGTGTTTTAGGGTGAGGTTTAATTGATCTGGTATTGTTTGCTTGTATTTTCCCATTGTTGTGTAGGACTGCAGATACACGATGCAAGCAAACAGTACCAGGGGACGTGTTAGGTTTAGTTTTAATATAAATATGATTCAGTTACAAATTATCTATTTCTGATTATTAATGATAGATTAAGTGTCCCAGTAATGAAATATTTTTTTCATTAACACTAAATATTAGCCATATGTTACGAATTGATTTTATGTATGCTATTCAGTATTAATTGTGTTTTTTTTTTTGTTTTTGTAAACAACTAGAAAAAAGTGTCTTGATCTATGATAAATACCAGAACTCTGTTGAGTTTTAGAGGAAGAATAAATGTAGGTGAGTAATTTACCATTAAATGAAGGCAAACGATATATGTACATATAGGTTTCTCCAGTTGTTCTTAATTAACTGAATGCTAATTGGAGTAATTGATAACAAGGTTAACTTGTACTCCATAAGGGGTGACAAACAGGCTCGAGTAAAGTATTTAAAAACTAAATATCAAAATAACGATAGACACGATTCATATTTATAATAATGTGGTAATTTAAAAGTGGATTGGAAAGACAAATATGGTTACTTCAGCAACATTTTTAATTTTTTAAATTTATTCTTTCAGTTATATAGTTAATCATTTAATTAGTAGAAATTTATTTTTATTTATAGAGTGATATCAGTTCGAGGATAATCAAAAGCTAACAGGAAATGCACAACTATTTCATCTTTATTTGATACATTTTAATAACAGATAATTACAGTACATTTTCCAGGTTAAGTTTAAATAGTGTCCAGATAAGTAAGATAAAAATCGATCGGTTGATCAGAGTCGATTGTATAACACTTTTACAACTTCAGCAAACTTTTGATTGAATGTAACTATTACTATTATTAACAGCATAGGGTTGTGGAGAGTGTTGAGTCATTATTATTATCATTGTTACTAAATATTATCACTAGCCATCTTCTCCGTTTCCAACTTGATTAACTTCACAAGTAATTAATTTTTTATTGGTGGAGAATGAACTCCAGTTTACAGGTATGATCAATTTTGTGCAAATCATTAGGTAATAATAATAATATCAATAAATTTAAGTTTATACTTTTCCGAAAAGACGATTTCCGGGTAACGAACATTAAAAAAAGTTGATAATATAAAACAATGAAAATTACAAAGGATAAATGAATCTAAGTGAAATGGTTTCTCTGTATAGCATTTAATGATTATATACACTTTATAATAAAAATAGAATCACAAGTATACATTAGTTATTATGGTATACAATCTGATAACACCTACAGGAATAGAATATAGATCAAACCAGGAAACATATTGGTTAAGAGTTGAGTACTTTAATATATTGTGTGGGGAATCAGAAGTAGACATCAAAAGAATGAATGAAAACTGGCAAGAATTGGCCAGAACAGAGTTCGATGAAGAATACTGATGTGGGGCCTGTGCTCCTCCACAAAGGGTAACAGGCGTAAGTAAGTACATGTCCAGTGTACATTTCGTTTTATGCTTTGACCATTTAACTATAATTGATAATCACTGGAAATAAAGACATTTATTTTTAATGAGAAGTACTTTTCCCATAAAGAGTATATAGTATTCATAGCAGTAACATATTGAGTCTATCTTTTCCGTTTTCGTGATAGTTGGTAGCCTAGGCCGGGAATTAAGGCGAATGTTGTGGAAGAGTAATTGTGAAGTGTTCACGCATTATGTTCCCTATTGAGTAACTATTTAAGATGTAACGAAGTGCAATATTATAACAACTTACATTTCTAACTTCAATCCATTTACGATATTACATCTTTTGACACTAATGGTACTTGTCTCACACCCAAAATGGTTAAACAGCCCAGATCCATGTTCCTCATTAGAACTTCTTTTGGTTAAATAATCTCAGGTCACATTGTTTAGTAAGTTAAATATATTTAATTTGGTTAATTTATAATCTAATAAAAGCTTTAAAAATCTTGAGACCATTAAATAACTGTCTTTTTCAGGTAGTGAATAGTTATTTAAACTTAGTACTCAAGTGGTTTTATGGTAATATTTCGTTTTTATTTAAATAATTGTAAGATTGATGTGGTGCACATATTATATTATTGGATTGTAGGTAGTTGTTATATACTAACGGAGAATGAATGGTAATTGCTAGGAACTATTTATAGGCTATTCTTAATAGATAATTATTAAGTAACCAGATTATATAAGCTTTCATTTGACCTGTTTACTACTGTTATATGATTTACTCTTCTTGAGTTATCTCCAATCTATTAGTTACAGTCTCTCACACTCACAGCCACTTTGGGATTGACCGTGTATAATTATTAATTTCTATTTTATGGTGTGATGCTGTCTGCTCTGCTTGTGTATAAACCAAGTATGTCTGAAATACATGACTCATACAGTGGAAGCTGAGATTGTGTTCTGGACTCAAACGGGTAGGGAAAGGTAAAAAGAACCAATAAGGAATCAAAGTTTACTCTAGACTGCTCGTGTTGGTTAACGCGTCATTGGTTTGGCACAGGGCCAAAGTCGTATGTGTCGGTGTTCCGATTGTTTATCTCGTCACGTAATAATTAACAGTACTTACGGTTAACTTTTATCAGACATAGCATCCTATTGAAATCAGTCTCCAAATGTCTTGTGTTTTATTATAAGTGAACTCTAATATAAAGCAACGGCATAATATGCAAGTGTGATAAATTGTATACATTTCTGGAAAAAGTTTTGCAAGACATTACAATCATCTCAACACTAAAGATTAATTTTCGGACAAAATTATAAAATCTCCAATGTGAAGCTCTGTGATTCCTTCAATTATGCAGGTCAACGCCAATATATTACATCATCAATAATATTTGGTTTTAGCCGTGATAATTTACAATTGATTGATTATTGAGTATTGACCAATGTCATATAAGTCAAGCCATTCTTATTCCTGACCAATTTCTGTCGATCAAGTCCTAATATGCTTATCAGTCTAAGTGACTTGACATCAAGTGCACTAAGTTGAAATACTATTTAGTAGTTGAACTTAATCGGCAAGAAACCTTGTACCTAGGCTGAAAATCCTCTGGAGAGATTCAGTTTCCTTAAGATTACAGGTACAATTTACTAACTGGTGTCAGATGGCATGAAACCTAGGTCTAGAGTATCATAACGACTATTTCTAACTCTAACATTTTAAATAGTGATAATCAGTTGACTGGTTGAAAGAATGAACTACTAGATTTTACTTCATTGTTATTAAAGCATTGTACACATCGTGAAGGATCTGTTAAGATAATGAAAAATATGTATAGCTTGAGCTGAAGATTTTGCAAATGTTATATTCTGAGTTGGATGGTCTAGTCATTTTCGAGGAGACAACAATGAAGCCTAATCGTTAGATTTTTATGTCATTGGCATTTAAGTGACTTACGAAACCTGTATCTTTCAATCATTTATACTGTAATCAACCTTCAATTATGTCATTTTTCTATTAATAATTTATAGATAATCAGGTTATTTTATAAGACGGAAAACCTATTTTCCTGATTAGTTGTGATCTCAATTTGTTCAAAGGCCTCACGAAAAATCATTACTCGGTTACATTATATTATTCCGTTCCGTTTATCGATCAACATTCTTGCTTTGGCAATCTATAACTAGTTTACTCATCAAACTTTTCTTTTATAACACTAACGTAAAGATATTATTAAAACCAAATAAGTGTGTATAAAGCTCGTCAATATTTTGAATAACATGACATTCTTACGTTTACATTATTGGTTTGTGTAAATGTTCAAAGTGCCTTTATTAGTGCAAAGAGTTTGTAGAGGTTATTGAGTTATATCGTTTACACCATGAACTGACCTTAGTTAAGGAATCAGCAAAAATCAAGAACGACCATGAAAATGATCAACAATGGGAATCCTCAACTTTACTTAAGATCGAATTTCAGATCTCGTACCTTATGTCGAACTATTGAAACCACTAGGTAAGTGGATTCATTGATGGGCACTCCTCAGAAGTCTCATTGTACGACAAAACAGCATTTCAGTATTTATCAGTTTTCTAAGATCTCTCTGTGAGAAATACAACCTTTAAGTGAAATCAATACCCAAAAAACGCTTTCAACCCATCTAACGTCTAGCTTGTAGATCCCATTTACATGTTAGTTTCACAGTTTTGACCTGATAATACAGTTGAGATTAAATTATCATCTGTCATTGGATAAGATCATATTCAGTTAATGATTTTATTTACAATATAACGATGGCAATAATGAAGTAATAATATTTTTATAATTTTTATTGTTAATCGTCATCTATAAGCTAGTTGTTAATTATTACTTTAGTGTTAAGTTTAACTTTACAGCCAACTTGGAAAGTAAAATGATTCCCTTGCTTTCTTTTCCAATGAGAACAAAATATTATCTCTGTTAATGGTTTTTCTATGTAAATTTCGATCTTTTGGTAATATGCATTTACATACACACGCATATACTTATATGCAATTAATGCTGATTACGTAGATTGAAACAAAAAACAATTAGTTAGATTACAGACAATGATGTTTAATAATAACATAGAAACAGTTTTTACTCAAATTGAATTCAAAAAACCATTTACCATCTTTAATTTAAACTCATTCGATTATCTTGCTCTCTATCCTGCTATTTTTTCCTTGACTATCTTTCTTCATTGAACGCTCACTCACACACACACACACACACGCAAACGTACATTCACATCTACATATACATATTTACTGACTCGTGTATGATTTTCTAGTGTTAAATCAGTGAAAATTTTTTTTTTTAATTTCCGCATGTATACAACAACTGATCTATTTTTTAATGTCTCAAATAATATGTTCAGAGATTTTTATCTCAGCTCAATATGTTAGAGCAGCATGGTCTCTTAGTTTTTCACTCTCAGCTTTCACTACACAAACATACACTGATGCCCACGTGAATGTATATACACATATGCACAGTTAAAATAATTCATATGAGAATTTTCTTCAAAAGAAAAACCAGTGTAACATACTAAAGAAATATATGAACTTAATAATAAGAAGGGTAAAACATTTTGTCAATAGGAAGAAAAATATAATCATTGACATTAAAGTTGTAATTATCGCTTTGTTTTTATGAAAATTATTTTCTTTTCATTATTAAGTATTGATAAAATGTATAAATAAATATATAAGCAAATAAAATGTTAAATTGGACATTTTTTGCTTGTATTGAGTACATTGAATGTTTTGTTTGGTTTTTTTTTTAAAAAAAAACGCGCTTTTCTGTAAGAAATATTTCAAATAAGTAGGATATACATTTAAGATTGTAATTTCCTTTTATTTATTTTTATTTAATTCAATTAAAAGAAGTTTATATTGACTTGTATAATCCATATTGTTTTTCATCCAATGGATTAATAAATGAATGAATGAATAAAACATTCAATCTTTACAGAAACAATGAGAAAATATTTACTAAATGCATAAAGATCGAAAATGCAAGTGAATCATAAATTTTGTTTATCTCTCATACATACGAGCAGCACACATCATATTCGGTTTCATGTAAACAAACACAAACGTACTGCTGAGGAGTCTCATACTAGGTCTAACATTAATCGATTCATGATCCAATCATAAACAAATATTGTCACTTTTGTGTAATACTTTCTAACATTTATAGCAACTAAGTGATTTTTTATATGGGTTGTTATGGGTATGGGTCTAAATGCTGACGAGTTTTCTAATTTTTTTTTGTTGGTAATACTAGAATCAGTTACTCGGTTCATTTAAACAAAATGAACTTTGGTGGTGTCATAGGTTTATAGATACTTCTTATCATCTTGTTGTCTACACTGGGGATGGACAATTCTTCTAGAAGTATTTGAAAAGGAAACTGGATTAGTGGTGGTCTTGACAACCTCTATATGCGACTGCAAGGTCCAAGTAGTAACAGCTTGAGAATGGTCACATACGGCATTGTTGCAAATGGATGTTTATGTTTTTAATTCATATTTTTAACCATTATCGAGGGCACCAGAAATTTGTATTGCAAAGGGTGTGCCATTTTTAGGGTTTATATTTTCATATCCCAATGTCGCTAAAGATTCTGGATATCCGTGGGAAACCAGCTTACTACTGTTGGCCGTACAGCTCTCCCTAGCTCGATTGAGTTGTTACGTCTAGCACAGTTGATAATTACTTCAATGTATCAGCTACAGTCAGAATTCATATAAGAGAATTCAGATAAAAAGTAGTTATTAGTTTGTGAAATTTCATTTTCTCTGATATGAATAAAATAGGTTTGGAAGTATGTCATCTTGAATAACTGTTGAATTTCTGTAATTGTCAGTCTCTAACTAGAGATCATGAGATCAAATAATCTCAGCTGTACTATGTTACAAAAAAGCAAATCTATTTTTATAAATTGTCTTTTAGCATTTAAACAGATAAACAGTAGATGAATTATTTAAATTAATAACTGATAGTTAATTTCTGAATACCCTGAATTCAATTTTATAAAAATATTTTACTTCGATTCACCTGATTTCAAATGTAAATGATTATCATCAGTGAAACCATATTAATAAACTGGGAGCTTCTTTTTGCTTTGATAAATTCACAATATGACATGATATTAAAAATATTTCACTGACAACTATTCATACTGGCTTATGATTACCTGTAAGTTATTCACATCAGACTTTATAGAAGTCACTTTAGCTACTCTGTACTTATTTGGTCTTTCTTTACAAAAACGGTTATTCCAGTTTTCAGAGTTTAAATCACTATCTGGTTTTGATTAAGCCATCATTGGAAACTTGAATGTATTGTATGGCCATTTTGTCCAAGTATGTAATTCTTCAACAGTGTTCACCCACGACCCCGTACGCGGGGATCGGACTCGGGACCTTTGGTTTCGCTTCCGAACAATTTACCATGTTAATTATTGTTTGGGTTTTCTTCAGAATAAATATTTATGATTATATTTTGGTAATTTCCAAAGGAAAAAATATTTTACGAAAATATGTATACATAACTTCCAGTGAACTATTCATCTGAGTGTAGATTTGAATATTATCTCGAAAAAAAGTCGACATTAAATGAGATATTATTCAAAGTCTTACAGGATTTCAACTACTAATCATTCTAATTACTTGTTATATTAACCTTTAAATTATTTTTTAATGAAGTAATGTATAATTTAAAAATTGTTGGACACCATCATCATACAGTGGACAGTTTCTTAAATCTTAATTTTGAGAACTGCTTACCAATCAACATGTAAATCTATACACATGGAACAGAATCCAAAATGATGTTTAAATATGTAAGCATGGACTATGATACAAGTCAACTGGTAGGTTTTTTAGAATTTAAATTGTGAAAATTCTTTAACTAATACAGAACATGTAAACGTAAGCCATTGAAGTCTAAAGTTTAGACTCTCTACATGAAGCCTGAAGGTCCTTGGCTCGATTCCTGATAGGATCATCAATGTATATTGTTAAGGAGTCTCATACTAGAACAAAATAGTTTTCCAATGCTTTCTATTTAGCTACAGACTAACTGTAATGAAACTCTTAATTTGAAAGTGTTATTCAATCTTCCGTGATCCCACTGACTCTCTAGTCGGTGCAAGTTTCTGATGAAAACAGTTAGACTGAATTTTTTCCATCATATCAACTAGTTGAAAATGTTAATTCACAACAAAAATCTGATTTATAAGTTGATTAGCAATTCAAACAAACAAACAAAACAAATTGATAAACTCAGTCAAGTAAATATTAATTTTAAAAAACAATCTCCATTGATCACTTATCTTCTAATTGCAAAGAAAATTGATCTCAATGTATTAGTGGAATAGTAGTATCTATTATTTTGTTTTAGTTAGATAATCAATATACACTAGTCGAAAATTGCATTAAATTATCTAATTTAATAGTAGTAATCAGGAAAATTAATCGTAACCACTGGTATCTGCATGACCAGTACACACAACAACAACAACAACTGCTACATAGTTGGCTAAATAAAAATTTTCTTCACACTAAATTGCGTCATACCGTAGTTGATTTCTTTTATTCTGTTATGCTTTTGGTTGCTATGTTGATGTTCCCACCAACTCCCTCAATCTTCCATTATTTATGCGTGTATGTGTGTGAGCAAGATTGAAAGCATGCACGTTTACGTGCATACATCGCTCCCTCACTGTACATATTTCTATGTATACATCTGCGATACAGAAGCTTTCATATAGATAAGGTGTAAATGTCAACAGTAAAAACTGACTAAATCAACCTATAATTAGTACCTTAGGTATCAGAAGACACACACACACATACGCAGGAAGTGTGTGAAAGAAAGATGGAATAAAATAAATTTATTCGAATGTCTTTAGTTAAAAGTCTCAATACTTTTATGTATATATATATATATAGTTATTCGCTTGTTTACTAAAAAATGTCTGTCAGTTTACAAATAAGCATAGAAAACATTTAATGTGTTACTTTATATTGTTGTCATTGTAACACCTGAAATTTGCGTATTAATTGAGTAAAAGCAATATTAGTTAGTTGTAGAGAGAAATAAAAATAATATCTTCTTAGCATGTGGTCTATCTTAGTCGTTCGTTTGTTTTAACCATCATCTGTTGATCAAATTTCCAAATCTGAAAACGTTGGTAACAAAAAGAAAAATAGTATAGATTATTTCCGACAGTCTGTAGAACCTTGAATTTCCTGTTTTCTTAATAAAAATGACGTAATTACTAAAATATTTAAATCATTATTACATTTCTGATATAAACACTAAGAATTGAAGCTAATCATTTTGAGTATATATATATATATATATATATATATATATATATATATATATATATATATATAATGAGTGATAATAAATTTTAATCTAGTCGAACTCCTATTTTTGATTTCCATACAATTACTCTTCGGTAAATTACCATACTCAATATGTTAGAAATTAGTTCTTGATTAAGATCATGAATCGGCTAATGTTAGATCACTGGATGATCGTTTCGTCCTAGTGTGGGACTCCTTAGCAGTGTGCATCCACGATTCCGCACGCAGGACTCGAACCCAGGATTTTCGGGACCGCACGCAAACTTTTAATATCTAGACCACTTTTCCGGCACCCAACAGCGTTAATGTCTAATTACAACCAATCCAAGAGATTGCGCGACCATTTTCCATCGTCTGAGGCAGATACCTGTTTCTCCTGACATGGATTAACTCCAATGGTCACGGCTTCTCATTAGAACTCTGAGAATTACCTCTCAAAGCTAGTCACTAGTGGTTAATAGCAGCATGTAAATTATTGTTCTAGTTGTATTCAACTTTTATAAATTCAATTGTATAGGAAATTTCTTTGTTTGTTACTCTCAGTAGGATACGTTTACAACTGATTGATTAACGTGTATTGACCAGTGTCATGTTTGGCTTATCTTTTTGTGTTAATCGAATTCTATTGATTAAATTAATTTGTGATTGTAAGTCTAAGTGTTTTAATATATTAAAAAACTACGTTAGAATTTTAGGCGACTGGAAGCAGTTAACAGGAGTTCAGTCGCTGTCTGTATAGCTCATTAGGAATGTCTGGAACTATGAAAATGAGTAAAACGGATTTTATCTCATATATATCATCATTTTCTTCAAGGCTTCAGTCCTATTTTATTGATCATAGTTAACTAATACGAAATCTACACCTAGGAGAGTTTTCTGGTCATTTAAAATCTTAATGAAATACATGATATACTTTATAATCTGTTTAAAACTCATTACTTGGATATATCTCCATTCAAATATTAATGTTGATATTAAGGCTCGAGACCAGTACATTTTCAACTTCAAAAGTCAATCAAAAGATACTAACTATTAAAATTATCTTTAAAAAAAGATAACTTGAATATTCTATTATCAATTTATTCAACATGTAGATAGAGTTAATCAATGAACTCTTTATGTAATTATTAACTTGTAATTAAAATGATAACGGTATTATTTTCAATAAAACAGTTATAATACAACGTTTTTTAAGAAAAAAAAAGTCAGTTTGTTTAAATATTTATTTATTTTGCAAGATAAAGAAAGAGCGAGGTTAGAGAGAGAGAGAGAGAAAAAAAATGATAAGAATGAAAACTATAATTAATATGATTTTTTCTTAAAAAATAAGCGAAAATTTTACAATTACCCACATCAATTTATTATATAAATGAAATGACGAATGATTTACAAAAAATCTATTGAAACATGGAAAGAAAAAAAAGAAAAAGAAGGGAAAGAAAGAAAGAAAATAAACAGTAACACCATCAATGATAACAGACTATCAATTACTACCCTACTATTATTAAATTATTGTTTATTTTTTCCCAGAATAAAAGAGTTGAATGTAGAATGAGAAAATAAAGTAAATAAAATTTGTTTAAAAGAAAGAAGGATAACTGTATTTCTGTTTTATTGATTAAAGAATCGTTTATAAAGGAAATAGTTTAGATTTAATAGTAAATAAACTAACTGGTTAAATAAACATAGAGATTGATTATAAATTGGAAATAATAATAATAATAATAATAATAATAATAATAATAATATAGTAGGATTTTGTTTAATTGTCTGGATTAATAAAATGTGAAACAATGAAAAACAACAGGAATTTTTAATTCAATTTATAATGGTTTTAATTATTTTGTTGTTGAAATATTCGATTGGAATTTAATGAATCTTGCTTGGTATATATACATTCTGTACTAATTACTTTGATATAACAATTATGGCATAGGTTAATGTGGAATAAATAGAATATGGCTAGCAGTGGAGTTCAATATGCTTTTTACATCCTATTTTAAGCTAAGTGGCTCAGGTACATTCAGATGGCAAGCTCCAAATAGAAAGAAACGCACATCCTAGATTTCATTACTAATCACATCCCACTTATTCATTTTTTGTCTATTCTGTTTGATTACATTAATTTGCAAGTATTTTTCTACGGAGAGATCTTTTTACTTACTTAAGCCTATTGCTCTTCGTGGAGGAGAATAGGTTGTCCACTAGAATTCTTCATAAAACTCTGTACTGGGCAGTGTTTCCCAGTTTTTACCAGTCGATATTCATTATTTTGATGTCTGTTTCCCATTCCCGACGCAATATGTTCATTGGTCTTCCTCTTTTCATTTTCCCTTCTATCGTATTTTTCTAATTTTCTCTTCAGTTGAAAGTTGATTTATTCTCTTACACAATAGGTTGTGCCTGAGAACTAATTATGACGTAATAATCATGAGAACAAAATAATCATAAAGACAGTAAATAATGAAAATTGAATTTACTTAAATTTGTTAACCAGTTTTATTATGGAGTTGTTTTGCATAAAACCAACTGGGAAACAATTATTTCTTGGCTGGAGAATAATAAAAAAACAAATAACTATGAGGCCATTTGAAATGAGGACAAAAAGATCTAGGTTTCTAGGTGATCACATATTCAATTAATCAGTGAATTATAATGCCATAATTTACATTCCAGATATTTTAGTCTATTTGCGATCTAACGCGATATTAAGTTATTTACTGTGTTAATAAATTAAAAACAGCAATTTTAATGAAATAATATAAATCCGTTGATCTCGTTGACTTTTTTTCTAACTATTTTGAGCTTTATATTTTAAAAGAGTATTAAACAAAGTTGAGTTAACAGAATAACATAGCGGCAGACGCATCTGATTATGGCATTGGAGCGGTGATTCTTCATAAATTTCCTAATGGGTCACAAAAAGCTATTCTTCATGCTTCACGCACTCTTACTGCGGCTGAAAAGAATTACAGTCAAATCGAGAAGGAGGCTTTAGCCCTAGTGTTTGCGGTCAGGAAGTTCCACAAGATGCTATACGGTAGGAAATTTACATTGCAAACTGATCATGGACTGTTGCTGGCTATATTTGGCTCTAAGAAAGGAATACCCATCCACGTTGCAAATCGGCTGACTAGGTGGGCTACTGTAGTGACCTACTTTTGTCAACAGAACGCGATTGGTTCAATGAAAACAATTATTATTATAACCAATTGTTTGTTTAACTGTGCTAATGACAGCCATTATACTTACTTTCCCGTTGACTTTGAACTTGTACGAATTTGGTTACGCTCAGTAACCACGCTTGTACTCCTTTGGCACGATCTCGGTATTCTTTCGATACCACGAGATCGCCAACAAATACATCTCGACTACAGCCATCATCTGTCTTCTGATATTGGCCTACGGGGATCTTATTGGTTAATTGGCACGTAGTCTTGTAGCGGTGTTCATAGTCAAGCTCAAATCGACACCACGCTACATTTGGTGAGCCAACTATTGGAACACGCCTCAACCTCGGTCAAATCTTTCAAAGAAGGCAATTCGGTGAGTCTATTGTTTTATCTATCCACGTCTGTCATATATTTTCATATTAATTTTTAATATATAATATATTTGACATGACGGATAACGATAAGAATAGTATTAATATAATAGACTCCGATGTACGCGTACCGAACCCTCGGCACTTTTTATTCGCGTGACGATAAATTCCACGCTTTATTCGAGAAATTCCCCAGATTAACTAAACCACTCGAGGAGATTTCATCGGTGACCAATCGTGTGGTACACCACATAGTCACCCGCGGACCACCAGTCACCGCAAGACCACGCCGACTGGCACCGGACAAACTAGCCTTCGCTAAACGTGAGTTTGACAACTTACTATCTGCTGGTATTATTCGTCCTTCTCACAGTCCTTGGGCCTCTCCTTTACACATGGTGCGCAAAAAGGATGGGGTTAGTTGGAGACCATGCGGCGACTACCGAGCATTAAACGTAGTTACGCGCTTTGATAGCTACCCCATTCCCCACATACACGACATCACGGCATCGCTCAAGGACACGACTATCTTTTCTAAAATCGATCTGGTACGAGCATATCACCAGATCCCAGTCGCTCTTGAAGACATCGAAAAAACTGCTATCACGACTCCTTTCGGTCTGTTTGAGTTCCTACGAATGCCATTTGGATTACGGAATGCTGCTCAAACTTTCCAAAGGTTTATCAATAGCATAGTACGAGACTTGGATTTTGTTCACGTCTATATTGATGACCTGCTGATCGCATCATCAAACGTAGATGAACATTATCAACACCTAACGCTATTATTCCAACGTCTTTCGGATAATGGAATAGTAGTCAACCCAGAGAAATGTGAATTGGGCAAATCAGAAATAATATTTCTGGGTCAGATCATCAGACAAGAGGGTATTCTGCCTAGCAAGGACAAAGTTCGAGCAGTTAAGGAGTACAACGTGCTGTCTTCACTCAAGGAACTGAAGGCTTTTCTCGGTTTGGTTAACTTCTACCGACGTTTCATCCCTCACGCGGCAGAACGGTTACGACCATTAACCGATTTACTACGCGGTAATCCATGCAAATTAGAATTGGACGATACCGCATGTACTGTATTCTCAGAGATCAAAACGGCTCTCGCTGAAGTTACACTTCTCGCTCATCCTGACCCATCAGCCACGCTTAGTATAGCGGTTGATGCATCAGATTTCGCTATAGGAGCCGTCATGCAACAGAATATCTCCGGTAGTTGGCAACCGCTTGAATTTTTCTCACGACGCCCTACTCCCACGGAGACGAGATATAGCGCTTTTGGTCGCGAGCTGCTTGCAGCCTACTGCGCCATCAAACATTTCCGGCACGCAGTAGAAGGACGCCAATTCATTTTATTCACCGACCATAAGCCCTTAACGTATGCCCTGCATACCAAGTCTGACCGCTACTCACCACGAGAGTGCAGACATTTGGACTATATCTCCCAGTTCACGACAGACCTTCATCACATTAAAGGCGAGTCGAACTATGTTGCCGATGCTCTATCACGTATCCAGACGAATGCAGTTACCTTACCGTTGCTCGATCTTCCTGCTATGGCCGCCGCGCAAACAAACGATCCTGTCTGTACAGAAGCACCACAATCTTCGTCCCTTCAGTGTCAGGAAGTACCCCTAGCTACTAGCTCAGGTACTATCCTATGTGATATTTCTACCGGTCTTCCTCGACCCATCGTACCCTCTACCTATCGCCGTCTCGTCTTCGACGCCCTTCATGGATTGTCTCATCCAGGTATCGCAGCCACATTACGTCTCATCGCTGCACGGTACGTCTGGCCGTCCATGAATAAAGATGTTCGTATGTGGGTGAAGCAATGCTTACAGTGTCAACGATCAAAAGTGCGCAGGCACGTAGCTGCCCCCATTGGCACGTTCGCTACGCCTGATGCTCCCTTTGATCACGTTCATATAGACATTGTAGGACCATTGCCACCGTCGCATGGGTATGATCACATACTCACGTGCATTGACCGTTTTACAAGATGGCCCGAAGCTATTCCCATCACGTCTATCACGGCGGAGACAATTGCTCACCGCTTCGTAGAACGATGGATAGCATTGTACGGTTGTCCCTCGACTGTCACGACTGACCGAGGACAACAATTTGAGTCCGCATTATTCTCCTCACTGACCAGGCTGCTTGGTACGGAGCACATACGCACTACCGCCTACCGTCCAGCATCGAATGGTTTAGTCGAAAGGTTTCATCGCCAACTTAAAAGTGCTCTTCGAGCACACGAAAACGACAATTGGTACGAAACCTTACCGCTCGTTCTCTTAGGTATCAGAACGAGTTTGAAGGCAGATATTCAATGTTCCGCCGCTGAACTTGTATACGGCACGACATTGCGTCTGCCTGGGGAATTCTTCACACCACGGAGCAGTAACGATTTCGGTAAATCAGACTACGTCCATCGACTGCCTGCATTTATGCGAACGCTGTCTCCGGTGTCAACTCGAATACAACATCGACAGGTCGCTCTCCCTCGAGAGTTATCTACCTGTTCACATGTTTTCATTCGAGTAGATTCGGTACGCAGACCTTTGCAACAGCCTTACGAAGGACCTTTTCACGTGATCTCTCGTCACGAAAAGACCTTCAAGGTTGATCGACACGGCCGCGTCGAGATCGTCAGCATTGATCGTCTCAAACCAGCACACGTCGATGACAGTGCCCTACCCGATAACTTGAGACTCAATGCTAGACCTATCAAACCTTCTAGCGGGATCTCTACGTCTACCTCGGATCCCACGCTAGATACATCAGAGACCTCGTTCTCACGTCCCGGTCAACAGCACGCGTCATCTGCACCATCTACAGACGAGACTTCCGTCTCACGTCCAGATCGGCAGACCACGCCGCCCTTGACCTCGGATGAGATTGCAGGCTCACGAAGTACGAACGAGACCACCGTCTCACGTTCCGGTCGCCGAGTACGATTACCCGTACGCTTTCGCGACTAACCGCACAGTCAATAACGGATACGGTGTAGGATTATTCCTATACTACACGCATGCTACACTTTTCTTTTTTTAATTTTTTTTGTGTCCTGAGCCCACGCCTCCGACCATCGCCCGTTTGATAACGTCGACTTCGGTCAACTTTGGCAAAAGCTGGTTTGGCCACCCATGCTCTAGTCAACGCACTCAGTAGATTATCTGGTCTCGAATTCGCCTGGTATACGCTTGGTCGTTATGGTAGCGTCCGGTTTCTCGGCTCAACGTGGTTTCGTCCTACGTCTGCAGCGTTTTCTGGTTCGCATCCCTACGAACGCAATCATCAGATCCTGGATACAAACCACTCTGGTGTGGTATGCTAATTCGACCAACAAATACAGCACACTTCTGGTGCCGTTCTGCGCAAAAGACCTTCGTTGGCAACTCGAGGATCAACGACCACTTCCTGTTCCTCCAATTTCCTCCATCCTACAACCGCACTTCTGCCGATCAGTCCCACGAATCAAACCGCTAACTATCGAAAGTGTAAACCCTTTCTAGCGGGGGGCTTCTGTAGTGACCTACTTTTGTCAACAGAACGCGATTGGTTCAATGAAAACAATTATTATTATAACCAATTGTTTGTTTAACTGTGCTAATGACAGCCATTATACTTACTTTCCCGTTGACTTTGAACTTGTACGAATTTGGTTACGCTCAGTAACCACGCTTGTACTCCTTTGGCACGATCTCGGTATTCTTTCGATACCACGAGATCGCCAACAAATACATCTCGACTACAGCCATCATCTGTCTTCTGATATTGGCCTACGGGGATCTTATTGGTTAATTGGCACGTAGTCTTGTAGCGGTGTTCATAGTCAAGCTCAAATCGACACCACGCTACACTACTATGTTGCTAGGATATGACTTCGAATTACTGTACAAGCCGTCAGCTTGTATGGGTCATGCAGATGGGTTGTCAAGGTTAATTGCTAATAACCGCAAGTTAGAGGAAGATAGCGTGGTTGCTTCTATATCAATTGAATTGGAAATAAAACGAGTGTTCTGTGATGCTATTAGAATCCTACTAGTAACGGCGGAAGCGGTTAAAGAAGCTACGGCTAGTGATCTCCTACTCAAAAGAATAAAAGGAGCTGTTTTAAAGGGTTGGAAAGAGGATAAGGCTGATCAGGAGTTTAACCATTTTTTTCTGAGACGTGAGTCTATATCGATTTATGATAATTGTTTAATGTTTGGCGATCGTGTTGTTACCCCTATATCTCTTCAGTTTTTTGCGCTTAGACAGTTTCACATTGGTCATCTGGGAATGAACAGAATGAAAGCAGTTACGCGTAGTTATGTCTATTGGCCATTCATGGATAAGGCTGTGGAAGAACACGTATTGAGATGTCGTCGATGTGCCGAAGGTGCAAAAGATCCACCGAAAGTAGAATCCCAGCCATGACCAGAAAGGAAAACGCCTTGGGTTCGACTACACGTCGATTATGCTGGATCAATAAATGGACAATATTTTTTGGTGGTGGTAGATTCATACTCAAAATGGCCTGAAATGTATGTTGTGCGAAGACCGTCTACGTCTGAAACACCGTTGCATTTCAGACAACTATTTAGTAGGTTTGGAACACCTAGAACTTTGGTTTCAGATAACCGGACGCAGTTCACGTCGTCAGAGTTTGCGGAGTTCTGTAAACAAAGTGGAATCGAACACATTAGAACTCCACCGTATCACCTTCAGTCAAATGGGAAAGCAGAAAAGTTTATTGATACTTTGAAGCGAGCTGTCTTAAAGATGGGAGGAAAAGATAATGTAGAAGAGGCTCTGCAACAGTTTCTAATTTCTTATAGAATCACACTGAGTTCAAACTGTCAAGACGGGAAATCACCAGCCGAAATAATGTTTGGCCGACCAATTAGAATATTCTTGAATGTTTTGAATCCGAAAGACAGAGTGTATGGACTACAAAAAAATAAGGAAGGGAATTATTCGAAGATTCGAGAGTTTAAAGTAGGTGACTTAGTTTATGCACGTGATTTCCGGCCTGGCAAGCCGAAATGGATATTTGGATGTACTGAAAAAAGACGTGGGACAGTATTGTATGAAGTTATGGTTGAAAATACACTAATTATCAGACATATCAATCAACTGGGAGACAGAAGAAATGTTTATGAGTCACCTAAAGTCAAATCTTTACCAATCGAAGTATTATGTGATACTTTTAATATCCCACTACCACCATAAGTTGAAATGAAAAAAAATGAACTGAAATCAGATACCAGTCGAAAATCAACACGGTAACGAAAACAAACAAGATTTTTTCAATTTGACCCGAAAGCGAAGTCATACGATCAAACTTCGTGAGAGAGGTGTTGTGTGGGCGAGAACGATCGTGATTGGTTGTCTGCTTAGTCAGACATGTAGACAGTCTGACAGGTGTCAGATAAGTTATATATTCCCTTACCCTTATTATTGTGACTCACTCTTATATACATCTTATTATTGATTGTTCATTGTTGTGGATTGTGTTGGTTTTTGGGTGTGAAATATATTACGTTCTGGTCAGGCTGATTACGTGTTCTTGATCTGAGTTGTGTTGAAGTCCTGTAGAGTAGACACTGGGAGGGATCTAGTGTAGATAATCGTTTAAGCGTACAACGTCAGACAAATTAATACCGAGCGTTATAACAATCGACGACTGAACATTATAACAGATGCCCCTTCTGATAAACAGAGCAACTGTTTATTTAGGTATTTGGAATGTTCGTACGATGTGGGAGACCGGGAAAGTCTTCCAAATTACTGTAGAAATAAGGAGATACAACCTGGAGGTTCTTGGGATCAGTGAAACACATTGGACACAAGTTGGACGACGACTAGCTTCAGGGGAACTTTTGTTATACTCTGGCCATGAAAAAGAAAATGCTCCACACACACAAAGAGTTGCATTGATGCTATTCAAACAAGCACAAAGTGCACTTATGAAATGGGAATCTCATGGACCAAGGATCGTCAAAATATCTTTCAAAACAACAAAAGAGGGCATTTCAATGAACGTCATTTAATGCTATGCGCCTACCAAAGACTACAATGAAGATGTTAAAGATCGATTCTACGATATGCTGCAGTCAATCGTTGAGAAGTGCCCAACAAAGGACTTCACCATTCTGATGGGAGACCTAAATGACAAGGTTGGAATGGACAACACCGGATATGAAAACATCATGGGACGACACGGACCAGGAGAAAGGAACGAAAATGGTGAGAGATTTGCAAACTTATGTGCTTTCAATAAACTGGGCATAGGCGGCACTATATTCCCACATAAACGCATCTACAAAACCACATGGACTTCACCGGATCACACTACGCAAAACCAAATTGACCATATCTGCATCAACAAAAAGTTCAGGAGGACGATGGATGACGTGAGAACCAAGAGAGGAGCTGATATAGCATCAGATCATCATCTGCTGGTCGCCAAGATGAAATTGAAACTCAAGAAACATCGGACAACGGGGCGGACAATATCACAAAAGTTTAATACGGCTCTTCTTCGGGATACTGACAAACTCAACAAATGCAAGATAACCATCAGCAATAAGTTCCAAGCCTTTCATGATATACTCAATGGAGAAGGAACTAATATGAAGAGCAATTGGAAGGGGATAAAAGAGGCAATCACTTCAATATGTCATGAGGTTCTGGGCCACAAGAGGCACCACCACAAGGAATGGATCACTGTTGATACACTGGATAAAATTCAAGAAAGAAGGAACAAAAAGGCAGCAATCAATACCAGCCGAACAAGAGCAAAAAAAGCCAAGACACAAGCTGAATACAAAGACGTAAATAAGCGATTGAAAAAGAGCATCAGAACTGACAACCGTAAATATGTGGAACATCTAGCAATGACGTCAGAAAAGGCTGCAAGAGAAGGAAACATGAGACAACTGTATGATACAACAAAGAAACTCTCTGGAAATTATCGCAAACCAGAACGACCAGTGAGAAGCAAGGAAAGCGAGATAATCACCAACATTGAAGAACAACGAAACAGGTGGGTAGAACACTTCAAAGAACTCTTGAATCGACCAGCCACACTGAACCCACCCAACATCGAAACAGCACTCACGAACCTCCTAATCAATATTGGACCGCCAACAGTTGAAGAGATCAGCATGGTCATCAGACAAATCAAAGGCGGCAAAGCAGCAGGATCAGATATTATTCCAACAGAGGCACTGAAAGCAGGTGTAGCAGTAACTGCAAGGATACTCCACATTCTCTACAGCAAGGTTTGGGATGAAGAACAATTACCAAAATACTGGAAAAAAGGACTTCTAGTCAAAATACCAAAGAAAGTCGATCTCAGCAAGTGTGACAACTACAGGGGAATCACTCATCTCTCAATACCAGGAAAAGTCTTCAACAGGGTATTGTTGAACAGAATGAAGGACTCCATAGACGCACAACTTCGAGACCAACAGGCAGGATTCCGTAAGGATAGATCATATACAGACCAAATCACAACACTACGAATCATTATGGAACAATCAATTGAATGGAATTCATCACTCTATATCAACTGCATTGACTACGAAAAAAACATTCGATAGCGTGGACAGAACGACATTATGGAAGCTTCTTCGACACTACGAAGTGCCTCAGGAGAGAGTCAATATCATACGGAATTCTTACGATGGATTAAACTGCAAAATCGTTCATGGAGGACAGTTGACAAAGTCGTTCGAAGTAAAGACCGGTGTCAAGTAAGGTTGCTTACTCTCACCCTTTCTCTTTCTCCTGGTGGTCGACTGGATCATGAACACGTCAAAATCTGAAGGGAAGCACGGGATACAGTGGACATCTAGGATGCAATTGGATGATCTAGACTTTACAGATGATCTGGCTCTTCTATCGCACACACAACAACAAATGCAGAAGACGACCGGTGTAGCAGCAGCCTCAGCAGCAATAGGTCTCAATATACACAAAGGGAAAAGTAAGGTTCTCCGATACAACACAGCATGCAACAATCCAATCACAATTGACGGAGAAGACTTGGAAGATGTACAAACCTTTACATATTTGGGCGGTATCATCGATGAACACGGTGGATCTGATGCAGATGTGAAGGCACGGATCGGCAAAGCAAGAGTAGCATATTTACAACTGAAGAACACCTGGAACTCAAAACAATTGGCAACCAACACCAAGGTCAGAATTTTCAGTACAAATGTTAAGACAGTTCTACTGTATGGGGCCGAAACCTGGAAAACCACGAAAGCCATCATCCAGAAGATACAGGTGTTTATTAACAGTTGTCTACGCAAAATACTTCAGATCCGCTGGCCGGACACTATTAGCAACAACCTACTGTGGGAGAGAACAAATCAGATCCCAGTGGAGGAAGAAATCAGGAAGAAGCGCTGGAAGTGGATAGGACACACATTGAGGAAAGCACCGAACTGCGTCACAAGACAAGCCCTCACACGGAATCCTCAGGGCCGAAGGAGGAGAGGAAGACCAAAGAACACATTAAGCCGAGAAGTTGTGACAGACATGAGAAAAATGAACAAGAATCGGCTAGAACTGGAATTGAAGGCCCATAACAGAGTAGGTTGGAGAATGCTAGTCAGCAGCCTACGCTACATTGAGAGTAAGAGGCGTAAGTTAGTAAGTAAGTAATCCACTACAATGGCAGTAAATGAGGTTTGGTTAGTCTGTTTTGCAATTGGCAGTTGTTATAAACGCATAGTTTTGCCAGTTAGAGAGCAGCGTATTATCGATCGGAACAGTGACGCATAAAATTCAAGCGAGCAGCCTAGAGGCCTGATTGGCCCTGCTTCCCTGTCTAGCCCAGCCAGTTGAGTCCAGAACGCAAGTCTCAGCCTCTGTGATATGAATCGTTATATTTCAAACATACACTGTTTATATACCAAACAAACAGACTACATCGTACCATAAATAGAAAGTAACATTTATACAAGATTTAACCTTCAGTAAATGACACAAATAAATATTGACCAATAGGGAGATGACACTTTGGAAGAATATTGACCAATGGGGAAATGACACAATTTCTCATTCAGGAATAGCATTCGATAATTTCTGGGGTATTTCCTGAATACCCCAACACCTCCCCTTTTTTGAAGCGTTAGAGTTAATAATGATCCTTAGGATTTATTTTTTATTCGATTAGGTTTCCGCCTGATGCGCTGCGACCTTCTTGGGAGTGTTGTATGCGTCTTGTTATTATTCGGGTCATTTTTAATTTCATTATCCGACTCAGTTAATATATTTATTGGTATATTCGACTTTATACAATTTCCTGTCTCCCGCTCCTGTCTGGTTGGCCGTATCTGGTTTGCGTGTCGCACCCACATTTTTTGTCCAACTTTTACTTCATAGACAACCTTTGCTTTTTTCCGTATTATGATGCCAAACTTCCAGGTGGCTTTACTCCCGTGAAATCTCTTGCTATTACAGCTTGTCCCACCTTAAAGCTTCTGGGCAATGCACCATGCCGCTTGTTGAATTGTTGTTCCATTCGTTTGTTCTTGCGGAGGTTGGCTGTAGGTTTTGGTTTCATTTGCTCTATAGGTATTCTAACCTTTCTCTCCGAAATTGCGTCTGCTGGACTTTCTTGATTATTTGTTGTTGGGTTGGGTGTTGCTCTGTAGGTTTGTAGAAATCTTTGGATAATCTCTTCTATTTCCCCTTCTCCTTCGGCTTAAAGCAGTGCTCTTTTAAACGTATCCACAAACCTCTCGACTAGACCATTAGACTGCGGATGGTACGAGAGTGTCTTTATATGCCTAACGGCGTTGGCGACGCAAAGCTTCGAGAATTCGGCGGAGGTAAACTGTGGTCAATTATCAGACACCAGTACATCTGGACACCCAAAGCAGCTGAATACCTGTGTTAGATTTTCAATAGTAGCTTTTGTCGAAAGAGACTTCATGCAGTGGATCTCTGGCCATTTTGAGAAGGCATCAACAATCACCAAGTACTGTTTCCCGTTTATGGGACCTGCGAAATCCACATGTACTCTCGACCACGGATTTTCCGGTGTCCCCCAACTCTGCATTTCTGTCTTGCGAGGGGCTTTGATAGCTTTTGCACACGCGGAACATCTCTCAACATAGTCTTTGATCTGAGCGTCAATATTCGGCCAATATACATACCCACATGCAAGTGCCTTCATTCGTGCTACCCCTGGGTGTGCAGCATGCAGTTCTGACATCACCTTACGGCGTAAGTTTGAAGGTACAATTACTCGATTTCCAAACACCAAGCACCCATCCACATGTGATAGAGAATTTTGACGGTGAGAATACTGTTCAATATTTTTGTTGTCTATATGGGTAGGCCAACCATGTTTGAGGTATTCGATAATCTGCTTTAGCTCATCGTCTTCTTGAGTATGGTATTAAATACCTTCAGAGGATAACGGGGTTGCTTTTATAGCAGCTTGTAGTATATGATGAATATCATTTTCCAACGATATCGTCGCGATAATAGAATCTTCGCTTTCCTGCTTCTGATTCGCAATTAATCGGGATAAAGCATCAGCTTGTCCAAACTTTTCAGTTGATTTATATAGAATTTGGAAACCATAAGCAAGCAACGTAATAGCCCAGCGTTGTAATCTATTCGCTGTATATGCAGGAACACCTGACTTCGATCCAAATACAGATAAAAGCGGCTTGTGGTCCGTTAAAAGGGTAAATCGACGACCATAAATCATTTTATGGAATTTCTTTACTGCAAAAACTAAAGCTAGTCCTTCCTTCTCAATCTGAGTATATTTTCTCTCAGCTGAGTTAAGAGTTCGGGAAACATGAGCAATTGGCTTTTCTTTACCATCAGGAAAACGATGACTGATAACAGCTCCAATTCCATAGTTTGGAGCATCGGCGGCTACAATTATTTCAAGCTTAGGATTATAATGAGTCAGCAACAGTTTAGAAGATAAAATCCTTTTTATTTCATCGAAAGAATCTTGACATTCCTTTGTCCAGTTCCATGTTGTATTAGCCATCAAGAGTTGATTTAATGGATGTCGCAATTGATACATATGGGGTACGAACATGCTATAATAACCAATCATCCCCAAAAACGAGCGAAGGGTTGTAACCTCAGTCGGTCTGGGCAATTTTTTGATGGCATTTACATTGTCTGGATCTGGTCGACGACCATTTTTATCAAATATATATCCAAGGTATTTAACAGACTCGAGCAGAAATTCACACTTTTCTTTTTGTAACTGAAAGCCGGCTTGTGATATTTATGTGAGCACCACGTCTAACCGACCCATTAATTCCTGCGCAGAAGAGCCAACAACTATAATGTCATCCAAGTAAACTGCTACACCTTCGACGTTAGACACCGTAGTATCCATTATTTGCTGGAAAATTGCTGGAGCTGGCTTAACACCGAACGGTAATCGGTTAAGTCGATAGAGTCCACGGTGGTTATTAATAGTTAATAACTCCTTTAATCTTCGTCAACTTCTACTTGTAAGTAAGCTTCAGATAAATCAAGTTTAGAAAAATAACGTCCACCGTTCAGTTTAATAAATAAATCCTCTGGCAAAAGTAATGGGTATGAATGATTTTGTAAAGCGTCATTTAGTCCTGTTGAAAAATCTGCACAGAGGCGAATAGCTCCGTTCGCTTTCTGAACCACTACAATTGGTGCTGCCCATGCCGAATAATTGATAGGTTGTATAACACCGAGCTTCTCTAGTCGGTCTAATTCTTTGTCGACTTTGTCAATAGCCGCATATGGGACTTGACGTTTTGGACGGAAAACAGGTTTTGCATCCTGTCGTAAGTATAATTTCGCCTTCTCAATTGTGCAGCATCCCAATTTATTCTGAAACAAGTTTTTATGCTTCTGCAAAAGATCTATCGTTACGACTTTCTTAGTTACATGGACTGTGGGTGGATCGCTAAGATTATTTGCGCTTTTCATCGAGCATATTTCACTTAATGGTACATCCCATAAATTTAGTTTATCTATCCAGTCTATACCAATAAGGTCTAATTCATGTCTGTTCGTTAAATAACAATTTCCTGTAAAGTACTTACTTCGGAATTTAACAGAGCATTTTATCATCCCGAAAAGTTTTAATATATCTCCGGACGCACTCCGTGCAGTGTGCTCTGTTGGTATTACTTTAGGACACCCAATTAAATTCCACGTTCGTTTCGAGATCAGTGTAATATCTGACGCTGTGTCCAATTGCAATCGAACAAGAACACCATTAACCATTAATTCCACATATCTTCTTTTATCCGCTACGCTTAGAGCCAGTGTGGAATATATACTGTTTATATATTTATTTTGGTACTGGTGAGGACGCCTGGTTTGTTTTGATCTCAAACGTTCTTTGGTTCGGCAGACTGTTTCTTTGTGGCCAACTTTATTGCATATAGTGCATTTATGATTTCTAAACCGACAAAATCTTGAAAAATGCCACGCACCACAATACCAACATTTAGTTGCAGGTTTAGGAGTTTTCGAGTGATATTTATGACTTTTGATACTATTTTGTCTTTGACTTGTCTTGACAGCATGAACAGAATTTGATGGCGCTGCACTTTTGGTTTCCAGCATAGCGGTATCTTGTTTTAAGTTTATTAATCGTTGGCATTCATTGGTGATAGTTTGTAACGTCATTTCATCATCATGTTCCATACGGGATAACAATTTCATGCGAAAATCAGCATCAACAGGAGAGTTTAGACCAGAAATGAATAATAAGCATTTAAATTGGTCACTGGTTAATACATTTAATTTAAATCGTTCTGCTTGCAAATTTACTCTTCCGGCGTACGTAGTGTAATCTTCATCAGCCTCTTTAGTCAGCTGTAGACAGTTATACCGGATACGGAATAAGGACACCTGTTCACAAAACATTTTATTTAGAATGTTACCAGTTTCTTCGAAACTAACTTCTCGTGGGTGTTTAGACAGGATATGGTTTTTATACTTTTGGTGCTCGTTAGGACCAAGCTTCTGTAAGAGCAGCCGGACTTTCTTTGCGTCATCCATAGCAGCAAATTCCACTCGGAAAATATCTTCAATTCTGCCAAACCATGTTTCAAAAGTGTGACCATTGTCTGCATCAAATATAAATTCCGAAACTGGATTAAGATATGACTCGATACTTTTATGTCGTGGAATATCTTGTTGAATAGATAGCTTCCCCAAAAGTGTTTCTAGGAATTTCTGTTGAGAAGCTAACATCTGCTGCTGCTGTTGTTGAAATTGTTGTCGCTTTTGCTGCTGCTGCTGTAATAATAACTGCGGCTGTTCAAAAGAAATCGCCATATTTTTTTAGTGCCAATAAAAATATTGATTCCACAAAAATCACCGGCAATTATTACAGCTTATTTCTTTCCAAAATCTTAGTCACCAATTATTGAATTACTTTTTTTGCCAAAATCTCCGTCGCCAATATGTTATAAACGCGTAGTTTTGCCGGTTAGAGAGCAGCGTATTATCGATCGGAACAGTGACGCATAAAATACAAGCGAGCAGCCTAGAGACCTGATTGGCCCTGATTCCCTGTCTAGCCCAGCCAGTTGAGTCCAGAACGCAAGTCTCAGCCTCTGTGATATGAATCGTTATATTTCAAACATACACTGTTTATATACCAAACAAACAGACTACATCGTACCATAAATAGAAAGTAACATTTGTACAAGATTTAACCTTCAGGAAACGACACAAATAAATATTGACCAATAAGGAGATGACACGTTGGAAGAATATTGACCAATGGGGAAATGACACAATTTCTCATTCAGGAATAGCATTCGATAATTTCTGGGGTATTTTCTGAATACCCTAACAGTAATACTGAAGAACTGGAAAAGATAATTTGTTCTGTCACTCTGTAGTTCAAAAACACAAAGTCACTTTTTTAGGCACTGACTGAATCTTGGAGTAAATGACTCCAGAAACTCTGAGCTGCACATAAATATGAGAGTGTAGAATCCAATCTAGTGCGTCTGTGAGATCCCAAGTGTGTATGTTTATCTAGACGAATGTTCCTCAGTTTTTTCTTTACATTTGTGGTGTTAATATTCCGTTTTCTGGCGCTAGTATCACCATATTGTGAACTTGTTCGTGGTTGAAATCCGGAGTTAGAGAGAATATCCAACGGAGGTATGAGGAAATTTATTCTCATTATTGTTGTTTAGACGGTACGTGGGGCAGAACATTTTGTATGTATCAGGCTCTCTATGATTGAGCATAAGTCAATCAATCTGTGATATAGATTATCTTCCTACGCTCACCACTCAGACTCATGTTTCCAATTTTATACTGGAGTAGCTATTCTACTAAGACAACCTATAACATGCTAACTCGGACTTTTACACATGGATTGTGTGGCTGGCATCGGATGAAAAAAAAGAAAGAAAAAATCAGACGACAAAAGATATAGTTATTAATATTTTCAACACTTCACCCTTTATATGCACACTCCCTTCTAATAAACAACTTCCCCTGTACCAACCTTAACTTCCCTTCCTTCATATGAGCTTATTCCAACTTGTTAAACATCACAATTCATTGTACTTTATTACCACATTCTCTTGAATGGAGCCTCTGACTTTATTTCACTCTAACAAGAGATAATATGAATTTAATCTAATTTATTATACCTTTGTCTGTTCTACGTAATGTTAAGCAACGTTTGGAGTCCATATCCAAGTGTCTTGTTGCTCTGCTGTTTCTCTTTTTTATTTTCTTCAGAATCTTGCTCCGAGGGCACAGCTATGAAACTTCTAACGTCTGGAACAAACTTGACATAGCGTCAACTCAAGGCCATGGTTTATAACAAGCGCTCTATGAGACTACTTTATAACAACTATAAACTCAATAAGTTAGGAAGCATGCTATGCTCCAACAAATGTTATAATTTGTAGATCATGCCTGTAAAAATGGTGTGTACCTGCTCATGCAGAAATATATTATTATTATTATTATAAGGATTTTAACGTAACAATACAAGATTTACTGTTCATTATTCACTGTAAAATCCAAACTCAGGTTTGAACTGAAGAATAGCTGTTTAGGTGGGTAAGATACGCGCTCTTTCCCGGTTGACACCATAACAAAGTGATTGGGTAAAATGACGGTTCTAATATTCATCATAAATTTAAATGTACATTGTTACCTAAACAAATATGACTACCCAGCTATCCAACCAATAATTGTTCAATCAGTGATCAAATCTAAACTACAGTAAATAAGGAAGTTGATAAGGGATGCGATAAAAATACCAATCACAACAAATAAATATTATTCTATCCTGTCTGGATAGATCACTCACAGATTCGTCCAAAAGGTAATATTTGGTTGCTTTATAACAAAGAGTGTTTCAAATTCTGGAAGAGTGACTCAATTCACAATCAAAAAATGCACAATTCTAGTCAATATAAGCAACACAATCAATAGGAGGAACAAACCAATATGGCTGACACCAAGACTAATTATCATGTAAAACAACACATATGCAGTTCAAGAAGAAACATGGAAACTTAGTGAATGCGTAAGAAAACTAAAATCTCTAATAAAATACAAATATAACCAACTCAAATGGAAACAAAAAGACTAACAAAATGTAGAACTAAAGGAATAAATAGGAATAAACTGCAAGTGTTTACATGAAAGGATTTTCACACACAAAACATTCAAAATGGATCTTACATTTTCTTTTGATAAAAGTTTAAAAAATGTGCATCACTGAATTATTTTCCGTTTCGGGTTTATTAGCATTTGTGTTGATTTTGAAATTTACGAAGAGTACGTTTGTGTATGTGGTCTTTGTTGATGTACGAAAACCCTGCCACTAGGTACTTTACTTGGGATTTGTAACTAGGTTAGAAAGCTTTCAGGTCAAACTTAACGTCCGTAAATCGATTGGTGACTTTCTCGTCAAAAATTACTGAAAAAAACATGATCGTCACACAGACTTCATGGATGCTGAAGCAGAATAGATTATTCGAAAATAAAAAAGTATCTGGTCTTTCCTTCGTACATGTAGATGAACTTTAGGGAATAAAATCTTTTTGTTCCGATATTTGTTGATTATATCATAGTTTGATAGATCAGGTACTGTGCTGTGATCAAAACATAGATTTGAGCTATAATTAGCATAATTAAATGGTTTATACTCATTTATAGGATTAAAGTGTTAATGGTTAGTTGCAATGGTGTAGGTGCTTGACTTACAAAACGTTTTATTGAATCAATATAAATCAATATATCCCTAGCTTGAACCACCGCAACAAATTAGTCAGGCTATCCCGCTTTTCTAATGCTGTGTGACAAATAAACAAAGTCTTAACAGGCAAGAGTACGTTTATGTAAACCATTTAGAAAAGAAAATAGGAATAACATTATCAGCATATGCACTTGCCAGTCTCAATCGATAAAATAACCAATCCATGTGGGTAATGGTTGGTTCTAGGACAATCGGATCGGCGATAGGATAGTGGCTTGGATAAGTTGTAATGGCATTTGCTGAGACTACATAGGTACAGTTTACAGTGAACTTATACTCCTTGGTCAAATGGACGAATTAGTAGTCATTCGATGTTGATGCAAATAAGGATTGTGAAGCAAATCATCAGTGAACGTTAGGATAACTACAGAGATAACGGAACACATATTCATAGAGGTGCACTAATTTGTCCGCTACATTTTCTCCTTTCGTCTTCTGGAATCTCGTGCCCACTCCTTCCACGCTGTCTCCTAACGATGCAAACTTACAGTTGTCCAGTGTTTATATATCTCAATGGATATTTAAGTCCGCTCGGTGACAGAGAAATTCGGGAAACGCAATAGCTAGCCAGATTGTCAACGCATTTACCAGAGCCACTTCCATGTCTAGCTCCGAGATCTAGAAATATGTTCTAGCAATCGGATAGCCTTTGTTACTCTGGTGAGTGGAAGTGTAGCTCTGCACTCACATACTTGCAACTTCTGTTTTCAAAAGTCAGGTTGCCTTAAATGCACAAATATTTACTGCTAATCGTTCACTACTTCCTGAGTAAAACAAAGTAGTCCAGAATAATAAACATTGCTTAATTGTACCGTTTCATGAATTGATTATGAAAGTCGGATATCCAAATGTAGTTATGCAATAATCGAACAACTAAGGAAAAATGTTAAGAGGAAGATATTTTCCATTTGATAGATATTCAGAGCAGAATAAATGAAACTTATAATAAGGGTTTATCACCAGTTTGAAATACAATTAGAAAGGGGAGGAAAAACGATAGATTATTGTATATAGAAAAGAAGTCTTGACCATAGTAGAGAGAAGGATTGAACACGATGCTTTTGTACACAAATGTTAGGCCTATGTTGTATTTGGGTTTCCTATTCGCATCCCTGCTGCGGTGAATCTCCTGATGCAGGAGTATCATATGGATTTACTTATAAGCCCTCCGACGTCATCTCTGTTTTCCGCCTACATTGCCTTTCGACACCACTTGTTCGTAATTCCAGAACAATGAAGTGCTTTTCTGGTGCACGCGGACACCAGATGCAATCTTTTCAGAAGAGTTGGATGCTAGTGATAAGAGTCAAAGAGGTGATGTAAAGGCTCCACTGCATCGACCAAGCCTTGTTGAGGACCGATCATTCCACATAAACTACCACTGGTCTTAACGAAGCTCGGTAAATCATACAACATCCAGTGATATCGAGTAGAGTAAGTATCTGCCCAGCATCGTTTAAAAGTAAAAATCGAACTCTCTATGATGGTAAATTAAACCCCAAGATAAATAGTTATGTAAATTGTCGATGGTGATACCTAACTCACTAGTTTTATTGAACTCCATGGGCTGAAGGCGCAAAGTCAGGTGTTCACACCAGATCCCGAGTGAGTATGTTGTGCTATCTCCAGTAACAATCACTTAATTCGAATTACAAACACCACAAATAATCGACCATTGTTCAAACATACTTTACAACCCTTTGTTCCTGACTTCCTGTTTAACTGGCTTTAGGATCCTCGAATGATAGCGTTGTCAAACTTCGTTTGTCGTGACGTCTTTAGTTGATGTTTGTCTAAGTGGTTTAAAGTCAGTTATGTGCATTCAGTTCCTTTAGTAACTTCGCACTATGTCTTTATATTCCAAGGAGATCATCGCCCTCTAGAAGTCATTATACTAACAGCATGTAGAGTACAAAAAACAAATCAGGGACATATGGCCATGATGATTAAAATAGCTCAGTTCCCGTCATTGCACCAAATCTGCCATAGGACTCGTACATCTAAAAAAATCCTTTTGAGATATATGACTGAAGAGTGTAGTGCCAGTAAGATGTCACTGGGCCCTAGCTAAATCATCTGGCAGTCGGGTTACTTGATGTCGAACGGTTCGTCGATCTTCGTCAAGTTCAACGACAACCAACGCACATCAATTAATGGGATCTTAATAATGGTAATAGAACAACGGTCCTATTTAATTCACGCGAATGTAGCTCCCAAAATAAAGCAGTTTACAATAAGAAATGACTGTTAAGATCAGTTTAGATACGAGTCATCGTCCAGTCAAAACCAAAACAAGGTGATTGGGTAAATGATGGTCCTAAACAATTATAACCAACCAGTTATTCAACCAATAAATGTTCAATCACTAGACAAATCAAGTGCAAAAAAAACAAATATCCGGGTTGTTCAAAAGGTGATACTTAAATTCTTTATAACGTGGAGTGCTCATAGTTTGGGAAGAGTGTTTTGATTTACAATCAAAAATACACAACCCCAGTTATTTCAAGTAACACAATGAAGAAAAGAGGAGAGAATTTATATGGCGGCCGCCGTACTTAAATATATATTTAAGTTATTTTATTTGATATCAAATAAAATAACGTATGCGTAATTCAGGAAAAACATTAAAATTCGGTGAATCATATGAAAAAAAACTGGAATATAATATAAATGGTACTACCTTCACTGGTATCAAAAGATCAACGAAATATACATCTGAATGAATCAAGAACAGATTACAACAGCGTGAACGTGGATGGATTTTTATTCACAAACTTTGGAAAGAATCTTACTTAAGCTCCGTCTGGAAGTTCAATTAATAATAAATTAGATATAAAAGTTGGATATGAACGTATATTTCAAGCACTTGGTATTTCAGTTAAGCGATAAGACAAAGAGAAATAGATGGGAATTTGAATAGCAAACACTGCCAACATTGTGAATAGTATGTATGTATGCATTTATAAGTATGAGGGATGCAAAAGAAAATTTATAAACACATACGTACAATAATACAATAATGCTCAATATCAGCTTCATAAATGATAGTGATTGGAAAGTTTAGGATAATTCCTGTCAAAGATTAGAATAAGTTACTCTAGTATATAGCAGCAATAGTTGCTACAGTGTCACTCCCCAATCAGTCTTTCGAAGAATGACTCAACATTTTCCTCAGTTTCGTAGGTATCGAAAGCGATTACTCAAGCTGTCACTCCAAAATCACACCTTTTAGAAGGATTGTTTATATCCTTTACATCTTAAGTACTAGTGATAAAAACAGAGCCCTCTGTAACCGAAGTCTAGTTTTTATCACAAATATTAAGTAGTTAAAGGACAATACTTATTATAACCACATAGCAAATTTTTCATTTGAAGTTTGAATACACTGTACACAGCGCTACTTTAATCGCGAGGTCAACATCCAAGAGTGTGACATGGCGAAGAGCAAGAACCATACGAGTCATAATCAAAGTAAGATGTAATTCTGGTCGCTTCATTTGTATATGCAGATCGAAAGCAGCACCGTAACGGTATCCATAAACCAAAGAAACAACGATACCCGTCACTTAAAGGCGTAAGTTAACCATTTTAACACATCAGTTCCCTAGGTTGATCCTAAATTCCTAAGGAATATGAGGTTTGCCAAAAAGCATAATAAACGCGGGAATAAAAACCTCCAACACGTAGTTACGCCTATAGTAACAGAATGTAAATGATCTTACTGAGTGTAAAGATAGAATAAACTCAAACGATGTAATGCACGTTTTCTTTATTATCGTACTCGTTTTTTGTTGTGACTTAAGAAGTACGTAATTTATGTACTTGAAGATATTCGTTCTGTTAGTCCTATCAAGTAACTAAGATTTAGTCAACGATCCCCATGTCATGCAATGGCAACTTTTACAAAATACTGTATGTTTCCGACTCAGGTGGAACTTCGTAGTTGTATGCGGCTTTTGGCATGTTTGGACCTATTTAAAATATGCTGGATGGAACCAAACTCCAGGTTTTGTGTTTGAAGTGTCAAACTCGTTACACCAGTATGTCAGTTGGAGGTACGGGTTAGGTTTTCACACTCTAGAGCTCAAATAAGTCGTCTTTTGCGTATAAAGTTTCGGTACGTGTACTAATATTGTTGAGAGTACTTATTTGCTAGGTCCCTTTTCAGGATAGTCATGAAGCATAAATAACGCTGATACAGACGAGACAGAACCATCTATTGCTTTATGTTCCTAGTAGTGTGAACATCCCCAAGTTTGAGGAAACTCTCGAAGTCAAATGACCTTCACCAATGTTTGGGGAATTCCCAGGTCTGGGGGTTTTGTGCCATTTCCCCAAAATTGCGAGCTCGGGGTAGCGTCACCAAAATTTGAATGACATCCCGACTAGTCGCTTGAGGTCGTATTCCTTGCTAGATGACATATTTGTAAGTAAACCATCTAAATATTAACGTGACCAGTTAAAAGCATCTACAGATAACCATGGGGTGTCTTCGAAAATAACAGTTGTATCTGGGTGTATACACTGAATGTTTCAACATTCCTATGCGTGTTAGTACACATTGGTAGGTGAGTACGAAGCTCAAGTATATGTCAATTTATATAGGATAACATGCCACTCAGTTGTCATCCTTTGTATGTTCTCGTTGAGAAAGTCACATTCCCAAACAATATGTGTACTGGGGGCCATGGGTTTCTGCTCAAAGATTTCTAGTATTTCTAAGAACGTATGTATCAAGAATCGGTTGTATTGATGGTTTTTCTCCACATAATTTAAGGACTAACGCCTTGTAATTTTTTGAACAGAAAGGAACGACAAGCTGATATACCACACCACGTATCGCAGTTCTACGGAGTCAACCAATTTCGTGGACAATAGCTGTAGACTGGACAGATTATGAGAATACAGCCAATTAAGAACCACTATAGGTAAACTGTCACAGTCCTGCATTTTCTTCACAGATTAATGACATTCACAAAGCCAAAGAGTACGGACGGGTTATTGTGAGGTATCTGCTTTCCCAGTTCTATTGAGGGAGAACTCAAATCTTATCTTATTCTTGCGACTTAACTTCTTGGGATCGAACTCATTTCCTTACTGAGTGTTATAACTTTATGCATCGTGCTTCTTAGGTGAGTCTAGAAAACTCCCGTTAAGGCAGGTATGTATTGTCGCTATGGTGTGTATAGTAATGTCCCTGTAGTGTTGTATAAATGAAGTAGTCATGGGCCAGTCATACTTATACTGTTTATCATTCGAGTTCTAGTGAAGCGTTACTTTACTAGAGCGAGTCCCGTGGCAATAATTCCGAAGTCGATTCCAAGAATGACCGGATATCTTACTTAGCCGATCGTAATGAAAATGAAGTACCAAACTACTTATTGTTTTTTGGATGGTGCACACTATAAAGGACTGGATGTATCACGGAAATTTCTAGGAAGCAATGGCGTTTAATATCCCACTGTGAAATGCTAGGGATAATAGTCCCTATTGCTGAATTAGGTTTTAGGCAGAGTCATGACGTTAATTATGCTAACCAAAAAGGCAAGTTAATAGGGATAAGTAGTGCGGTCAGATCCAATTTTTGCAATGTTTTATCGTTATTGTGATATCATACTGTTCCTATTGAGAAATACCTAACGCAGTGGTTTTTATCCGATTGCTTTCGTTAAATTGTGGGTTTGGTTTAGCCCTAACTTAGTAGCTTCTCAATTATAGTAGTAAATGGCTCATAGCTCCATATTTGGGACCTTAGGAGGAACTTCTGATAACAATGGTCATGGCACTTATTATACAGAGACGTAATTGAACAGCTGTTGCTTATCTAAGAAAGTACTTGCAGATGTAAGCAGAAAAGTTTTGAAAACTAGGGTAAAGTGACAGACGAAACAGATGGCTTTTCGTAACATATATGTTGCTTTATTAAATCATAATCAACCAGAAACTTTTGGTTATGGACGTACGTCAACAATGTTGCAGGGCTAGCAGCAATTAGCTAACAGAATCTGTTGGTATATCGAGGCTGTAGATCTTAAATTCAATTTGGTAGCGAGAGTGGTGCGGAAAATACTTTATAGTAGTTTCTTGCTGTATTGTATACAGATCCTAAATGGCATAGCATTTCGGCAGTCAAGTAGTGGGCAGATGATACTGCTCATACTCGTTCCGGATAACTCTTCAACAAATGACGCGAAACCAACTAGATTATTTGTACCATCAATAAAGGTTGTGAGTATTTAACAAAGAAATTTATAATCCTGTCACAGTTACATTGTTAGAAATGCTAACGATGTACAAACAAGTGTTGTTCAAGATAGAACCTTTAGCAAACTATCTATGTAGTCGCGACGTTCTTCATCAGCTGGGTCATTTATTTTGCGAAGCTCGTCTAAGTGCCGTTGTAGCCAGTTAGAAAATGATTTGTAAGATTCTTCGGACTGTATATTCGTAGTATAACTTGAGTGACTACCTAATGGACGGAGGAGAAATGATAAAGTAGCCAGTAGATGCTCCTGTGGATCGTCTAGGAGATACAATAGATCTATCACTTTGTGTACAATGGACGAAGATCCAGATGCTGAAAAATGAATGTATTTCTTTGATAAGTACAACAGGAAAGAGAAATATTATTTGAATAGAAACTGGAAAATGCGATAAGAAGAATAGAGGTAACTTTAATTTATCCTAGCGTAGATTTTATTAAAAGAGTTAACGCGTAGGGAATCGGCTTGGGTGCTGAATGGGAACATGCCAATTTGTCTCTGTGATCATTAAGAACCTGAGGACTTTAGAATATACTTCCCTCGAGATCCTAGTGTTATTGTATTTGTACGCTTGTTCTTGTATTTATATTGGAGACATTTATGTTTGGATTATTTACGTTTTTGGTTCAGTTGAGTTGAGTGCGCTGGTCAAAGACTTGAGCCAAAGAGGAACATTACAAATTTCAATGGCCCCTATCAGCCTAAATGAAATGGGTCACTCAAGACATTTATAGTGCAATTAGGCCTATACAGAGAAATGAACCAAACTAACAAAAATCTGACTAGGAGGTTTGCAGTGTCCCGTTCGCTTAAAATCACAACCAATCAATTGAGCTGACTGATAAAACGTGATAGGACCAAGAGTACATGTCGAAATCTAACAAAAATTATGAAGACATGCCTTAAAATCAGCATCAACTGCACAAATATGTTTATTTTAGAAATCTTAGGTTTTAGTATCCTTTTGAATATCTTACTCTACGATCCCACTTATTCTGTTGAGACTATGATTGACTTTTTACTATAATTGATTTGATTGTTTTGCCTCTCGCAACAGAGATAGTCCTCCTCAGGAGATTTTGTAGAACCGTGCTTATAGTTTCACTCAGACATATATACGGAGTTTTAACGAAAGTGAGGTGGGGAAAACGAACATCCGGAACTTAACCCGAATTGTTATATATATATATATATATATATATATATATAATCTCCAGTAACGGTATACAGAGGAAATAGGATAGTTTAGTTCCGGCCTTCTGCCAGCAAAATTCAAACGTCTAACATCCAGATTTTTCAAAAACACTAACGGAGTGCATGCGAAATAGAAAACAAAGTACTCACGTATATGCTTTGAAGCAAGTTCCTGTAGAACACAGTAGACTAGGAATGCACCTTTGGAAACCAAGCGATATGCTTTATCTGATTTTCCTATCTTCACTTCTCTGATAAGTACACTGAGGACAAGGTCAACACCCTTTGATTCCACAAATACATCAATTCCTGGCACATAACCTCGTATGGTACCTGTGTGTGATAAATCAAAAACTAGATATGAATGTCCAAGATTAAAGTATACAAGAAACATCGCCAGCTGTATGTGACATAGTGGACTCAGTTCGGGAACCACTAGAAAACTATTTAGCATGTTGAACTTCTAACTTCTGATTGAGTTTTCAAACAACTTTCATTACCTCAAAAAATATTAGGACTGCCTATTTATTGATCACACACTGAAATAAATCCACTGTCGTTGAGTTTGTTAATCACTGGAATATTAAACACGAGATCATCTAGCCTTCGATTTCCATAGGTTCAGTATAAATGTACCACCAAAGATCGTTATTTATCAAATACGATATAAAAAGTTCAGTATAGTAAGTGATGAAGGCAGATTATACAATTCCAGCCTGTTGGTACCTATATTAATACTCGAGTATATTTATCTTCGCTATCTTTATGATTTATATCAAAAATCGTACGACTCCCTTGCTGTTTGTTATGTAAACCTAATGATATGTAATGTATGTTAAATATGTGAGCCTTGGCTAGTTCAAACTTTTATCAGCCAAACAAACATTAAAATACATTGATTGGTGAAAAATACTCACAGGATATGGCTAGTAACAGATGTCTCAAAAATTCTAAATCTGTCTCTTCCTCAAATAGCATAATTAGTCGAGCCAGTACGCCGTTTTCAGTGTACAAACTTTGAGCTCGAGGATTGTTTTGAGTGATATTTGCTAAGAGTTTCAATCCATCTATTCTTAAGGAAGGTGGGCCGCAAAATAATAGCTTAAGTAGTACATCTTGACCTCCAACAATCAAAAAGTCGTTCGACAAGTCCAAATCTTCAGTCAGTGTTAACAAATCTTCAATGACATTCTTCATTTCAATTAAATCGGGCTCCGACGATGACAAATGGCATGATAACGTCTGGACATCGTTATTCAGCTGTTTACTCAAGTCGACAGTTGATGCACTTAGTGCTTTATCCAACCATTCGGCATCCTATTTTTTGAAATCAGCTACTTAAAAGTAGGATTACCTTTGGGTCCATGGGTTTTGTGGCGGCATTTTCAGAATGTTCAACGGCAAGACGAAGAAGACCTTGCAGGTTCCGAGCCATAAGAGGACTAATAATACTTGGTGATTGAAGAAAAACACAGATTAGCTTGTTATTGCAAATTTACAGGGCTCATAAAATTGCCGGGGATTTAGTCTACTTATGTAATTAAATTATCTAATGTCTAGGTATTTTTCTGAAGTTAACAAACCATAAGATGTAGGTGTAGTCTAAACTGAAAAACGCCATCTTCACTGGTGAATCGAGAAATTATAAAGGTAGATTATATCTGATAGAGCTTATGTAAAAGATGAAAATATTTGAAATATTTTGGGTTGTACTGAATTGTTTTTAAACAGGATACATACGCACAAGCTATTTGGGAATAGAAACATGAGGTTTACCATTACCAAGAAAATGGAAATGATAAATCCAAGGAAGTAATCGAAATCTTCAGGATAAGGACTTGTTTGCTTCACTTGTATAGATTTGGACCACGTCACCTAGTTTAAAACATATTTAGGAAAGCATGCCATTTTATAGGAAAAGTTCATCAGATGGCTTTCTTCTAATACAAAGTCTTAATCTGTTTAATTATAGACATTTTCTAAATTCCACCTACCTACAAATTTGACAATATCTCGGCAAGTGCAAAACATGTTTATTTAGAATCTTTACGTAGAGTAATTTCTTGGCATAGTAATTTGCGTTCAGCGCGGGTACTTGACTTTCTGTCATGATGCTATTGGTTTGAACTATACTATTTACTTTAATTACAGTAGTTTCAGCAATGTTCAGATAAGATCAATGACTCAAAGGAAAATACATAGACGTATAGTTGATAAGCAAATTACATTAATTTAATACTCCATAGTCACAGTAATGAAGTTGCATCCATACCGTTTTTTTTCCAATCCTGAATTGTGTTACTACTAACTCTTAATTCTCGTTTATTTCGAATTGTCTCTACACTGATTAACTTTCTGCTGTAGTTGAAATTAATTCAATTCTCATTTCGTCAATTTCATTTCACGTTATGCTGAAATGTGATACAGCAAGTTTGGCCGAGATATATTCGTGTCAGGTCCTATGTAAGTGCCAACCAACCACATCGAGAGTACTCGTGATCGAGTATATAAAATCTTTGTTTCTCAGTTTTAATGGTCTAACATCTGCGAGGTTGGGGAAGATTGTCACTCAATATCCCTGATCTTCAGTAGAAATAAATATTTTCTTTAAATTATTTGGAGTTTCGGGTGGCAATGTCAAAAATTGGATATCTTTTCTGATACGCGAACATTCAATACATCTAGTTGCACAAAAATGGAACGATTACACTTAATTAATTTAATCAATGTTGTCAAGATGAAGAGACTCAAGAAAGTCATAAAAACATATTTTCCATTATGGTTAACACGTGGACTTATTCAGTATCGTTACGATCATAATCAGAAAAATCTACCACCTAACAACAATAGAAAGTTAGTGTAGTCAAAATCCATGTCTCCAAGTTGGGAGTAGACTCTTGGAAAGACAATCGGAAGCACTAACAGTGGCAATGTGTTCCAAAGAGTTAAACGGAAATAGAGTGAGTAAGTGTATTGACAGTCAGTCAGCTGCGACGTAGGACCAGGCACGTATATGCATCGGTCCAAGTTGCCATACCGCATTAGCACAACAAGATGAGCACCGAATTCATAGTAGTCACATCAAAGGTAGTAGTATATAAAAGAAAGATTGTGTATAAGGAGATAGTACAGGAAGAAAGAATTAGTACCTAGAAAGGAAGATATGAAGCGATTTTAATCTCTTAGTTTAAGGGAAGACAGAGAGTGTATACACTGAAGCCATTGTGATCGATTCTGAGCCATGTCACCAAGGTCTCCAACCATTGGTTACGATAATCACGCGGACCCCAACCAGGTAGTCTGCATCTACCAACATGGCTCAAACCAGAAGTTAATGTCTTCAAGCACTGGTGCCACGTTTTGGTTTGGCCGCCTCTAACTTTCTTCCAATTATCCCTAACACCAGTGAGCATTGTGCGTCGTGGTAATCGGTGTTAAGGCACACGCAGCACGTGGCCCAACCATCTCAGTCAATGAAGATTCATAACCTCATCAACTGATTTACCATCATCTTCCAATACCCTGCGTCTAACCTCACTATTACTTACCCCGTGATCCCAGCAGATACCGTGTATTAACAACCACTTAACATAGCTTCTTCAGAAGATAACTCACTCCAGAAGCGATGATATCGCTTATGAAGTGCCACATATAAAGTTCCCACTGCGATAATAACCAATTTGTAGACTATGGCTAGTAAAATTTCACATAGGTCAATTTGTATCGTTGTACAGGTTTACACAAGTATTATGGTTTGCAGTACTGTAATCGTCTTAATTAAAGACAGTGCAACGTCATGGTAGGCGTAACAATTCGTGTGACCGAAATGTGACATCATATATCACAAAGCCATATGTTTAACGTACTATTTTATTTCATGTGACTCCTGAGGATATTCAATATTGCAAGTGTTGATAAATTGACCCAATCTACCGACCTTATGGAAAATTCTGTCAGCTTTTGGAAGTCACAAGATAAACTTTTGGTGAAGTGCGACAAAAAACCCGAAATTCCCCAGATTTTGAGAAATATACGAACTTTCACACGACTTTGAGGAAAATCCCAGGATTTCTCCAAACTCGGTAGATTGGGAAGGCTATAGTTCAATAAAAATAACTTATCTAGTTGCAGTGAAGAATATAAGTCATTGGGGAAATCATTATTCTACTGAAAACCGTGATTGCAGTGGACGTTTTAAAGCAGAGGACATACACACCATTGACAACGTACTAACCTTGAGGCTCTGAATGATACGTTGTACGTTCAATGTCGAGCGTATTAGTGACATGATATCTTAGCTAACTTTTTTACACTTTAGTCCTGGTGTAGAAATAGAGCTTGTGTCGTTGAGCTGCACGAAGACCGGTGAACTGCTCGACATTATGATTTGGCCCTACAAGGGTCAGTGAAATTTCACTGAGCCCTAACCGAATGATCCGGCTGTTGGGTGATTGAATATCGAACAAATCATCGACCCTCGTCAAGGTCAGGGACAACCAACGCGCATCAGTTGCTCGTGCGCCATGAACTAGCCCATGAAGTGGTGGTCTTACTTTCGCTTTTATCTACTTTAACTAATACATCTCTGTAATAACGTCTTTTGTGTTGTACAGTCTTCAAAGCATCTATAGTACCTTGATACGTCAATGGGTTAGTCCACGTAAGGTGCTGATCACGAGTTGTGACTTCGGCGTTAGCTCGTTCGTCACACTATACCCATCTAACTCAAGTAAGCCTCCAATCATTGGACACAGAACATTTACGTTGGTTATCTACACCCTACAACAGTTAGGACAAATGGCCTTAGCTGTACAAACCAATCGTTTTTTACATTAGGCAAAGAATGAAATGTAGTGGCGGAATTCCTAGATTACTATTGCACGAGAATTCATATATACTAGTTTGATCAGATATCGTATCTGTTATCAGGTAGTTCACTCATGGCTGAAGCAGACAATTTCCCGCCTTATTGAAACGAGTACTGTACAAGACAGGAAAATTCGTCTGTAGACTAAGATATGAAGTAGTGATAAATGGGAAACTATCTTGATTAAAATCGATTAAAAGTTATATACCTCATAGATAGATAACTTTTAAGCCTTCAGTCTTCTGTAATAAGGATAGTAGGCTGGCGAACCTGTGTTAATCCTTACAGTTTGTTTTCCAGTGAAGGGTCAGCTTCCTCTTGAAAATATTCACTGTTGGGATTATACCACTTGTTCGGGTAAGACACTTCAGTCATTGACCACTAGACGAGAAAAACGAGACCCCACTATAGGTATATAAAATCTCGATTTTCGAACCTTCTTGCTATGGCCTCGAAGATTATTAGTGCTGTAAAGAGAAAAACGATGAGACATATTAACACCTTAATTGTAGTTAAAGATACGGAATGCCAATATAAGGTCACCTCGAAAAGTAAGATACGACACGCTGAACACGCTCAAGTGAGTCAGCATCTTTAATAAGACATCGGTCAGCTGCTTGGGTATAGTACTATAAATGTGGTCTAAAAAAGCTGGCATGTAAAATTCTAAACAACTCGCAAAAACATATGAATGTTCGGCAAAGTAACCATAACGCACGGAAATCTTCGCCAGCTTCTAAGATGCGATGCGCAATTGTGTTTAAATCGTAACTTACTATAACCCTTAAGTCTTTATTTTCTTGCACGCATGAAAGAGATGTACCGTCGATAGTGTACTGGTAACTGTTACCTTGTCCGATGTGCATGAGCTCACTCTTTTTAAGAATTAACTTTCAAACAACAACATAGGAACCATCTAACTAATTATTCTAAGTCATCTTGACGATCAAGATGATCTGCCTAACTTCTTATGGTTCTTCAGATTTCGAAATCGTCCGCAAACCATTATGACGACGACCTAAACAATCGCGGCAATTCATCGGAATAGAGAAGGATGGTTCCCTGGGGTAGACCACTTCTGAGTAGCTTCTATTCAGGTAGAGTCCCGTCGACCTTCACTCTCTATCTGCGGCTACACGAGAGGTATACTATCTACTCCTATGCAGAACCTGTTATTCCAAAGCTTGTGAATAAGACTTAGGTGAGAAACCTGGTCAAACGCTTTGCTAAAGTCTGCGAATATCATATCGACAGACAGATCGTTATCTAGGGCTTCTGTCTACTAATCTCTCCCAATAAGTAGGTTGGTTAGGCATGAATACTTATTTCGAACTCCGTGTTGCTAGTATGTCATTAGATTATATTATTGTATTTGACTTTGCAACTCAACACGAATGATCTTTTTAAGCAACCTATTATTCTGGCTAGGCTGACAGGTCGATAGATGGACACGATCAATTTCTAACCATCTATACAATCCCTAGGGCGTTGGGCGTGGGAAAAGGGCCTCAGTGGCCTTGAACTATTGTTTGCGAGAAATGACAGAAACGGTGGGGTAACCCTGGAGAGTTAATATCTGGTTCATTATTGGTACTGCCGTAATAATGGACCTAATCCCGAAATTTTAGCTATTTCATGATGTGACTGCCTAATCTATGAGATCTTACGGGGAAGTTACATCATTGTCTACACTGTCTCGCCGTGTTATGACAATCTGCAATGTGATGTTTAGCACCTAGGCAGAATGGATTTTGGCTGGAACTAGAATAATATATTTGATATGGAAATGTGTGGGTAATTGTGTTTAAATCGTAACTTACTATAACCCTTAAGTCTTTATTTTCTTGCACGCATGAAAGAGATGTACCGTCGATAGTGTACTGGTAACTGTTACCTTGTCCGATGTGCATGAGCTCACTCTGTTTAAGAATTAACTTTCAAACAACAACATAGGAACCATCTAACTAATTATTCTAAGTCATCTTGACGATCAAGATGATCTGCCTAACTTCTTATGGTTCTTCAGATTTCGAAATCGTCCGCAAACCATTATGACGACGACCTAAACAATCGCGGCAATTCATCGGAATAGAGAAGGATGGTTCCCTGGGGTAGACCACTTCTGAGTAGCTTCTATTCAGGTAGAGTCCCGTCGACCTTCACTCTCTATCTGCGGCTACACGAGAGGTATACTATCTACTCCTATGCAGAACCTGTTATTCCAAAGCTTGTGAATAAGACTTAGGTGAGAAACCTGGTCAAACGCTTTGCTAAAGTCTGCGAATATCATATCGACAGACAGATCGTTATCTAGGGCTTCTGTCTACTAATCTCTCCCAATAAGTAGGTTGGTTAGGCATGAATACTTATTTCGAACTCCGTGTTGCTAGTATGTCATTAGATTATATTATTGTATTTGACTTTGCAACTCAACACGAATGATCTTTTTAAGCAACCTATTATTCTGGCTAGGCTGACAGGTCGATAGATGGACACGATCAATTTCTAACCATCTATACAATCCCTAGGGCGTTGGGCGTGGGAAAAGGGCCTCAGTGGCCTTGAACTATTGTTTGCGAGAAATGACAGAAACGGTGGGGTAACCCTGGAGAGTTAATATCTGGTTCATTATTGGTACTGCCGTAATAATGCACCTAATCCCGAAATTTTAGCTATTTCATGATGTGACTGCCTAATCTATGAGATCTTACGGGGAAGTTACATCATTGTCTACACTGTCTCGCCGTGTTATGACAATCTGCAATGTGATGTTTAGCACCTAGGCAGAATGGATTTTGGCTGGAACTAGAATAATATATTTGATATGGAAATGTGTGGGTAATTGTGTTTAAATCGTAACTTACTATAACCCTTAAGTCTTTATTTTCTTGCACGCATGAAAGAGATGTACCGTCGATAGTGTACTGGTAACTGTTACCTTGTCCGATGTGCATGAGCTCACTCTTTTTAAGAATTAACTTTCAAACAACAACATAGGAACCATCTAACTAATTATTCTAAGTCATCTTGACGATCAAGATGATCTGCCTAACTTCTTATGGTTCTTCAGATTTCGAAATCGTCCGCAAACCATTATGACGACGACCTAAACAATCGCGGCAATTCATCGGAATAGAGAAGGATGGTTCCCTGGGGTAGACCACTTCTGAGTAGCTTCTATTCAGGTAGAGTCCCGTCGACCTTCACTCTCTATCTGCGGCTACACGAGAGGTATACTATCTACTCCTATGCAGAACCTGTTATTCCAAAGCTTGTGAATAAGACTTAGGTGAGAAACCTGGTCAAACGCTTTGCTAAAGTCTGCGAATATCATATCGACAGACAGATCGTTATCTAGGGCTTCTGTCTACTAATCTCTCCCAATAAGTAGGTTGGTTAGGCATGAATACTTATTTCGAACTCCGTGTTGCTAGTATGTCATTAGATTATATTATTGTATTTGACTTTGCAACTCAACACGAATGATCTTTTTAAGCAACCTATTATTCTGGCTAGGCTGACAGGTCGATAGATGGACACGATCAATTTCTAACCATCTATACAATCCCTAGGGCGTTGGGCGTGGGAAAAGGGCCTCAGTGGCCTTGAACTATTGTTTGCGAGAAATGACAGAAACGGTGGGGTAACCCTGGAGAGTTAATATCTGGTTCATTATTGGTACTGCCGTAATAATGCACCTAATCCCGAAATTTTAGCTATTTCATGATGTGACTGCCTAATCTATGAGATCTTACGGGGAAGTTACATCATTGTCTACACTGTCTCGCCGTGTTATGACAATCTGCAATGTGATGTTTAGCACCTAGGCAGAATGGATTTTGGCTGGAACTAGAATAATATATTTGATATGGAAATGTGTGGGTAATTGTGTTTAAATCGTAACTTACTATAACCCTTAAGTCTTTATTTTCTTGCACGCATGAAAGAGATGTACCGTCGATAGTGTACTGGTAACTGTTACCTTGTCCGATGTGCATGAGCTCACTCTTTTTAAGAATTAACTTTCAAACAACAACATAGGAACCATCTAACTAATTATTCTAAGTCATCTTGACGATCAAGATGATCTGCCTAACTTCTTATGGTTCTTCAGATTTCGAAATCGTCCGCAAACCATTATGACGACGACCTAAACAATCGCGGCAATTCATCGGAATAGAGAAGGATGGTTCCCTGGGGTAGACCACTTCTGAGTAGCTTCTATTCAGGTAGAGTCCCGTCGACCTTCACTCTCTATCTGCGGCTACACGAGAGGTATACTATCTACTCCTATGCAGAACCTGTTATTCCAAAGCTTGTGAATAAGACTTAGGTGAGAAACCTGGTCAAACGCTTTGCTAAAGTCTGCGAATATCATATCGACAGACAGATCGTTATCTAGGGCTTCTGTCTACTAATCTCTCCCAATAAGTAGGTTGGTTAGGCATGAATACTTATTTCGAACTCCGTGTTGCTAGTATGTCATTAGATTATATTATTGTATTTGACTTTGCAACTCAACACGAATGATCTTTTTAAGCAACCTATTATTCTGGCTAGGCTGACAGGTCGATAGATGGACACGATCAATTTCTAACCATCTATACAATCCCTAGGGCGTTGGGCGTGGGAAAAGGGCCTCAGTGGCCTTGAACTATTGTTTGCGAGAAATGACAGAAACGGTGGGGTAACCCTGGAGAGTTAATATCTGGTTCATTATTGGTACTGCCGTAATAATGCACCTAATCCCGAAATTTTAGCTATTTCATGATGTGACTGCCTAATCTATGAGATCTTACGGGGAAGTTACATCATTGTCTACACTGTCTCGCCGTGTTATGACAATCTGCAATGTGATGTTTAGCACCTAGGCAGAATGGATTTTGGCTGGAACTAGAATAATATATTTGATATGGAAATGTGTGGGTAATTGTGTTTAAATCGTAACTTACTATAACCCTTAAGTCTTTATTTTCTTGCACGCATGAAAGAGATGTACCGTCGATAGTGTACTGGTAACTGTTACCTTGTCCGATGTGCATGAGCTCACTCTGTTTAAGAATTAACTTTCAAACAACAACATAGGAACCATCTAACTAATTATTCTAAGTCATCTTGACGATCAAGATGATCTGCCTAACTTCTTATGGTTCTTCAGATTTCGAAATCGTCCGCAAACCATTATGACGACGACCTAAACAATCGCGGCAATTCATCGGAATAGAGAAGGATGGTTCCCTGGGGTAGACCACTTCTGAGTAGCTTCTATTCAGGTAGAGTCCCGTCGACCTTCACTCTCTATCTGCGGCTACACGAGAGGTATACTATCTACTCCTATGCAGAACCTGTTATTCCAAAGCTTGTGAATAAGACTTAGGTGAGAAACCTGGTCAAACGCTTTGCTAAAGTCTGCGAATATCATATCGACAGACAGATCGTTATCTAGGGCTTCTGTCTACTAATCTCTCCCAATAAGTAGGTTGGTTAGGCATGAATACTTATTTCGAACTCCGTGTTGCTAGTATGTCATTAGATTATATTATTGTATTTGACTTTGCAACTCAACACGAATGATCTTTTTAAGCAACCTATTATTCTGGCTAGGCTGACAGGTCGATAGATGGACACGATCAATTTCTAACCATCTATACAATCCCTAGGGCGTTGGGCGTGGGAAAAGGGCCTCAGTGGCCTTGAACTATTGTTTGCGAGAAATGACAGAAACGGTGGGGTAACCCTGGAGAGTTAATATCTGGTTCATTATTGGTACTGCCGTAATAATGCACCTAATCCCGAAATTTTAGCTATTTCATGATGTGACTGCCTAATCTATGAGATCTTACGGGGAAGTTACATCATTGTCTACACTGTCTCGCCGTGTTATGACAATCTGCAATGTGATGTTTAGCACCTAGGCAGAATGGATTTTGGCTGGAACTAGAATAATATATTTGATATGGAAATGTGTGGGTAATTGTGTTTAAATCGTAACTTACTATAACCCTTAAGTCTTTATTTTCTTGCACGCATGAAAGAGATGTACCGTCGATAGTGTACTGGTAACTGTTACCTTGTCCGATGTGCATGAGCTCACTCTTTTTAAGAATTAACTTTCAAACAACAACATAGGAACCATCTAACTAATTATTCTAAGTCATCTTGACGATCAAGATGATCTGCCTAACTTCTTATGGTTCTTCAGATTTCGAAATCGTCCGCAAACCATTATGACGACGACCTAAACAATCGCGGCAATTCATCGGAATAGAGAAGGATGGTTCCCTGGGGTAGACCACTTCTGAGTAGCTTCTATTCAGGTAGAGTCCCGTCGACCTTCACTCTCTATCTGCGGCTACACGAGAGGTATACTATCTACTCCTATGCAGAACCTGTTATTCCAAAGCTTGTGAATAAGACTTAGGTGAGAAACCTGGTCAAACGCTTTGCTAAAGTCTGCGAATATCATATCGACAGACAGATCGTTATCTAGGGCTTCTGTCTACTAATCTCTCCCAATAAGTAGGTTGGTTAGGCATGAATACTTATTTCGAACTCCGTGTTGCTAGTATGTCATTAGATTATATTATTGTATTTGACTTTGCAACTCAACACGAATGATCTTTTTAAGCAACCTATTATTCTGGCTAGGCTGACAGGTCGATAGATGGACACGATCAATTTCTAACCATCTATACAATCCCTAGGGCGTTGGGCGTGGGAAAAGGGCCTCAGTGGCCTTGAACTATTGTTTGCGAGAAATGACAGAAACGGTGGGGTAACCCTGGAGAGTTAATATCTGGTTCATTATTGGTACTGCCGTAATAATGCACCTAATCCCGAAATTTTAGCTATTTCATGATGTGACTGCCTAATCTATGAGATCTTACGGGGAAGTTACATCATTGTCTACACTGTCTCGCCGTGTTATGACAATCTGCAATGTGATGTTTAGCACCTAGGCAGAATGGATTTTGGCTGGAACTAGAATAATATATTTGATATGGAAATGTGTGGGTAATTGTGTTTAAATCGTAACTTACTATAACCCTTAAGTCTTTATTTTCTTGCACGCATGAAAGAGATGTACCGTCGATAGTGTACTGGTAACTGTTACCTTGTCCGATGTGCATGAGCTCACTCTTTTTAAGAATTAACTTTCAAACAACAACATAGGAACCATCTAACTAATTATTCTAAGTCATCTTGACGATCAAGATGATCTGCCTAACTTCTTATGGTTCTTCAGATTTCGAAATCGTCCGCAAACCATTATGACGACGACCTAAACAATCGCGGCAATTCATCGGAATAGAGAAGGATGGTTCCCTGGGGTAGACCACTTCTGAGTAGCTTCTATTCAGGTAGAGTCCCGTCGACCTTCACTCTCTATCTGCGGCTACACGAGAGGTATACTATCTACTCCTATGCAGAACCTGTTATTCCAAAGCTTGTGAATAAGACTTAGGTGAGAAACCTGGTCAAACGCTTTGCTAAAGTCTGCGAATATCATATCGACAGACAGATCGTTATCTAGGGCTTCTGTCTACTAATCTCTCCCAATAAGTAGGTTGGTTAGGCATGAATACTTATTTCGAACTCCGTGTTGCTAGTATGTCATTAGATTATATTATTGTATTTGACTTTGCAACTCAACACGAATGATCTTTTTAAGCAACCTATTATTCTGGCTAGGCTGACAGGTCGATAGATGGACACGATCAATTTCTAACCATCTATACAATCCCTAGGGCGTTGGGCGTGGGAAAAGGGCCTCAGTGGCCTTGAACTATTGTTTGCGAGAAATGACAGAAACGGTGGGGTAACCCTGGAGAGTTAATATCTGGTTCATTATTGGTACTGCCGTAATAATGCACCTAATCCCGAAATTTTAGCTATTTCATGATGTGACTGCCTAATCTATGAGATCTTACGGGGAAGTTACATCATTGTCTACACTGTCTCGCCGTGTTATGACAATCTGCAATGTGATGTTTAGCACCTAGGCAGAATGGATTTTGTCTGGAACTAGAATAACGGAGGCACGTCGGATGCTACTATTAGTCCTAGGAACAAGACAGCACATAAAGCAGCTGCGACCACTCATCCTCAGCCCAAACACCCAACTACCCCAAAATGCCAACCCACTTATGCCTCAATAGTGCCACAGTATTGCCTCGATATGAAGCCTAAAAATAATCCTCCCAGGAAGTGCGCCAACAGCTACAGATGCTCAGACACTGCTGTACGAAATAATGCTAAACTCCCTGTAAAAACCCACCAGTACTACAGCACCCCTAACCCAAAACATGCAACTTTTCATAACAGTAGAATGCCATACAACAAACATAGTGGACTGGCAGTACCTACTTGTCCTAACGTGAAACGACACTCGATAAGAACCACACCTACATGTGATACTCGTAAGTCATATAGTGTGGACCTTACAAGCTCCATGAACCAGCACACAACTACACACAACAGAAACACCTCTCCTGGTAACAGAGTCAGGCAATCCTTCTACCCTTACCAGAAACGTACTACCTCCCAAACTACCCATAATAGGACTAGAATTGCCCACCACACACAAGGAAGCCATAACGTTGGCCTACTTGGGAACCCACCTACTGACTCTAGATACTATCTAAATCAAGCCACCCCATACAACTCCTTAATCTCCAATAATTCGACAAATACACTATCTCATCCTTTTTTATCTCTCTCCCCCTCAACAGTGCTGCTTTTGGGTCTCCAAATGTTGAGGGCGATAATCCCATTAGTCTGAAACCATCTATACACTCCGACCCTATGGGGAGTGGCACACCTTTCTCAACGTCGACAGCTGTCTCTAGTCTTAAAAGCTCCTCGACTGTACCTCCTGATCACTCCCCGAACACACTACCTAACCATCCAACTCTACCTTTCAATCTTAAACATACTCCTTTCACCAAACTAACTTCCAACTACCTTTCTCGCATTAACCCTATTGGTAATAAACTAAATGCGCATCAATATGGAGTCCACACTCCCAATCCTTCTTTAGCAGATGGCGAAACAGACGATCCACTGGGTTTGCAACATACAATTCTACTAGACAAACACTCACCGTACCTGACACTTATGTTAATCAACGCTCGATCTATACAAAGTAAGATGACACATCTACGCACCCTACTACTTTTAAACAACCCCTCACTTGTTTTGATAACGGAAAGTTGGCTGTCCTCCGATATCACAGACACATATCTACAAATAGACACCTATGAGCTCTTCCGCTGTGATCGAGTCAACAAGAAGGGTGGTGGTTGTCTTGTTTATGTATCTAAAAATCTGAAAGCGGAAACCTATAGCGACAACATCCTCAATAAACTTCCTGATTCGATATGGCTCACTGTGCACACTCATGAATGCAAAATACTAATCGGATGCATATATTGAGCTCCTAACACACCTAGCTCAACTGACACAATTATAAGTGAGTCATTTGCTCAGGCTGCCTCGCTTGACTTCACTTACAAAATTGTTTGTGGTGATTTCAACCTACCCACCATTAACTGGACGACACATTCTGGCCCATTGTGCTTTGAAGGCATACTTAGGTCCTTAGACATACACGGTTGGCAACAACATGTACACCTGCCTACACGAAATCACAACATTCTTGACTTGATATTCTGTCATAATGTCACACCAACATCAATAGTGGTTGGCGAAAAGTTTCACAACAGCGATCATAAAATAGTCCTCTGCACCCTTCCGATTCTTGCCATGTGCAACAAACTAAAGACAATAAATACACGTTTCCAATATAGAGACTATGCAAACGCTGACTGGGAAAACTTTCAATTTCTAATAAAGCACTCTGACTGGAGCAGTTTCTTTACCAGTGATAACCTCTTAGAAACATTAGAAATATTCAATACCACCATCAAATCTGCACTAGACACTACTATACCCTTTAAAATTGCTTTTAAGACAACTACTCCCTACATAAACCAAAAGACTAGGTCTAAACTGCGTAAACTGAAAAGGAAGTACTATATATCAAAAGACTTCAGTGCCCTGCACCAGATATATTCTGTACTCGACGGAGTACAAAGTCAACACGACAAGCATAAACAGGCAGAGGAACATACTGCGCTCACTGCTGCATCTAAAACCCATGCCTTATGCCGTCTCCTCGCAAAACGCATAAGAAAGAACGAAGATAATAACATTCACTCCCTACTGCACGATGGAGTGATGCATAATGACCAAACCATCATATGTGAACTATTAAGTGAATGGTTTTCCCACAATGGGAATACATCTCATGTCACAGATATCGACACAAAGTGCACCTGCAAAAATTATCTTAGTACCATAAACTTCGACATAGGGAGTATTCATACCGCCATTAAAACCCTTAAGCCAAATGTGAGTTCTGGTGCCGATGGCATCCCCTCAATCCTTTATAAAATGTCAGGTTTGGACATACAGACGCTATTACTCAAAATATACACATTATCCGTAGAGACAGGTACATATCCGGAAACCTGGAAGGTAACGTATGTTCTTCCAAAACACAAATCCGGACCGAGAAACCTGGTCGAAAACTACAGACCTATAAATATCACTCCAGTTATATCACGCATAATGGAAAAAGTGATAAAAAATCAACTATCTGATCACCTACTTAAGGAAAATCTAATAGACCCGTCACAACACGGCTTCATTAGAACAAGGTCGTGCAGTACATGTCTGATAGACTTCTTTAACGAGGTTACTCGCATACGTGATCAAAAGAAACTAGTGGTTATACTATATTTCGATATTAAGAAAGCTTTCGATAAAGTACCTCATAATCTTCTAATCAACAGACTTAAGTCAGTTGGAATTATAAATCCCCTTTTGCAATGGATCAAATCTTTTCTTACGAACAGATACCAAATAACCAAGATTGACTCTACAACATCTACACCTCGACCAATATCCAGTGGTGTTGTGCAGGGTAGTGTCTTGGGTCCATTGATCTTTATAATATACATCAACAGTATATGCAAATGCTTTAGCACAGGTAAGACCTACCTCTATGCCGATGACTTAAAAGTCATCTATAAAACCGACACTTGGGATGTACGTACTACTATGCAAACAATCCAACATGAACTCAACATAGTAGACGACTGGTGTAAACGCTGGAGGTTAGAGCTCAACACAGAGAAGTGCGGCTGGTTATGTATAGGAGACACGTCTCTCAAAATAAAACTAACAATTAACAACAACACACTGTCCAGACTGGCATCAGTAACTGACTTAGGGGTACACTACTCACAACGTCTTAATTTCTCTGAACACATCTCAGCCAAAGTATCTAAAATGAGGAAATTGCTTGGCTTCATTCTCCATAATTTCTATAAAAATGAATCCAAAATCCTTCTTTATAAAGTTTGTGTAAGACCTATCGCTGAATACTGCTCGTTCTTCTTTTCCAACCTACGCCTATCTGATATACTAAAGGTGGAAGGAATACAACGAGACTTCACCCGCAAAATACTTAAGACTGAATCAGTCGTTGACTACAGTTCCCGATGCCAAATCCTAAGAATAGCACCCCTTTGGAAGAGAAGGCTTAGGTCTAATTTGATTCTATACTTCAAACTACTCAAAAACCTTACTTACTCAACATGTAATATAGTTCTTGCCCGAAATTCACATGAATATGTACTTCGAAACAAAGAATCTACGGTCAAAGTTGAGAAATACAGATCAAAAACTCGGGAAAACTTCTTCCTCATCAAGTATGCAATAATTTGGAACAGTCTCCCCTCCGAAATACGCATGGCAGATGAATTACATACGTTTGTAAGGCTGCTTGATCAAGCCCTCATTTGCATTGATCTAACACATACGAACAGATCTGCGCCCCACTCAGATATCATAGGCTCTCTACATGTCTAAACCAAAATGGACTCCATGTTCAGATTGCCTTATTTTTCCTACTTTGCAGTTGTTTTAGTTACTTTTCCCACTCTATTTCTTCACTTAAAGTAGACAGGTAACTCACTGGACCTGCTGATACTGTCCAACTAAACTCGGTCGCTAAGAGACACACTAGCACCCTAAAAAGTCAAGAGAACCGCGCAATCGACTGCCTAATACCGATCGAACTGCATCTTTGAAGCCTGTTACCCATCAACTGGTTAGGACAACACAAAAGAACATCAGCACCAAGTTAGTGTGAGTCTATCCTTGTTTATTGCTTATTTGCTTTTTACTCTACTGCACACCATGTTGACTAGCAATTAATATTATTCCTCCACTCGTTACCTAATCTACAACCCATATACTTCTATACTTTCCGCCCGTTTTATTAAACCACTATCCTACATTACACCCCTCTTAATGCTTATACTTTGATAGGCAAACTATACTTTATACTATAGTCAATTAAAGCACTGCATCGATGCCTTACCCACAGTTCATAATTTGTAACTGCCTGATAAGCTTGTAAAATGGTACTTATAGAAATAGTGTTTTCCAACAGATTGTGAAACAGAGGATTGTGTGAGGTATGATATATATCCAAGAATAAGCTTAAATGAGCCTAACATCACAAAAGGAGGAAGGGTGGAGTTACTGACCAGCAAGCATTGATGGTGAGGGCGATGACTTCAATCCACCCGTGTTTGTGGGGCAGAACATTTTGTATGTATCAGGCTCTCTATGATTGAGCATAAGTCAATCAATCTGTGATATAGATTATCTTCCTACGCTCACCACTCAGACTCATGTTTCCAATTTTATACTGGAGTAGCTATTCTACTAAGACAACCTATAACATGCTAACTCGGACTTTTACACATGGATTGTGTGGCTGGCATCGGATGAAAAAAAAAAAGAAAAAATCAGACAACAAAAGATATAGTTATTAATATTTTCAACACTTCACCCTTTATATGCACACTCCCTTCTAATAAACAACTTTCCCTGTACCAACCTTAACTTCCCTTCCTTCATATGAGCTTAATCCAGCTTGTTAAACATCACAATTTATTGTTCTTTATTACTACATTCTCTTGAATGGAGCCTCTGACTTTATCTCACTCTAACAAGAGATAATATGAATTTAATCTAATTTATTATACCTTTGTCTGTTCTACGTAATGTTAAGCAACGTTTGGAGTCCATGTCCAAGTGCCTTGTTGCTCTGCTGTTTCTCTTTTTTATTTTCTTCAGAATCTTGCTCCGAGGGCACAGCTATGAAACTTCTAACGTCTGGAACAAACTTGACGTAAGCGTCAACTCAAGGCCATGGTTTATAACAAGCGCTCTACGAGTGTACTTTATAACAACTATAAACTTAATAAGTTAGGAAGCATGCTATGCTCCAACTAATGTTATAATTTGTAGATCATGCCTGTAAAAATGGCGTGTACCTGCTCATGCAGAAATATATTATTATTATTATTATTATTATTATTATATGGAAATGTGTTGGTTACCCAGCGATGACCACCCATCCGAACGGCTGAGCTGTGCAATTCTATTGACTGAAGGAATGTTCCCGCGTTCACCATTGTTGACCTCTCAGTGTTACATGTTGAAAGTGAATCTTCTCAGCAGTTAGCTGTCCAGCTTCGAAAACGTGTGGTTATGAACCGATACTACTACAACCTATCTAAACCCGGAATCGTATTGGGTTTGAGGTTGATGATCAGTTGAAAATCAGTTCCGTCAGTCACATTTACGGGTCCTACAGCTGGTATCTTATTAGTGTGATCATGAAAATTACTGTTTACAATACCCGTAGGGTAGCCTTCATTGAAATGATCTGATAAAGTCTCAGCTTTTGCCAGATCTAATTCAGCTAGTATATCTGATTTTTTGGGCGACTGTAATGAAGCAATGCTGTCACTACATTTTGTTCTTCGATAAGTGTGCGGAAACGATCGTTTTGAGCAGTTACGGCTATCATTCATCAACTGTCTTTTGTGGGTGGTACGGCATCTAGCTATGTTCTTTTTATATACATTCCGGATTTTTTGGTATTCGCACTTGAATTGTTCGTGTTCCGTTTGCAATAATATGTCCCGGAAATTTTTCCTGTGCTTCTACAGATTTGGTGTCTGCCTGTTTATCCATAGAGACCAGTGCGATGGCCTACGTGTTAACAGTAATACTACGGACTGAAATGTGACTTTAAACTTATCCTATTCGTCTTTGATCGATCCATCTGGATTGACTGACCAATCTTTTGAGTTAATACAGCCCGTGATTGCAGGAAAATTTGACCCTCAGCTGTTGGAACGTGAAGAGCAGATACATACTGTGTGTCGCGTTTCCGAAACCTAAATAAAAAACATCGTGATCACTATTTGCTAGTGCGGAATGTGCTGAATGCCGATGACTTCGTAGCAGTGGTGCTTAAAGACGAGGTACATTAATGACGGCCCACATTCCGAGTCAATAGGTGTCGGTTTTGCGATACACTGTACAAGAACAAACCGAATAATCGTTGATAGAAGGTAGCTATCAAAACCCTCACCCGAAGCTGAAAGCCTCAACCAGTCGATATGCGGCACATTAAAATCTTCAATGATGAAACAACATTCGAACGCACTCCTATAACAGATGTGACTTGAGATAAAGTCGTCAGCACGATGGCGTGGACTACGATTTGTTCCTCCTATGGTCACCAACTCTTGTCTAGACTCAATTGTACAACAAGCTACCTCACATGTATCACTGTCATGCGCCACTGATGTGATCGATTGTACATGAAAAAGATATTATGCCTCCTCCCTTGCAATTTATAGTTCCATCACTTCTAATACAGATGTAGCCTGTAACGATAGGGGGTACAGTTAGTAATTAACTCATCCACCACCGAACTTGTATGCTTTATTCAGCATGACGTCTCCTTCATAGTTTTCGTGTACTAACTTCAAGATCCTTCTTATTTGAGTGCTATGGTTACTTTACTAAGCATTCTAATACTTTACCGGCAATATATCGGATTGTATGCCTTACCTATATGAGGCCTTACTTTTAGTGTTCCTTGCAAGCAGATATCTTGTGTTTTATTTGAAATGCTAGCATACCCATGGATGCTTGGTCCATGGGACTAAGTCAGCGACAGGTTTTTCCAAATTATCATTATTATTAGCTGTATTCAATATTGTACTTTTGGTACAATATAGAATACTCAGCACAAAGTATTTCGACGGCTTTCTGTTTCTTATTTCTTGATCGATATTGAAGATAGATGTCGAATGATCGCCAGTTAGATGTTAGCATTTCAGAAACGGACACCTGAATAATATCCATTCTTTTCACTCCATATTACCAGTAATCACGATGCCCCCGATTGTACATTTTTGTAACCTGTACAACGAATGGTCGTGAATTTTCCACAAACGCAACTGAACAGGTTATGCAATATGTTGACACAATGATCTGTTAAAACAAACAAGTAAACAGATAACTTGTTGAAATATCTTGATGGCAATAACAGGTGCCCCAGATATTCAAGCAGGCCGCCTAGCCTAGGATGAGCGATTGAAAGGACATAGACGTTTTTCTTTTATCCTGCTATGCAATGTGGCGTGACCTCATATTAAAGTTTCCCACCTACGAATCTTTTCGTTTACTTTTGTGTTATGTGAATATATATGCTGCAATTTCATTTATTTCTGTTCAAACAACAATAATAAACAAAATTGCATATACTGTTTTTCAAACACCATTTACATGATAAAAAATGTGTACTTATGTGTAGATTTTAGGTTGCCACTAACTTAAATCATGGAACTTCAAAAAATCTTCACTCTTACTTGTTGAAAGTTGAAAACGTTTGAATTGAAAATTGGCCTTGTTTTAAAGGTTGAATTAGCACGAAATTCAAGCATAAGCAGGTTAGAGGTTTGCTAAAAATGTAAAATTTTAGACAGCGCCAACACTGATAACTACGAGTTTATTCGGACATGAGACAAACAGCCATTGACTCAATAGAGGAAGAAGAGTAAATGCCACGATGAATATTAAGGTAGCGTGTCAGAGTACGACAGAGGTCTTTGACGTTATTTCTTGCTAGGAACTAAGATGATCTCCAGGATCCGGTCGGCAGATGCAACCAGTTCTTCTACAGAATCGTTTTGAGATTAAACAAACACTGCCTGCATCTGCTGGGGAAGCTTAGACAAGGGGAGTTGTCTGAACAGACCCTCATCAAAGATCCGTTGACCAATAACCTCTCTCATCCGTGGAAACATTGATGACGGTAAGCTATGTTGTAGATCGATCCTGTTGAACAGTTTGTCTGAATCCTATCGGTCGACTAGATCTCCACTCTTAAGAATAGCCCTTTCTGAAGTTTCGTAAGGTTCCGAGACATCAAAAGTAGACACACTGGGTATGATGTTGTTGGGGATGTTAGATCCTTAGAACTTACTTGGACGAAGACATAATCTCGCAACTTTACTTAGAAAATTTGAATTTCTTTTTTTGCGCCAAAAGCTCTTTACACCTTCATGTCATATTTCCCATTTGGAAAAATCTTAAGTACCATTGTGTCTCTTAGTAAGCTGTTTTGTAACTATCGCCAGGGACGTTTTGTGCTGTATATATGCATTCTGATTTGTGCCTGTTGTTATGTCTCGTCTTCTGGCTTTTTAGGAAGATGTTTCCCCATTCCAATCTTGAACTTCTTCCTCTAGTTAGCGGGGCTCAGACGCATCGAATAGCTAGCTTATTGGTCTTTGGTTGCCGGGTCTTTGTTGCGCTCACAGATTAAGTGAAAACGTAACCTCTTCCAACCTAGCAGACGTACCTGTTTAAATCCCTCGAAAGTGCTTTCATTTATGCGAGAATTTGTGCACGTGGGTCTGGCACGCCGTGCTCGCAGAATCCAGATTTTGCTTGGCAGAAACAGGCTTTGTTATCGTCGCGCCATGATGAATATAAAATTTATCATTAAACGAAAATAAAAGTATCCGAAAATATGAAAATAATTATCGCGATATGTAAGAATGAAAGTTAAAAAGAATGATAAATAAGGTTTCAAAAGGAAACAAACTCACAAATATCGAATTGGTGTGCGAAATCGCGCTGGGATCGTCACAAAATATTACAGAGGTATTTGGATTTTGACGACGCCTTAACCAGTAACACCTTTCTAAACGATGTATGCCAGCTCAGTCAAATTAACGTTCAGAAATGAAGGGGTTTGAAATTATGTTTGATTGGCTACCTATATATCGGGATTGTACTGAAGGAAAATCGATGTGAATAGGATTTCCTTCTAAATGCGCTGCTTTGAGGCGATCGATGCTGATGCTTTCGTTGGTTCCGTTCTTATCGATCATATGGTACTTGGGTTTGCGCCGAAGAACTTTGAAAGGTCCTTCGTATGCTGACTCGAGAGGTCGTCGATGCGAGACTCGACGTATGAAGACGTGTGTACTATATCGTAAATCAGGTTGAACGAAAACATCAGTTGGTTGCGGTCGAGTGGAAACAGGTTTAACTGAACGCATTGCGTTTGTGAGCCTGTTCGTGTAGGAGGTTAGATCCATGTTCTTTGGAGAGAATGAAGGATCCACGAATTCTCCTGGAAGTCGAATGGTCGTAACATAAACGAGTTAAGACGCAGTGTTTCCAATGCCAGCGTTTACTGCATTGCAGTTTAATGGTTGCCGAAGATAACTCGTGCTGAAGATCAGTGCCTTCTTTTTGAAGCTGGGCGAGTTTAATAGGGTCGATTCCTTAGAAACTGTTCAAGAAAGTTATACGGGACAAGGTGTCTGCAACTGTACTTCTTGATCCAGAAATGTTTTGAATATCTGAAGTAAACTGCGAAATGTAGTCCAGTTGTCGAGACTCTCGAGGTGAGTACCTGTCTAAAGAGAAGGCAAAACGTTCATGATCAGTGAAAAGAGTAAATTCTCGGCCTTTAACAGGGTGTTGAAAATGCCGTACAGCACAATGCATAGCTAAGAGTTCCCTACCGAATGTGCTGTACCTCGATTCAGTGTCTAGCAACCGCCTAGAGAAAAATGCCAAAGGTTGCCAAGTGTGGTTAACCCATTGTTGTAAGACCCCTTCAATTTCTGAGTCGAGTGCGTCCACTGTGATACTAATGGATGCTTCAGTGTCCTAGTGTGCAAGGATGGTTGCTTCTGCGATAAGTTCCTTAACTGTGGAGAATGCTTTTCGTGCGGTATCATCGAAATTGATGGATTTCGCATTTCCACGAAGATGGTTGATTAGAGGTTCTATAAGGGACATGCAGTTTGGTACGAACCGTCTACAGAAACTCACCAGTCCGTTAAATGTGCGTAATTGTTTAACTGTGGTTGGTTCTGGGTAATCTAGAATGGCCGCCACTTTGCTTCTCAGAGGTCGGATGCCTTGAGCATCAATAATGTGTCTGAGGAAATCTAGGTAGACAGTTTTTATTTGACATTTCTGAATACGTACAGAAATGTCGTGCTTTTGTAGTCGTTTGAAGACAAAATCCAGATGCTGCAGATGAGATTCTCTGTCTGGACTTGCGATCAAGCGGTCATCAACATACGCGTGTACGAAATTGAGACCTCGAAAAACGTCATCGATGAGCCTTTAGATAGTTTAGGCAGGTGGTTGTCAAATCGTGAATGTGAGGCGACGGGTAACGATCGGGAATGGTTTTTGCATTCAGTCGCCAATAGTCACCAGTCGGACGCCACTCGTTGCTGTCTTTTTTAGGGACCATGTGCAACGGAGGTGCCTATGGGCTATTTGACGGTCGTATGATTCCAAAGTCTATCATGTGGTCGAATTCGTTTTTCGCCAATCTTAACTTTTCGGGGACCAGTCGGAGTGCTTTCGAGAATACAGGTGGTTCTGTATTTGTGATGTGATGTGTAACGTCGCTGGTTATACACGGCAATTTCGGTTGTGATTGGTAAATGCCAGGATACCTATCGAGTAGTGGTTGATGGAATGGGTCTACAGTGTGCTAAATTGTGACTGGAGATAACCTGCAACCAGAAAAAGGAGTTACGCAAACAGATAAATTAGTGTTTCCGTCTACTAACCTCCGTTTGCGCGTGTCGATGGGTAAATTATGATGTTGTTGTAGCAGGTCTACACCAATGATTGGGATAAAAACATCTGAGACAACGAAAATCAAGGGGATGGGTTTGCGCGAACCCACGTTAAGATAGACTTGCCATATACCATATGTGGTGACAAGTTTTTCGCTAGCCGCCAGTAAATTTAAAACCTATTCGTGAAGTCGGTCGTTAGAATTCGCTGGGAGAACTCCAACTACTGCGCCAGTATCGACGAGGTAGCTATAGGTCATCCGTTTGCCGCCTCAAGATTTTAAAGTGGGTATATTATACGAAGACTATCATCCTATCTTGTATATCGGGTACATTTTACTTGGAAAATAAAAAAAATTTTGACGGATACTTACCAGCTCATATTATTCCTATTTCGGATCAAAGTCGAAAATAGATCTTAATTTTATTATATACTCATAGTCTCTGATTCTTTTATTAACCAAGTTAATACTTAACGACTAATAATACTCTGATATTATATTTGATTTAACGAGCTCTGTACCCAGTTTCAAATCATGGGCAATAACTCCAGTAAAAGAGAAATCTCGCCAACCTCTAAGCCAAATAAAAGGTCCGAATCTGTAACTCCTATGACTGACGACTCAGTACCTGACTATGTCGAAACTTTAACAAAAATATGCGTATTGTACGCAAATGCCACTATCGTCACCTGATTCTCCATGTTACTGCCCCTACCTCTCTGCGTGCAGTATGCCAACGGTAAGACTGGTTGACATGCAAGACACTATACCCACGTGCATCGAAACGTTAGCACAGTTTACCAGACAGTACAATCTACCAAGAACTAAATCTAAAATTTAAAAAACTAAAGAGTCCAATAGTTTATCTCATACACACAAAAATACTGATAGATATAGTACTGACATCAGTCAACTACAAAACTCTCTAGCCGAAATAAACGGCAAACTTGGGCAAATAGCAACCCCACACATATATAGGGCCTTGAAGCTGATAGGAATCTTGAGCAACTCAATAAAGCTGAGTGTATTTTGGAGTTTGTGGCTGAAGAAGTGACGAAAAGAGTGATGTTCTCCTCCAATGCAGTTGCTTATAACCTCCCCGACCGCACACACCCATTTACGTTGAGGGATATTTGCCTTAAAGCATGCGGTATGCTGAACGTTAACTGCAAAGTCATCCGCCCTAGAAAAAAGTCAAACAGATCAACTTGCTCCCTCTTGTTTATGTTTGGCTGTTGTAACGATGCTAAACAGTTTATTGATTCGAGCAGAGATATTAGCTCACTAATTTCATACAAAAATATATAAGTCACTCCGGACCTTACGCCCTGTCAACGTCGTGTAAGAAGACGTGAAGCGATAGGATTGCATGGTAGTATTACAGTAAACAACCTTTCAGAGACAGTTTGCAACAATAAGCATGAAATCACTCCACAAACGGCTGACCACTATGTCGATCTAGATGAGTCTGCTGATCAAAAATTTTTGGATAAGATTCGGACCCCAACTGTCACCAAGACCATAACGACATGTCTAATCCCAGACGTTCGCTAAGTAATGTAATGCATCCAACTAAACCTATACACTTAAAAGTTAGTCCTCCTAAAGATACTCCACAGGTTAACTTGAATGAACCTAAATACATCCCACAGAGACAACGAAGGACTTCAGCTCTGACAGAAAAAGGGTGAGAAGACAAAACTCACTGTAACGATCGAACTGCCAGTATTGGCTTTAAACGCAGGACTGACGAACCAAAATGTATTCGAATAGACCAGACTACGCTCTTCTGTATAGACCACTAAGCGTTTTTGAGACACTCGTATTAAACTATGTCAAAACACAGACTCTGTGCTCAATTTAAACGCTTAGTGGTCTATACAGAAGAGCGTAGTCCGGCCTATTCGAATACATTTTGGTTCGTCAGTCCTGCGTTCAAAGCGAATACTGGCAGTTCGGTCGTTACAGCTCTCAAACGGTACAGCCTGTGCTATACAGTCAGAAGTTTCTCTAACGCAAAGTAGCGCGCTGAGAATCAACTAATATATTCCCAACAAACGGGATCAAATATCTATCTGCAGGGATTCCAGAAATCCTCCCAAGCAGATAGTCAAAAGGTTAACAGTCACACATTGAATTACGTTGTGACCTTGAGCTTAGTCAAACACGACCTTACTGTCAATAATCCGGCAACATGCAATAGAAATTAGGTAACAAAAAGATAAGTCTTTAATCAAAATCGCATAATAAAAGCTCAAACGAGATCCGAACAAAGGTAAAAATATATGACAGGGAGAAGAAACAAATAAATGAAAATACTGTCCAACAAAATGACTGTGAAGGGATTTTCGTCGTTCTCTTTCCGTTACACTCATGATACCGAGTAGGGGAACACGTAAAGTTGAACCCAACTGCTCTATACGTATCCCAACAACAGTGAACAGGTTCTCCCCGCTGATATCATATAACTTGCCTTCAACACCTCTAAGTCGCAAAATGGGTAGTGGGCTACAGCTTATTAAGCCTTTTTACACACAGACTAATCAAAACTACCAGAGAACCGATCACTCCAAGCACCTCCTAAGGCTTAAAACCATTAATAAGAATGGTAATAATAGGTTTATCACTCCACATCCTATCTACATTCCCCAGGATCAAAATTGTAATTACTCTCAAAAAGAAAACTTTTCACACCCTTTAGTAACAACTCACCACATAGAAACGGCTCCCACGTACAAAAACAATCGCAACTCCTTCCACTTACGCCCAGCAGACCCCTCTCACGCTAACGTAAATAGCTAAAACAGAGGCTACGCGCTTAACCGCCAAGACTTTTACAAATAACCATACACTCCACAATTGGCCTGTACAAGATTTTTTTGGAATACGACCCCTAGTGACACCTGTATTGAAGCATATAGCCCGAGTTATTTCAAATCACATGCAAAACATAAACGCGTTTCCCCTGTACAGTTTCCATCAGAGATTACTCCCACCCTCTCCTCCTAGGTAAACTCCCCAATCAACTTCACTAGCTCATTTGATACATCTCCCACTAAGTCTAGTTATCAAAGTACCGAGCTAATTAAGAACATTCAGTCCCTCACTTCTAACTCATCTCACACCCGCGAGGGTTACAATGAATTTATTCGAGATACTCTCACTCATTTTAACCTAGTAGGCCATTTGTTTAATATATGTCTCAACAACTCTAGGTCGATTTGCGATAAAAAGACGGATTTAGCCCTGTTTGTATCCATATATTAACCATCACTTATAATGATATCCGAAGCATAGACTAACAGTAATATTTCCGACCTAAGTATATCTATTGATAACTACTTCCTATATAGAAGTGATAGATTGAAAGGATGAGGCGGAGGATGCTGTACATCATCAACGTAGATGATCTTTGTCTATTGATTGGAGGCCTCCTCGAGTTAGACGTGAATGGTGTGACAAACTAGCTAACGTCGAAGTCACACCTCGCGGTCAGTACCTTACGTGGATTACCCCATTGACGTATCAAGGTACTATAGATGCTTTGAAGACTGTACAACACAAAAGACGTTATTACAGAAATATACTAGTTAAAGTGGATACAAGCGAAGATGAGACCACTGCTGCATAGGCCAGTCCATGGCGTACTATCAACTGATGCGCGTTGGTTGTCCCTGACCTTGACGAGGATCGATGATTTGTTCGATATTCAATCACCCATCTGCCGGATGATTTGACTAGGTCTGAGTGGAATTTCACTGGCCCTACAATGCCTTATTTACGCTCACTCTAGCCTAAACTCACTAATATGCGATATGCTTGTACTAAACAAACTGAAGGATTCGGTGTGGATTGTGTTAAAGCCGACGAAATCCGTTACCATACTGTTCAGCTGTGTTTATCGTCAACCTAACGCATCAATAGATGACATAACAGTGCTATTGGAGGTATTCACACTAACATCAACCCTTCCATTCACAGGCAAGCTTATTTGTGGTGACTTCAATATGCCCGAAATTTCTTGGTTCCCAGTCAAGGCGCTGAAACGTTATGAATCATTTATTGAATGTCTAGGGCTTGGACAATGAACTCAGTACATCAGTAGCCTTACCAGACATCAAAATATCTTGGACTTAGTCTTTATTAATGGCCTTACCCCCAATACTGTGTATATTATTAAAACGTTTCCAGTTACTGGTCATAACATTGTCTTATGCAGCTTTATATAAAAACCACAACCGGTAGTCATAAAACTGTAACACTTCGTAGAAACTACCGCAAGGTTGATTGGAATAACTTCCACAATTACCTATGAAGCACTGACTGGGGAACTTTCTTTACTGCAAACAATACCAACACACTAACTGTTATATTTTATCTCAACATCAGAAGTATCATCAACAAAATTGCATCTTTAAAATACTGCAGACCTACATCCTCTAAAGATCTCTACATACTGGTCGATACACGAAGACGTCTTCAAAGACATTGTACTCGATTCCACAACTTTAATGACTTTTGCTCTTTAGTAACTATGACAGAAATATTTATCCGAGCGGAGGCAATAAGCACACAAAAAGCAGTCGCACAGGAAAAACGTTCAGACAAACTTAACAATAACTCCTCTGCACTCACCATACTCCTTCAAAATAAGCCTAAACGTTCTAAATCGAGAGGGAGCATATTCATTGGCGACAAACAAGTATACGAAGATCCTAAACTTGTTACGGAACTATTTATTGAACACTTTTGTTTCTCACTAACTAACTAAAAACCACTAAACGATTCAGAACCAGTCACAGTACCTCCCTGTGAAATTACTAATGTAGACTTTAATGTACAAAATATCTCTAAGTCAATTAGTACATTGAAACACTCCTACACTGATGGATCAGAAGGTATTACAGCTAGCATGCTAAAACGTGGAGGTGATGATATGTGTATTTTGCTTCTCAAACTATTTGCGATATCACTCTCTACAGCGTATTACCCTACTACCTGGAAAACTACACATATCATTCCCAAAAATGAAACAGGACCTGAAGCAAATGTTGACAATTACCGACCCATAAACATAACTTCAGTGGTATCTAGAGTGATGGAAAAAGTAGTTAGGGCGGCTGTAGTTCAACATCTACTTACTAATAATCTTATCTCTACCACCCAGCATGAATTTCTTAGGTCAAGATCATGCGACACATGCCTAGTAGACTACCTGAATGATATAACTCTGAAAAGAGACAAAGGATTCCTTGTATCAGTCTTATTCTTGGACTTTAAGAAGGCCTTTGATAAGGTTCCATATAAAAGGCTTCTCGTCAAACTCAAGTCCTTCGGAATAAACGACCCATTGTACTCATGGTTTGCTCCGTTCTTAACCGAACGTAAACAGATTTTAAAGTACAATGACTGTCTCTCATCACCTAGACCTATATCTAGTGGAGTCATCCAGGGAAGCGTATTAGATCCACTCTTGTTTCTTATGTACAAAAACGATATATGTAACACCATAACATTTGGAAACCACATTTATATGCTGATGATCTCAAAATAGTACACAGCTATAAGCCTGAGAATTTAAGCGAAAATGCACCCCTGATCCAAAATGACCTCAATAACTGTACTACCTGGAGTGAAAAATGGCAATTACCATTTAACCTCAACAAGTGTGGGATCATGCACTTTGGAAAGCATCCCCATGAACTGCAACTTCACTTGAATAAAAGCACAGTCCAAACACTCAAATCAACACACGATCTACGGATTAATTACACAAGAAGTCTGTACTTTGAAGGACATGCCTCATCTATTATTTCTAAATGTAGATGGCAGATTGGTTTCATCATGTGGAATTTCTTCACAACAGAGGCTAAGCTTACTCTCTATAAAATACGTGTACGACCTTCCCTGTAATACTGCTCTTTTATTTTCTCTAATATGACTACCAGAGACAAGATAAGAGTAGAAGACGTTCAAAAATGCTTCACACGCTAACTGCTAGGAAGTAACTCTAATGCCGACTACACAGATAGATGTAAGCACCTCTCTTTAGAACCTTCATGGCACCGTAGGCTAAAGAATAATTTGATATTTATCTACAAAGCGATATATGGACTCTTATTTCTAACCTTCTGCCCAACAATGATTCACGCCCCAGCCTATAGACTAAGAAACAACGCATATACACTACACACCGTAAAACACCAAAAACAAGTGCGTTGTAAGTTTTTTACAGTGCGGTATAGTTTATTGTGGAACAGGTTGCCGTTGCCCATCCGTAACTGTGACACATTTACCAGATTCAAAAGGCTAATAACCCTGTTTCTAGACTCTAAAGTGCTTCAATCTTTCCTTGAACTCCCGTCCACCAATGAAGCACTTTATTGTGGACCGCCTAATATCTAGACGGAACAAGAATATAACGAGCCCGACTATTACTAATATGAACACAACTAAATTACAGGACATATGTTTTGCCGTTTCCTATTATTGATTGTCCATCAATCAAGGCCCAATGCTCCTAACCCTCACTTTCAGTTCCCGAATCTCTCTACTGGTTAAATATACATTATTCTTCCCAAGTGTCATGTCTTTTTTTTCTATTGCAAGTAGACAGATAACTGACTAATCTTATGGATACTGACCTACTATGACTGATCATACGAAGCTCAAAATTGATCATAAAGTCTTGTGAGTTGTTCAATGGTTTATTTTTCTTACCCTAAAAATTTTACAATTTTATACTCTTTCATATTATTTGATTTGCTATTAGTCCTACTATCTTTAAACCACATATAATCTAACCTGTTTTTCTTTTTAACTTTCACCATTAGTTATCTTCATAGCAGTGTGATATACTAAATGGACATCTAACCCATAATACAAACGCTTTAACCATCTGATTTGCTTGTAACATGGAACGAGTGTATTCCAACTATAGCCTTTGATTAAAGCAGTATGCATGCTTACCACAAACATAAGAGAGCCTAACATCACAAAAGGAGGGAGGGTGGCGTTACTGACCAGCAAACATGGTGGCGGGAGATAACTTCAATCCACCCATGTCTGTAGGGCAGAACATTTTGTTAAATTACGGCTCCTTATGGTCTAGTGGAATACCACGAACTAGTGGTATTGATGCCGATTTATCATGCTAAATACTTCATTAAATCGTGTTTAGAACGTTGAACTGGTTTCACTTCCTACCCAGTGATCCTATTACAAGCAAACTAGAAAATTCGCTAAAAAATGAAGCCAACTCAAGACCCTATAAAATCAAAAAAGGCTCCAATAGCGTCGAAAAAAAGAAGATAGCCATTTGTGTATAATGACACTGTTTTTAGCACTACATTTTATAAATATACATATTCCCATACTCTCAGTTTTTTTCTGAACCACCTCCAATTGTCAGTTAACTGACAATTGTTTATCCACTCATACCTTGTCTACACTTATTTTCTTTGACTTATTACGATGCGCTTGCTTAATAAATACTTTAATAAAAGAGAATAAGACTGAGTAGTCATACCTTAACTATTTCTTCATGAACATTGTCTGCTCCGCTTCTCGTCCTTTTTTGTTTTCTTTTTTATATTGCACCATTTTTCAGCCCCCTCGAGATACGGAACGGGCGACCTCGTCCTGCACCATCCTTGAAGCCTCAAATATTCCAAAGGGATGTAAGACTGCGATTTCTAGAAGCCCCCAACTTCACATGAATCTATTATCGACGAATCTATTATACGCTGACGATGTAAAGATCTGGCGAGTAATAACTGGAGACACAGACTCATGTGCCCTTCAGACAGACTTAAATAATATAAGTAACTGGTCTAAAGAGTGACTGATGTCTATCAACACGGAAAAGTGTGCCTACATGCACTTTGGGGACTCAAATGGTAATAGGTATAACATAGGGGAAGTGCCATTACCCGTGGTCCGGTCTCATAAGGATCTGGGGGTGACAGTGAGTCAGGATCTTAAGACGACAGCCCATTACCGGGAGGTCACAGCTAAGGGGTATCGAACCCTCTGGGCATTAAAACGGACATTCACTAAGCCAGATACTACCATGTTCACCAAAGTATACACATCCTTAGTGAGAACTAAGCTTGAGAATTGCGTTCAGACCGCAAGCCCCTGTTTAAAGGGTGACTCGGATATCCTAGAGAAAGTACAGAGGACAGCTACTCGTGCAGTTCCACAGCTACGGGGTTTACCATACAAAGAGCGGCTTGAAAAGCTAGATCTCTTCACTCTGTCCTATCGCAGATTAAGGAGAGATCTAATTTTGATGCACAGAATATTGATAAATGATATTGGACCTAACTTACTCTCTCTTGTTCTTCCCACTAGATCGGAAAATCTCAGAGGACATAGCAGGCGAGTAAAAAGGCCAAGATTGGAAAAATACACGTGGCATACAGGTTTTACACCGAGTCATCAATACTTGGAACCTGCTACCCGAAGCAGTGGTATCCGTACCTTCAATTGACACTTTCAAGAGAAGTCTGGACACTCACAGAAGCATACTTGAAAAGAAATAACATAGGCCGTGGGCCTTCTGTCCTTACTATATAAATCTGAATCAGTTGCACGTCGCAAAGCAACTTTCATGAAGCGCGCCAACCGTGATACTGACTAAAACCATCTACATCCATATCTTACAAATTAAAGACCCAGTTGAGTAATTTGCTACAGTTGGAAATTGTATCATTTGTAAAAATTTGATCTTGCCTGTTAACTGGCATGTCTCATGTAACAAACTGTTATTTGAGATTTAAAACCTATTAGTGAAGTCGGTCGTTAGAATTCGCTGGGAGAACTCCAACTACTGCGCCAGTATCGACGAGGTAGCGAACTCTCGTTATCACATCTGTGACGTATAACAGACGGCTATGTTCGCCGGCTACGGTTGCCGTTAACGCGTTCCAGCTTGGAAGTGTCCCGAATCGTTTTTCGTGTCGATCGATTTTGAGTTGGGAAAATTGCAGGGTTTTCTTCAATTTGGAGATTTTCCGTACTGGTTATGATACTAGCATCAGTTGGTGTCATCCGTCTCTCGCAGTCTGGTGACAGATTGCTCACGTGAAGTGCTCCTTCGCGAGGTATGTGACCGTTTGCGGTCATTACGAAATCGAAGGTAACGGGTCAGCGTATGACGTAGTTCCGTAACATTCTGTGTCGCTTGAGACTTTTCTTTGACTGAAAGAACCTCGACGTTAGCAGGTTCTGTGATTTCGAGGATACGGTCGGCAGATGCAGCCAGCTCGTCTACGGCGTTGTTTTGAAACAAGACCAGCACAGCTTGCACCTTTCGAAGAAATTTAGATAAGAAAAGTTGTTTGGACAGGCCATCATCGAAGGTTCTTTGGCCGATAACTTCTCTCATTCTTTGTAACATGTCTGTCTCAGAACCGTGTTGCAGGTCGATGTTGTTCAGTAGTTGGTCTAACCTTTGTCGATCGGTTAGGTCTCCGCGTTTTAGAATAGATCGTTCTAGAGTTTTGTAAGGTCCCGGAACATCACTAGTAAACATACTAGATGTTATGTACCTGTTAAATTTGCGTGGTAGTGCCTTGACTACTGCGAGGAATTGTGCACGTGTGTCGTTTCTGCCATATTCGCGGAAGTCAGCTTCTGCGTAGCAAAACCAGACTTCGATGTTGTCTGGCTATAAGGGCATTAATTGAAATGAAAGCGGAGTCATAATGTCGAACTTAACTGCCTTAGATGTCTGTGAATTACAAGAATGAACGAGGAAAAAAATATCCCAAAGTACGAAAAAACATTACAATATATAAAAATTAAAATACAGCAATGATATATGGCATACCAAAAAGGAACAGACTCACAGTTTGCGATTTGGTGTACCAGATCACGTCTGGCTCACCAATGAAGATGTCACAGATATTCGGAGTTTGACAACGCTTTAACCAGTAACACTTTCTAATATGAAGCGCACCCACCAAGTAAAATCAAAAGACTGAAGCGAGGAGATCGAAGATATATTTGATAAGCTATCAATACATCGAGGATCGTTTGCACTAATCTGTCTAGCGATTGCAGTAGATGTTAAACACGACGTTCCCACACGTGATCTGGTGCGGATGCATGACCGAGCGCCTTCAGCTAGATAAGTCCTTTAAAACTAATATGGTCAGCATCCAACGTCGACAACTTACAGAGCTATTTATTTTGGAGATTTGTTTACCTCTATAATAGTAATACGCAAGGTTACCAGTGACACACCAAAAAGAATTACACTACAAATTATTATAATGAACAAGCGTTTCGCAAGCTGGATTGACTTTGATAGCGCGGTAAAGGAGTTCCAAAAAGTATGGAAGAATAATTTTGTACCTCCTCAGACTCCCCGTACTCATTATATCTACACAAAAAAACAAATTGATTAAGGCTATCAGGTTCAAATACCTGTTTATGACGTTTCACATCACATTTGGTCATAAGCGTAAAGCAGGTCTGACAATAAATCAATAACCATGAGAACTTAAACTAATGTGTGACGTTTAAGGTCTAAGTTGTTAACTACCAACCAAGTGTTCACGTAAGATTGGAAGACCAAAGATATGTCATCAAATTATACAAGATGCCTCACATTCATCCTTGTAGTAGTTCATGGATGGTTTGTGATCCATGGACCAGGAGACTGTCGTCAGAAGAAAAAGTGAAGCCTGTTATATTGCAGTCCCAATCAACAGATGAAGTAATAGAAAGTATCTCACTTAACCTCTCTGTCGCAACATATTGGTTACTTGCTTTCGCGTAAAACAACCTGAGATATACTTCTATACACCTACCTGTGGAGAGATGAGCTCCCATAGTCTTCACATCAGCAGTAGTGACCTGCCTACCAGTTCTTTCCTTGATACTTTCTATTACTACATCTGTTGATTGAGACTGCAATAGAACAGGCTTCACTTTTTCTTCTGACGACAATCTCCTGGTCCATGGATCACAGGCCATCCATGAACTACTACAAGGATGATTGTGAAGAATCTTGTATAATTCCCCAAACTTGGTTAATTAGGAATTTCTGTAGTGGACTTCAACGCCTTTGTTTGATTTTTTGGACAAGGTCCAAGAAAACAACGTAACAAAAATAAACTTTAAATTTATAGATACGCAAAGTTTGTGTTGATCGCTGTTAAATGCAAAGGTTAGGCGAAATGTCAAGTAACCAGTAGGTCCTAAATATTTGTAGTCACTTAATCGCCAAATAAAAAGACATGGACGGCTTGCATAAATGTATATACAAGGCTTTCAAATGGAGTCCAATGAAATCGTCTAGGAAAAGTGTTGAAGATACAATAATAGCCTAAAGATACAGTAAGTATGGTGCTTCACAGCGCATACATCCGTTGCTCAACATGCTAACTCCATTTGTACAACCAAAAGTCTTATACGAACTTAGAAAGATTTGTTTTGTTTACGTCGAATATGAAAATGGCAACTAGTTGTTCACGGTTGACTGCGGAAACATTATGAAGTGGATATGAGCACAATTGTAGAATAATGGTTACGTACCAATATCCCTGCCGCCATATACTACTGGCATATGTTAAAAGACGAACTATAACAGGTAAGGTTAGTCAGCTATGAAATATTAGCCGTATAGCTCCTCAAATTCCTAAGCATTGCAGTAAACGGAAGTTAGATAATATACACAACATCCAAAATAAGAACAATGTCACTACCCAGACGGAGTGAAGAGTATATACCGATTCTACGACGCAAGAGACCTTACAGACAACACATTATTGAGAAATATGGTGAACGATTCGCGATGCAAGTTGAGAGAAAAGTCAGCCATTCCTATTTAGGAATAATCAATAACCAGACAAGACTGCAGTTTCTCAATCGCTAATCTTTCTGAAATGAGGTTTGCAATCTAACAAAGTGTGAAGACGTTTGCGATAAAAAGTTTCTTGTGGTTTTATTTTTAAGTTCACTATATTAACAGCTTGTGTTTCATATGTCATTCTTCCTTTACCAGTAGCAATAATGAATCAATAAACTTCTGCACAACTTTTATTCTCGTCTTCGTAGTTTCATTGGGAGGTATACCAATAATTCTAACGACTAACTGTTCGTGTTCGTATATTTCTGAGTCAAATCAAGAGCGTAGTGCTAGATAGCTTTTATGCTTTGACTTAGTGAACATTTGCAATACATTGCTTGAGATTGATTTTAAAAATTATTCAATGTGCAACCATACAGTTAATATGAGATTATGTTTAGGTTAATTACAAAAAATACCTGCTCTACAGCAGATTTTGTGCTAATTAACCGGTTAATCAACAAACAGATTTTTATAGTGCATGATATAATTCAGTACAGTCAATGGCGTCCGTGTATCTAGATGATATTGTCCCCCTAACTCCCGAATTTAAGTTTGTAAACAGAAGTGATAAGGAATCACTGTATTATAGTTAGTAACAGTTCATGATCAAAACCCTAACCCTAATTCATAATCCTAGTATATAACTTTAAATTAACTACAACCTAACACCAAGCTCTTTGCATTATAACCGACGTTAGTTGGTGACGAAAATCCCATAGGGTTATAACTTTTACTTTCAACACCAACACAACTCCTAATATCTAGGCTTAGTTTTTTTTCAATATCGTAATTAATAATTTAGCATGTAAGAAGTGACAAATAATGTTAAAACCACTATTCCACTGTAATTTTATTGCTTTTCATTAGTAATTTCTTGTAACTACGCAGTGTTTGAATAGCTTCAAATTATGATCGAGTTCCATATTAGCACAGTAAAAGAGAAAATTATTAAAATGAGAATCGAAGGAATATTAATAATGATGATAGTGGAATAATAAAAGTAACAAAAATATACTATGAACTATGCGATTACTCAATTTTTACCATGTTGATGTACTTAAAATACATGATGATAAAGCCAAACTACTGAAGTAATAAAACCAGGTAAAAGTTTCAATCAGTGTAACAACCATGAAAAATAAAGTTCCTAAAACATTGAACTACACCATTACAGAAAATATATCTGTTATTTATTTAAAAAAATAGTAAGCATTAAAAAAAGCATCTTAATCATTTATTCTGTTGCACCAATGAGCGAAAATGAATGAAGTTCCCATATTTGTTTGAAAAGTTTACGAAAGCGTGCTTACTACGAAAAGATATCTGTTAGACAAAAGGATTCGCATGAATTTAGAAAATAATGGCCATTTTGAAATATGCTAATAATACTGAGTAAAATAACTAAATACACATTATTATGGATTATTAACAGAAATAATTCGGAGGGCTTTCAGAAACAAAGTAAGCAAAGGGAATAGTCTCAATATTATTGTTGATTACACCAAAACATCTAAAAATTGGTACGATACAGTGAAATATTAAGTCAATTAGATTGATATTTACACTATACTTATCAATCAAATCTTATTGAAATTAAAGAATTACGGTAATAATACCCTGATTACGATCTACAAATAAACTAGTGCACCGTCGAAAAATTCAGTTTCAACAGTAGGATTTCCCTAGAAATATCTATATTTAATGCACTGCAGAATGGTTTCAATTATGCACTTTTACATGTAATCAAAGAAAAACCGTTAAAAGATAATTCTAGACGAACACTAATTTCATACACAACCATCACGTCATAGATAGATACAAAGAAATGTTATAAATATAATATTTATCTTATTAGTAGGATGAATAAATGATAGAAACACATGTAGATAAATCCATATTATCTTAGTTTCCGACAGATGATGAATTCAAAAATGATGTTCGATTAACTGCGCTACCACCGAATTCTACAGCTTGTGAAGTTGCCTGACGTAGTAAAGATAACTGGTCCATTGAATTAGCCAGAAGATTATGTAAAGTGGTTAATTCCATATTAGTCAATTGACTAACTCGTGCTGTCGACGACCCACTAGAGAGGAAACCATTAACAGACGATAACAATTTCCCAACACGAATATCCCATACATCACGAACAATGTTGCGAATACTTTCAGGACTAAAATAATAATAATTATTATAAAAGTATGTCCATAAACCAGACAGTGTTTGAAGCATGATTTAAGAAACACAAAATGAGATGGGATCTAACATGAAAGGCTGATCACTAATTTTTCTAAAGCAAAAGTGCTTAAATTTCACAATAGCCACTTTTAAAAACAAGAATACAGACAAAATACTGTACAAAACACATTACTGAAGTAGATGTGTAATACATATCAAATATACTTAGTTTTACTACGATAAACTAGGGTATATATATATTAGCAAAACAGTTTTTTCACTGACTTCGGTATATCTTCGGCTGCATGTTGAAGAAGAAGTGTACTAATTTCAATATGTTGAGAATGAGGAGGAGAAGTACAACCGGAGTCATTCTCTTCAGCTTCTTTACACTCATTTAACTTCTCCAACGTTAACCACGCTGGTGGCATAATACGACACTTTTGCTGCCCTCTCAGAAAAAGAGCAACCCAAAGAGGGACAACAGTTGGCACATTTGGGAAAAAAGGACCAATCTATTGGATTAAAAATTAAATTGTTTTGTAATGGTTAATATTACTTAACATGTTAACTGTAAGTTAGGTCAGAAATAAAGTTAAGAGTACACGACACTAATAATATGATCGAGCAGATTCCGTACGGTTGTAGTATGTGCTACCGATGTCCACAGATATAAGTGGTGTGTATCATCAGTCGAAAGTGGAATGCCTGGCGGCAGAAGGTTGAGAAAATCGAAGAGAAGAAAACGAGAACGGAAAATGATTGGTATGGGAATGAATGAACAATAAAGTCTAAGACAATTGATGGACATTCTGCAAATTAATTATTTACTGTATGGTTCTCAAACTTTACTGAGAGATTATGTAATTTCGTATTCAAATACGTTTGGTGGCGCTGCTCTATGTTCTCGTTCACTACACGGTTATCAGAAAGAGATTAATACTGCCAATACATGTAGCGATAGAAAGTATGATTGAAATCCTGAGAGCATTATGTCTCAATAAATCACGCAATGTCGAACAACAAACCCTAACCTTTGACTGTAAAGAATATATTTAATAAAAATACACCACTCATATAGATATCTTTTTTCTTTAATGATTCTCGATTTACTGTAAATGGTTGTAACTTGAACAGAAGTCATACTGAATGAATACATAGCATAGACTTTCGAAATATAACCGAATATTATACTGAACAACCGTCATACTGAATTAATTTATAATTTCACCCCTGACTGTTTCTTATCAGCTAATACGTATCTTACAAAATTAAAGGTTACTGAGTCACTTACTACTACACGTAACGTGATGAAAACGAAGGCGTTAAATTAACACTTGTCTAAACCTAACTAGTGTGATCAATAAATATAAAGTACAAAATTTTTAAACACTTAAGCTTTACACTACAGAAGTATTATAAATGAAGTCCAACATTCTTAGCGTTAACATTCAGTTACCGGTACACAAAATAATGATCCTGAGTTGAACTCGATTCAACAAGCATACTTCAACTTAGTAAGAACAAGCAACGGACAAATTACTAAATCGCGCTTTACAGTTCTTACTGTTTTTTCCATTATTTTAAGAATATTCACAAAAATATGAGTCTCAGTAAGCTCACTAATTCATATATACATGTGAAATGTGAGGAGCTAACTTCAATGAAGTCGAAAAAGGCAATAGTAATAATAAGTCATTTATCAACAGAATCTGGCACAAAAGTGCATTAACCCAATTTTCTACACCTTAAATCAGCACAATGATAGGGAATTAATAAATTGGAAATTAAAGGATTCGAATTAATATAATTGATAGTGGAAGGCAAAACACTGGAAATAAATAGTTCAGAAATATGGAAAATTAGAGAACGGAAAGTATGGGATAGTATTAGAAATTAATATTTAGAGTAAGATACGAACTTTAAGTAAAACACTAAAATGGATCATCGGAATATAAGCTGACTGATAACCACTAAGTTTTTTTTAAGTAACATTACATACGATAATTAAGTTTTTATTCATATTTTATAAGACACAACTAGCAAAACGACAAACCATAAGTTCTCAACGGTGAAGTCAATGATTAACAAGAAAATGTCTTAGAAATCTAATATTTGAAGTTTACATAAACTGTAAAACTTACAGTAGTGTTGAGCAGCTTAATAGCATCAAGTTTAAACTTAGGTACTATGGTCAATCCTTCCTCTTCTGAAAGAAATTCAAGCTCTGCCGGATTCATTTAAGTAGATGAATTATGTCTAAATGGAAATTATATATATATATATATACCAAGAAACTGATTGCAGATATAAAACGACACGTAACAAATGGTTTGTATGACATGTACGCATAAAATATATCAGAAAGCTGATGAATAAAAAATTACATCGATTACTAAACAGTACGTAAAAGACCGCACCACCCAGTTCACTACGAAGAAGCTACTAGTCTTCCGTTTAGAAGTATTTACCGGCAATAAAACATTACTGCTCAGTCTTACAAATAAATTAAGGAAAATGATGCAGAAAATAAGTACGGCAGCGAAAAAATAAATTTGCACAACATGAAATTAAAACAAATGATTATCATCTAAAGACTACAACTTGTATTACGAGGATTTCAAACAGCTTTAGACTGCTATCTGCTCTGACTGGTTTCTCAACTTACATACACACGTTCATAAAGTTTGCTTTTCGATTGAACACCAACAAGTCATGTCAACTGTCACAAAATGGTTACTAGCTAGTAAAATCCAACGTGTCACTATTTAACTGGTTCTACAACAATATCATCACTAACTAAATAGCAAATCAAGTAGGGCATGCATATTAAACTATCAACGCTTACAGTCTATATCTGTGAGTTCAAGGATACTGGTGTTAGGTATTTTAAAATCAGGTAGCCCTGGCAGTCTACTCTCGTACAGTATCCAAAGTACAAGGAGGCGCCAAATACATATGCGCCACACAAAATTTTATTTGTCTGTAGGCTGTGATAGTGCCCGGGTGCCCGGGGGCCGAATCCCGAGCCTTCGACCTGAATGTCTGACCAACAAGGCAGTGGAGCATCGTAAGCAGATGCAGTCACACGTAGCCAGTGACCAACGATTAGTTCATACACCATTTGTTTCTTTCAGGATACTGGAGCCCATGTGCACCATTGGTTTGGGATCCAGTTAAAGCGCCGTACATTCGCTTTTCGTTTTCTCATTTTCGTAAACAACACCCCTGCCACGAGAAGGCAGTGAGCAGGACTTCCCTGGCAGAGGCTATATACGCGTGACCATGAGGGAGAGCGGACTCTCCCCACTCTCGGCCGTACCAGGGCATTTGGGGGCGGCAAAAGCTAAACGAGCTTCTTATGAAGAAAGTAAAGGAAGGCTACAGCAGGGTCGCCACTGGCTTCTATTCTGAGACTTATCTGATAACGTCTCTAGCCACTGTGTTACACCATCTCTCGGACCCCAGCCAGAGAGTCGTGAAGGACCAACACAAGCCAGCCTTTTGTAGCTTTCTTTCATACCACGACACCATGTCATAAACTGACCACCTCTCCGCTTTTTCCAACCAGTCCCAGCGTCCGCAAATAATGCACGACGAGGAATTCTCTGGGACAACATTCGTAGAACATGTCCAAGCCACCGAAGTCGGTGTCTCAAGATGGCGACACCAATTTCATTATCGTCTCTGTGCCCAAACACACGATGCCAAACCTCTTCATTACTAACATGGTGTTGCCACTGAATGTCAGCGATACTTCGGAGACAACGATGATCGAATACAGAGAGTCGTCTAACATCCTCAACTCGGAGAGGCCAGGTTTCACAAGCATAGAGCAAAACTGCTCTCACCGACGCGTTGTAGATTCGACCTTTTACAGCCAGACTAACATCACGAAGGCGCCAAAGATGGCCCAGATTGGCATAAGCCGCTCTGGCTTTCACTATACGTGCATTGATCTCATCACTCACGCCACCACCAGCACTTATGCAGCTACCCAGATACACGAACTTCTCGATTACTTCTATCTGCTCACCATCCAGAGTGAGTACAGGATTAGAATCCTGCCAGTCTTGTAGAAGAACTTTGCACTTCGAGGGTGCAAAGCACATACCATACCTACGGACATTGATTGCCAACTGATTAAGTGCGGGTTGCATGGGTTGGAAATTATCGCAAAGTAAGACAATTTCATCCCCATACTCAAGGTCAAGAAGTCTTTCTCCAGGCAAAAGACCCACACCACCATTACTTACATCCATCAGAGCTGTTTCCAGAAAGTCATCGATGGCAAAGTTGAAGAGGAATGGTGAGATTGGGCAACCCTGCCTAACCCCACTGCTCGAATGGAACAATGGAGAAAGGTGGTTGTATGCCATCACTCTGCCTGAGGAGTTTGTACATAGGACTTTTAAGATGTTAATAAATTTCTCAGGCACACACTTCTTCAATGGACAATCCCAGAGAACAGTTCTGTCCAACGAATCGAAGGCAGCCCTTATGTCAAGAAACACTACGATTGCTGGCCTTTGATAAGTATGGCTGTGTTCTAAAATTTGGCGGAGGGTGAAGATATGATCAATACGTCCTCGACCAGAACGAAACCCAGCCTGCTCCTAGCGAGTCAATCCTTCTCGGGTTTTGAACAACCTACGAATTACAACGGAAGCCAATAGCTTGGACGCAATCGGAAATAGACTTATTCCCCGATAGTTGTTACAGGAACGACGTGAACCCTTTTTAAAGATAGACACAACTATCGACTCATTCCATGACGTTGGTACACTCTCTAGTTCCTAGATCTTTGTAAACAACGTCGTCAGTCCCTTAGTCAGAAAGACACCAACATCTTTAAAAAGAGCCGGAGGTAAGTCATATGGGCCTGGTGATTTGTAAAGTTTCAAGAGTTGGAGTCCTTTGCAGACTTCCGCCTCATTTGGTGGATCAGTCGTCACCGGCCATGAAGGGTAGGACAGTCTGACCGACGTTGCCGGAGCAGCAGGCTAGTTGAACTGCCCTTCGAAGAATTCTGCCCATCGTCCAAGACGTCGATAGATTTTAGTGATAGGCATCCTGTCATCCTCGCAGATTGTTTCGCTCACACCAGACTTCTTGCTGCCAGTGGCTCGGATGAGTTGGAAGAGCTTCCGGTAATTACCAGATTCAGCTGCTGCTTCCAACTCACTGGCACGCTCCGACCACCATGCTTCTCGGTCCTTACTCAAGCTTCGTTTAACTTCATTACGCAACATCCTTCGTTTGTGGAATGGTAGCTAGCCTAGAAGTTAGCTCGGTTCGGTACTTACTAGCAACAGAAGTTGCAGCCAGCTTGCTAACATCAATCCTTTGGTGGCGGTCACTTCGTTATCCACTGAAAAGTAAGGTAAGATTGGCGCAGACCAGGGCATGATCAGATTCCAGATAGGTACTCCAAAAAGAGCGGCAATCTTGTACACAACCACGCCAGCGGTAGTTGATCGCGATGTGATCAATCTGAGTCCAGGTTTGAGATGCAGAAGGGGGAAGCCAGGTGGCACATCGGTGATGACTGTACCGAAAGTTAGTGCTAGCCAGAAACAGGTTGTGGTCTGTGCATAGTTGCAGTAGACGTTCCCCGTCCTGCGACCAACGAGTCCCCATCGGCCACCTAAACGACTCTCTTCTGTGCCTAGACGCCCGACCTGAGCATTCAAGTCTCCAGCTAGTACTACAATATCTGTCGAACGCACTTTCTGGAGAACAGTTAACTGGTGGTAGAATTCATCCTTGATTGCATCCGGGCTGCAATCTGTCGGGGCATAGGCGGAGATGACGAAAAGACATCGTTTCTCACGCCGATTTCTCACTTTGATGGAGCTTTCTAATCTAACAGCACATAACAGACTGTTAATTGGATCCAATCGATTAGTGCTGCCTCAACTCTAGCGCTTAGTGCGACACCAACGCCAGCAAGACCAGACGAAGATGCCACAGGGTCCCTGGATAAACACACGTAAAACAAGCTTTTTGAAGCGACAAATGGGAAGCGAATTTGTAGTACTTTACTAGATTCTTGAATACGGGTCTCGGATAGACAACAGACATCGATATTAAGACTTTCTAAAGACATAGCCAACCCTATCTGTTGCCCAATCTGCATTAGTGTGCGAACGTTGAAGGCAGCCAGTTTGAATGGTGCACGTGGTTTCATAAAAACTGCTTCAGTACTCGTATTCGGTGGTAACATACAATTTCCAACCAGGCAGTGACTCAAGAGCGTTTAGATAAAGCCGAATTTTCACCATAGGCGAGCTGTTGTATAAGTAGAAAAATAAGGATGGACAGAGTGGAAATAAAAGAGAGTGAATAGATGATGTGGTAAATAATAATAATAATAATAATAATAATAATAATAATAATAATAACAATAACAATAATAATAATAATAATAATAATAATAATAATAATAGTGGTGCGAGTCATTTCAGTGTAAATCGGAGCGAAAAGAATATTTACCATAAGTAAATAGTTCATCATGTTTTAGTGCGTAGGCTGGGATACTGCCCGGGTGCCCAGACCGAAGCAGGTGGTTTTCTCAGGAGGCCACACCCCGAGCCTTTGACCTAGAGGTCTAGTCCACAAGGCAATGGAGTATCGTGAGGAGATGCAGTGCCACGGAAGCCGGTGACCAAAAATTGGCTCATACGCCATTTGTTCCCGCAGGATACTGGAGCCCATGTGCACCATTAATTTGGGATCTGGTTACAGCGCCGGACATTCGCTTTCGCTTTTCGTTCTCTCATTTTCGTAAACAACACCCCCGCCACGAGACGACTGTTAACGGGGACCCACTCTAATAGCGCCTGTTCCGCCCTCATGCTTAGTGCTATGCCTACACCTGCAAGTCCACGAGAACTAGCCGTCGGGTCGCCAAATACACGGAGGGTGTATCTCGTCGGCTCTCCGTTTTGTCGAGGTGAGGTCAAGTGAATGACCACACTAGGATCCTGTATGCGTGTTTCAGAGACACAGCATACATTAATTGTACGAGATTCTAGGGTTTTAGCCAAGGATGCCTGCTTACCGATTTGACATAGTGTGCGTACGTTGAAGGCTCCAGTGTGTAGATTGGAGCGAGGTTTCAGTAGACCTGGGACAGCGTTTCGCGCACTAGAATCGTTGGCTATGATGATACTTGAGGAGGAAACCAAAGGAGGAAGTTTAGGTTTGAAAGTCGATGTAGGAGGAATAATAGGAATTGAAGAGGGAGGTTGATTATGAATACAGTGATCTTGAGTGCTGTTAGACGTATGAGGGCGGTTATCACTTCCCGGTTGCCCATACCGTGGAAGGGTTCTCCTTGAGGAACCTGAAAAGGAAATTGGGTTAGAGGTGGTCATAGTGACCTGAGAGCGTGATCGCATCGCCCAAGGGACAGCTGCTTGAGGTCGGTCACACACGACCTTTTTATGCGTAGTTTTTGTGTTAGCTCCGTACTTGTTGAGACCTTACCGCCGGAGACGGATATCCGCGGGACAAGGCGAGGTGTGCATTTCTAGGGTCGACCTTTTCTAACTCCACCCCTCCTTGTGGGAAGGCAGCATCGCTGTCATGCTGGTTGTCTAAAGGAAACACCTTACTGCTGTCACATCTCTGTACAGTCAGCAGTACGACTTCGCCTTCGGACCTTGGTTTTGTTGCTTTTAGTCTTACCGCTCTTACACCGACCTGTCTGGCATGGTAGGACCTTGAGGAACGGTTGTTCGAGCCAGTGTAGCTCAGTTACTTCATCACGATAGGCAAGCCCGACCACCACGTCAAGGTAGCAACAACGGTCGGGATAGGATGCAATTAGATGATCTAGACTTCGCAGATGATCTGGTTCTTCTATCGCACACACAACAACAAATGCAGAAGACGACCGGTGTAGCAGCAGCCTCAGCAGCAATAGGTCTCAATGTACACAAAGGGAAAAGTAAGGTTCTCCGATACAACACAACATGCAACAATCCAATCACAATTGACGGAGAAGACTTGGAAGATGTACAAACCTTTACGTATTTGGGCGATATCATCGATGAACACGGTGGATCCGATGCAGATGTGAAGGCACGGATCGGCAAAGCAAGAGTAGCATATTTACAACTGAAGAACACCTGGAACTCAAAACAATTGGCAACCAACACCAAGGTCAGAATTTTCAGTACAAATGTTAAGACAGTTCTACTGTATGGGGCCGAAAACTGGGAAACCACGAAAGCTACCATCCAGAAGATACAGGTGTTTATTAACAGTTGTCTACGCAAAATACTTCGGATCCGTTGGCTGGACACTATCAGCAACAACCTGCTGTGGGAGAGAACAAATCAGATCCCAGTGGAGGAAGAAATCAGGAAGAAACGCTGGAAGTGGATAGGACACACATTGAGGAAAGCACCGAACTGCGTCACAAGACAAGCCCTCACATGGAATCCTGAAGGCCAAAGGAGCAGAGGAAGACCAAAGAACACATTACGCCGAGAAACGGAGATAGACATGAGAAGAATGAACAAGAATTGGATGGAACTAGAAAAGAAGGCCCAGGACAGAGTGGGTTTGAGAGTGCTGGTCGGCGGCCTATGCTCGATTGGGAGTAACAGGCGTAAGTTAGTAAGTATGTAAGTAAGTGTTAAACCAAGTGACAGAAACAAAAACTAGTTTGTTCATTGTCAAACAAACATTTGGAACACAACAGTCATTCTACCTTATCCGGTTTGTTCACTGGCCAGACACACTACATTAACTTTGAAATACTTAACAGACACATGGTCATTGGGACAGGGTAACATAATCAGAAGGAGAAACGTTACATATTCGACACTTAGTGAAATTATCAGATTACTTTATATTTATGTTTATGAATACTGAACTTGGATTCTTTGTTATTACTGAAACTTGGACTCATGTTTTGTCTGGTTTCGGTTTCTTTAAAAATATAGTATTTGCGCTTTTTTCATATCGTTCTCTCTACTGAACAACAAGAATGTACCTTCAGGCCAAATGTACACTTATAGGTGATACGAACAATTACACTGACGATATCATTCCATCTATTTCTAGAAATATTATACTTATAGTCATTTATAAATAGAAAAATGCATATTACATTATTATTATTATTAATCGTTTCTCTTTTCCCCTTTTGAGATAATACTCACTGAATAAGAGGTTTATTAATGGGAGCTTTTTCACAGGTCTATAATGGAAATACTATTTATTGTGTAGTTTTATTACCCACTAGGGACTTCTCCATTGTCATATAATCAGAACACCACTTAAATTACTTCCCTAGTGATCGCATTTCAGAGTAGCGTTCTAGTTTTTTTTTTCTGAACACTGGACGACAGCTGGGACGGACAGCCAGAAATCAACGAACATTTACCTCCAAACATAAACAATATGCAGAGAAAAATTATTCGAGATATTTATATTTTTATTTTAACCTAATACACAATATTGTTCATAACAATTATTGTAACTGTAGCAGTGCACAAATATAGCGTTTACAAGATAAGACTACTTCTACAACGGGAATAAACTGTAAATGATGTTTCATATGCTATCCTCTAAGAATCGTTTACATAATTGCTTATTGTGGAACAATACTGTAAGTCGCGTCTGTGACTGGTTTTATGTATGAAGGTATTTATGTCGCAAACAATAAGCTACTAGATTTCGAATAGCATGAAGTTTGTGAAATGACTCGACTTCAACCGCAAATTGGAGGTAAGGAAGTCGATATACGGTGAAAATTCTGGGGACCTTTCAACAAAATTTACGGGGCTTTCTTATAACGTTTTGAAAATTTCAGGATCTTAGAAAAAACGTATACTTTCCCCGAAATTTTTCAAGAGTTAAAATTGTTTTATCACACAAGTTACTAGTACGATTTCTAACTAGTTTGGCAAGTGACTCAACGAAATCCCTGGCCGTGCAAACTTACTTACTTACTTACGCCTGTTACTCCTCGTGAAGGAGCATAGGCCGCTCACCAGCATTCTCCATCCAACCCTGTCCTGGGCAATCCTTTCAAGCTCTTTCCAGTTCTAATTCATCTTTTTCATATCTGCTTCTATTTCCCGACGTAATGTGTTCTTTGGCCTTCCTCTTTTCCGCTTTCCTTCAGGATTCCAAGTTAGCGCTTGTCTCGTAATACAGTTTGATGATTTCCTCAATGTATGTCCCATCGATTTCCATCGTCTTTTCCTAATTTCTTCTTCAGCTGGAAGCTGGTTGGTTCTCGCCCACAAAAGGCTGTTGCTGATGGTATCCGGCCAATGGATGTTGAGTATCTTGCGTAGACAGCTATTTATAAATACTTGTACCTTTTTGATGGTGGTTGTTGCAGTTCTCCAAGTTTCAGCTCCGTACAGCAGAACTGTCTTGACGTTCGTATTGAAGATTCTGACTTTGATATTGGTTGAAATTTGTTTTGAGTTCCATATGTTCTTCAATTGTAGGAATGCTGTTGTTGCTTTGCCGATCCTCGCCTTTACGTCTGCATCTGAACCTCCTTGTTTATCGACGATGCTTCCCAGGTATGTGAAGGATTCCACGTCTTCCAGAGTTTCGCCATCAAGAGTGATTGGATTGCTGTTCTCCGTGTTGTGTTTGAGGACCTTGGCCTTTTTTTTTTATAGGCCGTGCAAACATCATCCACTAAATTTAACTCCTCTGCGTGTTACTTACCCGAGTAATGAACGATATAGTAAAAGTTGAAGGTCAACCATGTAACGTTCAACTTTTGATTGGTTTTCATCTGACTTATTTGCTAGGGCAGCGTAATGCGAAGTATATGAAAGAATCTTAAAGAGAAGAATAAGTGAGAAAGTGAGTGGACGTATCAGTAAGCACATAGACCGCAATTATACAAAAAATAAAATCGATTGAAAACGATTGAAAACAATACAAGCATGAAACTAAGACAATCTGATGGCCGAAACTAGAAGTTATTAGCGCGAGATTTCAGATGTGTGATATCTAAAATACCCATCCTACGCCCTATTATACGAATTTTGTAGTATGACTGTAAAAGTAGATGCATCCCCGAAATCAATAGCTTTAAAAGTTTCCGACAATTCATGCTGACCATATCAGTTTAACTTGACTCGCGTAGCTAAAGGCGCTTGGTCATGCGTCTGAACCAAATTACAAGTGGAAACGCTGTGTTCAACTCCTCCTCCCATCGCTAGCCAGCCTAGATCAGTCGATTCTCGATATATTTGTAGCCTATCAAATATGTCTTCGAACCTTCTCGCTTCTGCCTTTTGATTTCACTGGACGGACACAACTCAGTCATAGAGGGTGTTACTGGTTGAAATGTTGTCGAGTTAGGAACACCTGTGGCATCTTCATTGGTGAGCCGGACGTGATCTGGTACACCAACTCGTAAACTGTGAGTCTGTTCCTTTTCGGTATGCCATATATCATTGCTGTATTTTAATTTTTATATATTGTAATGTTTTTTCGTACTTTGGGATATTTTTTTCCTCGTTCATTCTTCTAATTCACAGACATCTAAGGCAGTTAAGTTCGACATTATGACTCCGCTTTCATTTCAACTAATGCCCTTATAGCCAGACAACATCGAAGTCTGGTTTTGCTACGCAGAAGCTGACTTCCGCGAATATGGAAGAAACGACACACGTGCACAATTCCTCGCAGTAGTCAAGGCACTACCACGCAAATTTAACAGGTACATAACATCTAGTATGTTTACTAGTGATGTTCCGGGACCTTACAAAACTCTAGAACGATCTATCCTAAAACGCGGAGACCTAACCGATCGACAAAGGTTAGACCAACTACTTAACAACATCGACCTGCAACACGGTTCTGAGACAGACATGTTACAAAGAATGAGAGAAGTTATCGGCCAAAGGACCTTCGATGATGGCCTGTCCAAACAACTTTTCTTATTTAAATTTCTTCGAAAGGTGCAAGCTGTGCTGGTCTTGTTTCAAAACAACGCCGTAGACGAGCTGGCTGCATCTGCCGACCGTATCCTCGAAATCACAGAACCTGCTAACGTCGAGGTTCTTTCAGTCAAAGAAAAGTCTCAAGCGACACAGAATGTTACGGAACTACGTCATACGCTGACCCGTTACCTTCGATTTCGTAATGACTGCAAACGGTCACATACCTCGCGAAGGAGCACTTCACGTGAGCAATCTGTCACCAGACTACGAGAGACGGAAGACACCAACTGATGCTAGTATCATAACCAGTACGGAAAATCTCCAAATTGAAGAAAACCCTGCAATTTTCCCAACTCAAAATCGATCGGCACGAAAAATGATTCGGGACACTTCCAAGCTGGAACGCGTTAACGGCAACCGTAGCCGGCGAACATAGCCATCTGTTATACGTCACAGATGTGATAACGAGAGTTCGCTACCTCGTCGATACTGGCGCAGTAGTTGGAGTTCTCCCAGCGAATTCTAACGACCGACTTCACTAATAGGTTTTAAATTTACTGGCGGCTAGCGAAAAACTTGTCACCACATATGGTATATGGTAAGTCTATCTTAACGTAGGTTCGCGCAAACCCATCCCCTTGATTTTCGTTGTCTCAGATGTTTTTATCCCAATCATTGGTGTAGACCTGCTACAACAACATCATAATTTACCCATCGACACGCGCAAACTGAGGTTAGTAGACGGAAACACTAATTTATCCGTTTGCGTAACTCCTTTTTCTGGTTGCAGGTTATCTCCAGTCACAATTTAGCACACTGTAGACCCATTCCATCAACCACTACTCGATAGGTATCCTGGCATTTACCAATCACAACCGAAATTGCCGTGTATAACCAGCGACGTTACACATCACATCACAAATACAGAACCACCTGTATTCTCGAAAGCACTCCGACTGGTCCCCGAAAAGTTAAGATTGGCGAAAAACGAATTCGACCACATGATAGACTTAGGAATCATACGACCGTCAAATAGCCCATCGGCACCTCCGTTGCACATGGTCCCTAAAAAAGACAGCAACGAGTGGCGTCCAACTGGTGACTATTGGCGACTGAATGCAAAAACCATTCCCGATCGTTACCCGTCGCCTCACATTCACGATTTGACAACCACCTGCCTAAACTATCTAAAGGCTCATCGACGACGTTTTCCGAGGTCTCAATTTCGTACACGCGTATGTTGATGACCGCTTGATCGCAAGTCCAGACAGAGAATCTCATCTGCAGCATCTGGATTTTGTCTCCAAACGACTACAAAAGCACGACATTTCTGTAAGTATTCAGAAATGTCAAATAAAAACTGTCTACCTAGATTTCCTCGGACACATTATTGATGCTCAAGGCATCCGACCTCTGAGAAGCAAAGTGGCGGCCATTCTAGATTACCCAGAACCAACCACAGTTAAACAATTACGCACATTTAGCGGACTGGTGAGTTTCTATAGACGGTTCGTACCAAACTGCATGTCCCTTATAGAACCTCTAACCAACCATCTTCGTGGAAATGCGAAATCCATCAATTTCGATGATACCGCACGAAAAGCATTCTGCACAGTTAAGGAACTTATCGCAGAAGCAACCATCCTTACACACTAGGACACTGAAGCATCCATTAGTATCGCAGTAGACGCACTTGACTCAGAAATTGAAGGGGTCTTACAACAATGGGTTAACCACACTTGGCAACCTTTGGCATTTTTCTCTAGGCGGTTGCTAGACACTGAATCGAGGTACAGCACATTCAGTAGGGAACTCTTAGCTATGCATTGTGCTGTACGGCATTTTCAACACCCTGTTAAAGGCCGAGAATTCACTCTTTTCACTGATCATGAACGTTTTACCTTCTCTTTAGACAAGTACTCACCTCGAGAGTCTCGACAACTGGACTACATTTCGCAGTTTACTTCAGATATTCAAAACATTTCTGGATCAAGAAGTGCAGTTGCAGACACCTTGTCCCGTATAACTTTCTTGAACAGTTTCTAAGGAATCGACCCTATTAAACTGGCCCAGCTTCAAAAATAAGGCACTGATCTTCAGCACGAGTTATCTTCGGCAACCATTAAACTGCAATGCAGTAAACGCTGGCATTGGAAACACTGCGTCTTAACCCGTTTATGTTACGACCATTCGACTTCCAGGAGAATTCGTGGATCCTTCATTCTCTCCAAAGAACATGGATCTAACCTCCTACACGAACAGGCTCACAAACGCAATGCGTTCAGTTAAACCTGTTTCCACTCGACTGCAACCAACTGATGTTTTCGTTCAACCTGATTTACGATATAGTACACACGTCTTCATACGTCGAGTCTCGCATCGACGACCTCTCGAGTCAGCATACGAAGGACCTTTCAAAGTTCTTCGGCGCAAACCTAAGTACCGTATGATCGATAAGAACGGAACCAACGAAAGCATCAGCATCGATCGCCTCAAAACAGCGCATTTAGAAGGAAATCCTATTCACATCGATTTTCCTTCAGTACAATCTGGCGACACAACTCTTGCATTTATAACACCTCAACAGAATGCCTACGCTCACGATGATACTTCGACAGTATCAGAAAATCAACTTAAAACAACGCGTTCTGGAAGAAGAGTAAGATTTCCAGAACATTTGAACGATTACAGCACACAAGATACAAGTTTACACTTCATATCGTCTCGATTTTCTTTCGTACTATGTGTAATTTTTAAAAAAAGTGTAATATGCTTATATATTTTTATTTTTTAGTTCAAAAAAAGACAAAATAAACCACATTATAAAACTTCTTTTTTTACGCTATTCGTGAGCATGAGTTTATTTTTTCGCCCACTTTGGGTTTTTACGCGCATACGAGTGTATTACGACATGCACTGACATATTTTTTTCTTTTCCAGGACGGCTGAAAAAGACGATAAAAAGAACGATGAAGTTTGCTAGAAACGGAAATCTTCATTGTACTTTTTCTTTTTTTAATTATGTTGTTTTTCATGGTCTCTTATAGTAAGGAAAGACGACCAGACGTTGCTAAACCTAGCAAGCTATCAGAAGCGTGTATCCAACGAAACACTCGTTGGGTTTAAACTTCTGGCTGGCCACGTCATAGGGTCATCACTACCTCACTAGGAGGAAGTAATCTGTAGAGGTGAATAAATCCCCAAAATAAATAGCTCTGTAAGTTTTCGACGTTGGATGCTGACCATATTAGTTTTAATGGACTTATCTAGCTGAAGGCGCTCGGTCATGCATCCGCACCAGATCACATGAGGGAACGCCGTGCTCAACAACTACTACAACCGCTAGCCAGTTTAGTTCAGACGATTCTCGGTATACTGATAGCCTATCAAATATATCTTCGATCTCCTCGCTTTAGTCTTTTGATTTTACTTGGTGGGTGCGCTTCATATTAGAAAGTGTTACTGGTTAAAGCGTTGTCAAACTCCGAATAAATGTGGCATCTTCAGTCTCAACAACCACGGACTTGCCTACCTACGCTTGTTACCCCTCCTTGATGAACATAGGTCTAAACCAACACTCATAATCGAACTCTGTTCTGGGAAATAAGTTCCGGTTGCATTCTTTCGTGTCTGTTTCCGAATACCGACAAAGTGTGTTCTTTGGTTTTCTTCTTTTCTGATTCCATTCAGGATACTTAGTTAGTGCTTGTTTCTTGATGCAGTCTGATGATTTCTGAAATATATGTCTTGTTCACTTCCATCGACTTTTCTTAATTTCCTCGTCAGTCGGAATGTGGTTTGTTCTCTCGCATTGTAGATTGTTGATCATATGTTCAGCCAAAGGACAAAGAGTGTCTAGCGTAGATAATATTTTTATATATACTTTTACTTTTTTAAATACGTCTGTGTAGTTCCCCGAGTTTCAGCTACGTACAGTAGAACAGTCTTAGAATTTATATGGATATCGATTAACAGTCAGTTTTAGCTGCATATATTCTTTAACATCGGTGCTCTCCAGGTACGTAAAACTTTCCATTTCTCCCAGAGCTTCTCCATCAAGTGTGATTGTTTTGGTGTTTTCCGTGTTGCATTTTAGGACCTTGGTTTTCCCCTAGTGTATATTGAGGTATACTGATTCAAAGGCTGCTGAGATAAAAGTTGTCTTTATCTGCATTTGTTCATTCGTATGGCACAGGAGGGATAGGTCATCTGCGAAGTGTAAATTTTCTAATTGTTTCTGTGCTGCTCATTGTATTCCGCGTTTTTCCTGGGATGTCAAGGTCTTCGTAATCCAGTCAACCACCAGCAAAAGTGGAAGGGGAAGGCAGACAGACTTGTCTGACTCCGGTCCTTACTTGGAATGCACATGTCAGCTGTTATCCATGCACCAATTTGCAATGTAGTCTGTCGTATACATTCCAAGTGATACTGACGATCTCCCGTACAAAGTAGTGTCGAAGAATTTTCCATAAGTTTCTCCTATCTACTCTACCAAACGCCTTCTCATAACCAAGGAATTTTCTGTATAGTGACGAATTTCATTCAACTGATTGCTCAATAAAATTAAGCGGTTTCATCTATTCATGACCGATACTTAAGGAATCCGGTCCGTTGATCTAGGAATTGAGGGTTTACTAAAACCTTTATCCGGTTCAGCGACACTGTTAAAAAATCTCTTGGTGCCGGAAATAGTGTGACACCTCGGTAGTTTTCACATTTCCTCATATCTTTCTTTGATATTTTGATGAGGTATCCTTCTTTTCAATTTTCGGCATTTGTTCCTCCTCCCAAATGTTTCTGAATAGAGCATGAAGCAAGTTTGCACTTGTTCCTATTTCTGACTTCAGAGCTTCAGCTGGCATAATGTCAGGTTCCACTGCATTTCTACTCTTGATATGTCTGATGGCAATCTTGATTTGATGGAGAGTTGGTGGAGTGAGCTATAGGAAGATCTGTGAATGCTGCCCCAATGTCTGTTGGATTCAGCAGAGCTGGCCTGTTTATAAGTTCCTCGAAGTATTATACCCATCAGTTCCTCTGTTCTTGAATCTCACTGATTGGTTTGCCTTATTTGTGCTTGACCGGTCTATCTGCTTTGCTACATTTCCCTGTTGGTTTCCTCGTTAAATCATACCGTTGTTTTATATTTCCTTCCCTCACAGCTTTTTCTGATGTCTCTGCTGGATGTTCCACTGGATTTCGCTTTACGGCTCTAATGCTTCGCTTCACTTGCTTGTTTGCTTCTGTGTTTTCAGCTTGTATATTGACTTTCTCCGCTCTTATTCGACTGCCGTTTATTGCCATCTTCTTGTTCTTCCTTTCTGATTCTTTTCCAGAGTTTCCGTAGAGATCCATTCCCAGTGATTAATGACTCTTAAAAGTTAGTGCTTCTTTGACACCTTCCAATTGTAGTCCATTGTAATTTTTCTTCTTTCTGTACATCATGTAGGGTTTGAAACCTGCTGTTGAAAGCTGCCTTGAATTTGTTGAGTTTTTTAGCGTGTCGAAGGGAGGTTGTATTGAAACTTTGCTTCCCCAACTATCCTAAGTTTCTTTAGCTTCAGTTTCATCTTGGCCACAACCAAGTGGTGATCCGCAGCTATATCAGCTCCTCTCCTTCTTCTCATGCCTTCCATCGTCCCGAATTTCTTTCCGATGTAAATATGATCTATCGGGTTCTCTGTGGTGTGATCCGGTGAAATATATGTAGCTTTGTGTATGCGTTAGTGTGCGAATCTTGTGCCGCCTATAACCATTTTTTCGAGTGCAAATATACTTGCAAATCTCTCCACATTTTCTTTTCGTGGACCCAATCCGTGTCGTCTATTCAAACATTTGTGTTCAGGTCTCTCATCAGGATGGTTCGGTGCTTTGCCGGAATACTATCTACGATCGATTGTAGCCTCCCATGAAGCTGATCTTTATCGTTTTCGTTGCTATCATTGGTGGGTGCATAACGTTGGATGATATTCATCACGATTCCCTTCTTTGTTTTGTAGGATACTTTGATGATCACGGATCCGTGAGATCCCCATCCTATAAGTATATTTCTTGTTTCTAAGTGTAGTATAAGAGCAAATCGTTCATTATGCGGGCCACTACCTTCTGCATAACCTAATCGTAACACACTATCTCCCGAATTTTATTTTTTTGTCCATCATTGGTCCAAGAACTGCGAAGTTATACCTCCTCGTTTTCGTAGTCATTTGATTGGCCCTCCCGGTCTCCAATATTGTCAGGTAATTATATATATTGTTAATTGTTGCACTTACTGTCAGCAAAGGAACAACTCTGTGACTTCCGAAGAATCTGTACTTTCACAGTGAGACATCATAGGTCTTCTGAATGGAGATTTCGCCACTCTGAGGTCAGAGATTAAAGGTTTTTTCCGGCTAAATTTTTTAGCAAAAATGTTCAATACTGAATGAGGTTGCAGACCTAATGATTAAAACTCCCCCGTTTTTCTCCTGGATTTGAACTGACAGAAATACCAGAGAGATCACAGGCTGAACTATTATTATCACAACACCACCCAAATTGAACTTTGTTGGGCGTAGAGTTACCTTCTCGTGTGGAATTGAATGTGTATCCCCTCAAGGCCACTAGTTTAGGTGTTCACTAAAGCATTAACAAATTATGACTTAATGGTCTGCGATTCCGATAATAAAGTGCGTCAAAAGCTGCAGATTTACTTCAAGAGATGCACGGGAATACTTCCTTATTCAATGGTTTCCCTTGACTCATCTAGGTTTGATGTCTTTGTGATGACAACAATTTGTTAAAGGATTGTCGTTTTATTTTTTGCATCCGGTGGCTTAGCTCTTTTAGACGCATTGGACAGTGTGGATAAGAATGAAATCATAGAGTTTGTATACTCTCACCAAATATTATCTGGTTCGATTTAATTATAATACTTTGTGTTAATTTTCAGATATTCAAGACAAGAAGGTTGGCTTCAGAGGTTCAAATCTCATCGGTTGTTCTTCCGATCCTGAAGAAGTAAGACTATGGTTTAATGAATACAAGTTTGTCCAGAGTTTCCGAGTAAATCCTACTGATGTTAAGCAAAATTATTTACATTTGTTTAGTTGCCTGTCATTCTTATTCCAAATATTTACTGTCAAGTTTTTTAGTTAAGGAGCTTGTTTGCAACTCATCTTATGTTGAGTATTTGATGGTTCTTCAGATCTATACCGTCAACTAGCTCGTTATTTTATCTTATCAACTTTATCTATCTACTACCACACCAGGACGGTCTGGCGGTCGAGAAGGTTTTGCTTGATACTCATAGATATCTGCGTTTTTGATCTACTTGTATTTTACATTTCAATCACTAATGGGTATCCAGTCTGAAAATTCTCAACTGTTTAATGCTTGTGTTCTCAAAATAGACATCGAATACCGTGATTTGGAGCTTTACTGTGACATATTGTTTTCATTAGTTTATTTGCCAGTCTAGACTTTTCTGATCATGATTCAGTTAATATTTTCTTTTTACGTGGTCTTGTGGAACATTCTTCGGGATCACAAATTTCAGGTGGTTTGGTAAATTTGTATTTATGGAAAATATGTATCTATGTATGAATTATGATTAAGCATTTTGGACTAGCGAATTGAAGGAAGATTTCCTCGACTATAAGTAGTATGAATAATAAAGTAAAGACGTAATTGGAATTGTCATTTTTATAAGCTCTCCATCACATCAGGATCCATAATGTTAAGATTTATAATCGAGAAAAAAAACAATTACTTAACTGCTCCTGTCATATGCTTTTTACTTTAGTATATCGATAATAAAATGTTTTATATTGAGATCATAAACCGATCAATGCTAGTCCACCATTAAAAACCTAGAGGCATTGGACGTCCGTCTCATTATTGTATGGGACTCCAAGAGTGCAGATTCGCGATCCCATACGAGGGACTCGGACTCAGGGTTCCTGGTATCGAGCGAACACCTGAGCTCTAGACTGTTGAGCTGGTATCCAAACGTGTGAGGTAGTTACCTACTAAAGATAATAGAAGATGGTCGCACAGTATCGTGAATTGGTTGAAGTTAGACATTAACGCCGTTGAATGCCGACTCAGTGGTCCATAGTTCAAGTTTTCTCGCAAGATCTAAAGTCTTAGGCTTGAGTTGCTCGTGCAGGATCTTGGATGTGCACTAGTGGTTCCAATACTAGGGCGAAACTGCCGTCCAGTTCTTCCAAATTTTAAGTGATGGTTTAGCATTGATCGGTTCATGAATTTAACAAAGATAGCAATTTCCACAACCCTGTACTAATAATAAGATGATTATTAAAGTTTTTTTAGTATTATTAAGAGACTAGTGAACTACCCGTTTTAACTAACACCAACCTTTTTCTATCGAAAAGTTAGACATTTAAGATATTGGAGAATATTACAGGGAATTCCATTTTCACATCAGTTACCAAGTACTGTGTGGATGAAGTAATATACAGGTATATTCATTCTGAATAGGACCATTATTTCTGAAAGCCATCATGTTAATAATAGAAATCAACCGTTGTACTATTTTCAGCGCGTACGAGATCATAAGAATCTAGTCATATATATCTGTCCGTTCATACAGTTCGTTCCAGATAGTTAATACATCGTAGTTTGCCTAATAAAAATATTTTCCGAATTATAATCTTCGCAGCAGATAAATGGTTCAAAACTTTGGGAATTTTATACCTTTTCAGTCGTAGGAAAATTAATTTACTCTTGTTTATTGTTGAATTTTTTGTTGTATTAAATGACTGGTATATTATGTTACTAGTTGTCTTCGAAAGTTTGTTGACTCATCCGGCCGTTTTTAACGGCCGGATAAACTTCTGCAAGCTTCTGTGGTGCGACAAATTCGCATTTTGGTTAATAGATGGTGATTAGTTAAACCGCAGTTTCGCCTGGCATACTGAATAATTCCCAGATTTAAATGATTTATCATATTCCCTTAGTAATAATTCTAAGCTATAGACAGGAGTTTTAGTTCGTGAATGTACATAGCTGTCAGATTGTGTCATTCGTATGGATATTCTATCATAAATCAAGCCAGCGATATAAAAACAGTAGGGATTCAGCCCTAAATACTGTTCTAACTAATCAGATTTGGTCGACAGTAACATCCGTGGTTTGTGTGTAGGTTTGGTAACTAAGTATATTTATTTAGTAGTATTTTTAATAGGGATAATTTTATAAACCTTTAAGTACTAAGTCAATAGCAACATAACCTTAAGTTAATAATAATGCTTAGTAGACTATATGTAAAGTTTTATCTGTTGTCCTATCCGAAATGTAGACTTCATTTCTCAAGTTACAATTTCTTATTCGGTCCACTCAAACTAAGGTTTTTCTTGTTTCAGGCTAAGTTGGTCCGTTCGAAGTATGATGGAAGCCACGTAACAATGGTTTATTCAGCTCTTTCCACGTTGTTGTTACTTGGTGATGACTTATCTCGTGTAGACAGACGCGGAACTCTGGCTGGATTATCGGCTATGCAGTGTTCAGATGAGCCTGGCTTGTTCAAAGCAGGAGATATATGTGGGGAGCGCGACATGCGTTTCGTATTTTCCGCAGTTGCCAGCTGTTATATTTTGGACGGACTAGATTATATCAATTGTGAAAATGTTGCTGATTTCATCGCAAAATGTCAGGTGTGTAATTTTTCATTGGTTCTCTGATCCTAATTGAAAGGTGCTTCATTTTTACTGTGGAAATAGGCGATAAATAAAGCGCATATTTAAGGTAGACCTAACAATCCTTAGTAGTCAAAACAAAAAAACTCATTTTACTAGCTAACTATTTTATTGTTGGAAAGAACGTAAGATCCAACTTCAAACGTTAGAGTTCATCCTGTCGTTAGATGTACCTTTATTCAGTTTTTTTAAGTAATCATATGATCTATGAATTTTTGACCACATGACTATATATATATATATATATATATATATATATATATATATATATATATACGTTTTCCATAATTTTATCTATCCACACAATAGACTTACCAAGGTGGATTCGCTAATTTACCGTATTTGGAAGCACATGCTGGAGCTACTTACTGTGCAGTAGCTAGTTTGTCTCTTATAGATAAATTAGAATCAGTTATCCCTTCTGGATCCAAGTCGCGAGAACTGTTGATTAAATGGCTATTGAATTTACAAGAAGAAGGATTTCATGGGCGTGTTGGTAAACCAGATGATACATGTTACACATTTTGGGTCTGTGCTAGTCTTAAGGTAAGTCTTGTAACACTCACTTTTCGCCATTATCCTATGGAATTCTGATTTACATTTTGACGCATGTATAAAATGTATACAACCGCACGTATTCTTGAATTTTTTTATATGCTTATTCTCTTATGTTGGGTTTTTGTGGTGTAGAAAAGTGCAACTATGTTACCACTTTCCTGTTCAAATATATTAATTCGATGTTAAATAGCTACTCAATGTCTAAATCATATTATAATGTTAAAAGCTATTTGTGAGAAAATGTGTTCTGTAATCGACAAGATAGTAACAAAATGTGTTGTAAATATTTTATAAATAAATAAATTCCTAACAAGGATCTAGTTGTAATACTCTAGATTGCTCGTTTTCAAGCGTAATATGAAACATTCGTCTTGTAGAGGAGACTTTCTTAACAGTTTATCCGCGACTGTTTGGTTAAAGAACGAAAACTCACTAGTTGTTGAATCGTTCAATTAACAACTGACTTAAGATCCTGCTGGACTGCAGTTGTTATATATGTAAAGCATCATTCTCTACGTGTAGCTGAAATTTTTGACATTGATAAATATTTTGCCTCGAAGTTTCGTATAGTGTATTGATTGTACGAGTGGCCAGTGAGTCTAAGGTTACGTCACACATTGATATCACTTGTAAATGCATTCAGTAGTAAAAACTTCCTAGTCAATCCTATTGCTGTAGGTTAACATAATTTGAATTGGGTGAATTTATCAACTTCAATGTTTTAAATAATTTCTTTAATAGATACTAAACTGTCATCATCTGGTCGATAAGAACTCAGCTGTTCGTTTTGTAACAAGATGTTGGAATGATGTTATTGGGGCATTCACAAAGACTCCTGACCAGTTTTGTACCCCAGGTAAAAGCCTAGCTGTTCTCATACTCTACGCAGTGCAACTTATTAACTTCCTTACTAAGTGTTTTTTGCTTTCTCAAGGTAGTTTTCTTCTCTGCATATTTGAAACATAATTTCCAAACTTAAACTATACGAAGGCGCTACATGAAAAACGGTATCCCTACACTTACGACTTGGCGTTTTATTTTGCGTTTCCACGAACCGTCCATGTTGACCTTGTCTAATCAAAGATAATGTGTACCACAACACAAATTAATCTATCACTCGACATTTGAAATGCAATTGACCTGTACATAGTTTATTTTTATACTCCCTTAATGAAATAGGTTTCATCAGTCTTGAAATTGATAAATATCTGCACCACAGTTTGTGATGTATTGTTTTTTGTTAGTAATTGTAAATTCTTCCGTGACAATACTAAAAAACAACGTACATCACAAAGCGTATCATTATGAACCTTAAGGTAGGGAACTTAGTTTTGTGTGTCTGGTAGTTAGGCCTGTACTATCTCCTAATAAACAGCAGTGTGAAGTGCTGTATTATTTAAAAGATCGAAGTCGTTGACAATAGCACAGATGTACTCATTCTTGATCTTGAATTTCAGCATCACTTCACACAGAAATTTCCAGTCCATTTGTTCAAAACATATTCTCCGTGTTTACTCTTTCTTATCACTGTTTATTTCGATATGTTTTTCAATTCACCTTATTTTTTATCTCATAGTGCCAATGTGTCATGACAACTTAGAACAACGTACATATGCCTCAAGCATTATGTTGATGATATTTGTCTGACAAAATTTAGTGTTTCTACAGATATTCACTTGTAAAAATAATTAAGTATACTTAGTATATTTATTTTTGGTGATTTATGGGATATGGTTTATTTGTAATTTCCTTGTTTATTTTAGATCCACTTCATACTTACCTTTCTCTTTCTGGCTTATCATGTTTATGTGCAAGTGACAATTTAAAAACTGGGAACGATGTAAAATCAATGGATTCTGAATCATACGTGTATCGTAACTTACAAGAATTACTAAATTTAGGCGAACTTCTTACTGTTTATCCAGAGTTAAACATTCCCGAGAGATATCATCAACGTTTGAGACAGATTCATCTGCAGTGGAGTAAAAAATAAGCACATCATTTCTACAGTGAATTTTTTGTGAAACCAAGTTTCAGCTAGTACTCGATAACCATACAGTCGAAATATTTTTATTGTATATTTCTTTCTTAATAAATGTTATTTGAAGTCACTTTGTGTACTAAAGTATTGCCTGTACGTGGAATATTGGTTTTGCATGCACGTTATGTGTACAGTTTGGGTTTTTTTTACTAATGCAACATCCGTGAGCAATAGTTCGCATACTGAGATTACTGTAACATTAAGCCGTAGTACCCTTACGTAACATACTGACCATGTGATTGTCATGCTTATATTTCTCAACTCCATTTATTTGCTGATCTGGAGTAATTGCCACGAAACATTAGCTGAGATTATCTGTGTTCAATTTAACTTCCGTTTGTTAAGTTCATATTTGACTGTCCCCTCACCAAACCAGGTAACTTGTTTGTCCGCGAAGCGTCCACTAAGATAAAATTATCCAGTCTTACATTTTGGAATGGGTTACTAATGTTCAAGTTGAAACATCACGTTATGTGAACTCTTACTAATTGCACCATATGACTAATGCAAGAGATGATTAGAAGATATGCCTAACTTATGAACAAATTTACCCAACTAGTTAGTTCAATAGCATTCCAAAATCTCTCGGATTTTTAACATATTGCTGACGAAACTCGTCCAATAGTTTGAAAAAATACATATACTTAAGATGGTCGTCAGATTATTTTTTTGCATTTTATCGTTTATAATGGACTGAAGTTCTTTCCTATTCCATTATAACTTCCGTGTATGTAAATCACAGGTTTACTGATTCAGTCGTTTCACTTGTATATTTCACAGTTGTCTTACATATTGTACAACTATGAAACATAAACCAAGAATCGAAGACGTATTCCCAAAACCAACAGTATAGTCATACGATGAATTTTGTAGCGTAGGTCTACAGATTATGTTGATCACCTTTAAAAACTCAATATCTATAAATTATATGAGTAGTATATCTTTCAGTAGATGAATATAATTTATTTATGTTAACAACCATCCGTTCACTTACAAACTTTAATCACTATAAAATACCTATTTATTTTGTTTTGTTTTATACACATTTCATGGAGTGAGTGTACATGGATTTATTACGTAAACTGAATTCCAATCATTCTACTATATGCACTGTATCCAATTGTTTAATACGTCTATGGAGACGAAACTATTTTCCAAATACTGATTCTGAACCAGAACCTCCACACCGTTCCTATTGTTGTGAATCTGGATGCGCAAATTGTGTGTGGATTGAATATGCAGAAAACCTATTTAAGTACCACATAAAGAGAATCGAGGAGTCAAATGACAACACCGGTATTAAGGATAAAGATGAGGTTTTTGGTGAAGTTGTAAACAAGCTCCAGAAAGAGATTAATCAGATTGAAGATCCAAATGTGAGGATATTTTTATTAACAGAAATAGCAATAAAACAGGAGAAACTACTAGGAGCGCTTCGAAAAAACACGTAAAGATGCAACGACTAGATGTTTTCTTTGAATAATGTTATTTATTTATCTTTAAATGATTTAGTCATGTTTTAATATATACTTATAAAACATGACTTTTGGTACAATACAGAATCACAATATGTAAAATGATATTTAGGACGAAACAGAAGAGGGGATGGCCACATAATTAGAAAATAAATGAAAAAGAACACTAATTACTTAAATGTATACCTCTTTTAAGAAAAAAACAAGACAGAATTCATTTAATCAGGAAGGTGCATCTCACCTTATAAAGGTTATATAGTTACAGCCGGATCACCATTATCTTTTTTGGACTATCCCGAATAAAATCACAAGACAGTGTGTTACGTGATTTTTGGAACCCATTGAAGTTTCAGTGCATTGAAAGGTGGAACTTTTATAGAGGTATATTTTACTACACGGCGAATTATCATTAGCTAGTTACTTCCACTTCCTGAGCTCAATTGAGGAATCTTAAAAAGTTATGTGACGCTGAATCCATTAAGATGATATTCATATAGTATACCCACGATACCTAAGCCGATGCTTCAAGATCGTATAAACAACAGTTATAATCACTCTTCTGAATACATTGTACGACTTCGGGATTACTCATGCAGTGTTCTTACCGAATGTGAACAATCTTTCAGATTAGGGTCATTTTCCATTAATATAAATCAGAGCGGATCTCACAGGCACTGTATAATCGACATTCTACGAGCGAAATTGCTAGCTGTTCTGAGTTTCGTCATACTAAGTTTGAGCACACGTGCCATCTGATTCTGCATCCTTACTTATGTGAAAGAACCTTTGCCAATATGAAACTAGTAAGACTAAATTGGAATAGGTTGTAAACGCACGGCCGTATGACAGTAATTCGGGAGGAAAAGCGCTCTTGTCGCTGTCGATTATGTCAAGGCAATTGGGGGTCTAGTATATAAGTCAGAAAAGAGCTTAGTACAGAGATCCAACGTCCTTTATCTGAAGTATGATGTCCTTGTCTTGGTCACATGCATACTCACCACTTCTAGTGTACATTTAAACGGGAGATTGAGAAGTGCCAGTGTTAGGCATAAAGTACTAGTAAACAGTAGTCTGACCACCGACAACTGTGTTTAAAAGACATGCATAATAACAAACTAAGAAAAAGCAAAAGCAGCTAGGTCAAATATCCAATCGGCTTGAGAAATCATCACATGTTCGTCTAAGGTGTGCCAGGTGCTGTTTGCTTAATAACCAATGTCTACCGTTGAAGGTTCTCCGTCACACGAGGTAAAATGAGTGGTGCGCATGTCAAATCAATAACAAGTATCAAGCGAAGATATACAACAGAGAACTTTAAAAAATCTGCGATATGTTGTACGCTTGATAATTTAATCATTTAGCAACTGTAATTGTACTGAGTCATATTTCTTACTTATGAGTTTCATTAGACCATACAGAACATCTTAATTGGGCTATGATATTAGGTAGACTTAACGCGAACAGCGTATTATAGTTTTCAGTAACAAGATGGACCATGGTTTGATTTTAAGCCTGTGTTAGTCTTCTAAATAACATTCTGTTAAATAGATAGTCGAATGTATCTACTGAAAAAAATCCGTGAAAAAAGGTTCGAATTGTCCGTAGCGGAGTTTGACTCAATAAAACAATATTTTTTTTCTTTTGGACGTAAAGTAGTATATATATGTAACTTAGTCTTAGATTGCCCTTATCACATACATATATATGTATTAGTCCGAAACAACTTACGCAAAAAAATGTGAAGATCAGTAAAAATGTAGTTACATTCACTCTTGATGTATACGCTCAAAAAGTTACTTCTATCTAGTACGTAATCGTCCCATTGACATTTGGTTGTCTACCCTTAACAGTTATGGAGAGATATTGAATCATGTATAAAATAATCCGCAAGTAGATTAATAATGAATACAAATATTTTGAAGCAAAAAAGGATTTCAAACTGCCCGAAAAAAACGAAACATAAGTTCATTGCTTTGACTAAAATCTAGTTCAATACTTACATATAAATGCTTTGTGTAGAAGAAAAGTTACCCGAATTAAGAAATTATGCACAAAATATTGATCGACTAAAGTTTAGACGATAATTGTGCGTGTTCTACGAAGTCTGGAGATTAAAAAGCATTGCTGTTCAAAAGATTAAGTAATCAAACTGTACATACATTTTCAATGTAGGAAAATTAATAAAAAGATATTTACCAATTTTGATTTAAAATACACAATTTGCGGTGCTAGTATAAGAACAATTATCACATCCATTGTTCAGATGGCATCATGGCAATATCTAACACACGCCATGCTGCTAACGGATTCATTTCACTTTGATCACGACACAAAGCCCAAACATTTGTCACACGTAACACTTTATTTGGATCACCTTCATGTAGATTTTTGTTTTTGTCACGAATACAATTTATTTGTTGTGCTTGGAATGAAATTATCAGCACTGGTCCTTGCTCCATCATTTTGCCCATTTGAACCTATGCAAATTTTCGAATAACAAAATTATAAATTTCCAAAATTGTAACGCCTCAGTACCATAAACAGCACATATAAAACAGTGAGGACTTTAATTACTTAAATCATTGTTTTTTCGGCTTTTATAAGACGAAAAATGATCTAATTGATATGACAACCAAAAGATCAAAATCAGGTCAGTATTATATGTTGACATAAAAAACTACTGATTAATTAATGTTAAATGATACTCAGTCAAATTAAACATATCTGATTGTTAATCTAACTAAACAGATTGATACAGAATAAATGGAATGTGGCTTGCAATGCACCTCATATTATTTGGGACTCGTCAGCTGGATGTACCAGAACCTGAGGGGATGTTCAAACTGGGACACGGACATATTACCATTCACTTCGAATGCCATCACCTTATCTGATTATCTAACGAAACTGGACAGTCATTCATACAACGGATATGAGACTTGAGTCAATTTGAAATTGTTTAGATTATCCCGTTATCGATAATTTCGACTGAGATTTGATCAGTCTTGGACTGTACAAAGATCATATAGAAGGTAGTGTATGTATTCTTCATTTTGGGGGTCAAATAAAAATTAATACCATTCTTTGGTTTTCAGTACGCATCGTTAGACTCGGGGTCTCAGTATCAGGCTCAAGTCAGTTTTACACTTCACAGTCACAGAAATAACAATAGTCATAGGTAAATTTTCAATAATTATCGCCAGTAAAACAGGCACTAAACTTCATTTCCCTTTATAAACAGGAAAAAAATGAAGAAAAGCCACATTTCATACAGGTGTACGTTTAAAACTTGGAAATTATGCCAATTCTATTAAAAATTTAATTTAAACATGATCGAACAGTTCACATACCACCTTTATCAAACAAATAAATAAGGGGTAGAAAAATGAACTCACATCAACATTATGTACATCCAGTATGCGAGATTCAGAAATATACCCAAGTTCTTTAATCTGTTTCAAAGGTGTTGCCAGCACGTTATATGGCTATTAAAACAATAATTATATTAGAAGAACCAAAGAACATACCGCCTCGTGACACCAATCCTGGAGAATCCGTAAGTCTCCCCTTACTATGGCCTAAATATAGAGAAAAAACTAATGAAAAAAGGTTTCGCGCAAAAATTATATTCACCATGAGAGCTCAGAAAATTTTTTTGGAAAACCAAAAACTAACAGAACAATAAATCTAGACGAAGGTTTGAAGTTTTGAGTGCTTTGAATATCACATCGGCAAGGTACTTTACTCACAACGACGAACATAACTATGCTATGCTAGAAATGTTTATGAAATAATATATTTTTAAAATGAAAAGAATATGTGAGAGCGACAATATTTATGATGACTGCATTATATAACATGAGAAGAGGGGTAGACTATAAGTGCAATAATAAATATATTTGCTATATCCCAATTAGTAAAAAAATTGTTTCTGACGTTTTGTGACTTAATGTAACAAAAAATATATTTCATACACATAGTTCCCTTTATTTTTTTAAAGAGAGCAAGAAAAAAGGTTGGTGCAGAATAATATGAATTCATTTTATTTCGTTAGGTTCTCATCAGCTGCTTACAACCTAAAATATTTGAAATTCAACGTTATTACAGATATTGACATATATCAGAGGGTGATGAAGGATGAACATGATGTAGCAAAGATGTTGTTAGAGATAATGAGGTTATTAAATTTGTTTCGAATATATATAGTTTGGGAGGGAAGGTTCCATAACATAGAAATAATGATTAGAACTCATGGAATTAAAACACTTTAGATGATTATGTAATGAAGTAACTGAAAAATAGATTAATGGTAATAAAGAAGGATATGAATTGAAATCAGTTATGAATGATGTAATTATAAAAGTTTGGAAAGAGTTGGAATGACGTAATAAATAAAAGAGGGGTTAATGTTACCAGGGCAAAGAAAGATTTATTACTGTTTCTTTTTGTATACAAAGATTTGGTTTTAAACGTTTGATTGCTATTGCTTCGGCAAATTTTAAAAGGTTGGAAATTGATTGTTTGTCCTTCAAGGTGATCTGTAATAACGTTGAATTTCAAATATTTTAGGTTGTAAGCAGCTGATGAGAACCTAACGAAATAAAATGAATTCATAGTATTCTGCACCAACCTTTTTTTTTTGCTCTCTTTAAAAAAATATATTCATTATTAACTATCTACCCAATGCTCAATTTATTTGGAACTATCAAATTCAACCTTGCAATTGATACCTATAAACACATTTATAAGTGCAATGTTTATTCTCTTGAATTAATAAGACAAAATATAATGATATGAAAAATACCTAGTGGATTATAAGTCATCACGTAATCATTTCAGAAGTGCTAACTATGATGTGTGCAATCATAGCAGAGATACCAGTATAATAACTGTATGCAATATACAACCACATAAAATGGGCCATTCGGAAGTCCGGAATAGTTTATAAATCAAACACTTTGATACTTGTTACGCATGTAATTATGCCTAGAATTGTCTATTTCCTTATTAGTTGACTGTCTTTATGCGACAATATAGTTACAGAAATCACATAAACATGATATCTTGCTGCAAAATATGGAAAATGGTAAACCGAAACTGGCAAATAATTTGAACAGGGTGTTTGGAAGCTACATTCTTCTGAAACATACACAGATTTGTTTAACGAACAGTGTAAGGTAAGACGTATATCTATGCATATGTGAAGGAGATAACAGTTGAATAAATAATATTGAAAAGAATTTCCAATGAAGTTAAACTTCATTAGGCAATAATAATGGTAGAACGGATATTACCTTAACTCTAGGTTGAAAAAAAGTAAGCATAGCCTATTAGTGTTCACTTTTTATCAGGAATTCAAACTGCTTTTAAAAGTGGGAACGAACTTCTGTAACTTAGTAACGTTCTGCATAAGTACAAATATACACCTATCTAAACATTGTGGAAAAACACGAAAATGGAACAATGAGGGAAAGGATAGTTTTCCTCTTATTTTTAAGGTAATATAGGAAATGGGTGAGAATATGCCATAAATCGTAACATGAGATTTCTGAAAACATAAAAGTCCCTCCCCATATGGACAGAAATAATAAGTCACCTTTTAGGTGTCTTAACTGTTTTGGTACTAGACTGTTACACTAAGGTAAATCGAAAGATACAGTTTACGTATGGGTAGTATATGTAACAGTATCAATAATGAAACATCTAAATTACTACGGCGTTCAGTGAAACTATATACTTGTCAAGTAGACCCGGATGCACCAGCCAAAATATTTAAGACATTCTGCAAGATAAACTGAACAACTAGGATCTGATGGGTATAATATATTTCTATTTTTATAAATTAAATGCCATTAAGTCTGTCGACTTGAAACGAATAAATTTGCATGTTTTATGCTGAAAATAAGCAGTCATGTGTAGTTTCAAATTAAATGAAATTATTCTTATTTGTGTACTAATTGATCCTCAATTTCATAAATCCCTAAATCTTATTAATAATAAATAATTTCTCTTCTGATTTTTTAAATAAATATAAACTTTTTCATGCAGAGCAATCACTACTCTTCAACACTAACAAGTATTTTGGAATATTAACACTAACTTAATAATGATCACTTAAAATTATGATAACCAGTATGTCATATTTTATCACAAGCCATTTCAGATGTACTGTACATACCTCAAGTACATTTGGAATAACGATAAATCGGCAATAACGTATAAACGATTCCAAATCAAAAGAAGGGTCCATTTTTGTGATTTCATCTAGCACCTGTTGTAAATCATTTGTTGATTTCAGGCCACCTATGGAAAAAGTTTAGAATCATCTTAATTGACAACACCGTTGTGAAAATTAGTAGAGTTATAAACAACTACTATTGATTCTAAACTGGTACATGCACATATATATAACAGTGTGGGTTTCATAACAAAGACCCACAGTCATAAGCGTTTTCAGTTATACGTATTATATTTGAATATCATCAACAGTATATCACTGTGTCACATGACATACGCATTTTGATAGATCTGATTGACATATTTCGGTAATTACTGCTTTGTTGTTCCGTGCTCTCTGTTTTCGTTTTAATTTCTCTAGTTGTAGATATTTATCATTAAATCGATCTGGCACACGAAATGACCTTAATTACACCGTTCATAAATCAACAGGCTGTCCAGTTAAGAAATATTACATGTTCCCGGCTGATGCATTGGATCGCTGTAATACCTAAACAATTACTGAACTAGTAAACTTAAAACTCATATCACATGTTTGTTCTGTACATATTATGATATTATTTATATCAAATTGATCATGCCTGTAAACTGGCGTGAATTCTGTAATTATCATTTTTTCAGAATATAAAATTATTATTATTATTATTGGTGAATTGTAAATAATTACACAAAAAGGTCTAGAGTTCTGCCAAGCTAAGTGTATTTATTTATTTGAACACATAAATATTGGTACAAAGGGCACCAGATACATATGCTGAGTGTATGGTTAAGAGGACATGAGTTATGAATGATGTCTTATCAAGTCGAACTCATTTTTTTCGGCGGCCTGCTTGAATATCTGGGCTACCTGTTCCTCCCATCTAGATATTTCGTCAAGTTATCTGTTTTCTTGTTTGTTTTAACACACTATTATGTCTATTGAGCTCACAACCTATTCAAGCGCGTTTACGAAAAGTTTACAACCTTTCGCTGTACGGATTACAAAAAGGTACAACCAGCGACATCATGGTGGTTTGCAATATGCATTGAAACGAATGAACATTATTCAGATGTCGATTATCGAACTCCTAGCATCTAACTGGCCATCACTCAACATTTATCGTCAGGATCGATCAAGATATAAGAAAAGGAAACTTGTTGAAATACTTTATGCTGAGAATTCAATAGTGTACCACAAATATAATGTTGAATAAAGCTTATAATAATAAAATAAAAAAAATAAATTATACTGACATTTGCCTCGTGTTTGTCGTAGCTTTAGGGCATGCAACTAGTTTTTAATTGTGGCGTATATAACTGCATAAAAATGAACTGGTCTCATCGCTTGTGTATTTTGTGACTACAGAACGAGCGATACTGAAGTACTACGTAAAAATAGAGAATCGGTTGATGAAGTAATAAATCTTCTACAAATGGAGTTATTGAGACATGAGTTACGTATCCTCAACCACTGACTTCTTCGACGGGTGAAGCTGTTAGTTGTAGATTGAAAAAGAGACGGCTTATCAAATGCGTGGCATCAGTGTTTGAAGGCGTTGACTGTTGAACTGAGTCTTGTTAATAAGAGTATATAACATGGTTAGGGTGCGCATAATTATCACAACCAAATGTCGGAGACTTTAGATGATACAACTCAGAATCCCTCACAATGGCTCAGGTGCGTTCACTTTGTACGCCATTAGAATTTGAAAGCCAAAATTTCCTTATACCCTTCCTTTCTTTTTCTATAACTAATTATTTCTACTACTACTAATAACGTTATTATTTCTAATATATAGGGATTTACTGTTCTGTGCCAATGTGATGTGGGAATTTGAGGTGATGCACATATGTTGGGTTCTACTTTGGATGACTGACGGACTGATCTGAGTTAAACAAGCAACAGAAGTTAGTATGACGATTGTAACTATTCATGATCAGTAATTTTGAGTGGATTATCATGAAATTTAAACTCAGATTGAACACTGGTTAAAAAAGATTCATCAGAGTTAAGTAAAAGATGTAAACTCATGCATGTATACTGAAACTAAGTTAACAACAACGTTTTTTGTTGGTTGAAACGATGTGTCTTTTCTCAAAGGAAACGATCGTAAATCATGACTACAGAACTTCGATATTATCGTTTATAACACCACAAAAAGTTGTTGGGTAGACAATTTAAAAAAACGTATCACGTAATAGTACATTGTAAGGTGGAAATATTGTACAGTGATCGACAAGTCGAAATAGTTCACTAAACATCATATTCATTAAGTACTAAATGTCTACAATACATGTTTGTAAGATAAATATGGTTTATAACTTACCGAATAGGTTTGATAGTTTATCAGTTACAAATCGTAGTGACCGAATAACTAAATGATCACTCTCTTCATAGTGAGCTTTCAGATCGAAAAATCCTAAAATTAATTTAAACCACTCAGATATTTTATCTAAAACATAAGATTGTTTTTAATCATCTATGCTACTTGTCTCAGATGTTCTTGATGTGACAACAAAAAAGAAACAGATTTTGTATATTATATTGGAGTCTGTGTGATCAGGCCCTCATTATAGGAACAGTAGTATGGTCTAGTTCGAGTATTAATCATTTCGTTGGCTACATAGAAGTCATGGCATTCTGCTAACCATTGACACGAAGGTAACGAGAGGACAGCCAAAACCAATACTTAACAACTATTGATGCAGAATACAAATCTCGTACATTTGCTTGCCCAATAACCAGGGTAGAATGTAATACAGCAGACAGATAGCTTCTATTTGTACAATTCCGAAGGTTCAGCTTCGCTTAATATCTGCCATGTTATAGCAGCTCTATGCAGCAAAATATGCATAATATCAACTAGTCTTTATAAGTCACTACGAAAAAATTATATAGAGTCATCTGCTTCACATGTTATCAAACACTAGATATACAAGCGAACAAATTACATGAAATGAGTGGTATTATTATGCAAAATAGAAATTTGATTAATAATGCATCATACACCTCATATATAATCATACTATCAAAATTAGTAATTGAGGTACCTAAAATAATAGAGCGAGGTTACATAAATACACTTAAATAACAACCTGTTAATAAAGGTGATCAATTATTGTGATATCGCCTTTAAGTGCCCTGGTACTTTCAATGGTGGAAGGAGTCCGTCATCTCTATTGAAATGCCCCCATATAGTCGCGCGTATATAGCCACTCCCAAGGAAGTCCTACTTAGACTTTTCACGGCGGCAGTGTTGTTTACGAAAGTGATTTGGTAGAAAGAAAATGTCTGGACCTCGAACCAGGTCGGTGGGTACAGAGAATCCACTTAGGGGAGTTGGATTACTCAGATTCCAAACCAATGTTGCACATGGGCTCCAGGATACTGATGGATCGATCAGGGTTAAGTTCTACCACCAGTTGAATGATTAAAAAAATGTTTGACAGATTTTTTAATGCTAGCCAGAGACTTGAATGTGAAGGTCAGGCGTTTAGGTATGGAGGAGAGCCATCTAGATGGACAGTGGGAACTCGTTAGTGGTAGATCAGATAACGGAGACCGTCATGTGTTGCTTTGCGTTGACTACAACTCGTTCAAAGAGAACTCCAATCCCTGAAGCGTTATTAATAGCCTGATCTAAATGACTCAATTCCGTCCCTTTGGAGGATGATGACGAACGTCTGGCTACGTGACTGACTGGATTGCTTGCAAATGATTTGCAATGTGTTCCAACATCCTGGACTGGAATGATAGTTATCATCGTCTTTTAAAGGGATCTACGTCGCCTATGTAACAACCATTCGGGATAAATCTACTTTCGATTACCTCCAAGTTGTTGTCTACCATCACAATTTACAGATTGGTCATAGCCTATGAGAGATTGACTCGAGAGGAGCAGGCTGGTTTTCATTCTGGTGAAAGCTATATTGATCTTATCTACACCCTCCACTAAATGTTAGGACATCGCCATACTTAACTGCAGACCAACAGTAGTTATGTCTCTTAATATTAGGGCCGCCTTCAATTTGTTGGACAGGATTGTTCCCTGAAATTATCTGTTGGAAAACGATGTGCCCGGGATGTTTATTAACATCTTGAAGGTCTTATATCCGAACACCCCAGACAGAGTAAGGGTATACAACCACCTATCTTCCTTGTTTCACTCAAGCAGTGAGGTTAGACAGGATTGTCCAATCTCATCATTCCTCTTCAACTTTGCGATCGATGACGTTCTAGAAACAGCTCTGGTGGATGTATGTAATGGTGGTGCGGATCTTTTGCCCGGAGAAAAACTTTTCAAACTTGAGTGAGATAATTTTTTCTTAATGTGAGGTGATACCTAAGTCATGGAACCCATACTTGGTGGGTCGGGAATCAGTGTCCGTAGGTATGGGATGTACAAAGTACATCCCAAGTGCAAGGTGTTTTTACAAGGCCGGTAGGACCCTGAACATGCACTCACTTTGAGTAGTCAGCTGTTATAATTTCTCTTATTACGACCCAAGGTAACCATTTTTAGACAAAGATTTGAATGTTTAGTTTTCACTTCGACGATAATAATTTCTCGATGCCTTCCTCAAAACTTATGGTCATTGTCTCTTCCAAAGTAACATAGCTCTTGAGCTAAAAAGATGTCAATGAACAAAAATAAATATAGCACGGACAAGTAACATAGCACTCACTTTGAACATACTGATTATTTTCCTTGAAATCTTGCCATGCAGTGAACCATTTTGAATCTTTATGCACGACAACACCAGAACTTTCACTAAATTTAAGAAATGATCAAACAAATTAGATGATCAATCTATGTATATAATCTGGATCTGTCAGAGCAACAGTCTTCAGGATTTAATGTGTTCAAATTAGATTTGTGCTTTCATATCCATCTATGTCCTTGGAATTAGTCAGTAAGAGATTAGTGGGAACACGTAGTTGATGACACTTATTAGTTGAATATTTTACTAGACCTCCACTTTCGAAGACTATATGACCATGGATCATACTACAATGTAGGTAAGTGATTGTAGTCATAATGGCTTCAAAGGTGATTTCAGTACTATATATATATATATATATATATATATATATATATATATATATATATATATATATATATATATATAAAGTTTGCTTTAAAGATCCTCCCTAGTTGTAATCAATATCTTTGCTGGCGGTTGACCGGAATTCATATAATTTCCACAGTTCAAAATTTGGTAGCTATTACCATTTTATCTGCCACAAGTGGCATTGATTTTGGTACTGCTAGATTTATCTAGACTAAAATAAACTGTTAACTAAACAATCCTGAGTAATTAAGGCCCCCATTGTTTATTTCTCGACCGGATAAAAATTGATAAACTATCTTACCAACTTTTTACGCTTCTTACTTGATTGTTTTTCTTGACCCTTTCCAAATTAATTCTCCACTACATAGGTATTTAAGCTGATTCCTCACACCTTTTATTACATATTTTCATTTATTATTTTAATAAGCTTATTTTTACCAAGTTTTGGTATACTTATTCAAACTTTTATTGTTATTATCAATCCAGGAGCACTTGTCATTTCACTACCGATTTGTCACATTTTACTTATGATCGGTTATGTAATTGGACTCATTGATATCATTAACCAGAAAGTTGCCTTATTTCGTTTACTATTTTGTACATGTGCATATGAATATTACTGTATATTAAAGTTTAAAGATATAACTGAAAACAATACTTTGGACTTATATTTGTTGTTCCAATAAGATATTTATCACAAGCCTGATAGCATGCTTTACTCTAACACACCACAGGAAAAAAAGGACTGGGTAATAACGGCAATACCAAAAGACTGGAAGGGATAACAATGAAGAACGGCGAGTACAAAGTAACACTACTTTCGATATTTGGATGTAATTGGATGGAATATTTCTGGTATTTCCAAGATGCCAGCTACTACGAAGACTCGGGTGAGGAAGAACAATTTATTGTTTATTGCTCAGTCACAGTCCTTTCGTAAAATATAAAAACCATACATTAAATACATCATTTGCACATCTTTGAATTGTCTCTTACAAGCTCTATTGTTTCTTCATATCTGTTACCTGTGGACGGACTAACCAGATTTGACATTGAGTTTTGGATTTTGGCGAGGAACTCATGCATACATGTTTAAATTACATTGTAGCTGACATTAGTTAGTGATAAAACCTTAATTCTAATTCCATATCTTAGCTTATAACTTCAACTTCTAGTCCCGACCGTAGCTGCTACCTTGATGTGGTGGTCGGGCTTGCCTATCGTGATGACCTAACCGAGCTATATTGGCTGGAACACATGTTCCTGCATGTTCTAACATGCCAGGCAAATCGATTGGAGAACGGTAAGACTAAAAGCAGAAACTCAAGTTCTGAGGGCGAAGTCGTACTTCTGACTGTACAGAGGTGTGACAGCAGTAAGGTGTTTCCCTCGGACAACCAGCATCTGCGGCGATGCTGCCTTCTTACAAGGAAGGAAGGAGTTAGAAAAGGTTGACCCTAAAAATGTCACACCTCACCTTACCCCACGGATTTCCGTCTCCGGCGGTAAGGCCCCTTGAAGTACGGAGCTAACACATTAAAAACCTCCCACAAAAAGGCCGTGCGCGACCGGCCTCAAGCAGTTGTCCCTTGTGCTCTGCGGTCACGCACCTAGGTCGTTAAGACCAACACTAATCTGATTTCCTTTTCAGGTTCCTCAAGAAAAACCCTTCCACGGTGTGGGCAACCGGGAAGTGACATTAGCCCTCATACCCGTAACAACACACGAGACTAAGTTGGTCACATTCATATCCTTCCTAAACCTCTTAATAACTCTTATTTTCATGACTAACCCTTCTTACGTCCCTTTATCACCTCACCCCACTAGTGCGAACGATTTGAGTACGCGGAACGTTATTCCTGTTTTCGTGAAACCACGCTCTAAACTACACGTAGGAGCTTTCAACGTCCGAACACTGTGCCAAATAGGACAACAGGCTTCCTTAGCTAAGACCTTAGAATCTCGCTCCATCGATGTGTACTGCGTCTCCGAAAAGCGCACACAGGATCCGAGTAGTGTCATTCATTTGACCTCACCATGTCAAAGTAACGAACCAACTCGATTTACGCTTCGTGTATCTGGAAGCACTGATGCTGCTTCCCGTGGCCTCGCTGGCGTAGGTATAGCATTGAGTCCTAGGGCGGAACTGGGGTGTGGCCCCCTAAGAAAACCACCTGCTTCGGTCTGGGCACCCGGGCAGTATCCCAGCCCACTCACTAAAACTATGATGAACAATTTGCTTATGGAAAATATTCCTTTCTATCTGATTAACATTGAAATAACTCGTACTATTATTGTTATTATTATTATTAACATTATTATTATTATTATTATTATTATTACTATTATTACTCTACCACGTCATTTATTCACCCTCTCTTATTCCTACTTTATATATGCGTTTCGACCTAGACAGCAGCTCACCTATGGTGAAAATTCAGCTTTATCTAAACGTGCCCGAGTCACTGCCTGGTTGAAAATTGTATGTTACTACCGAACATGAGTACTGAAGCAGTTTTTCTGAAACCGCGTGCACCATTCAAACTGGCTACCTTCAACGTTCGCACACTTATGCAGGTCGGACAACAGATAGGACTGGCTATGTCTTTGGAAAGTCTTAATATTGATGTGTGTTGTCTATCCGAGACCCGTATTCAAGACTCTGGTGAAGTACTACAAGTTCGCTCTCCATCTGTCACTTCAAAAAGCTTGTTTTATGTGCGTTTATCCGGGGACCCTGTGGCATCTTCGTCTGGTCTTGCTGGCGTTGGTGTCGCACTAAGCGCAAGAGCTGAGGCAGCACTAGTCGACTGGATCCCCATTAACAGTCGGTTATGTGCTGTTAGATTAGAAAGTTCCATCAAAGTGAGAAGAAATCGGCGTGAGAAACGATGTCTTTTCGTCATCTCCGCCTATGCCCCGACAGATTGCAGCCCGGATGCAATCAAGGACGAGTTCTACCATCAGCTAACTGTTCTTCTCCAGAAAGTGCGTTCGACAGATATTGTAGTACTAGCTGGAGACTTGAATGCTCAGGTCGGGCGTCTAGGCACAGAAGAGAGTCGTTTAGGTGGCCGATGGGGACTCGTTGGTCGCAGGACAGATAACGGGGAACGTCTATTGCAACTATGCACAGACCACAACCTGTTTCTGGCTAGCACTAACTTTCGGCACAGTCATCGCCGATGTGCCACCTGGCGTCCCCCTTCTGCATCTCAAGCCTGGACTCAGATTGATCACATCGCGATCAGCTACCGCTGGCGCGGTTGTGTACAAGACTGCCGCTCCTTTTGGAGTACCTATCTGGAATCTGATCATGCTCTGGTCTGCGCCAATCTTACCTTACTTTTCAGTGGACAACGAAGTGACCGCCACCAAAGGATTGATGTTAGCAAGCTGGCTGCAACTTCTGTTGCTAGTAAGTACCGAACCGAGCTAGCTTCTAGGCTAGCTACCATTCCACCGAAAAGTATAGATGAGCATTGGTTGCAATTGCATGACGCCATGAAAATGGCGGGTACAGTCTGTTGTGGGTTTGCGAAACGTCCCGCTTACAAGCACTGGGTTTTTTCTGGTTCCTTACAACTGATTGAAGCCCGTCGGTCTACTCCGGGTGACCGTGAGTTTGACCACAGACGAAGGATGTTACGTAATGAAATCGGGCAAAGCTTGCGTAAGGACCGAGAAGCCTGGTGGTCGGAGCGTGCCAGTGAGTTAGAAGCAGCAGCTGCATCTGGTAATTACCGGAAGCTCTTCCAACTCATCCGAGCCACTGGCAGCAAGAAGTTTGGTGTGAGCGAAACAATCTGCGAGGATGACGGAACGCCAATCACTAACATCCATCGACGTCTTGGACGATGGGCAGAATTCTTCGAAGGGCAGTTCAACTAGCCTGCTGCTCCGGCAACATCGGTCAGACTGTCCTACCCTCCATGGCCGGTGACGACTGACCCACCAAATGAGGCGGAAGTCGCAAGGAACTCCAACTCTTGAAACGTTACAAATCACCGGGCCCAGACGACTTACCTCCGGCTCTTTTTAAAGATGTTGGTGTCTTTCTGACTAAGGGACTGACGACGTTGTTTACAAAGATCTAGGAACTAGAGAGTGTATCAACGTCGTGGAATGAGTCTATAGTTGTCCCTATCTTCAAAAAGGGTTCACGTCGTTTCTGTAACAACTATCGGGGGATAAGTCTACTTCCGATTGTGTCCAATCTGTTGGCTTCCCTTATAATTCGTAGGTTGTTCAAAACCCGAGAAGGATTGACTCGCGAGGAGCAGGCTGGTTTTCGTTCTGGTCGAGAATGTATTGATCATATCTTCACCCTCCGCCAAGTGTTAGAACACCGCCATACTTATCAAAGGCCAACAATCGTAGTGTTTCTTGATATCAGGGCTGCCTTCGATTCGTTGGACAGAACTGTTCTCTGGGATTGTCTATTGAAGAAGGGTGTGCCTGAGAAGTTTATTAACATCCTAAAAGCCCTATACACAAACACCTCAGGCAGAGTGAGGGCATACAATCACCTTTCTCCGTTATTCCATTCGAGCAGTGGGGTTAGACAGGGTTGCCAAATCTCACCATTCCTCTTCAACTTTGCCATCGATGACATTCTGGAAACAGCTCTGACGGATGTAAGTAATGGTGGTGTGGATCTGTTGCCTGGAGAAAGACTTCTCGACCTTGAGTATGCGGATGATATTGTCTTACTGTGCGAGAATGCCCAAGCTATGCAATCCGCACTTAATCAGTTGGCAATCAATGTCCGTAGGTATGGTATGTGCTTTGCACCTTCGAAGTGCAAAGTACTTCTACAAGACTGGCAGGATTCTAATCCTGTACTCACTCTGGATGGTGAGCAGATTGAAGTAGTCGAGAAGTTCGTGTATCTAGGTAGCTGCATAAGTGCTGGTGGTGGTGTGAGTGATGAGATCAATGCTCGTATAGTGAAAGCCAGAGCGGCTTATGCCAATCTGGGCCACCTTTGGCGCCTTCGTGATGTTAGTCTGGCTGTAAAAGGTCGGATCTACAACGCGACGGTGAGAGCAGTTTTGCTCTATGCTTGTGAAACCTGCCCTCTCCGAGTTGAGGATGTTAGACGACTCTCTGTGTTCGATCATCGTTGTCTCCGAAGGATTGCTGGCATCCAGTGGCAACACCATGTCAGTAATGCAGAGGTTCGGCATCGAGTGTTCGGTCACAGAGACGATAATGAAATTGGTGTCACCATCTTGAAACACCGACTTCGGTGGCTTGGACATGTTCTACGAATGTCGTCCCAGAGAATTCCACGTCGTGCATTATTTGCCGACTCTGGGACTGGTTGGAAAAAGCGGAGAGGTGGTCAGTATATGACATGGTGTCGTGGTATGAAAGAAAGCTGCAAAGGGCTAGCTTCTGTTGGTCCTTCACGACTCCCTGGTTGGGGTCCGAGAGACGGTGTAACGCAGTGGCTAGAGACGTTATCAGATATGGCTAAGAATAGAAGCCAGTGGCGATCGTGCTGTAACCTCTTACTTTCTTCATAAAAAGTGTCTATATCTTCCTTAACTGAAAGATCTCTTCTGATTGTACCTTTCCGTTTCCCCCACCATTGTTCTCTCTCTCCCTTTTTTTTTTATAATTCCCCACGTTCATTACTTTTTTTTTCTTTTCTCCTTCTCTTCAAATTATCATTGTTTTGTGTGGCGCATATATATTTGGTGCCCCTCTGTACCAATATTTATGTGTTCAAATAAATAATAAATAATAGGGCGGAACTAGCTCTCTTAGACTAGATCCCAGTAGACAGTCGTTTGTGCTCTGTCCCACTAAACGGAACAGTAAGGACTTAGAAAGATAGGGACACTTGTCGTTGCCTCTTCGTCGTCTCTGCCTACTCTCCCACTGACTGCAGCTCAGATAATGTAAAAGATGAGTTTTACAGAAAGCTTTCCGACCTTCTCCGAAAAGCTAGGCGTTCAGATGTAGTAATAGTGGCTGGTGACTTTAATGCTCAAGTAGGTAAACTAAGCGAAAGGGAAAGACACCTGAGTGGATCTTATGGTGTCGCGGCTCAAACAACAGCTAACGGCTACCATCTGTTGCAGCTATGCTCAGATAACTGCCTGTTTCTTGCAAACACTAACTTTAAGCATAAGGAAAAACACCATTTGACATGGCGACCCCCTAATTCGTCCAAACGCTGGACCCAAATAGATCACATTGCTATCAGCCACCGATGGAAGGGCTCGATAGAAGACTCGCTCATTCTGGTGCACATGCTTAGACTCAGATCATGATCTAGTGCGAGCGCGTATTTGTCTACGTCTTATCGGACGTAGGAAAGATGGTGCAGGGAAACCCCTTAGGGTCCTACTCAATGATAGTCAAGCTAAGAGGATATTTCAGGAACAACTAGAAAATTAGTTAGGCAGTCATGTAAGTGATGCCCGCCCCGAGGCAGCGTGGAATGACATCCGAAAAGCTGTAGAAACAGCAGTGATGTCTGCAAGTACGGTAAATCATAAGGTTAGGGAGAAACACTGGATCTCAACAGCGTCTACCGCACTGATAGATGCTCGGAAACTCATTCCATCTGACTATGAACACAACGATGAGTGGATTCAGCTCAAGCGTAAACTGACCAGAAGCCTACGCAATGATCGTGAACAATGGTGGGTAGCGAAATCAAGAGAGATGGAAAAGGCAGCGGCAATAGGTAACAGCAGGCAACTGTTCAGACTTGTTAACGAAACCGGTATTAGGAACCCAACTGTTAGCGCAACAATCTCAGAGAAAGATGGACGTATTATTCATTCTCAATCCAGGAGATTGGATCGATGGGCAGAACACTTTAGGGATCAGTTTAACTGGCCTTCAGCCACACTTCGGTTTCCCACGATCTCCAATCTACCTCAATGGCAAGTTAATGTAAGTCCTCCGACTCTTTACGAAGTTGAAAAAGCTATAGGAAATCTGAAGGGTGGGAGAGCAGTAGGCCCTGACAGGTTTACCCCAGAGATTTTTAAGGGTGGTGGTCCAGTATTAGCAGCGAGATTGACTGAGGTGTTAGGTAGAATCTGGGAACTGGACGTAATCCCATCTGACTGGTCTCAATCACTGATTGTGCCAGTCTGTAAGAAAGGACAAAAGTCCTCTTGTGACAATCACAGAGGAATTAGTTTGACTAATATAGTGTCTAAAATATTAGCTTAAATAATACTTCGACGTCTAACCAAAGCTCGTGAAGAGCAGACTAGAGAAAACCAGGCTGGTTTACGACCTGGACGTGGTTGTATAGATCAGATATTCACACTACGTCAGGTCCTAGAACATAGACACACATTCAGACGCCACACAATGGTAGTATTTCTCGACCTTAAGGCGGCAATTGACTATGTTGATCGTGAGGTTCTATGGCAGTGTTTGTCACTGAAAGGAGTACCAAAGAAGTACATTAACCTTATAAAGGCTCTCTACTCGAACACAACTGGTCGAGTGAGAGCTTATGGAGAACTGTCATCAGAACTGATTACCTCAAGTGGTGTTCGTCAGGGCTGTCCACTCTCTCCATTCTTGTTTAACTTTGTCGTTGACGTTCTTTTAGAGATGACACTTTCCTCATCTAAATTGCCAGGAGTTGAACTTCTAACGGGAGATCCACTTGTTAACTTAGAATATGCCGATGACATAGTTCTATTTGGTGAAGACGCTGACAGAATGCAGAGTCTTCTGACCATCGTAAGCAACAATGGAGGCATGTTCGGCATGCGATTCTCTCCCTCGAAATGCAAAATGTTGCTTCAGGATTGGGTTGCATCGGCACCCGAACTAGTGATAGGGAGTGAAGTAGTTGAGTGTGTCGACCGCTTCACTTATCTTGGAAGTCTCATCAGCCCTTGTGGTCTGGTATGTGACGAAATCTCAGCACGGATACAAAAGGCTCGACTAGCTTTTGCCAACTTGCGTCATTTGTGGCGTAGGCGAGATATCCGTCTATCAACCAAAGGACGAGTTTACTGCACAGCAGTTCGTTCCGTCCTACTTTATGGCAGTGAAACATGGCCAGTAAGAGTAGAGGATAGTCGTAGGTTACTAGTATTCGATCATAGATGTCTTCGAAACGTTGCTCGTATATCCTGGGACCACCGAGTAATTAACTCAGCTGTTAGGAAACGGGTACTAGGTAATGATGGCAAATCAATTGATAAAGTAGTAAAACTTAATCAGTTGAGATGGCTGGGACATGTGTTGCGCATGCCAGACCACCGACTGCCCCGACGTGCGATGTTTTATGGTGTTGGAATAGGTTGGAAGAAAGCTAGGGGCGGCCAGACCAAAACATGACACAAATCCATGAAGTCACTGACAAGTGGACTGAGCCATGTTGGTAGGTGTAGACTACTTGGTTGGGGTCCGCGAGATGATAGCAACCGATGGTTAGAGACCTTGAATGACATGGCTCAAAGTCGTTTGCAATGGCGCAGGTGCATCCACTCTTTGTGTTCTCTCAAACTCTAATCCTCCGAATTCTTCATGTCCTTTATTTTCTTTCCAAATCTATTCCACTGGACTATACTCCTCTAATAACATCATGAAACCTTAATGTTCCCTATCACTACTTATACTTTCACTACCTCTACCACTACGGGATTTGAATCGATAACTGAATATCTGTGCTAATGTGATATGGCAACTCGAACTGATGTACGTACGTACGAAGTTCCACATTGTTACTGACTGACTGACCAACTTCTAGTCTCAATTTCCCACACTAATTTATGACCCTATCCCGATTATATTAAGTGGTTGATGTTTATCACGGATACTAGTATCGCTCAAAAGTGGTCCGGAAATCGGTCTCAACTGATTGTAAACACATTTGACACGTTGTGAAATGATTTTGATTTTCATGGTCAGAAAAAGATACCGAGAATCTAGTATTCAGTTAGACGTCACTCTTTGAAAATGCACAAGTTTTATGTAGCTAGTAACATTTCATATAAACATCGTAAAGATCTTCATACATAAGTGTCTACACATGCGCATTTGACCAGACTTACTTACTTATATAGCCTCTGCCAGGGAAGTCCTACTCACTGCCTTCTCGTGGCGGGGGTGTTGTTTACGAAAATGAGAGGACGGAAAGCGAATGTCCGGCGCCTTAACCGGATCTCAGACCAATGGTGCACATGGGCTCCAGTATCCTGCGGGAACAAATGGCGTATGAACCAATCGTTGGTCACCGGCTACCATGGGACTGCATCTCCTTACGATGCTCCACTGCCTTGTGGATCAGACGTTCAGGTCAAAGGCTCGGGGTGTGGCCCCCTAAGAAAACCACCTGCTTCGGTTTGGGCACCTGGGCAGTATCACAGCCCTCACACAAATAAATTGAGATTTGTGTGGCGCATATGTATTTGGTGCCTCCCTGTACCTATACTTATGTGTTAAAATAAATAAATAAAGACTTACTAAACAAATATCTCGTTGAAAAACGAACGCCGCTTTGATTATACAAATTGTTTGGCAAAAACTTTAAAATTAAGATCTCTCGTGTCAAGAAATAATTGATACAGTGAAAACAAGCTAACAGTTAAATCCTGACATTTTTTCAGTATGACTCACAATAATGACGTAAAGCTCACCTATCTGGTTGTATTGCTCGTTCTTCACCTTTTCCAGAGATCTCACTCCTTGTTTTTAAAATACCTAGAAATTCACTAATAAGCACTATCGAATTTGACTTACTTGGAGCTTGATACATTTGAAACCTTTCTGATTCTAACTCCTTCCCAACTACTTCAACACCCTATCAATATAACTCTAAGCAATGTAAGTTACTTTTATAGCGGCCTTGATGAATTCTGTTTCACCAAGTGATTTAGTGGCATCTTTAACATGCTCACTGGCTTTTGATAAATTTTCAACACCCTTTCTCAATGTTTCGTTTTGAGCAAGTTGTTGAGCATCATTACGGATTTTGCTTTTAACAGACTGGAAAGTGTCTCGTACTTTTCCTACAGTATCGGCTGGCATTTCTTTCTCTATCTTTTTCTAAAGTATGAGGGATTCGAGAATTACATAAACTGACATAAAATTCCCGGACAGAGCGCAATTCCTTTGTTTGTTCCAATTTCGCTGTTTCTTCTCGAAACTTTCTGATATTTTCCTTGATCAAAGATAATCCAGAGGTATTTAGTTTACTTTTAACTCTGTGTCTTTACTTGATTCTTCTTTAACTTTATCGATGAGACTTTGTATAAAACCCTTGGAATAATACCGATACCTCGCCTGCAAACTATCATTCACGAAAAATAGAACTAACAGAACTAAAACAGATGGCTGACCAAGGTTGATCACTCGCTATATGTTGGTAAAGGAGGCGTGATGTAAAAGACATGGTGATACAATATTTGACTAGACCGCCCCTAAACCTCGATGTACAACATCAGTCAGTCTTCAGTAATAAGGATAGGAGGTCTATCGACCTATATTAATCCTTGCAGTTTATAATACTATGTGGGTCCCATCTCGTTTTGAATATATCAACAGAAGGTTCTGATATTACGTGTTCTAGTAGAGAATTCCAGTAATTCACTACTCGGTGCGAGAAACGAAACTCCAGACGTAAACGATTTGATCTCAGTTTTTGAAATTTCTTCGAATGTCCTCTCAAATGATCAGTCTTAGAAGGAGGAAAAAGATAAGACGTGTTAATACCAAGGTCATCGTTCAGTATACGATAAGCCAATATTAGATCACCCCGTATTCTACGGTGAGATGACGGAAATAAGTTAATGTGTCTCAGTCTGTCTTCATAATATAGTCCATCTTATTACCTCGTCGTTGGACTTGCTCTAGCATATCTGCTTCATACTTGAAACAAGGACTTGCTGCTTGAATTCCATATTCTAAATGTGGTCGCACATAAATCGGGTATAGTAATCTAAACATTTCATCATCTAAATACTGAAAAGACCTACGAATAGACCATAATACCCTATAGCTTTTCGCAGCAGCAGCCTTACAGTGACTAGTGGTTTCGAGATCACTACATAATATGACTCCCTAATATTTATAGTTTCCTACTTTGGGTAGTACGAATCCACTTATTGTATAGTGATACGATTCATCATTGTTATTTAATTGCATCACCACACTCTTATTAGGATTTACTTCAAGTGACCACCTGTCTAACCATGCCACCAATGAGCTAAGATCATTCTGTAATACTATTCTATCCGACATACTGTGTATGGGTCTCCAAATTTCTATGTCGTCAGCGAATAGTAGAACGGATGATTTTGCTACAGTTGGTAATTCATTTACATAAAGTAAAAAGAGAAGAGGACCGAGGACTGTACCTTGGGTAACTCCACTTTTTACAGGTACCCACGAGGAAAGAGCCCCATTAACTCTTACCCTTTCTCTCCTGTCATGGAGGAAGTTACTTATCAAATCTACGACTGTATAATGGATTCCGAAGCGTTCTAGTTTGAATTTAAGACCAGAATGAGAGACCTTATCAAAAACCTTACTTAGATCTATGAAGATCACATTCACAGGAATATTCCGATCTTTTGCAGCAGCCCAATCTTCACTTGCAATGACAAGATTTGTCAATAATGAAAACCATGTTGTTCCCTGGAGAAAAGATCATGCCCTTCAACATAGTTTATGACAGATATCGAAATGATCTTATCCATCAGTTTTACAACTGCACCAGTTAAGCTAACTAAATGCCTACTCACAGCCTTATACACCGGACTTATTATAGCGTCTTTCCAGTCTCTGAGCAGTCTGAACTGCCTCAGAGACATGTCAAACAGTATCGCTAATGGTTCAGCAATTACATCTGATATGGCTTTCATAATCCTAAGATGAATGTTATCAGGACCACTAGACTTATCAGGTTTGAGATGCTGAGATAGCCTTAAAACAGTACCTTTCTTAACGACTACAGGGTCCATCAGCGAGCCACCACAATCATAATGAATCGTTGGTCGTTCCTTATTACTAATAGAAAACAATACGAATGAGAGGTCAATCGATCTATATTAATCCTTGATTTTTGTAGTACTGTGAAGACCTAATCTCGATTTGAATTTACCAACAGAAATTGCCGATATTACCTATTCTGGTAGAGAGTTCAGTTTGGAAAGGACAGGATGTTTGTTGGCCTGTGTTAGTCCTGGAAATGATGGTCTCTCAGCTGCTTCAAATTTTTTTGAAAGAGTCGACAGATGGAACCTTATTAGTGTATTGAGGCCATGAATTACACTGGGAAAGTCGATAGTCGGCTGACAGGAAATTTGTCCTGGGTTTGCGAACGTTTTTGCACTGTCCTCGTAAATTTTCTGTTTTGGAAAACAAGAAATATGAGAGCATATCAGATGCAGCTTTATCACCAAATGATTTTAAGACTGTAGTCAAGTCTCCTCTGATTCTTCGATATGACAAAGGAAGTAGGTTTAGTTAAACCAGTGAAGCATCATACAGGAGCCTCGCTATTCCGGGAATCAGCTTAGCATCGGTTCCCTGAACACTCTCTAGATGCTCACTGTCTCTTTTTAAACAGGAGTTAGCCGCTTGTATGCAGTGCTCAAGTCTAGGTTGCACGAATACTGTATGCAAAGTCAAAAGAGTTTCAGCTTCTACATGGTTAATGGCCCTAGGTATTGACCGTAGGGTTCCCAAACTTTTGGCGGCTATCGCACGGCAGTCTGCAGTAGTTTTTAGGTCTTGGCTAACGATGGATCCTGAGTCATTGAGTATCTGGACAACAGGTAACTCAATGTAATTCATTATGTATGTATCTGTACCTTGATGGCTAATATGTATCACAATGTACTTGGAAATATTTATCGGCAACTGTCAAGCTTTTGAACATTTGGATAATTGCTCTAAGTTATTTTGAGGTTCTAAGCTATCACCTTTACTACTCATTGCTCTACATATCTTGGCATTGTCAGCATAAAGCACGACCAATGATGATTGGATACGAAGAATGTCATTTACATACAAGAGGAATAACACTGGCCGCCAAACTGTATCCTGATGAACTCTTCTAAGCACAGTTTCCCAGCTAGACAACTTGGGGTTCACCCATACTCTTTGTTGGCGCCCAACTAAGAAGTCTTTTTTCCACATCAAGAAATTTTCTTCAATCCCGACATTTATTCATTCATATAACAACCGGCTGTGGGGAACTTCGTCAAAAGTTTTGTTGAAGTGTGTGTTAGTGATTTATTTTCTTGTTTATTTATTTTTATTCACTTGGTAATACATCGTCGCTTATCCATATTCTTTTATCATAAACACGCTTAATGAGCTATTTACATATTTCACGTATCTTTTTCTCATTTCCCCTTCTTTTCTTTAAAGTTGACTCAATATTCTTCCACATTCTGAAGAACATGTTTAAATATGGCGAGTTTTATGCTAACATTATTGAAACTTGTGTACTAATGCATTTCTGAAGAAGCCTTAAATGGTTCCTTCTCAACGCTTATGTGCATATAAGCTGTCTGATAATAACAGTAATATTATAGCACATATATAAAAACAATCTGAAAGTTACATATTCCAACAACTCATGCAGCAGCTTCAGATTATATGCGTTTACATGACATCCTATCCCATATCTGACAATATGATATAGCTGTAACGGAAAGAAAACGATAAAAATCCCCTCACAGCATTTCATTAGACAGCAATTCTGTTTATTCGTTTTTTCTGTCTATTTTGCATTTTAACATTTTTTCGGATCTCTTGTTAACCACAATTTATGATATTCAGTCTTCGTTGTTGGGCTTTTTTATTTTGTCCTGGTTAAAGATCCACATCTCACTAGTTAATCTACGGTTTTATGTTTCCGAATACTGACAATAGAGTCGTGTTTTACTAACCTCAAATTAACGATGTTGATTAGTTTATGAGCACTAACCCCTGCCTGTCTACTTTGAAAGGTTGCCGGAATCCTTGCAGATAGACATCTGACCTCATTTTGTCGGGGACTTATTTATTGATTATCAGCTATCAAACCCTTGTTTATTAACTATTCCTCTTGTGGTTTAGCACATTATTTTGTATTAGGGAAACTAGTCACTGTATTGCGCAAACTGTACCGCCTGATGTATTCTGTAATTTTGATATAATCCATTCTTTTTATTAAATTAGAACATTCTAACTGGAACACAGAGTTGATGTTTTAATGTTATTAAATACAAATCACGTGAAATCGTTTGATAAGCCATAGAGAAAAACGTAGTCTGGTCAAATTAAATAAACGTTGGTCGTTAATTGTGTGTTCAAACCGAATGTTGGCATTTCGGTCGTTGTAATAGCGTCTAAATAAACAACTCAAAGCCACCTACACTGCTTTGGTCTATAAAAATGATATGATCACTAAATTGCAAAACAGTTATGCTAGGTATACGTGTAGTGACTACACAATCCTCAAGGTTAAATATGAGACAACTGGGAAAATTTATATTCAACATTTAACGTAGAGGGAAAACCAACGACGGGTAGGACGGGAAGAATTAATTCAATTAGTTCGAGTTGGTCGAATAGCGTGGCTTGGGCTTGCAGGCGTGGTCCGAATTATGTAACAGTCTTTCATGTGTATTAAATATATTATTCCACCTCCAGCCTAAATGTGTTTTTCATCACAAATTGATGGTCGTTACAATACGAATGAGTTAGGGTAGATAGTGATATGAAATACACGTAAAATCTTATAGATAAGTTATTACATCATGACAAATGTACAATTTTGGGATGATCTTTAATTAGAGCAGTATAAATGTCATAGTAGACTATAATTCTACATGCGACCACATATCAAAAAACATATTGGAATGTATACAGCAGCATTGTTTATGGAACAACTTTGTATTTGGGAAGAGAATACTTCGATTAAATTTGTGTTCCACAAGACAACAGTGGTTATGTAAAACATGTCACAGCAGAGAGTATCACGCCGAGCCTATTAGTAGAAGGGCAATTTGGTTCAATTCGGTCTGGACATGTGGAGAGCCTATTGTGTCTGAGTGAGGCGCAGATGTGTTTTCAATGATCTAGTACGTACGAACACATCTGTGCCCCACTCAGACATCATAGGCTCTCTACATGTCTAAACCAAAATTGACTTCAAGTTCAGATTGCCTTATTATTCCTACTTTGCAGTTGTTTTAGTTACTTTTTCCACTCTATTTCTTAACTTAAAGTAGACAGGTAACTCACTGGACCTATCGATAATGTTCAACTGAACTCGGTCGCTAAGGGACACTCATTACCACCCTAAAAAGCCAAGAGAACTGCACAATCGACTGCCTACTACCAGTCGACCTGCATCTATGGAGCCAGTTACCCTTCAACTGCTTGGGACTACACAAAATAACATATACACCAAGTTAGTGTGAGTCTCTTCTTGTTTATTGCTTATTAGATTTTTACTCTTCTGCACACTATGTTGACTGGCAATTAATATTATTTCTCTACATGTTACCTTATCTACAACCCATATACTTCTATACTTTTCCACCCGCTTTAATAAACAACTATTCTACGTTATACCCTTCCTAATGCTTATACTCTAGTTGGCAAACTATACTTTATACTATGGTCAATTAAAGTACTGCATCGATGCCTTACCCACAGTCCATAATTTGTAACTGCCTGATAAGCTTGTAAAATGGCACTTATAGAAACAGTGTTTTCCAACAGGTTATGAAACAGAGGATTGAGTGAGATATGACATATATCCAAAAATAGGCTTAAATGAGCCCCACTCAGCATTGTTCGTCGACGAAGATCTTGGTAGAGAATCTATAACACATGTCCCAGCCGCCTGAATCGTCGGAGATTTACAGCCTCATCCATAAATATTATATCCTATAAAGTAACTACCATAGTGATGTATTTTTATTAAACATTTAACTGGTTGGCTTCCAACTACATGAACTAAAGAAAACAACATTTTGCAACTAGCAAAAGTATTTTCAATTTGTTTATTGAACTGTAACTGAATAGTTCCTAGGTTTATATCAACATTACTGTGTAATGACTAATAACAGTAGCTGACTTCTCAACTCAATGTAGGTGGAATAAGGTCCGTCAATGGGAATAACAATCACAAAAACGTCTCGTATACTGATAACGTTTAACAAAACCTATTTACCTTTCCAAAAGACCCTTGGATCGCGCTCGACGACTCGCAGTGAATCCAATGCCTGGATAGGTTTTCGGGACTTGCGTACTACTACCAGTACAATTAGTAGTGTTAGTACATGACGACTGATTTAATTCCTGAGTAACTGTATCTGAATTGGGACAGGCAACATGACTATAGGGTAAATTTAATAAAGGTAACGGTTGTGTTGTAATTAAAGTTTGACTACATGGTGCAGATTGTGATTCGCACGGCGTACAATGAGAATGTAAAACATCAGCTGATGTATTTAATATCAGTGGATTATGCAAAAGTTGTGTTGGAGTAAGTGTGAATGTACCCAAACTATTATTCTGTAACATAAGTGAACTAGGTATTGGTTTACATGCTTGATTGAATACATATTCTTTAGGTTGAATATGATACAACTGAGTTTCAACTGGTGGACTGGTTGCCATGAACGAAGAAGTAACTAAACGTGGAGGAGGTGTCAGATGTCGACGATTAGCGATTGATGGAGAAAGTGATACGGGAGACTTTTTTATAACAGATTCCAAATTCTTCGGTTCTTGAATTGAATCAGCAGTACCATCCAATGAGTTTGTACCATATTGTTTACTAGGTGAATTCAACCGAATAGTATTGTCAGGAGTTTTTGTATGCAATTGAAGTATTGGGCAACAATCAGTAGAAATGCCGCAAAATTTTAAAAGTCCAAGCAGCGAAGTTTTATTATTGGTAAGGTTGTCTAAATTTTCAGCATTAGTTAATGAAGCATAATTTTTTTGTATCGTAGAAGATTTGTCTACATGTATTATTTTTTCTGCATCCACTGTAAGTTCAGATTCCTTTTGCCCAGAAGAATCATGATATCGTTTCTGATAGATACACCGGAATACCTGTGTAGAAATCAAGCAAACAATTAAAGTTGAAGTCAACTAATGATAAACATACAATTGAACCTAATCATTCAATCAACGGGATATAATGTGAAATGCGATCAAATATAATCTAGTCTTTAAAAATACATTATTATGGCTGTTTTTAGTCACATCATATACTCGATAACACTCAAAGAGAGTTACATGTGAAATAAACTGTAGTACATTTCCATTTATTTTTATTAATTTAAACACATAAACATCGGTACAAGGAGACACCAAATATATATATACCACATAAATCATTCGATTTATGTGAGGGCTGGGATATCGTCCGGGTGCCTAGACCGCGACAGGTGGTTTTCTTAGGGGGCCACACCCTGAGCATTCGATCTAGAGGTCTAATCCACAAGGCAGTGGAGCAACGTAAGGAGATGCAGTCCCATAGTAGCCGGTGACCGAAAATAAGTTCATGCGTCATTTGTTACCTTAGGATGCCGGAGCCCATGTTTACCATTGGTTTGAAATCAGGGTTTCCCAGCACACCTATGTAGATCCTCTGTATCCACCAACCCGGTTAAAGCGCCGGACATTCGACTTTCGTCTTCTCAATTTCGTAAACAACACACCCGCCACGAGAAGGCAGTGAGTAGGACTTCCCTGGCAGTGGCTGTATACGCGTGGCCATGTGAGAGCAGTTCCAGAAGGATAGCTGACTGTCCCCACTCTCAGCCGGACATTTGGAGACATCGTACAGTTCACTTAAGAACATTATATGCCCAATATATACGTTTCTCTAAACGCAGATATTCACATACTTAGCTTTTTAATAGAGCTTAAGTTATATGAAGCAGTAATAAACTTATTTCAATAAGTTAGAAATGATTTGAGAAATCTCAATATACCTTCGAAGAAAAAACATAATAAACACAATAAAACATCTTTTGTTTAAATGACGATAATCTTGTAAATGGGTCAACATTTAATCTGGGAAAAATTCCCAAACTAAAATCACATGTATTAAATCCTACTGTAAACAAATTACACAGTTGAGATTATGATGTGTTTATGTTAAGAAACTGTAATTATTAATAGAGAAAGCAGAGTGGACAATTTTCAAATTTCAGACGAAATTGTGAAATGGTTAAAAAATATTGGAATAAAGAAAAACGAATAAACAACACATGATAGGTAAAATGGTTATGGAAAGTATATGAATGTAATAAATAACACATAAAATAAAGTAAAATCTATTAAGGTGGAAATAGATATACTTAATCAGCTTACACACTGAAACTTTATGTAAATATATTTTATGAAACTAACAGTAGGAAATGAACAAAGTAAATGAAAATTATGACCATATTACTGATAATTTCGATTTCTTTTCCTGAAATCTTTTTTATTCAAATGTATGCATATTTTTATAGTGAATGATTTATGAAGAGAACATTTCTAAGTGGTATTATTTCCAAGTAAATGAAATTCTTGATCGAGTTATTCTTTATTCGATAATGAAGCTCTGAATGGGGAAATTTTTCGAGATCAAGTTAGAATTCATCATAAATATTTCAATTTAGATTAAAAAATTGATCAATCTAAAGATTCGAAGTCTGGACAATAAAGACATTCCATTACCATAAATTTAAAGCAATCGTTTAACAGATAAAACACCACTTTTTTTAACCAATGGGTTGGTGTTTAAAACCCAGATTTCGCCAACGTCGTTTTGGGTAACCTTGTAGTATCGTTATGCGACAAATAGTGTAGTTCTAATTGAATTAACAGACGTGTACTTGGCAAAAAACTGTTACTACACAATTATAAGTCGGGAATCAATAAGGACTGATTACTATCATTATTATTTCTCACGGGAGCATTTTAAATGAAATTCATGCACAACTCACAAAACACCTTCACGATTTTACTGAATTTAATATCTATTTTTAGTAATTATAATTATTGTATGATACATACTAAAATACCGTAACTGTGCATCAACTTATGCCATTATTTGTGAGATTTCGTCTTTAGAGTTATGACTTAAGTCTCTGTGCTTCAGTATCAGGTGAATAGATAATGGATCAGAATACTTGGTGAGTTTTTGAAGAAACTTCATGATAAACTTTACCATATCGCATTTGTGACATGCTATGTGAATTTGATTTTCGGTAATTACGATCAAATGAATATCATGTGAGTAGACATCATTTCGTTGGTAAAATGAATAACGGTTGAAAACTGATGAAGACTACAGAGAGTTGTATTATCTTATTTTAATAATCCCCAAGTTACGAACGTCACAAATCAAATATTTGGATGGTGGAATCATTACTAATTACTGTCCCAATAAAACATAGAATTTTCTAAGTTCTACTAGTAAAGTGAAGAGTCTGTCAAACACCAGCGACGAATTGACCAAACCTAAAAACTATAACTCTGTTTAAGAATTAGAGTTGGAAGTTTAAATCTGAAATAAGTGTTATAGGTTGCTCTAAACATCTAAGTAAACTTTCATAGTACGGTACTTTATTACAAACAAAACTCTTAAATTAATTAGAATCTTAAACTCAACCGTAGTAATAATTAACAACAATATCAATAAAATGTACTCACCAGATCGATACAAAATTACAAAATAGTAAAAAAAATCTATCCAGAAAAAATAAACACACCCTCATAATCAATCAACTAATCACTAACCCTTTGGAAAATTGACTGGTCATCATCATCATCCATTGTCGTAGCCACTTACAATTCAATCACTAGTTAGAAATGACAGTAAGAATTTGAAATTGGGACGACAGCCCACAAGAATGACGATTTTGTATCATACCGATGAATGTCAATCACCATATTTTTTTCTATCACGATATGCATTCCGAGTTATTTTTCCATAGAGAAAAGAATAATTTATTTTTTCTAGTATTTGTTAATACTATTGCACGAAATAACATTGTTTGTAAACTGTAAGTGCATTAATGAAACCTAGAAAATCCAACCAAAATTAGGTCAGGATTTTTTTTACATATATATATATATATATATATATATATATATATATATATATATATAGGGAGAGAGAGAGAGATTCGAAATGTTGGTTCTATGAGGAAGTGTAAGCAGAGAATAATCATGATAATCCAGCAATTAAGGTAGTGACGTTGAGTAGCGTAATGCAAATTATAATAATAAGGGCTGGATAATATCTACGAGATATACGTATTTAAGGAGGGTGTAGAAGTAAGAAACCATCATACTGTGGATAGGACAAACTAATCAAAATAAATATTTCTGTTTTATCAAAAAAATCAAGATGTTAAGGATCAAAATAAAAACATCAAACGAATACGAAAATTGACTGAGGAAAAGGGTATACAAAATTAAAATAATATAAAGGCCGATATAAAACAGGACATATTTTGTCAGTACACAGAGGTCAGATTTTTCCTCAAGAACACTCGTAGCTATTGCTGTTTTAACTAGCTAGGAATTAGGAAATTATAAAATAGTAGGACAAGTTTTATACACTATCCTTAAGACAGTATGTAGCTTAGTTGAATGATCAAGGTTCATTAATGCTTACGAGTTGAAATATTGGCTGCTTTTCTATCATCCTTTAGAAACTGCTAAAAATGTGCTTTTGTATACATGGTGAAAATGAACTTTGACTAGGAAGCATATGCTTCTTCAGACTGTAGGTTACTACAGTCAAAATGGAAGTTGGTATCGATTTTACTACATATTTATTGTTCTCTACAAAATACAGTATATAATCTAACAAGAAATGAAATGAAAAACTTCTGATTTTCCTTTTTAGATCAATGTGAAATTTAAATGAGCCCCAAACAGCAAGAATGGACCCCATTTTATAGTGATCACGAAAGCAGTACGGAAAAAACCAAATTGAACTTTAGTGATTGAACTGTTTATTTTCTAAGACAAAAATGTGGCATCTAACATTCCAAAACATATAATACATTGTAATTGTGCAACTTTAATTACGTTAATGTTTTCTCGCCTTCTGTATCAACCTGATTATGTCTGTAAAGCGGCTCAAATTTTGTTATCATCCTAAAGCTATATTATTATTATCACCATTATGACCATGCCACATTATTCAGATAAGTCAAAATTTAATAACCAGGATTTTTAACATGAAACACTTTGATATTTCACCAATATCGTTTACTATTACAAGCAGATAGCTCCTGTGTTTAATTTTTCTTTTTTCACTTATTTCGCTTTCAAATGGTCAGTTCTACGGAGAAACGGATTTTTTCCACTTACAATTATTGATTATTAACAAGTACATTATAAAATGTCATAGAAAAAATACTACTACTACTTATGATTAAAATAATAAATATATGACTTACCGAAATTAGTAAAAATAATAATTTAAAGAAAATAATTTCAACAGTAAAATATAACGTGAATGCTATAGATTGATATTTAGTGTTCAACAGACGTAATCTTCGAATTGTTGATAGTAAACAATGGGAAAAATAGTTATACACCGTGATTTGAGAAAGAAACGATGATGAACTGGATAAATTAACAATAAGAAGCATACAGGTAAATCACTCGAGTATTATAATAGTTTACTGTACAAAATGTTTTATATATTTTTTAAACTATGTACTAAATAGTGATGGATTAATACATGTTTCATATGCCATTAGCAGATATTCGTTGTACACAAGATCATTTTCAATTATATAGTTCATTGAAAGTGTGCATGTATGCACCAAAAACACAATTGACATTTAAACAACTAAAAAGAAATAATTCAGAAAGATAAAACCACTTGATATGACAACACAACATCGGTGATTTGCAACTAAAATAAAATCTCAATTTAAAACACCAGTAGTGTTTTATTTAATAGAGTCATTGAAATTTTTTAAAACTAGTCAAATTTCCTATCAATTAGAAGACGATAAAACAAATCCCTTTCTAAGAAAGATAGATACATAGCAGAAAGTTTTGAGTAAAATCCATAAGCTGAGAAAAACGAAACAGATGATGAGAATGACGCAAGAATATAGGATGTAAGCTAACAAACATGAGACAGGAATTATGTGAACTTCGATAATCATTAGGTTTTTTTAAATAAAACTGTTAGATAAAATGAAAATTTTCTTTCTACATTCTAATAATGTTTTTAGTATGTGGCTAGACATAAATTTGACAACACATTTGATAGGTAGAAATGTTTCAGTCAAAGTCAATCAGATAATACATAAAAATATACTATTTTATTAACCAATCATAGAGGAATGTTATAAAGTTATCGAAGAATGAATATCAGGCTACTAATACAATTATTACCATTAAAAATAATTTTTACTCCAACCACAGATATATGGTAGTTTAAAAAGCATTTACAATCCAAATATGGTAAGACAAACAAGTTCTTCATCTCGAACGGATGTTAAAGAATTAACAAAGTAATTAGAAAAGTGAATGTATTCACTTTTACTGGACAAAATAGACATCGTGGTTAGTGGGGGCCTGTAACATGAGACTATATTTACGAAAGATCTGCAATACGTTAATAACATTAAAAAAGCCTCTGTTAAACCACTAAACTAGTGAATAACTGACAATTTGTCAAGTGTCAATAACTACCATAACTTTGACATTAATTTACAAGTAGAAACCTCCTTCTTAATACCAGTATAAGAAACGAAAAACTGGACATAGACAAATCACTTTCCTACTTTTGGGAAAAAACATTTGAAGACTGCTCTAAGCGAATGGAATCATTCACCAACGAACAGACTGATAGATCCAGTTTTTCATGGATGTAATATAAATAACTTTCATATAGCGAATATTATGTGTCTTCCCGCGAATTTCAGATGTTATTAAGTAATTCTCACTGTTTATTTTTCCAAATAATACATACTAATTTCACAATGTGACGGATCTTACTTCTTACGTGTAACATGTTAGGAAGATCAACTTTCAACTAATGGACCTCATGTTTTTAGTGAGAGAATGGTCTTTTAATCAACCAGTTCTCGTTGACATTTAGAAAATATTAAGACATTTTTATCGCAACCAATAATATATATGTTGGACGTTAGCACTCCCTTTCTTATACAAACGGTTTTGTTCGTACTTTCGTACACTCTCAATCTAAATTTATGCTTGCTGTTTATTATGAACCAAGTTGGAAATTGTAGATAAAGGGAAACGTAACAAAACCCATTAGGATGACTGAAGCTCTTGCTTGACTCCAACTCGACACCTTAGAAAGGTACATAGGTCCACGATTCCACACTGTATATCAGCACAGTGAGAGGAAATCGAAATGAGGAGCATGGACTCGGAAATGCGGCAAACAATTGAAGTATGAACTATGATAAATAGAGTTACCAACTACCATAATCTTGGAAAAACCTGCTTCGGTCTGGACATCCGGGCAGTATCGCAGCCCTTACACATATCAAGTGGGATCTGTGTGGTGCATATGTATTTGGTACCTCCTTGTACCAATATCTATGTGTTAAAATTAAATTAAATTAAATAATCGTGGAAAACTATATGTGACCACGTGCTAACACAAGTACGGGGTTTTCTTTAATAATAGTCCCACTTAAGCCAATATTATGGATCGGAGTAGGTGGCGAATTTTTATGTATGATGCGACTGACATGTCCCACCTTAGTATGTGGATTCGTAATCTGATCAGCTCATCTAATAGTGACGCTGTTTACACTTTATTCGAAAGTTAGTTATGACTTAGTTGCCTGAACTAAGGAAGTGAGGTTCTGGACTTTTAGTTAATTTACAGTCTATTTGTCTAAAACTTTGCACTTAAGATAATTTACCTGGTGGTTCTATTGCTAGACTTGTGACTGAATACTCGTGGTGTATGTAGACGTCTTACTGTTGATAACTATATATAAAAGCCATATAACAGAATTGAATGAACTGTGGAGCCATATATCTGCCTGCTGGTACACAGCTAAACATTATATTCACAGCATATGTGAGGGTTAATGGAAGCCGGTTAAGCCTCTGTAATACTGAAATTTTGTTGAGGACTATTATTAGGGTCGATCCAGGTTTTGAAATAACTGATACAGTCTGTAGATTTAACCAATTCGTTCCTCATCCGTAAGATAGGTACTGGTATGAACGAATTGAGGAGCATTAATACGCATGCAGAAAGCAAGTTCGACTCTTTGCTCGAAATCTCCAGAAACTCGTAAACTTCGTTAGTGTTACTCTCGAGAGCATTGTTTTTAATGTTCCAACTGCAACAAAGGCATCCATTATCTTTGACTCACCTTATAAGATAAATAAAGCTAGTGATATTATTTGTAGGTTGAATAATTACAAGCTTCCCTTTGAAATATCATCAGTGGTTCGAAAATTGAAGTGCTATTATAAACGAAATAAACATAGACAGCTTACATCAATAACGCAGAAGTGCATGGTTTAAACATCATCCGCGAGAAACAGAAAATTTTTTATTAAAATTTGCCTATAGATTGTAAAAGACAGTTCTTTGTTATGGAAAAATACTAACCTACACATTGATCACACAAACTTGGAAGAACAAAAGATCAGTTAGTAGGAGTGGCCAAGGGGAGACAAAGAATAAGTTCCTTCAACACCATTATTCTGAAACTACAAAACCGAGCCGATTAGTAGATGGGCAATTACAAAGCGTACATATTTTTGTCTTAAGGAGAGTTTACACGTACATTTATGGTATCATTTAAAACCTAATCCTTGCATGATAACAAATTGCGTGCTGTGAAATAAAACCTTGGTGTTATTTATTAGACTACAGGCAATTATTAATAAAGAGATCTCTACAGATACCTTGAACAAGATCCAAGAAACAAAAGACAAAAAACAGAAATCAACAACAGCCAAACAAAAACGGAGAAATTCAAGGCACAGGATTAATACATGGACATAGACAAACGGGTGGAGACTTGCTACAGATTTGACAAGCAGAAATATTTAGAGCACCAGACAGTTGCAGCAGAAAAAGCTGTAAGAGAAGACAGTGTGTATTATACAGGCTGAAATTTTAGTTCTCGAGGGAATATTGTGAAATTCGGTAGTAATCCCGAATAACCTTTTTCATCTTCTGAATTCATTTGAAGAGTGGAATATCTGCTTTGACACGGATTTTCAGTAGTTAAATCGTTGTAGTGAGTACTCTGTCAGAGGAAAGCCTAGAGGTAACTGGAAAGATGCTTCACGTTCTCTTGGGGAAGATTTAGGAGGAAGAATATATACCAACAGACCGGAAAGAAGGATAGTTGAACAAGATACCAAAGAAGGAAAATTTGATCAAGTGTGAGAATTACCAATGCATCACATTCCTATCAGTACAAGAGAAAGTTTCCAACGGTGTTGCGGGACCAAATGAAAAAATTCAATAGACACCCAACTTCAAGATCAACAAGACGAGTTTCGTATGGATCGATCATGTGCCAACCGAATTGCGACACTTTGGATTATCGCCAAACAACCGATTGAATGAAGCTCATCACTATACATCAGCTTCTTCGACTACGAGAAAGCATTCGACAGTGTAGATAGGGAAGTTTCGTGGGACATCCCTTAACATTATGGAGTACCTGACGAGACTGTCACTATCATGTGGAAATTTTACGAGGGACTGAACTGCGAAGTTGTGTCCGGAGGACAGCTCATAAACTCATTCCAAATGAAGACCAATACCAGACAAGACTGCTTACCCCGGCGTTCCTCCTTTCTTCTGGCTATTGATTGAATCATAGGGACATCCGCATCTCAAGGGAAGTGCAGAATATAGCGACAATATCTAGCTTAAAGTTTTGTGCCGCAGCCTCTTTTTCATTTTAATATGGACTGAAATCTTTTGACCTCTCCAGTTTCTGAAACCATCCTACAGGCCATCGGGAACTGATGTAGTCCTTCCTTCATGAGAAATACTGCCAACGCAAGACACCTCAAAGAAATCAGCAAATTTTTAAAGCGTTGTCTTCATTGTTAGTTCATGGAAAGTTGCCAGCAGATCACCAGAATGTTGCGTCTTCGAAGCATGTCGCACTTATCAGCGTAGATCATCAACGTAGATGACCTGTGTCAAACAATCGGGATCCTTCTCGGGTTAGACGGGAATGGTTTGATCAACCAGCTAACGTCGAAGTCAAACCCCATGACTTCTCGCCCATCGTATTCAGATACTATGGCTACTTTGATGACTGCACAACACAAACGCCGTTATTACTCAAATACATTAGCAACAGTGGGTACAAGAAACACAATGGGACTACCACCGCATGGATCAGTCTGTGGTGAGCGATTCTTTGATGTACGTTGGCTGTTCCCTAAGTAGACGAGGATCGGCAAACCGTTTGATATTCAGTGACCCGGCTGGTCAGTGGATTAGCAGGGGCCTAATGAAATCACACTGGCCCTACATTCACATATCTGAGCGTATTTAACGAGGTAAATATTTTCATCAAATGTTTGTATTTTCACTATAAGACTGACTCATCGGAGAGCAGAAGGAATAGAGGTTGGTGCTTGAAAATAGTTGACACTACCTTCTGCTCTTCTGTCCTCAGTGTGCAATTTAGCAGAATGCTCAGAGTTGGGAGCAGCGGTATATTCACCTCATAATTTTAGGATAATCCTTGTATATTGCACACGCTCTTATGTGCTCCAAAGCAGTCAGTTCGTCAAACGGTTCCCAATAGCTACAAGCAACTTACCATCATCAAGAACCGCACTCTTCGTTTGCCAGGCTGCAAAAGGCACTGTTTGGCAGAATACAAACGAACTGAGAACAACGGCGCGTACAGGCAAGACAAACATATAGAGAACATTTGCACGAAGGCAATAAGAAAATACAAGCTTCAGTACCGGATAAAGCTAATCGATAAATTTGTCTCCAATCCGAAAAGCTTATTCCGTTATGCAGTTTCTCTTCGACAAGTCAAAACTGAAGTTTCCGAACTGCTAGGTCCTAATGGCCTGACTATTAACGAAGGCAATGGAGCTAACCTTTTGGCTGAACAATACTCTCGGACATTTCAAACGACCCACATCAACTATACTGATGAAAGCTTCATCTGCAACTACACAGGACTTTTCGAAATGGAACTGAGCGCTAACGTGGTGTTCCAGAAGCTGCAGCACCTAAGAAAAGACACGTCTCCTGGCCCGGATATGGTTTATTCTGCTACACTGATGGGAGCAGCTTTGATCCTGGCAAACCGATTAGCGTGATGTTCTCACACTCGCTAAGTCGAGGCAAACTCCCTGAAAATTGGAAGCTTACCTACATCACACCAATTTTCAAAGGAGGCTGACGTAGTGAACCCTCAAGTTACTGACCGGTGGCTCTTCTCTCCATACCTTCAAAGATTATGGTGTCCCCGATTCATGTTGGTATACACGACTATTTATTATCCTTAACCACCAGCATGGTTTCAGGAAGGGTCACTTTTGTACAACCGACCTGCTGACTGAGGTGGACAGATGGACAAACATCCTTGATCTCGAGGGAAGGGTTGACATCGTTTACCTTAATTTCTCAAAAGCTTTTGATAGGGTTAACCGTATATGTCTTATCAATAATCTCAAACAATCGGGTATCAAATCACATCTAATTGACTGGTTCATTTCATGTTTATAAATCGACATTTTAGGGTCAGGGTTAACTTCGCTTTATCTCAGGCTATGGATTGGCCTGGTGGCGTGCCCCAGGGCTCAGTACTAGGACCTATTCTCTTCTTCCACAATAGGTATCGTCTGACATCTCTTTTTGCTGACGACGTGAAACTTTGGAGAGATGCGCAACCAAGAGGATATACAGGCACTTCAGGAAGATCTGACTCGACCTCGAAGTTGGACAGACGATAAAGGACTTGCCTTTAACACTTCAAAGTGTAAAGTAGTTCATCTGCGACATGTTGCAGACTACAGTTAAATATTAAGAAACTCCGCTGTAGCAGTATCCTAAGTCGAAAAATATTTAAATTCTGGTACCCTACGATTTGAAGTCTTATGCTAACTGTGACAAAAATGCCTTTCGAGCATACCTTGCACTGGCAACATTAAAGAGCATTTTTCGATTGAAGTCGATGATTATATACGGGGATAAGCGATATGTATATATCAATAACATCCATTCATACAATCAAATTGTAGTCAGATCCCTGGCCACTAAAGTGGAGAGCCCAGCAACTAACATCGTCCGATCTAAATAACGACAAAATAAAGGGCCCCATTAAAATATTTTAACTCAACTGAAAGAAAACCTTTATCCAAGACGAAGTTTGCACAAAGCTTACTGACTGATCATGGTTGTTTCCGTGGTAAGCATGAATTCTCTGGCATTCGAATAAATGAAGTATTAACGTGGTTGTAGCGAGAGTTATCTCTTGGATTGGCATTAAACGGATTCGTGTCGCCATTGAATATATTCCAAAAACATCCTGTTGTATTACTGAATCTGAAATAAATTTTTATAAAGAAGTATCCGATCAAGCGATGAAAATAAAGGAATTATTTTCATCTTATAGTTTAAAATATACTCAAAAATGTGTTGAAATGGCGCTGATGGGAAAAAATTCATACGATAGAATCATTGGATCACTCTTAATCATCTTTTGAAAGTTGTAAGAATGTTGAATTTATGGTTCATCCCGGTTATAGAACAACAGATTAGAACTATTAATTTCGTATATGCGATTCAGAAAGAATATGACAGGAGACGTGTTTCCTCTGTAACTAGAATTTTTTCCACAACTCAGATGTAGGTCGTACAAAAGAAATAGTTTGTTATTTTGCGCAAGCAAAGTTTGAGTTATGAAATTTGAATCTGGATATTGAGCGTTGGATAGATTGGCAGTAATATCAAAGTGTGCGGTATACTTGCGAATACGTCAATATTTTTGCCACTCAGTTATACTTGAAAAGGTTGATTCTTAAAGTTCCGTCTGCCTCGTTTTTTTATCCGTAACAATTAATTTTACTTCGCACTCGTACTTCTGACTTCAAATTAAGCACAAACCCAATGCATATTGCATATTTGCCCATACTTTTGTATATTGTGTATCACTAAACAGTTACTTTGTATCAGTCTTGTTTAACTGACTAACAGCCTATTTTGGGATGCGTTTTCTTGATCCCTCGGCTTCCCTGGTGATTGTGAGACCACACCTAAAATAAGAGAGCTTTTTGAACTTGTGTAGTAAATTACGCGATAGACAGTGTTTCTGCTTACTGATATTATGTGAATAAAATATGTACTCTTAGGATTTCCTCTGACAGAGTACTCACTACAACGATTTAACTACTGAAAATCCGTGTCAAAGCAGATATTCCACTTTTCAAATGAATTCAGAAGATGAAAAAGGTTATTCGGGATTACTACCGAATTTCACAATATTCCCTCGAGAACTAAAATTTCAGCCTGTATAATACACACTGTCTTCTCTTACAGCTTTTTCTGCTGCAACTGTCTGGTGCTCTAAATATTTCTGCTTGTCAAATCTGTAGCAAGTCTCCACCCGTTTGTCTATGTCCATGTATTAATCCTGTGCCTTGAATTTCTCCGTTTTTGTTTGGCTGTTGTTGATTTCTGTTTTTTGTCTTTTGTTTCTTGGATCTTGTTCAAGGTATCTGTAGAGATCTCTTTATTAATAATTGCCTGTAGTCTAATAAATAACACCAAGGTTTTATTTCACAGCACGCAATTTGTTATCATGCAAGGATTAGGTTTTAAATGATACCATAAATGTACGTGTAAACTCTCCTTAAGACAAAAATATGTACGCTTTGTAATTGCCCATCTACTAATAGGCTCGGTTTTGTAGTTTCAGAATAATGGTGTTGAAGGAACTTATTCTTTGTCTCCCCTTGGCCACTCCTACTAACTGATCTTTTGTTCTTCCAAGTTTGTGTGATCAATGTGTAGGTTAGTATTTTTCCATAACAAAGAACTGTCTTTTACAATCTATAGGCAAATTTTAATAAAAAATTTTCTGTTTCTCGCGGATGATGTTTAAACCATGCACTTCTGCGTTATTGATGTAAGCTGTCTATGTTTATTTCGTTTATAATAGCACTTCAATTTTCGAACCACTGATGATATTTCAAAGGGAAGCTTGTAATTATTCAACCTACAAATAATATCACTAGCTTTATTTATCTTATAAGGTGAGTCAAAGATAATGGATGCCTTTGTTGCAGTTGGAACATTAAAAACAATGCTCTCGAGAGTAACACTAACGAAGTTTACGAGTTTCTGGAGATTTCGAGCAAAGAGTCGAACTTGCTTTCTGCATGCGTATTAATGCTCCTCAATTCGTTCATACCAGTACCTATCTTACGGATGAGGAACGAATTGGTTAAATCTACAGACTGTATCAGTTATTTCAAAACCTGGATCGACCCTAATAATAGTCCTCAACAAAATTTCAGTATTACAGAGGCTTAACCGGCTTCCATTAACCCTCACATATGCTGTGAATATAATGTTTAGCTGTGTACCAGCAGGCAGATATATGGCTCCACAGTTCATTCAATTCTGTTATATGGCTTTTATATATAGTTATCAACAGTAAGACGTCTACATACACCACGAGTATTCAGTCACAAGTCTAGCAATAGAACCACCAGGTAAATTATCTTAAGTGCAAAGTTTTAGACAAATAGACTGTAAATTAACTAAAAGTCCAGAACCTCACTTCCTTAGTTCAGGCAACTAAGTCATAACTAACTTTCGAATAAAGTGTAAACAGCGTCACTATTAGATGAGCTGATCAGATTACGAATCCACATACTAAGGTGGGACATGTCAGTCGCATCATACATAAAAATTCGCCACCTACTCCGATCCATAATATTGGCTTAAGTGGGACTATTATTAAAGAAAACCCCGTACTTGTGTTAGCACGTGGTCACATATAGTTTTCCACGATTATTTAATTTAATTTAATTTTAACACATAGATATTGGTACAAGGAGGTACCAAATACATATGCACCACACAGATCCCACTTGATATGTGTAAGGGCTGCGATACTGCCCGGATGTCCAGACCGAAGCAGGTTTTTCCAAGATTATGGTAGTTGGTAACTCTATTTATCATAGTTCATACTTCAATTGTTTGCCGCATTTCCGAGTCCATGCTCCTCATTTCGATTTCCTCTCACTGTGCTGATATACAGTGTGGAATCGTGGACCTATGTACCTTTCTAAGGTGTCGAGTTGGAGTCAAGCAAGAGCTTCAGTCATCCTAATGGGTTTTGTTACGTTTCCCTTTATCTACAATTTCCAACTTGGTTCATAATAAACAGCAAGCATAAATTTAGATTGAGAGTGTACGAAAGTACGAACAAAACCGTTTGTATAAGAAAGGGAGTGCTAACGTCCAACATATATATTATTGGTTGCGATAAAAATGTCTTAATATTTTCTAAATGTCAACGAGAACTGGTTGATTAAAAGACCATTCTCTCACTAAAAACATGAGGTCCATTAGTTGAAAGTTGATCTTCCTAACATGTTACACGTAAGAAGTAAGATCCGTCACATTGTGAAATTAGTATGTATTATTTGGAAAAATAAACAGTGAGAATTACTTAATAACATCTGAAATTCGCGGGAAGACACATAATATTCGCTATATGAAAGTTATTTATATTACATCCATGAAAAACTGGATCTATCAGTCTGTTCGTTGGTGAATGATTCCATTCGCTTAGAGCAGTCTTCAAATGTTTTTTCCTAAAAGTAGGAAAGTGATTTGTCTATGTCCAGTTTTTCGTTTCTTATACTGGTATTAAGAAGGAGGTTTCTACTTGTAAATTAATGTCAAAGTTATGGTAGTTATTGACACTTGACAAATTGTCAGTTATTCACTAGTTTAGTGGTTTAACAGAGGCTTTTTTAATGTTATTAACGTATTGCAGATCTTTCGTAAATATAGTCTCATGTTACAGGCCCCCACTAACCACGATGTCTATTTTGTCCAGTAAAAGTGAATACATTCACTTTTCTAATTACTTTGTTAATTCTTTAACATCCGTTCGAGATGAAGAACTTGTTTGTCTTACCATATTTGGATTGTAAATGCTTTTTAAACTACCATATATCTGTGGTTGGAGTAAAAATTATTTTTAATGGTAATAATTGTATTAGTAGCCTGATATTCATTCTTCGATAACTTTATAACATTCCTCTATGATTGGTTAATAAAATAGTATATTTTTATGTATTATATGATTGACTTTGACTGAAACATTTCTACCTATCAAATGTGTTGTCAAATTTATGTCTAGCCACATACTAAAAACATTATTAGAATGTAGAAAGAAAATTTTCATTTTATCTAACAGTTTTATTTAAAAAAACCTAATGATTATCGAAGTTCACATAATTCCTGTCTCATGTTTGTTAGCTTACATCCTATATTCTTGCGTCATTCTCATCATCTGTTTCGTTTTTCTCAGCTTATGGATTTTACTCAAAACTTTCTGCTATGTATCTATCTTTCTTAGAAAGGGATTTGTTTTATCGTCTTCTAATTGATAGGAAATTTGACTAGTTTTAAAAAATTTCAATGACTCTATTAAATAAAACACTACTGGTGTTTTAAATTGAGATTTTATTTTAGTTGCAAATCACCGATGTTGTGTTGTCATATCAAGTGGTTTTATCTTTCTGAATTATTTCTTTTTAGTTGTTTAAATGTCAATTGTGTTTTTGGTGCATACATGCACACTTTCAATGAACTATATAATTGAAAATGATCTTGTGTACAACGAATATCTGCTAATGGCATATGAAACATGTATTAATCCATCACTATTTAGTACATAGTTTAAAAAATATATAAAACATATTGTACAGTAAACTATTATAATACTCGAGTGATTTACCTGTATGCTTCTTATTGTTAATTTATCCAGTTCATCATCGTTTCTTTCTCAAATCACGGTGTATAACTATTTTTCCCATTGTTTACTATCAACAATTCGAAGATTACGTCTGTTGAACACTAAATATCAATCTATAGCATTCACGTTATATTTTACTGTTGAAATTATTTTCTTTAAATTATTATTTTTACTAATTTCGGTAAGTCATATATTTATTATTTTAATCATAAGTAGTAGTAGTATTTTTTCTATGACATTTTATAATGTACTTGTTAATAATCAATAATTGTAAGTGGAAAAAATCCGTTTCTCCGTAGAACTGACCATTTGAAAGCGAAATAAGTGAAAAAAGAAAAATTAAACACAGGAGCTATCTGCTTGTAATAGTAAACGATATTGGTGAAATATCAAAGTGTTTCATGTTAAAAATCCTGGTTATTAAATTTTGACTTATCTGAATAATGTGGCATGGTCATAATGGTGATAATAATAATATAGCTTTAGGATGATAACAAAATTTGAGCCGCTTTACAGACATAATCAGGTTGATACAGAAGGCGAGAAAACATTAACGTAATTAAAGTTGCACAATTACAATGTATTATATGTTTTGGAATGTTAGATGCCACATTTTTGTCTTAGAAAATAAACAGTTCAATCACTAAAGTTCAATTTGGTTTTTTCCGTACTGCTTTCGTGATCACTATAAAATGGGGTCCATTCTTGCTGTTTGGGGCTCATTTAAATTTCACATTGATCTAAAAAGGAAAATCAGAAGTTTTTCATTTCATTTCTTGTTAGATTATATACTGTATTTTGTAGAGAACAATAAATATGTAGTAAAATCGATACCAACTTCCATTTTGACTGTAGTAACCTACAGTCTGAAGAAGCATATGCTTCCTAGTCAAAGTTCATTTTCACCATGTATACAAAAGCACATTTTTAGCAGTTTCTAAAGGATGATAGAAAAGCAGCCAATATTTCAACTCGTAAGCATTAATGAACCTTGATCATTCAACTAAGCTACATACTGTCTTAAGGATAGTGTATAAAACTTGTCCTACTATTTTATAATTTCCTAATTCCTAGCTAGTTAAAACAGCAATAGCTACGAGTGTTCTTGAGGAAAAATCTGACCTCTGTGTACTGACAAAATATGTCCTGTTTTATATCGGCCTTTATATTATTTTAATTTTGTATACCCTTTTCCTCAGTCAATTTTCGTATTCGTTTGATGTTTTTATTTTGATCCTTAACATCTTGATTTTTTTGATAAAACAGAAATATTTATTTTGATTAGTTTGTCCTATCCACAGTATGATGGTTTCTTACTTCTACACCCTCCTTAAATACGTATATCTCGTAGATATTATCCAGCCCTTATTATTATAATTTGCATTACGCTACTCAACGTCACTACCTTAATTGCTGGATTATCATGATTATTCTCTGCTTACACTTCCTCATAGAACCAACATTTCGAATCTCTCTCTCTCTCCCTATATATATATATATATATATATATATATATATATATATATATATATATATGTAAAAAAAATCCTGACCTAATTTTGGTTGGATTTTCTAGGTTTCATTAATGCACTTACAGTTTACAAACAATGTTATTTCGTGCAATAGTATTAACAAATACTAGAAAAAATAAATTATTCTTTTCTCTATGGAAAAATAACTCGGAATGCATATCGTGATAGAAAAAAATATGGTGATTGACATTCATCGGTATGATACAAAATCGTCATTCTTGTGGGCTGTCGTCCCAATTTCAAATTCTTACTGTCATTTCTAACTAGTGATTGAATTGTAAGTGGCTACGACAATGGATGATGATGATGACCAGTCAATTTTCCAAAGGGTTAGTGATTAGTTGATTGATTATGAGGGTGTGTTTATTTTTTCTGGATAGATTTTTTTTACTATTTTGTAATTTTGTATCGATCTGGTGAGTACATTTTATTGATATTGTTGTTAATTATTACTACGGTTGAGTTTAAGATTCTAATTAATTTAAGAGTTTTGTTTGTAATAAAGTACCGTACTATGAAAGTTTACTTAGATGTTTAGAGCAACCTATAACACTTATTTCAGATTTAAACTTCCAACTCTAATTCTTAAACAGAGTTATAGTTTTTAGGTTTGGTCAATTCGTCGCTGGTGTTTGACAGACTCTTCACTTTACTAGTAGAACTTAGAAAATTCTATGTTTTATTGGGACAGTAATTAGTAATGATTCCACCATCCAAATATTTGATTTGTGACGTTCGTAACTTGGGGATTATTAAAATAAGATAATACAACTCTCTGTAGTCTTCATCAGTTTTCAACCGTTATTCATTTTACCAACGAAATGATGTCTACTCACATGATATTCATTTGATCGTAATTACCGAAAATCAAATTCACATAGCATGTCACAAATGCGATATGGTAAAGTTTATCATGAAGTTTCTTCAAAAACTCACCAAGTATTCTGATCCATTATCTATTCACCTGATACTGAAGCACAGAGACTTAAGTCATAACTCTAAAGACGAAATCTCACAAATAATGGCATAAGTTGATGCACAGTTACGGTATTTTAGTATGTATCATACAATAATTATAATTACTAAAAATAGATATTAAATTCAGTAAAATCGTGAAGGTGTTTTGTGAGTTGTGCATGAATTTCATTTAAAATGCTCCCGTGAGAAATAATAATGATAGTAATCAGTCCTTATTGATTCCCGACTTATAATTGTGTAGTAACAGTTTTTTGCCAAGTACACGTCTGTTAATTCAATTAGAACTACACTATTTGTCGCATAACGATACTACAAGGTTACCCAAAACGACGTTGGCGAAATCTGGGTTTTAAACACCAACCCATTGGTTGAAAAAAGTGGTGTTTTATCTGTTAAACGATTGCTTTAAATTTATGGTAATGGAATGTCTTTATTGTCCAGACTTCGAATCTTTAGATTGATCAATTTTTTAATCTAAATTGAAATATTTATGATGAATTCTAACTTGATCTCGAAAAATTTCCCCATTCAGAGCTTCATTATCGAATAAAGAATAACTCGATCAAGAATTTCATTTACTTGGAAATAATACCACTTAGAAATGTTCTCTTCATAAATCATTCACTATAAAAATATGCATACATTTGAATAAAAAAGATTTCAGGAAAAGAAATCGAAATTATCAGTAATATGGTCATAATTTTCATTTACTTTGTTCATTTCCTACTGTTAGTTTCATAAAATATATTTACATAAAGTTTCAGTGTGTAAGCTGATTAAGTATATCTATTTCCACCTTAATAGATTTTACTTTATTTTATGTGTTATTTATTACATTCATATACTTTCCATAACCATTTTACCTATCATGTGTTGTTTATTCGTTTTTCTTTATTCCAATATTTTTTAACCATTTCACAATTTCGTCTGAAATTTGAAAATTGTCCACTCTGCTTTCTCTATTAATAATTACAGTTTCTTAACATAAACACATCATAATCTCAACTGTGTAATTTGTTTACAGTAGGATTTAATACATGTGATTTTAGTTTGGGAATTTTTCCCAGATTAAATGTTGACCCATTTACAAGATTATCGTCATTTAGACAAAAAATGTTTTATTGTGTTTATTATGTTTTTTCTTCGAAGGTATATTGAGATTTCTCAAATCATTTCTAACTTATTGAAATAAGTTTATTACTGCTTCATATAACTTAAGCTCTATTAAAAAGCTAAGTATGTGAATATCTGCGTTTAGAGAAACGTATATATTGGGCATATAATGTTCTTAAGTGAACTGTACGATGTCTCCAAATGTCCGGCTGAGAGTGGGGACAGTCAGCTATCCTTCTGGAACTGCTCTCACATGGCCACGCGTATACAGCCACTGCCAGGGAAGTCCTACTCACTGCCTTCTCGTGGCGGGTGTGTTGTTTACGAAATTGAGAAGACGAAAGTCGAATGTCCGGCGCTTTAACCGGGTTGGTGGATACAGAGGATCTACATAGGTGTGCTGGGAAACCCTGATTTCAAACCAATGGTAAACATGGGCTCCGGCATCCTAAGGTAACAAATGACGCATGAACTTATTTTCGGTCACCGGCTACTATGGGACTGCATCTCCTTACGTTGCTCCACTGCCTTGTGGATTAGACCTCTAGATCGAATGCTCAGGGTGTGGCCCCCTAAGAAAACCACCTGTCGCGGTCTAGGCACCCGGACGATATCCCAGCCCTCACATAAATCGAATGATTTATGTGGTATATATATATTTGGTGTCTCCTTGTACCGATGTTTATGTGTTTAAATTAATAAAAATAAATGGAAATGTACTACAGTTTATTTCACATGTAACTCTCTTTGAGTGTTATCGAGTATATGATGTGACTAAAAACAGCCATAATAATGTATTTTTAAAGACTAGATTATATTTGATCGCATTTCACATTATATCCCGTTGATTGAATGATTAGGTTCAATTGTATGTTTATCATTAGTTGACTTCAACTTTAATTGTTTGCTTGATTTCTACACAGGTATTCCGGTGTATCTATCAGAAACGATATCATGATTCTTCTGGGCAAAAGGAATCTGAACTTACAGTGGATGCAGAAAAAATAATACATGTAGACAAATCTTCTACGATACAAAAAAATTATGCTTCATTAACTAATGCTGAAAATTTAGACAACCTTACCAATAATAAAACTTCGCTGCTTGGACTTTTAAAATTTTGCGGCATTTCTACTGATTGTTGCCCAATACTTCAATTGCATACAAAAACTCCTGACAATACTATTCGGTTGAATTCACCTAGTAAACAATATGGTACAAACTCATTGGATGGTACTGCTGATTCAATTCAAGAACCGAAGAATTTGGAATCTGTTATAAAAAAGTCTCCCGTATCACTTTCTCCATCAATCGCTAATCGTCGACATCTGACACCTCCTCCACGTTTAGTTACTTCTTCGTTCATGGCAACCAGTCCACCAGTTGAAACTCAGTTGTATCATATTCAACCTAAAGAATATGTATTCAATCAAGCATGTAAACCAATACCTAGTTCACTTATGTTACAGAATAATAGTTTGGGTACATTCACACTTACTCCAACACAACTTTTGCATAATCCACTGATATTAAATACATCAGCTGATGTTTTACATTCTCATTGTACGCCGTGCGAATCACAATCTGCACCATGTAGTCAAACTTTAATTACAACACAACCGTTACCTTTATTAAATTTACCCTATAGTCATGTTGCCTGTCCCAATTCAGATACAGTTACTCAGGAATTAAATCAGTCGTCATGTACTAACACTACTAATTGTACTGGTGGTAGTACGCAAGTCCCGAAAACCTATCCAGGCATTGGATTCACTGCGAGTCGTCGAGCGCGATCCAAGGGTCTTTTGGAAAGGTAAATAGGTTTTGTTAAACGTTATCAGTATACGAGACGTTTTTGTGATTGTTATTCCCATTGACGGACCTTATTCCACCTACATTGAGTTGAGAAGTCAGCTACTGTTATTAGTCATTACACAGTAATGTTGATATAAACCTAGGAACTATTCAGTTACAGTTCAATAAACAAATTGAAAATACTTTTGCTAGTTGCAAAATGTTGTTTTCTTTAGTTCATGTAGTTGGAAGCCAACCAGTTAAATGTTTAATAAAAATACATCACTATGGTAGTTACTTTATAGGATACAATATTTATGGATGAGGCTGTAAATCTCCGACGATTCAGGCGGCTGGGACATGTGTTATAGATTCTCTACCAAGATCTTCGTCGACGAACAATGCTGAGTGGGGAACAAGTAGAGATGGCCAAACTAAAACGTTGCATCAGTGCATGATGATACTGACTGTTGGAATTAACTGTTTTGATACATGAAGACTACTTGGTTATGAAGTCCAAGCGATAAGCGTGATCTGTGGTTTAAGAAGTTAAGTTACATCAACTAGAATCAGTTACAATGACTCAGTTGCATTCACCCTTTACCTTCAGTTCTAATGTTTTTTCATACATACCTTATATCCAAACCATATCTTCAATGTTCAGTCCTTTTCATCTTTAACACTACTTACTGGTGTTTCGATTCCCTCAATATTAATCTTGCCAATCTCATCTCATTGTGCTAATTCGGTATGGTGACGTGAGCTATTGCACATTTTCGTCACTAGAGTTTATATTTATTATGACTTACTGATATTTCTCTGTTTCTATGGAAATCTCGAGAAGAATATGGAGTAATTGTTTAGTTACACTTGAACAACTTGATAGATCGAAACTTTCAGGCTTTATAATATCCAGGCTACATACAATAACTACTATAGATAAGTCCCAAATACCCATTGATTCTATTCTGGACATAGCTGGGTTGTTTTATAGCTCACTTTCAAAAGTAAGTAACTCAACAGCTTGAATCAATTTGAGAATATGCTTGTTAACGATAATCCAGCTTACTCTGTTTAACCTAATGACTATGTAATTCCTGTTTCATTATATATATATATATATATATATATATATATATATATATATATATATATATATATATATATATAAACTTTGAAAGTAGACTTGTTGAGGTCTTCTTCGCTGGACTAATCATTTCATCGATATTATTCTTAAGTGCTAAACTTTTGATTTTGATTATAAGTTAGCTTATGATGTTTGGTGGTAACATATTTTTACGATTGTCGGATCTTACTCATTTGTTATTGTGGATTGAGTGTAGAAATCGCTAGTTATATTTATACGGTATGCTTTGCTTTAATTATCCGTTTTTGTTACTGATTATGCCTCGTTCATTATTCTGAACTATTTTGATTCCCTATTGTACACTGGACGAATTTTCCACCACAAAGAGATTCACAGTTGTGAAAGTTTCTACTTTATTCTCTTTACTTGTATATGTCTTGATAAATTCGTATTCATAGTAGTCTTCGAGAAGCCTTTATTTCTTCCCTCGATTTTAATTGAAATAAATTTTTTTCTCATTTAACTTCAGTACCTTGATATTAGTGAATGTACTTAAAAATCCCTTTAAATTATATTTGAATATGCCTATTGAATACTAGTGATCAACTGTTAACAAGATATCAGACTATCATTTCTCATTTTATTATTATTATTATCTATCAGTTCTTTCTCTAATTAATAGATAATCTCGATGACATTTTTCTAATTCATATTTCCTCAATGGACTTTAACTACAAATTAACAAGCCTCTGTATCTATACCAACTAGTTTGCATAATCTTTTACTAATTTAGCAAGTGATTTGTCATCTATTTGTAAGTAGATTTAATTTTAAAGTAAACATTTTTATATAGAAATTCGATATGGATTAATATGATGTTTATGTGTTTTCGGCAGATAATTGTTCGTGATTATGTGTTAAAACACGATAAATGAAATGGATGGTGTGCCGAATTTCTGCTCCTGATTATTGAGTAACGGTTTATATTACTAGTATGTGAGTCATCCGAATAACTAACTAAGTACATGATTAGATGCTTGGCTTCAATGCACACTTTGCTTGAGCATTAGTGATACCGTACGACTGCCTAAAGCTATTTACAAATTCTTCATAGCATTTCTGACATATTTTGTTAGACGTTTTTAAATGTGACCTCCATTTTTCGCTACTAAGAGACCTTTTTATTCTTCCAGAATTTTTAGATTTTTCTAACTTGGATCGCCTTTTACAAACACTAATCAGAGTTTAAACAGGTCGTCTTAAGGTCATGAATCACATTGTTTTCTTTGATCACCTTACTAAATTAGATCAAGTACATGGTTTTGCTTTGCTTCACGAATTAGCAATATTTATGTGGTGACATTTGTTAACCTATGGTTAATATATCTGACTGAGTTAACCTACGAAAATCGTTTCATTTAGCAAAACTACCTTCTGTTAACACTTGTTTCACTAACGTCAAACTTTGTCTCCAGTCTTTTGAATTATCATGAAACTTTTCTGTTTAGTTACTCGTTGATACGGAGTAATCTGTGTTATTGAGCTTTGCTTCGACCCATTTATGCAAGTAAATTGAATGCATTTTGTTTATATCTTCCGTTTTTCAGTATTTCCTATATTTTTAGCGTACTCATTTTAAATTTTCGTCTATGTAATATGTTGTTCATACATTACATATAATGTTTAGTATACTGTTTACATGACTCACTTATTCGCTGAAGCATATTTCTATTACTTATCAAATAAAGCTGCAAAATGTTGATGAACTATTGCAATCTTCATCAAATTATTGAGTTTTCCTTGTCCACATCATCTGTTCTAGGTAATCAGACCTAAACCCTAGAATCAGAGTATGGTTACGTCTCAATAATATAATTTTTCCCCAACCAATAGAGAATTCACATGGCCCCAGAATTTGAACTAACATATTTTTTGATATCATTGATAAAAAAGTTTATCTAACAGTTTTATTCTCCAGATTAAAGTAAAAACATTAGATATTTACTACATTATTTCTTTGTTTCAATGTTATTACCTTTTTTGTACAGTCGTCGAGGATCACGTACATCACTTACTTTATCTTTATCTCCGTCAATTGATTCCCCTACTCCTAGCTATTCTGTAGGATCAGCACAGTTTAGTGTATTTGGTGGCAGTCTTGATGAAGATCCATGCACAGCTGAAGTTTTGTCAGAAGAAAATGAATCTGGTAATAATATTGATTCTGTTAATAATATTAATAACTCAAACATTTTACATGATAATAGTGTGAATAGTTCTAATAATAATAAACAGGTAAACTCCCGGTGTAATTATTTACAATCATTAAATTCTTTTTCACACACTACAATTATATCAAAACAACAACAACAAAATTTCACGACGACTATTTCACCATTAACATCTTCATCTGGTACGTGCAATAATGGCATTGTTAATTCTCAACACAATAATTCAATTAATGATACTCAAATTGGATTAATTAATAAAGGACAATATTTTGTGAATAATCGATGTAATTACATGTGTTTTCATCATCATCATCATCATCACCATCATCATCATCGGCATCATTTTCATCATTTTGCTATACATCATTGTAAATTAGACACTGGTTTCCCTTGTTCATTAGGCAATTTAACATGTCAACGTAATCGGGATTTAGAACAATTAATAAATGCTAGCCTACCATTAACGTACGATCAACTGAAAATTAAACTACGCGATAATTCTACAGCTTTATTTCAAGAGTTTTGGGATATTCCCATGAATCATGCAGATAAAAAAGAATTGCCTATACCTGGAATTTGTCATAAAAATCGTTATCAATCTATTCTTCCAAGTAAGTATAATTTGTATGGTTGTCTTTAGTAATATACCTTCTGTTCATTACTTCTAATTACCAACGAAAAATTAGTCTTTTTATATTTTTAATAAATATCTGCTCGTATCCACTTAATTGCCTATTTTTACTACTAACTGGATGATTAGAAATTTATGTGAAGTGCTATAATACTGTTAGGTTCTAAATGTTAGTATATTTAGACATGTCATCTTAAAGTGTGGATAGGAAATCTGGAGTTGTTAAAGTGTGTTATACCACTAAAACTATATGTAACAATTTGTGGTTCATACTAAACTAATAGGTCATTGATTAACTTTGGTATTTGATTAGAAATGATCATCTTATCAAATGCGTTGTGTAGTTCCAAAGAAAACAGAACATTTGTCGATCACTGACGGTACAAATATCCTTCCTGAAGCAATATCAATCTTTCTGGTAGTGAACAAAACCACTTGAATATGTAAACAATTTGTTTGGAGTGATTGAGTTTTTGGAAATTTCGTTTTCAGTTTGACTAACCTATTTACGTATCTCATTGTTTAGAATTATAAACCACTCGTTTATCACTAATAAAATGTTGTGTTGACACAAATTACCACTTTACAATACCAGAAAGAATCTTATCAGAAATCTCGTAAATGGAATACATGAATAGTATGTTGCACACCGAATGAACCATTTAAAATGTCACTACGTTTCATAGTTCTGCTAGTAACGGTTTATTATATACTTGTTATCACTAAAAAACGATTATAAAGAATTGACTCTAATTGAGTCTATTGATCGGTTTTATTAAGTGATGTTTCAGTATTAGTTACTTTGTCATATGCACTGTCGGTCAATATGATCAGTATATTAAGTTTCGAGTCACACTGATATGATGGCTTAATATAATACTGCATGTTCAAATAGAAATACATTCTGCAAGGTTTATATCTTTACTTGATTATTGAAAAGTTTTATGCTTACACCACTGAACTCCGTCAAACGTATACAAATGAATCTTATACTCAATAGGTTTTCTCAGTTCATCTTTGTTCTAAAATTTCATGTGGTATATTTTTACTGAAGAAACTTAGAGAAATTTATCTTCAAATAAATTATTAATGTTAATTGAATTTAAATAGTTGGAAAGTAGTTTAACTTGATGGTTTCTCAACTGTGAGGTATTTTATGCACTTTAATAATTGTTCTGTATTCTTCTATTCTTTTGCCATGAATATTTCATTTAATTTCTGTCTTATTTTATTAGACCGATTTATTATACAGTTCCTAGGCTTAGGTTGTTACCTGTCTTCATTATTCCCTGTCTTTTCCACCCTCCCATTCTTTAAAATATCGTCATTAAATTTGTTTACATTCATTTTTTTACATTTACGATATGTTGTAATGAACGATTGAATTGATAATAACTAGTAAGTGTGTGAATATTGTTAGCTAATTATGCTCATAATTATGGACTAACGTGTTTTACAAAAACTGAGCTCCAAGACTACAAAAGACAATAAATATGAAATCACATTTTTATTTCCAACGGTTAAAATCAATGTCACTACCGATCCCCGAGACTTTACAAATGTTTTGTCGTACTCGGGATTTTTTAAAATTTATTTAGTAATTTATACTGCGTTTATTTATTTTGTCCTTTTTTATGTTAAATTAATCAATATTCATTTTACACTTATCGGAGCTTTTTTGTTGGTAGTAGTACAAATGTCTTACTTTAAGGAGACAAAATATCAAGGCGACATTTTATATTTTCAGCGACTCATTAAATGAATGCTTTTTCATTCGAGTTCGTATGTTAGTATTCTGACTGAAAAAGGAAATAACACCGACTCCTTTTCAATCATTAAGTGTTATTTACTGGTTCTACTGAGTATTTGCACAATGATATTATCACTCTTATTCTCTAGTTGCTAATATACGGTCTTTTATCTGTTGAATAGTCATAATTTTAGAATCATCCAGTTGATAGATTGTATTAACGTAAAAAACTAATGACAAGATTCACGTTGTGCTTTGCTAGGAATATCTGTCTTATTGGCTGTTGTTGTTGCTCCTAATGATAATAATAATAATATAATTGACCTATCAAGTATTGTTTTACGTAATCGGCTTTAAGTAACACTTGTTTTTTGCGTGAGATGTGAGTTTTGTTTTTTCCGGTTACCAGTAGAAATATTTAGGTGTCATCATGAGAAATCGATACATTCTCAGGGATATATTATTTTATTTAGTTTTTTCCAGTTCTGTCGCCAAATGTAATTCCCATTCAGTAGTAACACGTTTTCATATTGGATATTTTTTTTCATTTTTACTGTAGAGTAGGAATAAAATTGATTGATTTACCAAATCAAAATTAAAGGCCATGTATAAGTATTACGTTAATGCTTTGTGACTATAGATTTCACCTGCCTATCGCCTTCTTTTACAGTTTTAGTGGTGTAGTAGTGAACGTTATGACTCAAAAATAGCTTTCAGTCGAACTTAAACTACAACTCCGGATAACTCTTGATCCAGCCCCTAATAATTAAAAAGACAGAAGAAAAACCATTGTAACCGAGGACAATTAAGTGGAAAGGATGCATCTATTTATAGAATTTTCGATTAGTCCTTAAAAATTAGTCATGAAGAATTCCAGTTTTTGAACTCCATTTTCAAATACAGGCCCAAGGTTTTAAAATACCAAATAGCAACCCGGAAAACTTCTTTCTATTCTGATTCAAACCGAATTCTTCGGGAAAGCACATTGTCCAATAACGTTCCGTCGGATAACTCTATATACCCACAAAGAATAATATATTCCTTGTTATCAACCCGAAAGTCAACGAAAATCAAATAATCCAAGAGTATACTTCAAAATCGTAATCATTATAAACATCATAAACAGGTCATCTTGTAATGAACAAAACACCAGTGGGGACAATCGAATGTATTAGACAACAAATTACAGAACTAGTTATAAAAATATAACAACCATATAGTAAATCGTTAATTTGCAAAATAACAATCCATCATATCAAACTTGACTGTTCCTGTTGCAAACATCAATCGATTGTCTGACATTCCATTGTTCATGAGTTTCCATACAAATTCCATTGTGTTCCCGCTCTTCCTTTCTTGATCTTCCCCCATCTTCTTCTGCCAGACATTACGTTTAAAACTTGCGTCATATACTACTTATGTTTACATAAGTAGCACACAACACAATCTGTTTCCTGGCACATACATTTGATATCAATAAACTCGCTTAATTGCGGGGTTCTACAACCATCTCCGCGATGCTTTAACGACGAATACAAACATTCCTGTCAATGTGTGGTGATATTCATTCCGATTAAAGGAATTATTAGGAATAAGCTTTGGATAAACTATTGTAAACTTTTATATCACCACACAGAATAGTGCTTTTTATGTATTGGCATAATGTTTCATCTTTTCAATCAACTGATTGTAAAGGAACATTTCAATTTACAGAAATACAACGGTGAGACAACTGACATATTGACATCAAAAGAAAATATTTTGAAAATGTAATGAATGTAAGAATTTTTTTCCGAAAAATTCTTTTTATTTTCTGTCTATAATGAATTATACTTCAATACATTACAACGCAACTGTCGGAATGAGTATACCGAACCAAAAAAGCAAAGAATTGTATAGGAGGTCTCTAACATCTTTTGAAAATGGACATAAATGCTGATTAATTGGAAAGAGATCAGTTTGATTTTTCATATCATGTTCACTAAATCTATGAAGCTTGCCGGTGAGAAATCGATCCTTTGAACACTTAAAAAATAGTCTCAAGAAAAATATTTTTGTCTATTTTCTTATGGTGTTGGGTTTTAATGTTAGAATAGACAAATATTTGTTTGTTAATATAGAAAAGAGAATGCTTATTGGTTTGATAATATACATTAATATGATGTGGTCGAGTGATAATGGCTGCTCACTAGACGTTACTATCGGACCAAGCTCTCGAACGACTTTGTATCTAAGGCAAGATCAATAGCCACAAAATTATTTTTAAGTAAAGTGACCATTTTCACATCCCCTATCTGTTCATTTCGAATTCCCATATATCTCTTAGCCTATATCGTTAATGATCTCGTAAAAACGAAGATATGAATTTTGCAAATAATAAAATAAAATATTAGAAAAGAGTAGACAAATCATTGAACAATTAGTAATGAAATAAGACTATATTCAATAAAATCTTCAGAGTTTAATAACAACAATTCCTGGATCCAATAATCATTAAAACTAATCTGTTAATTTTAACTATTTACCAAATAAATAATATTAAAAGATAGTCCATTTACTTACATTAGTATTAAAGTGTTATAAATTTTCATGATAATCAATGTTGATTGTGAAATATATTTGCATTGACTAAAATAAGAAACTACATAATTAACACATTATGTTATTAATGCCCTGAACAAAAAGTATCACAGTTACACATATTACTATGGAAATATTCGCTTATCGGACACATAGACATCAAGTATACATGATAATTTATTAGTCATTAAGATGAATTTGATTGTATCTTACAAAATGATAGCAGTTTATTTAGTTTTTGCAAACTAAGATAATCACTAAGACAACGCTTTTTCTCTGTCCTACCAGAAAAATTAAAATAGACTTCCGAATAGAATTTCGTACAGTATTATAGTGTATTACGGTCAACAAGTGATTTGTACTTATCCAAGCTCATAGCACATTAAAAATTATGCCTTCATTTGTATATCATAACTAAGCATTAGAATCAGTTCAGGCATTTTCAATTCCGTTAAGGTCCTTTGAAAACTTATTTGTTTTGTTAAACTTAATTTTCTTAATTTGGTTATATGTAAGTAAATACAATACACCTATATAATCTAATATTTTTCAGAATTACTAACTTTTAGCTTGATTACATCGGTAAATTCAAATCAATAATGATATTTTATTTAGTATTAAGTGGATTATATTGAAAGCTAATGCTTTAGACTCTTAACATTTTTCTGTTAAAAGTCACGAATTGAAATACTGTTTCATTAATCACAATCTTCATACGTTCTACATATAGCTCATATGACGTACTTGGCTATTGAATTTAATTATTACATTTAAAACATAAAATGTGAGTATGAATTTCATAGAGATAGCTTATTTGTGTACTACAAGTAATTGAATAATGCTCTGATAAAAACTCTATAGTTGTACATGTTGATTTAATGATGTTTTTCTTAAACCAAAGGAGTATGTTTATCTCTATCACAGTTTTATATTAAAAACACGTTATTTTTTGGTTAGCTAACATCACTGGATGATGCATCAGTTAAACAATTACTGAAAACCAAGAAGGACTATGACAATATATTAGATCCCAAATATTATGTGAATAAGAGTCAGGTCAGTCACCGAGTCATATGCAACTTCGAACTTGGCATGTATGTATATTAGTTCAAGGTTGTTAAGTTCTTTACTCGAATACGCACGAAAAAACTCTATAACGGATGACACTCGAACGTTATAACCTCCAACCGCTCGCAAGTAGGAAGACGAAAGACGTTTGTGAGCACTTATTGACAAGAATCAAAATATACAATCAAACATGCGTATTTATACAAAAATATATATATAATCAATATTGTCATTTAAAAATTCTTAAACATTCATCAATAAGTTAATCAATTGACTGCTATTCAAATACTTAACATCTGATCGATAAGTTAATCGATAACTTAGTCAATCGACTATGTACGTGGGTGGCTTCTCGGTGGCCATCCCAACACCTCCCCCGAATAAGATTTCTTTCTAGGATTTATTTGTAGCTTGACAACTGGGTTGCAGTGGTGTCTCATTATTCTTGTCGTCTTCCTAATCCGAGGCTTCCCTTCAGTGTCCTTGGGCATATGTATCGTTGGTACGTCCAAGATTAACTAACGGGAAATTTGGCCGGTTATTTCGAGTCTGCATCGTTCTTTCGTCCTTATGGATTTGATTCGTATGTCGTATACATGTTCCAAAAGTTCCTCGGACTCTGTACAGAACTTTTCCCATTTTTTGTACAATTTTTCCCTGCTCCCATCGGTTCTTTTCGGTGTAGGATTTAATGAAAACTTCGTCGCCGACATTAAAGTTCCGCATATTTGGATTTTGATTGTGCCCGTACACTAATTTCGATGGCAACATGGCGTTGAAAACGGTTCGAATACGCCTTCCAAACATGGCTTCGGCAGGAGACTTACCGTCTGGAACATTTGGGTTCGGAGTGGTTCTGTAGGTTGTCAGAAATTTTGTGATTACCTGTCCAGTTGTCCCTTCGCCTCCCCCTTTCAGTAGTGCTCGTTTAAAGGTGTCCACAAAGCGTTCTGCTTGTCCGTTCGATTGCGGATGATAGGGCGGAGAACGAAGATGAGTTATTCCATTTGCGCTACAGAAATACTTAAACGATTCTGCAATGAATTGCGAGCCATTATCAGTTACTACGATCTCTGGAACTCCGAAGCAGCTAAATAAGGTAGACAACTTGTGGATTGTTTCTGACGTTGTACAATTTGGCATGGTATATACTTCTGGCCACTTAGTAAATGCGTCTACGATAATTAGAAACATTTTTCCATGGATTGGACCAGCAAAATCTGCATGAAGTCTTACCCAGGGTCCTGCAGGCGTTGGCCAATACTGAGGTTCGCATTTTAAAGGATTTTTAGCAGCTTGAATGCATGATGGACAGTTACGGCATTTATTCTCGATATCTTTGTCCATTGATGGCCAATAAGCATAACTACGAGCCAACGATTTCATTTTATTGATTCCAGGGTGACCACTGTGGAACTGCTTGGGAACCTTGTGGCGTAATAACTTCGGAATAACAATTCGATCACCAAACATAATACACGAGTCGACAATCATTAGTGAATCCCGTCGACGAAAATATTGCAAGAGTTCTCCATCAAGACGATTGTTTGGCCATTTGGTCGTAAGATAGCATTTAACTGTGCTCAATGTCTTGTCACTTTCAGTAATCTTCTTGATAATTTCAAAGGTTACTGGAAGTCCATCGATTGCGTCGACCAATACGCGATGAACTTCTTTCTCGGCTTTTATATTTGCTACAACGGTTTCCTCTGGGGCTTTTGATTGGGAGCCTATTAATCTTGACAACGCGTCAGCTTGCCCAAAAGCGGTAGTTGACTGATACTTGATCTTGAAGTCGTAACCCAGAAGTGTGGTTGCCCAACGTTGGAGTCGGTTAGCTGTATGAACAGGAATCCCTTTCTTTGACCCAAAACTGCAAGCAGTGGCTTATGGTCTGTTAATAGGGTAAAATTTCGACCATATAACATCTTGTGGAATTTTTTTACTGCAAAGATAATTGATAGGGCTTCCTTCTCAATTTGACTATAGTTGCTTTCGGTCGTTGTCAAAGATCTGGCAGCGTGTGAGATAGCTTTTTCAGACCCATCAGGCATGATATGCGAAATGCTTGCTCCAATGCCGTAGTTTAAAGCATCTGATGCCACTACAATAGGTAGGGATGGGTCATAGTGGGTCAACGACAGATCCGAGAGTAGCAGTTTCTTGATCTTCTCGAAAGCAGTTTGACAACTTTTAGACCAACACCACTTTGCGTTCTTTGTTAAAAGACTATTTAATGGGGCACGTAAACGATGAAGGTCAGGGATAAAAGCTCCATAATGACTCACTAGCCCCAAAAAGGATCAAAGTGTGGGAACATCTGTCGGTCTCGACATTGCTTCCAAAGCTTGAGTGTTCTCTGGATCTGGTTTTCTCTCGTCCTTATCAATGCTAAAACCGAGGTAGCGTACTCTCTCCATGCAAAAGTCACATTTTTCTTCACGAAGCCGGAGTCCATATTCAGCTATTCTCGATAGCACCCGGTCGAGCTTCTTTTCTAGGTCTATTCTGTCAATGCCCATAATTATTATGTCATCCAGATAAGCTGCAACACCAGGGAGATCATGTAGCATAGTATCCATCACCTGTTGAAATATGGAGGGGGCCGTTTCGACTCCAAAAGGTAACCGATTATATCGGAATAGGCCCTTGTGAGTGTTTATTGTAAGCAGATCTTTACTTTCATCCGCGACAGGAATCTGCAAGTAAGCTTCTGATAAATCCAGTTTTGCAAACACCTTGCCTCCATTCAGCTTAGCAAAAAGATCCTCAGGTATAGGCAAAGGATACTGGTGGGGTTCTAGCGCATCATTCAGTCCAGTAGAGTAATTCGCGCATAGACGGACACTGCCGTTTGACTTCTTGACCACCACGATCGGTTCAGCCCAATTGAAGAAACTCACAGGTTCAATGACCCCTTTTTCTGAAGCCGTTCTAGTTCCTGTTCAACTACTGGGAGAGAAGCATAAGGTACAGGTCTTTTTGGTCGAAAAACAGGAATAGATGTTGACTTGAGAGTCAGTAGTGCTTTGGCTTTCGTGCATTCGCCCAACCCTTCTGAAAACACGTGATGATGCCTTTTTATAATGGCATTTCTCTGACTTGACTCTAAAGGGTTATTGATTCTGACTTGGCTGCAGATATTGTTGAGAGGATGATCTGCTAATTTTAATGCATCTATTAGATCCAACCCCAATAAATCGAGTTCCGGGTTCTTGGTTAAAAAACAGTTGCACTAGTTGTTGCCTCATTTTTCGAAACATTGCACGTTATTTCCCCAACAATATTAAGCTTACCTCCAGATGCGCTGTGCGCTAGTTGCTTCGTTCGGTGAACTGTAGGTCTCCCAAGTTTTTGGACTGATTAGGGTGATATCAGATGTTGTGTCAAGTTGAAGACGGACACGGTGTGCATTCATGTCCACGGTCACGTACTTTCTTCGGCGGTGAATTCTTGTCTGGTTATGAGATACTAATATTTTGTTCATTTTCTTACCAGATCTGTATTTCTTGGAATAGACTTGTGAAGAGTAACGTCTGCGAGTTTTATTTCTACATCTGGTTTCTTTGTGACATTTAGTGCAGAAATATTTGTATGGACAAAACTTCTTGTAATGCCAACCTCCACATGACCAGCAAGGAGATGAGGGCTGGTTGTCTGTGCTGTATGGTTTTTGTGAGCCGGAGTCTTTCTTTTCACTAACAGCATGCACGTATGACGGCCGGCTATTGTTCTCGACCATGGAGGTATCATGTTTCAAATTTACTAATCTCTGACACTGCAGTTATTTCTTGTAGTGAGATGTTTGGGCACTGATCAATTTTGCTTAAGATTCTGGTTCTTATATCAGTATCTTCGGGAGATTGTAGGCTACACACAAATACGAGGCACTTAAACTGGTCTTCCGTCATTGATGATAGTTTGAATCGTTCACATTCACGGTTTATTAGGCCGGCATGTTTTACCCAATCATCCTCACTTGACTTCGTTATTTTGAGGCATTGATTACGAATATTAAAGAGAGATGATTGTACCGTGAAGATTTGCGTCAGAGTTTCGATTGTTGCATCAAAAGAGAAATCTCTTGGATTCTTTGGGAGGATGAAATTACTATAACGTTCATGTTCAATCGTGCCAAGCTTTCTCAAGAGTATTCTGACCTTGGCAGCGTCATCCAGTTTGTTGAGGTCGACCTTGAACAAATCTTCATACTTCTTGAAGCAAGACTCGAAAGTCACACCAGCTAGGCCATCAAAATGAAATTCCTGAATGGAATTAATTATCGAGTCTGTATGCGTATTACATGAATCATCAGTAAAATCTCTGTTATTCAGATTCATTTGTTTCGCTAACATCTCCAGCATACGCCCCTGGAACTGTTCATATCGTTTTCTTTGACGTTCCAGCAAAGATTCTATTTGTTTAAAGGTAATTGGCATTGTTGATCGTAAAACCCGTCACCACTGTTAAATTCTCTACTCGAATTCGCACGAAAAAACTCTATAACGGATGACACTCGAACGTTATAACCTCCAACCGCTCGCAAGTAGGAAGACGAAAGACGTTTGTGAGCACTTATTGACAAGAATCAAAATATACAATCAAACATGCGTATTTATACAAAAATATATATATAATCAATATTGTCATTTAAAAATTCTTAAACATTCATCAATAAGTTAATCAATTGACTGCTATTCAAATACTTAACATCTGATCGATAAGTTAATCGATAACTTAGTCAATCGACTATGTACGTGGGTGGCTTCTCGGTGGCCATCCCAACAAAGGTGTCATACTCCATTAGCCATAGCAAGATAAAACTGTCAGGGAAATCCTAGAGTAGTATAATTAGTAACAGTATTAATGGTAATTGAAATAAATAATGCATCAAACGTATGGTTCGAGAAGAGAATATGGATTGGTGAGATAAAAAAGATTTATAAAGTAATTTAGAAACTTAAGGTCTAGGGGAGGAGAAAAGAGTAAATGCACCTGCAACATTACAAACAATCCTGAGCTACCAAATGTCTCTAACTGCTAATTACAATGATGGTGTGGACCCCAATCAGGTAGTTTGCACCTGCCTAGATGACTCAGTTCGGCGGTTACTATCTCCATGGAGTGTTTCCCTGTCTTAGTTTAGCCACCCCTAGCTTTCTTTCAACATACTCCTACATGAGTTATCATCGCGCAGTGAGATAGTTGGTGGATGAGCATACTTTATACGTTTAGTGGCCATCTCAGTTGACATAGATTCACTATCTCATCAGTTGACTTCCTATCCTTACCTGATACTTTTCTAACCTCATAATTGCTAACTCTGGTTCCATAGGTGACGTAAGTTAACAAACGCCAATCGAGTTTTCTGGATTCGTACCGAGATTCCGTCAGACACCAACCCATCAGAGCTGATAAGACTCCCTAGATAAGTGAAGCGGTGGTTACGTCCAGTTTATTTACTCCCTACCATTGATTCAGGAATTGACTCAGGGCAGTCCTGACGCAACATTCGTCATTTAAAAGGAGAGGATTGCATCTTAAACATGCTTATATTATTACGTAAGGTGGCGAGGAGAATCGGCATTCTTTTCGGCGTCTTCGTTCATAAGGACAGCGTCATCTGCGTATTGTTAGTCAACAAGTCAATCTCCTGGTAGAAAATCCACTCTTGGAAAGTTAAACGATCCGAATGTTACCCTTAAAACATTGTCTATGGTCAAGCTAAATAAGAAATAGGAGAAATGGACAACCCTGATAAACACCACTTAAAGTTACTGATTCCGATGACAGTTCGCTATTAGTATTCGGGTTGAGAGCTTGTACAAAGTTTATGTACTATTTTGATACGCCTTTCAATTATAAACACTCCCACAAAACCTTTCTACTTACAAAGTCGAACTTAATCTTAATATCAAGAATTATAGATATCGTTGTAAGTCTGTAGGAATATCTGTTCCAGAACATGATGAATGGCGAATATTTGGTCTACACATTACGCCCACATCTGAAACTAGCCTGGTTTTCCCGGATTCGCTCTTCACTAGTTTAACGTGACTAATGTCATTGAAGATGATAACAATCAATATATACATATTTGTGTCTCCCACCGAGTCTTCATTGAGTATTAACTTTTTCAAGTGTAAAGCATTTGTGTGCGAAAGTTATTTTACTGGCTAAAGAATTATGTCGAAATCCTCAATGTTAAAGTGTCCAATTACTCACTTTATTTTATTAATCTGGAATGATTCAGAATCATTGTCAATAGCACAGATACGACCATGGTTCATCTACTAGATCCTGAGTTTGAAAATTATTTCATGAATTTATCATTCTTGAATTATGTCTATGCCTGATCATTTTAAGAACCAATAATCCTACTTCTACCACTGGTATTCAGCTTAGTAGTCTTGTGCCTCTGTGTTGATATGGTGTAGCAACTAGGGCTAATGCACTTGTTTGCCTGATTCTATATTGTTTATGACTAACTAATCTTAACTAGTATACATTTGCTGTCTTATAAATTTAAAAGTAGTATAACGAAATCACTTCGGGATTATAAAAGTTCCTCATTTTTAAGATTTAATTTCTTCGTTCATTTACTTTAATTTATTACTTAAATGAATGCATATGTAGTACACTTTTGATATAATCATCTTCCTTTTGATAAGCAAATGAAATCCTTTCTAATTTCTCGATTTTATTTTTTACATCAATACCTCTCTATTTAATGTAGAATGCTACAACTAGGCTTAGTAAATATAGTTTGTGTATGCTATTCTTTTTATTAAATTTATGTGAACCTGTCAGTTGGAGGTTTACTTGTTGATATATAAAAAGAAGTGGACAAGTTTATTTATACTCTGGGTAGGTGAATGGGTTAGATTACTGTTACATAATTCCCACCACTCACATCCTTCTGCATAAAATTTCATACGACCATTAATTTATACTTATTAATTTCTCTTCTTATTTTCAGTAAAATTTACCATTGCCTAAAAATGTTTTATTGTTTTACTTTATGACGTTTTGTTAACGTTTAGACACAGTGCATCAGTTTTTTATGTCTTCTAGATTGAACGTTAATTGTTATGTCTTGCCGTCGCTTATTATTATATCGGAATAACTTATTACTTATACTTGTAAAACGAGGAACTACCTCTTTTTCCACGACGTGAAAGTAAGAACACAAAGACTGGTACAAATGAAGATTTGTTAGCCTCAAAACACGACAACGACGACCGTAGTTCAAAATATACTCATATATTGATTGTACATATATTTTGATTAATAATTAGGATGAAATCACATATATGAAAAATACTTACAGTTATAACAAATCACATGCTTCATATCATGCTGAGCATAGTTCATATTAATTTAATACAAGGATATCATATGTTACACAGAATAAAATATCATACGGGAAAACAAAACCACCTGCTTCGGTTTGGGCACCCGAGCAGTATCACAGCCCTCACACAAATCAATTGAAATTCGTGTGGCGCATATGTATTTGGTGCCTCCTTGTACCAATACCTATGTGTTAAAATAAATAAATAAATGAGTAATCAGCATATTGAATTAAAACTGAAGTAATGTTGAATAAAATACCATAACGAGTAAATCAATCTAATTTTAACGTTTCTTCTCGTCATATCAGTTTTCTTTCTAATTTATTTGCTTGTTCTGTATTGTCTGTAAAGCGTTTTCATTATATTAAGCTATGAACTTTGAATAAGCTAAATGCTTCGAAACTTCCTCAATAACTCTTTTGTAAAATTCAACATATACATCCATTTTCCTTGGATAATTTAGTGTTCCTGAGTAAATTTACTTGATTTTACCGTCATAGGATTGAATTATCCTTTCTTCGGCTTACCACTAATTTTGTTCATAAATACGAATGGTGACAGAACATGCTTTGTGTACATCAAAATGTTAGATTTTAAATATTCACTATCTTTTCTTCTAAAAATAAAAGAAGTGGAATTTTTTTTGTGAAAGCATCACTTCAGTACCTAATATTATTATTATTTTCATGTATGGTTGCATTTTGTTTGTCATGGTGATTAAATTTATGAAAATCTATTTAGAATAACATGGGTTCACCTCACATTTTTCCTTAAGGCATTTGGAAATTTGATTATCATATATGTAAAACAAATGGACTGAATATAAAATTGTTGACGTTGTATTAATATTACTTTGATTTTTATGGTCATTTTTCTGTTGAAGTACACTATGGGATATGCTTGAGTGATTCTCAAAATGACCTTGAGATTTCAAAGGTATTTCCTAGCCAATCAGCAGAGATTTTATCCAGGTCAAAAATATTTACAGCAGAATAAAATATTTTACAGTTTAGTGGTTTTAGGTAGATTTTCGGTATTTAAAGGCTTATTATCATTTTTCTTATTTTAATATCATTAAAATCTCACTACATAACCTTATTCATGTGATTGAAATTAACCCTAGGGTTCATTTCTGAATCCTCCTCATTACCAATAAGGAGTTTTATAGATAATTTTTCATCGCCTATCAAATATTATTATGAATAAATTTGTTAGAGTTATGAAGTTATATAGATAAGATCGTCGCCCCGATATCGATATAGTTACGTTATGCGTGAAAATCGTTACCTATTTTGGCATTTATCAGTTTGCTTGTTATTCAATAAACCACCAATAAATTGATTTCTTTGAGGGTTTACCATCAACAAAATAGATTCAAAATAACTGGTTGATTTATGTGTTAGGTACGATCTATATAGAAAGAAATGACCATTTAATACGTTTAATACTGTTAGTTTTACACTGATTACAAATAAGGAATTTGCTTAATGATTGTAAACGTCCCAAGCACAATACAAAGGTATTTGTATCATTCTTTTTATGTCATCGAAGATAAAAGTCACTCGTATTTTTAATTTTATCCGATAACTCAAATGTAGCTTTCTCGTCCTTGTATACTATTCAACCTCATTGTACTTTATCATAGTTGTTTTTTTACTTCACTAATTTATATTTCTCGGATTGTATCTTCGATGTCTAATCTTTTCTATTACCATTAATACTTACTACCTTAACTACTCTAAGATTTATCTTAAGAATTTTGTCTCACTGTGCTAATAGGTTACAGCAACTGAAACCGATGTACACACATACCAAATTCTAGATTGTGTTTGACTGACTGATTTTATCAGATAAACTGCTACTCACAAAATTAGTCACATTTTTCAGTTAATTACTATACTATGTGCTTTTATATGATAAAAAGCATTAGAAAACATTTACTGCTATCTTAATAATGTGAATAAATGAGAATAAAATATGTTTATAGTTACTCAGCTTTATTTGTCATACAGTAAACAATGTCATTTACAATAAATAGAGTTATTATCTTATCATACAGATACAATACTAATCATTTGATTGTATATCTTCAGAAACAGTATCTGTTATCAATATTTGTCACTTGTTGCGAAGGTGAGATGTCCCTCTACCGACAAGAGTGAGTGTACCGACGCACATCAGATCACTCTGCATTACTCCATCCATGTAAAACGGGCATGAAACATACAGTGACTGTAAATATTTTATTGCAAATGTCTCAAGCATCGTGAAACAACTGAATTATTACTTTTGAGACTAGTAATTTGTTACCACGGGAGAATGGTAAGTTGGTTTATACAGCTATAGATCTTCATCGATTGACGAGACTTGAACATGTATTACCTACATCTAAGCAACCAACCCTTAACTCGAATTACGAGGTTGAATGGAGTAGGAACGGATTGGAATTAAACTGGTGGCGGCCAAAACAATGCACGAGATCATTTTATGAAGTCAGTGATTGTCGGTTTGAGCCATCATAGTTGATGGATTCACTCTGTCTTTGGTTGACTTGAAATGCAGATGGAAGCGTTGTGTAACACGATTCAGAATCAATGGAGTAGTAGTGAAGATTCATTCACTCTTTCTTCCTCTAAATCTCGACTTCCTGTATTTCTTCAGATATCTACTTTCCATTCACCTTTTTGGAATCATGTACTCAACGTTTAGTCTTCCTTATTATCATTGTTAATTCATTATTTCCAGTCACTTGTTAATCATCTTATTCATTTCATCTAATTGTGTTGATGTGTTCTGGTAACTTGGGTTAGCATACATTTGTGCTGAGCTCTGTGTTGATTATGATTCATAAACTGAAATGAAATCTATAACTATAACCTACTGGTTGACAGTTTAGCGCTCAAAATATTAATCGTTCATCAAATTTAGCTCTTAGGTGTATGTTTACTTTATTCATTAAATTAATTTTGAATTACTTCTACTTAAGTTTTATTCACTTCAAGATCTGAACAAATATTAGCTAAGAAGAAGAATTAAATAATTTATTGTACAAAATAGTTAATTTTTAAATTATTCAAGAACATAGAAGTGAACTAATTTAAAAATTAAAACCGGTTGATCGGATTATTATAAATTAGTGAATAAACTATCTATATTTTAAATTTATTATAACTGAGCTATTGATGTTTTTATCATACCCATATTACTTAACGTCGACACATTGGTACTTTTATAATGTCCACCTTGTAAATAACATGTTAGTCAAGCATTGCAATTTTGATAGGTAAATAAATATCAATTTCTCAATGTAATTTATGTTTTTCGTACAGAGGAGTACTGTATTGTCCAATTTACGTTTTGTTTACATCTTCATAATCCTAAATTTTCTTAATGGAATATAGAATTTCTTTAATAAACGTAATAAAGCAGATAGAGAATCATAAATTTGAAAAATAAAGTTGATTTTGACCCCTACTGCCTATAATAAGAAAATGAAATATGAATTATTTATTCGCATAAGTTAAAACGATCAGTATGTTACACTAATTATATATATAACTGATAAAATCAAAGAAAAAGAAAACAACACTACTAGATAGCAAAGTGAAGCAAGATGGATGGAATTTGGTCATGAGTGGGCGTATGATGTAATGTGGGCGGGTGGGTGTTTATGTAGGTAAGTGTACGTTACAAAAGGTCAATATGAACTAGAAACCATACATGCATACATATGCATACGCGCATAAAGCATCGTGTACGTGACACAAACGACCACTATTATTACATCTTTTTTTTCCGAAATTTAAACACTTGTATATAAATAACAACAACAAACAATTTTATTATGTCTCAAATACAAATATTCAATCATTCAAAAAGTAGACTATAAAGATAAAAAGTACGTGTGTACGTGTAGGTGTAGATGTATTACAGTAAAAATGCGTGGGTGAAAAATTTATGCATTAGACTGTGACATAAAGAAGAAATATTGCTTTCTCTTGTATCATCGTCATCATCCATACATGCGTACATACATAAACCTAAATACATATATATCACACACCTGTATAAGCAAGTACACACCGAATTATCGGAAAAAAAAGTTGAAATCAGCTATATTGAATAGAAATATTAATGTATTGAATGTGTTGTAGTAACACAATAATGATGAGGATAATTATTATCAACATTGATAAAAAAGTAAAACAAATGGATAGGAGTAGTAATAAAAACAGAGAAACAATGAATAAATGAATTAAAAGGAAAGCAATACAAACTATTTCCTTTCCCTTTTTTTACAGATATTAAAATGTTTATAAAATATTTTATGTTAATAAGCAATGCAAAAAAATAAACAGTCACTGAAATCCACAAACTCAGTTTCCCACTCAATAACAATCAACACAGAACTCTACATAAATGTGTGTCAACCCAAGTTACCAGAATACACCAACACAATGAGGTGATTAACAAGTGACTAAAAATAATTCCGGCCTATGCTCCTCCACGAGGAGTTACAGGCGCAATTAATTAAGTAAGAAATAATTCAGTAACAATGATGACGGAAGTCATCTAGCACGCTCGCATCAAGTTTAACATAAAATGTGGCAAATGAATCTGTATTCTATGACTACGTTTCCTGTTTTATGTTTGCAGTTATGGTAAAATTTAAAACCATTTCAAGCTTCGTTTTGGTAATTAGTTTAATAATAGCTTGTTTAAGATTGTTTTGCCCCTATTTTATTGGTACGGAATTAATTCTCTCTAGTTTCTTATACTAATTAATCTTGTTTTATAATATCAATAGTTTTGATTTTCTGAATTGTGGTTCTAACTGATTTCTCTATTCATCTGAATTTTATCTATTCATTGTTTTTCAAAATAATTCCATCTACTAAAGTACACATATTTTGAATCATATCGATTTTGTCAAGTATTTTGTATGCAATATTGATGTTGCTTTTTATACTAAAAAGGCATAGTACTATGATGTTATAACCTGGTAAATATTTCGTGATAATCAGGTCAAATTAAAATTAGAAACCAGTATAATCAATCAATGATCGATTGTATACCGATCAAATTATGACACTTTGGATCATCATTGAGCAACTGATTGAATGGAGTTCGTCATCATTGTTATAACTTGTGGCCTATTTATGTATAACGTAATGATACCACCAATTAGAGAACAGTGAATTATCGACCGAAACAATGACGCATAAACCTGTACGAGCAGTCTAGAGTCTTTACCGGTCCTGTTTCCTGCTTAGCCCTGTCTGTTAATTCCAGAACACCAACCTCAGCCTCTGCGATATGAATCATGTATTTCGAATATACTAGGCTTATATACAAACCAAACAGACCACATCGTACCATAAAATAGAAAATAACATTTGTACAAGATTTAGCCAAATATGGCTGTGAATGTGGAAGAGAGTAATTGATAGACTGAAAATAACTCAAGAATGCTAAATCGTATAATAATAGTTCATAGATGAAAATAAAGCTTATAATAAGAGGAACACGAATATGAATAGTTTAGTAACTTAACAATTATACAATAAAAATATATGTATAGTATTAGTCCAGAAATAGATTTCAACAGTTACCGTTGATTATTCTCATCGGGATATAACAACTATGCATCAACTTCTTCGACTATGAGGAAGCATTGGACAGTGTAGATAGGAAAGTTTCGTGGAACCTCCCTTAGGATTATGGAGTGCCTGACAAGATTGTCACCATCATGCAGAAATCTTACGAAGAATGATATTAGACAAGAATGCTTACCCTAGCATTTGCAATTTTTTTCTGGCTGTCAACTGAATTATAAAGACATCCAAATCTCAAGGGAAGCACAGAATGTAGTAGACATCTTGGGCCCACTTGAGCGATTTGGACTTCGTATATAACCTGTACCTTTTCTCTCATACACACCAACAAGTACAAATGAAGACCGACAGTGTGGCAACAATCTTTTCAGTATTAGGCCTCAATATACACAAGGAAAAAGCAAGATGTATCGCAACACAGAGAACAACACAATGACACTTGATGGAGAATCTCTGAAAGTGGTGAAAACTTTTACATACCTGGGAAGCATCATTGATGAACAAGGGCGATCTGATGCAGACGTAAATGCACAGAGGCAGAGCAAGAGCAGCATTTCCACATACGGAACTCAAAACAACTGTCAGCCAACATCAAAGTCAGAAGTTTAAGTGCAAATGTCGAAACAGTTTTATAGTGGGGAGCTGAGACTTGGAGAACTGCTACAAACATCATCAAAAAGTGACAGGTATTTATAAACAACTGTCTAGGCAAAATACTTTATATCCGTTGTCCCGACACCATGAGAAATAACCCGCTGTGTCAATGAACAGACCGGCTCCCACAAGAACAGGAAATTAGGAAGAGACGCTCGAGACGGATAGGTCGTGCTGTGCAGTAATCATCAGACTACATCGTGAGTCAAGCACTGGCTTGAAAGTGAAAAGAGGCAGACAAAGGAAAATGTTGCTCTGTGAATCAGACATCATAGAAGTGAGTATCACTTGGGAAGAAACTGGAAAAATGAACACGTGACAGTTTGTTAGAAATCTCTGGTCTGCAGCCCATTCCCCCCTAGAGTTGAAAGTCGTAGGTAAGTAGGAATCAATCTTTTCGGTTCTGGTATCAATCACTTATGGTTTCAAAAATGGCCTAAATCAGAGGGTGATATTTTCTTAGATCATAATTACTGTCACTAATATGGTAGCTAATCTGTTAATCGACTCGTCTACATACAGGATAACTGACTTCATTATTAAATAGTTAATCACAGGTAATGTTTATCGTCTCTGTTTATCACAAATTATTTGAATTTGAAAATTACCGAATGGAATTCTCTCATTTGCTTTATAGTATTGTGATTACCATCAGAATCAAGTCTTTCTGATTTCGACATTTTGTCGAAAACTTTAATTTCCACTGTTAGTAAGTACCAAAGTTTTGGAAGAAAAATAAAACAACTCTTGATTGTCTCGCTGATTTTCGATTGGTTCTCAAGCTGATATCAACCAATAACCAAAAGGATTTTTAGACTTTAGTAGTTTTACTGCGTCTATTGTTGATCTTTTTTATAGTTCTGTTTCTTTGTTCCTAATTATCTCAGTAATCTGTTTTATTTACTTTTCTACATAGACTTCTCAACTCGTGTCATATTACCTGTCATCAACAATGACATAACTTCCAGCTATATTAATGCAAATTATATTAAAGTAAGTCTAAGTATATATTATAGCGTCCTGTTCGTTTTGTACAGATAACTGGCAATAAAATATTCAGTTAACGCTCTTGCTAAAAGAGGGTGTCGATGAACTAACATTATTTTAATACTACTAAACAAGTCTTTTCTTCGTAACCTAAGTGGTCCGGAAGCTAAGTACTTGCAGCGAAACTAAAAGTCTTGCGTTCGATCCCGGGTATAGTCGTGGATGTTTATCTCCAATTTAGTGGGGGCAGTAGCTCAGTGATTAAAACGTTTGAGTTTTAGACACTACTTTCTAGGTCTATTTCTGTTTGGGCAATCCGATAGTATTATTAGGTCTTACGGTGAGAGTGTGGCACATATTCAAATGAGTAAAGTACCTGGTAAATGAGTTATAAAAATTAATTGAAATTGTTATTATATTTTATTTTTGCTTTGAGCATGTTCATCTGTTATGAACCTTTTTGCTGCTTATTGTATATTATTATAATGGTAATAACTATCGTTTAATGCAACACGAATTATCATGCTCATTTTCGCCGTTTCGAATGCAGTCAATTTAAAATCAATGGATTCAATTAGTCTGTTGTTATTTGATGACCGACCTATAGCATTGAGTTGAGATGATTATGTCTGTATTACTGGAATTATTCTGTTTATTTGCAAAAAAATCATAGGAACAATATTCGACAAGTCTATGTCAGTAAAAGTAATAAGTAGAGGTAAATTTCTAAATATCAGTAAGTGGTTGTGGAGGTTGTTAAATCTCAATGAAATCATCAACCAATCTAATTTAGACCACTATTTGAAAACCTGTAAGCACTAGACGGCCGTTTTATCGTAGTAGTGCGCATCCATGAATTTCCACACGGGAATTGAATCCTGGACCTCCTGTGCCCACTAGCGATTAGCTTCGAGAATAAATTTGTGCAGTTCTAGTCAGAAGCCTTGACCAATCGAGCTTATCTGTGTCGTATGTGAGACAGTTACTCATCCGAAGACCATGGGAGATGGTCGTACAATGTAGTGGATTGACTGAAGATAGACATTAACACCGCTGGATGCTGACTCAGTAGTTTAGAGGTTAAGGGTTTACACACGAGAACTACGGTCCAGGGTCCGATTTCCATGTACGGGTTCGTGAATGCACACTGCCGTAGAGTATCTTACTCGGACGGGTCGGCCTTTCAGTGCCCTCAGGTTCCCAATGATTATCTGACATTAATCAGTTCATAATTTAAGTGAAATATTTAAGTGATAATTATATAAAGAACTATCAAGAAAAAACAGTAGATTTATTTTTAGTCTGACAAAATTTATGTAATTTTGCAGCCAAGTAAGTTTTTAAGATTTTTGTATAAATTGGATAATCTATAATGATATTTACATATACCCTGAAACTTTAGCTGATTATTATCTGGTTGAGCATTATACATTTCATGCAAATGGATGAATAATTAAATAATTGTCTATAGTGTACAATTGTCATTATACCATCTATTGACATCACAGTTTTTTTCACCTTGGATAATTATCTTATGTATGATTTTATTCAAAAGGCATTTTTGTCGCCTATTCGGATTATAATTAATCAGGTTATCAACCAATCAATCAATCTATACCAATATCCTTTAAAAATATTTCTGTTATGTGATCTTTATTGTAAGCATTTTATCTTGATAAATTCTCAGTATGCAACCGTTAAATAATTTTATTCTTATTACTTTCTCGTTCATCCGGTTCATTTAACTTGGACATTATATTCGTAAACTTGATAAAAATTTTAATTGTTGACTAAAAATTTAATACTTTGTCATGTTAAATGTTATTGGTAGTTGTCATATAAATATTGTTTTTTTTTCAAAAAAATGTGAAAACCAATGTTGAATGGATGGATACGAATCAATTTGAACAGGGTTATAAAAGTCGTCCAAATGCATTTATTGCTACTCAAGGTGTTATGCCACATACAATAAATGATTTTTGGCGTATGGTATGGTATTCTCATGCACCGACCATTGTTATGATTACGAAATTGGTTGAAAATAAAGAAGTAAGCTATCTCCTTTACATATATTATTCATTCCTTATTAATACTTACATTCATATTCTAGGCAGTAATGGTTCACGTATGTTCATATACCAAAATTATATGCTGTCCGTATATTGTTCCACATATTTCTAGAGCTTCAAATTATCAGAATTAGTAATTGCCTCAAGTTAGTATTTTCTCACGCGTGAAATCTAAACTGAAAGTCATAAAACAGTGTAAAGCCGTATTATTAATAGTAGGGTTGAACAACTGTTATTTCGAATACCAATTGAGGATCCTATAACCTATTGAAACCACCGATCGACGTGTACCAAATAACTCAAATGAATTAGAATCAATTTAGTATTGTTTGATAATTATTATATATTTTTCATCTATCTATCTAACCTGACATAACCAACATTAATTTAAAAATAGTAATGTTAAGTGAAAGTTCTGTTTATGAGTTAGTCCGTAACGTCCAATGTGTTTGCTATGTAACAATAAATTGTGCTCAGAATGGGGTTTGTGGAGATTGTAGTAATTTTAATAGTTGAATTCATGAGTCGATGTAAGCTAAACTACCATCGAAAACCTAAAAGCACTGGTCGGCCGTTTCGTCTTAATATGAGACTACTCAACAGTGCGCATCCACAATCCCCCACCCAGGATTTCAACCCAGGACCTTCGGTCTCGCACACAGTTGCTGAACCTCTAGACCAAGGAGTGAGCATCCAATGGTGTTAATGTCTTACTTCCGTCGATCCATGAATGACTGCTCAACCATTCAATGGTGGTCTACCTTACATCGACTCATGAATTCAACTATTAAAATAAATTAATTATTTAATGTTTTCTAAATTATTATTTGATAATAATGAATACAACACTCCACCTACACACTGCTACTGTCATATAATCTTTGTTTGGTTTATGGATGATATCAATATTTTCTATTTAAATGAACGAAAATTAAATCTAGGTGGACCATGCATCATCCATAAGCTATGTTGTAAATATTTTTTTTATTCACCTACGCATTCCCAGTTATTATTATTCTTCATATAACCGAATTGAATTTTATATATGTGTATGTATGCATGCGCTTGACTCGAGTAGATTTTCCTAATGCTTTTTTAAAAACTTTATGTGGTCACGTTTCAACTTACATATCGATATATTGTGTCCAATGTTTATTTTGTATGCTATTGCTAATCATACGCGATTTGTGTGCATTTTTAAGTAGAGAGTTTGTGCGTATGCTCGTATGTGCTGGTGTTGATTTGTGCCCGATTACACATATATAATAGTAGTTATATTAACTTGTCACATAGTAAATAAATAAATAAATCCAGTCTTGTTCAATAAGAACTCAATTATTGTATTTTCTCAAAATATCGAATTTCGACGTTAGAGAGATTGATCAAATTAATATTGAACATAACTCAGCAAAAATTGTTCGTTCATTTACTTGCACATTACGTGTAAGAATTGGATTTTGACAGAATTAATCCTACAGTATCAAATGATTATATTTCGGCAAAATAGAATCACCCATAAGCAAAGATAGATGGTGGCTAGCACTGGATCTACGGAGTTAAAATCAACTCCAGGATGCAAGTACATCCAGGTGACGAGTCCCGAATAAGACAAAACTCACGTCCTGGATTCCACTGCTAGCCACCATACATATTTGCTTATAATTTTTGTAACCTAAGGCAATATCGAGGCAATCCGCATAGGGTGCATATATGCCAGTAAGAGACCAATCAATTGCACATCTGAACATCAATGAGAAAATTCAAACAAACAATACAAAATGAATTAAAATCATACACAGATTGATTATCTATATCCTTTTAGAGTTAAAGTTGTTGTAATTCAATTTGAGATGATTTGGATTACCCCGTTATTAATATTTTTAACAGAAATCTGATCAATATTAGTTGGTATATGTACATACTGTGTAGATTACCTCGATATAGCAATTATTTCACAAGTTCATATAGAATAGGTAATCCTCACAGGATCCACATATCCGAACTAAGACTGTGCAAATTTCAGTTAAACATATCAACAACCTGACAATACAAACCATTTCAAATTGAATTAAAATCCATAATTGTTGCATAAATGAGTGGCTATGTGGATTCAGTAGCTAAATGGATAACGTGATGGCATTTGAAGAGGACGATAGTCGGTTCAAGTGTAGGAAGGAACATTAACTCTGAGATGCAGGTACGTGTAGCTAACGAGTTTCAAAAAGAACGAAACATGCATGATGGATTCCGCTACTAGCCACATTTCATCTATTCTATGAAGGTATTGTGTCCAGATTAATTGTCTGACCAAGATATCATCGTATCATATCATATAATTACGTCGAGATGAGAATAAATATCACCAAATAGGCAGTAATCATTTACATTCAGTTGTTATGTCTAGAAATATATGAGTAAATATATGAATAAAGTGAGAAAACGGTATCATACCTCTAGTGTTAAATTAGTAATTAATGTATTTTGTACAATCATTGACTAAAACTGAATTTTTTCGACTAGAGTTTTTGTCACTAAACTGTCGTTTTCCGCTCATTGAGAATAAACATACAAGTAATTATGTTAGAAATGTTTTGGATGTCTTATTTAATTAATCTAATGGAATTAAAATTAAAGAATAACACAACTCTCATAGGCAAAGCTAAGTGGTGGGTAGCAGTGAAATGTAGGACACGCGTTTTGTCCTGATTGTGACTCATCGTCTGGATGTACTTTCATCTCTAAGTTGATGTACACTTTGGGACTCAACCCACTACCGTTCACTTCAAACGCTATTACGTTATCCACTTACTACTGAGTCCAAATAAATACTGGTTTGTGCAATGGGATGAATTTCATTTTTAACTCGTATACTATGATTGTTTGGATCTTCCCATTAATGTTTAGGACTGTTACTGATCAGTCTCTTTTTGCATCCTGCGCGAATTGCCTCGTTATTGCCAGTTAGTCACAGGCATTTTAAGGAGAGATGGTTGAGTGCTGATTATAACAACTGTAGTTTAATAGCAATATAGAGGTTATCCACATATAACGCATATATATCAAAAGCAACTGGTCAACTGCTGTCCTAAACGTAAATAAAAAGATTCAAATAACCACTTCAAATGAATAAACAATTCTGTTACAATTGATAGCTCTTATGCAATATTAGATTTATTGTTGTTGTTAGTAAAACTACAAATGCATTGTTGATTGACGTAATGTTTGCTAACGCTGTGTATAAGTTTTGAAGAAACTTCCACATTTCAAGTGATCAAACAATGAATTATCACATATTTAAGTGAACTATTTACGGAACAAATTCTTGACTAGTATCAAGTTGGTCTTTATGCATGAAAAACGGTATACACTCTTCAATAACATGAAAACTTATTAATTCTAGTCTAATCAATTGATATTATGAAGAAATGCAGTTATTTGTATTGTACTTAGTCCACAAGATCTCAGATAATCTAAAATCTATATTTTACCAATCTGATCATTACATCAAATTTTACACTTATCTAATGTGTATTTCACTTTATATATAATACTGGAATTGTACTACAAAATATTCAAGATGTGAATTCTCTGACAATATTAGATTTCATGTACTAATAAAACATATTCTGTCATCGAAATATCATTGTGTTGATTTTATTCGTTGTAAAGTTTTCAGAAGTAACCTTTAAAGTATTTATTTAATCAATGTTAGATCAATGACATCCAATGGTTTTTAATTTACTATCAATGAGACTTGTAAGATAACTTGAGGTGATAATTGTTTAGCGTGTAACATAACGTTGTTTGCTGGACAGTGATCAGATGATTCAACTGAATCTCTTTTTCAAACGATGTAATTGATGTCGTGTAATTAATGTCTCACCATATACTTTCAGTAACCTGTCTGTAACTAAACATTTACTTATCTTCACCCTCAAAATTAATGTTTATTCATTCTCTACTTGACTACTACATGCATACGCACACAGATATATATGTACATATTTACATTGGTGTTTTAATTTTCTGTTGTCTTGTTTAAAAAAATGTAATTGAAAAAGATGGTTGTCAATTGTGATTACAAATTATCGAACTTCTAAGAAAAACATGCGAATAAATACCGATGTACATTATTATTCATTTTGTTTTTTCTCTACTCACAAATGTCAACAGTAAGAAACAATTAACTGCTGTAATAAAATATTTTCACCGTGTTAGACTGTTATAATTAAGTGAATATTGCAAAAATTGTAGTTTTTGAAATTATCTTATGATGAATCATTGTTTGTACTTTTATTGTATAATCATTAGACACTTGTATCATTGAAATCCTTACATTCTCTTTTATTTACAAACTTTCTTTGGGTGCATAAACTATTGTTCCGTATTGTGCCTTCCTTAAGTTATTGTTCATCTATGACAGTATTGGTGTTCAGTTCTTTTTCACTTATATTGTATTTATGTTTACATTGTAATCTTTAATTTATGTACGGTCAAGTAATGGACAGACCGATGATATTAAACGAGTTGTGAGTTAGGAACTGAACTATTCAATAAAAATATGTCTACTTGCTGTGTTTTAGTCCTGTCCTGGCTATCAGGCAGAATAATGTGAGTATCTGAATCCTGGGGCAATAGGTGTTAATTATTAATCATGGTCGTTATTTTACTGTCATTGGTCAAGAAACGTGATTGAATTTTTCATTGGCTAATTCAATGTCATTGGTCCACTATAGGGCAATCTGGCGGAATTAATCAATTATCGGACTAGATAATACAACTGCTCTCATAAATAACAGTCCAATCGCATTGGCCCCAATATAATGCAAGAACTTGTTCTTTTTCATCCTTACATAAAAGAGAATAGTTATTGTAACACCCTGATCGTGTTACATTTGGAAATATTGTTGTTGTTTCATTCGAACCCCAATGAGAATACAAGTATTAAACTAATCCAATTGTTAATCATAGCAAAACTATGATTGATAAGGAACATATTTAATTTGATGTTGTCAGAAGCAGTCGACGGAAAACCCTACTCGACCTACATTTCAAGTTATTTAAACTAGGTGGTGGGCATATTGCAACCAGACCAATATAATCCAATCGATACAAAAAAGGACAAGGACAAACCTAAGACTGATCATACCATTCAGTAGCGATCGATCATTTGTGCAAACTTAGTAGATTTTATTTCTATCAAAAGAAAATACTTTTTGCATGCAATGTAATATAATGCATATTTAATTGAATATGAATCATACTTGCAATTCGAAAAGAATAATTACTTCATTCGTTTTTATTTTGCTATAGGTTAAATGTGAGTTGTATTTACCTGATTCTTCTGGTGAAGAGGATGTATTATCATTTGTGGAAAGTCAATCATTTACTACTAGTCCATTATTCAAAACTGATCCATGCACACCTGATTCCGATGCTATGACCAATAATACTAATACTGCTACTACTACTACTACTACCAATAATAATAATCCTTTATCATCTGTAACTTCTGCTGCAACAAATCCTACACAGTTTACAAATACTCCAACTAATCCATTATTACCAAGTTTATCATCGCCGTTCTTTTCACAATCTTCAACATTATCATATCATTGTGAGCATTCAAATGAACAGTCCGATATTGATACAACTAATATTAGCTCACCTATTTCAACTGGTTCTATTATTGCTACAACTGCACCAACTGGAGTTCTCCGTAGTGGAATAGATACATCAAAATATTTACACGATAGTGGCATAGCAAGTGTAGATGACCAATCTTCAATAACAGATAATAGTAATGTAATATTTTCTAACAATAATTATAAAAATAACAATAACATGACTGATAATCAAAACAGTGGAAAATTATCAAATGATCGAGGTATAAATTTTTATCAATCTATATCATTGCCTGGTACCAGCAAAACATTTGGAAATATAAGTGTTAGTGTGTTGTCATTGGAAAGACATGATGGATATATAGTACGTCATCTGCGATTAAGTGTAAGCATCATTTTTGGTATATATAGATTTATGTATATATATATATATTAAATAAATTCCAGTGTACTTATTAAATATTTGACCTTAATAGTTAAGTTCATGAGTTGCTGTGCTTCCAGGTTTTCGATGGTGATTTAGCTTACATCGACTCATGAATTCAACTATTAAAATTACTACAATCTCCACAAACCCCCATTTTAATAAAATATTTGATAATCTAATATGGTTCATTAACCAAGTACCAGATTATAAACTTTACTTTCAGTTATTTTTTTTCATATAAAAAGACTAGTGACATTATTCCATCGGTTCATCCTTATTTATTATGTCTAACGTTCGATCTCCATTTCTTATTGTCGAAAGTTGGACAGTTTTTAATTGGCTAACCATTGAAGTACTAATATATAGAACAGAATTAATTTATATGTAGTCTTGAGAGAGACAGCTTTTTTAGTCTGCTCCCCTGTTTCTTATACGCACCAAGTAGATCTGCCGTATAAATTCTTCAGTAGTATGGTTATGCACATATACTTAATTTTCTTAATCATTAAGAATCGGATTACATAAAGCTAATTGGACTTATCTTACAGGATAGAGTAAAACATTTTCTATGGGGTGACATCCATATTTAAAATGAAACATTAGATTTATTTATTTATTTGAACACATGATTATTGGTACAAGAGGGCACCAAATATATATACGCCACACAAAACAATGAGAATTTGAAGAGAAAAGAAAGAAGGTAAGGAGTGTAAAAAAAAGAATAATAACGATCAGATTAGTGTAGGGTAATGTAATAATAATAATAATAATAATAATAATAATAATAATAATAAGGGAGGAAAGGGAAAGGTACAAGCAGAAGAAATCTTTCAGTTAAGAAAGAAGCAACCACTTTTTATGAAGTAAAAGGTTACACCAGGATCGCCACTGGCCTCGATTCTGAACCATATCTGATAACGTCTCTAGCCAATGTGTCGCACCATCTATCGGACCCCAGCCAGGGAGTCGTGAAGGACCAACAGAAGCCAACCCTTTGCAGCTTTCTTTCATACCATGACACTATGTCATATACTGACCACCTCTCCGCTTTTTCCAACCTGTCCCAGAGTCGGCAAATAATGCACTACGTGGAATTCTCTGGGACGACATTCATAGAACATGTCCAAGACACCGAAGTCGATGTTTCAAGATGGTGACACCAATTGCATTATCGTCTCTGTGCCCAAACACACGATGCCGAACCTCTGCATTACTAACATGGTGTTGCCACTGAATGTCAGCGATCCTTCGGAGACAACGATGATCGAATACAGAGAGTCGTCTAATATCCTCAACTCGGAGAGGCCAGGTTTCACAAGCATAGAGCAAAACTGCTCTCACCGACGCGTTGTAGATCCGACCTTTTACAGCCAGACTAACATCACGAAGGCGCCAAAGATGGTCCAGATTGGCATAAGCCGCTCTGGCTTTCACTATACTTGCATTGATCTAATCACTCACACCACCACCAACATTTATGCAGCTACCTAGATACACAAACTTTTCGACTACTATCTGCTCACCATCCAGAGTGAGTACAGGATTAGAATCTTGCCAGTCTTGTAGAAGTACTTTGCACTTCGAAGGTGCAAAGCACATACCATACCTACGGACATTGATTGCCAACTGATTAAGTGCGGATTGCATGGGTTGGGAATTATAGCACAGTAAGACAATATCGCCCGCACACTCAAGGTCGAGAATTCTTTCTCCAGGCAACAGATCCACACCACCATTACTTACATCCGTCAGAGCTGTTTCCAGAATGTCATCGATGGCAAAGTTGAAGAGGAATGGTGAGATTTGGCAACCCTGTCTAACCCCACTACTCGAATGGAACAATGGGGAAAGGTGGTTGTATGCCCTCACTCTGCCTGAGGTGTATGTATGCAGGACCTTTAGGATGTTAATAAACTTCTCAGACACACCCTTCTTCAATAGACAATCCCAGAGAACAGCCCTATCCAACTAATCGAAGGCAGAAGGGGGACGCCAGGTAGCACATCGGTGATGACTGTACTGAAAGTTAGTGCTAGCCAGAAACAGGTTGTGGTCTGTGCATAGTTGCAGTAGACGTTCCCCGTTATCTGTCCTGCGACCAACAAGTCCCCATCGGCCACCTAAACGACTCTCTTCTGCACCTAGACGCCCGACCTGAGCATTCAAGTCTCCGGCTAGTACTACAATATCTGTCGAACGCACTTTCTGGAGAACAGTTAACTGGTGGTAGAATTCATCCTTGATTGCATCCGGGCTGCAATCTGTCGGGGCATAGGCGGAGATGACGAAAAGACATCGTTTCTCACGCCGATTTCTCACTTTGATGGAGCTTTCTAATCTAACAGCACATAACAGACTGTTAATTGGATCCAATCGATTAGTGCTGCCTCAACTCTAGCGCTTAGTGCGACACCAACGCTAGCAAGACCAGACGAAGATGCCACAGGGTCCCTGGATAAACACACGTAAAACAAGCTTTTTGAAGCGACAAATGGGAAGCGAATTTGTAGTACTTTACTAGATTCTTGAATACGGGTCTCGGATAGACAACAAACGTCAATATTAAGACTTTCCAAAGACATAGCCAGTCCTATCTGTTGTCCGATCTGCATAAGTGGGTGAACGTTGAAGTCAGCCAGTTTGAATAGTGCACGTGGTTTCAGAAAAACTGCTTCAGTATTCGTATTCGGTTGTAGCATACAATTTTCAACCAGGCAGTGATTCGAGATCGTTTAGATAGAGCCGAATTTCCACGATAGGCGAGCTGCTGTATAAGTCAAAAAATAAGGATACACAGAGTGAGAGTAAAAGAGAGTGAATAAATGACGTGGTAAATACTACTACTACTACTACTACTAATACTAATAATAATAATAATAATAATAATAGTACTGATAATGTGAATTGTTCGATTGTTAATTGGAGTAAGAAAGTATCTTCCATAAATGTCAACATTTCATCATGTTTGTGTGTGGGCTGTGATACTTCCCGGGTGCTCAGACCGAAGCAGGTGGTTTTCTTAGAGGTCCACACCCCGAGCCTTTGACCTAAAGGTCTGACTCACAAGGCAGTGGAGCATCGTGGTAGCTGGTGACCAAAAATTAGTTCATACGCCATTTGTTCCCTCAGGATCCTGGAGCCCATGTGCACCATTGGTTTGGGATCCGGTTAAAGCGCTGAACATTCGCTTTTCGTCCTCTCATTTTCGTAAACAACACCCCCGCCGCGAGAAGGCAGTGAGTAGGACTTCCTTGGCAGAGGCTGTATATGCGTGGCCATGTGAGAGCATTTCGAGAGGGAGGGCGGCCCACCCCACTCTCGGCCATACCAGGGCATTTGGGGGCGACATTTCATCATATTTGTGTGTGGGCTGTGATATTGCCCTCCTAATTGTGTTATAGTTTAGGCGATTATTGTTTTTTCGTTTGTACGAACTAGTAACTTGATTATAAATAAGAGATTATGATCTATTTATTATATGCAAATTAGTTGGATTGCTTTTTGGACTTGTTAGTGTCAAAACAATAAATGTTTACTGCGAAAATCAATCGGTTCAAATGATAATGAACGTTTAATTGAATGCAGTACGAATGGGTTAAATAATTTACTATCAAATAATCCAACTATTTAAGCTCATAGATTGAAGGATAGCTGTATAGAACTCAAACGTTTCACTTCGTCATGATAACACGGATGTTTAGTGTTCTAGACATTATAGAATTTTTTATTTGTTATCTGTTTCTTACAATAAAAACCGGTATCGACTTTACTGTAGTTTTCTTTCACTTTATTACTGAAATTCTTCATAACTCTACATTAACAAAACTGTATCTTTTGATAGATAACAATCTTGTTCATTTATTTATTTATTGCACAACATTTCTCTCTATGTTTTACAGTATTAGCATTTTATTTTTCTGGTAAAATTTTGGTGACTTATTTTAATAGAACTTATGTAGTATAAATAAAATCAATTAATTCATAAAAATTAATTCATCTTCTGTTAAGCCTATGACTATAATCTGTTTTACTCTGTTTAATAATAATAACATCTACATGTAGTCACTAATAATTATCAATAGTATAATGTTCATTTCATAATTTTTATTAAATTCATGTCATTGAAACCCTTAATATGTGTATTCTAATTATTCACTCAAATCTTGCTATCATTTTGAGTTAGTTTCATTCCAATTGATAATATTTACTGATTAAAACAATCAAGAAATTGACAATGATTAATACTTCGATTTATGTTTATTATCCTTTTCTTAACTAGTAAAACAAAAAAAGAGAAACTATCAGTTAAAGAAAATGGTTGAAAAGGAAACGAGTTTATGTTTAGAATAGTTGACTGTTTAATGTTTATATACAATAGATGGAATGTGGCTAGTAGCGGAATCCATCATGCATGTTTCGTTCTTTTTGAAACTCGTTAGCTACACGTACCTGCATCTCAGAGTTAATGTTCCTTCCTACACTTGAACCGACTATCGTCCTCTTCAAATGCCATCACGTTATCCATTTAGCTACTGAATCCACATAGCCACTCATTTATGCAACAATTATGGATTTTAATTCAATTTGAAATGGTTTGTATTGTCAGGTTGTTGATATGTTTAACTGAAATTTGCACAGTCTTAGTTCGGATATGTGGATCCTGTGAGGATTACCTATTCTATATGAACTTGTGAAATAATTGCTATATCGAGGTAATCTACACAGTATGTACATATACCAACTAATATTGATCAAAAATTTAATGTTTGTTGTCAAAGGCCCCTAAATGCCCCGGTACGGCCGAGGGTTGGAAAAGTCTTCTCTACCTCACGAAATGCTCTCACATGGTCACGCGTATGCAGCCACTGCCTTCTCGTGACGTGTGTGTTGTTTACGGGATTGAGAGGACACAAAGCGAATGTCCGGCACATTAGCCGGGTTCGTGAATTCGGAGGGTTCATCCAGCGGAATGGGAAAACCCTGATTCCAAACCATTGATGCACATGGACTCCAGAATCCTGAAGGAACAAATGGCGTATGAACCAATCGTTTGGGACAGACTACCATGGGACTGCATCTCCTTACGTTGCTCCAGTGCTTTGTGGATTAGGCCTTTGGGTCAAACTCTCGGGGTGTGGGGCTCCCTAAGAAAACCACTTCTTCGGTTTGGGCGCCCGGGATGTATCACAGCCCACATACAAATCAAGTGACTTGTGGTGCATATGTATTCGGTGCCCTTTTGTACCAATATTTATGTGTTCTAATAACAACAAAAATGGACCGAAAAAAATCAATTTGGTTGAAATGCTCGACATGACTTTTAATAGACTGAATAATTCAAAGAATATGTTTTAACATTATCTTCCATATATTTACTACAGTTAATAGCTGAATTCCAAGAAGTCACTCTATAGACATTAGTTAATTTTAACTATTGTCTCCTTTTTCATCACCATAAGTTTTATTTTTCGTCCTTGAGAAATGAATGTATTGATTTTAATGTAACGCATTTCACTAACACTAACTTACTGTTTAATAAATGAGGAAATCTATTTATTGAGAATGAAGTCTACTGAACTACATAGATTTTTAATAATACCTACTTTGTGATAAATTGTTTGAAGATTAATTAGAAACCTTGTATAATTCGAGTTTTACTGATAGTATTATGGATTTAATGTTTCTTTCTATACCACTGTTGTTCAATAATGTACGTAGTCATGTTGTTTGTATAGTTCGTGATCATCTGATAAATTTTTGCTGAACGTATTTTGTATATGTGTTAAATAGCTATTTCAACTGCATCATATGTACTGAACATAATTCATATTGTTTACTGATTGCTTCAACATTTGTTGCTGTACTTTTGAAAAATTGATACACATCTAATGGCAACACTAAGGTAAGTGTCTAACATTCACAGGAATCCAATTTTTAAAAAATCTGGGTTGTCTAGCTGTTTTATTATAGTTTAAAATTTGTATTATATTGATCAGCGTGAATATATAACCATAAGACATCTCTTAAATAACCATTTGATTTATTGATATTTTGAAAGCTATAAATGAATGAGAGTTGTAAATCATCTCTAGTTCGATGTCGTTAAAACTAACAAGGTACGATAATCTTTAAATATTCCTTTGAATTTTTACTTATTCCACTTTAGAATTCACAAACATGGATGATTAACTTAAAAACGACGTTAAGATTTGATGCACATTATCTTTCTTACTAATTGTCAATATATATTTCGTTTTATTTCTTCATAACTTTAACTCATGCTCTGTAATCATCATTGACACAATGTAAATGAATTTCTATAATAATTACTGCCAATAGCAATGAGTAACAGGTAGATGCTATCCGTCCACACACTCATTATATCAATAGTAAGTTTATGTCCATCCATTAGTCCTGGAATTACGTTCACCATATGATTTCACATGGAGTGAAATACAAATCAAAGTGCTAAATTATTGTTTAACGTAATTTCGAATATGTTAAATTGTTAACAGCTTTCAAATATATTGGAAGAATCTTTTACTTAACGATATCTTAATTTTTTAATAGAATCTATAAATCATTTAGAAGTTAATTTTTGAGGCTACTTGCAAATAATTTCATTTAATTTTGTCTTTACTGTATTTTATGTTAGTTAGTTAATTAATTAAAAACAATCAAATCTATTGTTTCTCAATGATTTCCTTTATATTTTTAGTGTGGTACAGAAAATAGAGAAGTTGTTCATTTCTGGTATGTTGCATGGCCTGATCATTCATCCCCTGAAGCTACCGCTTCTGTACGTAGTTTAATTGAACTTGTACAAGCTGTTGAAACTTGTCGTAAAAATGCTAGTTCATTGTCAAAAGTAAAATCAACAGATAAATCTGAAATCGATTCAAATAATACTGATGAAGATGTAAATTTTACATATTGTAAAAAATTACCAGATTCTCAATGTTTTCATGCTTCATCCTACCGTCCTAAATTAGTTCCATCTTTACAAAAAATGGAATTGGATCAGTTGGGTCATGAAGATGCACCAATTATTGTACATTGTAGCGCAGGTCTTGGTCGTACTGGTTGTTTTATTGCTTTATGTATAGGTTGTGAACAACTCGAAAAAGAAGGTATGGTTGATGTATTAAAAATAGTTAGTCGGATGAGATTAGATCGTGGCGGTATGGTACAAAGTAATGAACAATATGAATTTATTCATCATGTTTTAGCTGCTTATCCACTAAATAAAAAAACCGTCAATGTGAATCATCCTCATTTACCTGTGATGTAAAACATATTGGTAGTTAGTTAATGGTTTATTTAATTACACAATAAATGTTGCTTATCATTCTTCCTATATACTTTCATTTAATCAAGTCATATTATGCACTAAATTTCTACTGTGTAAATACTTAAATTTCCATGCATATACCTTCTTATAGCATTTATTGTTATTTCATTAGCTAAATGTTAGCAATTATTCCGAGATTAAAATGCAATATATATATATATATATATATATATATATATATATATATATATATATATATATTACTAACTGGTAATGATACCTTATAAATAAAACATTATCATTATCAAAGTACTACAGTAAGATTATTGATTAATATTTTATAAAACTGCTCCATTCTACTCGTTATTTACTGTTATTGGTAAAATGAATGACTTCCATTCATCATTAATTGACCATTTACGCTGTGTTTGATTTTATTCATTCAACTATTCGAATCAAATTAACCAATCTTAAATCAAATCCAAAATTCCACCCACTCCCTATCTGTCTGAATCTGATTGGCTAATATTTGTATGAATAGTAATTATCTATATTGGATTAAACTTTTTCTATACTAATATTAATACTATTACTGCGTATTATTCCTATATGAATAGGATAGCTAATAAATACCAAAAAATGTACTAGTTATACACGTTTTTATGAATAATATAAAGTTAACAGAAACCATCTTACCCCTTGCCTCTCAGTTATCTTATATTCAATGTAAATTTAGTCAATTATTTCTTATCTGTGAATGTGTATACAGTATATATTAGTCTGTGAAGTTATTGTATACAAGTTTTACCCTTCTTTTTTATTTTACGTCTATATTATTTAAAACGTAACCAATATAAAATTATTATAATGTAATGTTTATTTACAAAATTGTTTGTCTTATTATCAAAATAAAAAATCGAAATTTTTCTTGGAAGATATCTCAAATTTTCTGTTTAAGATTTAGCAATGAATGGTGCTTTTATATTTTGTGAATAGAAATTATTTCAAATTTTGTGTATTACTTATTTATTATCCAGAATATATATACTACAATTGATTAATGAAGTCCTATGAATACTATGCTACTCCATCAGATTGATTGATAAAACTCAGATGTGTTTGATAACTTAGTCCTATTCTCCAATGTGTTTGGCAATTGTTAATTATCTATTCTCCCTGATTCTACTCCTATCACTCATCACAAAACATGTTTTTCCCATTTCTTCCCTTCTCCCTGATTAAAGTAAACCCACACACTCTTGGTATGATAATTTAAGTTACATAAATATTAATTGGTGTGTACAGATAATTTAAAAAAATACCAGGCAATTTGTAGTAACAAATGAGTTTTTTCTGACAAAATTTATTCATTTGATTTTCTATGATGGTTACACAAATCCAAATGATGTAATTTGTTTTATTTCGCTTCCAGTTAGTTTAATTCACATATTCATTGATCTATTGGAATACACAATATATCTATGGGGAAAATATGACGTTTTTTCCCACATCTTACGTTTCATCACACTGTAGAAAATGTTTATATTCATTATTTTACATTTGTTTGTCATGGTGTGAGTAATTAAACATACACACAAATATAAATATACATAAATATATATACATACATAAAAATGAGAAAATTATTATTAACACTGTCTCTGATAATAATATTTAATTATTTCTATTTTTTATATGACTTATTCTTAAGGAGAGATTTATTTGTTAGAATAATAGAAAAACAAGAGTAATTTTCACTTTGCATCTCATTCATAGCTGCTGTGTGCTGCGCATTTGGTTTTATCTTTTATTTACCTGTTTTTTTGGTGTTTTCATTTTTTTTGCCGGTTTCTTTCCCGTTTTATTTTTACTAATTGACGGTTGTTTCTGTTTTGTTTTTTGTTTCGTGTTCTTTCCCCCTGTTTTTTTAAATAATAACCAAGAAAAGAAGAAACTGGAAGCACAAAATATGTGGGAGACAAAACAAAAACATTAGATTTATCATTGATATTGAAATTTGTCTTTCAATTCGATCTTTTTTAGTTGTTTTGATATAATCGATTACTTGAAGGAGGGTGAGGAAGGTGATTGTCGTATATAATTGTTGTATAAGTTTCCTTAAGCAACTTAGATTTACAAAAAAGGGTTCACTATTCAAGGCTTACTTCTTTTCACGTGTAGATTAATCAAATCATTAGATCACGAATAGAAATGGCTGCAAAGCAAAAACAAACTGTTAGATTATGATTTTTTATTAGCCAAGTGATGAGAAAGTTCGAAATAATTTAATTCTATGTGATTATCAATAAATTGTAAATATTGTTGTTCGTTTTGTTTTCTTACGTAATATATTACTGATAGACACAAAAGCATTCATATGACCCACTAAACTAACCGATTTTAATATTGTCATACATAAATTAATGAGTATAGACGTGTTTAAATATTACACAGGATAGGTTGTGAATTGTAATAAGTTCGTTGAACATTGAAGTTCTTGGGAGCAGTTATTAGTTAGTTTCAACTGTTATTAATCAAAAAGTCTTTTTTAAATTGACCATCATTATTAAAAATACTGAGTAAAAGTGAATCATTTAATAACAATGTAGTCACCCAGATTATGATGAGATATTTTACGGAATTCGTTCCGAAATGAACAAGCTGAATAAAATTTTAAAACCGACTGGATCTACGTAAATTTACCGGAAGATTAATTGGATATTATTCCCCCACCCAATAGATGATCAAGTTGTGGGATTTATTGTCTGGCGTCCCAGTAAATGTACTAATTAAACTGATGATTCTCAAAGTTTTTGTTTATCATACACTACAACATTTACTGTTTAATTATTTAGAACCATCACTCGGAGTACTGAATGGAATTAATTTACCACTTCTGCGTTTGTCTCAAATCCATTAACAGGCTCGAAACGTCCATTTTAAGGGCCATCTTCAAATAATGGTGGTGATTCGTCGTATAGCTCTATCGTCACTTAGTATTGTTTGTCGATAAACATCTCCCAAACTATTTGGCTTCAGAGGTTAGTGATTTTTTCTAGATGAATATTACAGACTTTCATGTCCAGGGTTTATGTGGAAGGATTTCACTCATCTACGAGTATTAAGACTTTATGAATCAAATCTCAGGGTAGTCTCTGTAAAAATCAAAGAATAGTTCGTTGCACTTCGCTGCTTATTAAAAATAATACACAATCTCCAACTTTAATTTGTGCATATTGGTTGTTCGAATCCTCCGTTGATGTTTAGGACTACAATTAATCAGTCTCTCTTAGCATGCTACCGAATCGCCTTTATATTACTAGTAAGTCAAGTATTTTAAGCAAAGATGGTGGCTAGCGGAATCCAGGAGGCGCGCTTCGCTCCATTTGGGACTTGTCAGCTGGGTAATCCTACGTCGCAGGGTTTATGTGGAATCCAGGACTCTAAACCAGTACCATCCACTTCAAATGTCCTGGAGTGAGCACCAAATTTGATATGCTGGTATACCTAGCCGACGAGTCCCAAATAAGACGAAATACACGTTCCAGATACCACTACTAGTAACTATCCATCTTTGCTTGAAAACCCACAATCTCTTATAAAATAGGCGTTCTTTATTGAATTCAAAGATTAGCACAATGAAGCAAACTAAAATTCTGTCTACTATATTCGTATTAAAAGTTTCAAATGGTTGGTGCCCGCCGCTGCGAATACTTTTAACAAGACAATTCATGACTCCATAAAATCCATAAATGAAAAAGTGGTTTTAATGACAATAAATTCATTCAGAGACTCACTGAATAGTTACTTAGTTATTTATATAACATAACAAGAAAACAAACAATGGTTGAGGCTAAATTGGAACGTGTAATCGAACCGCAATTACAAGAGAGCTATTGTATTATCCAGTTAGAGAATTGCAATCCAATCACAATTGACAGAGAAGATTTTGAAGATGTAAAAACCTTTACGTAATTCGGCAGTATCGTCGATTAACACGGTGGATCTGGTGCAGATGTGAAGGCACGGATCGGCAAAGCAAGAGTAGCATATTTACAACTGAAGAACATCTGGAACTCAAAACAATTGGCAACCAACACCAAAGTCAGAATTTTTAGTACAAATGTCAAGACAGTTCTACTGTATGGGGCCGAAACCTGGAAAACCACGAAAGCTATCATCCAGAAGATACAGGTGTTTATTAACAGTTGTCTAGGGAGAATACTTCGTATCCGCTGGCCGGACACTATTAGCAACAACCTGCTGTGGGAGAGAACAAATCAGATCCCAGTGGAGGAAGAAATCAGGAAGAAGCGCTGGAAGTGGGTAGGGTACACAGTGAGAAAAGCACCGAACTGCGTCACAAGGCAAGCCCTCACATGGAATCTTAAAGGTCGAAGGAGGAGAGGAAGACCAAAGAACACATGACGCCGGGAAATGGAGATAGACATGAGAAGAATGAACAAGAACTGAATGGAACTAGAAAAGAAGGCCCAGGACAGAGTGGGTTTGAGAGTGCTGGTCGGCGGCCTATGCTCCATTGGGAGTGACAGGCGTAAGTAAGTATGTTAGAGAACTGATTATTTCACCTAGATTGTTTATATTGGACCCATGACATTCTATTTATCAAAGACACGATGATAGTTAGACAAATATTGATCGACTGTCGGTGAAGAATGTAGTTCTTCTACGCTTTCTGTCTCGACAACCAGAATAAAACACAGCACAAAAAGTTAATAACTTCTAATTATATGATTCCGAATGTTCAGTCTTGCTTAATTTTTACCCAGTCATTGTGGTTTTACTTGACTCTTTTTGCTCTTATAACAAAGTCACGGTTAAAGTAAACAAATATAATAAATTTTCGAAAGTTGCTTTGCCAGAACAAAGAAGAAGGAATCTGTCGTGGTGAGGGGTGTTTAAACTTATTATTACCAGATTATTGCAGCATTAAAACCTTTGTGACGAAAGAAATTACACTTTATATTGTGATCGAATAAGTTCCACACATCAACAGTATTATCCAGAACAACACAGCTTCCTATAGAGTTTTATTGAGAAAGTTTGAAGTGTTATATTAAGATTCGTGGAAAATCTTTTTAGTGACTTGTATGCAGGTATGTTAGGCAATATCTCTGCATAATAACGTTGGACACCGAGAAAACCAATAACTACGAGCTTGAATTTAAAATGTCTTAATGACGGTCAAATATACACTGGAAGTGTATGTATTAGAGTGGCCATTCTGAGGCTTGTAATACGGTAAAATAAATGTAGACTGGAAACGATTATTATCACATTGAAACATTTGAAATGTAAAGCAACTAATCACGAGTAGCAGTTTGCTTAAAATTACCTTCCAGTGTGATGAAAATTTTTAAATTAAAGATGGATGAACCACAACCATAATACTCTACATACTTACTTATATACGTCTGTTACTACTCCTGGATAAGCGTGGGCCACCCACCAATAACATTCACCAAAATCTATCATGGTGGGTCCTCTTCATTAACTTCCAGTTACTGATAATTATTTTGGTATTTGTTGTTGATCACCAGTGCATCATTTTCCCTTGTTTGCCTCTTTCCCACTTCTCTTGATTTCAAGCTTGACTGTGCTCACTTTGATTTTCATACAGTGCCACCTATCCGTCTCGAGTGTCTCCATAATTTCCTGCTCATATGAAAGCGGGTCTGTTCGCTGAAGCAATGGGTTATTCCTCATGACGTCTGGCTAATGGATATGGAGTGTTTTGCCTAGGGAACTATTTATAAAAACCTGTTACTTCTTCATGATAGTTGTGGTAGTTTTCCAAGTTTCAGCTCCCCACAATAAAGCTTTCAATGTTCTTATTAAAAGTTCTGACTTTGGAATGCGTTTATTAGCTGTTCAGTCCCTCGTAAAATTTCCACATGATAGTGACAGTCTCGTCAGGTACTCCATAATGTTAAGGGATGTCCCACGAAACTTCCCTATCTACACTGTCGAATGCTTTCTCGTATTCGAAGAAGCTGATGTATAGTGATGAGCTTCATTCAGTCGGTTGTTTGGCGATAATCCAAAGTGTCGTAATTCGGTTGGCACATGATCGATCCATACGAAACTCGTCTTGTTGATCTTGAAGTTGGGTGTCTATTGAATTTTTTCATTTGGTCCCGCAACACCGTTGGAAACTTTCTCTTGTACTGATAGGAATGTGATGCATTGGTAATTCTCACACTTGATCAAATTTTCCTTCTTTGGTATCTTGTTCAACTATCCTTCTTTCCGGTCTGTTGGTATATATTCTTCCTCCTAAATCTTCCCCAAGAGAACGTGAAGCACCATTTCTTTCTCCGGAAGGAAATTTTCAATTAGTAAAACGAGAACATGTCCATTCAGTGTCTGAAGCAAATTGCGAACCCTGAATGCTAATTAGCTCTTCGTATGACTTAGTAACATGTACTGTGCATGATGAATACCTCTCATCTGATCATTGTTATTTATAAGTCACTAAAAGTGTAATGTTACACGTTTCATATAATCACTTCTGTCTGGTGGGACAGTCATCTAAGGTAAAAGATCCCGTTGCTAAACACAAAGTTGTTCCGTAAACAATTCTGTTGAATACCATCCGATATGTTGTTTAATATGTGATCGTATACCTAGTATAACAGTTTTGCATCTATCTTGTGTGAAAGATCTATAAAAATGTCTGTGTGGGTTATTTTGATCCTCGGTTGTTTATTGAAGATGCTCCGCTCAGGAGCATTTGATGTTTTCTGCTCACGTCTCACTGCTCAAGAATTTCAGTGACTGAGTTGCTTTCTGTGTGCTTTATTAGCTACTCCGCTAGTTTCTTCATTGTGTCGTATAGTTTTCTAAACATGTGCATCCTTTGTGTTCTTGAGACCGCTTTTGATCCAAAGAAATTAACCGTATCATTTGAAATATTCGCACATTAAGCTACAGTCTCGACTCCTGTGTAACCCATTTAACCTAATGTGGTTAGAGCAGTAGTGGCTTACACCCAGTTAACTTGAAATTTGCACCGGGCACTTCAGACTATTAATATTTTTCACATTTAGTTCGATTTAACATCGCGACAGTAATAAAACCTTTGTTTTGATTAGCTTTCAATTTATTTAGGGGTATCTGTGTAATATCTAGTTCATAAACTACTAGTTGTTTTAACAGTTGCCTTTGGACGTTGAGGAACGGTGGCCATCTGACTCTTATTAAAATTCTTAGGTCAATCATGTTGAACAGAATGAAACAAAACTTCCAGAACATACTGTTGTGAAATACATATGTTCCATACACACGGGTTGAATAAACAACATGTAAAATATACATTATTTGTAGGCAGTTAGAATTATAATTGATGTGTGATAAGTTAACTGATGTTTTGTCAACACCTTGACATATATGTAGTATAGATTTCATCGTGTTTTATCTACGAGTTTAAAATAGTCATATAGTGATGTTGATTCTTAACCACACGGTCTTTGAAGCTGAGTGTATAATTACTGACAACAATACCATTCAACATGTAACACTAAGGGAAGGTCGGCAATCGTGAACGCGGAACATATAATCAAAATGAAATAGCTCGGTCATGCGGGTGCGGTCACTCAACATAACCTTCTTTTTGTATCAAGTGGATTGTAGGATCGTTGTATAGTTTGTTGTTAATACTCTTATAGTGATAAACTCAACCCTAAAATTGTCGACTTGTCATAATGTGACTACCTAACCTAGGAGATCATACGTGGAGGTCACATCATTGCCTACATTGACTCGTCGTATAGTAAGAACCAGTAAAACAGCCGTTAATATTTCAAGAAAACACGAATGAGCTTGAGATAGAATATGGTATTTAATGCGAATAAAGAGGTGATATACGGAATAACCACGCCTGTAAGCCTGAGATTTGCCATCCGAATAATTAAATGAATGTTCCCGCATTCACAGTTGTTGAGTTTCTCTTAGTGTTACATGTTGAAAGTGGATCCTTTCAATAATTATATGTTCGGCTTCGGAGTCTGCGTGGTTAGGAACTAATGTTACAACAATATTACTCGCTTTCCAGCCCAAGTGTGTTCTTCAGAAGTTCTAGAAGCCGTAGGATGAGTCAGTGTAGACAATAATGTGACTTTCACGTAGGATTTTATCCATTTAATTGCTTCACAATTTGATCCTGTTTACTTCAAACATATATCCCAATAAAACTCAATGCTCAGTATATACATATCCAGGAGCATTCGTGCTTGATGACTACATCATTAATGTATGAAATCTGACTTCTTTTATCAAACCATTAACGTTTGGAATCTTCTATTGCGGCGCTTACTATCTGTTGATGCCTTTGGAGTTTGATTTAACTTACACAATTCAACGAACTGTGAAGATGATCACATTTTACTTGGTCTTCAATACATATCATAGAAGCAATCAATAATCCAGAGTACTTTGATTACTTTAGAGGATTTGTTGAAAATATCTTTAGTTTTAGTGGCACAGATGTAGGCAAATATAGGTTTTATTATTCGATCTTCCTGTTATGTATTGACTGTTATATTCATCAAGTTCTGAGGTAGTATGATATACTTAGTATCTTTCTGTAATATGTAGACTTTTTTCTAATGGATACACATGCTTTAAATATAAAATATCTGTCATTTTTCCACCCAACGATGTTTGAACACAGCGCGTTTAAACTAATCAAAACGGTCCACTTTGTAATAGGCCAAAGAGCGGGTTAATCAGCTTGATTTTCTGTAACTGCGTGTTTATGTTTCAAATATGAGTCTTATACAATCATCGAACCATCAAATAAACTTTACACCTTGTGGTGAAGAAGTTTTATCATTCGCGGAGGAAAATGGCCGCCCCAAAGAAAGATGGACACCTCTTGGTGCAAACGCAAGTCCTGAACTTGGTTATCATGCGTTTGAAGAGAATCACATGGATAATGAATTTGACCATGAGTCTGAATTATCCCGCCTAGCCATAGAAAATGAACACCTTAACAGTTTGTTGATGGCTTTCACTTCTCACATTGCTCAGGTAATTTGTAAACAAATCATCTATTATGATAACTACTGGGTACAACTCTTCCTATATGTATAAGAGGAGTTTGACTTGGAAGTTATAGCGTTTTGGTCATTGTTTCGACATTTGTGTTTCGAAGATAAAGAGAATATTATTTAACGAGTGAATCTTGTTTTAACTATCCACCAAATGTGTTTGCCCCAGGTTTCGAGTCAAGATCTTGTTGTTAGTAATCTACACTATCGACGGTTTATTTCATTTTAACATGCTCATCTATAAAATGTGAGGTGTTCCTCAACAGTTAAAGCACTTGAATTTCAACCGTCGAGTCACAAGGTTTGACTTCACTTACCAATATTCGGTTAGGACAATCGAGTAGTAACAGGCTTCAGTAATAAGGATAGTAACTCAATTAGCATTTAGTAGTTCTCTCAGCTTGTCTCTCATTGGAGATTCAGCTTCTTATTGAAAGTGTTCACTCTTTGGGGTTGCTACCATATGTTCGCGTAGGGTGTTCTAATCATTAATTACTAGATAAAAAGAACGGAATTCCACTCTGAGTTTATTTGTTTACGCTTTGTAAATCTTTTTGTAGCGGCCTTATATATGTTTATTTCTAGGGGGGAGTGAGACTTGCGAAAATCTAAGTGATTAACATATACAGTACTAATATAAAGTCACTTCGCGTTCTACGATAAAATAAAAAGTATGGTTTTAGTCTCTACACTTATGTTGTTGCTCAAAGCTAAGTACACAAATCTGTACCTGGCAAATGATTTGCCAACATCTGAGAATTCGGAACGCTGAAATAAACCAGGTAGTCACCTATGACGTTTTTATTTTTTAATGTTGCATGTAGATAGAGGCTGTTCGTTTATCTCATTTAAAATGTTCAGGGAGGTATTGACAATTAGGTGAACTCAAATATAGCTTTAAGCACAACCGTATACTATTGGACGAATGGACAGAATTCTGGCTTAACCGAGAAATTAGTTTATAATAGCTCCCGTTTTTTCACACAATATTTCATGAACTCAAAATTGAACAAGAACTTTCTATTCTCATGTAAAACACGAAATTACCCAGCTAATAAGTTCAAGTTCAGTGTTACATATTAATGTGTGCTTTAGTACGAAACTATGACACAAAATTGCTGAAGTCAAGATTAAGGCAGATGTTTAGTGATCAAATAAGATCAAGATTCTTGAGTACTGTGAAGTTAAGTTTTATAGATGAATAAACCAGTTTCTTAGATGAGCAAACATCCTACTCACGTCAAATATTTATGTCACTTCGAGTTCAACCTTCTAATTTATCGTACATTCATCAAAAAATATCCCTCACCGCTAAGACAAATACTGTATGAGCTATAGCTTATAAATATTTCCACTTTCTCAAAATGTTCTACAGCTTCTTAAAAGAAAGTGACATTTGTATGTTCATTTCAGAACATTTTTGTTTCTCTTGTACCTGCAAATCCGTTCACTACTGAATCATCTATTTATTTGATCTCTCAGTATTTAATATGGGTTATACAACATTGATTGATTTGATGGGATTGTTCTTTGATGAGACATTATTAGTATTCTGAAAAGTAACTTTAAGTTCGTATATGAATAAAAAACACAAAGTATATATTTTGATGACACCATGGATATTGGTTACATTATTCTTGGCAATGGGTTACAGCAAGTGCACCTTAGCCGAACTTTCAGGTGAAAAACGTTCTATTCTCATTGGAGGAAAAAGTTTGAAAATATCCAACTAACGTCTTCTAGATTTGGAAGGAGTATTTTTGTGGAAAATATGTTTTTGAGCCTTTCAGTAAACAGAAATTCAATCCTTCGTGATTACTTGTTTCACCGTCTTAACTTAGTTCATGTATTTTCCCAACATTGTCTGTGGTTTAAGATTTTATGTATTTATATCAATTTGATCTATAATATATGAAATATCTACGTTACGTTTTTAATGAATGGAAGGTTATCCACAAATCTACTGAGAAAATCTAACCGTTGGTACTGAAAGTCTTTTCATTAAATCCATGATTTCTGCATGGTGTTAATCAATAACTGACAATCTTCATGTCGAGTATATCATTACAAGCCACAGTAAAATTAACATATATTCTCATTTTACAGGTGCAATTTCGTCTAGGGCAAGTAATAAACGCTGAGTCTGATAGCAGAGAGCTCATGCTTAAATCGCTCGAGGAATTCGCTTCCAGAGGAATCCCTGACATGCAATCACTGGCGGAACAATGCAGTAAAGTTAGTATCTTGGTCTGTTTGAAGCTATTTTATATTTTTTGGTACACCCAAAGTTGGGAGCATCATAAAATTGTACGTGTACGTCTGCAGTTTGGGGATGAGAATAGTTTATTTACATGACATTTGGCCTCTGACTGCGAGACATTTAGGCGTCGTATAGAATGAAAGTTTTGTTACTTGATTTAACTTTATGTGTTGGTGAAAATCCTTTTGAGTGCTGATAGAAAAAGGGTTTTTCGGTAGTCTTCAAATACTGGGAGTAGTTCATCGTTGTTACCATTAGGTTGTTAAGTTCTGATGATTTTGTCTTTTACGACATTAGTGATTTTGTTTTGATTTTGATTTTTACATAGCTATTACACGTTATGAACATTAAATATGATGGAATTATAAAAGCTTTTGTGACTCACTTTGCTTTGACAGTATTTGCTGGATATTTTAAAATGTCTCTTTAAAAAGCACTTTTATGGCTTATGCTGAATTGTGCTAAGATTTTGTCACCCCACGTGAATCATCTTGAACTCCAGTCACGAATGAGTTATCACACAACAGACGTAAGTTTTATGAAGCGAGAAAACACGAAATGCTATTTTCCCATTGTTGTTATTGCTTCTACCAATGCTTTTAGAAAGTATTTTTTATTACACCACTACTATTCTAAATGTCATTCGCGCGTCAAAAAGTATTATTATTAAACTTTATTTCACAAAACTTCTAGAAACTCTAAAAGACTGGGAGACAACTGATAAAGTTTAGTTGATGTTATTTGGAAGCAATGGCTACTTTTGAGACTGAATCCTCACTTAGATCAAGAAGAGCTTCATCGTTTTAATCCCAAATACAACTTGACAAGCAAATTATATGAAATATTTTAATTCCTTGATAATGTTTTTGAATAGTTAACCATATCTATAGGCTGTTAGTCGATGTTTCTAAAGATTTGTATTTTAATAATGGGTATATATATATATATCAGTGTATGTTTATAAATTTAGTTATCTTCAGAATCCCAAGCATGTACTTCAAGTTTAAATGGACGACCTCATAAAATGATTGAACAGCTGAAAAGACATCTTGATGACCTGGAAAGATTCGCTTATGAGGTAATTTTTTGTTGTTCTAAGAACAACCATTTCTTAATATATACTTCTGATGTTCTTAGTAGTTTGAACATCAACATTATTTTATCTTTTATGTCCGAAATCCTTTGATTCATATTTTACTTAACAATTTAAATGGTTCTTAGGTATTTGAAGTTTAATTGCTGCCGTTAAAATGAACTTCCTTTTAATTGTATGGTAATAATAAGTTCTTTTGTCCGAATAATTTAGTATTCATAATCTCTATGAGTTTGAAAAAAACTTAAGTTTTGTTTCTTTACTCGTATGATCGATGAATTTTGATCAACACACCTTTGTTCCTTTACAAATTTAACTTTTTTGGTAATTTGACTTATTCATATTTTGTTAATTAACTAAATAAGTACTTATTAGTGTGAATTAAGAAGTTGTAGCATCAGATTAAAGTATTCTGTGATATTTTTATGAACTCTATAAAATCGTATTCCTTGTCATATATTAACAACAAGCATGCAGGCAAGCCAGCTAAGTAAGTATTTAATATAAAATTTAAAGATGATTGTATTAAAATGTTATTTCTGTCTTAATATGTCAGGCGATTCTGGGTTACTCAGAAAAGTACAGATATTTGTAGTTGAAGATTTAACATTCCATCCTATACTTTACCTATATCAATTCATCTGTCTACAAACTGGCCAGTACTGGTGGGTAATAATTCGATAACATACTAATGAAAATACTTAAAGTGAATCTAACCTTAACGAATCCTCAAGAGTTTCATTATTAAACAACTATTGGTTAAATGAGGTAATAACTAGTTAGTTTAGTTTTATTTTGAGAACATTAGACTGGAAATACCAGTCAACGATTGCATTTATCGAACTTTGATTCTTGACAATCAATATTTAGTTATGCTACTTAGATAAACGTAATTTGACATATAATCTGTTCGTACTAGCAATGATGGTTTTGTGGCTATTACCTATATAAGATATTTCATTTTAGTTCTAACCGTTACCGCTACCTTGACGTGGTGGTCGGGTTTTGCCTTTCTTAGTTAATCATTCGAGCTATAGTGGCTGGAACAATCATTCCTTAAGGTCCTACCATGTCAGATAGGCTGGTTGAAGAACGATGAGACTAAAAGCAGCAAACTCAAAGTCCGAGGGCAAAGTCGTACTGCTGACTGTATGGAGGTGTGACAGCAGTAATGTATTTCTCTCAGACAACCAAAATAACAGCGATGCTGCCTTCCCACAAGGTGGGGTGGGGTTAAAAAAGGTCTACCATAAAAAATGCACACCTCACCAACGTAAGAATGTATCGTCACTAGACTCGATTCCCACGACTATCACGTTAAACGTCATTTAACTTATGACGTAAGTTAATTTATCATTTTATAAATAACCTCTTAATTGAATAAATATTCGCTTTAGTAAGCTCTGGTTTTGAATATTTATTTAATTAATAATATACATAAGATAAAGTTTACTGCTTTCTTGAAAACGTTAAGTTGCGTCTTATTCAACTCACGGATTCAAAATAAATTTAAAGTACTTCACTTTAATATTTCACTGTATTATTACTTCGTTTATACTAAGTTCAACAGTAATATACTATTAAAATTCACTACTTAGCTTACGAATATGATTACGTTAAATGTGAAATATTTTAACATTCAAGTTTTACAGTACATTTTTTCTCAATACAATTGTATTTTTAATAAATTAGTTGCCTCATAATTAATATAAAGTGGACAATAATAATTTTTAAATTTCTTTTATTAATAAATAAAATTTAATTGTCTGTATAATACATGAAACGATTTATTTTCTTTTCTTATAATAAGAATAACATCTACATTCATTCATTTATTTATTCATATAGAAAGTTCATTCATAAAATTTTATCTACAATTTCATTGGTTATTTTCATCTATTGATTTTTACCTTACGTTTCATTTATTTGTAAATAACCATAGATATTTTCATAACGCCCACGCATTTATAGCTTTTATAAATTTCCTACAAGTATTATACTAATTCATTTCATGTTCGTTTTTCCCACAACTGGTCTCATCTATTTGATAATAATCGATAATAGATAATCCTTGTTTAATTATCACAAAATAAAAGATTTGAATATTATGAATTTTAACTATTAATCAATGAGTAGTGTTTAAGAATAATCATCAAAAATAGATGAGTGATGATGAATAAATTAACCCTGTTAACTGATTATAAACAATTACCATTATGAACAAGAATAACTTAAGTTTAGAAAAAGTGTTGTTCACTTCTTATATAAACTAGCTTATAACAAAGATATCACATCTTGGATTTTTATGAAATATAAAATAGTCGAACATCATAAGGTGCATTTTGAATTGTACTATCTGTTTACTCCTTTATCCTCTTTTATCTTCTGTTATGTAACAGTTTTAAAAGTGTGTTTATATTTCAATTTAAACAAAACATTTTATCCATTATTATAAAACAAACTATCACTGGAGTTTCAAGTACATAGAACCACTTTAATATATAGAGAAGAATGTAGACTTCCGCTTTGTTCTACTTATTGCGATTCTCTTCACGTAAAGTATATTTCCAAAGATGCTTCCGAAAAAATATGTCATGTGGTTACATTTGAAGATTGAAATCCATATAAAGGACAACTTGGACAGATTTAAGTTGTTGGGCAAAAATAGACAATCGACAAAATCAGCAAATCTACTGAAGTTTGAACAATAAAACAACTATATTCTGACTCATTCAGTGAGCGGTATTGTGAGATTTACTACAGTGTAAACATGTGATCTTCAACCTGTGATTATAGTCACATTTAGAATTGGAAACTAAGTTGCGATAAATACTCTGTGCTGGTCTATTTTGAGTGGTTTACGAATTACTGATGGTTAAAATTAAATTATCTTACTGTTTAAAAATACCTACTAGCAAATAAATAACTTTTATAACACAATGGTTTTAAATTTTATATGGTGATTAGGATTTTATGCTCCGCTTAACAAGACATTTATCAAATAACAAAATGATAATATATATACATACAAACGAAGACGTACAGCAGGATAAGGGATATTTATAATATTTATAACAATAGAAGGATACTTTAGGAAACGATCGGAAAGTTTTTTGTTATGTCACACAGTGTCCTGAGTCTGTGGAGATTTCTGGGAATTCTCACTAGAGTCGCTTCAAATTTTGTTGCCTTCTCCAGTACCAAAGGAAGTTTTATCGGTTTATTCATAAAGTTCACTGGATCGCCTCAAACTATACAAATTTAATGTAAATTTTAGGAATTTCTCTAGTCATTGGAAATTTTGACGAGAAACTTCAAAGAAATGGAAACTTTATATTGTTTTATCGCATTTCCCATAAGTTTTCACAAGGGTTTTAGTAAGGTCTCCCTTAAATTTCCAGAAAATCGGTCCAATTTCTGCAAATTTGTAAATTTGGACTTTTATCTTGTATGTGACGTTACTGTATGTGGAGAAGTGAAAAGAAAAAGAAAACCTGATTAATTCTGGACTTTATTTAATAAATGTTTTAATGATCGTTTAAGCCATTTGGCTTTAATTTATCTTATATTTCACTATGAATTTTACGATGCAAAGTCCAGTTCATTTAATTATTTTTACACTTTTCTATTTACATTTAATATCGGTGAAATTCTTGATATCGAAGCATTTCAAAACACCTTACGTCAAAACGATTATACTTCTAGACATATTTGTTTGTTATGCAAAGGTGTCCACTACTTTCGGACTTGTGTATTTCCATCTCAACAGCAAAACAAAGTTTCGGATTATTTTTTATTATTTTATACATCGGAGTGTTCATCACACTCCAACAGTGATAACAGAAATTTCAGTCATAACAGCCTTAAATGTATCGTAACACTACTAACATCCATTTGAGTACTTTTCAAGAGATAATAGTTGGAGCACGCACTTAAATTAACAAAAGTTAATTTTATTTTGATCTCCTTAGACGTAGCAATAAATAGTAGAGGAAAGGAGTCGGTTTGTACTAGTGTTTAACGAAGAATTTATTAATGATCAAAAATGCATTGTATTCTGTACAGAACAGTAAACATCAGCCCTCATTGACCCTCGTAATTAACCATAAATGCCTATTTGATTATCTAAATAAATTCAATTTGTAGTCATACATCTTTCTCAGTTATTCAAACACTTAGTTAACACTCAAATACCTTTTAAGTGGGCTTATTTAAAGTTTATACAATTTCAAAATAATTCACCCTTAGTTACACTTGGGCGTTATTCTTGAAACTGTAAATAGGAATAACAATCCACTGTAATTCTGTTACACAGTGAAACAAATTGAATATAGTGATGTTTCTACAAATGAATTTTTGTGAGGTCGTTCAATTTTACTTTATTAATTCCGGTCGACAACACAACGACTCAAGATTCTTTTGATGAATATTCCACACTTGTACTTAGGATTAATATTCACTACTTCTTTTAACAACTAATAATGATCTATTAAATCTCGCAAAATTATTTCCAGATTTCACTTTTGACTACTCGTTGAATGATTTGTAAGTAGCATCCAACATTTGTAATGTTATATAAGAGTATGCGAATATAGTTCCCATTCGTTTCATCTAACAAAATCAATTCTTTTTATTTTCCTCTTTATGTGAGTTATTTTGTGTTAATAAGAATGAGCTATTTTAATGGTTCTTTTTGAGAACAAAATTTCTGATAGCAAAGTTGTTAGTCACGGCAAGAATGTAAGGAGCACACGGAATTCCAGTTGCAGCTACACAGAAACCGTTTCGAATAATTCTGAAATGTCATTTTAAGTTGCGAACTTTAGTGACTTTTCGTTATTGATCACCGATATCATTCGGTATTTATTGTTCGGTGAATTTTCAGATGAAAATTAAAGTTTCGATAATGATACTATAATGCAGAAAATTATTTTTTTGTAATAAGATTATTTTGTTTGCTAAAAAGATGCTTGTCTAAATCAATATTATTTAATGTATTATTCCTGTTGCTTTGTCTTCTTGAAGACTGGTGAACAAAGTGAACCACCAACTCAGGCTATCCTAGAAAAGCAGCGTTTAGTACTAGAAGGTCTACGAGAGAAACTTGAATTGAATATTTCCAATGTGGATAAACTTCCAGCTGCTGAACTGCAACAAGTTGTAGACAAGGCTGTCAATCAAGTGAGTTCGATGATCATCTATCAGTTATTTCGTAATGAAATGTCTTTGGAATTATTATTCAAGCATATAATTTAATGTGAAAAAAATAACGGAAAAATAATTAAACTAATTTTATTACAACAACAAAAGCTGGTGTTAATCTAATGGAATATTTTGTTGTTAACCGTTAGGTATTTTGATATCTACAAACAGTTCGAAATTTATTTTTTTATAACTAGTAGTATGTACCAGTAAAAAAATAGTCACAGTTTTAAGGACAACTCACAGAATTCACAACCTTATTTTCCAACAATAGAGACGTTACTAGTCAGCTGCTCAGGTTATAACTACATACTGTCTTAGTTATGTAAAGGTGACAAACCGACCATATTTTAAATTCTTAAAGCTGATCCGAATATAGAAAACCTACTAATATTGATTGGAGGATTTAAAAATGGAAGTTGTAAATGTGGATAAATATTATTCACTGACTAGAATTTTATGAAAGTGTTTATCAAGTAATTTCATATATAGATCAGCAGTCGGCAATTTAATTAGTTAACTTGTTGAAAAGATTCATAAAGTTAACTATATATGATATCAGGCTAAAACCTCAATCTCATTTATATTAATCTTTAAAAAATTTTTCAAAGTTCTAAATTCAAATCAAACCTAATGACATCGGGAAGAAAATTCGTAGCGTATGGAGTTTTGTGGAGATTGTTTAGTTTGTAGTGTCAAACACTTGAAAACGTATCACTTTACTCGGTTACGTTTGGAATGTTTTTAGAAGCATTCATTGTCTCAAAACCTTTATTCTTTAGGCGTGTATTTGAAAATCTGATTAAAAGATATATACAACGCGTCTTAAAAGTGAATAATCGTTAAAATTTATTAAACTACTTCCAGTAATCTGTATTGTTTCTTTCATCAGATCGCTTTAAATTGAAATTTCAAAACCCTAGTCAACTATTATTTTACGGATATCGTAGGAATAATTCACCCATTTTTCTTGTAGCAACTTACTGCGGCATTAGAGTAACAGTTTTTCCTTTTAAATCCAGTTTTTAAATCCTGTAAAAGTTAACGAAAAACTTGTGGAACAGTTGAAAACTCAAGTGAATGATTTAGAACGGTTTATTGATTTTCTTCACGGTAAGCTATAAGACGTTTCTTTATTGTTTCACTTATTTAAATTTTGGTTTTTTTAGTCATGGAGGTGTTATAAAAAGAATTTTTGCCTGAAAATATGCCAATTTATTTCACGCTAGTTCGCTTGAATCTTACTTAATAGTTCTTTAGTACCCTTTAGTTATACATATTGATGTGAACAAAGCACCGTAACTTTAGAAAATAACTAATTTTTTGATAGTTACTGACTATAACTGCAACTAATCTACTGGTTTACTTAATTCAACCACTTTCCATATCGTTAATTGCTTTTATCAGTCTCCTTGGATAAAAATCCAGAGAGCATCAATTTTCTACTGATTATTTTTACGCATTTTGAATCTTGTGTTTGACATAAGTTCACTACAAAGTACTGGCAAAAATATTGGAATATTCTTATAATCGCAAATCTACCATACAGTTGTCATATTCTGACGATCCAACTATAATACCAGGCAGGAGCATCTTTGATACATTTTTCAATGTATGACTTTACCTAGATATATTTCAGGTTCATCTGTAGGCATTTCACGAAAGTTATGAACGCATATCTTCAGAAGGCTTCTTTATGTTCAACTTTGAGGCGAAGAAACTGTTGGCTCACTAATGATTTAGTCGTAACGACATCATTCATAAAGCACAAAATTTGATGAAATTCCACGGTAATTTTTAAATTGTCGAAAGATGTACTCAAGTCTATTCAAAACTGTTTCTGTATTACTATTTTTTTATACTTTCTACAACTACAAATTTGTTTTCTATTTGAGTCAACCTGTGATGTAAACTACGAATATTTCACAATCTTAACGAATCCTTATACTGATATTAGCGATTGCGTCTAGATTTGTCAAGTGATTTATTTGAAATAACATTTTTTTAAGCGCTTATTTCAATTAGGACACTTACAGATTGTAAAATGACTCAAAACATTGGTAACACTACTGTGTAGTATCAAGTGAAAAAGTGTTTGTTTACTGATTTGAGGGAAACAATAACTGGATTATGTACATGACTATATTCCTTTTTAGTGTACTAACAGGCATTTTATTCTTATCTTTTTACTGAAATTTGGGTTGAGTTTCACTATACTACAGGAAATATGACAGTTTTTTCGGTGGATATTTTCCTGGTTCTTTTTTATTTTTTATCTGATGATGTGTATTACTGACAAACAACTGTGCCAAGTTGCTCACACTGACACAATCAATCAGTTGTTCTTGGCTAATCGCCAACAAAATTCATGTTACACTAATAGTGTTGTTGCTTTTATTCTTATGTTATTAGCAAATAATATAGCATGTTTAGGCATGAAACTTTTATTTTGTAATAAAATACAAATCAATTGATACATTTAAATGTTGCAAGCAAAAAAACATTAATCGCTAAGTTAACTAGTTTTTCGTAGTCATTAAAAACGTTCGTATAATATGTGGTCAGTATATGTTTTATTTTGTCAAGAATGAGGAAAAGTTCACATTTAACTTGTATGAAATTAACTATATAGAACAGAAAATCTACTTATCGATTAAAGTCAGTTGGCATGTTCAGAGATGTATCTGGCTTATAATTTTGTGTACAACTATTTTTGAAGCTTTCTTAACCTGAAATAACTTTTGACCACTAAAAAAATAATGCGTTGAAGTATTGTGACACTGAAATATACTACGTAAGTAACTATGCATAAAACAAGTGACCTGTATGAAGAGATGGTAGAATAAACCATCTCAACAATCTGTAACTTACATTTAATATGCTAAATCTTCCTGCTTCCATTTCAAATTTATGGTTCTAGCCTGCATCATTCTCTTGCTTCATAACATATAAACTCGTATAATTCAGAATACCGTAACAGAAACAATAATAAAACAAACGCGATGTGGATATGTACGTCTTTTAGTAAATATCTTTTTCTGTTGACACGCGTTTGAGTCGTCAAAACTGGTGTATGGGTAAATCCATCTGACGAGTCACAAACGGGGCAAAACACAGTTCTTGAATTTCAGTGCTAGCCACAGTCCAACGTTTCTAACAACAAAACCAACTGCCTATACTGAGATTATCCGTACAGAATAAAAATACATGTCGACATATAATGATCGAAATTCAGTCCTAAATATCAGCCTCAGGACAATTCGAACATTTGCTGACAGTTAGGGAAAGAAGCTTGTTTATAATTAGTTTTACAGAATTTAACAATTTTACTAAGGATCGTATAACAATGTTAATTATAACTTATTTTTTTAATGAATTAAGGGGAAATCACGTAGACATTTCACTGGAAAGATAACTTGTTAAGTTATTATGAATTATTTTTATTATTACGCTCAATGAAATATCCCGATCCAATAATTGGATAATTAACTTTGAATAGATAAATTAATAAAAATAAAAAGACTAGTTAAAATTTAAAGAAAGTTAAAAATTAAAGAAAAGTCAAACTTTAACAACTTTTAATCTGAATTACTACTAAATCGTTTATTTCTGAAAATGAATTTGTTCATAGAATTTGATCGTATGCACGTAATTTATTCTGACTTTCATTATAATAACTAATAAGTTATGTAAGTGAATATAAATTTATCGTATATAAATACACGGTTCAAAACGTAAGAATATTTGATGAAAATATGAAAATCTTTTCTATTTTTAACCTAAGCATGGTTTAAAGCATCTACTGTGCCAAGTCATTTTACTACTTTTAGAATTTATCTTCAAAACAATGTTAGTTGATCATGTTTCAGTTGAAATAATGTTAGCTTAAGAAACTAATTGAGCGTAAAAAATATCACTTACGCCTAACAAGTTAAATGAATAGCTAGGATTACAGCTATTTTGAAGAATTAACAAACAAACGAATCAATGCAAATTTATCCAACAGTAAGATCAAAGGTTTAATAAAGGAGTTCATAGTCTTATAAGATCATTTAAGTAGTTTGAACAAATGTATTATGTAGTAACTAGTGCTCATGGGTTCTTGTTATTTAACATGTCATTTAATTTCGATGCTTCAGGATATGACAAAACATTTATCTAGTTGGACATAACTGTAGACTGATAGTGTATTAACAAGTGGAAAAAACCATTTACTCGGCACGTTTTTATACTGATTTTGTCTTCATTTTTTAACAAGAATCGATTAAATTATGAAGTGAATCATCATAAGTACCTTCGCATATGGTAATAAGACTTTATGCGGGTGAATAGTTATCTAAGGTTATTCTAGAAAATCATAATATTGTCAGTACCTAAATGTGTGTATGCATGTAACTATGCTGTGTTACCGTATTCAGTGCTGGTCTCCCATGTGTCAACCACTTTTTGACTGATAATGGGAAATAAAAGTTTTTGAATATATATATCATACTCCAGAACCTTTTACTATGATTACTACTCGTTGATCTTTAATTTCTTATTCAATTTCTTCTAACAATATTATTTACGAGACCTTCTGATTCTCCATATATGTACTTTGGCTGAGATCAGTTTTATTTTTGTTTATTTCTTATCTTACATTTTGTATGATGGAGGCTATTAATTTAAGCACTTACCTGCCTTCATTTGGTTGTGTCATTACAACCCAATTATGTGTGAACATTAGACCAATTATACTCGGAGTGAAATCAATTTCTAATGATTTAGTAACCTACTGACCTTCTTCTTGTTGTTTTATAATGTCAAACAAGTGTTGTGAAGTTTTACAATGTAAATAATAAGTTTTTTAAATGCTTAGTGTTTTTCTAAGGTCATTGAAATACGTATTGGTCGTATGTTTCAAACTGAGTAGAAAGGACTTTTATTTTTTCCTCAGTTTTCAATAGTTGTTTAGCTGAAATCATTTCGTAATTTAAGTTATCCTTGATTTATTAATCATTCCCTAATGCGATTACCAATTCTGCTTTACTCATTTCTCAATTATGTTAAGTCCTGTCACTGCCTTCAATTGTGCCATTATTTGATCACGCTACCAGTTGAAACAAAATATTGTCAAGTAATTATTTCATTGTATTATGTGCTTTTTAAAGTCGAAATTAGATTCAACATTCTTCGAAATCATTATGGGAAGTTACTCCTCAATTATAGGTACTCATTTCCTTTACTAATCAACAATAACCTACAATTTATGATTATTCTTGGTTTATTGAGCTAACTCATTGATACCTGAATCCAGTAAATGAGTTGTGCAAAAAGTACTAATACTATATGAGATATCTGAGAAGTATGTGTTAAGTTAGTTAATATTGGTTAGGGATAACATCATGGTGCTCATTAGGTTGAAGTTATTACTACTTTGTAAAGATAATTTGTATAACAACCCAGTTGCAGTGTCATGAGATAAAAATTAAACGAAACGTGTGTCCTGAATTCCACTGCTAGCTACTGTCAATCTGTTATTAAAGCGTGTGATCAAATTTCTATGTTGGGGTAATCCTCTGAGGATATACAACACAGACTGATCAACAAGAAAAAACAAATCCTCGTAAATATGATTCAGTATGGTCTAAAGTAATTAGTTTTATTACTAAACTATCGACCGTTGCATAATAATGATAAAAATGCGTACATTCTAGTGAACAATACATTTTTGTTATTATCCACTCATTTTCAATAGTTTTGAATGAATTCATATCACCAATCAATAATTTCTCTTTTATATCATTCGATAAGTTTAAGGTTTCTCATATGAATATTTGTTAGTCTGCTTTAACGCTTAGTACGGTGATGAAAATTTGATGGATTGCCGAATATTAGATTTTGTTTATACAGATAAGGCTTACATAGAAGATATAGCCAAGTTATGACAGCTTACTAATCAACAATCTTGAATATTGTTAATAGAATTACAGATCACTTTTTTACTCATTTAAATAAAGACATGTATCAACTAATAAATTCGGAAAATTTACACAATCAGAAGTCACTGTGTACAAAAATAATTGATTGTGACAAATTTTCTTTGAATTACAGGAATTTATCAATGATACTAAACCGTAACTATCAAACTTAGTTTATCAAGCCTACTTAGTTTACACCAAACATTATAGTTATTTTATAATGAGAAAGATTGAAAGTCCGTAGCAAGTAGTATCTGTTTACAATCCTTCTTCTACTGACCTACACATTATTATTCTAAGTACTGGTTAGTTGAGTGAAAGGAAATTATTTTGCGAAATAGTTAATTATTTATGTATTGAATAGTTCTCTTTTGTAATTTTTCAACTTATTACTTTTCATCAATATAAAAACCCAAGCCAGTTTGAGCACTGCATTATTTCATTGTTATAAAATATTATCATATTATTCTTGTCAATCTATTATCTTTTCACTTAGGCTCTGGTGCATGCAGTGATATTTTAGCTAAAGCATTAGCTGATTTCAAGCGTACACATCAACAGTTATCAACCAATAATGAAACACCATCGTGTTGTTATCATTCTATTAGATCACATACACAAAATAATGATAATATTGATGACAATGATCTAGACAATAGTAGTGTATTTTCATCACATATCCATCCTGGTGTACAATTAGGACATAGTCGTCATCTTCATTCAGATTATCAGCATAGTCATACAAATGATTATAATATTGATGGTACTGATGCCTATTTAGAGGTATCTCTCTATTTGTGTGTTTAGTTTGAATTGATGTTGTTTCCAATTTTCGAAGTTAACATTAATCAAGTTTGTGTTTGATCTAGTTGAATCTGAATTTATTTTTGAGATTTTGACTCATTAGCTGACTGAAAGTGTTGATTTAAGAATAATGTATGAGATACTTAATAGATATTAACTTTTAGTCTATACATACTGAATATAATGTTCTCAAAATCATAATTTTGATAAAAAAAAATCGTTTGAAAATCCTCATCATCTTTTCAATAAATTGTCTTCGGGTTCTACAATTATGTATCCAGATTAATAATTCAAAAAGTGCCCAGATTTAAGGCAAAGTACACTTTGAAGTTATAACATGTGAATTTAGGTTTGTTAATCAAAGTAAAATTTTCAATGCTGAGATGACTAATATGCTATGTTAACTTGAATCCGCTTATACGTTAAATGAAATTATCGGGTTTATAATCAAAATGAATATGGATCAGATTGTATGAGTGATATAATAGTGTAATTACAAAACGACCAAGTGTTTAGTGAAAGACTATATCGTGTCAGAATTTGTCTACAGGTCGTTTAATAATTCAGGGTATAGGTATAATGTTTATGTGTTCATGTAAATACTTGTTCTATGTATTATTGCTTTGTGTGTATATGCGTGCAGTGTTTTATCAGTTGATAACTGTTTCTTCACTTTTTCTCAAGTCTAATGTTGTATGGATGTTATTTTAACTGTTGTTTTTTCGTCTTCTAGTGCTTTGTTTATTTGTTTCATGTGCTTCAAATAATAGTGCTCGCTTAACCATACGTGTTAGTTTGAATTGTCTGTCAAGATGAAAAAATAAACTTTATTCACGTCCCTAACCTTTTTACTTTTTTGTTTTTTAGGATATGACTACTACCGAAGAACAAGAATTAAGACGTGGAGATAATAGAAAACGTGATGTCAGGGTAAACTTATAAAAGACTTGTTGTGTATTTACAATTATTAGTAAGGGTTGTTAATATTCAGGACTAGATGTTGTAAAGTGAAAATTTGAAATTAATCCAACTGTATTTGGAAATTATAGAAACGTGATACTTTGTGCAATAATCACTGTGTATCATTAGCTAAAAGAAAACAATTATAATTGTCTTAACCGGAACACTTTATAAGAACTTTCGTCTAAATTTGAACGAATAGTTTCACAGTAGTTGAACACGGAGTTAATGTAAGATATGAAGGAGAGAATCTAAAATTACAAAAGATTTCAGAGATTGAACTTTAAAAATCCAACATTTCGCTTAGCAAACATTACCACAGATCTCAATTTCGACATGCCTGATTAATTTAGTACTTTGTCTCACTAACAATCAAATTCCATCTTGCATAGTGCTTAGTATCATATAATATGTATGCATCTTTGGTTTGTTTCAGAAATCTCGATTCACTATCATTAACCTTATTCAACGAGCTATCACCCTTCTCAACCTGTTTGCAGCAAGTCAATTGGGTCAAGATCCCGATACATTACTGACAAAATTCAACATAAATAAACATTCTACTCATAAAGGTCAGAAATATTGTGTCGTGTTGAATTTGTTTAACTTTGTGGTTAAATGTTTGTTAACACAGTTAGTTGGTAAAACATCAACTTACTGTAACTTTTACAAATGTAAGGCGATACACTTGCGTAATTTCTAAATAGATAATAATAATCGTTATAATAATGTATTAAATATGTGATAAATAATCATTCAATGCTCAGCCCGTTTTGATCTTTTCACAAAACCCTGATGATTAGTTTTGACAGAGAACTGCTTGACATGCAATTCAGTTGTCTACGTGCCAAAAGTCAAATAAGATATCAGTTGATATATTCAGTTCATCACTATGTCTAAAAGACTATCCAAAGTTAACTAAACATAATCTACTTGATGCCAAATAATTATCTTTTGGTAAATGTCTTATTGCGAAAGAATATTGTCATGTGATAACGTGATGGTTATTATTTTTTAACGACTTTCCAACCATTCAATTTTGCAGAGAAATTTATTTTGAAAAAAATAGCTGAAGTTATGTTTTCAGGGTAATTTATTCAAATAAATATAACTAACTTTGTATACCCGTTGAAAAATAATATTATAGTGCTCAAGTAAGGTGAGACAAACATTGGCCAAATTTTTTATCACTGTTTCAACAAACTAATAGAAGTGTCTAATTCATGTTTATACATGAACGATAATAAAACTGGTTCACATTTAGATTAGTGATGATACACAAAAAAGGATGATTGATCTGTTCGTGACGGAACTTAACAAAAATGGCCGTATCAGAGATCTGTGGTTTACATCACTAGTACTATCGACTTCATTTTCACGCCTTTGTACGACATTATGTGCTTAAACAGTGCTTTTGATGTAACAGTTTACTATCTTAAATGTAGTAAAACGAATAAGTGAGCAGTGTTTTGACTTTCTACACCATAAATTTGGATAAGTCAATTAGTTTGTAAAGTGGTACTGTCCAGTGACAACCAAAATTCAAGGTAATAGCTAGGGTAAGTTTAGATTCGAAACGATTCTAGCCAAACAATAAAGTATTTAAGTTTAATCCGTTTACCTCTTTGGATTTTAAACACCTTATCGATGCTGTGTTTCCAGTTTTGACGTAACCTTTCCGTCTATTTTAATACTTCTCAAGTCCCGCCTACTTCATATTTACTTGGGGTTTGTAAATTCAAAACATCAGTTGACGAATTTCTCTGAGAGGTTTTACGTAGTTTTATCAGTCAGGATGTCAGTAATTAACCCAATTTTAGTGAGTACTGCTGGTTATATATGAAGTACGAAGTCAGAAAACAGTCTTGACTTCGTAGTGTGTATATAAATATGTTGTTCTAAAACAAATAAATATGATTTTTAGTGCGAAAGTGCGTTTCGTTCCACAGAAGGAAGAATGGTATATTTAAAGTACCACGTAAATCTAAAAAAAGGCACAAGGCGCCATTTTGAAAAAAATGTGCAAGAAAATAATAGTTACTTGCTAGTAGTATAATTAGATAACATAAATATTATATTTATTGAGCGGTATTTCATGGTTTTTCTGGATATCTTGAGAAATAATTTCGTAATGAAAACTATTTTCCAAAAATGAGAAAATTACCAAATAAACTATCTCAACTATCATAAATCATATGATCAATAGTGAGTAGGTTTGAATTTTACGATTTTATTATTATTTCTAATAACATCGATTGGATTCCGATGTCAACAAGACTTTTTTAGTGATCTGCCGTTCAATCGATACGTTATCGTTAAAAGAAGATTAACCAGTCAATGGTCATTTTACGAAAGTGTCCATTATAAGTAGTATTCTACATATTCCCTTTCTCGAAATAAATCACTATACCATTGTCTCGGAAATTTTGTTTATTTTCAGTTGACAAATCAAATTCATCTACCGTAGAGAAAGCCAAAACACAACACTGGGGAACAATTCGAGCTCGTCTTGAAATTGCTATAAATATGGTTCAAGAAAAAGTAGTTACTCTTAACACTTATAAACTAGGCAAAACATCAGCAGTCAATTTATACCCTACATATCATACAATGCCAAATATGATTCACTCATCTACAACACAGTCGGAAACTCGTAATACTGTTCCGTCTGGACGTGAAAGTCCAGATGGGAAAGCTAGTATGCCCACATATGATAGTACAGTTAAATCCTATGCATCACTACGTAAAGGTTTTAGTCAGAATGAAGTTCCCGGTACTCAAATTGCTTTACCTGTGCAGAATTTACATGATGCCAGTTTACGTGCACTATTATATGGTGGAAGACCAGATAGAATATTTTCAAATTCAACTTTGTATAACGATAAAAATGAACTCACTTCATGCACAGGAGATATGGATGACACAGAAAGCAGCTCATGTGAGACATCAGAGGTTAGTGTATTTCCAATGTTATCTCTGACAGCAAACTTTAACTAAGAAGTGTAATGTAAGAAAAAGCAACAACAGGTTGTTTTCTTGGCTTGAATTGGCAGGAAAGGAGATGCATAACCTCTATCTAGTCCTATTGTCGATTAGTTTACTTATATTATCAGTACGACCGGTAACCTATTTACCGACTTACACGTCGACCAATCAACAATAACCAAGGCGTTAATGCTTATTGTTCCTCGAGTCCATTCTATCCCAGTAGCCTATCAGAAGGCTAAGGTAGAAAGCGGATCAGTTCTATTTCATTAAATTCAATTATAACTCAAGCCCATAGAACAATATATGAAGCAAAATCTTGAACACACATTAACACAACTAAGAAATTACAATAATCGTATAAGCATTCCATGAATGGAAGAGAACTGAATAACAGGTCCGAAATAAATTGAAAATGGTGTAAGAAATGTTCAACATATAACATTTTACGTATCACAAAAATGCTTACAAGCATGGATAATGCACGACAAAGAAGGCAAGACAGTCACCGAGATTCAAGAACAGAGGAAAAGATGGGCAGTGTTGTGGGACCAAATGAAAAATATAGTATACGCCCAACTTCGAGATCAGCAGACCTGATTCTGTAAGGATCGGTCGTGCACAAACCGAATAGCAACTCTACTGATCATCGTTGAACAATCAGTTGAATGGGACTCGTCGCATCAACTTCCTTGACTGTGAGGAATCATTTGACAGTGTGGATAGGAGAGCTTTGTGGAAATTTCGTCGACACTATGGAGTGCCTGAGAAAATCGTCAACATAATCCGGAATTTGTACGACGGACTACGCTGGAAAGTTGTGCATGGAGGACAGCTGACAGATGCATTCGAATTGAGAACCGGAGTCCAACAAGGCTTCTTACTCTCCCTTTCTCTTTCTTCTGGTGGTTGAGTGGACTATGAAGACCTCGACATCAGAGGGGAAGCTCAGAATACAGTGGACAGGTTGGATGCAACTGAACGATTTGCACTTCACAGATGACCAGACCTTTCTATCCCATACAAACGGGCAAATCCAGTTGAGGACAAATAGTGTAGCAGCAGCCTCTGAATCACTAGACCTTAACATACACAAAGGAAAAAGCAAGATCCTCAAATACATCACGGAAAACACCAACCCAGTCACACTTGATATGGAAACTCTGGAAGAGGTGGAAACGTTCACGTACTTGGTCAGCATCACCGATGAACGTGGAGGATGTGATTCAAACGTAAAGGCGAGATTTGGAAAAGTGAGGGTTGCATTGCTATAATTGAAGAACATATGGAACTCAAAACAACTGTCAACCAATGTCACAGTCTGAATCTTCAATATGAATTACTACAACCATCATCAAAAATGCACAAGAATTTATAAACAATTGTCTACACAAAATACTCAATTCCGTTCAACGGACACCATCAGCAATATCCTACTGTGGGAGAGAACAAACCAGCTTTGAGCTGAAGGGGAAAATAAGAAAAGACGTTAGAAGTGGATAGGACATACATTACGGAAATCACCAAACCGCATCACAATTCAAGTGCTAACTTGGAATCGTTGAGGTAGACGGAAAAGAGAAAGACCAAAGAACATACTGTTGCCGGAGATCGGAATCAGACATCAAAATGATGAATGGTAACTGGAAACATCTGGAAAGGATTTCCCAGGACAGAGGTGAATGGAGAATGTTGGTGAGCGGCCCATTATCCTCTACGAAAGTTAACAGGCGTGACTAAGTAAGTAAGGATAATGCACTAATACAATAAATTACATATTTAATAGTCAAAGAGCAAATATAATAACAATAACTTCAGGTAAGAAATTTTAAAAGGTTTAACTTTTCTAATATTCGTTCTATTTTAGTAAAACTAGTGAACTAGTGAAATATACACGATGTATAGCAACTCACATTCAATTGAGTTTGCTCTCACCTAATTCGGTTAAGCCCTTTTATTAACTTATTAAACGGACAAAGTCACCTGCACTATAATAACTTATTGTATCCTTATTACTGTTGCGAATGTATGTACCTTTATTATTGTTATCCTTGTATGAATATGTATGCTCGGCAAGCCTTACTGCCTACGCATTTATTCACGCTACTAGCTTTACTATTAACCGCTTAATTGACTCGATGATTCATTAATTTCACTATGTATATATATGTCCATGTTATTCATATTCATGACTCGTTCGCTCGTTCATTCACTCGCTCGATCGCTCGCTCTTGCCCTTGCTCTCTCTCGTCCGCTCGCTTGCCTGTTTGCCTTTCGGCACAACTATTTCATGCTTGCTTAACGCATCTGTAATTTTGGATATCTGTGTGTGGTCCCTTAATAAACGTAATTAACGCTTCGTATTCGCCTTCTGATTAATATACCGTTGGAGCATTATTTGGTGACGGTTACCGAGACGAACTGTATACGGAGTTTAAGGAATATATCGAACACCGACCACCACAGATGTTATATTTTATGCCATACTAGGGATATAACACCGGGTTAAGTTTTTTTATGTCTGTTAACATGTTATGTAGCAATGCTGCACTATTAGAATTTGAGGCTTTATTTACGATACTTGAATTATAGCGTTAGATATCATGATTGTCTTTGATATACTGTGATAAAATTTACACATTTTCTCACAAACATTAAATTACAGTTGGTCTTAATTATCTAGAATTACTGGAATTTTCTTAAACGGTTCAAAATTTAGTTATGCACTTTTATATACCCTTTCACTAGCTATAGTTCAGTGATCAGTAGCATATTAAGCATTTTATGCTAATCAAATCCAGCAAAAGGCAGATATAATATAGTTTACAGACTACATGTTATGCTTATTTAGTTGAGACCCTATTTGTCGGTATTGTAGTAGAAGTAGGAGATATAATGGGCTGCGTGCAAGTGAAACATCTTTGGAATGAGCTCTAAGTCACAGTTGTACGATAAACATAAGTCTTTCACTACAAGCAAGTACAAGGACTCTCGAACCTCTTATGAATGGTCAACAGAAGACCATCTTAATCACTCATATACTTGAGATAAGTGATTAGTTCATACAAACTGGGAGAAGCAGTACTTTAATGGATATCATTTTCATCATTGTCACATTATGCGCAGTACATCCTTAATCCATACGCGAAATCTATCGAACTACACAGATAAAACGATGGACGTATATAGAGGTGATACATATGGTTCGACCAACATGGTACAGGAACTTCACCTGATGAACCTATGATTCACTTTTATAGGTATAACAGAGAGTCATAACCTCATTACAGGTAATAGCGTCCCACTTGTTCTTATTGTATAGCGTTTGATTAAGTTAGACTACTCAAATTTCCAAACATACCACCAAAATTACACTCATGATTTACTGTGACGTACGTTATTCTCAATCTTAATACTTTTCCTCGTTCTTTATTGAATATAATAGTCTGAAGGATTGGTAATATAACTGAAGGGTTATAGTATTAAAGAATAAGTGGTTATCATATTACGTTGCATGGACATGCTAAACCTGAAAATTTGATACTCAATATTAGGCATTTCTAGAATTATTGCTAATTGTTTATAGGAGGAATACAAGCAGCTGGACGCAGGTCAACGGTACTGTAATTCTAATTTTATTGTGTAAACTACCATCATCTGGGTGACGGTGCTCATGTAAACAGCCTAATATACTGAAGGAATTCAAAAAGTATTTTTCAAAAACTGTTCATAGTCATTCGAAATATTTTTGTTACTCAATCACATTTTGTTTGTGAATCAGTCTTACTCTGTCATTCAGTCATTTGAATTAAAGATTGAGCTAACTTAAGTGTGTGCGTATATATGTGCTACGCTGATAAACGTTTTCAGTAAATGATTTGATGTCAGTTCCACTGCATGGTGTAAATTTTTAATTATTATTCTAAAGTGGTAAATATTTTATTAAATTTATTTTACATTAAAAATAAAATATTAATTTTACAACGACCGAATAGTTCTCACTTTATATAACTTTATAAAAATTATGTATAACTTGATCTCTTATTGCTTTTAAACATGAGTATTCTAACTTGTCATATTTTAAAACACAGATTATTGCATAAATCTAATGACAACTAACGTACAAACAAATAAAATGTATTGAAAAAGTAGTTTAGCTTTTTCTCTTACTATTTTATATTCCTTTATTGATGTAAATCATGTTTAATTTAACTGGTGAACAAATTTTGTTAACTTCTATCATATCTGATATTTTTCATTGTGCTTTCAACTCTGTATGTATTCTATATTTTCATACGATCATAAATGAACAATAATTGAACCACAGATCAAATGCTTATGTCCTCTAGCATATTACTGTAGGTTAGATTAAGGCTAACACTACTGTTTTTTTAGATGGAATCGCAATTCTAGATATTGTTTGAAGGTTTTTTATTATATTACTTTATGATTTATAATATTACATGGAAAATTATTTTACTATTTGCATTTTTTTTATTAACTGTACTCAAGCTTCTGTATACTGAAGCTGAACGCTCTGTGGTGCATGTTGTACGTCGATACCTCTGTCCCGCTTTACGTGATCTTATCGAACATGGTCTTATAAAGAAAGCTTTACAGAAAATTGATGAAAATTCACCTTTGGGCTTAGCAAATAAACGAAGCATTTTACTGCTTCGTCCTATCCTGAACTGTTTAGACTCAAGATCAAGAAATCATTCAGAAGATAAATTTGAATGTTTAGATTTGAACGATCCATCAAGTGATTACATTGATGCAAAATCTTTTTCGGGGTCCCGTTCTAATTACATAGGAACCCATGCGTGGGATGTATTAATGCGTTTTTATCAAATTAAGGTTAGTGAAATCAGACTGGAGTCCAATATTTTCACATTTAAATTCCATATTTAAGATAGTTTATGTCTAAATATTCACATAGACTTTAAGTCTGAGCTAATAAAATACTGAATATTTGTGTCTCAGGAACACGTTTGTGTCTTGATTCACTTGATCTCTATGTTATTTCAGTTTACTGACAGGTTCATGGTTCGATTAAATTTTAGTGTACTTATTTTTATTTGGTTCTGTCCAGAATAAATTTTAATGAAAAAAGATAACTGTTTGATTAATATGTCTTAGCGAACAGAGTTAACTACTAGGTTTTCATTGCAAACATGCCTATAGAATTCAGGAGTAGTCAATGAGACATAATTAAATGTCGTTCAGTCACTCATATTATTAAAGTATAGTTGTAGACTACCTTTTTTACTATTTAAGTAGCTTCGTCAATTTGAGTTATTTTTGCAACGTGAATTGATAACACTCAAAATCCTGTTGAAACTTCTTTCAGCCTAATTCTATGTCTGGACTTCTTCAGAGTGAGAAGTTCAGACAAGTTTTCTGGACGAAACGTTGGGATTATTTAAATTTTAATCACTATGATTATTTCAAATATAATTTTCATGCATTAATTCTGTTATTTTACTATAAATTATAATTTTAAGAAATGCTTGCATTTTATTTTTGTTTGGAATTATTAAAGTTATGTTTTCTGACTAATAGAATAATTCGACTCTAGACGTAATAAGTAGCTAGAAATTTATTCACGGCTGTTTTTCATCGATTCATTCAATATCTTTTCTGTTACTAATTTCATAAAGAAATTTGTATGAAAAATGAAGTTACAGAAACTATACTCACCTTATTCGACTGTTGCATGCATCAATAAGATTATCTACCTCATGGTTTTGTGGAGTTTCTTAAAGAGCACGATATTCTTTCAGAGGCTTTTTCTTTAGTATCCTAGAACTGTTTTGAAAAACAATATACTCACAGGTATCTAGTGGATATTTATCAGATTACTATAATCCACTTGGAATTATAGAAGTGATATTGAAAATTTTTGGATGAAATTAGAATGAATTCCTTACAGTTTCGATCCATTAACTAGGCACGTTTAGAGAAATCATCACATCAAAAAAATATTTCTTGATTAGAAAAAGTTATAACTATATGAAATTTTCTATTTAGTCAAATGACTGTCTTAGCTATAGGTCAAGGTAACAACTAACAAACACAATGAATAATCTAAAACCGGAAAAGAATAACAAATTTTCAGAAAAAAAGAAATATGGTTATCTAATTAATAAACCGTTTAGAAGGTAAGAAATGTCAAAATAATTCTTGATAACTGTCCACTTTATTTAAACATATAACGTAAAGTTAAAATTTGTCAAATAGCAGAGTTTATCACCATAGAATAATGTCTCTACCTACACTTGTAACATTTTCAATCCAATTCAATCGACTACAAATACCTGAATGTCATAATTATAATCTATTATGTATTGATTTATATTGAATTAAATCTGTTCTGTTTTAGAATGGTCCACGGTATAATGAGTCTCCGGCGAGAAAACTTTGTGAAAGTTTTGATTTAGATACAGTTGATGGTAAAACAATCACAAATCGTCAGGTAACTAGCTAATGCAAATGTTTAATCTTTTCGAATCATAAGCTAAATAAAGGAGTTTTGGGAAAAAAGAGGTGTTTTTTTCTGAAAAAATCAGATCTGTAAGAAGTATTTTAAAATAATATTTAATTAATACCTTTTGTTTATTGCAAAACAACATTTTACAGCATAAATATCGTGATCAATCGTTAGAATCAATGTCTAGTGTATTTTATACTTGCCTACCATTGGAAATACTAATTTACTACACATAGTAAATTGTGCACTAAAAATGTCAATAATAATGTGGTGGTAGATTTCTAGAGATTCAGATACTTTTTCTGATTAAAAATCTGCTAATAATAAACCTTGAATAAGGTTCTTTGACTATCTGTCAGCAAAATAACTAACGTTGTTAGCATTATTATTCATTTTTATGTGTCCTATCTAAGTGTCTTTCCGCATTCTTTGTTCTCTTCAATTCTATCAGCACAGAAGACGAAAGTATCAGTTTGACTTTCGTAAATCAGATGATTTATCTTTGATCTCGATGAATTAGTCTTTCATATTCTAAATTTGTTTGACCCTTTTTTCCATGAAAGTGGTCAAATCATTTATAAGTAATAAATAGTTTAGTCTCATGACTAAATCAGTTAGTGGAAAATCTCGATCAACAACTCAAACGTTTACGCGTAGAGTGTTTTGAATGTGTGAAAATACTTAAAATTATCGTAGTGTTTTTCCTCTACTGACAGTCAAGGTTAGTAAATTATAAATCAACTGTATTTTTGTTTGTTTAAAGTTTTCAAGATGGGCAATGAAATCTACTTGTATGGTTACTTATATCTACTTTTACTTGTATATATATTTATTATATAATATATATGATACATTATTTAACAGTAAATACGGTCTACTTTAGCTGGCTTCTATATATATAAACATCGAGTCGTTCATAAACAGGTTTTTATATTTCATTTTAACATCTTTTACTCTCTTAAACTGTATTGCTACACTCCAGATTAAATTTATGTAATTTATTGATAGAAAACCAAATATACACAAATAACTGATTCACTAATCCTTGTATCGATGATTTATTCATCTAACCAGATTAATTATTGTAATTTAGTAGTTTAGTCTATTATGTATGCAAAAAATGCATGACTATATGAATAAATGAAGTATGTTTTGTGAAAAAAGACGGTTGTCTAATTGGTTTATCTTTAGAGGAACTGAATAAAATTAAAGTAGATACAATTAGCATAGGATATATCAAATAGATATTCCGTTGCACTGTATATGTAATACTATTAAACAAATATTTAAAATTAATATTATAACTATTCTCACGCAACAAAAATAAGAAACCAATCTTACAAAGTAAAAAAACTACAATTAATACAATGTTTTTCAAGACTTCAGTGATAATCGAAGGCCACAAGTCGATTTATGTAGAGTGGATAACAAGTAAGATAACATGATGGAGTGTTAGAAGACATTGTACACAAAAATTTACGCTTATTTAGTAACTTCTTAAAAAATGTATTGATATTAAATTTTCACTGTACTAATTATAATCTCATTGAAATTATGTATGTATTTGAAGTTGCAACTAATAATTAATCAATAAGCATTATCAAGGAGGAATTCGTGGTGAATAACGTTCTATAGAACACCTTCAACAACAAATGTCAAATGTAAGAACTTCAAGTCAATAAAACAATATTCGCACATAGTCATTAACACAGTTAAATTTTGAACACAGAATTTCTCATCAAAATTGTTTATATCAAGGCTAATCTATTGTTCAGTTAGATGTCCAACACTCAACAGACATTTATGAATTTAGAAAGATTGAAATTATTTACTTGGGGACGTGTAAAATCGTATGTACATTTGTTTGTATTATTAAACCCTATAATTGGTCAGTTGGATTAGTGTACGTACCTTAATGTTTGGAGAGTTCTACTAAAAACGTTTATTTTATAGCTACTAAGCTAGATGAAACAACATTGTGGTAGAGTCTTTTCGATGACATGTGGTAATTAGAAGAAGTTAATAGTTTAAAATTCAATGACTTTATTTATTTCAGTTAATCAATCGACAATTTTTTGCAATATAATTATGCATTGAATAAGTTTACTGATTGTCCCACTTCTTAACTATACAGCTAAATAATATTTAATAAAAATTATTAAAGAATAAATATGTATATTTTATTAAATATTAATTGTTCTTTAAACATTTAATTTCAAGTAGTCAAAATTTAGCAGGTCATGTTTGGTTATTGTGGTTTACTTTAGAAATTTTTCAGTGCAATGGGTAATGTTCTTCAGGGTCACGTGGCATACAAGCGCAGTAAAGATGCCAAGTTCAAAGCATTCATTAGTATTGCACTCAAGTAAGTATATTTACTTAGAAGTCTTTTTAAAAAGTTTCAATAATACGTGTCGGAACACTTTCCATAACCGTTTTTGATTGACGTTTATTTGTAACACGTTCTTTGCTGTCTATGACCGACTCATACTATTATATACATAATCTATTCAGAAAAATTTATCTTCCATCATTTCTAATTTTAAGACATGAATATTATTTTTCATTTGGTTGTAAATTCTCACAAACTTCTAAAATACTGGTCGACAATAGTTATCAGTATTTTCTGTTCTAAGATAATCTGGATTTCAACTGAGTATTTTTATGAAATTAATTTATTCATTATCATCAATTATGATGATATAAATTCTTGTTATTCAGTCGGTTATCAAAGAGATTGTTTTTTCGCTGTTTGACAAAAGACTGTCTACACAAACCATTTCCAACCAACCAACAATCAAATTCTGCAAGCCATTTTATATTTAAACTCAATTATAAAGCCAAAAATATTGAGAAAATTGAATACTGGTTAAATCTTGGTAATGCAAATGGATTTTACACTAACTGATGATATGGAGTAGAATTAACCAGCTCATGTAATGAAAGTGGATAAGCGAAAATGTCCTGCCTTGATCCGTTGTTCATGGCTTTTCTGTACAAAAATCTATAATTTATTTCATGACAATTACTAATCAGCGACAGAAAATAACTAAAGATAAGCCCCAAATAACTATAATTTATGGAATACAATCATTTCTATTGACCAGGCGTTGTAACTTTTCAAACAGTGTAATGTAATGATTATAACAAGAGTTTATCTTTCCGTTTAAGAACTCAACTACCTTAATGGTCATTAAAGCATCTAAGAAGGATTATATTAATTACTTGATGTGCTTGAATATCTGGAGTACCTATTTCTACCATCTAGATATTTCAAAAGTTATCTTCTTTGTTATTTTTAACACACCCCGTACGTCTTTCAATCACACAGCCCATCAAGACGCGTATATAAAACGTTCACGACCAATCACTTTACAAGGTACGAAAAATTACATTCAGAGGCGTGGACTCTGGCAATATATATTAAAAAGAATGAACGTTTGTAAGATGTCGGTTCCTGAATTACTAACTTCAAACTACCGTTCACTAATTGGCTAGGTGAACTATTTTCAATTCTCACTAAGTTTAAACAAGTATCCTAATTATGGTGTAATCGCAACTCAAGAATCCTGGTTAAATGATTAATATTTGTTAATTTCAAGTTATGTAATGAAATAATACTGATTCCAATAAATCCAGAACTTCTATAAGACAAAAGTAAAAACTCAACTTCGAGGCAGGCGGTATAAAATTGTATTACAACAGATTTAAACACAACATAAAATACTTAGTTGTACAGTAAATGTATCACTGAAGGTTTACAATATTTATCATCAGGATCAACCAAGCCATCAGAAAAGGTGTGATGGTGGTAAAGGTACATTTGTAAATTTGAACCTGTGCCGATATAATTTCGCATATGTTAAGTTTTCGAATGGCTTTATTTACAGTTTGACCTTTACATACCATCCAAAACACTAGAACAAATAAAATTATGTTTATGTTACCAATATTTACATGACTCCTTACTTCAGATCGTCTACACTATCTGTTTTTATTGATTTATCCATCAAATTTGTTGTAACTGCCTTCAGTGGTTCACTTTCAACTATATGTGGTGGTTTTAATTCATCCGGTTGTAGCTTTCTTTCATCACTAGATCACCAAAATGTAGTTGCTGATTTAGGCTAGGTTTTTATTGATGATGTAGAAATATATATATGACTCTTAACATGTCCTATTGTTTAACTCTGATCATTGCATTATTCGTGCTCCACCTAAAGTATATAACAAGCTTGGAAAAAGCATACTCATATCTGATAAAGTTAAATACAGGAATTACTCAGAAGATAATTTTCAAGATCTGAAAAACATGTTTCGTATGATAAACTGTAATTATTTACAAATGACTAATCGGAAAACACCGTTGGTGTCACTTTTTATCTCAAATTCTACTTTGATGTTTGTTGTCTTAGTGAAAATATTTTTGTAAGTTTTGATAGACTTACATCCCCACAACTAAAACGATTACGGATTACGGAGAGGGAAAGAAAGAATCTACAAGGAAGGAATTCCGCTGTACTTCGAAAGCTAAATGGTCTAATAAACCGAGAAGTTAAACATTTGAATGCGATATTTACCCAGAAACTCCTATACTGCAAAAACTCTTCAAATATGCGGAAACCATTAAAAAAGATGACAGGCGGGAGACTCACTACTAATGATATTCACCTGAATATTTGTGACTTAAATAGGTCTTTTGTACAACAGTCATCTGATGTCATACTTCCTATATTCATAAGTTTCAATAAGAGTTGTTTTCAATTTTCACTGAAACTGATGTTCGAAAATGTCCACAATTACTTTACTCGTCTCGATGTTTATGACCTGACGAAATCTCAAACCTTCTCTTTAAGAGGTGTGTTGACTTTCTGTGCCATTCATTCACAAGCACGTTTAACGAATCCTCCCTAACTAATTTTCCACCGAAAATACAGAGAAAGCTAGAGATAATCGCAACACCAAATAAAATATCTAGCGATAAGAATTTAAAATATAGACCCGTAGCATTAGCTTCACCTCTTCTCAAAACTGTGGAAGAACAATTGCTACTCTAATCTCAACCTGCATTCAAATAGCATATTGATCCATATCAGTTTCCTTGTGAGTGCAAAATAAGTACCTTAGATTCTGTTGTCCTGCATCATAATGCAGTGTTCAGCTTGGAAAAGGTTAAGAAGTATATTCGTTGGGTCTTTCTAGATTGTACTTCTGCCTTTGATTCTATTCCAAGACTGCTACTACTTAACAAGTTTGTCAATCTCAACACCGACAGCTGGATAATAAACTGGATGAGTTCTTTCCTCTCTGTAGGAGAACAGTACACAGCTTTTGGAGGAGTGTTCAAAGTCTTTATTAAGTCAAGAAGGTGTGACACAAGATGCTGTTCTTTTCCCTTTTCGTCCTTCATTTTTTCCTGTATGATGTGCCAACTTCCACTGAAAACACTTTTATCAAGCATGCGGATGGTCTTATTGTATGTACACCTATTTCTACCTCTTCATATCCCCTTGAAATGGATGTCTCATATCTCTTATTGAATGGTGTTCTATTGTGAGTAGTTTCACACTTAACCCGTCTAAATGTCAAACCGTTAACTTTGGCCTGAGACATAAAATGTACCTAAACACCCTGTTGGGATCCCATAAGGCTTGTGTCATTAGAGATTCCTTGATAAACACAATGTCAACAGTCATTTACCTTAGAGTAATTATTTCCTCTGATCTCTCTTTGTCTTCTCGTGTTTTTTACTATCGAAGAACGTTTTCTGTCTGACTTACTACACAAAGAGGCTGCATGTTTTTGGGATTACTCGACATTTACTCCCACAATTTGTCAATTCTTGCTTGTTACCTATTATTCTTTGCTGCTCCCAATTATTCTTTCCTGGGCTTTTGAGAAAAAACTTTGCTGTATTGCGGAGAGTGCTGAAGGCGGTTAGCAGGGTGTTTAATGAGTCTTTTGAGGTCACTATGAATAAGCTTGTGGATAGACATTTAAAATCTTCCAAACTCCTGAGAAGTGTAATCCTATCAAATACTAACCATCCACTTCATTCACATCTTTTTTAGTCGTTTGACAACTAGGCAGCGTCTCTTTATTATCTGTTAAGTTCCCTCAAGGTCGTTAATATAGTACACTGTCATAATACTTTGTTCTAATAATTCAATTTATTTGTCAATTATAAAGTCGGAAAAATTCATTTCTAATAATTTCATTTTCAATTAGTTTATAGTATGAAGAGAAATACTTTGCAGTAAGTACTGTACATACGTCATTAATTATTTCTTTAGAAAAGTTTAACAGTATAGTTAATCTTCCCTGTGACCAAGTATCAATTATAAATATATATATATATATATATATATATATATATATATATATATATATATATATATATATATATATAGTAGTGAATACTAACTAAACTTAGTAAGATTAGTCAAACTGATTTGCTCTCTTAATCGTTTTTATTATTTGTGTATAGTATTGTTCAGTCGGAACCCTTTATCATTTAGTCTTCATAAAAAAGTATCAAGCTCATTTCCTATTGTTTAGTTGTAAATCGTCAACTGGAATAAGTGTAAAATCACTACACAATATCGTTGAATCGATTGACAACACAAATCGTTTTGGATATTTGCTATCTCTCAAATAGAATGGCTAAAAGTACCCAAACAAAATATAATGTGATTAATTTGCGTAAACTATGAGCAAACAGATGAGATGTAAAATCGGTAATTCATATCAAGTTGTGGGCTAATATCAACTATATTTAGATACATTTTTGAGTACGCAAGCAAGTCGAAATAATTGCCCACACATGTTGGCATTATCTTGTTGAAATATTCAAGCTACGGATCCTCACAGACAAATAAACTTATTCTCTCCATTAATAATAGGTCAGTTAGTTTGCATAAATAATTCCTTTCATTCCGAATAGACAAAAATATCGCCCAGTCACAGTTAAAACACCGATGTACTTAACCAGAAAGACCATTCAATCATATTCAATACTTAATTAACCACACCAACACTATTTATACACTCTTCAAGAAGACCCAATATTTTTTTCAACTTTGTGTTAGGTTACAGATAAACGAACAAACGAGAACTATGTAAGGCCTATAATAAGTGTTAATCGGGTAGAAATGTTATATTATTACTATAATACCAAAGGTCATGGAACTATTTGGCATGGAAAGTGTACACGTAGTTGCCTCTGTTACACTGAAAAGAGCGAACATAAATTAAGCTAAATAAAATTGATTCATTTCATGTTATTAAGTTCATTCACTTCAAATGACCTATAATATCTCCCTACCAAAACTATAAAGTGAGTTAAAAACTTGTTAGGTAGTTCATATAAACATATATCCAACCAGATTTCTTTCTGTAAATATTTTTGACTTGCTTTGTAACTTAGTTTTTAAATCTTACAAATTGCGAGTAGTTGATAAGAGCCCGACACAAAAGCTTCATGTTTTTGTATACTGGAAAACTCTCACCTGGCTATACGCTTTTAAACAGTTCAACCAGTTTTTTGACATCAAGGATCGTTTTCAGCTGTGAGGCCACCACATATTGAGCACATGTATATGACAACACGATCTATTCATGGAATATGAAACGCTTATATTGAAATATTGATATGCCGTACTATCCATCTTGTTGACGTCCACCGAAATTACGATATATCAGGAGACTTCTAAAGCCTAGATAAACGATCATTAAGGACCAACATCTATTCCATTAGTAGTTAGTCATACATTTAGCTGATATATAGAAGCAAATGCAGATTTATTTTTAGTTGGTTTTCACTAATTATCTTCCTTACCTTTTTCCTAATGATCAGTAATTTATGGTAGTAATATTCACTGAAACTCATCATAATATCATTAATTTTAGCAGTCAAATCACGTTCAACTTAGTTAATCCACCGATCACTACTCATCTAAGTCTGTTATGGCATAGAGGGCCAATGTCAAATTCTGGATTTTCCATAAATTTGTTTGAATATCATTGTAAAATATTTGTTCTTATATTATATAGAACCTGTTTTATTTACCTTAAGTGAAGGAAAATTGGTCCCTTGGCTAAGAATGATCTTCCGAAATCATGTTTTTGTTCAATCTATATATGAACCATGGAGTTATACTTTGAGTACAGGTAACCGAGTTTTTTAATTGTTATTTTATTTTTATAAACGTTGTAATTAATAGTTCCCTTATTATGAAATACTTTCGATCAAAATTTAGGAATTTCATCACTAAAATTAGACTTCAAATAGATTAATGGAAATGTTATATATATAATATTTTAACAAGTAGAAAAATAGATTTCTAAAGAGTAGCAACAACGCCTAGATTTCATGGAGTTTAAACAAACTGAGAATGATAATGTTTGCGGTATACAATGAATTGGCTTGAATTGGATTTACAGCTCTAGAATATTTAGGATAGTTTTACCATTCAGTACCACAAAAATCCAGGAGGTTTAAAAAGAGAAAGACATTTAGTTATTCTCACTGGGTTGTGGCTACGATTAAATGAAGAATTAAAGATGAGAAAGATTAAAACGTTCGGTTATTACATTGCTCACTTCTGTTATCAATGGATTTGGACGTTAGTTAATAATATTTCTAAATACGAAAATCAGATCTCCTTACAGTGGATTTCGAGAATTTTTATTAAAAGCCAGAATTATAGTGAATGGATTCGTTCCATCTACTCTGAACTTCGTATCAAGCAGATTATTGAGCTAGGACGACTGTCTTTTGTTTACTGAAGTAGGTTTTTCGATTAGTCTTATGATACAGAGACCAGTTTTTCTTTTGTTCAAAGCTTTCCCTGTTGTTCAACTCGCCATTTTATCCAAACTATGTTTTAAAACTATTAGAAATTTTTGTCTTTAAGCAAACAGATAACACCGAAACATTTCTTTAAGAGTTGAAAATTGGTACATTCTTAGGGGAACTATCGTGGTAGCCACTGAACCATTGCCACTATTTCAGTGATTGGTTTCATCAGAACCAATGATTATGAATAAGAAGTCTACTAAATAAAACAACGTATCCTTACAAATATATTCATTTATTTTCTTGGTGGTCTTTGACCGGTTACACACTATATGAAAGATCGGTAAAACTGTGGTACTAAACTTTATCATGGTAACTTTATGTTTCCCGTCATTATTCTACTCATAAGCTGGAATATATTAAAAATTCCTGAATGACTATTCTCTTTTATCATCGTCCAATATATAGTTACCCTCATTTTATCCATAAATAGGTGATTGTATTTCACTATACATTTTTAAATTCCATTTCAGGTCATTTATTTTTAAATTGTATCTAAACTTACAACACTATACATAGTCAAAAAGACTATAAATGGTAAACCAAATAACATAAAAACTGACAAATCATATACATATACATATATATATAACCTTTCACTAAACGTTTTCTGTTGAGTAAACAGAAATGCTGGTAATACGTTTATATATTAATCAATTATGTCAGTGAATACTAAAATAAGATGTAGATGCTACCAGTCTCAATGATGTTCACGTGGGTATATTAATGCCCTATGATATTCCAAACTAATCTTTTCAAGTACGGCGAGAAATTTAGTTTATAATACATAGATAGAATATGTGTCCACAATCAGTGACTTCATTATTAAAATAATAGAATGTCCTTTGCTAAAAGCTAGTTAAAAATCACCAATTTATCAGCTTTAATACATCATGTATCTGAAGGAAAGAATAATTCTACTGATCTCATAGAAATCTTTAAAGCTAGAGTCTATTATAAGATAAATGCAAATAAAATATTGCATCTCAGGCTATACTATTAGATGGCATAGGCCCATGTTAGAGTGGGAGGAACACCATTCCCTTAGTGGTTGAAGTAATAGCATTTATTGTTCTTCTTCTAATAGCCCCGAGATATCTAGACACGAGAATATAGTCTTGTAAGTATCAAAACTTTTCTTTGTATATGTTTCATAAAATTAAGTGTTCTGTTAATGAAGTGTATGTTGTTTGTGTATTGATCTGTAATTGCTGGATAAAATTCGTCACTTAGTTGTTGAGTTATGTCAACTCTTTCTTTTCTCTTATTTTAAGATCAAACCAAAATCAAAGGCTCTAAGTATAACATTTAATCCGTTCAATGTTCTCCACATAAAATCTAATTTTTTTGCGATTGTTAGACTTTAGATAAAAGTCAAAGAAATATTTATGTGGTTATTACTTAAATTCACTCGTAAAGGTTTGTCTACACAGTTATATGCATTATCTTTTGGTCAAATGGTGCATTCGATGCAAGAAAGAACTTGTTATCGTGTGTAAAATATTATTTATTATAGAATAAATCCATCAATGTTTTGTAAATACATTTTAGCTATGATAATACAATTCTGTGTCAGGCAATCTCTCCTTTTTAGATTTATGCGTGACAACACCACTTGACCACAAAACATTGAAAATAAATATCTAAGGTTGACTTACCATCTATTTTATTTTGATTTTAATTTGGTCAATTACAATATCACATCAATAGATGACTTCATAAAACTCAATTTGTTTAAATCCTTTAGTTAACAAAATATGAAAATCAAAGTGTAAATTTTCTCCGTTACATATTTTTCATTTTATCTCTTTAATTTTACTGACTCCGTTGTGTTCGTTTCCTTATTTTTAAATGAAAAGTTTTCCGATATAATTTCTTTATCATCAAATGGCTAAATATACAAATCGATATGACAAGATAAAAAAGTGACGAAGTTTTAGGTTAATATTTTTTTTGTATCAATTCCATATGAACTTCATTCAATATATAATACGTATGAATTTTCGTTCAGTGCGACATTTATATTACTTGTATCATTTCAGGTGAACTAAATTCAGTGTATGTTTTAAAGTAACTATATTTTTTTCTAATGCTTACTATTTTTGTATGCATAAAAATCGGCATATAAATGAGTGTATTTCAGTTTAATGACAATCGTTTTAGATCACGTGTTTTGACTACTTATCCTTTGGTTAGTCAATAATCCTTCATTTGGATTAGTCTTTTACTCTGACTTCTCATAGTAGTAATTACAGTGGTCCCCATTTTTTAAGGATAATCAGTAAGACACGAAAAATGACAAGGACTAGGGAGTTATAAGACAAGTGTTTACGGTATTGAGCAAGTCAGTAAATTGTTTATGACAGTCTTTACCTAAAAATATACTCATTCAAGGATAATGTTAATTGTTTTGTCAATGATTGGATTCAACTTAAATACTAACAACGTCTAAGTAGTTGACTCAGTTTCAATAACATTTTTAGAATCAAAAAATTTTAGATTACTTTACAAAACAAAATTCAGTTAATTGGGAACCATATGAAACTAGATGGTGTTTGGCCAAACAGATAAGATTTAACTAACATTGTAAACCAACATTATTTAATGAAATCAGCTATTCCGAACTGAATAACTATTGCTGTAAATAAATCAGAATAAAAAATAATTCAATAAAGAAAGAATTTTCCTTTATTGTCGTTTATCTAATATCCTGTTTTATTTCTCATGTAAATAGGATTCAACGATACTCTACAGTCATTAGTTAAACTAAAGGATCTTGAATTCTCTCTGCCTTACGATTACAGTATTCGTCATTTAAAAGAAATGCATGATGCCTTCTAAACTGCGTGATGCATTTGTAATATCCAATGAAAGTGATGTTCTTTTTTCATGTCGTCTTTTTTTCTTCATATCCAGTGATAATTATATAAACTAACAAAAGTCAACATTTTGTTGTTTATCATTTGTCTGAAAGTGTAAGTATTTCTTATATCTGCCTACCTATAATATCTTTATATATATATATATAATTGTAATATTTTTTATTTCTTTTATTGATACATTATCTCACCTTAAACATAACAATACATTTAACTCGTGTATTAGCATTTGTTTATACATGTGATTGGAGCATGTACTTTGATTTAATCAACCATATTATTGTCTACATTTGATCGAAAATTGATGATTGTTGTATGATAAACAGATCTAATGCAGATATATTTTGAATTCTTTATATTATGTTTACAAAAAGATTGCATATTTATTTATTTCTATATTTTTGAGATGTAATCCGTATGTCGTTTTGTAATTATGAAAACTATTTCGTTTATTCTCTTCACTCTACTTTTGGGCCTCAGCAAGGCATAAATAAACTCTAAACGTTAGGCTTTGTCTTTGTTAATTTAAGTAATCATTTATTATTCCTCAAAGATTACGATGAAAATGGTGAAGTATTTTCCACAGGGATTCCACTGATTAGGATTCTTTAGTTTGATTTCTAAACTATTTTCCAACTCTAAGTTAGGTAATTAAATGAAATTAAATGTGTAGTTAATTTATTGAGAATTTCATACATAGCTGTAGCAAAACTACATATTTTCCTACCGAATATCGAATTAATGAAAAAATTCATGTTTCACTAAAGTCAGTAGCTGAACTTTTGTATCTCATATTGAGAAATTTAGCTTTAAGTTTCTAGATTGAGGAAAATGTGGAGAAACAACCGTTACTTTTTAATTCATCTTAAACTGTCAATAATCTACTGTTTTTACATATGAATGATCGTTAAAATGAACAACACCAGTGTACAGTTAATAAACACTTGTTTTTATACGTCTTTTATAAATAATTGTATATCGAGAGTTTGATCTTTTCTTAAAAATGAACTATAAGTAGAAATTTCACAAAATAGTGTTTTCCAAAAATCTTAGTAACTAATCTATTTCTACAACGGAGTTACCGTGTAATTTACATTGAGAACATAAATATACAGTACAAGTAACAATTAATTAATCAGGAAAAATGTGAGTACTTTTATAATACGACGAGCGTTTAAAGAGAAAGACATAGGGCGTTAGTCACAGTGGGAAAATCAACACGAAAGTGGATACATTCAGCTGATGACCCCTAAATTGTAAGAAACAGACGACTTGAATTATACTGCTAGCCACTAATCAACTGTATTAGATCTTGATAGACTTTAAATTATTTCGATAAAGTATATGATAAATAGTGTTTAATTGTTTGTGCCAATAGCTTTTGTTTATGCAGAATCTAACCTTCTGTCATAGACAGTATCGGTCAGAAATTGATCTCATTTAATGAACCATTAAGAACCAGACAGCACTGGACAGTTGTCTTAACATAGTATGAGACTCATTAAAACACACCCAGGACCTTAACAGAAGTCCAATCCAAGATCTTCAGGTCTGACAACGAAAGCTTAACCACTAGAGTCACAAGGACAGCATTTAATTCCTTAGCCTTGTACCTCTACAGTACAAAAAAACCTGATCAAAACTTTTAGCTACCGAATACGCCTATATGTTCTAGAGATATAGTTAAAGAAGAGTTAAACATCTTACGTAATACTCTTAGGGAGAACGGATACCCGATAAAGCTTATAATTAAATATACGATCACGAAGGTGGAAATAGGCGAAATACAAACGGTGAATAAGATATCCCTGTTCGTGCGCCTACAATTCAGAGTGGATGCGGCTAACGAAATGTTAACTCAGAGATTATGCAGAACAATCCAAAAATCTTCAAACGCTGGAGAACTATAATTAGTATTTTATACGCGCTCATTGAGTCTAAAAGATGAATTAACTAGAATGACCATCTCATTTTGGATTTATCAGTTTGACTGCTTCTGTGGAGCAAGTTATATTGGTCGAAGTTTTAGGGATTTACATCTTCGTGCTCGTGAACACTTCCTAGTGTGGTTAAACAAACGTTTGATGAAGAAAGTGAACAGTTCGATATTGGCCCATTTATTGCAAACCGGGCAAAGAGGTAGCATAAACCAATCTTTTTCAATTATTTATAAGTTCAGTAATTTTTTGCCAGAGCTTGTCAGACTTAAAGTCGTTCAAACAGCCGAAACAGTAGCCATCCTGATTAAGAAAGTTGAGCTATGCGTACAAAAGAAATATCTTCAGCCGCTTCTCCTTCCCTAATCAACCTCAAGGCCAATTAATCAATAATAATCTTAGCTATGGAATGACCTAATTTGACTACTGTACTTACGATCTTTCGTAGTCAAATGTAATTGTCTTTGTTATCTTTATTCACAAATCTTAGTATTATTATTACTATTGTCATTATTGTTAAACATCATTATTAATCTCCCCAATACTTGATTCGTTTACTTTGCATTCATCCTAACTATTATGTTTTAGCGACCCTGTTTCTGACTCCAGGTCGATCGTATGAACAATTGTTATTGAATGATTGCTGTCGAAATATACATATCGCCAATCCTTGCATATAATTATCGAATTAACGACTTAACTCGTGTTAGTGAACAATTGAATTAAATACGAGAATGGATGTTTAAATACGTATATTTTGTACACCCATTGATCCGGACAGACAATCAGAGGGACGAAGCGAAGAGGAGAGCGGAGCGAAATGGTGTGCATTGAAGGCGTGTGAGCCAACTCGATTTAACCAAGCGTTAATTAGTTAAAGGCGTGTGATGAGTAAGATAAGAAATGTACACACATACGCTTACATAAAAACAGTCAAGGTTGATAAGCAAATAATTAACAAAGTCAAAATGTAAGATGAAAAGAATGGATACATTAGTTTGTTCAGAAACTAGAATAAGTTATGTGGGCTCGATATAGGACTAGCCACTACAATGTCTTGCCAATTTTTTATACAATATAGTCTTCCATTGAACATTTGATCGAATTGTGATTGCACTATTATTTCTCTCACCCTATCTGACCCACATTTATTCTGATCATGGATCTTAAAATTTTCACTGAAAATATAAGCTGAATCAAGTTAACTTTCTGTATGAGTCATATCAACATTAACAATTTTATTCCTAAATTCATGATGCTCTTTGCCTTAAACCTGGCCATTTTCCTTATTATTAATATAGATATATAATTGTAGAACCAGAATAGAATTTACCGAAAAGAATATTCGTCGTTCAAATAGTTTTTTAATATGCTGGAGATCTTTAAAAAATTATTTTATACGTTTGTATAAACATAAAATACGTCAAACGTATACAGTGACTTAATCAGACATTAACGAAACGGCAAGTGAATGTGAGTGGCCATATCACGCTTAGATTTCTAAGGGTTGGGGAATATGCCATTGGTGACTTTATTTTCTAGGATATATATGTATATAAATAACTGCTGTACTGTAAGTTAAAACAACAAATATCAACGAACAACATTGTTTTCAATTAGATCCTCACCGGCTTTCACTCTACACAGTAATATATATAAGGATAAAGGAAAATATTAAACTGAGGCAGTAAATGAGTCAGTGATAACAACGAAAGAGATTACATAACTAGACTTAATAGCCAAGTGTAAATTAATAACGTGATAACAGATTGATTAGTTGTGATAAAAACAATAAAAGCTTGAATCAATGTACGTAAAAAACTTGTAAAAATAAACATTGAAATGATTTAAAAACGCTCACATAAATGAGTTTAGTTACAAGTTGTTTTGAATACACATTATCAATATTTTCATCACATTTTGTAAATAGGAATATTTTAAATACGATACAGATTGTAAGAAGCTAATCATAACCTTACCAAAGAAAACGGATTCATGTTATCCTACTCAAATTTTTGTGCTTCCTCTCTTTAATGTGATAAAGAGAACTATGCGTATGAAATTGTTTTTTTTTAAAGAAAGGAAATGAAACTGATATTTTGAAAAGTGGTAATAACCATATGATCTAATACAAAGACGTTTTTCATGAGAATGTGTTAATAGGTATATTTCAAATTCTCAAATGAGTATACAAATTCCTAGTAAGACATATTTTGAAGAGTTAGCAAACTTTGTATAATTCTTAAAGTCAGCATAGTGAACTTCTATAATTTATGTGAACAAGTGTAAACATTTTGTCTTTTCATATTCATATGGAATAATTTTAGAACCAATGATAACTAATGTTCACTTTAGTTAAGGAGTCACAAATAATTAGATACTTGGACTGGTGATATATTCTTTAAATAAATGACATTTTAATGATGGAAAAAAAATACTAACTAAACCAAATCGGATAAATCACAGGATACTTTAAAGTCTAAAGAAATCTGTAAGCCAGCTAATAAAGAAATTTCGTGGATTGATTGATGTTAGACACTAACATCAATGGTCCAGAAGGTTAAGCGTTCGCGCACGAGACTGAAAGCCCTGGGTTCGAATCCTGTTAGCGGGATCGTGTATGAGCGCTGCTGAGTCCCGCAATAGGACGAAACAGCCGTCCAGTGCTTCCAAGTTTCCAACAGTAGTCTAACACCAATCGGTTCATGATCCAAACCAAAAACTTAATATAAGAAAGTCGATTATTCACTTATAAAATCTAACCACTGAATTGTTATCGTTAACTGAATGAGTCTAGTTACTTGTAAACATATATGAATTGCAAGTATTATTATCAGCTATCTAAGAGAATACAAGCTGACTATACAGTATTTACTTTTCTCCCTCTCTGCTTAGTTGAATTAGTTAAACATCATAAGTGTACATCTGAACTAAATCTGTTCCCAAATGCTAATTGAACATTTATAAGTGAATAATAAAAACGTAAAATAAATCTGAAGCAACTTATCACTGATTAAAATATAACTGAAATAAAAGTATAGAATCAATTGAACTATTTACGAGAATACATAATCTTATAATAAAACCTGATCAAATAATAAATTTCACTAGTTGAAATCATGAGTCAATTGAAGCTAGACCACCATGGAAAACCTGGAAGCACTGGACGGCCGTTTCGTAGTAGTATAGGACTCCTCAGCAGTGTGCATCCACGATCCCGCCCTCTACGAGATTCGAACTCAGAACCTATCAGTCTCCCGTGCGAGCGCTTAACCCCTGGACCACTGAGCTGGCCGGCATCGAACGGTGTTAATGTCTAACTTCAAATAATCCACGAAATTGCGCCACCGTACACCATTGTCTTCTATGAGTTGATATCTCACAACAGACCTGGTTAAACAAAGATTACTATAGCTAAATCAAGTTGTTTAGTCTCTGATTTTATATAGTTTCATTTGTTTATAAAAAAACAAATAAATTTTGTTTTCGAAATAAACATGGTTTCGCTAAAATATTGACGTGTTAAGAATTATTGACAAGCTACTATCTAGTTTATTTTTAAAGTGTGACCTTATTTTCAATATTGTGTACACAAAATATTATAAATATTTTCTTACATTATATATTGTATATTATTTGTTTTTCTTGCAAAAACTATTTAATACTTTAGATTATATTTTGAATATATATTCTGAAATAGTGTACATACCTAATAGAATGTAAACAGGCCAGTAAGAATATAGTTCGTTTTCAATATAAAAGCACAACAAATATGAAATTATTTGTGAAGGTTTGTATTTTCCTACTGTTGTTGTTAAAAAATACAATTATTCATTTTATATCGGTATGTACGCATACATATAAGATCACCTCGATTGTACCATTTAGTCATGAGTTTTAATAAAGTTGTATAATGTATACCAATATGAATAAATTAAAGCTAGGATACAGGTACATTCAGATGATGAGTACCAATGAGAAATTTGTGTCCTATATTCCACTATGACCCATAATTTAGTTTTACTTATCAAAAAGACTCAATGATTGTTTTGATTATACCACAATGTGTGTATTTTAAACCTTTGCTTATAACTATATTGGTCTTTGTAATTTTAGGCTGTTAGCAGCTGATAAGAAGCCGTAAATAAATAAATTGAATTCATTTTATCCTGTAAACCATGTTGTTTTTGTTCCGTTTATATGTACCGAAGTGATTACAAAAACCTATGGTTTTTTATCAGTCTAAAGGCATCTTGAGGAAAAATGTTATAGTGAATCATTTAAAATTCAGAAGTTATTTAGAAATAGTCTGTTTTTTATTTACAAATAAGCTTATACACAGATTCCAGCTTTTATGTCATTTACTAGGAAAGAATTTTATAACAATGTTTGAGGAATCTTATTAACTACGGGATCCATGTAGTTCAAACATAATCTAATGAAGCCATTTGTCAAAATAAGGATTTAAAACCCTAAAGTACATGATCATTATTTGAAATGTGTAGACAATTAAGTTGCTGTAGAAGGATTGCAATTAGGCTATAGAATTTTAATCTCACCGATTATTTGCTACAGTCAGTACTCCGTATAGTTTTTTTTGGTGTTCTACAGACTTGACAAACTTTACTCCTTTCTTATTAGAACTGCTCTATATTAAAAAGGTCCAGATATTTAATGAAAACTGTTTTTTGCTTTCTGAAGCAGATTATTAATTACTAAATACAACCTTCTTAGCTCAGTAAAGTGTATTTTCAATAAATCTGTTTGATTTAGCTATCCTTTCAGTTTGTTAGAATTTAGATAAATTCTGTTTCGTTAGAACGATACCCATAACTTTATTCAAAATCATGATGCCGTAAGTATTACTTTCCATCGACTGTTCAGGAATGACAAAAGTGTATATAAATGACATTTTGAATATGACGAATGATTTGCCGCCAAATAAATTACTTTTTGAAAAAATAGTATATAGTAAAGAAACACCAGAGAACTTTAAAAGTTCAACCAAACTTGGTAAATAAATATTGTATGCCTAGAGTTAAAATTGAAATATTTGAATAATAACATTTCGTGTTTCGTATAACTGTCATCTCCTTTATTTAAAATATACCTGTAGAGCATTTTATCAGAGCTAGATAGCATAGAATGTTTAGGAGAATAAAATTCTCTACATTGAATAAAATTTCTATCATTACCAACAACCACCTTTATCTATAAACAGGTAAGAGACAATAATAAAACTTTGTATTCACTAAAGCTCCATGATTAAATAACTTAAGAATAAATGACCAAAAAAACTGATTATTTTTTTCTGTATCACTATCTATTTTTGTTAAATCATATGATTCCATGGCTTTTATTATTCATCAATTTTAACGAACTGTTTCTTAGTAGTTTTACAAAAAATAAATTGATTTCAAAATGTAATTTTTTATTTTTCAGCTTCAATTAACATACAGTAAAAAAAATTAACACATCATACTGATTAGTTTTACAGGTAAGATTATTGTTTAATAAGTTGATTTAGGTTTCAATAACCAAATTAAATTAATAACAAGATTTTCAAGGAACCAATGTGATAATTAAATAGCATATGATAAATTTTTATGAAATAAATAGTTCAACTATACATCTAATACACTTACATAGTGAATCAAGTTATTCCCAGAGAGAATATGACCACTTTTTTGGTATGTATTCAAATAATGATTGACTTTTAAGTAAATTATCTTACATATGATATTAATTTAGCGAACAATTCAAAACAGTAATTAGGCTTCAATATAGTTCAGATGTTATACCTTGTTCAAACTTATAGACTTATAAAAGTAACTAAAAAAATGATTTAGTAAAATGACACATCTAGATATTTTCAATTAAAATGTAAGATCTTGGAACAAGACGGATATGTCAAGGTTGTGACTTAAACTAAATGCAAATTCCTCCTAATGATACGGCTATTTGCTATGATTATAAAATAATTTTACCTGCTACTTATTGAAGCAGAACTCATTAGTAAATCAATAAATTTGAATGAATTAAACTAGTAGTTCATCAATAATCTAATGTGTGATTGAATTATACATTTATTTCGATCTTAATACCTTCCCCCGAACGATTGTGGGGTCCCTTTATTCGATTTACGGTGACTTTTGTACCTCGGTAAGTGGTTGGTTAGAAAATCGATACACAAATTTATATTCTTCCAAAGTGTGACACTTGAGGTTCGTTTCATGGGCAGAATTTATGAGTTTTTCAAATTACACATAGATAAGTTGTTTTGTCGACCTTCACTTTAGAAAACTTTCAAATAACTTGGACTTTTTATTCCGGTGTGGTTGTTGTGACTCAAACTAAGTGCTGAATACTGCTGTGGTGGGAGCTACTTATATCCACCTAAATAGTATATAACCATGATCAGTAATAGAATGTATTTCAGTAGAAGATCGAGAAGGGAATGACGGGAACGGAAAGCAATTGGTATGAAAACGCATGAACAATGAAATCTGAGACGATAGACTGATATTTTCAAAAGGAATAGTTAATTGATTGATATTTTGCAAACTAACTATTTACTGTACGGTTCTCAGATTTTAGTGAGATATTCTGTAATTTCGTGTTCAAATAAATTAGATTTACCCCACTCGTATTCTTTTCACTAGACTGCTACTGATACACTGTTTACTATGACTGCTGACCAACTGCCTCGTTATACCACTTAATGATAAACGCTGCTAAGGAATCTCTCGATTAAGAATTAAATGTCTTCTTAATGTCAAAAAATACAACTAAAACCGGACGTCCGCAAGTATGCTTATCTTTTAACAAATGACGAAAAGTGAATATTCGGTTAGTAAATACAGTTTCAGAACTGAAAACGGTTGTTAGTTGTTTATGAGGGCTAGATAGACATTGATGATCAGAAGGTATTATTTTCCGTAATAAATTGGTAAAAACTGGTTCTTTTGTGGCTGTCACAAAATTCCATCAAAAACGACTAGGGATCAAGACAAGACAGATGGAATTACGTCTAACTCTAAAATTCTAGCAACTATATATCAATCAATTTAATCTCCAACAAACTACACAATATTGCTAAGCGCCTATGAAATCAACCTATCAGGTCCTTCAGTTCTCCTCCGGTTAACTGGTGTGAGCTAGTTTGATTTTGTTTTTATGACGTAATTTAGTTCGATTAATATGTATATATAAAGTAGAATAGCAATTATGATATACATATTTCTCTTTTGTATATTTTCTATTAACACCTGAAATGAAACAGGGTTTGTGCAGGGATATTATAAATCATTTAAAAGGGTAAGTTTAAAAAGACATTTTGTAAAAGTACTGAAGTGTCCTTGAATTCTATGCACCATTCGGATCCGACGATAATATTATATTTTTGAAAGAAAAAATGTAATTTTTCATCGTTTATCAAATCATTACAAATAATCAGTATTAATCAACAAGAATAGAGAATGATGATAAAGCACTGAACGGTAAACAATCGAATAAATAGATTATTGCATAAAATATCATTATAATACATAATAAGACAGAGAGACCAGATAATCAATTCTGTTGTATTTATTATAAGAAATGAACGAAATTGTAAAGACAAATTTGTATTTTTTTATTGTAAAAAAAAGCATAATTTATGCTGTATGTTTAATCTCTTGTTAATATTTTTCCTGATGAAAAAGAAAATATTGACACATTGAGTAGTTCATTATTTTGTTTCAATTTGACGGCAGGTAGCTTTTTAAGGCACAAACCAATACAATCGATCATTTTCAAAAAAAAACAAACAGAATTATTAAAAATTTACACATAGAGATACAGAGGTGATTACATAGTTAAATTTGTATAATTTAAACAGTACAATTGAGTGAATAAAAAATAAAATTATATAATTAAATAATAATTAGATTCATAGAGAATGTTATTTAATTCACAGATGTTTTTTTTAAATCTTATTTTTTTCTCAAAACAGAAAAAGGACATTATGGCGCAACTAAATGAAAATAATCAGTAGTGATAGAGAATAAAATGTGATCAATGGTATGTGTATACATTTAAAAGTTTACAATTATGAATAGAAATATTGAAATAAAGTAGAACATCTCGGAGTGGGGAGTATTAAGGTCTGTCAGTCATATTACAATTAGTAATAATAATAATAATAATAATAATAATAATAATAATAATAATAATAATAAAAAGAATAGTAGTAATTAAACATGGTAAAAGTAAAGTGGCAAAGAAATTAAGCACCAAAATTCATAATTCATCTATATTTAATGATTTATTAAAGACCCCCTTCAAATGCTTTCACCAACTCCAGTACACGTGATACACGATGCTCACTTGGCGGATTAATCTAAACGATATAGTTGAAAAGAATGAATAAACATAAGAAAGTCAAAATATAAAATCAATAAGTAATTTACAATAATGATTTTGTTTGTTTTTTGCTATTTTTCTCGAAATGAAAAATGAAAGTCAGATTAATTCTAGCAAGTTATTAACCATGCAATTCATTTACGCTGAAGCACTAATACTTTAGATAAAACTGAAAATTTAGATCATTAAATAATAATAACAGTAATAATAAAAAACAGATCTCTTGCTGAATTATCAAAACGGAAAAAACAAGGATAAATCATTAGAGATATCATTCATATTTGACAGGAGGATGATTATGATCAACAAACATTTTTGAATCTGGGCGCCAAAGAATCAATAAGTGTGAATCAAAGTAGGAGAGAAGTAATATGAACACTATGCTCAACATGCAGTAGTTCTATATAAATATGTATTAGTTAGTAATTAGATGATAGATTATGTTATGATCTGGTCAATATACGATCTAGGATCAGTATGATGAACAAGTACAACTAAATTAATGAACCTCACAACTTAACATATTAACGCTTCAATACAGTTTCATAAGCAATGGAATCGAGTGAATATTGACGACTTATTTCAAATAAAAGTCGGTTTTATCCTATAAGAACAAGAATGAATTGCTTTGGAAAAAAAGATATATCTTTTAGGTATAAACTAAAAAAAATCATTATGCAACTTGAATGTAAAGAAGTTTTGTAAATGATTTTAAACAAGAATCAAGAGATGGTTAACTACTTTTGCATTACAAAGATATTCCATAATGACAAATCGATCTTACTACCTTAAAAAGTTGTAAATAGTGAATAAAATCAAACACTCATGTCATACTTGATGAAAAGTGGTTCTTTATCATTTAGGACATTTGGAAATACCAATCAACCGGTCGACGATCACGTTTTGTCCGGTAAAAAGAAGTCTGAATTCGTTGTAATATTTAGTCGGAGAATGATGCAGCCACTAGTCACTACAAAATGAGTTGATAAAGCGCTTGTATTTCTCTCTTTGTTCTAAACTACCAATTTATCTGTCAACATAGACAATTGGTATTTGGTTTATATTCATTCAGTGAACAAAAGTATATTATGACTAAATTCCGTAAAAGAGATTAGACGTTTTCTATGATAAACACAATAGTAACAATTGACAAAAGTATTATATTTAGACGATGTATGTTTTTTCATGAAATTATTTACAGTCTAACAGCTTCGTAAAGAAACACCATAGCCTAAGCAAAATATTTTGATTTTTTTACAATGACTGAGTAGTCAGTGTTTACAATAAGAGTCGATAACTAACACAGAAGTTAAAGTTAAATCTTATTTCCATATATTAAAAGTTTACGAAAACAAGAACACAACTATGTTTAACTTAAAGTAATTATCAACCGAGAGAAGTAGGCTAGTGAACTCGCAACATCGATTATTTCTTGTGTATTAAGAAATAACTGAGGTAACTTCAATCCATACTTCACTAGTTTAGAATCCGTGTGATGCACAATACAAAAAATGCTTTACTTAAAGATGAAATGAAGTTAAACTGCAAAAATAACAGACACAAATTAATGAATGTAGACTAAGTTAATTATCATCAGGTGCTGTTATTTCATTTTCTACACTAACCAGTCAGTTAGTCACAACGTAGAACCTAGTACGTATGTACATCGGTTCAAGTTGCCATATCCTATTAACACTAATAGATTAAATCATCAGGCCGAATCCCAAAATGGTAAATGTAATAACAGTATCAGTGTTAATAGAAAAGATTAGGGATCGAAGACAAAATTCAAGAAAATATAAATTAGAGAGATTAAAAATATTATGAGGAATTTAGAATCTCAGGATTTTGGAGGCGACAAAGAACGGATGTATGCACGCGATTGGAAACAATTTTGAGCTATATCGTTCAAAGTCTCTAACTATTGGTCACGATAATCATGCGGATCCAAACCAGGTAGTATACACCTATTAACATGTTTAAGTCCAGCTGTCATTGATTTCATGGACTGATGACATATTTTGTTTCGGCCACCTCTATCTTCTAGCCTGCTTCTATACCAAACAACATCGCCCGTAGAGGTAACCGGTGGTTGCACATACGTAACACACGTACTAACTACCTCAGTTGATGAAGATTTACTATCTTATCAATCGGCCTGCAATCCTTACCTAGTACTCTATTCCTAACCCAGGTATTTCTTACTCGGTGGTCCCAAAGTACACGAGCAATGCTTCAAAGACACCTATGTTCAAATACTAGTAACCTGAGAATATATTTTACTATTAACAGCCAGGTTTTATATTCGTAAAATAGAACGGAGCGAGCTGTTGAGCAGTAAACCATGGGACTTTATTTCCCGACGTTGCTCCACTACCTTGTGGATCAGACTTTTAGGCCGAAGTCTCCGGGTGTGGCCCCCTGTAAAAACCACCTGCTTCGGTTTGGGCACCCGGGCAGTATTACAGCCCACACACAAATCAAGTTACCTGTGTGGTGAATGTGTATTCAGTGCCCCTTTGTACTAATATTTATATGTTCAAATCAATAAATAAATGGAATGAGTTTCGGAGCATTTACCAGTTCTGCAGAGGCAGATGAAATTCACTTATTTTTCCTAGTCTTTTGGTTTAAGATACTAGTAGATATCTCTGCTATTTCCCCAGCTTCTTGGATATCATACCAAGCTACTATGAAGTGAGTATCACTCTCATGGTTGGCTAACTCCTTCTTTAGTTGTTCCTGAAATATACTTTTAACTTTTTCACCATTAAGTTGAATTCTAAGGGAGTTTTCTTGCTGTGGTTTATCTATGTCCAGTAAGACGCAGACAAATACGTGCTCCAGCTAGAGCATGATTCAAATCTAAACATGTGCTCCAGAATGAGCGACAAGTTTCTACGGAAACACTTCAACGATGGTTGATGACAATGTGATCTATTGGGGTTCATCAATGGGTCGGTTGTCGGAATCACCACGTTTGACAATGTTTCTCATTATGTTTAAAGTTAGAATTTGCTAGAAATAGACGGTTATTTGAGCACAGTTGCAATAGGCACTCGCTGTTATCTGTTCGCTGAGTCGTAACACCGTACGATCTGCCCAATTACCTTTCGGTTTGGTGTAGTCTACCTACATGAGCATTAAAATCACCTACCACTATTACTACAATAATATTTAGCTTTTTGAATGTTGGATAGCTTCCCACAAAATTCGTCTTTAACTTCGTATGAGTTTCAATCAGTGGGAGCGTAGGGAGAGACAACGAAAGGGAAATGGGATATGTCCCTATCTTCCCAGGTTCTTACTGTCTATTTTAGTCAAACAGAGCACAAGTGACTGTCTATTAGAGTTCAGTCTAACAGATCCTGTTCTGCTTTTGAACTTAACGCTATACCTACACCAGCAAAGCCACGGAGAGTACTAGTGGGAGCTACATGTACTCAAAGGATAACTCATGACGTTCTTTATATTGACGAAGTGAAATAAACGACCGTACTTAAATCGTATATGAGCGTTTCGGAGACGCAACATATATCGATGGCACGAAATTCTAGAATCCTAGCTAAAAAGCCTGTTGTCTTATCTGATAAGGTTCGAACATTAAGAGCTCCAACATGTAGTTTAGAGAGTGGTTTCAGAAGACTAAGAATAAAATTTCGTAAAATTAAATTAGCAGCGGTGACGTGTAGTGAAAAAGATATACGAGAAAGGTTAGTCGTGGGGATAAAAGAGTTATTAAGAAGTGAGAGAAGGAATTGACCGTCAACATCAGCAACATCTCTTCCGTATCTATCCAGCTTGGATCCAATAGGTTTAGCTGATCCCGAGCCATGCTAAGTTACATCTCATTTCCGCAGCTATTTGACTGGTCCTCCCGGTCTTCCACATTGTCCGAACATTCAATGTACCTATAAAAATTGTTGCTCTGGTTGTTAGAAGAGGCAAAATTCTCGTAGCTTCCAAAGAATCTCGACTTTCATCATGAGGAGTCATAATTCTTCCATGAACTGGGAGGGCAAAGTTTAAATAGTTTGGTTTATTCTGGTTGGTGTTTTTTAGCAAGGTCGTTTTCTACGGGATGGGGTTGCCGATCCCACGCCAAACCCTGAACTTGGAACAGGTAGAAACCCTCGAAGAGCTATAGGCGTTTTTCTCGTCAATGCTCTACTCATTTACAAAAAAAGATTGACATTTGATAACAAAAAAGCTCACTTTAACTGTTTCATTCATATGATTCATCTTATAATTTAATAGACTTAGAATAACTATATCAAAACTGCAACGTACCTTCAAGGTTTTTTAGAAATTTAAAGTATGTATGCATTTATTTTTTATCATAGAATTACTATCAAATTACAAGTATTGTAATAGGATAGCTCACTTATATGTGTGCATATTAATTCACAAATTCCAAGTAAACTGTGTAGTTCTAGTTAACTGCATCATTATGCTAATTGGTAAATTGGAATTTGATCATTTTTACAAATCTATATAACATACAACTTTTAATTAACATTACCACATACCTGTAATACGAAACTATATATTTTCTGTGCATGTGTGTATATGTGTAGTACACAATTTGTACATATATTGACACACATCATGTGATACAAGTGATTACACAATAGACCACCACTACACACGTGGATTCAAGTTTATGTATAATGAATAAAAAAAGACGTATTGAGTCAATGAAAAGAGTTTAGTAATTATTTTTTGCAAAAAAAACGGGATGTATATTTTTTTTGAAATAAGTTAAAACTCAATGTGAAATACTGTTGTAAGGATTGGTCAATAAATATGTTTCCATGATTCAGGATATTAAGATGCATAACTCCTTGTTATGCTATACTCATAATTATCTCTATTGAGGATAATTATACATATTCTGTTTATGAATTGTGTACTTAGTCAGTCAGACATAATCAGAGTAGATTTTAACACAAATATGTAACATCCCAAGTGGCCATACCAACAACAGAGACAACGACAATGATGTGTATTATTACGTTTTCCAACAGTTTCCGGTTATTGTAAACATAATATGCAACTTCATTTGCATTGGTGATTTAAATTTTTCCATTAATGTTTAAGGCTGCATATGTGCATATGTGCACTTTGTGCGGATTGCCTCTGCATTATCATTAAGTCACAAACATTATGAGCAGGAATAGATGGTGACTAGCATTATAATCCAGGAAGCGCATTTCGTCCTAGCTATGTAGAAAACGCAACGAAGTTTCAAACGAAGCTGATGAACCTCGAATAAAACGAAACGCGCATCCTGGACTCCGCTGCTGACCACCGTCTATCTCTACTTAAAATATACGAACTATTTATCCACTATGTGTATTATATATATATATATATATATATATATATATATATATATATATATATATATCGATGGAACGTTGTATTTCGTTACACAAGTGACGCAATAAAAACCAAGTGGCTACCAGAGTAAATCGTAAGGGTAACAATTTTTGGTTTCTAATTTAGTTGGGGGGGGGAAGAAATTGGTTTTGTGTACAGCATAGTGAATAAATCACTTTGTTACATCCTTTTATTAGATTTGAACAGTATGATAGTTGTATTTTTCTACGATGAAATATATAATAAATAATTTTTTCGTATATCTTATAACTAAATTACAAAAATTAACGTAAGTAGGATCTACTCGAGGGGTAACCCCCTAATAAAACCACCTGCTTCGATTTGGGCGCCTAGGCAGTATTCCAGCTCTCACGCAAATCGAATGGTTTGTGTGGCGCATATGTATTTGATGCCTCCTTATACCAATGTTTGTATTTAAATAAATAAATATTTACAAACAACATGGGGGCTGGATTGAATGTCAATCACATTATATTGTATCACTTTCCATCAGAAAAGCGTAAGTACATCAATAAGGTGAAAGTCAAATGAGTAAAATTAATAATAGTGAAAAGCTAGAAGTCAAGAACGTGGTCACAAGTTAGCGAAGCTAGCGGAAGAATATATCGCCACCACTGTGAAAATTTTCAAGTTATGTCACTTTTATTATTTAATCTTAAGTCAAGGTTATCAAGTAGAATCCAACTAGAAAGTATGCACAATTTCCGACAGGGTTCATTGAATAATTTTATGAATTGATAATCATGTCTTGATTTGAGCGAACCAAACGCTTTTCAAGCTTACACCTACACTAGACAATGTTGCATGATAGGGTAAGTCGTCTATGCGCTGTTCGGTTAAACGGCTCGGTAAGAACTCAAAAGGATAGGGACACACGTCGTTGCCTTTTCGTCGTTTCTGCCTACGCCCCCACTGACTGCAGTTCGGATGAAGTGAAAGATGAATTTTACAGAAAACTCTCTGAACTTCTTCAGAAAACTAAACGTTCAGACATAGTACTCGTAGCAGGCGACTTTAATGCCCAGGTAGGTAGCTTAAACCAAACAGAAAGACATTTAGGTGGGTATTTTAGTATTCCGGCACAGAGAACAGATAATGCCGAACGTCTGCTGCAACTTTGCTCAGACAATCGTTTATTTTTAGCAAACACAAATTTTAAGCATAAGGAGAGACATCGTCTAACATGGCGACCCCCTGCACCAAACCAACAATGGACTCAAATAGACCATATTGCCATCAGTCATCGTTGGAGAGGGTCGATAGAAGATTGTCGCTCATTCTGGAGTACCTGCTTGGACTCCGACCATGCCCTAGTACGAGCACGCATCTGCTTGTGCCTCACTGGACGCAAAAAAGCCACACAAAAAAGACTCATTAGAATCGAATTGAGTAATGAGAAAACCAAAAGTAGGTTCCAGGAACAACTGAGGTTACACTTAGGTAGTTCTGAAAACGAGGCTGACCCCGATGTTGATTGGAAAGACATACAAGCAGCTGTGAAAACAGCAGTGACATCTACTGGTGATTTAAACCACAGGGTTACAAAGAACCAATGGATTTCTTCAAGGTCTATTGCACTGATAGATTCTCGTAAACTCATCCCATCAGGTTCTGAACACGATGAAGAGCGTAAACAAATCAGATCTAGGTTAAGCAAAAGTCTAAGGAACGATCGTGAGCAGTGGTGGGTAACGAAAGCAAAAGAGATGGAAAAGGCGGCGGCTATAGGGAACACAAGACAACTCTACAGACTAATAAAAGAAACTGGAATTAATAAATCAAGTGTAAGTCAGACTATTTCGGAAAAAGACGACACTTTCATCTGCTCCCAGTCCAGACGTTTAGAACGATGGGCGGAACATTTTAAGGAGCAGTTCAGTTGGCCTTCAGCTACTCTACAACTACCCTCTATTCCCAGACAGTATGAATGGAACATTGAAGTAGGTCCTCCAACTCTAGCTGAAGTTCAAAAGGCTATAGCTAATCTGAAACGAGGAAGGGCAGCTGGACCAGACGGATTGGCCCCAGAGGTCTTTAAGGATGGTGGTCTAGTTTTAGCTATTAGGTTGACTAATATTTTAGCTAAAATCTGAGAGTTAGACGTTATCCCATCTAACTGATCACAATCACTTATCGTCCCAATATTTAAGAAAGGGTCAAAATCATCCTGTGACAACCACAGAGGGATTAGTTTAACTAATATAGTATCTAAAATACTAGCCTCGATAATTTTCGGACGCCTAACTAAGACTCGTGAGCTGCAAACACGTGAAAATCAGGCTGGCTTCAGACCTGGTCGTGGCTGCATCGACCACATATTCACCATTCGTCAGGTTCTAGAACACAGGCATACTTATCGGCGTCCGACAATGGTGGTCTTCCTTGATTTAAAAGCAGCGTTTGACTCTGTTGACCGAGAGGTTCTGTGGCAGTGTCTGTCATTGAAAGGCGTACCTCAGAAGTACATAAACCTTGTGAAAGCTCTTTACTCGAACACTACTAGTCGAGTGAGAGCTTATGGCGAACTGTCATCTGCTTTCGCAACCTCAAGTGGCGTCCGCCAAGGCTGTCCACTTTCTCCATTTTTGTTCAACTTCATCATAGATCTACTGATGGAAATAACGCTCTCATCGACTGAATTCTCAGGTATTGATCTCCTACCAGGAGGTCCACTTATTGACTTAGAATACGCAAATGACATAGTCCTGTTTGGTGAAGACGCTGATGAAATGCAGAGTCTTTTGGTAGCACTGAGCAACAATGCCAGGATGTTTGGGATGCGCTTCTCTCCCTCCAAATGCAAGTTGTTGCCTCAGGACTGGTCTGCGTCAACACCTGAACTAAGGATAGGGAGTTAAGTAGTTGGACGAATCGACTTCACTCATCTTGGAAGTCTGATCAGCCCTAATCGGTTGGTGTCTGACGAAATCTCAGCACGGATTCGAAAAGCTCGCTTGGCCTTTGCCAACTTACGTCATCTATGGCGAAGGCGAGATATCCGTCTATCAATTAAGGGACGAGTATACTGCGCGGCAGTTCGTTCCGTTCTACTATACGGCTGCGAAATATGGCCTTTAAGAGTAGAAGATATTCGTAAGTTACTAGTATTTGACCACAGATGCCTTAGAAATATTGCGGGTATCTGCTGGGATCACCGGGTAAGTAATAGTGAGGTTAGACGCAGGGTATTAGGGAATGATGGTAAATCAGTTGATGAGGTTATGAATCGTCATCGACTGAGATGGTTGGGCCACGTGCTGCGTATGCCTGAACGCCGATTACCACAATGCGCAATGCTCACTGGTGTTAGGGATGATTGGAAGAAAGTTAGGGGCGGTCAAACCAAAACGTGGCATCAGTGCTTGAAGTCACTAACTTCTGGTCTGAGCCATGTTGGTAGATGCAGACTACCTGGTTGGGGTCCGCGTGACTATCGTAACCAGTGGTTGGAGACTTTTGGTGACATGGCTCAGAATCGATCACAATGGCGTCGGTGTATACACTCTCTGTCTTCCTTTAAACTGAGATTAAAATCACTTCAAATCTTACTTTCTACGAACTAATTCTATCTTCCTGTACTATCTCCTTATACACACTCTTCTATATATTACCACCACTGAATTAACTACTTCTATGAATCCGGTGTTCATCTTGTTGTGCTAATGCGGTATGGCAACTTGGACCGATGCATATACGTGCCTGGTCCTACGTTGTAGCTGACTGACTGACTGACTGACTGATAGGGTAAGTGATAAGTGGACATCTGTAACACTTATACCAGCCACTTACGAGAAAGAATGGTTACAATCAACTTACGATTTTTGCCTAAAACCTTAGTATTAGTTATCCAGTTATTCAATCGTGTATGAGCAATAAGTCAAAGAGGTCAATAACTGATAAATTCAAAGCATAATATCAAGTCACAAGAAAGATGTTGAACTTTAAATAATTTCTCATTGAAGATGATATCGAAATGTAAACACTTAGGACAGGAACAGCAAAACATAAGTCTTATCACATTTAGACAGTATTAGCAATGATGAGTACTGGAATAAATTAGTTTTATTGGTCAATTGAGGATAAGGTAATGTTTTATACTTACTTACTTACGCCTGTTACTCCCAATGGAGCATAGGCCGCCGACCAGCATTCTTCAACCCACTCTGTCCTGGGCCTTCTTTTCTAGTTCCATCCAATTCTTGTTCATTTTTCTCATATCTATCTCCATTTCTCGGCGTAATGTATTCTTTGGTCTTCCTCTCCTCCTTCGACCTTTAAGATTCCATGTGAGGGCTTGCCTTGTGACGCAGTTCGGTGCTTTTCTCACTGTGTACTCTACCCACTTCCAGCGCTTCTTCCTGATTTCTTCCTCCACTGGGATCTGATTTGTTCTCTCCCACAGTAGGTTAATGCTAATAGTGTCCGGCCAACGGATCCGAAGTATTCTCCCTAGACAACTGTTAATAAACACTTGTATCTTCTGGTTGATGGCTTTCTTAGTTCTCCAGGTTTCCGCCCCATACAGTAGAACTGTCTTCAAAATTCTGACTTTGGTGTTGGTTGACAGTTGCTTTGAGTTCCAAATCTTCAGTTGTCAATATGCTGCTCTTGCTTTGCCAATCCGCGCCTTCACATCTGCATCAGATCCACCGTGTTCATCGATGATACTGCCCAAATATGTAAAGGTTTTTACATCTTCCAAAGCTTCTCCGTCAATTGTGATTGGATTGGTGCATGCTGTGTTGTATCAGAGAATCATGCTTTTCCCTTTGTGTATATTGAGACCTATTGCTGCTGAGGCTGCAGCTACACTGGTTGTCTTCTCCTGCATTTGTTGTTGCGTATGCGATAGAAGAGCCAGATCATCTGCGAAGTCTAGATCATTCAACTACATCCCAGATGTCCACTGTATCCCGTGCTACCCTTCAGATGTTGACGTCTTCATGTTCTAGTCGGTCACCAGGAGAAAGAGAAAGGGTGAGAGTAAGCAACCTTGCCTGACACCGGTCTTTACTTCGAAGGAGTTTGTCAACTGTCCCCACGCATGATGTTGCAGTGTAATCCATCATAGGGATTCTGTATGATATTGACTATCTTCTGAGGCACGCCGTAGTGTCGAAGAAGCTTCCATAGGGTTGTTCTGTCCACGCTATCAAATGCTTTTTCGTAGTCAATGAAGTTGATATAGAGTGATGAATTCCATTCAATTGATTGTTCCACAATGATCCGTAGAGTTGCGATTTGGTCTGTGCATGATCTATCCTTACGGAATCCTGCCTGTTGGTCTCGAAGTTAACTCCGCCTGGAGTCCCTTTCCGGGGGCTACTGCCGGTCCCAAGCCCGGATAAAGGAGGAGGGTTGGGCATGGGGTTAGCGACCCCATCCCGTAGAAAACTAACTCGCTAAAAAAAACGCTAACCAGAAAAAATTATTCAAATGTTTTTTAAGTAAGTATAAACTTTTATCTAATGAATTTATTTACCATCATTGAAACAACTAATTGAAACGTTAGATTGAAATCTGTACATCGATAATGATAAATCGCTCGGTAGTCAATTCAGACAAAATCACTTAATCATTAGAAAAAAGAAAGCATTAAACAATAATAAACTTGTGATTACATGATATTGACGTCATTCAATTTATTATTTGACGTCATCTCTTATCAACTATTACTTTATTAGGTGTAAGTAATAAAAATTCTTTCTATTCACCCACCTACACAATAACATAGTGGGTTCGAAATTAAATTATATATATATATATATATATATATATATATATATATATATATATATATATATATATATATATATATATATAACATTTCAACAAAATAATACGAGTTTAATCAAATAATTTGTCATTATTGTTAATGTCTTTTTAGCTTCCTACTTTCAGGACAATTCTGTTATTAATCTAATAAATAATTGAATAACTAATAATGTTAGTTAATTTGTTTTGTTTTTTTAATTGGATATTATCTACTAAAATCCAGATAATGTATCAAATGAATACATTAAGAAAATTTATAAATCAGTAACTATGCGTAAACTACGAGGAATTTATTTGATATTAATAAAAATGAATTAATCTTATGATAAAATGAAAAAAGATAACACTACAACTAATATTGTATATACTAATTATAAATTCAATAATGAGGAGGGTGATAAAATTAACCATGCATATACATTCATTTTGTCATTCATATAATAAAAGAGGATGTAGCGTAGAAGAAAAAACACAACCAAGAATTCGGTTTTTTTCTTTATAAACTATTTTATAGTAATTCTAATCATCAAAATAAACTCACTTTTATTCATCCTTAAGAGTAACAAGCTATATTTATATCGTAATGTAAATTATAAAGTAATTATTGGTTTAAAGATGGATGGACAAAAAAATATGGATATTATATTTATGTGTATCAAAGTAGCAATTTCAGTACTTGTTTCCATATAAAAGTACTCAAACGAAGAAAAATGTACATTATTTCCTACGAAGCAAAAAGTACATACATGTATATAACTGCTGTAATCGTGTGTTTTACCACAGATAAATTAAACTGGTCTTCAAAACCGCGATGTTTAAAAATGCACCAATATTAAGGATTACAATATAATTGGATTAAGGAGTTTGTAGAGATGATATTTAAATATCTTGAGGGTTAGTATCAAATAGAGAAGCGTTGGAAACTAGAAAAAGTTGGACAGTTTTTGTTCTCACTTGACACTTTAGCAGCTTGCATCAACATGATAATGAATCTCGGATATACATATCTTGTAGACAGTATGATAATTTTAGATCTCTGAACAATGAAGGTCTCGGATTAAAACAAGTTAATCTATGTAAAGTTGTTTATCAGAGAATATGAAAAACGACTACATATATTTGGTTTCAATAGTTAAGTGGTATTTTATTTATTCTCATCGCTGATCGACTTCATAATCAATATAAAAATATTTACTTCAACTATCGATATATATTTATCTTAGTCAATAGAATTAACAGATTGAAATAAAATATCCAGTTGATGAAAATACATTAATTGTCTTGCAATTGTTTTCTTTTTAACTACCAATGAAAAGTTATATAACTGTCAATAAACTTTTTCTTTAAATTCGTGTAATACCTTTCTGTTTATTGACACTAGAAAGGATCTAGAGTTTACATGAATTATTTATTGAGTATTTCACCAATGGTTGTACCATAGTTCTGATAAAAATTTTATCCATTAAACAACTAACGTAAACCATTATAGAAACTAATCAATAAAATATTACTTTGTACTTAATGTCATCTGCTATTAAACTAACCGAGGTATTTTCATGTAATTAACAGACTATTTCAGTAATTTAATTGATTTAAAATTAAGATACATCTTAACAATAAGATAACTTGAGAAGGTACAGTTGAACTAATCAATAAACATTAGAGTTAATAAGATTCATCCGATAGTCCACAGACAATCGACAACCCAATAAATACTGATGATTGTAAGCCTGAGAGTATAATTCAATGAAATAAAATTTTGAGTTTATAATTACAACATTAACTGATGAACAAACATTTATTTATTGCATTTAATTCAACAGGGTAATGCGATTTATTTGTTGAGATGAGCACCATTCGACTGAATTTCATGTAATCACTATTTATTCGAATAAGACGATATGATTACTATAGAGACGGAGTTGTGAAGATCATTTTAAAAGTTAAACCTTTTTGATTTTTTATTGATTAACATTCTGTACAATCAATGGATGAACATCATTTTGCAATTTCAATTTGGCTAAAAATAATACAACGCTACTGAAATATTATTACCAGACAGAATGACTTTTTGGAGATTTTTGAATTGTATCATTCACATCACGGATTATTTTAGTTAGACAATCATTGAAAACAAGAAAATACTGGACAACTGTTCCGTCCTAGTATGGGACTCCTTAGTAGTGTGAATCCGTAACTTCACTAAAGGGATTGAACAAAGGACCTTTAGGTATCACAGAAAGAGCTTAACCTTTTAGACTACTGAGTCAACACATTTAATGGTTTGACTTCAATCAATTTATGAAATTGCACAACCATGTGTCATTGATGGGCAACTGTCCCACACACCTGACATAGATGAACTCTACTGATTACGGCTTAGTGAATCATTTTAAAAGAAAACTTAAACTGAAACAATACTGTGCCAAAACTGAATATATACATTTATTACACATATTGACTACAATTAAAAGAAAGTATTTTTATCAATAAATAACAATCTTTAAAAAATGTTAACATACACGAGAAGTTTCACCATGTTTTTGACGTAAGGTCACCGTTTGAGGACTAGGACTTTGAAGATATTTATTTGAATTTTCAACACCAGTCAAAACAGGTTTCTTCATCATAGATACAGAGATATGTGTTTTTGTCTCAGTATTAACATGAGTAGTTTGATTACTAACTTTGAGACTAATATTATTATCATTATTACTGGTATTAGTAGTATCATTACTGTTATTATCCACAGGCGCTTTACATGAGATAAAAACAATTGATGGAATTGATTCAGAAGATTGTTTTGAACTAATCCGATTATTATCATGATGATCGGTCAAGTTATTATTTACCTCTTTTGTTTTTAAACAAATCTGTGATGACTGGATTTCATTACTGGATAATGGAATGAACATGGAACGTGGACGAATATGTTGATCACCGCCATTGTATGATGCAAGCGGTGTTAAATTGTGAAAATCACTGGTAGAATTTATTTTTATTCTTTCAAATCCTGTACTTTTCTTTGGGGGTTTGAAAGGTGTTATTGTTTCTTGATCAAATGACGTGAAAAAACAGTCTGATTTACGATAGGAATCAGATTTACGTTTCAGAGAATTCGAGTCATACGCAGATTTTACGCTGAAATTATTAAGAAATAAAGCAAGACAATAAACCTTAGATAAAACCGATACGAAATGGTATATATCATAAAAAAGGTGAAATAGTACACTGGTTCAGTTGAAAGTAAACGCTTCCTAATGTTCGTCTAATCAGACTAAAAATGTGTTAAAAGCTCTAATGCTAAAGCTGAGTGAATATATACACAAGCCTTGTGTAAATATATATAAAAGTGAACTGATCGAGACAGGGATATATAGGCGGTGGTTTTGGGCAGATGAGTTTTTCATTCGCTCACAGTAAGCCAGCCCATTTATGGATTTCCGACATACCACATGTCCTTGAGAAAGTAGATGATCTGTCCGAGATAGACCACTATAGCAATAACAAACGTCGAGTTAGAATTACACCAGATATTGCAGTCAATACAGATTCCAAAAATTAAAACTACTTGATCAACTGGCATTTACTAGTTGATGATTAAGTTGAAAGAGCGAAAAAAGACTTCTACTTGACTGTATAGTCTACAAGAACGATGAGACATCGACTAGATACAATCCAAACTCAACCATCAAATTTCTCGAAATACTGTAATCATTATGAATAAATTATCATAAAAATCTAATAAGTATGTGTGAAAAATTCTTTAAAAAAAGTTAATTTGTCACAGATTCCATTTACAATTCAAACCAGATAAACAGACACTGTAAATCTTTAGATATTGAACAGTTTCATTATTTCTATTACAAGAATTCAAACTACGATAAACTCTGCATTGAACTCAGAACTGTGAGATTGTATAGACTAATATGCTTTTTTAAAACAACACATTTCTGATATGAAATTAGGTAATAGTACTAAACAGTTCTACTATGAAATAGTATAATATTTTGCAAAAAGAAGTTAACTATTTATTCATACTGTGAATATACAACTTACAATGACTAGTGGGTTAAATAATTTACAATCTTTAAGCTTAACTTCATTATTTAATGTATAGAGACAGGAAATAAATCATTGAAGTACATGAAATCGAAAAATATTTTTTTGACAAAAAAAGACTATAAAGGACGTATACTTTAATTAATAACACGGCTAATAATTAACTAACAACAAATACTATAATAAAAACAGATAAAATAATACAGAATTTCGTGTAAACTGTACTATTCTAAATTGTTGTACTTTTTCTGATTGGATGAAAAGAGAGAAAATTAACAAAGAGTAGTAAGAAAATAAACAAAATTGTAAGTATTATAGTAGTTAGGCTACAAAGAGAATATTTAGAGAAGTGATATGAAAACTGAACATAATTTTATTTTGGTAGCTGATTTCTGACTAACTAGACGTATGATGATAGTTTATGAATAGGTTAGAAGAAAGCTAAAGGAGACAAAACCAAGATATGCATTAGTCTATAAAGTCATTGACTGTTGAAATGAGCCGTATAGGTAAAGATGATGTACACTACCTGGTTGGGGTTCGCGTAATTTTCTTCACCAATGGTTAGGAACATAAGGTGATATGGCTAAAATTTGCTGGGACTGGCGTGGGTACATTCGATCTTGTCTTATAGAAATTTTTTTATCTCACTAATCCACATTTCTCGAATTACATCGTCAATACCCAATCTTTACTACTACCACTAATATTATTACTACATTTTAATACTATGGAATATCTCTATGCTGTGGCAACTTGAGCCAATAAACATATGTGCCAGTTTCTGTGTTTCCCATATCTTAGCCAAATCATAGTTGAAAAGTGACTTATCAATTTACTGTCAACACTCAAGTTTCCTATTAAAAGCCTGTTAATATTTTACGTGGATTTTGCGTTTTCACTTTTCTCCTTTAAATAAATTATACTAAATACTGTAAAATCAAAAACGCCCTTTATATATATAATAATCAGCTATACATCAACATTAAACACTTCATTCAACTATAAAATACGTTTCAATAAATTAGTATTTATCTGTCTTTATTTACGTACAACAAGAGAAAAAATTCGTAGATACATAATGAATGTGAGTATCTAGTTGACACAGTAAAATTATGAACTAACTATTCAACAGATAGTTGAGTCGATTTTTTTGTTGTACTTTGATACAGAGAACGACATAATATTTGGTACTTATGTCTATAAAAGTTAGTAATTATGTGTTTCTGTATAATTTTATGTTTACTATGGACAGAGCATTCGAAGTCGGTTAGTGCGGATTTATCACAAAATATACTACAGGATGAAATCAATAGTTTAAAACCAAGTAAAATGAGCATTAGCATATTTGTTTTATACAAATAAAAGTAACAAATACGCGAAACAGATTGATAGTTTGATGAGGTCTAAACTCTTGATTTTATTTAACTTAAACAGTCGAATGATTTTAAATAAAACTATTTTAACTGGCAAAACTCTTGATTTCAGTAGATTGATTAATAGGCATTAGAAAATGAATCTCGAATATTTTAAGTCACGATCGTAGCTGGTACATTGATGTGATGATCGGACTTGCATATAGTGATGATCTCAATGAGCTATACTGAGTGGAACACTTGTTCTTCTAAAACCTACCATACCAAGTAGATCATTTGGAAAATGGTAAGATTAAAAGCAGGAACTTAACGCCAGAGGACGAAGTCACACTGCTAATTGCAATAAGATATGACCGGCAGTGATGTAGTTTCTTCAGAAGGCCGGTGTTTCCAACGATGCCAATGTCTCATAACCGAAGGGAGGGGAATTAGGAAAGGTTGATCCCAAAAATATTACATCTGCCTCAAAAACACAGAGCTAACACATTAAAAACTGCATACAAAATGTCCATGTGTTTCCTTAGGGACTGAGGTCACTCTCCAAGATCAAAAGCACCACTAATAACCCATTTTCTTCTTTATGTACCTCAAGTAGTATCCTCCTAGGGCGTAGTCAATTGAGAAGTTACAGATGACTAAATACCTGTTACAGTACTTGAGATTATTTTCCAGTTCTAATGAATTACAAGAAAGTTGTTTTCATGAATTATTTCATATTGTGAAATTACGTGTGGTATATACACTCTACATCATAAACAAACAGCTATAATAAAAGTGAGGTCATTTGTAAAACATCATTGATAAATTCATAATTGTCCATAGTAGATGTCGGGTTGTGATAAAACTCTCTGGAGTACTTTCACAGATATGGATCCTATTAATGCTTTCGTAACATAATAACAATCTTTGAATTTGCATCTAATACACAGAATATTTATACACATCATTTAGTATTTAGAAAAGTTTTAGTTAGTAAACAACCTCACTTTACTAAGCGAATCATCACAATTTTATAAACATAGCATAAATAGGTACTTAGTAAATAAGCTATGGAATATTATTGGAGCTATTATATACAAGGTTGTTTAATAGTGAAGTATGCTATTGTAACTGTGATTATTAAAGATTCGCCTTTTACAGGGATAATTTTCAGAGAAATACATTTGAGTAATAGAGTTATAAAAATAATATTTTCGTGAGAATGAATTCAAACACTGCCCCCAAAATGCATCATAATTAGTCATAAGACTTTGTATTCCAACTACGATAAATTCATTGAACAATGGAAAGTGATAAGCACTCATCAACAAAATATAACGGAGTTAACCAACCAAAAATCAATACATATATGCCCCTTGTACATTTCGGGTCAAAAGCAATAACAACATAAGATTAAATTAGTGAACAACTTAAAGTCACAGACATGATAATAGGATAAGCGAAAGTGATGTGTCCCCACCCTGATTCCAACAGCTGAATCTGAGATATTATACCTATCGTCTCTTAGGGGGGAAAATCAATATATTGGGTTAATCAGAGATCGGGTAAATGATTGGCCAAGAAATAGATTGTATTTCTAGGGTATAAGATATACACCATTAGTGGCTTAACTTTTTAAGGGACATATATATGAGGTACATATATCACCGATTCGGTTTAGTCAATAAACTTCCTTCTAAGTCTTCTCACCTGAGTAGCCAGGTTGACTTATGTATAGGAAGACTGAGTAACTATATCAAAACCAAATATTACACAACACAACAGAAATGTTATTGATTGTATATCTTTCTTCACAGAAAAAGTAAATGTAGTGTAAAAATAATTCGATTAACCAAACAAAAATTTACGTAGTTTTAAACCATGCTACCTTCGTATACGCTAGTGAAACTCTTCAGTTACCCAGACAAATGTAGGGTAGAGCAAAATTCAGAAATTGCAACCTACTAATTGAAAGACAAGTGCCTTCATCAATAAGGTATCATTACTCTACAATACATCAAAGTGCAAGTTGTTTGTGAAAACTAAATGTACTTTAATATAAACAATGTATAGCATCGAAAAAAATTCCATATACTAACCTGCCTCTTAAATTTAGTCTTGAAAGTGAAGAATCAAGTTTATTTGAATCAGAATTCTCACTAATCGATTCACCAGTATTTACAGTTAATATTTCAGTGGATAGATGAATGTTAGATATTTTTTTATGAGGTGGTTTTTCACTTATTTGATGTATTATTTCACTTTCTTCTTTTATAAGACCCAGTTGAGGATTAGAAACTGAAAAGAAATTATTATTAGTCGATATATGCTTGGGTGATAAAGAAAAGAAGCCAACAACATTTTCATCCGTTTTATTCAATGTAGGACGATAAGTTTTTGACGGTGGACGACGATTTCGAGGTCTACTAACAGCTAATTTATGCTGTAAACTGACTAAATCCGAGGCACCAGCGGATGATGGAGTTGAATTGATAGACTCATGTGTATTATTAGGTGGGGTTGTTGCAAATACATTAGCACTTTGGGGAAGTGAATATGGACTACTTAAATGTTTTTGATGTGGTGAAGAGGATTCATTTGAAATTAAACTATCCGAACTTTCAACAGACTTAGCAATTGTTGTTATTCTAGGTGTAAGATTATGACCAGGGCGAATTCGTAGTTTTGAGTTTAATTCGTCCTAATAAATAGAAAAATATTAAAATGTTTTAATGTCAAGTGAATAATTTATTACAAAGACTAGTCGAATGATAATCAGGTTATAGAATCTATGCATTACAAGCACTGAATGGAAACGTACTAATTTGATTAAATACAGAACAGTCTTTTGTTAAAATCGTAAAAGTAGGGTGTTTCCTTCAGACAACCAGCATGACAGCGATGCTGCCTTCCCACAAGGTGGGGTGGGATGGGGTTAGAAAAGGTCGACCCTAAAAATACACATCTCGCCTTATCCCATGGATATTCGTCTCCGGCGGTAGGGCATCAACAATTACGCAGCTAACACGAAAATTACAAAAAGGTCGTGTGTGACCGAACATAAGCACTTGTCCCTTGAGCACTGCGGTCACGCCTTTTCATTGCTTTTGCCTACGCTACCACTGACTGCAGCTCGGATGAAATGAAAGATGAATTTTACAGCAAGCTTTGTGAAATTCTTTAAAAAGCTAAACACTCAGACATAGTACTTGTAGAAGGTGACTTTAATGCTCAAGTAGGCAGATTAAACCAAACAGAGACATTTAGGTGGGTATTTTAGTATTCCGGTTCAGTTAACAGATAATGCCGAACGTCTGCTGCAACTGTGCTCAGACAATCGTTTATTTTTAGCAAGTATTAATTTTAAGCATAAGGAGAGACATCGCCTGAAATGGCGACCCTCTGTACCAAATCAACGATGGACTCAAATAGAACATATTGCCATCAGTCATCATTGGAGAGGTTCGATAGAAGACTGGTGATCGTTTTGAAGTACATGTTTAGACTCGGATCATATTCTAATACGAGCACGCATTTGCTTGCACCTCAATGGACGTAGACAAAATCACATTAAGAAGACTTATTAAAGTTGAACTCACTGACGAGAAAGTCAAAAGTAGATTCCAGAAACAACTGAGATCACATTTAGGCAGTTCTGAAAACAAGACTGACCCAGATGTTGCTTGGAAAGATATACGAGCAGCTGTGGAAACAGCAGCGACATCTATTAGTGATTTAAGCCAAAGGATTACGAAAAACTACTGGATTCCTACTAAGTCTATTGCACTGATAGGTTCTCGTAAACTTATCCCACCTGGCTCTGAACACGATAGAAAGTGAAAACAAATCAGATCTAGGTTAACCAGAAGTTTGCTAGAGGATCATGAACAGTGGTGGGCAACGAAATCAAAAGAGATAGAAAAGGCAGCGCGGCTGTATGTAACACTAGAAAGCTTTATGGACTAATAAAAGAAACTGGAATTATAAAGTCAAGTGTGAGACTATCTCGGAAAAAGACGATACTCTTCTCTGCTCTCAGTCCAGACGTTAAGAACGATGAGCGGAACACTTTAAGGAGCAGTTCGGCTGGCCTTCAGCTACTCTACAACTAGCCACCATTTCAAAATAGTCTGAATGGAACATTGAAATAGGTCCCCCGACTGTAATTGACGTTCAAATAGCTATAGCTAATCCGAAACGAGAAAGAGCAGTTTGTCCGGACGGATTGATTCCAGAGGTCTTTAAAGATGGTGGTCTAGTTTTAGCGATTAGGTTGACCAGTATTTTAGCTGAAATCTAGGAACTGAATGTAATCCCATCTGACTGGTCACAATCACTGATTATCCCAGTATATAGGAAGGGATCGAAATCATCCTGCGATAACCATAGAGGGATTAGTTTGACTAAAATAGCGTCTAAAATACTAGCCTCAATAATTATTGGGCTCCTAACAGACTCGTGAGCTGCAAACACGAGAAAATCAGGCTGGTTTCAGACCTAGTCGTCGTTGCATCCACCACGTATTCACCATTCGTCAGATCTTAGAGCACAGGCATGCTTATCGGCGTCCGACAATGACAGTTTTTCTTGACTTGAAACCAGCGTTTGACTCTGTAGACCAAGAGGTTCTGCGGTAGTGTCTGTCATTGAAATGTGTACCTCAGAAGTACATAAAACTTGTGAAGGCCCTTTACTCGAACACTACCAGTAGTGTCAGAGATTATGGCGAACTGTCATCTGATTTTGTAACCTCAAGTGGTGTCCGGCAAGGTTGACCACTATCTGAACTTCTGTTTAATTTCATTACAGACCTATTGATGGAAATAACGTCCTCGTCGTTTGGATTTTCAGGAACTGTTCTCCTTCCAGGAGGTTCACTGATCGACTTAGAATACGCAGATGACATAGTCTTGTTTGGTGAAGACGCTCATAAAAGTCTTTCGGTAGCACTGAGAAGCAATGTCAGGATGCTTGGGATGCGTTTCTCCTCCTCTTAATGCAAGTTGTTGTTTCAGGACTGGCCTGCGTCAACACCTGAACTAAGGATAGGGAGTGAAGTAGTTGGACGAATCGACTTCACTCATCTTGGAAGTCTGATCAGCCCTAATCGGTTGGTGTCTGACGAAATTTCTGCATGGATTCAGGAAGCTCGTTTAGCTTTCGCTGCCCCCAAATGCCCTGGTACGGCCAAGAGTGGGGAGAGTCCGCTCTCCCTCTCGAAATACTCTCACATGGCCACGCGTATATAGCCTCTACCACGGAAGTCCTACTCACTGCCTTCTCGTGGCGGGGGTATTGTTTACGAAAATGAGAAAACGAGAAGCGAATGTCCGGCGCTTTAACCGGATCCCAAACCACTGGTGCACATGGGCTCCAGTATCCTGAAGGAACAAATGGCGTATGAACCAATCTTTGGTCACCGGCTACCATGGGACTGCATCTCCTTAAGATGCTCCACTGCCTTGTGGATCAGACCTTAAGGTGACCCCTAAGAAAACCACCTGCTTCGGTTTGGGCACCCGGGCAGTATCACAGCCCTTACACATATCAAGTGGGATCTATGTGGCGCATATGTATTTGGTGCCTCCTTGTACCAATATCTATGTGTTAAAATAAATAAATAAACTAGCTTTTTCCAACTTACGTCACCTAAAGTGAAGGAAAGATATCTGTCTATCGTTAATAGGACGAGTATACTGTGAAGCACTTCGTTCTATTCTACTTTACGGCTGCGAAACGTGGCCATTAAGAGTAAGATATACTCGTAAGTTACTAGTATTTGGTCACAGATGTCTTAGAAATATTTCTCGCATCTGCTGGGATCACCGGGTAAATTATGGTGAGTTTAGACACAGTGTATTAGAGAACGATGTAAAATCAGTTGATGAGATTGTAAATCTTCATCGACTGAGATGGTCGAGCCACGTGTTAAGTATGCCTGAACACCGATTACCACGACGCGCAATGCTGACTAGTCTGGAGATGCTTGGAAGAAAGTTGGGGGCAGCCAAAGCAAAACGTGACATCAGTCCTTGAAGTCACTAACTTTTAGTCTGAGCCACGCTAGTAGATGCAGACTACTTAGTTAGGGTCCGCGTGACTGTCGTAACCAATGGTTGGAGACCCTGTGTGACATGGCTCAGAATCGATCACAATGGCTTCAGTGTATACACTCTTTGTCTTCCCTTGAGCCGTGAGATTAAAATTGCTTTATATCTATACTTCTATGAACTAATTCTTTCTTCGGGTATCATATCCTTATACACGATCCTTCTTTTATACATTACTACCATTGAAGTGACTATTTCTATGAATTTGGTGATCTTGTTGTGCTAATGAGGTAGCTGACTAACTGTAATACTTGAAGGGTGTAGAGTTCTATGTTGTTTATAGTCGTGGATATGGACAATCAGAAACTCTCAAAGTAGTATAGGATTGATGTCCAGTGTTCTCTGGTTCCAGTGATTCTCTATTTGGTATCAGTTCGAGATATTCAATTTGAAGCCAAGTAGTAAATAAGCAATCTTATTTTCGAAGGATAACAACAGAAATATATGGAAGAAAAAATTACGAAGAATAACCTACTCGAAAAGCAGAAGAATTTTGAGGGGATACATTTCCACGGATATATGATGATCGTGGGCTAGAACCATATGGTTCATTCAATATATGAATCGCAGGGGAAACTCGATCACCTCTACAAAACATGAAAGAATATAAACATTATAATGAATAAACAATACAAAAGCACCAAAAATAAATTCTAATCTAAATCATTTTCAGGGAATATGATGAAAAAGTTAATTAGAATATGATTAATTTAATGAATGACTGATTGGGTTAGCAATGAAAATACATCAACTAGCTAATAAGTGTGATAATAAGAGAGGAATTACGATTCACACACATACATTACCCTATTGGAAGTCATAATTTATCTACTTAGCTTTTTGGGTACCAGGTAATTGTAATTCTGAAACTAAGTGATTTTCCAAAGTTTAGCAATCAAAACCTTTCTGATTACCTATTCATAAGAATGCTAGATGACAGTTTTCAACGAAAAACCTTAAAATAGAGATGTATCACATAACAGTGACTTAACATTTTATGATCTGAATATCAACTATACAACTACTGTAAAACTATGATACCCAATCGATAGCAAGACTGATTTCAGATGACTCACCTCAGTGGAATGTATATTCAATGAATACAACACTAGCCACAAAGAATTTGTATGAACTCTTTACTTAATAGGATAAGTTTTATATTTCCCACTATAAACAGGGTTGTAATAAACGCTCCTTTAAAAGCAGTCTAGAAATTGTTTTTTTTTTTGTGGTGTGTAGGATTATTATTATCATTAATATTATTATTATTGCCTGTTAATTCATATTAACCTGACCACCCATTTAAATCGATTTACATTCTGTAACCGTTTTTCAGAATATATTATAATATTATATCGCAAACACATGTAGATTAATTCAATTTATCAAAGTGGAGATCGTAGAAATTTTGATAGCTGAATTCATGAGTCAACCTAAGCTAGAGTCCCGCACGCGGGATTCATGGATGAGGAGTCCCATACTAGAACGGAACGGTCGTCTAGTGCTTCAAGGTTTTTAAAGATGGTCTAGCTTAGATCGACTCGTAAATTCAACTACTATAATTCAATTTAGTTTAGATACAATCGCTAATGGTTTCATCCTAAGGTTATTTAAGGATGTAACTGATGCTATCTATTAATAAGAGCCCGAGCACAAGGGTGAGTGAAAAAGGTCGTATACCAACAATGGTAAGGATTCATAAGAGTGACTATCATGAGACGATCACTGAAAAGGTGGGCATCGAAAGAGGTAACAACATTTTTACGGGTTTAAAATTTGTTCGGTCTATCGTCTGTCCCCTTACCTCTGCGATCGAAAACGTAGTTCTTTAAACACTCGATGTATGATCTACTGTAGATTTTTGAGTTTAGTAACAATTTTTTATTCTCAATAACTCCAGTCATGTTATCTCATATATCTATTTGGAACAACGAAGCTGAGAATCTAGTTAACCTATTTATTAATTAGTATGGGGTTCTGAAGTAGAGAAGTTTAAGCAATGTCTTTTCGCTTACAACGATATGATATTTGCAACTGACAGGGAATACGAGCTACCTAATATGAGCCTTTTTGATAGTCAACCTTATTGATATGGACCCTTGACCATTCGCCTTTATTAATGTGAACCGTAATTGGTGATGGTATATTGCAACTAAGAACCAGTCAACTTAGTCTTACGTTTAACTTTACAACAATCTCTTCACAAAAGAGAAATGACACTCGTTAACTCTCTTTTACTCGCAGTGGGAAGTATGAATAATAGTAAGTATTTTTAGTTATTCGAATTGTAAAAAATAATGTCAGTTAGTTGACTGGTTATTTATCAATTAGCTATCTCTCATTTCTATTAAGTAATGGGTTTAAACATCCTCAAATTGATCACTTTCTCCTCCTTCCCCCAAGAAAGAGGATTATTAACGTTGATGGGCTAGATATAGAAATTCAATTTAACGGGGATCTCAAGCTATAGTCAAAGTCAACGAAAATGTACAGGCGCTAGGTTCGAAATATTTTCTGTTACATGAAAATTATATTAAATATACCGCTATAAGTAACTACACCCACAAATTATTTCAAGATTTATCGATTTAGAGCGCTTGAGTTAATTAATTAATCTACTAATTTATTCTGGGTAGCTAAGAGTCAGTTCCACACACATTTTACAGAAATACAAATTTCTTTATTCATGGTACAATAAGAATATGATAAATTATAGACAAATAGAATTAGTGAAGTGGAAATGGCAATTCTTTTACATCTGCGTAAAATGTAGCCAACTATTACGTTAAAACATTAGTTTGAACAGAAAAAAGACATTCCATTATCTATGACATTGATAATGATGGGAATAAAACCTGGTACTGTTAAGTTCAAACCACAATTGATTGAATGAATCATTCATAAATTGTTGTAAAACAAGATATGTTATGAATAGATACGTTAGTTATGAGTATTTGATTTTCAAAACATTGGTTATGAATAATGGGATGATAAAAGTAAGTAGGTGTACGCTTTTAGGTACAAATTTCAAGTCAGTTCCGGGTGCTAAAACCTTTGCCGACTTGATTGGAAGATGTTTTAGACATGCCAAAATATCGTGACTCTTTGAAATGATTAGAGCAGGATAAAGTTAGATGAAATTCATGGAGAGTCAAATAAAGACATAACAGCGATCAATTAAGTTTATAGCTACTGATCTGAATCATATTGAGTAAAATTGGCTTCCTTGTTAGAATTCGTAAGATAACTATGATATATGATCGGAGACATTAGTGGATATGTTTTGAGAATGGTCAAAGTAGATCAAATGAATTTAGATATAACAGAGGAAATAACAAAAGGAGCCAGTAATAATCGTTAGGTAAAACCATTTTCATCACAAAGTGTAATCAGATTAAGTGGGTTAATAGACTAAAGTTTCATCAATCAAAGTTGATTTGCTAACGGGAAACACAATAACAGTTGTGAAACAAAATGAAAGTATTGTTATCATTAGGATTATCAATCAGTTTTTTATTCATTAGTAAATAAAACACCATTACATATAATGAACACACAGTACTTTATTATAAAATGAAAGCAATAATGATAATACTCAATTGAGAAATGAGATAATGCGTTAAAGTACGAAAGAGAGAAAAAAAGGTGAATTTTGAATGTATTACGAATTTGTTCTAAATGCAGTTAATGGGGAATAGGAAGTATTAGGTATTAGAATATTTTTAATCCAACTAGAGATTTAGTTCATGATCTCAAAAAGGTTTAGTAGTTTCAAGATCGAAATCTACCATTTATGATGTGCCGTTATAAGTTTTCTTTCTGGTTAGATAAATTCTTAGATGAAAACAAACAGCAAGCAATTATTTATCGTTGATATTGATAATGTTATTAAATAAAATCAAATATTTCAATTTATTTGTATTAGTTGTTTGGACTTTCCCACTGATGTCTAAGAATGCAGCTGATCAGTTTCTTTTGGTATGTGTGCATCTTGTGCAGATTACCTCCATATTACCATTAAGTCACAAGCATTTTTCTGAGACGGACGGTGGATAGCAGTGGAATCCATGAGGTTTGTTTCGTCTTTTTTGGGACGTGGCAGCTGGATGAACCTCTATTCTATAGTTGATGTTCACTCCGGGATTCAAACTCAACGCAACCGCGTCATCCATTTAGCTTTTAATCTTTTAATAACCGAGTATACCCTGTTTTAAACTTGAGATTTATATATATTTATGAGTAATGTTATGAAAATGATTTTGACTAGATACATGGAACTAAGTTGATATAAGAGAAAGAGCGAAAGCCGATAATTATGTAGTGAATTACTCTCACCTAAGATAGAATAACGACGAACTTACATACAGTAAATCAGAATATATTGAAAAGAATGTCACTTCTAAATACATTTTTACGGAAATCGCTAAATAAGTAAATATAACGTCAATGAAGTTATTTCTGGTAGAAACCAATATGCACTTCAATTTTTTTCATGCTCATCAAATTTTAACATACAATATCATTTAACGACATTGATAGAGAACAGGTTGAAGAACTGATTCCACAAGTATAACATACTCGTTAAAAGTAATTCATAAACAGCAATAACTCAGATATTATACATGTTACTAATAAAAATTAATCAACTTATTTCACAGATCTTACATTTAACATTATTATTTCCTTCTAATAAGAAATTGGTTACATTAACAAAAAGTTGACTTAACCATCAAGTAAATCACTTATCTATCATCTGTTTAAACATTAAATACATACCTTGATTTTTATGAAACTTTAAATCAAAATCCAAACCGTTACTAAAGTCCTGATAGGTGAATATACGTACAGATTTGTAATAGTACAAAAATAATCATTACAATAAAATAACTAAAGACGAATCAATAAAGGGAGTTATGAAAAATATCCACTCAAAAAGCAATTCCATATATATATGATAGCATTTGTGTTGCGATCAGGCGTATGAATTGCAGTAAATAACAGAATGAAAGTAACCTATATAGGCAGTTATATATGCCATATTTTGGAAACCAAGGCAATATTCCTGGCCACTGAATACACGTGTAAACGGTAAGAATACTTTTAGAAAAGGTTTTAATTACAATCGATATGTAATTTATTTTATTTACGACCGGTCGGTTTTGTAGACTGGTATTTAAAGGCAATAAAATACAGAAACGAAATCAATATCAGAGTATCCATACAATAAATCTACTTTGATTCAAATTATGGAAATTGGTCGGAACAAATAAAACTTCAATGACTATATTAAGAATAAAAGTTTAGTGGTAAGGAAAATGAAATCACTAGTTAACTAAGCTAACTGTGGGGAAAACTCTAAACATTGGACACATTTCTGTGTTTCCTTTCAACAGCTCTGTAAACAGTAATATTTAAATAAAATAAATATTAGAGAAAGATTAATCTGTAAATTCTGACAAGCTGGGATTGAATTTTAAATGTACTGATAATTTGAAATGATCTAGATTATCTGAAAAAAAATAAGCATAAGATTGTTTAAGTAAAGTAGGTTTCAGAAATGAACATGTGTGGAAAAACACATAAGTTCAAACTAAATGATAATATTTAAAATTGGATATATATTGATAAAACGTTATATACGAATTTCTTGGCATGTTAGGAAAATTTCCTTTCTATTTCAGTTAGTTATAAAAGATTCATCCATTTTCGATCTGCACTAATAGAGCTACGTCTAAAGTCATTATAGTAATATGATTACTTTATTGTATACGTAAATTAGATAACACCTTATAAAAAACATGGTCTCTGTGAATCATCACAAACTTGATTCTACAGAACCGGATAGAAAATGTGCTATGGTGGCCGAAAGTAAGAGAGGCGATGTTTGTATAGAAATGAAATAGATGAATTCTGATAAATTCACCTCAGAGTGTAACAGAATCTAATCATGTAGATTTTAGCATAACTTATCCGATGTTAGTGAAACCCAGTAAAAATAATAAGTATATTTAGGGTTTCTTTTATTACACACATCACCTTGAGTATATTATTTTAAACACAAAGGAAGTTCGTAGACGACTATAAACCACTGAGCTGTGAAAAATTTCTACAAAGACTATGTCGTTAGAAAAGAGTTCATAAACTTATTCAAATGGATAATGAAAAACTGGACTCCATTTAACTTTATATTCCTGTCAAGTGAATATAAAACACACAAATACTTGAATAAAACACCGAAATAAATTATTTTAAAGACACCACATATATTAGAAAGTGCATAATAGTAGTTAGAATAAAAGTGAAAATAATTTAAATCCGTTTATATAACCACACAATAGGATAATCAATAAGTGGTCACACACCAGACATATATATACTTCGTATATTTTTAGATGGTAGTAAACATGGTTAATTTTACTAGTGTATTTTTGTGGCAAACAAAACCATTCGAAAGTGAACAGAGTAGATTTTAATTAGAATAATCAACTATAAATGACTTACTTCATATTACTGTTTAAAATATATAAACACATACAAGTCAAATATAGAAAAGCGAAGTTGATTACAAATAAGTTAGCAGTTAACATGTTTAGAACTAAACATACTTATTTTATGCAACTATTGATTATTACAAACCTGTATGATTGGTATCATCGACATGGTGATAGATAATGAAAAGTTGGAAATGTTATAACTAACTTGAAACAATAAAAACCAACAGATCCTGCCTGGCAGGTTGAATTGAGGGTTTTCAGAGTTTACTCGTTTGATGGAATAAGGAATTAAAGTTTAGGCGCTCAGAATATATTCATTTTATAAGTTATCATTACCGGTCTCGGTAAATAAAACATCTTCCTTTTATAAAGAGGAATCAGATTCCAAAATCGATAAATATTAGATAAATAACAGCTTTTAGATATATTGATTAAACTATTATCCTTTAGTAGGTTGTAATACATAAACACACTTACTAACGTCCAAATAAATGTTTTGACTTCAATGAGGCACTGAACTTTATTGATTGAGAGCTTATGGCTATGCCCATTGCTGAAAGGCGCATCAGCGAAGTACACAACTCAACAGAGTAGTCTTTATTGGAATAGTGTATTTCAGATCGTCTGTGTTGACAGCACCAAACTTGCTTACTTACTTACGCCTGTCACTCCCAATGGAGCATAGGCCGCCGACCAGCATTCTTCAACCCACTCTGTCCTGGGCCTTCTTTTCTAGTTCCATCCAATTCTTGTTCATTTTTCTCATATCTATCTCCATTTCTCGGCGTAATGTATTCTTTGGTCTTCCTCTCCTCCTTCGACCTTTAAGATTCCATGTGAGGGCTTGCCTTGTGACGCAGTTCGGTGCTTTTCTCACTGTGTACTCTACCCACTTCCAGCGCTTCTTCCTGATTTCTTCCTCCACTGGGATCTGATTTGTTCTCTCCCACAGTAGGTTAATGCTAATAGTGTCCGGCCAACGGATCCGAAGTATTCTCCCTAGACAACTGTTAATAAACACTTGTATCTTCTGGTTGATGGCTTTCTTAGTTCTCCAGGTTTCCGCCCCATACAGTAGAACTGTCTTCAAAATTCTGACTTTGGTGTTGGTTGACAGTTGCTTTGAGTTCCAAATCTTCAGTTGTCAATATGCTGCTCTTGCTTTGCCAATCCGCGCCTTCACATCTGCATCAGATCCACTGTGTTCATCAATGATGCTGCCCAGATATGGAAAAGTTTTTACATCTTCCAAATCTTCTCCGTCAAGTGTGATTCCATTGGTTCATGCTGTGTTGTATCGGAGAATCTTGCTTTTTCCTTTGTGTATGTTGAGACCTACTGCTACACTGATCGTCATCTCCTGAGTTTGTTGTTGCGTGTGCGATAGAAGAGCCAGATCATCTGCGAAGTCTAGATGGTCCAGCTGCAAATAATATATCCACTTTTAGTTATGACGCTGACAAAATGCAGCTTCTCGGAAAACATAAGTTGGATTAGGAGAACGTTTTAAACATTTTTCTTTTCCCCAATAAGGATGTAAGTTAACATCAGTCTATGGGGTTACTGGATCTTAGTCTTAGACGTGGTGGGAGGTATAAACTTCTTGGCTGAGGTTCATGAAGTAACTATAATATACGAACAGAGACTTAACGTGATCAAATCTTAAAAAAACACTGAAGTAGTGTAAATGCATTTTTTCTTTATTTCCTTCGAATCTTTAATACAGTATTACTCTAAACGTTTAAGTACTCACACCTTTGTCTTTTCTATGTGACTTATTTACTTCTGATTTCTGTATTCCTGATAACGTCATTAGGCACAAAGAGATAACTAATTAAGTATAGGCTGATGTACTCATCTTTAAGCTGTACTTGAGATTTGAAGGATACTTGTCAGTTCAAACCTCAGTAGGCACAGAGGGGTTTAAACTTGCCATTCTATGGCTTAAAGCCAAATCCTCTAATCACAAGAATACTACCTAAGGGGATTTACGCATTACATGTACCAATGGTGAGCATACTGGTTCATCGACGAACAGAGATTACAACTTGATCTTGACAGTATTTTGTTTGGAAAATATCACAGCTAATATTCAATATTGGTAATATATTTATTTCAGTGAAATCTCGGTACAGCATACACAAAAGATGTACCAAGTATGAAAATATATCACTGACAAAAATAACTGACTAACTAAGAAATGAATGACAAATAAATAGGAAATATAAAAGCAGCAAAGCAAAATATACCCCCAAATTTGTACTGTTATTCTTAATTGTCCAAATGGAAAAGAATAAAATAGTGCGATATCGATACAGAATTGGATTGTTGACGATATCCAATTAGGTTAGAAGTTATAAAGTTACGATATTTTTAGAAAATCATACAGATACTCAGGTTCCGCTAACAGATGTTCATGCAGCATTATTCTATATACTTCAATTAGTTTTTCATCATGGTTCTACATTAATGTATATATATATATATATATATATATATGATTTACAATAATGATATAATACTCATTGAGTGGATACGTTACGTAATAATTACATAATGGCATTTAAATTAACATTGAGTAGTTGGAAGAAAGATGATTATTAATATTCAAAGTAATTATTAAATCAAAAATTTGCTACGTTGCATAATATATGAAAAAGAGAAAGAACAAAATTTGACCATCCATTACAAATTCTCTTCTCTTGTTCCCTAAAACTAACCACTTAACGTAAACGAAGGCAAAAAGTTTATTCTGACCAAACAATATATTTAACACATCGATGAAGCGAAGAATATACTACGCTTATTAGCCATCACTACCACATGATTATGTGAGATTTGAGTGGAACCTATACCAAACGTTCTAAGAATGATGAAACTAAACGACAGTATCTACAATTTCTGTTACAGTTAACAGGAAAGGTTAGATAAAACCTTGGAAATATGTGTGTCAACTTAATTACATTGTACGCCATAAGCGAATATATGCCATTACAAGAGAAATAAATTAGCGACACCCTTTTGCTTACCCAAAAGCTTTACTGAGAGGTCATATTGAAATGCAATGTTCAGCTGACGTAATTGAAACTACGCCATAACACGAGATTTAAGGCTATCTCATGTATTCCGTTAGTAAGTAGTAGCAATAGATTTAAACAAGAGACCATAAATAACAATTAGAAAAACTGTTAACAAGTACTTGATAGGGTAGTAAAGAATTCCGTTCGAAAAAAACGTAAGACATGAAATGTCATGACACGTCATATAGAAAAAATTTTCTATACCTAGTCTGGATAACCTAATGTGACTAAGTAACCAAGTACGAGTTTGTATACATCAACTTGAACCGCTAGCTTTCCGAACAAAATAGGCAAAAGTGCCATTTGAACACGTTAATAAATCTTTTTAATTTAGAAGCCTTAACCACTAAAGAATACGCTGCTTGGATTGAATACATATTATATAATTTGACAGGCCATCCATTATTATATCTGGAGGTTCTATGATCTAAAGGGCAACAAAACCCATGTACAATTGGGTGATCAGTTCTAAAGTGATATAAAAATGCCATGTGCTAAATTTTTTTGGTAATCAAACCTTTTATATTATAAACAGACCAGGATAATAAAATGCTGACTAAGAGGAAACAAAATTTGTGAGTGCATACAACAGCCAATTAGCAAGATTTAGTTACCTTTTGTTAATAGATTCAACGTTTCTACAGTTATGAAAAATTAGACCAAAGTATAATTACGGGTAGCTAGCCATGTACTGAGGTCCACATGTGTATTAGCTCTGTTCTTTAAGTCTTTCGATTGAACTACATCTTATTTCACCAAGATTATTAAACTAAAGTCAGTACAAAGAGCTATAAAATACATTATTTATAGTCAGTGAAATATATAACCATCACTTAAGTTAATGATTTTTGCAACTAAATCTGTATTTTTTTTTCATAGTTACTGTACTATATTGGTCTTAAATGTAGAATATTTTGCACCCGAATAAACATTATTGTGTTTGTAAGATACCAGTTATTTCCTCGTATACTTTGATGTCTTGATAGATAACAAATCGATTTGAAAACTTAACTGAGTGATACTTGTGATAAACAAAAGGAAATATGATCAGGTTTAAATGCCACATTTTATAACTATGAGGTATGTACAGAGCGATGAACTTGGTATTACTATGTCTTGTTATTCTTATTTCAGTAACACTTTTATCGCAGCCAATGTCTGACAAATACTCAGGCTAAACTCTTCAGGTGTTCGGTATGTAAAAGTTAAAGAGAAAACTACATATCCGATAAGCTTTTTAAACAGCGATCTGAATAATGAGTCCCAGTGGGTAGACTAAAACAGTTAGGTAGCACGTACAATTTAGGACAGACGTTAACAAACCTACAGGAGACGATATTAAAGTTCCAGGGTTGAATCTGGTTATTGTTGTGATCACGATATTTTACTGGCCATGTAATTTATATCTGTAGCAATGAGAGCATGTGAATGTAGTATGACTAAACAACTGCAAGTTATTCGGTAGAAAGAAATGTCAGGATTTATTCAGTTCTCATTTGTATGGAACGAATGGACTCAGAAGCAGTGTTGTTATACAAAGTAGGACGCCCATAAGGGAGTGAAACAAAAGAGATCAGTGTCAATGATGTAACTGGTTGCTTGAAAATTATGATCGACTTCGAGTAAATTCGAAAAAAGTAGTGGTGAATTCAATGAAGAACTACGAGAAAACTTCAGGACTTTGTACAGAGCAGTAACATACAAACCTAGATTTGCATATAAATATGGACATCGAAAATGAACAAAATGGTAATCCAATACATATGACTGACCTCGACAGCCGTAAGGAGAGCAACAAGAATTTGCTTCACCAAAGATGTACCAAGACAAAAACTCACTAGTGCATAAGCATAGGCTTGCACTCGAATATATTTTTCACATAAATATGGTAGCTATAGCGAAGCAAATGATGAACTGTTACGTAGTGGCTACAATATAAGGACTAATAGTGAATGTGCTACGCCATGCTAAGTAGATCTCAAAGTAGTTACTGGAAAATGGGTCCAACAATCCACCAGACAAGAAAACAATCGATATCTATGGTCTGTTACGAAGTGATTAGGATACGTCTCATAAATTTTACCACCTCTAAACCAAACATTTGACGAATTAGAAAGTAGGTCGAAGCCAACATACCTTCAGATTCTGTTAAAATTTAAACATACCTTAAAGGATGAAGAGCGTCAACCGTCTCGCTTGGGGTAGAAACAATTTCTTTGCTTGTTTTCAGATCATCAGAAGAATAACAATAATTGTTAACGTCACGACTAGTAACTGGCACACTAGGATGATGTGGTTTGACGAAAGCAGTACGCAAACCACTGCCAAACTTTGAGAAGAAGCTCTTCACTTTATCTATGGATGCTTTATTGAATAAAAAGGTTTAATTCACTTGGCAACAAGCAAAAAACTTAGAAATAAGGGTTTATCACAGGGAGAAACCATGTTTTATTTCCATCAACAAACAACAGGATAAGACTTACTAGGTTCAGGTCCGTTATCTGAGGCATCGGGAGCCCTTTTCTGTGGTAGAAATTAGCGGAACGTAACTCTCAAACCTTTATGAATGCCTTCATGCACAGTTAACCAAAATCTACATTGAGTATTGCGCTTCATACGACCTACAAGTTAATAATAGTCGAACAATTGACATTACTGAATACCTGAATATTAACTTACCATTTATAATGTCTTTTGTATATTATCATAAAAATGTGCGCATTTTTCAAATGACTGAAGGAATAAAGTGTTTCGCTGCAGTTTCTAACAATAGAAAATCCCTGATTTATTCAGTCAGGAGCCCGGATATCCAGGCAAAACATAGCTAAATGCGAAAATAAAGTGTAACTAAGCATCCCACTTGAAGGCTGCTCAGAACATGAAAGATATGAGATTCAAGGGCCACTAAACCGTAAAGCCCTATCTATTTTGGCTTTTACCCCATTAACAAAAGGCTCATTAAGAAAAGGATGGAAAGTATACGCGAAAGTTTCAAATAGTTCTGTCGGGAAGTTCCTAATATTTTTATTCAGCCACACCAAGAGTATAACAGGAGATCTGTCAGGAATACTCTCATGTGATTTTGAATCACGACGAATCTGTGTAAACCTCAGTGGGCCTATCTACTGCCACACGTTGTCTGGTTGAAGTGACACATACCAGGCTTGTTGCTAATTTCCGGCACAAAAAGTGGACAATAGAAGGATTATCCAACTCACTTGTTCTAGCACATATTTAAATCATTATCATAGTAGACTTCAGCCGTCCTAGATAAAAATCAAGTGAGCATACTGTGAAGAGGAGACTGACACTATTTGGAGGCGTGAGGTCTGGAATCCTATAAAAAACGGAAAGAAACCGTTACACTTGGACTGCATTTTTACCAATGAGAAATTCTTAATTGACAATCTTAGATGCTGAATGGCACAGGAAAAAATAATCCCGTCTTACAAAGTGAATATGCCACAGGTATTCGGAGATTGACAACGCTTTAACCAGTAAAACCTTTCACTATGAATCGTACTCACCAAGTGAAATCAAAAGACAGAAGCGAGGAGGTTCGAAGATATATTTGATAGACTACCAATATATCGAAAATCAACTGATCTAGATTGGCTAGCGATTGCAGGGGATGTTGAGCATGGCGTTCTCACTCATGATCTGCTGAGTATGCATGATCGAGTGCCTTCAGCCAGGTGAGCCCGTTGAAACTAATGTGGTCAGCATTCAATGTCGAAGATTTACAGAGCTATTTATTTTGGTAACTTATTTACCGCTACAGATCACTTCCTCCTATTGGGGTAGTGATGATCCTAAGGCGTGGCCAGCCAGAAGTTTAAAACCGACAAGTTTGTCGTTGGTAAACACTCTTCTGATAGCTTGCTAAGTTTAGCAGCGTCTGGTCGTCTTTCCTTACTACAAGGGACCATGTAGTACAATATGGTAATAACGAAACAAGGTACAATGAAAATCTCGGTCCATAGTAATCTTCGTCGTTGTTTTTTCGTCTTTTCCTGAAGTCCTGGAAAATGAAAAAAGGATATATAAGTGCATGTTGAAATACACTCGTACGTGCGTAAAGGCACAAAGCAGGCGACGTGTGTATTATACCGTAAGTCAGGTTGAACGAAAACATCAGCTGATTGCGGTCGAGTGGAAACAGGTTTAACTGAACGCATTACGTATGTAAGCTTGCTCGTGTAGGAGGTTAGATCCATGCTCATTGAGGAAGATGAAGGATCCATGAATTCTCCTGGAAATCGAAACGTCGCTCCATAAACGAGTTCATCTGTAGTGTATCCAATATCAGCTTTCACTGCATCGCGAATACCTGGTAAGCCGAGTGCAATAGCGTCAGTCCACTGTGAAACGTTTGCAGCTGATATTGAAACTTTTGGCTGTCGGTGAAAGCGTTCTACCAGCCCGTTTCCTTTTGGTTCGTAGGCAGTCGTTCGAAAGCGAATGGTTCCTAATAGTGTGGTCCGACAACGAAAACATCCAGTTTCGAACTGGCGTTCGCGAATTGTAGTGATGGTTGAAGGGCAGCAGATGTTTGCTACTCACCGTTCGACGAAGGCACAAGTCACTTTTTCGACAGTAATGTCTTTGATAGGTACTGCTTCCGGACTACGGTCTACGAGTGTTAAAAGATAAGAGTGTCTGTTTGAACTTGGTAAAGGTTCTACTAAATCCAGATAGCAATAGTCCAAACGAGCATCAAGAGTTTTAGATGAACCTGAGGGATATTTGTCGCATTTAATTACCTTAGATTTCTGACAGCTTGCACAGAAGCGTACCAACTCCCTCACGTCTTTATTCACACCAGGTCATCAAAATGGTTCTTCTATGAGCTTGATGGCTGCACGAACACCTGGGCGAGAAAGTTTGTGCAACGTATTGAAGACGTTGCGTCGATAATGTCTCGGCACGATTGGATGATCCCTACCTGTAGATGTGTCACGTAGTAAGGTATCCTAACCTGTTCCCACCTGTTAAATACGAAGTTTAGGGGTTATTGAAGACAACACTTTCTGAAGATCAGTGTCTTCTTTTTGAAGCTGGGCGAGTTTAAGTAGGTCGATTCCTTGGAAACTGTTCAAAGAAGTTATGTAGTGGCATTGGGCTCAACACGAGACAATATAGGAAATAGGCATTCAACATTTAACGCGGAGAAATATAGAAGCATGGAGAAGGCGGGGATAATGAATTGAATTAATTCGAGTTAATCTGACGGCATGGCTCGACCATGCAGGCGTAGTCCCTGCTGAATGTTACCTTATATCATTTATTCATATTAAATATATTGTTCTATCTTTAGCCTAAGTTTGTTCTCCATCATGTATTGGTAATTGTTACGATGCAGTGAGTTGGTGTAGACGATGATGTGACTTCCACGTAAGATCTTATAGATTAGGCAGTTATATCATGACAAATCTACAATTTTAGGATTAGGTCTATTATTAGAGCAGTACTAATATCATAGTAGACCATAATTCTACAGTTATACGAGACAAGGTGTCTGCAACTCCAGAAATGTGTTGTATGTTCGAAGTAAACTTCGAAATATAGTCCAGTTGTCGAGACTATTGATGTGATTACTTTTCTGAAGATGAGCTTAAAGTGAAGGTAAGAGGTTGGTGATCGGTGAAAAGAGTGTGTTCCAGGCCTTCGATAGAGTGTTGAAAATGCAGTACGGCGCAATACATAACTAAGAGTTCCCTACCGAACGTGTTATACCTCGATTCGGTGTCTAGCAACCGTCTCTAGAATAATTCCAAAGGTTGCACGGTGTGGTTAACCTTTCATGCCTCTAGGTAACCCTCGTGTTATTAATAGAAGAAACCAGATCAGTAGGAAAATAGGTAGGTGTAAAAGCCAAAATAGATAGGGCTTTACGGTTTAGTGGCCCTTGAATCTCATATCTTTCATGTTCTGAGCAGCCTTCAAGTGGGATGCTTAGTTACACTTTATTTTCGCATTTAGCTATGTTTTGCCTGGATATCCGGGCTCCTGACTGAATAAATCAGGGATTTTCTATTGTTAGAAACTGCAGCGAAACACTTTATTCCTTCAGTCATTTGAAAAATGCGCACATTTTTATGATAATATACAAAAGACATTATAAATGGTAAGTTAATATTCAGGTATTCAGTAATGTCAATTGTTCGACTATTATTAACTTGTAGGTCGTATGAAGCGCAATACTCAATGTAGATTTTGGTTAACTGTGCATGAAGGCATTCATAAAGGTTTGAGAGTTACGTTCCGCTAATTTCTACCACAGAAAAGGGCTCCCGATGCCTCAGATAACGGACCTGAACCTAGTAAGTCTTATCCTGTTGTTTGTTGATGGAAATAAAACATGGTTTCTCCCTGTGATAAACCCTTATTTCTAAGTTTTTTGCTTGTTGCCAAGTGAATTAAACCTTTTTATTCAATAAAGCATCCATAGATAAAGTGAAGAGCTTCTTCTCAAAGTTTGGCAGTGGTTTGCGTACTGCTTTCGTCAAACCACATCATCCTAGTGTGCCAGTTACTAGTCGTGACGTTAACAATTATTGTTATTCTTCTGATGATCTGAAAACAAGCAAAGAAATTGTTTCTACCCCAAGCGAGACGGTTGACGCTCTTCATCCTTTAAGGTATGTTTAAATTTTAACAGAATCTGAAGGTATGTTGGCTTCGACCTACTTTCTAATTCGTCAAATGTTTGGTTTAGAGGTGGTAAAATTTATGAGACGTATCCTAATCACTTCGTAACAGACCATAGATATCGATTGTTTTCTTGTCTGGTGGATTGTTGGACCCATTTTCCAGTAACTACTTTGAGATCTACTTAGCATGGCGTAGCACATTCACTATTAGTCCTTATATTGTAGCCACTACGTAACAGTTCATCATTTGCTTCGCTATAGCTACCATATTTATGTGAAAAATATATTCGAGTGCAAGCCTATGCTTATGCACTAGTGAGTTTTTGTCTTGGTACATCTTTGGTGAAGCAAATTCTTGTTGCTCTCCTTACGGCTGTCGAGGTCAGTCATATGTATTGGATTACCATTTTGTTCATTTTCGATGTCCATATTTATATGCAAATCTAGGTTTGTATGTTACTGCTCTGTACAAAGTCCTGAAGTTTTCTCGTAGTTCTTCATTGAATTCACCACTACTTTTTTCGAATTTACTCGAAGTCGATCATAATTTTCAAGCAACCAGTTACATCATTGACACTGATCTCTTTTGTTTCACTCCCTTATGGGCGTCCTACTTTGTATAACAACACTGCTTCTGAGTCCATTCGTTCCATACAAATGAGAACTGAATAAATCCTGACATTTCTTTCTACCGAATAACTTGCAGTTGTTTAGTCATACTACATTCACATGCTCTCATTGCTACAGATATAAATTACATGGCCAGTAAAATATCGTGATCACAACAATAACCAGATTCAACCCTGGAACTTTAATATCGTCTCCTGTAGGTTTGTTAACGTCTGTCCTAAATTGTACGTGCTACCTAACTGTTTTAGTCTACCCACTGGGACTCATTATTCAGATCGCTGTTTAAAAAGCTTATCGGATATGTAGTTTTCTCTTTAACTTTTACATACCGAACACCTGAAGCTATCCGTAACGCAGGGTCGCTTACTAAAAGACTGGAAGGACGCCATAGTAAGTCCTGTCTTCAAAACAGGTACGAAACCTAAACCTGAGAATTACTGACCCGTTAGCCTAACTAATGTGGTTGTTAAAATCTTAGAAAAGATGATTCGGAAAGAGCTGTTTAAATACCTCGATGTAAACCGAATCCGCTCGGAGAAACAGTACGGTTTCAGAATAGGTTATTCTTGTCTCACTAACTTATTAGTCACTTGAGAAAACTGGTGCGCTTTTAAGGACCAAAAGTTACCTGTAGACGTGGCTTACATTGATTTCAGCAAAGCTTTTGACAAGGTTCCGCACAACCGGCTGTTATATAAGCTAAAAAATGTCGGAATTCGAGGCAATCTATTGACGTGGATAGAAGACTTCCTAGTTGAGCGCCAACAAAGAGTACGGGTAAGCTCAAAGTTATCTAGGTGGGAAACTGTGCTTAGTGGAGTGCCCCAGGGTAGTTTTGGGGCCAGTGCTATTCCTGTTATATGTAAATGACCTTCCCCGCCTATTATCATCATCGGCCTTGCTGTATGCTGACGATGTCAAGATATGGAGAACGATACGATGTAAGGGTGATAGTTCAGAACTTCAAAATGACCTGAAGAAATTATCCGAATGGTCTCATACCTGGCAGCTGCCGACAAATACTTCCATGTGTTGTGATGCATATCGGTCACCAAGGTATAGATACACTGAGCTACCTGTTGTCCAGACACATAATGACTTAGGAGTCATCGTTATCCAAGATCTGAGGACTACTGCACACTGCCGTGCAATAGCCGCCAAAGCTTTTAGAACTTTATGGTCAATACGTAGGGCTTTTACTCATGTCGACGCTCAAACGTTTTTGACTTTGTATACAGTGTTCGTACGTCCTAAACTTGAGTACTGCATACAGGCGGCTAGCCCCTGCTTAAAAAAGGCAGTGAGCTTTTGGAAAAGGTCCAGAGAACAGCAACTAAGCTGATTCCCGTAATAGCGAAGCTTCCGTATGATGCTCGACTGGCCAAGCTTAACCTATTCCTTTTGTCATATCGTAGAACTAGAGGCGACTTGATTACAGTTTTCAAATTGCTTAGTGATAAATTTGCACCTGATATGCCCCCATTTTTCCTGTCTTCCAAAACAGAGAATTTACGAGGACACTCCAAAAATGTTCACAAGCCCAGAACAAATTAATTGTCAGCTGATTATCGACTTTCCCACCGAATCATCAACGAGTGGAATTCATTACCTCAACACGTGGTTGAAGCTCCATCCGTAGATTCTTTCAAAAGAAAGTTGGATCAACTGAGAGAACACAATTGCCAGGACTAACACAGGCCATCAAGCTTCCTATCCTTTCCAAACTGAAACTGATTATTAATAACCTGTTGGATGATGAGGTCAGAATAAGCCTAAAGCAGCCTTGTCAAAACATTTGTGATACAGCACGTAGAGCAAATGGAGATCAGGCTTGTCCTATATAAACACATACAAATTTTGTCATCCAAAAGAGGAAATTGTAAAATTGAATACCGCATAAAATATGAAGGTAAACAACCCTGACTTCAGGCTGTTATCTTTTCACTCTGACAACAAGCCTATGACTAGCTGTTAACCTCGAAAATTTGGTTGTTACGGTCTTTAAGTGATGTACAGATCGTTTGCCTTTTCTTACTTTATTTTCTGCCCTAAATCTCGAAACACTTATAAGTGTATATGACATCTAAAATTGAATGAAAACACTAGGTTTTGCTCGCTTCCCAACTTTTTAAAAAGTCTTTCCCTGAATATATCGCTGGAAAAACGATGAGTTCCACTTTCCTAATACCAAACGATGCATATGCTAAATGGCTGTAAAAGAGATACCTCGTAATTTTAGGGTGCTTTTGGGATCATACTTTCTGTTACATAAAAGAATCTGAAATCACTATATGTGATACTCCCGGAATTTCTTCCGGATGACATCATGTATTCATTAAAGAAAACCCGGTTAAAGGTTTCTTTCTTAAGCATTAGGTAGCCTAACTAACGACAGCATGAATTCTCCCTAAAGACAGCACATTTTCGGGACGTGCTTGAAGAAGATTTATCAAAAAGATACTCGAAATGAAAATGAAATCTATTCACTTACTCTGGAGGCTTCAGATTTACAGTATATGCAATACAGAGGGATTAAAGGGTGCATGATCGGGAATTATTATATAGGCCATAATCTTCTCATCAACAGACTACCCCGATCACGTAATATATTTAAGAGTTCGTCAACTATGTGCATAATGTGGAAGACTCGAGCGAAATGCCATGCTAGGATTTTCACCGCCAAAACCAATTAGCTGTCGAGCCGCCTAACAGAAAAACTATCACGGGTATCTTTTTCTTGACTTCCCAGGAGCATGCTCAATGTTTGCCTTTGTTCTGCGGGTATTGATTTCGGATTACTACCCAAAAACCACTGTTAACTATATTAAGAAACCAAATAGGATCTATGACTTTTAATAACCAAGAACGCTTTCTCAGTATCCAGATGCAGATTCCAAAGAACAGACAATTCGTTATTCTGGCTTATCTTAATCTGAAGTTTGTATTTTGAAATACTGGTTTTTATAGCAAGGTATAACGAAACACTTTGCTATGACATTTACTTACAGAAACGTAAGTAGAAGCGTGAAAAACGAGGTTTAATAAGTCGAGAAATTCTCATAACCAAGGCTAATAAATGACGGCCAGTCTTCAGACACTCGAGACGAATTGTATTTGTTAGAACTCTTCATTCTAACAACTTACACCATTTTGGTCATGATTTACTTTTTTCTCTGGGTATTATGGTATCTAGTTTCTTCTTGAAAACCTCTGTTTGATGGCTCAACAGTGCAAGAAAACCAATTGCTGACTCCCGGACGATCGATACCCGTTGAAAGTGGCATGCAGTGAGACGAGTGGAAAAGCTGGTACCACGAATTTTGCACGAATCTGACGCCTGCGGCTTTCAAGCGGTTTAGTAAAAACGGTTGTGGGTGATTTTGCCAGAAGTGTTGCTCGGACGTAAGCAGCTTGCTAGCCGAGGCCATTTCAATGATAAATGCTGCTGAAAAGTGTATTAGCAAACGTGATCGGGATACGTAGGACAATACTCGACCTGTCGACACACAAATTGATGTGAAGCCATCTCAAGCGAGCTCGGTAACAGCTGACTCACACCAATCTAGGGAGAAAAGAACGACTTCAAAGAGGTCTGTCCTAAATAAAAACCCGAGAAATGAAGTTTCCTGTCCCCTGTCCTCTAAATGGGAGTCGTCAGGGGACGCCTAAGAACCCCAATAGCAAAGGTACGTCTGTTTCTAACAGTAGAAACAACCTGACTGCCCAAGATGTCAATAACCTCTCGGAATCCCGCAGTATGTTTGATGCGACTACAGTTGCTACTCCAACCAATATATAATAAATGTGTACAGCTCGAGAATAAGAAACAACATTACACTGTTAAAGAAAATTCAATGCACCAAAAGTAGCTGACAAATTGACAGACAAGCCCACAGATTGATCACAGTAACAAGTCAGTTATCTTTCATAAAATCAAGGAGAGTGAAGGCTCGGAACCTGAAACTCGTTTAGAGCATGACATTGGGTTAATAAAACAACTACTAAATCAGCTTATACATCAGGATATCTCCGGAGTCACTTTGATAAAGGTGTATAGACTAGATAGCCAAACGAACTTGAGGCAAACTCAAACCAGGATGCTTAAAGTAGTATTTAAATTCCCTAATGAACGGGACTTAATATTACAGAATGAACACAATCTTAAGGGTTCAGGAGTTTTTGTCCGTAAGAACTGGCTGCTCGTAGACCGTATAAAAAGGTAGGAAGCCGAAAAAGAACTAAAACGTAGGTTAGATGCTGGCCAAAAGGATCTAAAAATTGTAAATTTTCGGGTTGTGAGGCTTCGACAGATGATGGTGCCGAAGCCACTTTGGATGCAGCGCGAAGCCACCTAAATATGCTTCGGATCTGTTACACGAATGACCGAAGCCTGCCCAATAGGTGGTCGGAACTAGGTGTACGGATTGACTCTACCAAGCCAGATATAATCACAATCACAGAATCTTGGCTGACGCAACATAGAGATAGTGTGGTACATGATTTTGGAGGTTTTACGTTAGTAAAAGCCGACAGAATCCAGATGTATAAAATGGGGGAGTAGCTTTATTCATTAAGAATGCTATCCAATTTGCCATTATCGACAGTGTGTCCCATGAGAAAGGGACGTGTGAATTAGTTAGTTGCTGCTTGAAATACAAGGGACAGGAACTGCTGTTTGGTTTGGTCCACCGCAGTCCAAGCTGTGAGGTCTTGCTAGACAGTCTGAATACTTGGTCAAAAGTGGTCGATGTCTAGTTGCAGGAGATCTTAATGCACTCACGGCAGACCGGAAAAATCTGAGAACAAAATTGTCAAAAAATTCGTTCGAGCAGGAACTGGTTGATGCGGTTATCACATGTGTCCTAGTACACCGGATGAAAGAAGTAACTATGTACGACCCGGATTCTGAATCATCCTTACTAGATCATATATTGGCCCATTATAAAGATGACGTCACGAACTTCAGTTACATGTCACCCTTGAGTAAAAGTGAACATGCAGTTCTAACCTTTGACTTTCATATAGTTGTCAAAAACAAGCACTCAGCATCGTCAGTAGATTGGACAATAGAGCCAGAGTCCCCGATTGAAATAGCTTGGGATGTATTTTAAAATGTATACCTAAAAAATACCTCTTAGAACTTCAAAACGACCTGAAGAAATTATCTGTATGTTCTCAAACTTGACAGTTGCCGATAAATACTTCCAAGTTCATTGTGATGTATATTGATCATCAAAGTACAGATCGATACACGGTAAATAACACTGAGCCATCTGTTGTATAGACACGCAATGACTCAGGATCCATCGTTAGCCAAGACCTAAAAACTACTGCGATAGCCGCCAAAAGTTTGGGAACCCTACGGTCAATACCTAGGGCCATTAGCCATGTAGAAGCTGAAACTCTTTTGACTTTGCATACAGTATTCGTGCACCCTAGACTTGAGTACTGCATACAAGCGGCTAATTCCTGTTTAAAAAGAGACAGTGAGCATTTAGAGAGTGTTCAGGGAACCGATGCTAAGCTGATTCCCGGAATAGCGAGGCTCCCGTATGATGCTTCACTGGTTTAACTAAACCTACTTCCTTTGTCATATCGAAGAATCAGAGGTGACTTGACTACAGTCTTAAAATCATTTGGTGATAAAGCTGCATCTGATATGCTCTCATATTTCTTGTTTTCCAAAACAGAAAATTTACGAGGACAGTGCAAAAACGTTCGCAAACCCATGACAAATTTTCTGTCAGCCGACTATCGACTTTCGCAGTGTAATTCATGGCCTCAATACACTAATAAGGTTCCATCTGTCGACTCTTTCAAAAAAAGTTGAAGCAGCTGAGAGACCATCATTTCCAGGACTAACACAAGCCAACAAACATCCTATCCTTTCCAAGCCGATAAACAACAGTGGTTCTGAAAATTCCGTCAACAAATTGTAATTACTTTTATTACTGCAGAACATAATAATAAGCAGCATTTTTTGTTCCCTCCTGTAACTACTTGTAGTGTTTGTATCCTGAGAACTAGGATACTATATTTTACTGTGTTTTAGTTCTCCATTCTACTGTAGGCGGGTTAATTACTTGAGATCGTGTTTTTGTGCTACAATGGCAGAGAAGAAGGCAGACGTCCCACAGTTGTCTACAAGGAACTGGGTCCGAGTTACGTTAACAGCCGCTAGTGTCAAACCACTTGAAAAAGTCACTGATGGTCTTATCAAGAAGGCGAAAGATCAAAATCTGAGGGTTAAGGGCCCTGTACGTATGCCAACAAAAGTAAGTGGATAATTCCTCTAAACTGCTTTCTAGGTGTTACGAATCACTACGCGAAAAACACCATGTGGTGAGGGCTCAAAGACTTGGGACAGGTTTCAGTTTAGGATTCACAAGCGTGTAATTGACCTGTTGTCGACGGATGAAGCTACCCAGCAGCTTAAACACATATATCTAGAGCCTGGTGTTAACTGTGATGTTAAAGTCGCAGGAGACTTGTAGTTTGTAATAAAGTTTTCTTAACGGACCTGTAGCTTGCCTTTTTGTCTCGAGAGATCAGTGTAGGTAAGACATCCTGACGTGGGTTAATATTATTCGGGCATATATTGGATGATAAGCTTTTGTAGTTGTTTTTAAACATCAACTTTCCAAATTGATATGTCCCCTAGAGCGACTCAACTTGTGATGATTATTCGTAATGTTTATTTGTGCGAATAGTAGCCTAGGACTATGTTACATAATATCAGCTAGCTCGTTTCAGTTGAAGTTAGTGGATATAATTTATTCGGAGCACTTCACTGTCTAAATTGACAAACACTGGTCATAATCATTTAGTTCTCAATCTTTGTGCTTGTTTGTTTCCACATATTCGATCATAGCTACAGGATACTTCGTCGTGGACTTCAGCAAGATTGTCCTATCTCATGAATTTGTTATGTCCCAAACATATCCTCTATTCGCTCATGCCAATGGCTCGGAAAGACTTTCTTATGTATGGGGATGTCATGGTTTTGTCCCAATCTAGCTTATAGGCCGAGTCTTCAGTTATATTTTTGGAGCAACTTCGACCTCAAAACGGGTTGAGGTCGCATTATTAGCTTACCTTGTTCTTAGTAATTGAAGTATATCTAAAAATATTTCGAATGCTATATTCTTAGTATGGTTGTCTGCTTTAGTACTATTATTGTAGAGTAGTGATGTCATTCACATATTAGTCAAATACGACGCTGTCCAACTATTTGAAAGTACTTTTAGGTGTTGGGACGAACTACTGACGAGGTTATGTTGTTTCTTATCTGCAGTTATGATAGGTATTTTTTGATGTACTTTGTTTTTCACTTATTTGGTTACTGTAATTGAACATATTAATCCACTAGTGTTCTCTTATGATCATGTAAAGCAATTCTGTGGTTGTAGGAGTGTTTATGGAATAACGGTCATGAATATAAATACAGCACATACGAGTTACATTACTTTAACCAGTTAGTGAGATAAAATGTTATTGGTGTCTTTTGGATAATTGGTTATACGTTTAGTTAAGTTTACTTCCTAGTAAACTTTACAGTGGGTACAGATAAAGTATCTTAACATGAATAAACCTGTGCAGTGTCAGGGGAAACCTATATTCTAAAGAGACCAGTATCATGTTAACAGGTTACCACTGTAATGAATAACGTTTGTGAATTTGCTGATAGTTCATTTTGAAGAGCAAACCTACGTACACCACTGTCTAGTCACGATAAAACCATAGGGGTGATAGATTCGAGAGGGGAAAATTTATAAGAGATAATTTTAACATTGAAGATCTAAGACACAGTGAATGCATCTGGATCGCTGTGATTGATTCTAAGCCGTGACAATTACGGTCTGCAACCATTGGTTACAATAATCTCTCATATCCCAACCTTGTAGTCTGTTCCTACAAAGTTCAGTCAAATAGTCAATAGCTTCGTGAACTGATACTACTCTTTGGTTTGGTCACCTCTAAGTTTCTTACAATTTACTTCTAAAACAGATGAATCAAAAGTGTAAAGCTGTGATTTGATAGCTCGGATATTCTATTTTCTAAGATAAGTTTTTATATATCGAATAACGTTTCATTTACACATTAGGGAAGTTATAAAACATGTATACAAATCATATTTTGATTTACCAATAAAATATTCATAAATACTTCATTGTAATAAAATGGAGCTCCGAAATAATAAGACTAATTTCAATTATATCTTAACAAGAAATGATTTAACATCAATCAACAAGTGTTTGTTTTTATCTATATTATTTCTAAATTATCCTTTTGAATCGAGCATTATTTTGTAGTGTGAAATGCTAGTCAAACATTGCAAACTTGGCTATTAAGCTGTAGTTTATTAATTAGAAAACCTAGTTTTAAATTCAACCATAGGAGGGACACAGTACTGAAGAGTCATTCATTAAACCTACTTCTAGATTTTTTGTAATATATGGTTAGATATCATCACCCTTTTTACTTATACATTTATAATCGTATCGTAAAGTAAGAGAAGTATATTTGATTAATCATTTATATGCAATATTGTCAAGTTACTTAGCGTAATATATTTTACAAATATTCTGGGTAATAAACATCTAAAGGTTGTCTACTGTAGACTGGTTGTAGCCGTTTTCCGCTTTTTCGTTGCTCTTAACAACGCTTTAATTTTATCCCCTATATTTCTTGTATAAGTATTCATTATCTATTTAAAACACTTGTAAAACAATGAAAGCATATTGAAACAGCTGTGTAATAGTGAAAGCAGTCAATTTTCAACCACTGGGTTGTAAATTCAAAACATACTTCGACTTCGGAAGCACAGTAGTATTGCTTTCCGTCGTGTGAAACGCACAACACAAGACAGTACACATATCTGTATTAGGCAAATGAGTTAGATGAAAATAATGATAAGGAGAATTATCATTAGCTTCTTGTTGTAATGTGGTTAATGCCTGGCCAAATAAGTCAATGGTCATCTCAATTTTAAGATTACGTAATTTGATCAATGTACACAGCATTTCCAATTGTATCATTATTATTATTAGTTTTGTAAATACGTGCTAAATTTAATTAGCGCTTAATTCATTTCGGGGTTTCTTACTTGACTCATAATCTTTAGTCAAATATTTCATTAAGTTTGTAACTGCATTATTACCTTACCCACCGTATGTGTTTCTTATGTTTATTCTGATTATTATTCCCATAATTTTAGTTGATATATAAGCTCACCCAATTTAACATTGTATACTAGCCATTTCGATATTAACAGTTTTATTTTCTTTTACCTACAATCTTAAATTCATATGCCAGAAAGATGAATATGTTTTACACTTGAATATCCCTTCAGAAAATTAATTTAGATTAATAATTGTAGGCGCTGATCTAAATTTATTTAATTGAATATTTCTCCATACATTTATGTTTTTCAAAATAATGGGAATTTTTTAAACAGTTTAAAATTACAATTCTTGTCACATTTCACGATTCTGTAATTCAAGTTTAACCTGTAAGTCTTTCACGAGCTTCTCCCATTTTTAGTTTTCTTAACTCCACAATCAATTCAGCATCATCTATGACCTATGGACAAATTAAAATTTTGTAAGTAACTGAAAACAACTGGGTTTTTTCTTTTACTACCATCCAGAAAATATGCTATGTTTGAGATTAGAGTTCACCTAATCTGCGAACGGAACGAAGACTCAGTGACACTATGAACAAATAAGCTAACTATTCCGATGCTTCCAAACCCTGCTAACTAGAGAGAGAAGTCCAGGTTCAGAAGAGGGAAAATGTATTCCACAAGCAGCTAGAAGCACAAACAACAGACACAACTCAAGCGTATATATACAGCATAAAAATTCCTTGAGAAACGTTACAAAATAGCATGTTAAAAGAGACAACGAACCAATAACATTTAAGGTCCTCCCAAGTGGGAAATAGGATTTGAAGATGAAAATGGGCGCTTTTGTCACGTAGAGAAGAAACTGAAATTTCCAAAATAAAATTACAAAAATAAGACATTTACCAAATAAGTTCTGGGGATATAGCATTTTTTTAGTTTGCATTACGAACTAGGAAGCACTGGACGGCTGTCTCATTCCAGAATGAAACTGCTCAGCAGTGGGCATCCATGATCTCACAGAATGCGAACAGAGTACTTCATAGTCTTACAACGGAAGCTTAAATTTTAGACGGCATCCAATGGTTTGCGTTCTTAACTCCAATCGATTCTCAGTATTTCGCAACTATCAACGTCATTGGTGTATACTTAACACTTCAACTCCTCCATAGTTTGGCTGTACTGGTCACGGCTTCCCGCTAGTGCCTCAGCGGTTAGCGCTCGAAATCACTCACTACTGAACACAGGATATGATTAGTATAGGGAATTGGCAGAAATTGCTGAATTAAATAGTTTACATCAGAGACAGTAATCGTCTAACTAAGGCCAGTCACTGATGTGAACTATTAAGTTAGGCAATTTCCACAAAACCCCTTTACCAAACTCTGTTGTTAGACACAGGGGTATATCCAGCTAACTGTGATGTGCTTACTTACTTATGCCAGTTACCCCCTCGTGGAGGAGCACAGCATGCCCACCAGCATTCTCCATTCAATTATGTACTGGTCAAACATTTACAGTTGTTCCTAGTTGCTATTCATCCACTTCATGTCTGTTACCAATTACCGACTCAGTGTGTTCTTTGACCTTCCTTTTTTCCGTTTCCATTCAGGATCTTAAGTTAGCGCTTGCTTCGTGATGCAGTTTGATGATTTCCCTAATGTATATCTCATCCCCTTTCAATGTCTTTTCCTAATTTCCTCTTCAGCTCAAAGCTGGTTTGTTCTCTCCCACAGCAGGCTATTGCTGATGGTGTTCGGTCAACGGACATTAAGTATCTTGCGTAGACAATTGTTTATAAATACTTGTACTTTTCTGATGATGGCTGTGATAGTTCTCCCCGTTTCAGTAGAAATGTCTCGGCGTTCGTATTAAGGATTCTGACTTTGATATTAGTTGATAGTTATCTGCGTTTTATATGTTCTTCAACTGTGGGAATGTTGGCCTTGATATTCCGACCCTCGCCTTTACGTCTTCATCGGATCCTCCTTGTTCGTCCATGATGCTTTCAGGTACGTGAAAGATTCCACGTCCTCCAGATTTTCTCCATCAAATGTGATTGGGTTAGTGTTCTCCGTGTTGTATTGTAGGATCTTTATTTTCTGCTTGTGTATGTTGAGTCCTACTGACGCAGAGGCTGCTGCTATACTATTTGTCCTCAACTGGATTTGTTCGTATGTATGAGGTAGAAGGGCTATGTCATTTGCGAAGTCTTAATCGTCTATTTGCATGCAAGCTAACTGTGAAGATGGTAAATATTCGTCATCAAATTGATATGTACAGTTTTTGAGTTGTAAATATTTTCCCATCATCCTATTAGCTATATGCTTGTTACTAATATGAGTGCTATAATTTTAAAAAATAATTAAGGGATCTTGTGGTTTACTTTTGTTGCCAAGTTTTATTCTCGATCTATTCTAACTAATCATTAAAAAATATTCTTTGTTCAATAAATTAACAACACCACAGGCTATCTAAATTTGTTGTTACAATCAACAGAAGTGAATTGTCAATCAGTCATACACATCATAGAACCTGACACTTATTTTCCTCGCAATAACTCCTTATCGATCTTTTCACTATAGTCAAAAGTCCAAATCAATAACCCATGAGAATAAAGCAGGTTTAAAATTGTAAAACATGTGTATGAATCTAGAATTTTTGCTAGTTCAATAAGTTTCTAAGTTGAAGTTGAAGTGAACTAACATGCAATATTTACTTGTATTAGTTTCTAAGTTAATCTTCAAACTTTTAATTTAATCATTCTTGACAAAATAAGGAAAACAAAATTGATTCTTACTTACTTTTCCTTGTGCTGCATGATATGATTTCTCTGATACATTAAATTTTCCTTATAATCTAATCACATTACTAGAAAAAAATGTTTTTTATTCAATGCAATGTTCTCGAAAAATCTTTTCATTTATATTCCATCATACTACTTACTTATTCAAAGTAGCCTATGTATACTTTTCATTGTTTTGGTTTTTGCTTTATAAATGGTAATTTGTCTTATATTAATATCCTACGTTTCCAGTACTTCTTTAATGCTCTCATTTGCGGCAACCTAGATAAGATAAATCATGTAAAAATTGGTTATTTACTGGGTGAAACTATCTAGAATTGGTTGGTTATTCTGTGCTAAATATGTTAAGCACTGACAATCGATATCGTTTTAATGATCCCCTTATGATTTGCTTTAGAGCATAATTTATTAAGAATCAAAGTAATGACTTACACAATATTTATTCACAAATAGTTAGGGTTCAGAACTGACGTAGATCTTTTAATTTGGTTTATATAAGTTAGAACTCAGATATTCTTAATTTTTTACATTGGAACTTGGTTATTGGAAATAATGTTACAGAGTTATGTCAAAATTAGTATTTCTTGAAATCATAAAAATAGATTTTACTTAAATGTGAAATGACAAAGTTCATTGTTTATTCATAGGTTTTTGGGTCTTCCAGTTATTCGTGTTAGAAACTGAGATTTAATCAGTTTCTCTTGGGATATGTACGCTCTAAGTGGATTGCCTCGACATTGCCCTTAGGTTACAAATATCAAAGCAAAAATGGATAGCAAATAGCCTTGGAATCCAGAATGAATATTTCTCCTCACTCAGGTCTCATGAACAGGCTGTTTGAACTCAATAACTCGGTTATTTAAAAGAATTTAAAACTAAACTGATCATTGAGCTAACATGTATCCTGGATTTTATCCACATTCTCAAAATATATAACTAGTTGTATACGTTAAATGACTTCTATCAGTTAATAAAAGGAAGCATTTGAACAAAAAGTATCTGAGCATGTCCTATTGCTTGAATGAACACAAAACAGTGGATTTTAGCCCTAATTTAAATGTACATGAATATTTCCTGGGATATATATATATATATATATATATATATATATATATATATATTCTGACTGAATAAATCCATGAAATTATCTTATCTTCTTGTTACCAACTGACTTATAATCCCGTTTAAACGAACAAAACTTTGCAATTTTGTAGACTCTTGAATCTGCTGAAAAGTCCCCCAATAGGACGAAACGGCCTTCCAGTGCTTCCATGTTTTCCATGTTGGTCTAGCTTCAGCTGACTCATGATCTCAATCATTGAAATAACTATAATATCCACAAAATACCTTCTGATATAAAACAATATATCCAATGATATTGGAAATTTCGTTAAAAATAATCAAATTGTTCAGCTTTCATGAAAATATCCATAAATGATTCTCTCAAACTCATAACATCATAATGTCAAAAGTTCATTCACTTCTTCTCCAAACATTCTCAACCAAATGTTTAATTACAATAAAAGTGTTTACTGAAACAAAGATCTATTGAAAGTAGAATTGATACTTTATCATCTGCTTATCTATCCTACTATCAAGATATAAATTAGAGTATAATTATGATAGTGATTTCCTTCTTACTTTATATGTTGTTTATCGGTTATCAATAATTATGATGTTCATTTTAAAAGTAAAATTCCTTAAACATGACATAAACAGACTACTATAAAGATCATATAAATGTTTATTTAAAATTTCAAAAATACTTATAATGGCCTTCAGTCTCGCGCGCGAACGCTTAACCTACTGGACCACTGAGCCGGCATCCAATGGTGTTAGTGTTTAACGTCAACCAATCCACGAAATTGAGCGACCATCTTTTATTGTACTGAGATAGATACCTATCTCTACCCGACACGGATTAGCTCCACTGGTCACGGCTTCTAAAATAGACTGTAAACGGTCTTTAATTGAAACTAATTCAATAACATAAACCCTTAATTCCACTGTCATTTAATTTTTATAACTTTGATTTGTTCAACTTTCTTTTATAATTTAACATATAGTGATGCATGTGATACATCAATTTTGGTGCCTGTCATTTAATATCAACAAAAATTTTATTATTCCTACTTTGTATTCATTCATGAAAGTGTTCAATACTGAAATGTAAATAAAAAGGGAATTTTGACAAATATTTCATACAGTGGGAGGTAAGAAATTTCATAATATATTATATAGATGGTCTACAGCTTAGCTCAAGTGGAGGTTTTGTAATTAAGCACTTCGTGTGAGATACAGTTTATGTAATTGGTCTATTTCTCACAATAGTCTTCATCGAAACCAATGCGTCTTTCAATTAAAATATATTATAAACTTAACGGCTTAAACAAAAGGTAATTCGCCGACTTACAATCGCTATCATACAGTTGTCACTTAAATCTTCATTGGTATACTGCACATTACAAAAGAATATTTTAAGCACCAAACCATCATGAACAATGAATAGGTACTCAGAATTAGAATAAAAATCATGTAAGCATAATATAGAAAAGCTAAAAATTAAAATAAGACAATTGTTGACACGGTTCGAAATAGGGGTAAATTTGAGAACTTTCTGAGTAGTTTCAAAACCTCGAAAGATATTTGGGACAGTATTAATTATAGAGTTGTTATATGAGTGAATTATTTCCAGGCAGAACAGCCAAAAGTAACAAGTGAATAAACATATTAAACTCATTACAGATTGTGTTCATGGTTATATTATCAGTAAAATTTAGAGAAAGTATGATGAAATTAGCTATTAATTACTTAAAGGTTTAAGCAACATCTTTATGATGACAAATGAAAAATATATTGTGGGATATTTCTCGAACTTCCATAGTGTTCATATCAGCATTCAACTCTGGATGAAATAATAGTGTTTATTACAGTCTTTACTTTTTTCTATCGACGATATTGTGACTCTTCAGCAGTGTGTATTAAGTTACAACTAGTTTAATTAGAGTTCGACAGTGGCTAACAGTGAAATGCGGAATTCGTTATCGAGGTGTATATGCATTCCAATGTTAATGTTCACAGCCGAGACTAGAACCCTGTAACCTTCAAATTCCAATGTCGAATGTGTTATCCGCTTAGCTAATAATTACTAGTTGAACAATCCGTGTCGAAATATTCGGATATTGTTTATATACATTGATTGATTGGAATAGTATTTAAAAATTGACGTGTATTTATCAATAAATAAGAGCCACAAAATAAAATGAATTCCTTTTATTTTGCAATTATTCACATTCCTACTCTAATGACAACGGTTAAGTCAATAAGTTTGTTGAATATGAAATGAGCCTATTCAGAATGATTATTTCAAATTAGTAGTAATATCTAACTAACAATTCTAATACAACTTCTGTTCATTTTAAACTTGTATTAGTGTTTGACTTCCAATAACCCAAATAGAATCTCAACTATGTAAACGTTAATCACAGATCTTAATACATCATACTGAAAATACACAAAACAAGTTGAATTGGTTAATAAATGGTGTTTTTTTATACAATAATAATTATTCGAATGATTTAAATTATCTTTAGTTCTATGTCAAATTGTAGTGAACGGGAACATAAGTGGGAACAATCGAATGTATTTAAATACAAAATTGCCGAACATCTTAATAAAATCTGAAAATCATACACTAAATACTTTATTTGCAAAATGTCAATCAATTGCCTGAAAATTGATTGTTCCTTTTGTAAATATCAGTCAATCGTTTCGTTTACACACCAATCATTCTTTGTTCTCGTTCTTTTTTTATTTAATATTCTTCAACTTTCTACCTCCAGGTATTTCACTTTCGATCGATGATACATACTATTTATATCTCTATCGACACCAGTAGCATACATCACAAAATTAGTTCGGAATCAAAACTAAACAATTGAAAACATTTTCGTAAAGAAGAATAAAACAGATGAAAAATATCATGGTATTATTTTAAATACTCAATTACTAGTTGGTTTAAAATGTATTGAAAGATAAATTAATTAGTACATTCAGTTTTTCAACAATACAAATCAACTAAAAATATACCATTTAAACAAATTACTCGAGGTTATTTGAAGTATATTCGCCTTGAAATCTTCTTAATGTTGAAATGAAGAGAATATGTTTACATATAAATGAATTTTATTAGGATATTGTTATTCATTTTCATAATCATTGAATTATTTCTATACTTGAAATGTATTATAAATAGGCAATTTAATATCATGTGTACGTGTCAGTAAAATATTCCACAAAAGACATACAAAGTGAAAAGTATTCTGTATTCTTTTATGTTAACCAACTCTTTATATATATATATATATATATATATATATATATATATATATATACAGACCTTCAGTTTCTTGAGTAGTTATGATTAAATTTTACTCTAAAACTTGCAATAAATTAAATCAGCTGCATGAAAATGATGTATAATTTGTAAATTTTTCTATTTTCTATTGAAAACAGTTTTAATAAGTAATATATTCAATAAAGTGATATAAACAAAATTTGTTCTTATTTTTTTATTAGACTTTGAATTGTAGTAATTCATTTTGTTAATGATTACTTGTTTGAAATATTACTCTTATTATCTTTCTTTCTACTACCTAATTCTTTCTTCCTGTACTATTTCTTTATATGCAATCTGTCTTTTATATATTACTACTATTGAATTAAATACTTCTATGAATTCAGTGTCCATCTTGTTGCGCTAATGAGATATGGCAACTTGAACCGATGCATATATGTACTTGGTCCCAGGTTGTAGCTGACTGACTTTTGTATTAGTAAAAAGTTTTTTGAAAAAATAATCAGCTAGACTGTAGTAGCAAAACTAGGTAGAAAATTTTACAAACTGTTAAGATCATTTAAGGATTCTGAATTACAACCTTCACAACAACCTATAAGTGACTTTAATTAAAAATCGCAAGACTGTGATAATATCTATAATATCATTTACAAATAGCACTCAAAACAGATACTTGACGTTAATAAATGCTATATATAGATGCTTCTGTCTTGTTATATCATGTATGTGATAGAAGAGTTACTCTGAATTAAAAGAAACTAAATCAAACTATAAATGTTACCTACTTTGATCCTATTTGGTAATACAAGAAAAGCTCATAGTTTTGTTTAAGGGTAATTTAACTTAATTATTTGTTATTAAAAAAATGGAACCGTGCTGTTTGGAATAAAGTAGCCTTCATTTGCCACTAAATTATTTACACAATTCAACTTTCAAATATTATTCGTCAAAACTTCTTGGTTAAATGGTTCATTCACAGAAATTTGATGCTATATTGATTGGTTTATCTTTGGTTTCCACATAAATTGTCTCCTCTAAAGTTGATATAATTCTGTAAGCGGTAAAGTTTGTATTTTATCGAAAGACTATTAGAAGTGGTAGAGTATTGATAGCATGAAATAAAGTTTACTATCTAATAATCATTTGCAATGGCACAGGTGCATCCACTCTTTGTGTTCTCCCAAATTCTAATCTGAATTCTTCATGTCCCTTTCTTTTTTCTTTCCAAATTTATTTCACTGTATTATACTCCTTGCATAATATCTTCAAACTGTAATCTTCTGGATTACTGCTTATACTTTTATTACCTCTACCACTACGGGATTTGAATCGATAACTGCATTTCTGTGCTAATGTGGTAAGGCAAGTCGAACTGATGTACGTACGTACGAAGTTCTACGTTGCTACTGACTGACTTACTTGTCATATTAGGTTCAGAATTTTAGTAGGGTAATAAAATTAAGACTTTTACTAAACTAGGAAAGTAGGTATACGCATATACCGTCAGTCAGAGTTAACCCATATTAACGTATACACCAAGTCATATACATTAGAAGAAAATAGGAAAATCTTTAAGTTTGTGTTCTAAAGTAAATTCAAATGAATTTAAGAATCAATGATACTTAACTTTTTACAGTACAACTGTACATTGTGTAAATATCAAAAGAAATAATGAGTCATTAAAAATAATCGATAAATGTGCTCATATTTATTGGTTGTTACTAACTCAAAAAAAGTCATCAAAACACTTAGATTTAGTATAAGTTCATTGTTTATTACCGTCATGATAGTTTTAATTGATTTTGCTAGTAAATAAATAAATTTTAAACTGAGCGAATTTAGTTCATTCAGTTATTTAAAATTATTGTAACAAATATATAACTCGTAGTTTAAATCAAAGACTAAACAACAGTTAGAAAGCAAGATACATTGAATGGTTTATTGTCCTAGTATGGGACTTGTATTGGTAATCTGAGATCCCACCAGAGATTGAAAATATGACTTCAGGATTCCCTGTTGGCTTTTAATTTTCACAACACTGGACTTGCATTCAGCGATTTGGATTTCTAACTCCAGTCTATTCACAATATTCTGTGAACTGCATTTATTGCTTTTATTTATACCTATCTTGCATTCAGTTTGGTTGGACCACTCTGATCATGTCTTCTCACCAAAACTTTTGAACTTTTTCTCACATCTATAGTCAAGAAATACTTGAATATTATCAACTTAGAATGTTTGTTGAAATTGTTCGATTTACAGTTTTAATTGATTGCATGGTCAGTCTTTGATGTAAACATTTTCTACAAACTTCCGTTAGTAACCACGTATCAAGTATTGGTGAGACTATAATTTATGGACGACCTTTGAACAAGTCTCAAGTGACCTTGAGAATATTAGTCAATCAGCAAACAGTTAGTATAGAGTAAAAATATATTATACAAAACCAAGGAAATAAAGTGAATACACTTATTATACGTGGTTCAAAAACTTGTCAAGGTTAGAAAGAGGTTCAGAGCTTCTAAAATCGTAATACATGCAGTTGAGGAAATCATCCATACGACTACAGAATAGTCGGACTCTGGAGTCATGATAAAGTCTCAAAATCTCTTTCAGCCTGGACCACATAGTTTCAATGTTGTTTATGTGCACTTCGGTTGTTGAGTACACAAAATGCTACTTGTGGATAACGACACGATGCACATAACCAAACGTATGTAGCAGTCTGTACGCTCGCCAAACATCCGTATATATTGTAGTGCCTGGCCGCAGCCAGTGTTACTGGTAATTTTATTATCCAGTTCACAATAGTTGTCATAATTTGCCTTAGTTAGGAAGTATATGTAGGGTTTTCATCACGAACTGACTTCAGCTACAATGCCAGAAATTTATTTAGCCAAATGGATGAAAGCCTTTCGCGTTAAAATCCAAGATCTGTTATCTTATACCTGATTGATTCGTCCACAAATTATAGTCTCGCCGTTTTATTTGTCATAGCCGCTCAATTATCACGTTTTGTACAAAATTCCTTGTGAACCGATCTTACATTAGCATTAGACATTGAAGTTGGTGCCGTAACCTTGAAATCTCGAAAAGGTTTCTGATTGGCTCGTCCATAAATTAGAGTCTCGCCCAAGTAATATAGATTCTTTAGTCCCGATTACTTTCTTCATTTAATTACGAACCAACTTTTTAATAAATAATTTGATATAGTCATCGAACCAACTTCTATATTGATAGTTTTATTAATAGCACATCGTCATTCTACTTGACTACTTTTATAGAGTGCATTATACCTCGCTCCAGTTTATACATATACTGTTGACTTTATCAAGTCAGACATTACTATTGATTCGATCTAAGCTAGACCACTCTTGAAAACTTGGAAGCACTAGACTGTCGTTTCGTCTTAGTACGGGACTCCTTAGCAGTGAGCATCTACAATCCCGCATGCGGGACTCGAGACAAGTGTCTACCTCAGACAATGGGTAAATGATTGTACAAGGTAGTGGATCGATTAAAGTTATGCGTTAACACCGTTGGATGCCAGTTCAGTGGTCTAGAGGGACCGACCGTCCTGTGCTTCTAAGTCGTCAATAGTGGTCTGGCTTAGATCGACTCATGAATTCAACTATTGAAATTACTACAATTTCCATGAACCCCCATTCTGATAAAAACGTAAATTCACTTTGAATCTTATTCGTCTGTTAGATATAACTTTTCATAAATAAATCTGGTTGATTGATTGTATAAGTTGAACAATATAGAAAACATACACATTATCAGATCGAATACACGTGTCTTATATTTTGTCAAAAAAACTATAAAGAAACCTCTTTATTCGAAGTATAAAATTTTACAATTAAGTAAAAGTTAGCTGATATTTACTTGTCATGATTTTATGCTGTATTATTTAGTGTTTCCAATTCGAAAATCAATTTTACCTCCTTCATACAACTATGCTACGTCCACATGCGATCGTTGCACACGTTTAGCTAACTTTTATTTCTAGTAAAAATAGTTTGACAAGATTAATGCCAGTTTATATTTTTACAAAATCCTGTAGGATAGTTAATAAAATAGTAATAATTTCCAAACAAGATAAACAGGAAATCATTTACTGTCTAATAAATGTAACATTCTTGAATTATTTAAGGATCCAGTGTTTATAGATCGGAACAAGCCCCATAGTTAGGTTGTACAACTGATTCGTGAAGAACAAAACCGTAGTTGAATTTATTTAGAAGTTCTATCAATTTTTAAGATATTGATTTTCTTTTTTTTTGGTGAAAATATTGTTTTCGTGATAAGATTAGAAGAAAATTTCGACAACTTATTATGCTTCAGTCTAAATTTACCAATAAAAATCGAGGTCATTAATTTTTGAAAGTGTATCTAAGATAGGAAATCTTATCCCTTGAATGTGTTTGAAACGAAATTATTTAAAATCAAAGATGAACTTTATAGTATGTTTATGTTCTCACTGAATTAATATTAAAGTGTATAAAAATAGGAATATATAGTAAGTCAGTGAAGTATATTTAATGTAAAATTCCTTTTACAATTTAACGAAATCTTTTTATTATCTTAAATAAATGTCAATCAAAGGCCTAAAAATGGCATACGAGTAGCTATATACGTAGATTGGGTCATTTAAGTACTTTATCTCAATTACCACGTTATTTACATATGCTATGCACAAATATTACTCATATACCAACTAACATATGTACACACATAGTGTTTAACTAATTCAAACCAATACCAAATGTTAAGAATGCATTTTATTTAAGTAGTAATTAATTTGAGAATGATTATGCACCTATACAAATAAATATAAATATATAAATAAAATTACAATATGAAATATTCTTTTAATGTAATAATTATATTTCGTGAGTGTGCCATATTGTAGAATATAATTTATTAGAAGAGCATTTTGAATTTCCCCACCAATAAAAACACATATAAACAAACATTCTAAACGATAAATTAATTCATAATGGCATTATCTAATACACCTAATCAAGAATATAGTTGGCAAGGAACAAATCTACCTTTATTTGGTAGTGATGAAGATAAAAGAGTTAAAAGTAAGTTGTTTTTTTTTCAAAAATATATTTTGTTGTGAAAAATTAGTTACATTATATTGCATGTTTACCAAATATTCTTAATTAAAAAAAAAGAAAAAGAAGGAATATTTTACTTTAATTAGTTTCTTATCATCGATAAACTGACTTACTATCGTTTATTTGGTATTGATAACAGATTGTTATCTTAACACTTTTCGTTTTTCATAACACAAGTCTCTTACACAGTAATTTAAATACCTACTTTAAACATTGTTCACGTTGATTGGATGACTTATTCAGTATACAGTAAACCAGAGAACCATGTACCTATTTATATTCGATAATTTTGTTGTTTGATTATATTTTCCTTGAAAAAGCTTGGACCAGATTGCCAGGCGAAACGTTGGATTTACTTAAAATTCATTCGCTGAGATTTTACAAATACATTTTTTCTCTTTAATATAATCATTCAATCGTAAAATCTCTACAATATCTCTCTCATGATATTTAAAATGTTGCTATGAGACTTTATCTTTCAACTCGTCAAATTTTTATTCTGGGAAATAAAGCATTAGAAAACGAAAAAATAAATACTCCTTTGGGTAACTTAATAGTTTAGTTCATGAGTCAATTTAAGCTAGACCACCGTGAAAAACATGGAAGCACTGGACAGCCGTTTTGTTTTATTGTGGGAATCCTCAGCAGTGCGCAAATACTTCTTTAGGTATTGAGAGTTTAGAAAATTATAGTTTATTCTATAATAATTACTGCTACTCTGACATGGTTTTCCGAATGAATAAGAAGAAAATGAAGTCCTTGATCCAGCTCACAATCTATGCTATCTTTTATGATATATTAACAAAATTAGAAATCAAAAGAGAAATCAAGCATTGATATACCTATGAATATAAAACTATTTGAAATACTGAAACAGAATAAATTAAAATTTTATATTTTTTAATGTAGTGTATATTGAAGAAAAAAAATGTGCCAATCTTCCCAAATGCATAACTATAACAAGGACTAATCTGTAATGTAACTCAATAAATTTATCAAAAATGTACTATTAATTTACCATCAGTAGATTATGAATACATTCTATACATACTAAGTTCTTTTTAAAGCCTCTACTAATGTTAAATATTAATTAATAATGAGAATAAATATTGTTATAATATTATTATTATTATTCTCTATATTTGCATTCGGTACATCAATGCTCATGATGAATTCCTTAATATACTTAGATTTCTCTCAAAGTTGATGTATTCACTCTATTGGTTAATACAATAATTTAGTTTTTATTCTGTAGATAATTGGTGTTCAAAGATTAACTAATAAATACATCATTTACTATGTTCACAATTGAAATTATAGATAAATTTATATATTTTTAGAAGCATTCCTTAAAACAGTTTTGTTTATTTTAGATAAATAATTAGTTTAAATTATTTTTTTTCACCAGTGAAAATACATGCATAAAATTAATTTTGATTTTAAAATGAATAAAGCAAACAGTTACAATGTAGAATATACTTTTAATAAATAACTTCTTCCATGCAAACAAATCATGTTGTAAATATGAATAAGACCATAAGTTCTTATAAGCAAAGATATGTGGAATTCAGGACGCGAGTTTCATCCCATTTGGAACTCGTCATATGAATGTACCTACATCTCACAGTTCCAGATTGAACATCAACTCTGAAATGCAGATACATCCAGCCAACGGGTTCAAAATGGGACGAAACTCACGTCATCAATTCCACTGCTAGCCAATATTTATCTCTGCTTACAACTCTTGTGACACAAAGGAATATCAAAACAGTCCATACAGGATGCACATATATCAATAAAATACTGATCAATTTCAATCCTGAACATCAATAGGAAGATTAAAACTTAACATTCTATCCCACATAGTTTGATCCTAATATTTGTTTCATTAAACAAACACCACTGAACATTGAACATCATTGTAGTATAATACACAAAACAATAAAACATTTGTTTTACTAATTAAATGTATGAAAATTAGATTCATATTAAATAAAAGTAATAGTAATAATTAAAAGAACTAATCGATAAAGAAATCCAAAATAAAGACTTAAAAGCCTTAATTGATATTTACATAATTCTGTTCTAAATATTTGAATAATCTATTAAATAAACAAAAAAAGATAACAAGAATAAGTAAAATAAATTTCATTTGATAAATAGATTTTTAAAATGAATGAAATAAAATTAAATATTTAGAATTTTTCTTTTAAAAAAAATAAAACATAACCATTTCAATAATTACATAATGACATTTCGATTATAAATTAACATTGAATACTTGCAAGAAAGAGGATTAATAATATTCAAAGTAGTTATTCGAAAATCAAGAAGTTACTACGTTGCATAATATATGAAAAAGTGAAGGAACAGAATATTTTAATGGATGGTCAATAGAATAGTAGTAATATAGGAATCAAGAGATGAATGTTGAGAAAACGAGAAAATTAAAAAAAACAACAAAAAATAAAAAGAGCCAAGTGGAAAAAGTACGAAAATTAGTTTTGTTGCAAGTACTCTTATACCGATGGCCAAGATAGTGAAAGTGGTTGTACAAATTTCTTTTGGATGTAAAGGTTAGGTATGTAAACATGGGTTGCGATTACGAGTGCGCCTTTTGCGATGTGCAAAAGGCGCACTCGTAAACCATTTCATCTTTATTATTTATTTGTTTCTCTTTTTTAATATTTCTCTGTCTATTGTCAACATTACAAGAAAATTCTACTATTATTGTCCATCAATTTATATAAACTAATTAGTTTAATAAGATCCTGACAGTTATTCAGTGAAAAAAAAGAAAGTGTAGATTCTACCCTTTATTCATTATTTGTTGAAAATTTTATAATGTTTTATGTTGAATGAAACAACACTGTTTTATGATTAACATAATTAAACTTTCATTATTATTATTATGTATTTACTTTATGGAATAACATTGTCAGTCGACATCATCATAACAATGAACATTGAACATTATTGTTTTTTCTTTAAAAAAAATCAAATTGTTATAATGAGCTATTTTCAATAACTGTGGGAATTACAAAAACAAAAGATGAAATAAAAGTGAGAGATTATAATTGAATGAAGTTTTTTTCAAAAAAAATAATTAGAGAACTTATTTATTTCTTGTTTATTTAGCAATAACAGTAATAATAATAATAATCATATGAAACATACAGTAAAAATAATGTCAAAACTGAATGACTGATTGATAGAGATAATAATATTACCACGGTGAAGTATTTACACACAATATATAGAATATATATTTATATATATGTATGATAGATAGCTCTTAGTTCAGTTATTTTATAAAATAATTATAAAGGAATTTCAATAAATAATGTCAATTTAAGTTAGAGTTATCGACGGGTGATCTTATAACTATCACTAATATTATATTATACATTTTGTACTGCTTTTAGAAGTTAAGTTTAAAATTTAATGTTTGATATATCTTGATTAGATTTATAGTGTTCTGCTCCTATTACAAGTAATAACTGGAATATTAATGCAGTTACAACGAATAGTAAATAGTAACAATTAATCTTCCGTTTGTATGTTATTTTTAAATTTTTTTAGCCAAAGTGAATTCGGTTATAAAATACATAGTTTATGGTAGACTATATAGTCGTACTGATCACTCATATAAATAGAAATTTCTTGGACTGTTACATAATGAATTCAGTTAAATTAGAACCATTTGTTTAGTCTAATGATTAATCATAATTACGAGACAGGATAAAATAAATTTTTGTGTTGCAGTCTATTCACTATAAATGGTTGGATAGTTTAAGAATATCATAATTAATATAAATTGTGGAACTACTAAGCAAAACAAATTGGCTTATATGGTTGTTTGTATATGTTCTGTAGACAGGTTAGACGTCAGTTTTAAGAGTGTAGAGTCTATGAGATCATAGATGCAGCAAGAATAAAGCTGAGATAATCTAAATGAAATACGAGTGAAGTCTTTCATTTCCGACACTGCGTTACATTTATTAGGGCAATTAATATTTGCAAAATAAGTCTACTATAACCTTTGACATAACGACTCATCTCTCTTAATTATCTATATACAAAGAGAACTCAACTACATAACCTAAACGGTTTTGTTCAGGAACATTAATTCATCATTAACAATACTCATTTAATAATCTAAGAGCCTAAAAGTGATTGATACATATGTCTTACAACGCTGGTTATTTACTTTTATTTAAATTAGTAAGATTTTTAACCTTAATGCACTTCAGTTATAGTAAGTGACTATCCTATGCCAAAAAATATTTAAGTCCAAATTTGTACAACCTCTGTTTAGATCAAATAAAAAGAGTTCATATCTGTAGGAGAAATGTAAATATTTTATCTTTAATTAACGTGTCAGAATGTTTGTGGTCATTAACCAGTGGTATGGTGACTATGTACCTTGAGTAATTGTAGTTAGCTCAACAGTTAAAGCTTACTTTTAATCTGGGTAAACCTTAACCCAACTAGTTTCTGGTACTTAAGTTTAAAATATATAAAAATTAATAAATTGACTGTGACCAGTTATTAGGTATAAATTTGATCATTTCCTAATCAAAAAAAGTAAATTTGTAAAGCTTATAATAGTTTGTCATTTAAGTGGTAAGACTATCCTTCATTGTTTGTAACAAATGTTTATTATGACTATCTTTCCTAAAACTGTTCATACCTATTTAACACTAATTGAATAATGAGTGACCTTTGTAAGAAACATAGTGCACACATTACATACATTCAGTAAGTAGTTTGTAATCACTTAATGTAACGATCATTGTAAAATTAATCGAAATTATATAAACTGTATATAATTTTGTTGTTTCTCTAAAGCCGAGTTCGTTAAAAGTTTATCTAAACAAAATAGGATCACAGATCCTGATACTTCGTTGCTTTTTATCAATATGGCCAAATATTTGAGCTGAAAATTAGATCTAAAGTCAGAGTTAATAATTACACAACTAGTTGAAACTACTTGTGATATTTTTGTACAGTCTTCATAAAAATACAACTAAATTTATGATATAATAAGTTAATCATAACAATCTGAGCAACTGCTTCTCAAATAAAGCCACAATGAGAATTTGAAAATGATTTTAATCTATTTGTATTGCCTTTATTTTCGACTGTAAAACTTTTAAATACCAGAGTGAACATAAATTGCTCACATAGAAATATATCCATCTTATTTTATCGAAGCAAGAAATAGAAATACATGGATTCAATTTATCAATCATCTATTACTACCTAAGGACTGTATTGACTTAATCAATTACGTGATCTTTTAATTAAAAAAATGAACACTTTAATAGGTGAACAATCATTGTTTACATTTGAATATCATTTGCAATCTTGTAGGCCAGGCACTTAAATGTATACATTAACATACTGAATAGTAATAGTTACCACTCAAATAAACGTTATGAGATCTAACTAACACGTTTGTATTTAATTGATATCATGAATTAATGAATTTTAGACCACCGATGAAAACCTAGAAGCACTGGACGACCGTTTCGTCCTTGTGTGGGGCTCCTCAGCAGTATACAATCACGATCCCACACGCGGGATTCCAATCCAGGACCTTTGGTCTTATGTGCGACCATCATCCATTATCTTTGGTGGGTAACTACCTCACACCCGACACGGATTAGCTCCACTGCTTTGTTACAGATAGATTCAAAGTATCATATTTTTTACAAAGTAGACGTTAATAAGTAAAAGCTGAAGTTTAAATATTGTACACTAGGTGTAAGCAATATAAACTTTAGGAAATTTCTATATACTAAGTAGTTTATTTTCCCAAAAAACTGTCATACTGAAAACTTAACAAAAACTATGTTTAAATACGAAGCAAAACTAAATAAATTCAGAAATTTGTTATCTACGTAGATTCTAAAATAATGAGTATATATTCGAAACATATTTTTAAAATATTTTATGCAATTGTTTAAATGAAATATAAGTTTTTAAGTGTTCTTATTTCCGTTCACTTACTTATTAACTTTCGTATCGTAAAGAGAAAACCAAAATTTATGTGCAAAATACAATTAAGTATACAAAGCGAAGAATCAAGACAAGAAATCAACATTAGATAGCTGAATTGAATCATAAAGAAGCTTTGTACTTATGTCCAAGGTTTATTAATACACAAAATGTTTTCTTATGAGTTCAAGCCCATCTCACACAGTATGACACTCACCGATGTTGCCATTGGTTTATTTAGGTATTGACTGAATATTTAAAAAACTGATTCGCTTTTAGCACTTGACCACTGAGTAGTAACTTATCTAATGTTATCTACTTATTACAGGTTGAAAGTAAATAAAGGTACTCTAGTTTTTCAAGGGCATTGGTTAATGTGAACTAGCGCCAAAGATAAGCCAGAAGATTCTTTTTCATTGCTTTCAGTTACCTATCATCACACAAGTACATAGTGTTATTAACTTCTTTAGTTCCATTATTACATTATATATTTTGTCGATAGAGAGTAGGTTAAATTATGAATCAGAACAGATAACATTAGTTACTTCTTGGTTCATGCTCATTTGAATTCATAATTGTCAACTTATTTATAGTGTAACTATCAAGTAGTGGGTTGGAACTCTATAATAACTCATAAAACAGGATCTTCGGTTCATTTGTTTTCGCCATTTCAGAAGCCGACATTAATGTATCTGGCCAAAAGTGAATGATATCACTAGATTTTACCCCAGTTTTCACAAAAATTTCTTTCTTAGAGATTTTTTGCTTCTTATACATATATATCTTGAAAATAGTAACATCAGTATGTTTATGTATTTTCAATGTACAATCTAGCTGTAAAAATGTGTTCATCAGACAAATCAGTGAAGTTGTGATGGGATCTTTACTAAATTCTATTTTAAAAAACAGTTTTGTGGCTGATTTATTTAGTCGTTAACAATTGACAGTCTTTATTTCTACAAAAGATATATGGATGACACCATCACCTAACATCCTACTAGAGAGAGAACTTACTAGAAACCCACATATATTTAGTGTATGCCACTAGAAGACTACATTCACAGCAGAGTCACAGGCAATTACAGAATTCCGCTTCTTTGATACTTTGAAGAAACGAAGACCAGGCTGCTCTTAACAAAATTTAATGTATAGAAGAACAACCTGACATGAACGATGTATAAATTTTGGAAGTTGGGTTCTATTAAAAAGGAAGAGAAGACTTTCATAGCCTCTAACATGTAGGGATGATGGCGGCTAGCAATGGGATGCAGGACGCATGTTTCATCCCATTTGGGACTCGTCAGCTGGATGTGTCTGTATCTCAGAATTCCGGCGTGGATATCAACTCTGAAATGTAGGTAGATCTAGCTCACGAGTCCTGAATGGAATAAAACTCGCGTCTTGAATTCCACTGCTAGCCACCATCATCTCAGCTTATAATGCTTGTAACTTGAGGCAATATCGAAGCAATCCGTACAGGTTGTACATACATCAATAAGGGACTGGTCAGTTGCACTCCTAAACATCAATGGGAAGATTCAAGCAATCAATACAAAAGTGAACTAACCTGTAGATATAGAAGACCCTGTTTAAAATATAGTCGGAAAAGAATTGAATAAAATCTATCAAATGCATATGGCAAATAGCTTTACTACCAGACTTATTACCAGTAACCGGGAACGAACACTTCAATTAAAAGAGCCATTGTAGTACGGAATTAATTTCTGAGGAGATCTAAAAAAGCCAGCTATCGAAATCAATCGACTGTGGATTATAGTCTTCAGTAGATATTTGATCTTATGATGTGTCAGCCATAAACTACTGCCTCTGGTCACTTTATTGTTCATCTACTGGTTTATTTGATGCTATGAGGTGAGTTATATTTTCTGTACAAATCATGTTCTCTCCAGAAATATATCGAAACACTACCCAGAATGGTCATCTACAGACGAATGAGAATTAGTCAATGATTCTTTTATTGAATATCTGGTCATTTGTAGTCATCTATCTACATAACAATCCTCATCTAAGATCATCCCAAAACGTCAAACGAACTGGCCCTAATGAAAGCTGAATAAGAATTTCATCTGTAGCAAAGGCTTTGTAAACTCACCGATACCTACCTGATCCTCGTATTCAGAAAAGAACATAAATAATTCCCTACCATTCTTATAGTCTGTTTTCGACACATGTTCATCTCTTCTTTAATTTCTTTACATTAGCTAAGTCGATACTTACCAGTCATATCATCCTACTTTTTAATTTTATTTTATCTCTTTCCCATTATCCTTTGACTGTTTTGTAAGTTATATTCAAAGCTTGAAATTTCCTGATATCTTTATTGATAACCCAATAATTTTTCTATTTTATTACAGACTACATTGTGAAAAATGATTACAGATACAACTGTACGACTTTGATAAATGGATGTATCGAGAAGAAAATTTATCATTCGAATTATCATTAGCTTATTACACAACTTACTACATAATTCAATAGGCACCGATTTGTTTGTCTTTCATTTTCTTTTTATAAAACAAGAACTCATTTTACATTAATCATTTTATTTTGTTTCCTTTATATGTAGAGGAATCCGGCTTACAAGAAGAAGCTTGGTGTCCAGTTTTGAATACACATTGTCCACGATTATTTGTATGGAGAGTTGAAGTATGTTATAATTTGGCAAATATTTTAATTTAAGATTGATTTTCATCTATTTGTTTATTTTTAATTTTATTTGTGTTTAAAAATAATTCCTACTTGAGATGCTGATAAAAAAAAACCCAGAATGACGTGTGTGTTCAGAGATTATAGTTATATTTTCGATAAGATGTTATTTTCATGTATAGCGTCAATAATTTAGAACTGCTCCTTCCTATAAAATTTTCGGTAACTATATAGATCCTATATGTTTCGGAAAAATTATTGCGACTTAAATGGTGGTATCGAATAAACTACTAATTGCTTCGAACACATTTGTTTCATGATAATAGTCGACATTTAGCTGTTTTTATTTGTATATATGTGCAAAATTAGTGTCTTATATTGATACTTTGGTGATGACAAAAGCGTTATTCCTATCTAATACGTTTAAACATATTATTCAATATGGATTACAAAATTACACGTTCATTTTAGCTACCATGCAGTGCCATTCAGTTGGCATGTGATATTGATTACTTGGTAGTAGCTCAAATAAACAGATACTAACCAGATTGAATAAACACTTTGGTTGAAAATCTATTGTTTGTATTTGCTTAGAAAAAGTATATTATAAATGAGATTTAAATTTAAGAAGTATTGTAAATATTCAATTAGGTTAATTTTATTTAAGGTTTTTAATTTAAAAATGGAACACAGGGGAGTTGCATAGAGTATAAAAGTTCATAGTTTGATATTTGAAAAGCATTCCAAAAATAATTATCCTATGACCGAATCTATTAACAAAATGGTTATATTAAGTTGTCCATGTAAACTCTCAATAATTTGGTTTCTAGTCTAAATTAACTAATGACGGAGATTCACTAATCCAAATCAAAGACAATGGCGATGATTTAATTTAAATTGTTGAATGTAAAGTAGTTAGAGACAGTCCACAAGAAACCTCGAATCAAGGTTTCAGGTTATTTTGGCACTCGTCTACAAGGTTCACCTATAATCAAGGGGGCATCGATCATGTATCATCTTGCTGACAAGTGTTAAAATAACACAAAATCTAAATTCACGGTTTTATATTGATCACTTTCAATCGCTTAACATCTCACCATAGTGTATACTACGTTGAGTTATTAAGACTAGTGGCAGCATTGAAACCTAATCGATAAAAGTTGATCAGCACCAAAAGGACTAACCAAATATGTTACTGGTTACCACTCAGTGATCAACTAATGGCACAATGCTACATATTTGTAAAAGAAAATTTTATTCCTTTTACCTAACTCATCAATAAATAGTTTCTTTATTATTTCAATTCTAGAAATTTAAAATTAGACCAGTTAATGAAAATGATTATGGTCATTTCTTCAACGGTGATTCATATATTGTTTTGAATATATATCCAAAAGGGAGAGGACTTGGTTATGATGTACACTTTTGGGTCGGATCAAAAAGTACTCCGGTAAGTTAATATTAAACAGAAAGAATTATTCGAACACTCATTTTTACTTCTTTTTATTAATTCTCTAAAAGTTTTTTTCTGAAATTTCAACAATTAACCTAAACTAATTCATTAACCATTGATAAAGTAAAACTTCTACCTCTACAAATGTGTGTTTCACTTGTAAAGTTTATTGATATAAAGTACATACCATATGACAATACAATAAATATGTATATAGAATTCATAAGTAAATGGTATGATTTATTGATTTGTTTTTGGTTTTTTTTAATTGATTAGTAACTCTTCTTATTTGGAAAAAAAGTAATTTGTAACTAATTAATTAATTATGATAGACGTGTAACAGTACTGAAATGTAACTAATTGATCCGTATAATTGAAATTATCATTTACAAAGTAAAATATTTTGTAAATACTTTTTAATGTTCTTAAAGATAGACAATTTAGTATATTCACATTTTTTATGAGATTTGGTTCATTTCGTCATATACATAAACTAAATAATTTAATTTTGAATTATAACAAAATATTTATTTAACAAAATAAATTAACCCAGTTATAAAGTAGTTTAAAATCATAACCAGTTGTTACAAACAAAAATCTAAATGAAGTAGGTATATATTCATTAGAGGTATCTATAAAATACCTTTATGGGTCAGGGTAATTTTACATTGGTTTTCAGGAGAACCAGATATCACCTAGGCTTTCACGTGACAAGCCAAACAGTACAGCTCAATCCCGTTTAACAGAAGAGCCAGACACCATATAGGCTTTAACCCTATAATCTGAATAGTACAGCTTAATCCTGTGGAGTGACCACACAGGTAATAAGCACCGTGGTGGACCATTAACATCATTCATATACACATTCACGTCACATGTATAATTATTCCGATCAATGGTCGCGTGAGTCAATTATACACAGCACAAACAGGTTAAAGTTGACCTATTCCGCTTACACGACGGGTAAACTCATTAATGTTAGTAATGGCGACATGCCTTAAAATGTCCCAATGACAATGTCCCTTGGGAACACTGAAAATCAACCATCAGTATGAATGAAATCGATTAACCAGCGAACCGATTTTGAGCATGAACAGTCAACAAAACCTGCTAAAGTAATATCCAACCATCCACAATATCAATAGCGAACCTCCAGTATCATATGAAAGTTTCAGCTTTACATAGCGATATTATATATATTATATAACAAAGTTATTTACTCATTCTTCAACCTCTGCAAAAGTTATAATGAAAGTAGAATAACTAACATTTATCGAATATAATAACAAACAAAAAAATTAACCATTTTATATTTCCTTCTGTAATACATTAAACAGAGATTGTAGTGAGTAAATATAAAAGCTTCTGCTAATGGTGAAACTATTATTATACGGTGATCGATTATTAGAAGCCTACGAAAATGAATACATTCTCTTTGTCCTCTAGAATGATCTCCAACACAATAACAATTAAAATACATGCATAATAGCTTTCTAGATTATTCAAAGATTTTCATGCTCATTTCATGGAAAAACAAGCCAAGTAATTAATTACAAAACATGAAAAATCTATTTTAAAATAAATAAATAACGGTGAAATCAGATCATAAACACTTAGTTATCATCAGAAGGGGGGTTTGTGGATATTTTAGTAGTTTAATATTTGAATTCATGAGTCAATTGAAGCTAGACCACCATGGAAAACCTGGAAGCACTGGACAGCTGTTTCGCCCTAGTATGAGACTTCAGCAGTGTGCATCGACGATCCCGCGGGATTCGGACCCAGAACCTATCGGTCTTGCGCGCGAACGTTTGACCTGTAAATCGCTGAGTCGGCATCTAACGTTCTGAATGTCTAACTTCAAGCAATCCGCAAAACTGCACCACAGTCCATCATTGTTATCAGTGAGTCGATATCTCACAACAGACCTGTCTGGACTCCACTGGTCACGGCTTCTCACTAGAACTCCAAAATATACTTCTCAAAGCCAATCACTAGTGAATCTACTATGACCAACCACCGATGCATATTCTTTACACTAATTAAAAAGATAATTATGTATATATAACAACTAAGTATATATAAACTAATTATCCTTAGTACTGTAGACTTATTTTTCCTGTGAATTTAGTTTATCCATTTCCGAGTAAGGGTTCAACAAAATTGTTTCACATAAGACATTCGGTAGACAACTATGGCTCTGCAAATTGATTACTAACATGAGTTCGTCGAAATAAACAGTTTGAGGACTTTAAGAATAAATGAAGACATCAATCCCTTTTATAACGTCACATTGCATGTTTAAGAACTATTCGTGTTGTGTATGAAAGCTTTGAATTTGTTTTTGAATGATTTATTCTTTAACTTGCGAACTGTTTTACCAGTGTGGAAGTAAATGTCTGTTAATATTATCTGAAAGTTTATTTCATAAATCTCTCAAGGGTTTAGTGAAATCCTATATTAGATGGAGTGACTATCCTTTACTTACCAGTCTGCAACAGATATCATGGTGGCTAACTCCAAACACTTAAAACTCACAAAATAATGACTGATAAATATCTTACATTGTACCATCGAGTTTAAATTATAACGGACTATTGGATCCTATCCAGTTTTACAGCAAATATACTTTTGCACGATCTATAATGAATTAGGATTAAATATTTAATCACTAATGAAAATGCTATAAGTTCTTGTTTGCTACTGTCATAACTATAAAAATCCCATTGTATTTACACAGGAAGAATATACTACAGCTGTTTATAAGGCAGTGGAACTCGATGCTGTACTTGATGACCAAGCTGTTCAACATCGTGAAGTTGAACAATATGAATCAAGCTTATTTAAATCCTACTTTTCATGTTTCCGGTATGTTACAGATTCTCATATTTTTGATAATTAAGTTCCAAATTTTAGCATTAGACTGGAATAAATTATAGTCGTAGGGTAATGAGTTCCATTTAGTTTACAAGTTCATGTAATGGATACAATTATTAATGGTTAACATATACAGTTGTCAACCGTTATTAAACTACCTTCATCAAAATATGAATATGAATACTTGATATTTTTCATTGAATTCAATATTAAAGTTTTTAATAATCATGCTGAACTATTTTTCTTAATAACATGTATGTTTCATACAAAATCTCTTTTATCAGTTTTAAAATTGTTACGGAAAGAAAAAAAGACATCCGTTTAGTTGATTATCTTAGTTTATAAACAATCAGCAATGTGATTTAGAAATTATGATTCATTCAATTGTGAAACTTTTTACTTTAAAGATAATTTTTCACACATGCTTTTTTAATTTCACATATCAGTCATGAAAAACTATGCGCCCTAGTTTTATAAAATCATCTAAAATCAATTTCGGTGTTAATATGATTTTTCTGAAATCAAAGCGTTGATTCGTTCAGCTGTGGACTTTCAGAATATAACATTAGAAAATTTAAGATGGTTGAACAATATCGTGAACTGATTTAAGTTTAAAATATACATCAATAGATTTCGGCTCACTTGTCTATAGGTTCGCATGCGAGACCGGAGGTTATGAATTACATTTCATGTGGTTGGGTAATAGATGCACACTGTTGAGAAGTTCCATATTAGGATGAAACAGATATTCAGTGCTTACTAGCGTTTAGTAAATCGTTACCATAGGCCTGTTTGGTATATCAATAACACTGGAAAATGTGTTGTCTTTTTATAACTGTTAAGATATATGTTGAGAAACACCATGTATGAAATAAAGTAAAACTAATGCAAATTGTAATACATAAGTTGATTTCTTTTAGCAATTTTTTTATTCACTCAATAAAAGTGCTTCTAAGTATACTCGTCAAGTCATTGGGTGGTGATCAATGTCACGTGTGTTATATCGAACGCCATAGACCATATACTCGTAAAGTTAATTTTTTTGTAAAGGGAGCATTTTCTGAGAATTTGTTTTTTTTCTACATAGAATGAATGATGTTTAGATTATATTTATTATTTTCACTTTAATTAATCCATTTTTAGTATGATCGCCTCACTGTATTTACGTTATATATATTAACTGAATTCTACTAAGTTATGTAAACTCTCTAAGGCCTGTAACCCATCTTATGAGTTTATAAATTCCTGGAATCGTATGCAAATCTTTCATAACCTCTAAAATTGTTACACAATTTATCTTATCTCTCTTAACCTCACTTATTTCATGCATCACCCACCCCTCATATATATAGTTATTCTTGATAACCTTTGTTATCCCAATTCTTTTCATTCATCTATGTCGATTGTTTTACACTATATCTTACCTCAACGTAAACATTTAATACATATATGGTTGTAAACAGCTAATGAGAAACCACGAAATATAATTAATTCATAATATTCTGCATCTGTGTTTGTTCTGGCATTCATTAGAACGGATATCACATTATTTTTTTATATAATTAAATAAATGGTGTAATAAATTCACTTGATATTGCTTACTTGAATCTTCCCATTGATGTTTAGGACCGCACAAGCAAGTGGCTATCAGGACTCAGTAGCTAAGTGGATAAGACGATGGCGTTTGAAGTGAACGATACTGGGTTCGAGTCCCAGAGTGAATATCAACTCTGAGATGCAGGTACATCTAGCTGGTGTATCCCAAAGAGGACAAAACACGAGTCCTGGATTCTACCGCTAGCCACTATCAAGCTTTCCTTAAAATTATGTATTAATGATAAAAATGTGTTAACTTGACATTAGAAACATTTCAAAATGTGATCTTTAGAGTGAAAAAATTTGAAAACTAGTTTCTTTTTTTATTATTTTCAATCCTTCTAATTACAAAATGAGCTATTTTATTACACCAACCATTCTAATGTGAATCAATATAACGTTTTCTGTCAAAATTGTTAATCTTTATTTTCTGTCCAATCAGTAGGTCACCAACAACCTCATAAGGTGAAATATAAATTTTTGGCATTTTCAAATTGAATTGCTTTTCATTAACGAAAGAGATAACTTAATGTTAGTGAATTTTGACTAAATAACAATTAGTCAAATCATTATGGAACTAAAAAATCTTTAAGATTAACGGTATACAAATCATTTAAGCTATAAGTTTATTATTAACTCATCGATTCGTTGTAGCATACTGAATGGTGGCATTGACTCTGGTTTCCGTCGAACAACTCCAAATGAATATCAGCCAAGATTGTTGCATTTCCTTCAAGAAGGCAGAGGACGATTTCAAGTACAGGAGGTGGATCTTTCAATTAATTCATTAGATTCTACTGACGTTTTTATTCTTGATCTTGGTTCAAAACTATATCAGTGGAACGGATCAAAAAGTAATAAGGAGAAGCGTTATAATGTAAGTTTTAACCAATCATAAGTAACACCTTGGTAATATACACCTTTTCTTATACGTATTCCTGAAGATCACGAGGTGTTGAGTTCATAATTTATCTGTTCCATTAAAATGACATATATATATATATATATATATATATATATATATATATGAATTGAAGCAACGTAGTATTACTTAACAGTTAAGATCAACAAGGTATGACCAAAACATTCGATAATTACTTGATATATGCTAGTAGGTATCTAGTTCAACCGTTACTATCTCTGGACTGAGGGATCCTAACCATTCCCGAAAACAACTACTAACTTAACAAAAAATGTAAAAACACCAAAACAAAAACAATTAATTTACTGAGTGTGTACAATAATACACACATATGTCGCTTAAAAAAATCACAAATCGTGCGTGTGACGAAAAACATGGATAAAGTTAAGAATTAAGATAGTTAACACATCAATGAGAGTTCAGCACTATTTTAGCTGAGTTATTAACATTTATAGAGTTGTGTTTTGTCCCATTTTAACTTCGTAGTTAACATAACACTTACTCTAAACACAAATCAATCAAATAAACTTTGATGTTTAACTAAAACATATAATATAGTAATAAGTAATTTAAATAATATATAAATAATTCCTATTCACTTGTTTTCATTATTTTATTCAGGCTGCTCAATTCTTACTACAAGTCAGTAGTGAACGTAATGGACGTTGTAAAACTGCTGTATTGGATGAATTGTTTACAAATAGTGGAGTGAGTTTTTTCCGCTTGATTAGTTTTTACAATGTTATAAAACAGGACTTTTCATGTTTCTTTCCTTTACCGTGGTTTTGTTGCTTAGACCTAGACTGACATACGATTAAACTGGGCTAAGTTTTGATGAAACGTATATTACAAAAAAATTCATTCTGAAAAGAATATTCTTTAGGAATATTTAAAATGATTACTTTCCACTAGTAAATGTTTTTAAGTATTCGAATCTATTTAAACTACTTATAATACTTAAAAGTAGTATCAAATTATATATAAATTGAAAATTCTTATCAAAGTATACTTATTGAGTACATAACAAAAATAAATATTTTAAAATGAAAGTAGTAATAGTGACAAATAATATTTTATTGAACAAAAAATATTTTATATTGTTCCAACACTTTCAAAATATGTTATATATATAACATCTATCCATCAATAATTTTTATCTCAGAAAATTTTTCACTCATGTACGTTACTTTCTTGAATAAATTTCTATTCCAGGATGAATTCTTACATTATTTACCAGATAAACCAGTTTACAGACCCAAAAAGTACTGTGAATCAACAAAATGTATTTACAAGTTAGTTGAAGTTTTACTATATTTGAGTACTGACATCTTGTTTATATACATAATATTTTCATTAATTTTGTCCATTGAAATAACTTTCGAAATAATTTCTTGAAACAGTTAATGATGATCATAACTTTTTTCATGGTTCCTCTTTTTCTTGAAGTCATTAAAAATAGTCATTACTATATTGATGTTTGAATAAAATTAAAACAACCACTGAAGCGGATTAATATGAATTTATTTAATTTGTTTTGACTTGATTCATATTCACAAAAGGAACCAGTTGCATGAAATTGATGCTTAGTTATATTTGGAGTATGATAAGTAAATTTATATATCAATTGATATTTACAGAACTAATTCAATACGTATAACACGGAAAGATGTCTCATGAAATAACCATCGTCTATAATACTTCACTTTCATTTATGATAAAACTTCATTCTACTTTACAGAATTTTCATACATTTAGCAAAGCATAGAACTTGATTTACATTAACCTCTCACCTGATTCAAAACAACAGAAGGCCAAATTAGTAATTTCATATTTATTCAAATTTACATCATGGGTTATGAAATTATATGTGTGAATTCTACGACAGTTACCTATTAAAATACACAGGTTCCAATAAGTCCACATACAGAACTTAGTTGGGTATTTGTGGTTAATAAACTGTAGGTTTGTTCAGCAGGTAAAATGAAGACGTAGTAAATGAGTCAAAAGAAAGTTTACAAGTTGAGTTATGTGAAACTGCCATATTGGTATGTCAATGAGTTGAATGGGAACATAATCTAGATGGCTATTACATCAAACCTAGGGCGTCAATGTTATGCAAAATTTAATTTTGTATATGGTAACAAATAAAAGTGCCTACAATTAACTGTTTAAATAGAATAGATGTTTAAAGCTTTGTACTTTGAGAGTTCTGATATGTCGTAAGCAAGTATTCAGCCACTGAGAACTGATGATAGCTGGTCAGTGAATTCGGGATAATCAAAAAGTGTATCAACGACTCACTTACTTGAATAGAGTAGCCTTCTATGGTATAGCTTTAATATAGACAGGTTTTATACTCATTGTTTATATTTGTAAATTAATTAGTGTCACTATGACTACTTCATAGACGTCAAACTCATTTCTCTCAATAAAAGTTTATATGCACGATTTAAAGCTTTGAAATATATTGTTGATGCAGTTCACGATGCAGTTTACTTGTCTGCAAAAAATTTAAGATCCTGGCTCATTGTTATTTAAATTTTTAAACTGAGGACATTTTTTTCAGTAACATGAATCACTAAAAACTATGTCTATACATTTCTCCTTTTTATTTACAGGCTATCTGATGAAGATGGTAATCTATCATTTGATTTAGTTGTGAAAAATCATTTGCCTAAAAGAGCAGTTAATGAAGATGAGGTCTTTCTAATTGATGCAGGATATCATTTATTTATTTACATTGGAAGTAAATGTTTACCATGTGAAAAGCAAAATGCTTTATCATATGCACATGTAAGATAATTAGTTTTTGTATTAATCTGATATGATTATATTATAATCATGTGAAGTATAACAATCTGTCAACCTTATTCGTAGTTATAATTTACAGAATTCTATCCTATGAATATAATATTGAACAAGTAACACATAGAATAGAGATAATCTTTGATTATCATATCTATATGCTATTTGTTTTTAAATAACACAATATTTTTGTTGAAGTCATCCCTCCTTATTAATTTTTTTATTATGGGAATTCATATTTGATGTATGGTGATTCTGTTGTTTATTTTTATTGAACTGAATTAGATCAACTGCATAAATAAATTGTGTACTGTATGGAAGAAATTAGATCATACATGAATACGAACACTATTTCAGGGGACATGAAATAGAATTGCGTCATACCAATCTTTAAATAAAATTAAGTTCGAACCCTACCAGGAGGGGTCGTGGATGCGCATTTCTGAGGAGTCCCGCAATAGGACGAAACGGCCTTTCCAGGTTTTCCATGATGGTCTAGCTTCAATTGACTCGTGATTTCAACTATTAAAATTACGTTAATTTTCATGAAACAATATCAGTTGAAAAATAACAAAAGCTTGCTTTAACCTTGTAAAAATTATTTCCAAGTTATATTTATGGTTCTTTTAGATTACTGAATTCATACTAAAACATCAGCAAACATTTCTAGTCAACTAATTTTTCATCGTTCTTATAAAAGAGTCATATATATATATATAATGAAAGAAAATTACATTGAAACTATTTTAATGAGGTGAAAACGGATTAGTCATAATTATTCAACTGATAAAGAGCAACATTTTGGAATTCATTTTGTTATTTAATTAAAATGATTAAAGCATTGTACTTTTTTTTCTTTTTTTCTCAAAAAAACAACCAGCATTACTTAAAAAGCACAAGACATCCATTTATCCCAGTTACTGTTATTGGTTCTAATCAAAGTTCAGAAGAACTCGAACGAGCATGGGACAGAGATAGAGCTACAAGTTATCTACAATAAATAAAAACAAACAAATAATTATTAGACTTTTATATAACTGAATTTGTATGAAATTATTTCTTAATATTATTGATAAAAGCACATACACACACACTCAGCCACACACACACAGCGATCAATCACTGCATTATTATTTTTATTCTTTGTAGTTAACTGAAGTAATAACTATTGTTTTTTTCTAAATACAAATTTAATGATTACAGTGATTTAGCTGATATTAGCTTTTATATTTGATATCAAACTATATCTTCTTTTGTTTTTCATAAATAGTTTATGCTCTAGATCACACTTTCTTTTATAAGTTCACGATGGTCAATCGTTTTTTTTTCTTTTTTGATAATATCCATATATGGTTTTTAAAAAAAACAAAAAAAAACAAAAACAAAAACTAATTTAGATACTATTTTATTCTCTTCCAAAGTATTTATTACAAAAACTAGTTTTTTTTCTTTTTGATATTAGTATAATACAATTTTTTGACTATGTGTATATTAATATATTTGAATTGACAGTGGAAAGATATTTAACGTTGATTAATACATTATTACGCAATATATGATTACGTAATGTTAAATTATAAAAAATTTAATCAGCTTTACTAACAGTTGGTGATTGAATATAATACAGTGATTCAGATCTATCATAATATATAATTTAAATTAAAAAATGTTAGTCAGTATAATGTATATTGTTTGATTACAATTTTTAAATTACTTCTAATTCAAAGATGAATAGTGGCTAGCAATGGAACCTAGGATGTGTGTTTTGTCCTATTTGGGACTCGTCAAATGAATGTGTTTGCAAGCAAAGAACGACAAGTGGATTTTTACTTGTTATCCGTTTGATATTTAGATTACTGAAAAAAAAGTTTTCGAAAATAAAATCGGGGAAAACTTCTGCTTGGGTGTTGCAAGGTATTTTTATAGTGAGTTGAATAATTCAATTTTCACTGTATTCACAAACAACACTAAACATGAACATTCTGAGAAAAAAACTGAACATAAAGATATACGATAAGAGAAATGAGTCAAGAAACATACAATTTAAACAACTGTAAAAGATTTTGAAGTTTTCTTGAAATAAAAACAATTACAGTGAATTATAAATCCGAAATTAAATAGACTCCAAACAGACCTTTTGATTAGGTTAAACATCCGGATTTACTATGAATAAATGATTCAAAACACTATATCATTCTTGAATGTTATACCTAACAGATGTTAAGAATTCTAGCTTTATACATCATGAACTGTTAGGTCATGTTACTGAAGAATTTCTGTAAAGTTGATGGTTAACCTGTTCACATAGTAATCTAATAATTGTATGAATATATATCATCAATCTGGTTATCTAATGGAGATTGATCACTTATAGTTTTCAAAACTAACGACAGAGAATTTCTAACTCTTATGTACGACCAATATAATCTTTAATTTTGTTATTGTAGAGTGCGTGCAATTTAAATGATCAGGGTTTTGATCAATTGATAACCTGTAATAAATACCTTACACACTTCCAAAAACCGTATAATGAAAGTTTATTTAGCATCGTCATGTACCGATTGATGTTAAAACTGAAAGCACTGGACTGCCGTTTCGTCCTAGTATGGGACTCCTCAGCTGTGCTCATCCAAGATCCCGCTCGCAAGATTCGAATGTTGTTTAGTCTACTATATGGTCATTTTAACACGGATAAATTGGATTACAAAAAATTTTTTCTTGACTATCTATGATAATTTATCATAACATAGTTTTCTTCAAAATAATACAGTGAATTACACATATAAGTTAGTCATTACTTTTAGTTAATTATTTTTACTAGTTTAAGTTGTCTACCGTTATACATTAAAAAATTGATATATTATCAGTAAATTATGACGGAACAAATGAATAATTAACCAAGTTGATTGCACATAGATGAAATTGGATGTTATATTCCATTGAGATTTGGAATTTGAACGTTACATGTACTGATTTTTAGTTAAATTGGACATCTATATCGTAATAAGATTGACATCATCTAATTGACTGTTAATGACCAACTTCAATCAACATCGAAGTAGTTAAAAATTCATTGTAGTTATGTATATTTATATTCTGTAGGTCTACAAATACAAAAATATTTAAATCCATCGATCATTTAATTGTGATTAAATACTGTAGACCGATTAGAATACGACCATTCATTTCAGAGAGTTGATATCACTATAATTGCGGACAATCATTTTTAAACTGGTTAGCGTTCAACGATATTCTCAAAACAAAACCAAACTCTAAAAACAATATTTTCAAAAATAGAAGATGATATGAAAATAATGCTAATCACATACATTGAATAAAGCAATGATCATTCAATGAATTATGGCGATCATATTAAATACGATTAATTAATAGATTAGTTAATCAAGTCAAATCTAATGCAATCTGAATGATAAAAAAAATTGGCCGAAAGTTTTTTCAAATCTACATCCTGATGGTCATTCATAATATGATGGCTTAATATTGAAATTTGGAAAATAATTCACAACTTCTCTGCTTCATTTTAATCTTTTATTCAAAACTATCTTTTCTAATCATTTATGAATATATATATATATATATATATATATATATATATATATATATATATATATATATATGCGATTTTATGAATTAGTTGAAGCTAGACAATAACACCGTTGGATGCCAGCTCATTGATCTAGAGGTTAAAAGTTCACGCGCGACACTTATAGATCCTGGGTTCGAATCTTGCGCACTGCTGAGGAGACGAAATGGCCGTCCAATGCTTAAAGATTTTATGTGGTACTCTATCTATCTATCTATTTATTTATCTCTCTATATAAGACAAGTATTTATTGTAGTTTATTTTAAATGAATCAACTGAATAAATTCTATTGAAATAAACATTCACTTTTTATCTAATATAAACTAATATTAGAGATTACAATCGTACGTTTTATAATTAGTTAATGATTAATCAAACAAAAAAAGAACGTAATAAGTAATAGTCGATATCAATGTATTTCTAATTAGTACTGAAATGCTTATAATGATTATAATTTCTAAAATGATCTTGTTTATTTATTTATTACTATTTAACTATTCTATATTCAAATGATAAATAAATTAGTGAATTTTATTTAAAACAAACACGTTTTTTTTTATTCTTTCATTAACTCTCATTCTTTCTTCTAGTTTGTTGTGTTGTTGTGTAATAGTTAATTTATTTTATCGTATCACTTTTTTTAAAAAAACAAGCAAACAGAAAATCGTAAAAAATGTCGGTAAAATGTGTAGTTAGTTGCCAACGTCCATTATCTTATTATTTATTTTAAAAAATATTAATCATTAAATTGTATGATCAAGTCAGAAATGTATAAAAGTATAGCAAACCACGTGTTTTATCACCTTATATGTATAGACTGTTTAGTTAATTGATTTATAAACATAGGGTTATGCTTTAATTTATTTTGATAACCGATAATTGATTTGGTCGATTTGTTTTTACTATAAATTGTATCATAAATTGATTGTAGTTAGACAACTAAGAAACACTTGATGGCCATTTTGTCTTAATATAGAACTACCATGCAGTGTGACTTCTTTGAGACCAAAGAGAATGCTTAACCTTTAAGCTACTGAGCTGCAATCTAATGGTATCGTTCTGCTATATACTCCATTATTCATTAAAAGATTAAAATATTTCAAGACCTTTATGTCTATAATTTCTTTGTTTATTCTTTTATGTTTACTAAATATAAATGAGTTAGACGTCTTAACGTGAATTTAGTAGGAGAATTTCCTGAAAACTACCCTAAAAAGTAATGTAATTCTTAACATCATCTGATTTTTTGAAATCAACTAGAATGATTTAGTTTGTCATTTCCATTTCAATTTTATCAGTTGAGCTGACTAAAAACAGAGTTCTTTAAACTAATTGTTTATTTAAGGTGTCAGCTGAATGTATCTATGTGACAGAGTCAATTTTCAATTCTGAACTTGAACCCAAAATCGTTCACTTCAAACGCTATCACGTTTTGAATTTAGCTCCTGAGTCAAGAAAACCATTGGTTTATGCAATCGAGTGAATTTTAATTTATATGTATTGATTATTTTAATCTTAGAATTGATTCTTAGGACTGCAACTTATCACTTTCTTTTCGCTTATGTGCATGTTATGAGGATTGCCTCAATATTATCATTAAGTCATAAAACTTTTTAAGCAGAGATGGATGGTCGCTAGCAGTGGAATCCGGAACGATCATTTCATCCGGTTTGTTAATCAATAGAAAAATGATTCTTGATTGAGTGACCTATTTCCTATAAAGTAATATCATTAAGAAATTATTTATTTACTCAGATACATTAATATTGGTACAAAGGGACATCAAATACATATGTGCCACACATAATATGCTTGGCGTGTGGTCTATGATACCGCTCGGGTGCCCAGACCGAAGCAGGTAGTTTTCTTAGGAGGCCATACCCGAAGACTTCGGCCCAAAAGTGATCCACAAAGTAGTAGAGCAACGTTAAGGGATGAAGTCCCATGGCAGCCAGTGACCAACACCATTTGTTACTTCAGGATACTAGAGCCTATGTGCGTCATTAGTTTAAAGTCAGGGTTTTCCAACTCCTCTAGGTTGATCCTTCATATGCACTAACCAAGTTAAAGCGCCAGACATCCGCTCTTCATTTTCTTGATTTCGTAAACAACAACCCCGCCACGAGAAGTCAGTGAATAGGGCTTCCCTGTCAGAGGCTGTATATGCGTAGCCATGTGAAAGCATTTCGATAGGGAAGACGGACTCTCCTCGATCTTGGCCGTACTATCTTAACTTTGGTCTGATGCTTTTGTTAAATAAAGACTATATTGAACTTCTTCAGTATTAGGATCTAATAAGTGGGATGTATTATATGTCAAACAATACATAGAAATTTAGTCATATAATTAATAACATAAAAATTTTACTAAGAAATGAAAATAAAATTGTGAAGTAAATCAATTCTCTCTTAGATACTTTACAACTTATTTCGTTTAATTACTTATCAACAAAATCACTGGACAACGTTTTGCTTATAACATTAATTTCTCTCATATTTTGTTGTTATTCTTGGTGGTATGACAGACAACCAACCATTCAGATGTATTCAATTTTTAGACCTATTGATTACAGTATTCATGACATATATATATATATATATATATATATATTTGAGTACAGGTGGTTATTGTAATATCTTTCTTTGTCTAATTAGTGTGGCGATAAAATTATTACTGACTGCTTTATTTCAATGGAGGAATATAATTGGAAAGATACTAATATGGCTTTATTCGGTTCAGATGAAGAAAGATCTATCAAAAGTAAATATGTAATTCAGTGACAGATTAATTTTTAAAAAAAATTATTATATTGTGAAATATGTATGTCATAAAGTAAATGATATTTAAAGTCCGTACATATTTACCGAAATCTAATTTTCTTACAATCTGACATTAGTAAGACAAATATTAGGACAATTACAAAATAAAAAAAAGAAGATTAAATCTAATTTTCTTCTTGGTATTTATTTACATCATAGAGTTTGATGAATTCAGACTTCAAGACAAAAAATGTAAATAAAGCCACGATGGAAAACATCAATCAAATAGTTAACTATTTAAACTGTTAGATTGAATCAATTTCTTATTAACCATAAGTTCATATAGAGTTGTAGATCTTTATTATGCATGATAGTTCAAAGTAGAACATTTAACATTGAAATAATTATAGTCAGAATGCTTTAAGTTCTTGTATTGTTCTTCTTCACATATAACAATAATATGATTTGATTTACTGCAATTATATTTTAGGTACTTAAGTGTTTGTTAATTCAAATAATTCTGTTCTATAGAATTCAATTGAGATGATTATATAATTAAAATAACCCATAGTGTCATTAAATAAGAAAAATAGAATTCATCGAAAAATTTTTCTTCTCTTTTCGAAGAAATCCTTTACTTAAGCTATACATTCGTATATATATAGTTCTATGGAAAGTATATGTATATAGAAGGATAGAAAAGATTACATCTTTACCCCTTGACTACTACGTCACCTCATTTGATATCTAGTCTCGAATCCATTTATGATTCAATCTTTTCAATCCATCTATAGATATGTCTTTTCCATACAACTATACATACGAATGTAAATCTCAAGTAAATAATTTCGTCGAAAACAGAAAAAACTTTTCTTTGCTAAATTCTCCTTTTCTTATTCAATGAGATGATCATATAAAAAAGATTATATTTGAAATTTAGATTAATAATTGTTCTAATATTGTTTCCTGTTGGATTTGCCTAACAAGTTAAAGTGTTCAATAGTTCTAAGATATATTTTCATTCAAAGAAACGATTCAACTATTAACTTCAGGGTTTTTCATGGTGGTCTAACTGCAATTGACTTATGATCCTAATTATTGATATTAATTTAAGTGTAAACAATTTCTTATTTGCCTTGTATATTAAAAATTGTATATTCTCAAACTTTTGAAAATAAAAATTAATTTTTATATAATGGTGTGAATGTAATTTTACATTTATGTATGTTAAATAAAAATAAACATATGGATTATTTTATCAACATTCATTTATCACCATCCTACTGACTTTAGCTACTCTGTCTTATTGTCAGGTCCCGATAAGCATAATGAATGGTAGCTTTGGGATCCATTTATGGATAAATACTAAACGTATATTTTTACCATATAATTGTTAAATAACGAAACTATTCATATTCATATCCCTCTCATTAAAAGCTTTATCTTGACCTATGAACCATTACTATACGTTTTACCATTCTTGAATTATGCCCTGAATATTAGTCACTGCCTTCCACATTCACATCCACATTTGTCCATATTTTGTACGAATGTTATTTTCTATTTTATGGTACGTTGTGGTCTGTTTGATTGGTATATAAACCGAGTATGTTTGAAATGCATGATTGATATTTCAGAGGCTGAGATTGGTGTTCTGGATTCAACTGGCCGGGTTAGGCGGAAAGCAGGACCAATCAGGACTCTAGACTGCTCATACGGGTTTACGCGTCCTTGGTCCGATCGATAAGTCATTGCTCTCTGATTGCTGGTATCATTACTTATCCATTAAAAGGGCACTCAGCCCACAAGTTATATTACTTATAAAGTACTACTTTAAGTATTTTCAGTAAATACCAGGATGGCAGTCCAGTGTTTCCAGGTCTTTCATAGTGATCTAGCTTCAATTGACTCATGAATTTAAATATTAGATTACTACAATCTCCATTAAACCCCTCTCTGTTCAAAATATGTGTTTAAAATAAATTATTTATTGTTGTGTTTTTTTAATTTAGAAGAAGCTGCTGAAACTGAAAAAGCATGGCAACAAATAAGATCTATTAAAACATCAACCCTTTTGGTTTGGAGAATAAATGTTAGTTTAAATTGGTTTCTTTTTTCTTCCAAATTTTTAAACTAATTATATATACATCTAAGGATTATAATAAACATATAAAATTATTAATGCCAGAAACTGATTGTTAAGACATAATATCAGGTTTAACAGAGATTTCAGTTTATTAAAGTTAAACGGTTCAGTTGTAAGTATTTACTGAAAATACCTAAAGTAGTATTTTATGTGACGTCATTGAAGTCAGTAGTATGGTGACAGAACTGTAATCAACATAAATACCGATAAATACGGTGAAAAAGACAAACGTAAAAGATTAATTGTATTGGGAAGAATTTTTTATGTTATTAATAGTGTGGATTAGTGAAACTTTTCAAATAGCTGTAAAGTAAACATCCTGTAGATACTAAACGATGAAATGGTTTACTACTATAGATTCACATTATATACAAGATATCAACTGACATTATATAAACTTTATGAATGGTTGAGATCTCGGTAGATTCTATACGTTCTCTACGGAACCTAAATATAGGTAATTGTATGCATGTATGTAACACGATAAACTGCACAACTTCAGAACTTCATATTTTTTTAAATTTTCATCTTTACTGACTCAGAGAAGCTTTGTAAACAGATATAGATAGTGTCTAGAAGTAGAATCAACGATGCTACATGTATCTGCATTCCGGGGTTGACGTTCACTCTGGGAGTAGCTTTTCTCAAAAATGCTTGTGAATCAACGGAAAGATCTACTGTTACCACATTCCCGTTCAAACAGTAGTACTAGACGACTGTATTACATACAATACATAGTTTGATAAGTTTCCACTGAACAAAAATCAACATTCCAGCTGAAATTGCTGTCATGACTTGGAATAAGAGAACACGATTCCACTTACTATCAATCAACTAAGTCACCATTATGAACAGGGCTAAACACCATATCAACATAGCAATCATAGTAAGCAAAATTTAAGTTCAAAGTTCTCTTGACCTAACCTAAGCAGGTAAAATGGTTTTTCATTAGTATACCTTATAATATATAGCTAATTCAACTTCTCATCCAAATATTTGAACTTATAAGCTAAACATGTTAGCCATAACTTGCCAAATCTACATCTGAACACAAAGAATAAATTCAATTGAACTTCATTTATTGACGGCTGGAAATGCTAATCAGGATCTCACTTTTGTTATGATCAACACCTAAATGTACTTCATTCATCTCGAGACTCCTAATCTAATTGTCTTACTTTAAAATTTAAAGCCATTACTTTTATATAACCCATATATAACAAGGAATTAATATAAAAATCAAACTAATGCAATTATTGAACTTTGTATACTATCATCCTGAAATCATTACCTTTTCTATATAGCCCATATAAAACAAGGTAACAACATAAAAATCAAACTAATACAATTATTGAACATTGTATACTATCATCCTAAAATCTAAACACAGAATGTCTAAAATAAAATAGTAGTAATTTTACTTAATATTTTAACTAAAATAATTAAAGGATGTGTAAATCAATTTCATAATTATTACATAACAACCACATTTAGGATTATATCGACTAGAGCAAATAATAACTTATTACTATTCAAATTTAACTTATGTTTTCTATCCCTGAGACATTCATGACTCTTAGTGCATTATTCTTTAAAACAAATTATACGATATTCAAATATTTCTGTTATATTAAAAGAAATTTAATCTGGAAGTCGTGAAACCAGATGATATTGGAACATTTTATTCTGGAGACTCATATATTGTCTTGAATATAGAGAAAGTTGGCGATGAGTACAATTATGATGTTCATTTCTGGATAGGAAAGAAAAGTACTCAAGTGAGTAAAATTACAAAAATTACAGATATTATTGTATCATTTTTATATATTTAGTCAAGATGAAACTAGTCACTGTCACATAAAACACATATTCGACTGACAAACTTGATGAATTAAAATGTTTCGAGAAATTTTAGTCTCACCAATTATATATAGCCTCATTAAGTTAATCTTAAAAACCGATAAAAACATTAGAATAACCTTCTTACGTCTATTTATAAAAGATAAATAGAATATTACAGTCTATACAATGACATTATATCATCGACAAAAGAAGAATTCTTCCAGTTACAAATTAAACCACATTCTATTCGGACACTCGTTCATAAAGGAAACAACCCATTATACTGCTCAACATTCCCCCAATTTTGATAATCTGGAGTGTAGGTCAACTGAATATAAATGAGGTTACACCCCAAGATGATCATACATTATCTATTAGAACTGAAATTTCTAATGAATATTCCAATTATCCAATGAAACATCAATAATTTTGTTTGTTTCAATGTACATTAAAATCACGTTTAAAAAAGTTTTCGACTATGAGAGTTTCATGGCAAAATGATGGTTGATCTTATCCTTTCTGAAATATAACTCGTATTATAACAAGCCAAACAGTATTTCATTTACTCGTTGAACTGTCTACAAATGAATGATTCAAAGCTAGAAACAATTCAGGGGTAACATTTTGGAATTCTAAAATAATTGACACTAGGTGAAATTTGTCAGTAAGTTCATTTTGTTGACATGTTTTGAGTATGATTAACAAGCAGCTGAAAGCCCCTGATGTAACGCTTTTTATAGATTGAGTTGAAATTTTTAAAAAAAAATTACATCTTTTTTCAGATCGTTATTTCGAAAAGGGAGTTTAACAAATATCCATTTATAGTACAGAGCTATTAGAGTCTATCATTTTATTCTAAATAAATATTCATCAGCTCATCAATTATCTAATACAAACTGAGAATTAAAATATAAATGTTTATAACCCAAGAACCAAGCATTATCATAGGAATTTCAATTATATATCACATATCAAATAATTTTTTAAGTAATTAAAATTGAAATACTTTGCATATTATTAGTAGTTAGTATCAATGTTCATCGGACTCTAATGGAAGATAGTAGTATGATATAATTTCTATATAAATAGATGTCACTATACATGTTAATTTGTATTGTTTATTAGCTAAACTGATGTAAGCTGAACAAAGATTTACTGCCTCTACAAACCGAACAATATTGCTGATTCACCAGAGATTTGACCACTTAAATAAAAAGATTGATGCCAGCTGTAATCAAAATTTACTAATTATCACTAACAGTGAGAATTACATATTCATAGGAAAATACATTATCGCGTAATCTCATTTAAGATCTGAAATGATGATGAATAGTAATGAAATACAAGTAATAAATTTGATAATACTGTAACGAACACTATAATTTATATGCTAAGTAAAGTTGGCAGTTATTAGCCATTATGAATTGTGTGATTGTTTACTTCATTTCAAAAGATTATTTCTAATTATCAACGTATTTTGGCATTATAAAATCTTTCACTGCAAATACTATTCAACTAGTTCCGAAAATAGAAAAAATAAATAAGCCAATGTTTAATATTATATTGTCTGATAAGAAATTCATAAAACTGGATACTCCTACAGTTTTGAAGTGGAAAATCTAAAAAAACTAACGAAAATTTTCTTGCTTGGTATTTAAAGTAGATTTCTTACATTTAATTCGAAATACCATGGCGTTTAATCTCATTAATGTTATTTCATTTCCAGCTTCATTTTTTAAGTTGATTAGATTTATTATTATTCCATTTATACAATCTTTTAAGTCAACAGTTCAACAGATTAAATATCTTAAGGAAATTGGTAGTATATAGATTGAAAATCATTTCATCTTTCTTGTCTGAGACATCATGGGTTTACCATAATGTGGATTAGTTAAAAACACAGATTTAGAAATGATTTGACTTTCTGAAACATTTGTCTTAAAGAATATGCATCTTACTTTTTATTATCATGATGACAATGTAAACAGATATTTCTTTATTCGGTAAAGATTTATGAAAAAGACTTATTATGCAATAATACTGTTTTGATAATTTATACTGTCATCATAGAGTAACAACTAATGATGGGACTAAGTAAAATACTATACATACACATACACTGCAGATTATCAGCCAGACTAGCTAGCACCAATACGATTTCAATTCTTATTTCATAATAATTAGCATAACATATAAATCTATTTAATTATTCATTTCCATTACTAAGGTAACCGACATTTTTAGTTCTCAAAATAGCTACTATATGTATGAATGAATCCTACACACACGTGGACGTAGTTAAGGGTGGAGAATAGTCACTTTATTTCACTTAATAAAACTATTGCAGTGATTATCTACATTTTCTGTAATATACTATAAAATTCATTACTGCTTTCATTACTCCTCATTCATTGATAAGGATGAATATGTAACTGCAGCTTACAAAACTGTAGAGTTGGATACATTTTTAGACGACAAAGCTATTCAGCATCGTGAAGTCGATGGATTGGAGTCAAAACAGTTTAAAATGTATTTTCAAAAGTTTAGGTAAGTCATCGAAACTGTCTAGCGTTTGTAATTTTTATTTAAATCACTAAAATTTCCATTAAATTATAGAAAATTCCAAAAACAAAGCAGTATAATATTAAATGAATGTCACTGTTTACCGGTTGAGAGATAGTTTCCTACTAAAAGTAATTCTTGAACAGTAATGCAATAACTTGTTAAATTATCAACTGTTTAAATGCAGTTGTATTTAATTAGATTAGCAACACTCGCACATTCACTAATAAAAATGGTTTAGCGATACACCATAAATATTCACATTAAAATAACCATGGATGGCTCTTTAGCCTACGCTCAAAATTGAGTCCCAGTTGTATTTGCATTGTCGTATTTTAGTATCTAACCTTAAAAAGAGTTGCATATATCCAGATGGTTAATTGTTTTAAAATACAGTTGAGAATTGTTCAGCCAGATAGCTCGTACGGAAAGGAGCTTATTGGCATAACTTCAATTAGTATCCTGACTAATGCAAATATAGTTGAGTATCTCCTAGATAATTTCTTAGGCTTCGTACCTCAATCAAGCTGATAGCCATTATTAAATAAATAGTAACGGTTTATGAGTTTCGGAAAGCAAGGCGAAGCATTGACTACAATGTATTATTAAATAGCACAGATCAATAAGCCACAAGCACACAAAGCGAATTCCAGCAGAAACGCTAATGCGAATGAGCGAGCGAATACAGAGCGAATTAAGATTCGAATAAAGAATTGAATGAAGAGTTGAATGCATTAATAAGATTCAAGCACATATATATATATATATATATATATATATATATATATATATATATATATATATATATGAGAAAGCGAATGATTTATTGAACGGTTAAGCAACTAACACTTAAGCTAGAGTGAGGGATATGTGCACAGGCTGTCACATATGATCAGACATATACGCTCACACAGACATAATAATACTAAGATTTAAGAATTTTTGTCGTTCGAATGATATTATCCGTTAAATAAGTTAACCGATGTTCTAACAAAACGAAACGTAAACATACTTTAGTGTACGAGAAGTGCTATACAAATACGTCAGTCAGTTACAATCTGGGATAAGTGTACAATGGCCACATTACCGCATTACATCATTACAATTCGATGAAAATATCTATATACATAACATACTAATCGAATTATCAGTAGTTGTGACAACTATGAGAAAATAGAATAATTTTGGAAATAAAAGGAAAGAAGTGGTATTAAAACTCCATCACATCAAGTAATATTGGATTGCTGAACTAAGTACTGGTTTTTCAAATATATTTATTAAAGTGACTCTTCTGTATCAAAAGGAGAATCCTTATCTTTCTCATAATGGATACTAATTCAAACTTAAGTCTATAAACTACACGATGTCTTTCATAATATATTCGACACTTGAACATCGAAAAATGTTAATATCCTTTTTTTCTCTATACTCAATTCACTGAATTTTAATTCAAATACCAACCCACATAAAAACATACACATGGGGGGGGGGTCAGATGTGATTACATACTTTAATATATTAGTGAAATAAATAAAATTTGCCCTAGAATCGATTAATTCTATTACATGAAATCTTTTTTTCCTAAACTATTTTTTCACTTATTCTCTGTATACGATAAACATTGCATTGTTACTAGTAACAACTCAAGTTGTAAGGATAATCTTGCATTTTCCGTCCACACCCAAACTAAATAACTTTAATAGTCTTGAGAAGTTTAGAAAAATTATAGAAAAACCAAAAAGTAAACTAAAGAACAATAACATTAAAGAGGAAGAATGTAGTTGTAAAATCTCAACGAAAGAATTTGAAGTAAATTCAACGTTTCACCTCACAATCTGGTCCAAGCTTATTTGACAATTTTGATGTTTGATTATATTTCCTTGAAAAATCTTGGACCAGATTGTCAGGCAAAACGTTGGATTTACTTCAAATTCTTTCGTTGAGATTTTATAAATACATTCTTCCTCTTTAATGTCTCACATTAATTCGGCGCCCAATTACTATGAAACTATTCAACCAAATTTAGACGAAGCTTCTTATTTAAAGAATAATAATCTTATATTTTCGTCTTTGTAATTAAATAATAAAACATATCGTTTGTACAATTGTCTTGTAAGTCTCTTGTAAATGTGTACAACATCATTCTTAGATAACATCTTGTAATTTAAAAAATGAAAAGAAAATGTTCTAATATGGAATTCTTCTTTATCTAATTAAGCAAAATTTTCTTAAGAATAGATACCAAAATTACCTTCAATACATCATAAAATCAATCAAAATGTGTATATCATCTTTAATATATCATGTAACATGATTTTATTACTGAATTCAACAGAGATAAGAAATAGAATACGATAAGTAACATGTTATTATTAGTGTATAACAGGATAGCTAATTGTTTATGAAATGTTATATTTCTTAAGATGTAAGAAAAGATTGAATATTTTATGGGAATTATTAGATGATTTTTATGCATATTGAAGGCAATATTTATCATAAATCAACTAATCATATACTAGAAAGCAATGAAGGTTAATACTAGTCTGAAACCAATTCAAGGGACTAACCTATGACTACATATAAATAAGGTTTATGACTTTCAGGGCTCATGAACAATATTTATAGCTCTAGATCACTAAGTCGGATTTCAATGGATCCCATACTAAAATCTAGTCAATTTTGTTTGTATAGGATGACCTTTTTCTTTCCATTCTTCCAATGCTTGACAGATATCCACTGGTTATAAGTGGAAATTCTAGGTCTGATTATCTCTGAGATCAACTGAGAATTAGTGAGAAGTGCAAAAGTAGGACTATGTAGTTATTCGATTCCTCCTAGTTTGCGGTGATCCTCTGGACAAAGTCATTTAGTCAAAAAATCACTTTCAAGTGTTTAGGAATCTCTTATTTGGTAATCATAATCACAATGAAATATGGGTATAACATTATTTTTTTTATTTCATTTAACTACTTTGTATAGATTTATTTTTTTTAAACTACAAACTTGACCACTACTCATATAGTCTGCTAATCGTTTAGTTCAATAAATTTTAACTGGAACTCTCTGATTTTCATCATTCGTCTATATATTCAATAATAATTGCATAGTTTCTTTTCATGTAAAAAACTATAACTGAAATCAAATATTAATTATGTTTACTACATAATTAACATTTTTATTTTCTATATTTATCATTATATTGAAACTTTTTAGAACACTTGAAGGTGGTTATGATAGTGGATTTAATCATACGAAACTAAATGAATTTAAAACAAGACTTATACGTTTTCGAGATATTGATTGTTCACATGTTGAATTGCGTGAAGTACCTTATTCTAAAAATTCTTTGGTTTCGGAAGATGTATTCATATTGGATTTAGGATCATTAGCATATCAATGGATTGGTAGTAAGTCAGGCAAATATGAACGATTTAAAGTAAGTTAATGCTCATTCTAATAAAAAACATTTTCAACTATAAATGTGTTTTATTTGGGAGATGTTTATATTAAATGAAATTCTTGAATATTTTATTACTTTAATTACTACAGGATTTTCATTTAAAATATTACATCCCTCTCTACTGATATTTTCAAAAGAACGTTCTTTATTATATTTCTATATGTTTAGTCTTCATAAATAAATTTAAAATAAAATTTCCTTGTAACCAGTTCGTACTCAAAAATAAACTAAAAATACCCAAGTATGGAATAATTACTTTAAAATCTGTCTATTATTAGAAGTGAAGGTGAAGTCTTTCATATTTTAAATAAAAGACGTAGTTGCTATTTTGTTATTTAGTAATTAACTCGAAATCAAGTTACTGATTTTTTGTGTACCTGTTTATCACAAAAGTTGAACAATCTACGTTTATTCCCAGTCGTATATATATATATATATAATGAGTCAGTTTTTAGCACTTAAGTGCTTAAATGTAATGATAGTTTACATTAGAGATTATCATCAGTCAGATAATTAATACAGATTAGATTAAGTCATATTAGCCATTTGTTCATAATTTCAAATTAACAATATATTGTCTAAATACTAGATTCAAATGCATGTTGTCTTCTATTATTCTTCAGTGATTGTTTAAATTATGTCACAAAACTGATCACGGTGTTAAAAATCTGGCTATTATTGTAATGAAATAAAATGTACTGAAAGATTTATGACATTAATTAGCTTTGTTGTAATACAAACCTACAGTGAGATGGAGCTTATATTGAAAATTAAATGGGAAGGTATGTTGTGATAGATAAAATGAAGATTAGTTTATAAATGTGAATGCTAGTTGAACTTTCACAAGTCATAGTTTAATTCATATTTATCGAATAAATTCAAAATATAGTTAAAAGAATTAGTGACGAGACTATAATTCATGGACGAATTAATCAGATTTATGATAACAGATCATGTGTCTTGGCGCGAAATTCATTCACCCATTTGTGCAAATAGTGCTTTGGTGTTTTAACTGATGTCAGTTCGTGATGAAAACCATAAATCTAATTCCTAACCCTAATAGTCAACCGTAAATCATAATCCTTATTCTTCATGCTAATTTATAACCGTCATTTAGCTCTAGTAAGTAAGTGGACATTCTCAAGATCACTGAGGCGTCACTCAAAAGTCATCCATAAATTATGGCCTCACCGATTTAGTTTCTTAGTCCTAGTGTGAAACAACGGTCTAGTTCTTTTTTAATGCTCTTTTTAATGGTGATATTAGCTGAAAAAATATATCAATCTTCGCAAACCACTATAATAGTATTGTGATGTGTGCTACCGATGTCGACCGATCTAAGTAGTATATATCATCAGTCGAAAATTAGATGCGTAGCGATAGAACGTTAAGAAGATCGAATAGAAGAGAACGACAACAGAGAGTGATTGATGTGAAAACTAAAGAACAATGAAGTTTGACATTTCGCAAATGAAGTATTTGTTGTATGGTTCTCGAATTTTACTAAGAGATTCTGTAATTTTGTGTTAAAATACATTCGGTTGTCGCCACTTATGCGTTCTCGTTCACTACAGCATTAGTTTCCTATTCCAGTTTAAGTATTAAAAATCAACCCTGACATGTAAATGCTTTCATTTAAGCTAATTTAAATGACGCTTTTACAATCATAATCATTGTATCTTCGTAAAATTCATTCATATTACAATCTGAATTCTGGCTAGCGTTTTTTTAGCGAGTTAGTTTTCTACAGGATGGAGTCCCTAACCCTATACCCAACCCTCCTGCTTTATCCGGGCTTGGGACTGGAAGTAGCCCAAGTGGGGCTCCAGGCGGAGTTAAGTAGCTAGAATGCAGCTGGATGACCTAGGCTTGACAGATGATCTGGCTCTTCTATCGCACACGCAACAACAAATGCAGAAGACGACCAGTGTAGTAGGTCTCAACATAAACAAAGGCGAAAGCAAGACTCTCCAATACAACACAACATGCACCAATCGAATCACACTTGACGGAGAAGATTTGGAGGGTGTAAAAACCTTTACATATCTGGGCAGCATCGTTGATGAACACGGCGGATCTGATGCAGATTTGAAGGCGAGGATCGGCAAAGCAAGAACAGCATATTGACAACTGAAGAATATCGAGAACTCAAAACAACTATCAACCAACACTAAGGTCAGAATTTTCAATACAAATGTCAAGACAGTTCTACTGTATGGGGCGGAAATCTGGAGAACTACAAAAGCCGTCATCCAGAAGATACATGTGTTTATCAACAGCTGTCTACCTAAAATACTTCGGATCCGTTGGCCGGACACTATCAGCAACAACCTACTGTGGGAGAGAACAAACCAGATCTCAGTGGAGGAAGAAATCAGGAAGAAGAGGCACTGGAAGTGGATAGGACACACATTGAGGAAAGCACCGAACTGCGTCACAAGACAAACTCTCACATTCAATCCTGAAGGCCGAAGGAGGAGAGGAAGACCAAAGAACGCATGACGCCGAGAAACGGAGACAGACATGATAAAAACGAACAACAATTGGATAGAACTGGAAAGGAATGCCCAGGACAGAGAGTGTGGAGAATGCTGGTCGGCGGCCTATGCTCCATTGGGAGTAACAGGCGTAAGTAAGTAATTAAGTACAATGTGAATTATTTTACACAACTTATCAATAACAAAATAAAATAAAATAAAACCGACAGTGATGGAAAGATGAAAACTTTTGGAGGAAATTGTATGTTAATGATTTTTAATATTTTCATTTCATTTCTAACATTTCTAACAAAAACATTCTTATTCGCAAAAGTAGTTGTATCCTCTGAAAATGTTTCGTTTTATTATTTTCACTTATTTATCTATAGAGTGCAGAATATTTATTAAAACTTAAAAGTGAACGTTATGGAAGATGTAAAATTCAAGTATTAGAAGAAAATGAAAACTCACATGAATTAGTTAGTGTGCTTTATTATAAATATTTTATGATCTATTTCCATCTATAATCTTCATTAAATTAATAATCTAATATATCGGCAGGATCAACATAAAGGTTCATTATTATTTATTATATAAATAAGAATCATCCCCGATGGCATTTCACATACTTTACTTTCTGTTTACTATAGACGAACTAAAAACTTGAATAACTGCTATACAACTCAGTTGAAAATTCATTTTTCTAGTACTTGAGTACTAGATATGCATAGTAAAATGACTAAAGATCGTAGACAACTGAACTGGTCTAGACAGGGATATGCATTCGATGAACTATGCTCATAATAGCCCACACATACTTGTATCTCTCTGCCATCTGTGGGTGTGAAAATAGCATATAATTCATCCGCATTACCGGTGCAGCAGATGAGATTTTTTTAGATGAAATCATAGTATCTTTTTAGTTGTTTGCTTATGAAATACTTCATTAGTCTCTAAGCATTCTGAATGTGTAAATTGGTTTGGAAATATTTCTCGAAAACATTTCTAATCTATTAATTTTGGTAGAACGTTAAATTATTTACACAAACGTTTAGATTATTCAGAAATTTGTTTAGTTACATATTCACTACTCGCAAGTCTTTTTTCACGGATATTGATGGCCTCATTTTAATTTTACGTACATTGAACTCTTTCTTTTATCTATTCAACTTTAAGAAAGAATTTTTATCCAAGCTGCCGAATACTGAAATTACTGAACCTCTTAAACAAAATTGCGGAACGAAGGCAGTTCATCGGTTAGTTATTCATTTTACTGTGAACGGATTGTTTCGGAATATTTCAATACGTTGTTGTAACTCTTATTAGAACTATGATTTTAAACCCTTTTGAATAAATATATTAGATTCCAGCGAAGAATGGATGCAGCTACGTCACTCCATTTTTAGTATATTTAGGGTATCCACTATAATACTACCTGAGTGATAATATGCTGTGAGAAACTAACCATAACTGTGTTACAGAGGCAATGCTGTGCCACATTTACTGCCAAGAGCTAACTAGTAGGAAGAAAGTATTCTGTGAGTAAACTAAATAATATATTTTTGGTTTACCTTCAGAAGCAATGAAGGAATAAAAGAAAAAGTTACGATTCTCTGCAATCCAACAGAAAAATATCTTAAAAGAGCTGATTGGGACTGTATGTACGAATAGTCTTTTTCTTAGCCTTATACATAATTCTTTCATTACAATTAACTTGCCTAGGACTCCACAGAGCTAATACCTTAGGCTAAATGACAAAAAGTTAAAATGAAGTGTTTTCTTCAGAGTCAGAATTCAACTAAATATAGATCACTGGGTAAAATGTAAACGAATAAGTAGTTATATCTATTTAAAATACCTGAACACATCACTGACCACTCAAAAAGTTCAAGGGAGACAAGGCTGTTGAGATACTAAAGTAATGTCTGTCTAAATCTCGGAGAAAGACTTTTTATTTGGTGAAGCTCCCAACTGTTTCTTTTGTAAGAAATTCAGTTAAGGTAGTGTCGGTGATAATATACCGCTTTAAGTTATTGTACAGCGCAAGAAAATGATGTCTTTGAGAAGAAAACTTTCTCCATCATCATGGCATCTTGACTTTCTCTTCCATAACTTCAAAATATATGGAAATTATTTGAATTGACTTTGAAAACTTTTGATTCATTTTGTACTCTGTTCACTCACACCCATACCACTTGATACTAAACAGTTCCCAATTTTGAAAGAGTTTTAGGAAATTAAATTATGTTCAATTAGCACATGCAAAACCGAAATTTTAGGATGCTAAATATTACTTGGGGATTTCCAAACATGATATGCCTCAATCAAGATCATCCACTTGAATCTTTTTATTTGAATTTTTCTTTTATGCACTATCTAATATTTTGGTATTATTATTATGGCTACTTATAAGTAGCTAACATTATTCTGGAAATTTTCGTCAGATGTATTTTTTCTAAATTTACGACACAACATTTGTATGCCAAGTTTCAAGAGAATTCGAGTGACCAAATATTGAGTCTTCACGTTTGTTTTCATTAGTTAAGTAAATATAGAAGTTATGGAAAATATTATGATTATATTACCCTAATACGAAATATAATCAGAATTTTCGGATTGCATTAAAATCTGGTGTCGCTGACAGATAAATTAAAAGTTAATCATATCTACAGTTGTGATGCTTACTGTAATTAAAGAGGGTAGATTTCAATCCCCGCTGTCACAATATATTGTTTACTTGAAGCAAAGCTTATAGCTAACTATCTTTACACCGAGTTTTAGCATAACCTTCTTTGTATACAGAATAATTAGGAATTTCATGTAAATATGAGAAGCACATTTTTTAATACTTTAATCGTTTAATGCAGTCAGATCTTGATAATATGTTCATTTGTATCGATCGATCTGCAGTAATAGAATGTTTACTGTGTGTCCTTAGACCCTTATGAAATTTCTATAAAGGTATATCAATATATATCCAACCTTCACTTAAACGACATATAATATTAAATGTAATGTAATGTAATATTAAACCTAAGCAATGCATGTAAATGTTTAAAAAGCTGTTTTGAAGTTATTTTTTATCCTTGTTTATCTGCTAAACTTAGGACAAAAATATCGTAAATTTTCTTCTTTTTATCATAAAAGCCTTTCAGATGAAAGTGGAGAAATGAAATTATCTTTGGTATGTGAAGAGGTAATGCCACGATCTGTGATTACACAAGATGATGTGTACTTCATTGACAATGGGTCTCATTTATACGTCTATATTGGAGATCAGTGTTCCACCCAGGAAAAGCGAAATGCTCTATCAAATGCTCATGTAAGGGTTATTTTTACTATGTAATAAATGTTATTCAATGTTGAGAGTATAAAAGCGTACTGAATATCACATAGTATAGTAATATTGATTATTATTTCAGCAAAGAGTTACTTAAACAAACTAATATAAGCTCTAATTTGTAAATTAAAACTAAGTACATAAAAGTTCAAAACACACCTACACATTTAAAGAAATTGAACAAAACCATCCAAGCTTTGAGGAAAAAGATGAGATTTAGTTTATCAATACACGGTTAGTAGGTTGAAAGTTGAAGATTTATAATACTATACATGATGACCGTTTTATTTAAAACTGTTCAATATAATCTTATAAATGCTTATGTATAGTAATCAACATTTTATTATGAAATAAGAGACGGCATATTTATGCTTATAGAATTGATAATTTCTGAAAGTTGTTTAGTAAGCTATCAATTAAAATGTTTTCTTAAACTAACTGAATTTCAGATAATAATGTAATAATGTGACTTAATCGGATGTTTGTGAATATAGCAGCTTTCATTTATTGCATATATCGTAACTATTAGAAACCATAGTATTATCACATGATTTTAGTTGGAATTCTGAAATTAAAAGAAAACAGAACGTTTAACTTTATGCTTCTTATCATGTTTAAAGAGTTTTCTTTTCTTTTATGAGTACTGCATAATTAAGAATTCTTTACTGTTTATCAATTACTTTAAGTTATTAGCAAATTTTAAATGTTTCACTAGTAAATATGTCTTCGTTGGAAAGAATTTAATCCCTACTCAAGTACCACTTATAAAATAATATTTTTATTTAGTGTTTTATTAAGCTATCGTAGTATGCAATATGTTTGTAAACAGTTATAGAAACAACATAAATTATCACATAAATCGGTTGAAATATATCTACCCACATTTAAGGAATGTTTTTTTTACCACATTAAAGCATCCACACAGTGTAATTAATTATATTGATTACTGTTTAAAAATTTCTTTTATTGGATAGATTTAGATTGTTTCTAAGACAATTTATCGTATAATTATCTCTTACCCTTTAATATGCAGCTTAATATAGAATATAAAACTGAAATTTTTTAGAATAATATTATGCTTGTAAATATTATTAACTACAAACTTAATATTGACTACTATTAGTTTAAAGTGTTTATGTCTACGCATGACATTACACGAAATTCCAATTTGTAATCAATTTTATATCATAAACACTCTATAAGTACAAGCAAGAAATATACTTTACATTTTGACTACCATGTAATGTAACCATTTATTTTGGTTTTAGTTATTTAAATATTAAAATCCTAACTTCGTGCATTAAATTATATTTTCATCAGAAGGGGTTTTTGTGGATATTATAGTGATTTCAATAGTTGAGATCATGAGTCAATTGAAGTTAGACTACCATGGAAAACCTGAAAGCACTGGACGACCGTTTCGTACTATTATGGACCTCCTCATCAGTGCGCGTCCACGAAACAGCCCCGCGAGATTCGAACCCAGGACCTATCGGTCTCGCGTTCGAGCGCTTAACCATTAGACCACTGAGCCGGCCGGCATCCAATTGTGTTAATGTCTAACTTCAACTAATCCACGAAATTGAGCCATCGTACACCATTGTCTTTAGTGAGTTACTATCTCACAATGAACCCGGTTGAACTCCACTGGTCACTGCTTCTTGTGGATGTGTTGCTCGATTTCGTGGATTAGCTGAAGTTAAACATTAACACCATCGGATGTCGGATCAATGGTCTAGAGATTAAGCCTTAGCGCGCGGGACCGATAGGTCCTGGGTTCGAATCTCTCGAGGCGGGATCGTAGATGCTCATTACTGAGGAATTTCACAACAGGACGAAACGGTCTTCCAGTCTTTCTAGGTTTTCCATAGTGGTCTAGCTTCAATTGACTTCATAGTCTTAACTATTGAAATTATATTTTCATATTAAAAAGTAGCTTAAAATTATGGTTGATCAATTTTTTTATATCGATAAGTAATCGACACTATATTAATGTTTAATGTTATCTAGAATGGTTTCTCTAACGTGTAGAATTTATAGTGACTGATTAACCTCATCTTTATATAAACATGTATTATTCAAAATTTTTTTCCGGATATTAAAATCCTTACATTAACTCAGTGGCCTTGGAAATAATGTACAGAATTGTTAAATACTTGATTATTGTTGAAATGTGAATGTCGTTTCAAAGTATTTGGGTTATATTAGTCAAGAAGATAAATTATCCTTTACCTGCATAATAACAGTTCTGAACCCTAGCTATGCCCTGTCAAATATTACTGACTAACTTAATCGCTTATACTAATGATATGAAGACGTTAAAGGAAGATTACTCAGTATCAAGATTGACTGAAGTCGGAAACACTACTGATGCTTGAATTGTTCGTCAGTAGAAATCATACTTGCTCCGAAACTAAAATGTTCAAGTTTTGATGAGGTCCAGAGTTGTGAATGTGTACAGTTGAGAAGTCACAAATCAAATCAAGTCAATTTTACAGTGCTCTACGCTTGACATTAGTTTCTATAGGAAACATACTTCGGTAAAAGAAGATTCAGAAAATGATTCAGTATACAGATTTAAATTTTCATTACTGGATTACAGATATTTTGGTATAATTGATATCATTTGTACTGAACCCAAAATTCTTTATAGGATGATCATAGTGTTGATTGAAACATGGTGAATTTATGTCACTTATCAGCATGTATTATACTCGGTTTGATATGCACATCAACTCTTATAATGCTTACGACTTCATGGGATAAACAATTGACGTGTTTGTAAAATTCTTTACTAACACGCAAATCCAACATATTTTCAGGTCTAAATTTGATTTCTTTCTCAAAATGAAGACTCTTATCTCATACTGATGCGTTATAACGAAATCAAATGATTGTAATGTGGTTGAAAGTGATCAACAAGAAACCCTGAAACTAGATTTTGTGCTATTTGGTGCTCGTCAGCAAGGCGTACTTTTGATCCTGGTAGAAATGATGTTCCTTGTGATGTTCAAACCCATCCCATCCAGTCTGAGAAGCTAACCCTGAGCGATTCTGGCAACGACTGACCTAATAAAGTACTGAAATATTAACAATTAATTGGTCTGACGTATCCTGTCGACTACCTTCAACCACCTAACATCACAATATGGTGGTACGATGTTAAGTGATCTAACTGGATCTTGATAGATAGGATTCTGTCAGCGTCAAAAGACCAGATAAACATGATATATACTCAATTCTCAATAATCAAGCAATTATGAGATTAACATTTATCTGTAATGTTCCACATTCTAGTTGGTTACTTTCTTGGATTTGTGAATTCGGTCATTTTACCATCTCCATCTGTTATCTTTTCTCTGTGTAGCTTAAATTTTAAGGGATTATGTCAATTGATTGCAGTCCAATCTCACTTTTCCTACCAACTTTACTTGTTTCCAAACGAAAATAAAACTTTTATTAACAGTAAGCTAGTGAACAGATTTAATTAACAGATAATGAGATCGATAGAACTACGTTTAGCATACTGAGAACATCATTTTATGCAAATAGTATCATCGCAAACTAATATTATGTTGCTACAGTACAATTAAGTTGCAGTAATATTTCGTAGGCGTGTAACAAGAACTGTGTTGGTTATAGATTGTTAGAACACTATATTATTGCTAAAAAAAGATTACTAATTGACGTTTTACTAAAGACTAACTGTGATAGATAGGTAAATAGAAAACAGAATTAATTAGTGTTATAATTTTTAAAAATGGATGTTTTCTATTAATATAAAAATCTTAACTTGTTTCTTGATTACTTTTTATCATATATTAAAAATCTTTTTAGGAGTATTTAAAGGAAACTGGTCATCCACTTGTACCAATCAGCGTAGTTTATGGCAGTCAGAAATTAACACTGTTAAACAATATCCTAGAATGAGACAATACGAAAACTATTTAACATCTTTTCAGTTACATGAAGAAACATATTCATAATGACAGAATTGAATCACGAGTTCAGTATTTCTTTTCTACCACTATTTACTTCCATTATTTTTCTTAATAAAACGATCATTCCATTCAACTCGTACTTTGAAAATGTCAGGTGATTTATTTATAGTTTTAAAAATATGATTCGTCTGTAAAGGAATAATGAATTATTTGTCGATGTATCATTAAAAGTTCGACTGGTTGGTGACTAAATTTTGTTTAGCGTATCTAAAAATGAATTTTTCTAAAAATAAAGATTTATATTCTGAAAACTGAAGATATCTTTCTACGATCTAAATACATATATATGCAAAGGTGAATGATGGCTAGTGCGTCCTGGGTTACACTGCTAGCCACTATCCATTTTTGCTTACAATACTTATGACTTAAGACAATATCGAGGCAATCCGTACAGGATGTACATATGCCAATAAGAGACTGATCAATTTAGTTATTTAAACACATATTTTTAGTTATCTCAATCATGGAACTATTATCAGTTAACAGTAGCAATATCAGTCATTGAATCTTTTTTTTGAACACATAATTACTGGTGCAAAGGGGCACCAAATACATATTCGCCATACAGGCCACTTAATTTGCGTGTGGGCTATGATACTGTCCGGGTGCCCAGACCGAAACAGGTAGATTTCTTAGGGAGCAACAACCGGAGCCTTCGACCTGAAGATCTTATCCACAAGGCAGTGGAGCAACGTTAAGAGATTCAATCACATGGTAGCCGGTGAACAATAATTGGGCTTTCCAACTCCCTTAGGTGGATCCTCCGTATCCACCGCCCCGGTTAAATCGCCTGATATTAGCTTTACTCCTCTCAATTTCGTAAACAACACCCCCGCTTTGAGAAGTCAGTGGATAGGACTTATCTGACAGTGGCCGTATATGTGTGGCCATGTGAGAGCATTTTGAGAGGGGAAGCTAACTCTCCCCACCCTCGACCATACCAGGGCATTTAGAGGCCTATTAATATCAATGAATGTTATTGAATGTTAATGATATTTCAATAAAACATTATTTGCTGAATACGTCCATTCAAACAGTTAAATCTAGATTTTAAAGTAAATAAAAAATAATTCTTAAGTATATTTCGTTTGTTTAAAACATTCAATAAGATTTTGACATTCGTTTAATAAAAATTGGTTATGTAATAAAACAATGACCTTCACCTTAAATAGATTATTTTATCGACCTGAAATTGGTTTCCATTTAATTATCAAATACGGTTAGCTTATAGTACATATTTCACTTTGATGGATTTATATTTAGTAAAAAAAGATCATGTTTCGGGATAAATTTAATTAAATATCAACATTAACAGTTAGTGGTTGACCGAAAACATGTGGAAAGTTTGGAAAATCAAAATTATGTATTTGTATGAAGCGAATTATCGTTAATTAAGCACATGAACAATATGAAATCGTACGATTATACAATGAATAGAAGTTTTACAAAATAAATAAGACTGAAACTTGACTTATTGATAACAAATCGAACTGTCACAGTTAGTGACGAGAGCTTGAATGGATCACTTCCGTCAATGTTGAGGAAGGGTTTTGCTAAGGAATTTCAACAAATATGTAATCTATATTTAAAACTTTCTACCTACAACTACCTTGACTCCAAATAATAGTGAATTAAATAGATAACAGTTAACCAAAATGAATGCATTTTTAGGTATGTAAGCATTTGAAAAAGTAAAATTACGATAGCTTGTCAGAAAAATCCTTCATTTGACCTCAACAAATGTAGTTTAAAGAGTACATTTGACATATAGGTAGAGAGATAATGAGTCATTTTGCAACATGATCTAAAGTTAATCAAAGAAACCTTTTGTCATATTAAACAAAATAAAAATGTTCACAAAAAAATTTTTCGGCGAGATTATAAATTATAGACAAACCAAACAGATTTACAATATTAGGTATTGAATTTTGACGCGAAATTAATTAATTCATTTGACTAAACAGAGTTTTGTCATTATAGTTGATATCAGTTTATGATGAAAACCCTATACCTGATTCCTAACCCTAACTATCAATTGTAAATATTAATCCTGATTCCTCACAACAGTTTATAATTTTCATTTAGCAGTAGTATGTAGGTGGTCATTCTCAAGGTCTCTTTAGCGTCGCTCACAAGTCGCTCATAAATTATAGTCTCACCAAATTTTCTTTTCCAGCAATGTCATTTAATAAAACCATATAATCGTATTTTTAATTATTTTTTTGCATATAAAGCCGAGAATTGTTATGGTAGTAGAGGTTAATCTGAATTCAGCTTTTCATAATCGTCAAATGGTATTAAGAAAAATTAGCCAGTTGATGATTAAAAAGAAAATACAAATATTAATTAAAACATGTCAGAAACAACTTACAAAATAAAGTATGTTAAGACGGTGGTAAACCAAAAGATTCGACTCCGCCGCTGTACATAAAAGTCACATTTGGTTTGATGTTTCATGTTTCACACTCACAAAGTACAACAGAAAAAACTGCTGTCTAGTATACTTATCCTTTAGGTAGTTATCGGACATCACTTCAACACCATAAGTGATGTATGTTAGCAAAGGAAAAGTAAGTTTCTCGTATCCATCTGGAGATGTCATCAGGAACCAACATATCAAGGTTGACAAAGCCTGCTTAATAAAAGCTCTGTTTACAAAATTTCTTGTTCTAATGTATAGTTGACTTAAATTCTGTAAACTTAGTAGACTATCTGATAGTTACATATATTGTGAATAACGTAATGTAGCTTATATTAGGTATATCCTAGTAAAGTTATCCCTAAAAAATAACATTTGAATGGAACAAACGCATCGTCTTTTAATTCCTTCGAAATGTGTATATCTTTATAGAGATATCAGAGACTATCACTTTGTTCTTGTTCAAATCATCAGAAACAAGTAAACTGCTATATAATTTAGCTTCGTTCTATTGTTATGCTACTAAACCATATCTCCTAGAAAACCGCATTTATTTTCTCAGTCTATACTGTTTAGAACATCCCTACTGAATTGATGTAAAAATCAGTTAATTGAAAATTGATTAGAGTGTATTTAAAATATGTACTGCATAATGGAGACCATTTCTCAAATGCACTGAGATAGCGTATTTTTAGCAAAAGGAAAGATATAATATCAGGTACAAGCATTTTTAAAAAAATTGAGGTTCACGTATGAGTACCTTTCTAAGCTACTAAGGAATCAAGGTCCAGCCACTAATCAAGCAATGTATTCTAATGTATGCACTTAAATTATTCAAGATCAGGTTTATTGTTTCGGTGAACACAATTCTGTTCCGATTTTAAAAAATTAAGCGTAACATCACCTGAATTATAACTAGATGTTTATTGAGTGCAGATGCTCTAACTAGAATCTCTCGATATACTCAATAATATTACTATTATTGGTATTTTTACTAACTTTGACATTACTAGTACAACTAGTGTCTCTCACAAAACATAGTTATGTACTTTGATACGTGTATTAAAGACCCTACATAATAAATATCAACTAACTTGTTGCCATGATAGTTTGTAATAAATTAAAATTCATATACCTAACTGTGTTTCAGATTCGTATATATTTTATTGATCTCTGAATGCAAGGCCAAATTATCAGTAAACATCAGAATACACCTAATCGTCTCTTCAAAAAATCCATCTATAATATGGTAATACGTTTTCTGGTAATAGTATAGAAATACTGGTTATTCGCTGAGAAAATCAATAATATGAAGTGATATAATTTATTCCTCAGGATAAAAAATGATCAACAAACAACTCTTAAGTAACCTTTCTGTGTACATTAGTAAAGTGGTTTGATAATTGATGTAGGTTTATGAAGATTGAATTTTTCTTTTTGCTGATCCTATATGGAGTAATCCTTCGAAGCTATTCCGTAATAGTGTATTTCATTACGCGGTTGTTTTTAAACTGGATTGAAGATAGTCAGTATAAATGTTCAATTCTTTACTGTATTGCTTACGCCCGTTACTCCTCGTAGAGGAGCATTAGGCCGCCCACCAGAACTCTTCATCCAACCCTGTCGCGGGCAATCCTTTTCAGCTCTTTCCAGTTGTTCTTCATCCTTTTCATACCTGCTTCTATTTACCGAAGTAGTGTGTTCTTTGGCTTCCCTTCTTTAGTGTATAATACATTTAAATTCTCTGTGACTTACGTAAATATACAATGAAAATTCATATGAATATATATTATAAAATTAGTTACCTGCAAATTTGTTGAAATGAGATGACCTAATTCTGTCAAACACATTAATTAATCTTCTTTATCTTAATCAGTTTTATTAATAAGTGTACTGGTACTGAGAAGTATCAATATATGAAATATAAATAACACAGCATCTCTAAAAGAATAGTGGAACAAACAGTTTTTTTAATAAAATCATCATAGCAATCAACCGTGCATCATTTACATCATATACGTATACAGAAAAAAAAACACGTTTTCGAAATGCTTAACTACATTGTCGCTCAAAACAACAGGATGTTTTGATAATTCAGAAAATTTTCTATTCTTTGATCACTGGACGGACTATAGCCAAAAAAAGAATTTACATTAGAGTGAAAGCATTTAAAGAGATCAAATTTAAAGCTTTACATCTGAAGGTTATTTAAACATCTAAATTCACAGATTCAATAGACAACTTCCTATTCCACAGATAAGAACTGACCAGTTTTCCAATGAATATGAAATGTACTAATTTTTATATTTGAATATTATTCACTACATACGTGACAAATAACACCAAAATATTGCGATCATGAGATAACCGAAGTGAGATAACGGTTGAGAACTAGGAAGCATTAGAAAGATGCTTCACTCCGATGCGGGACTCTTAAGCAAAGCACATCCACTACCCTACCGAGGACGGTATTCTGAATATCAGCGATTTTAAAAATGAAACCAATAAGTTGATACCTATGGGTGTGATTTGTACATTATTATTACGTTTTAGATAAAGATTTATTATCGGTATGATGGTTGTAGATAACGTTTAATTTCATTGACATTACGAACCGATTTAAGTTAGGGTCACAGATGACCCCAGCTGAGGAGTATCATACTCGGACAAGAAAACGTCCAGTGTTTTCAGTAGTTTTTAGCTTAGATCGGTTAATGATCTCGATAAAAATTTACTGATTTGTCACCGATGAGTTTATATCGTCAGCCAAATTTCTTATTTTTCTTTTAACGATCTTAAGCAAATTATGACATCGAGACAACCTCTATCTTTAAGTACAGGTTAGTATGCATTCAAGATTTGGGCCCAGAGACCAACTTATGAGGTCAAGGTCGGTCAATCACATGGTTATGTGATCAATTCAGCAAAAAAACCAGTAAGAATGCAAAGGATACATAACAAAAATGAAGCACAAATACTGTCATCAGAACTGACTATTTCAGGACTTAAAGCAATTAGCCCCTTTTATAAATTTCGATAAAACAATGAGAAGACGGAGTTGATCTGAAAAATGTGATGTATTTGCGCTATACATTTCGAACAATCTGGTCACACATATACTTGTCAGGGCATTTTATATAAAAATTACTAAAGGTCAATTACATGAAAGCTAAAGTACAAACAAACAAACAAAAAATTGTAACAAAGGAGAGAGAAAGAATAAGAAATTTTCGCGTTATCCTAGGCCATAGAATGACTTAAGGATTACCAAGGTAAATTGTACACATAAGGGGGGTTTAAATTTACGAATAGCCAAGGCTTCAATAAACTTAAGAATTCGCTCTTGACAATTACTATACTACGTTTTAAAAGCTGTATTAATGTCAATTTTGTGCCCCGTTTCAATTATATGTTTTGCTATCGATGAACCGGGTTTTCTACCACCGTCGTTGATAAGATCGTTTGATGCACATTGATTTTGAAGGCATTTAGGCACATTTTCATTGACCCTTGATTGCATTGTTCGATTACTCCTCCCTATGTATGTGTGTCCACACAAACATGTAAATTGGTAAATACAATGGGACGTGACATAATAATTAGTGCATTGTCTGGGTCTACTAGGAATCATGGCCTTAAACTTTTCAATCACAACCAATTGAGCAGCATAATAGGTACTCTCGATGGCTGCTTTCAATCTCTGTCTTAAAACTATGCTGTTAGATTCGCCTTTATATGGTAGACTGATATAAACTTTTTTCTTTGGAACCGAATAAACAAGAGGTCTTGGTATTAACTGACTTTTGCACCTATTAATAAACTTGTACTTTAACTTTCATGTAATTGACCTTTATTAATTTTCATATAAAATGCCCTGACAAGTATATGTGTGACCAGATTGTTCGAAATGTATAGCGCAAATACATCACATTTTTCAGATCAACTCCGTCTTCTCATTATTTCAGGACTGTTTTAGAACACATGTTAATTTTTAAGTACCATGTGGTGATGTATAACAACGTCGATAAAAGTTTTTTACTCACATCATACGGCTAATATGACGCATAATACCGATTCCATTCACTTTAGTTACACGATTTTTACACTACTCCATGGTGTTAAGTTTAATCAGATCTCATGGTAAACAAATCATCATGACCAACTAATCCTTAACCTCAATGATCACTGATTTATGACATTTCCTTTTACTATACCAGATAAATAAGCTTTGATAAATAAGTTTTGAGTTTAGATCGATATCATGATTGGATCAATGTTAGACCACTACTGAAAACCCGGAAGCATTGGACGGCCGTTTCATCCTAGTATGGAACTCATCAACAGTGCGCATCCACGATGCCGCACGTGGGACTCGAACCACGGACATTGATCCATTCATGATATCAATCTAAACTCAACAATCTCCACAACCCTATACTGATAATTATCATGTTTTCACTAGTGGCTAGCTTCAAGACGGATTTCGTGGAGTTCTAGTGGTCTGACATTGATCCGTTCATGATATCAATCTAAAATAAATCTGTTTGTTTTGTTTTAGATAATTTTAATGTGTTTTTTTAAACTATTTTTCAAAAACTGAAAATTCTGTGAATAAATTTCATTTATTTTATTCCATTTGATTAAATTTACAAGGTATGCGGAGTAATCAATTAATCATTAGTAAATAATGAAATGAAAGTTATCTGATTATTTATTTCCATAGTTACAATTCAATCACACTAGCCTGATACGTTTTAAATTTTTAAAAATATTGTGAATAAGAAGACAGAAAGAATAATTACATAAAAGAAAGGTATTGGAAAGATAATATAGATTGAATCCAAATGAGTAAACAGTTTCCATAAATATTAATAATAATGAATTTGAATAAAGGAAGATTGTCATTTAAAATAGCCATGGTAACGAATAGTTATTTTCAGCACATATACTATGAACTACTGGATCTGTTGAAATGTACTTTTATACAATGAGCATCATTCTATCTATTCCTTTTAAAATTAAGGAAACGAACGATGTAAAAAACATTTATTAATTAAAATTATCATTCGAAGTTGAAATAATTAAACTTTGATGTTGTTATTATCATTGCTTCTGTACAAACCCCAGTTGATCATTTTTGCTAAATTATCATAATCCATTCCATTGGAAGTTGTTAACCATACTCTCCATTGAGCATTAGAGATCTTTAATATCAACTGTTCTCCTAAATTGTCCAAGGTAGAATTCTTAAATAGAATACATTGTAATTTACTCACAAGATCTACAAGCGTGATACATTCCTCCTTACCATTTTCATTACCTGCTCCAATAATTAATAAACTTTGATAAATATTTAAATCATTTAATATTATTATAATTTCTTTAGTAATTTGTTCCCAGTTTAAATCATTAACTATTGATTTTCTTATATCAAGTATATATAGTATAAGATGACAATCTTTTAACAAAATACTAATCTCTGGTAAAAAATTAATTTTATCAATAGTACAATTATTTTCTTCATTATTAAGTAAATATTTTCCAGATATTCTATTTTTATCTTGTAATAATTCACCATTTTGTGGAATAATACAAGTCATTTTAATTAAAGTATTTAATGAATAATTATTTAATTTAGGTAATTGTATCATTATATTTTTTCCAATTAAATTACTTTTTATACCTAAATAAGAATTAGGAATAATAAAATCATCTGGTAATTGATCTAATATAGACCAATTCAATATATGATTAATTATATAACGATTTATAATTGATGAATCTATACCAGGACCAATCATAACACATTTATAATAATCTATATTATTTTCATTATGATGTATATTAATATGATTTAGATCATTATTATTATTATAACAATCATTTGATAGTAGTTGTAAGTAGTAAAATAATTTTCTCATATAATAACCTGATTTATAATGTAATTGTTTATTTGATTTGACTGTTTGTTTTTTAATAAATATATTTATATCATATATTCCACATAATTTTAATAAATTTAATAAATTTGAATCAATCCAATTAAATTTTTGTAATTTTTTATAACATTTTGGTAACCATAAATAAATATCATTAATTAATATATTCCATTGTTTACAAACAAGTGAACAATTTTCTAAATCATTTATATCAAGTTCATTATAAATTCGATATAATATTTCTACAGGTATTGAATACATTTAAATAATCAATAATATTTACTTATTTATTTCCTAGTTTGTTATTATTTGTTACTGTTTAATGTATTTCATAAATTATAAATTAATAAATAACGAAATTTAAAGAAAACAACATTGTTGTTTACTGAAAGTTTTAAATCAACCAAAAAAGTTAAACTATGTAGGTGTACTGTTTATTAATTTTTTTTTCTTTCCAGTTCAAACCAATCCAGTTACAAATTTGAATTTTTTTTTGATTGGATAAAATTTACTTTATTGATAATTATTATTTATTATCAGAAGGGGTTTTGTGGTGATTTTAAAAATTTCACTAGTTGAAATCATGAGTCAATTGAAACTAGACCACGCTGGAACACTTGGAAGCACTGGATGGCTGTTTCGTCTTAGTATTGGTCTCTTCAGTAGAGTTCAACCAGGTCTGTTGTGAGACATCAGCTCACTGAAGACAAATGTATACGGTGGCTCAATTTCATGGATTGGTTGAAGTTAGACATTGACACCGTTAGATGCTGACCGGCTCAGTGGTCTAAAGATTAAGCGCTCGTGCGCGGGACTGATAGGCCTTGTGTTCGAGTCTCGCGAGGGGCTGGATCGTGGATGCGTTCTGCTGTGAAATATTATTTATGTTGTACTAAACAAAATAAAAATTGATTTGAATATAACATGAATGATAATGGGATGAATTTTTATTTATGTAAATGGAAATATATGATAGTTTGTCTGTATTTTGTTCACAAAAAAAATATAAATATCTATCATGTAGACATAATAATGTGACAATAGAAATAGAAGATTAATTATATCTTACAGTTAGGTGTCGTTTGAAAGTTGAAATCTCTTTATTCAGAGTAAACGTTTGTTGAAAACTTATAGCGCAAAATTTAATCGACTCCTACTACTTTTACTTGATAAAGTTGAGTAATGGAATTTGGTGTTTTCTATGGATACTAATATACAATGTGCCAGTGCGTGGGCCCAAACGGCTACCCAAGTAAAATGTCTGAGTTAAGAAGGAAATTGATTAACAAATCGAAACGTCATGTATGTACACTTTATATATATATATATATATATATATATATATATATATATATATATGCATGTCTGATTGCTAGGAAACGTAAGTCATTTCTTGACAAGTGGCGTGGACTTATCATTTGACCGATTTTTGATTAGCTGAATATATGAGAATCTAGAATGTACGTTTCCTGGGATCCGGAAAATGTCAACCGATATATTGACATACCATCACGTTAATTTTCTTATTATCTCTCTTCACTTGCATACTGCCATATCATTAACTTTTTTAAAATTTAGAAACACTTTTTATTAAAAAGCGACTAATTATTAATAAAGTTTAGAATTTTTGACTAATACTTTCCATGCTAGAGTCATCCAACGCAAGTTGGTAGTGCAACCCGTAAAGAATTTCCGAAAGTTGACAACCGTAAAGTAAGTGATGCATTATGTAGAATGAAAGAAAAAATATACAAACAATCAATTCAGCTGACTATGTGGTGGACCAAAATGTATATCAACCGAAAAGGAATAACAATCATGTTATGACGTCCAAAAGTTAATGTAACAATAAACAACTTATAAATTATTAACTCAAAATGAAAAGTTCAGGTACGTTACTTAAATCAGCTGGCTGTTGCGTGTTCCATTGTGCTTGGTACCAAAAACCCACAATTATAGATAATTAATAATTCCAATGAGATAGATATGGCTCCAGTAGTTTTCCTGACGTAGAATGCAATAGGAATGTCACAACAGTTTATAACTATAGATGATAGTTAATTAATAGTTTGGTTATTATATGCACAGGCATGATAGAACGAGGCATGTGTGCATAAGAGTGTATTTATTAATGCGCGATTAACAATGTCGTGCTATGCGTTCTTCAAAACGGAAGAAAAACAAGCAAGTAAGTAAGTCACACACTTTAACAACAAGTACAATCGTTTAGTGATAAATGTACAGATTGTGGAAATAAACAAAATAAACGCAAAAACTATCAGAAATTATTTACGAAATAGGTTTATTAAGCCTATCTCCACAACTATTCAATCAAGACAGAATAGCAACGTAATCTGGAAACGTGATTTTGTCCTATTTGGTATTCGTTATGACAAACACCCAGCGAATAAAGAGTAAAACAAATGGATTATGAACATCATTATTTATATTTTCCACATATTCATAATGGGAACCGAATTAATGGTACTGTCTTGACACATGGACTTTTGAAAAACTGTCAAAATAATGAATAAATTTACATGATTGCATTTTGAAATTGAATGTTTATGTTTTACTTTATTAAAGAGTTCATCGTAAGTTTTAATCTAAAAAGGAACACCAATACTTGGATTTTGATATATTTAGCTAAGATTTTTTTAAAATGCCGAAACATGAAGTTTGAATGGTGAGACTATAATTTACGAACAATCTTTGAGCAACGCTAGGGTGACCTTGAGAGCGTCCACATAATAATTAGGATCAGATGAAGGTTATAAACCAGTGTAGGGAATTAGAATTATCAGTTGATAGAAAAGGTTAGGAATTAGATTTAGAGTTTTCATCACGAAAGGACATCAGCTATAACGCCAAAACGGTATTTCGTCAAATGGATGAGTGAATTTCGTACCAAAATCCAAGACCTGTTGTCATATTCCTGATTGGGTCGTCCGTAAATTATAGTCTCGCCTTTTGAATTTCCTAGCCTATATTCAAAGTATAACTGATTTGCAAAATTTGGCAAAATATATCAACGTATCTGACCAGCGAGCTCACATATCAACGTTTATTAGGTGATTCAGTTCTTGACTTAATCAGATAATAATGATAATGATACTATGAAAAAATCATGACATTCAAGATATCTCAGGATAACTTTAAACTAAATTTTCTTGAAAGTTAAATGAGAAAACTCAAACCTGCAATTTATGTCTTTAACACAATATGAATCTGTTTCACGCTAGACCAAATATAATAGAAAATATAAGTTTGGAATTTTAATATATGACTGCTTCAATTATTTTATCCATACACAAAAACACTAGCTTATATTTGAGGAACATCCAAAAACTTCAAAATGATCTGGCTTGTTTATTATTTTTTTACATGTATGATGAAATAACAAACACAGTCTTTTTTTAATGTTTTATTTTACATTACTTCATACAAATTCATTTACTATGATGCACTGCATGTTCAAATCCAACTGTAATATGAATGTTCAGTATAGAAATATGAAATAAAAGACACAATAGAGCAATACAGAACATAAAATGAAGATGTATTGACTTAAATAAGATTTAGTATATTTTAAAATATGCATCCAACTGAGGTAATAGGAATAGACAAATTTTTAAAACTTAAATTAATTTAATTGCTATTTCATGATTGATTTAAAGCTACATTATAAATGACACTTCAAGCTCTTTCTACTAATAAAACTTTTATATTCTATATTATCAAGTTAGAGCTCTATTTGGTGATATCAAGCCTTAGAATTTTAAAATATTTTACCACGCTAGTCGATAATGAACGTTTTTGATTGACTGTCATTATTAGCTTCAAAACATAGATATCGGTTGTAATATTCAATCCATACCCTTGATTACATGAATCAACCTAGTTCATAGCTAATCATATAATTTTTCTATCTATTGTGATATTACATGCATCCAACAATGATTGAGCACCCATAATATTAATAATCTCATATTATATACTTTGAACAGTACATTTTCACAAACTTAGATGAAAATCATTCAGTATATTAAAATCCAATCTCTAGCACTAGTTAATATCGATAGAAGTTAAGAAAGACTTATCGGCTGTATGTACATACTTGAATACTGATTTATATGATTAAGCAAATTAGAAAAAATCTGTTTTATTATTTATTAACCTCAAAAGATCTTTTTTGGGTATGATAGCAATTCTAAAAGTCAAGATCATGAGTCAATTGAAGCTAGACCACCATAGAAAACCTACTGACGTCCTATTGACGAGTCCCACAATAGGACGAAACGGCCTTTCAATGCTTTCAGGTTTTCCATGGCGGTTTAGTTTCAATTGACTAACGATTTTAACTATTAAAATTATTTATTAATCATTGAAGTCTAATATAATTTCTTAAATTAGTATCTTTGTTTAAACTTCAATGAATAAATTTCAGCCATCAATATATTGTTGTAGATTAGCTTTTATGTTAAATATTACTGGTAAATGTAAACAATAAACGGTGATATTTCTTATCATAAAAATAAACATTATTATTTTACTATAAACAATTAAATTACATCTTGGCAATCTTATACAAAATGTCTTATTATCTCTATGTATCAATTAGTTATTTTGGTTTTTTTTTCTCTTTTCTAAATACCAACATTAAATATGATTTGATTAACTAACATACCATGATGATTGCTTTCTTTAAGTTATTAGTTATGTTATGTTTTATAGTTTAGACTAAAATGAAGTGATATAAGTTTAATTATTTACAAATTATGGTCTTATTTTTTATGCTACCTAAAGTTATCAGGTCATTTATAGACTGGAAATTTGTAAAAAAACTAAATGATTATTTTAGTGTCATCTTATGATTTTTTTTGTTTGTCTTTTTCTACGCATACCAACCACTATTTTAATAAATGTCTACAATAAGAGAATTGATTAACTTACAGGTATTATAACATATTAGATGGATTATGACTAGTAGTGTAATTCAAGTAATATTTGAAACCATTTGGGATTCATCCGTTGTAGGTACCTGTAAACCAGTATTGACTTTTCTAATGGAACTTAGTATTTTTGGTTGTAAATGTATAAAGTCTCATCCAGTAAGCTACTGGGTCAAGAAATCCATTATTGTGATCTTTAGGTTAATATTTGGATAGGTTTACATTATTCCGTTCTTGTTACGATCATTATGGACTATATTTTCATCAGTCTTTTCTAACATATGTCAACAACATTACAGTATTTTTATGATTAATTAATAGATTTGATAAGACACTGATGATAAAAAATATTGATAGCTTACTCATGCTTTAAATGTTAGAAGTGAGAATTATTGACCAAAAAGATTAATTATGTTATCAAGACATTAAAACTATCATTTATATGCAGGTAGCAGAACTTTTAAAATGATTATCGAATAACGATTGTTTGACTTGTTTGATTGTTGCTAATTTCTGTCTTCATGTTCTTCTTTTGTTGAATCCCTTACAATATTTCGACAGAGATTTATTTCTTATGATGATGGTTCTAGTAGCCCAGAACCTTCTGACACGTTGAAATTAGTCCTTCTTTGATCCCTCCCCAGTTCTCTTCCATAGTAATTTCCTCTCCCATGAGTAGACGTTGTAAGACTTCGAAACTGTTGCTGAGAGCTATCTTGAATTTGCTGAGTTTGTCAGCATCTCGGAAGAAGACTGTATTAAACCTTTGTACTGCTGTTTCTCCAGTTTTCCAGTGCTTCTTTAGCTTCAGTTTCATCTGAACAACCAGCAGTTAGTGGTGATCTGAAGCTATGTCAGCTCCTATGTTGGTTCTCACATCTTCAATTACCCTCTGAAATTTTTAGCGATAAAGATGTTTCTGGCTACATTTTTATTTTTCAGAATAAATAACGCCAAAAAGCTTTGTTATTCGTCAGATATGGATTCTTCTTGCTTATTTTTATTTAATACCATACTTTCTGGATAACCTCATTTTTCCATACTTCATGAATTTACTCGTATTTTGATTGTAGAATTGAAATTTCGTAACGGGATACCATAGAAACACCCTTTAAAAAAGATAAACAAATGCATTTCACCGTCAATTTAGTGCATTTTATTATCGAGATTTATGAATGTTTCATATCAAAGTGAATTACAATTAACTTTTAAATGAGTATGACTTCTTTTGATTTGTTACGTTTATTTCAGCCTGTGTTTAAGTACATCCCTGTGTTGGTTTGAATTTACTTAATCAATCATCTTCAAATAAATTTTTACTGTAGCAAACATTGTTCAAGATCACATTCAGAGTACATCATTTAAACCTTCAATAAATCTCCATAGGCGTAAAATCTGTTTAGAAATAAAAATGGCTTTTTAAACGCACTAGTAAGATATTTAAATCAAATATATGATAGACGCTTTGACAGGAAGTAAAAATTGCATCATTTCTAATGTAAAATGATATTTTCTAGTCATGAATTTCAGTAACTTCAAATTAAGTTAGTCCTTGATGACATGTGTCTACATGAAATAGAAACTTCTCAATATTTGTTTTTCCGTCAATCTCTTAACAAACAGAAATCATTCAAGATCTAATAAATACCGATAAAAGAGATCAAATAATCCCTAATCGTTTGTAAGGTTATTTTCGGGAATGAAGAAAACTTCGCTCTCAAATAATAAGGTCTTCATAAAAATGATTAACAAATACGTTTTAATCTTTTCTTCTTTATTATAAAACTATAAAAGCACACATAAAATGAATCATAATTGAATACCTTGCTTCTGAATATTCTGTACGTCGTATGCACATGGCTGACTACATTGCTACTCTACGTTTCTCAATTAACTGAAAAAACTAGTTCAATCAGTTGGCGTGCTATGTCTCGGTACCGATATTTTTACAATTTCACCTTAGAATGGAAAGCCTAAATGCATATACTGCTCCAGTTTCTAGCTAAATCATTTACTGTGGAGGTTTTAGTTTATCTGATGATACGGATTTTGATAGATTTGATCAACATTATTTTCCATATGATGTCATAATAATCAATTAATCACATGCCAGTGCTAATTGTGGTCATTATACGCAAGAAAAGGTAACAGAAACAAATATTTTACAAGGATTTATTAAGCTGTAATCTCAACTACTAAGGGAGTGAATATATTCTTACTTTACTCATCGAGTAACTTGGTCTTATCCAAATCTTAATATAATCAACATATTGAAGTTTGATATTAAAATGATTTTATGCTAATTAGCAAAACTAATCTGACATATAAACATTCTGGAACTCATGCATAAACCGAGATACCTGTTTTTGTCGAATGAACGGATTATATTTCAATAATATATTAGTAGACTCAGAAGTTACATCTTAACGGATTTCTTCTTTTAAAATCAAAACATTTAATTTGACGTTTGACTACTTGTAGTTATTTGAGTAGTCCAAAAATAACCGAAAAAGTGCTTTGGAAAGTTTGATACAAAAAGATAACATCCAGTAACAAGAAACATTTAAATGAGAAATAAACTACTTAGGACCTTCCAGTCAATTTTTAGTGAGAAATTTCAACAAAAGGTTTTAGGTCCAATAATGATGATGAAGTGACCATCCTAGAAAGTTAAATGTAGTTCATTTATCAAGATTTCACATAATCACCCATCAGTTCAATGATTTCACATGTGATTACATTTTCTTTCTAAATCATTCTAGAAAGTTGTGAATCCACTCCTCAATCCATAAAGTCGGATTCATATTAAACTACTTGTATAATATGATGGAAGAACGGTTATAATCGTATTATGTAGATTTATCAAAGGGATTAATTGTTTTTAATTAAACTATTTACGTGTTTTCATAATATAAAAAAATGAGTTGACGACTGTTATGATGTCATATGGTAATACGAAAATATTAAATCAATTTGTTTGTGTGAATAAATGTTTAGTCACTTAACTTCACGTAAATAGCTTTGTTTTATGCTGTTCAAATGCAGAATTCAACAGACCATCTCTTTCTAATAACATAACAACAAATACAGTTTTGTGTTATTCAGTTGATGTATGTTTAATTAAACTACTAAGAATAATTTTTGTCTGGGAAAAATGATTTAGTGAATTGAACAATACCTATATCCCAATCGAGACCTTGAAACAGCACACTCTTGTTTCCTAACAACAACATGATTGAGAAGCAATACATCTACACCGCATCAAAATAACTAGGCCAATACATTACCATGATAGTAATAGTTATAATAGTGGTGGTAACAATTATTAGTATTATTATGATTATCATTATTATTTTTGTGGATCTTGTGATGTGGAGGAATGAGAACTACAAATTATTGTGATGTGGACATGTTACCTTACATGCTACTCCGTAGTTGTTTGTGAAGACAAAATGCTTTGAAAGTGAGGTCAATGTTCTTTTTTCAGTGGTCCAACGAGTTAAATAATTCACCCTTAGATAATCGAAAGGCTGTAATCAATATTCAGTTAACTGATGTCAATTATTTGCCCCTTATTGAATAATTTTTATGCTGTACTTATATGGAATAAGGTGATACACCCAAGTTTTGATGATAGTCCTTTAAGGTTACTTTACATAGTTTAACTCGAATTTGTTTAATTCTGCTTTTATGTAAATACTGTTTTCGAAATTGGGAACAGTTTCTCGTAAAGACGGCAATTGTAAAGATCGGTTGAGACAATCATTTGAAGACATAATGTTCGTATTGAATAACGAACCTCACACAATACACCAACTTATTTCCAGTGTCTTCTCTTGTCTTCATGCACTGATTCGTTCGTGATTACTAGTGTATTTCCAACAGAATAAAGTTTTTCAGGGAGAGCGCGAAACCTAGGTCCAAGCCGCGAAAGATAGAAACTCTTTACTCCAAAGGTTAGTTTATGTACCGAAAATCTAGGGTTTTATAGTATTTTAGATGGCCTTGGGTTTCCCGGAAATTCTGGAACGCTACTAAACACACTAGCAGTACACTTAACCACTCAATCACAAACATGACATGTGACTTCACTTTCTAGATGTTTCTGGCAAAACGTCTACTGAATGCTGATTAGATAAGATGCTTTTCAAAGCCTTTCTTCGAGTTTTCTGGATCTCTTCAACAAATAGCTGCGATTTCTCTCTTAACTAACGAAAATGATTCCCCATATAATTTAGATTGCTTCGCTCCAACTTGAGCTAGTCCGTAAAAAGTAGTTGACTATGATCTATAGCAAAACTTGAAAGAATCATACGCGATCAATCTGCTAAATCTAACCAGCTTAAATACAAGAACTTTCGCTTTCCCATCAGCATTCATTACCCGTGCATGTTATGATGACGACAAGCAAATGCATATTCCGTTCAGAGTGTTGAGAAGACTAAAATTTATGCAGTTTTGTGTTATTAAATGTCAGTTTTTTTCTTGAGGCGATTGCACTGAGTTCATTTTTCCACATTTGTATTTTCTCATGGCTTATGCTTCTTACTGATTGACTGTCGCTTCTCGCAAGTTGCTAACTTTCTTGTCTCAATGTCATGTTTCATTCCTACGTTCACAGAGTTGTTCTAATTCAACTTTCTCTTGATTAAATATGAAGTTTTTCATACATTTTGACTTCTCCAAGTATTACGTCATATTTGCAAATTTTTATTGAAGTAATTGTGTGTTAACTACTATTATACTGAGTGAAAAATAAATCTAACCTGCATTAAAATTACCTTAGCTTGTTAATAGTTAGAAATTATAGCAAACGCAACTGAAAATCAAGTCTCAAAAGACAACGAAAAGAAATATTCAAGATTCCTTGTTATATCCGGACGAAGAAGAAGTGAATGGTAACTGCTATGATTTATTTATGGACTGTTATTACATATATTCTTATCGTATAACTGTTAAGTATATTATATGCATATTAATATTCCTTTTATTATAAGATTCCATTTGACATATTGACTACTATTATACCGATTTACTATTCTTAAGTTATAGATATCAATACCAAGGGTTAACTTGATAATTACAAACAAATCGAGCATTGGGTAGATTGTTATAAATTAGATTTTCTCACATTTCGTGACTCAGTGTAAGCCACTTCAGAGAATAACCGAATTAAATTAACCCAAGTTATTCCCAATTTATCAGTTACAGTATCTCACACTCATGTTTACTTAGAGCCTGATCTTTTGTAATCGTTATTTTCTGTTTTAGGGTATGATACAGTTTGATTTGCTTGTATATAAACTGCTTATGTTTGTAATAGATGATTCATATAGCGGAGGCTGATATTGGTGTTTCAGGCGGGAAGCTACTATCTCTGACGATCAATAAGAACTCTGAATTGACTCTAAGCTGTTCGTACTAGTCATTGGTCTGATCATGGAAGTCGGTGATTTTAATTGGCGATTTAGTCATGTGATATATTAACGGGTTATATGGACATAACACAATAGGAAGGAAAACAATTATTTATTTGAAAGCACATAACACATAATATTCAAACCAACATTGTTTGAATAAATAACGAGATAAGATAATTAAGGCACAAATAAATAGTATTCATGCATATAATAATACACTTTATAAGTGTAAATATAACTTCAGAATGTATTGTAATGAATACTGTCAGAATAATATTACTTGGAATTTCATTCCATTTTTTTAAAGTTGACATGATCATTCACTTCTTTTTTTCTAACTGCTATTAAATACTATTCGAGCAGTTTGTCCAATTCTTTCGATTTACGATTATTCGATACAACAGTGATTGGAGCGAATGGATGATCAGTTTTTTGCAAGTAATCCTAATAATTAAAGAAATAAATAAAAAGGGATAATCAAGAAAAAAACATAACCACAGATTTTCCATGGTGGTCCAGCTTCAACTAACTCATGATCTCAACTATTAAAATCACATAACTTTAAAAAAAACATTGTTATACGTCAAACATATTTCATATGATCACTAGTTGTTTAAAAATGAATTGTGAATATTATCGACGGAACTATGCTTGTGTCGAAATATCAGTATAGAAAAAGGTGGATTCATCTACCATTTTCTGATCGATACAAGTAATAGAAACGTATTAAAACTGTTAAAATCATTATTACATAATAGAAATTATTTTCTACTTAAAAATAACATTTTGATTAAGGTGCTTTTTAATCAGAAAGAATTAACTGAAAAGAAGACTTTATTGTAATACCCAATTCCCTAAATTTAGTTGTAATAGTTGAAAACTTGCTTGATATAATTCATTCTGTTTTAAAGACTAAATATTTACTTTCGAAACAAATGCCAAAATTTATTTAACAAGACATTTATGCATTGATTTGATGTAAGTTATCAATGCATACAAAATTCTACCTCCCCCCCAAAAGGAAATAAAAACATAACATTTGAGGGACTATTTTACAGGAAATTATCCTTAACCATAATAGATCATTTCATGTAATAAATTTAATGGAAATCTTGAAAATGTATTCATTATTTTAGTAGTAATGTAAAAGTAAGGCATAAATGTAATGTAATTAATCATATTTAACAACAGAGATGTTCATTACTGACATGTGCTGTCTCATATTCTCGCACTTGGTTTTACTTAGAAGTTATCAAAACGATTAAATATTATTATTGACCGCATTCAGTTTTTTTTGTACTTCACTATAATGAAGATTTTTGATAGATTTTTATTGTTTTCAATCTTTGTGCACGTTCATTTCTAATTCGCAATCAGTTTTATTAAATAATTAAGATTACAAAATGTAAAAATTCCCACTCTTGAGTTGTTAAGTTCAACTTCTCAACAGTATTTCAACTGACGTAATTCGGGGAATATTTTCAACTGATGTTAATAATAGCTATGTGGCCAATATCAACTAGCTTGAAGATGGATACCGGAAGTTCTAGTGAGAAACCATATCTCACTAAGGTATTCAACTCTAGACCTAAACAGCAACATACCGATGGCGTTCGATAACGAGTGTTGTGTATTAAAATTTGATTGAAAATGAGAATTCATAATCAGTTTCAAAGTGTTTAACTGAGACAACAAATCGGATTTGATGTCATATGGTCGCCATGTATGTGTACAACTAACGGACAGTTTCCCGGTTGATATCAGTTTGCCAGCTAAACTACCGTCAATTTGAATACTAACAGCTTCCATAGATCAGTTATTTTGTTCAAAGATACCTAGAGTGACATAAAATAAATTTATACTCAAACACTAACAATCTAATGTGATTAGTTAATTACAAATTCATTTGTTTATTGTAATTATAAATATGATTGCATCATCTTCATAAGTGTATAATGCATAGTCAAAGAAACAAACACACACACATGCATACATAATGTAAGTTCATGTAGATATCTTTACATATTCAAATGGTACAAAATAGATTCTGTTGAATTAACATTATTCAACCGTCTAATAAATGTTATAGAGTAACACACAGCACATGTACTAATAATATTTGTAACAAGTAAGTACATCACTGTGTCTACGTGTGTATGTGTGTGATACAACCCATAAACATATAAATATCAAATCACCTGTCTCAGATAATACTTAAAGAATATGAAATAGTTTGATTAATAACACTGATTATGAATTAGTTCCAATATGATATAAAAGTCTGTATCGGAAAAAAATGTTTTGTTCTTTTAAGTTTCGGTTCGGAACTGAGGTAATTTCAATAAAATATTAGGTTAAAGAGTAAAGAAAACCAACCAAACATTTATAAATTCTAAGCAGATTCAAGTCAATTTTTTTAAATTGATCTCAGTTAGATAGACATTGGGAATCAAATACAGTAATGGTTTATTTGCTTTGTATTAATTTGAAGCTATTCATAAGTGTGCAGTACTTACAATCATTAAATAAAAATGAAGTTAGAATTAAAGGGTTTCGTAGTATATTTATACTTCTGATATTTAATTAACAATGACAAATAGTTACAACTTATAAAAATATTTATCACTAAGTACATTAAAAATTACCATTAGGCAGACTTTAAAATATAAGTTCATTCAAAAAAAAATTTGACAGGGAATATTCAAGTTATTGCCATAGTAAAATTTGGGAATTTTATGGCTTTACATCTATACTCTTTGTCTATAAAATACAATGGTACTTCTCTCTCACAGATACCAACCATTACCAAAAAAACAATGTCAATTTGTGTCAGTTTTATACCTACCATAACTACAGAACCATATTCATTGTAGCAATCATTATCGTTATAACTCAACTTGAGTTATTCTAACCTTTGGAAAAACGAATCATTCTAATATTTCCATCTATTCTCTCATCCACATATCTCCTCATTTCGGTTAATCACGTGTTATCTTAATTGTTTTTCATAGATGTGTACAATAGTATCTATGTATCCATCAATTTCGTACATGACGTATAGAAAGGCAGCCATCTTATTAGTCTTGGATCCAGTGTATTACCGAATTCAAATGCTACATACAATTGTTGCAACGTCTATTTGCTTTTCTGTCCTAAATACAATTTGTATCTAACTTTTGATATACCCTTGTTCTAAACGCGTTAACTCGATAGAACATATACGAAGCTAAGTGGGATATTAAACGATTTGATCGTACTGAAGTCAAACAACTAGCAACAAAATAAACATGGAAACTAACAAACGAATTTTCTTATCAGATATGAAAGACATATCGGAGATCACAAGACTATTAAAGCAGCTTGGAATAGGAGTAACCTACAAACCAACGAAACCACTCCTCTCAATCTTATGTACACAAAATAATGACATGACAAATGAATAAAAGTTAGACATCATTTACAAAATAAATCGTTACAACTGTGAAAAACATTACAGCTGGCAAGTTGGCCGCCCTCTTCCGATTCTTCTGCAAGGACGTCAACTAGCTGTCTTCGCTTATATCAGAGAATGTGGACAATTGTAGATATGCGTTCAACTGAGAAAATGTTAAGATCTTGGACAGAGAGAGTACTTAGAAGACCAGAGAATTTGTAGAAGCGTAGCACTGAGCTCAATCAGCAATCAACAAACATATCGAAATCTATCCAACTTACCGAACAGTTGGAAATATCTTGTAAAACCATAACGTTAAGAATCAGATCAATAGCGTGAAATTAATCAAAAGAAATATGCGAGCGATGACAAAACAAATGTTAGAAGCAACTAACCAATATCAAGGTCGACAGAAAAAGCTGTTAGTCATAATACGGAGAAATTCGAATAGATCACTCTTAATTGAAAGTTTGTGCTAACAATGTTGTCCAAAGTGATAATGAAAGCCTCATGATTAAATCAGAGAACTAATCTCGTACGGAATTCACTATCCCTAATTAAGTGAACTACAAATGAAGTACAATTTCATCACAAAAATATCAAACTAATAAAATAAATCTTTAATTGTAAATTTCAAATGGTTTACGTGTGCATGAGATAATGCATCCAATTTTTCCCGTCTACTACATTTCACTCCAATATAAACAAATAGAGATTGTCCGCTGTCAATGAGATACACATCGTTTTCTGTTAAGGACGCTTTTGGTAATGCATTTTCACATACAAGTGAAATTTCCATTTTACCACTTTCATCTGAAACTCTATAAAAAATTAGCAAAGTAAAAGAAAAAATTGGGTGTATGGTGAAGAAAGCGTGAAACAGGTTTGAAATATTGGTGAACTGAACTCTTGTGAAAAATAATGTAGCAAGTGTGAATGTGAACGTGAATTCTTATTACAATATGGATCGGTCCATAAAAGGATGGAATCTCTCTGACTGATATCCTATTGCTAGCTGATGATGGCATGAATAAGCAATGTTACATGAATTAAGTAAAAATGCTAATCAATAGGATGATGGGTTAAAACTTCTTTTTCCAGTTTGTAGATAGTTTACATAAGATTCTATCATCAGGGCTAGATTAACAATGTCTAAGAAGTGAGTACTAAACACAATAATAATTCACTGAGTGGTCACATATTGAATCACAAATAAATTATAGCTCAATGATTTAAACTATCGAATTGTGTGTCAATTGTCGTATTATAGAGTCCATATTTGTTCCAATGTGTATTAGGAGAATCTCGATCATTCGTAATTAGAAAACTGAAGTAGGTCAGCCGAATCTTTAATCAAGATTTAACGAAGTCACAGACTAATTGAGTTGAAGTTAGAGTTGGCCATAATGATATCGTGCTATTAGTAGTAGTAATGAATAGTCAGTTAAGTTCAATTACGTAACAACAGAAAGCTATTGATAACTAATCCGTAGACTACTTACACTTAATGTATAAATTCGCTTCAGATTTATCAGCAGAAATTCGTCACTTCAAGCGAGGTGGAAAAGATATTTATTTATTTTTGTCGAAGAATTGTAAGTATTAAGGATTTGTTTAGACACAAATTATTACACGGTAATTACTGATTAATCAAATTGTTTGAACTTAACTTGATATGACGGGCTAGAAAGAACTTTAGGTCAATATTTATTGTATCAATTCAGTAACAACTTTGTTCAATGTGACTAGAGTGAAATTTCGGTTAGTTTGACAACTATATTCCCTGTATTAATTCAGGTGAACTACGTTTGGTGTGTATTTTTACAGTAACTTCATGTATTTCCCCTTATGTGGTATTATTAAGTGTAATACGATAGATAAACAATTATATTTTAGCCAAACGACGATGTGATTTTTGGGACTTGTTTGGTGACGTGTTTCTGAAGAGTCAATAAATCTTCATTGCACGAGTTTTGTGCGTTCTTACGTTGCATCATGGGAGTCGCAATGATTCGAGTCTCAAAGTATAAGCAGTAAGACTGAGGACTCAGCAGAGTTGATAGGCACGTAAAAGCGACGACAACCACGGACATTAACAAGACCCTTACAAACACAGCAGTGGCGCCGAAGATATAGAAGTAGGACCGCGGATATATTATCAGCTATATTCCACTTTAATATTAAATATGGGCGTAAAAATGGTCAACTAATGATCAATAAACAATATAATTAACTTTTACTTAGTTAAATAGTTAAAAATGAATTACCTGTAAATGACTTTCTTGCCTATTTTTGGTTTAACTTTTTCTTCTATTGCAACATCTGGCAATAAACTAATGAACTTTTTCTGTATAAAACAAAGAAAAAATATGAATGAAACAGAAACACATGTACATCAATGATTATTGTATGCAACTGTTCTTTTTTATAATAAATAGATTTTAGTAATAATAATAATAATAATAATAATAATAATAATAATAATAATAATAATAATAATGATAAAATTTTAAGCAGAAATGAAACTGATCTAGATGAAAAATAGGCAGAATTTTGTGTTTTAGGTCTTATGTAAATCACTGTTTACAGTAAGAAACGATTGTAACGATTGGATGGGATTCAGTTCTAATAGTTAAACATCAATCGTTTTATTTAAGTAATCTGTTGCTTTATTTAAAGAGGAAATTAGTTTCCTAGTTTATTCTTACACTGCAAATTCAAATTGTTTCAGATCTTAGTCATAAGTTGGTAAATACGGGGGTACTAAAAAAATTGAAGTTTGTTTAGTTAAGTTATAACACAGTGTCTCGATATTGTAGCCGAAATTTAATAATTCATTGTTAGTATGGAGGGTTTATAGAGATTGTAGGCATCCCATAGTGTAAATCATGAACTGATTTTGGTTAAAACCACCATTGAAAACTGGAAAGCACTAGACAGTCGTTTTATCAAAGTATAGAACAACCCGGAAGTATACATTTACGACCCTACTACCAGGGATAGACCTTCAGTTTTGTACATAAACCCCTAACATTTAGACCAATGGACTTACATCCAATATGTTGTACTGAAGAATCGCAAATGCGCATTGTTAATATCTAATATCATTAGGATAACTACATCAACTAGAAAGCGTGAAATCTCCAAAGCCATCGTAATGTTTTCATTTCTGATGGATAAAAATTCAAAAAAAATTTATAATCATACAATGCAGATACCGGGTGACTAGTAGTGATAATGCTATCATGGCTCTTATGGAATAAACAGTTACTATGAGCATGATCCATTTCGATATGGTACTGCATTATCTTATTATTATAACGGAACAAATATTTTAGAAGTTGGAAACGGTTTTTCGAATTATTATTGATTTTACTTTTTGTTCAATAATTACTGAATAACTATTCTAGTATCATACATGAGTTTTGTTATGTCTAAACGATGATTGAAGAAATGGTAGCTCCCAGTGGTAATTTATGATTCATTATTATTATTATTATTATTATTATACATATCCTTACTTTATAATTATCAAGAGACTGGATTACTGTGTCTATGTATTCTGCTTATCGTAAGCTGTCGGTTAACTCATAAACTAGTGTTATACGACTGACTATTCCTATTTTGTTTCCAGTCGATTATTTACAGTCTCCTCTACCCACAGCCACTTTTGGCTTGTTTGCGTACAGTTGTTATTTTTTATATTATGGTGTGGTGAGGTTATACATGCCTGTATATAGACCATGTTTGTTTGAAATATAAATATAGTAGAGGCTGGCTGTTGACTTATGAATTCAAAGACAGGACATAAAGAGGAACTAGTAAATAGTGAGGCAATAAGAACTTAGCTGTTGACTTAAGGTTATTAATGCTGATCCAGTGTATTTAACCAAGTTAGGAACACCAAACTACAGAGTAAATAACAGGCCAAATGAGACGTAGGGTTCTGAATGGTGACTGGGCACGTGATATTGGTTAGTGGGTTCCAAGATATAACACTCACCTAAGTTAATATCTCTAAAAACATGAGTATGACTAGACTATGCCGACTAAGTTAATGAATTCTTGTAAACATCCATACAACCAAACAAAAAAAACACTTTGAAGTGACTTTTACGTCTGCTGATAAGATAATTAGTCGTTTTAGAAATAAGCAACTTACATGTTCCTCAGAACCATCTTCATCTGTCACCTCAGTTTTACACCTTCCATTTCGATCAGACTCCAGTTGTTGTAAAAACTGACTTGCCTAAATAACATCAAGAATGACAAACTTTAACAAGTAAACTATTACCGCACTAAAAATACATAAAGAGTATTTTGGAAATATAAATAACTGATATCCTTGATCTGTTACTCTTAACATAAATTTAAATGGTATAATAGACCTCATCTATCTTCATTATTATACGGAATGCACAGTTGAGAAACTACATTTCGAGTTTCATTCAGAACTGATCTTCATAATTGTTCAATATCAAATGTACAAAGTGTAATTTACGTTTTTGGAGGTAATGGCTTTACAACAGCACTAATTGTTAGTAGAAATATGGATGATTCATAAATGACTTCCTTACGAGCAAATGAATAGATCTCTGTACTAAACTATCCACTTAATAATATCACTTGTCGAGTAACAGTATAATTATTATTATTATTTGACCCTTTGGAATCAAAAACGACCAATAAACAGAATATTTTTAATCATTGCTTACAACATAATCAATCAGTTAACCGATGTGAAATACAAAGACATAAACATTAAGTTAATCTACTTATCTCAGTATATTAATGATTCAGGTGTTCATAAATATTTAGTTGTTTACCTTATGATTAAGGTTTCATAAAAATATCGTAGCATAGCATACTTGACAAAATTCCAATCAGTTTAGTTAGAAAAAATTAGAGCTTATATACAGACGAATGAATGACGACAGATAATTATTCTCTTGTTTCAATATTTCTTTACATGGACAAATTGAAATGTGGAAAAGTATTAAATACAACCTGTAATAGATTCTACTGTCAATAAATTATATAACATAAGATTATGATAATCTTTCGCAACTACGTGTCCTATCTTTTGCATAGAATAATGACAAGATGAAATCATTCTTATGACACACAGTGTTCTTGCTGGATATATATGCATTATTGAGCTTTGTATTTAACGTTCTTCATTCTCGAGTACATAAATTTACTCAAATAGTACGGTTGAAACAAAAACTAATTTGAATCAACATCGAAAAGTAAATCAAATTGTGCAATTATGAAACGCATTGATACATGAAACACATATACACGAGAAAATAATTGCGTTAAACAAGAATAGAAAAAATCAAAACTATGAAAACTGATATATAAAGGAGAAATAACAGACTATATGTGTTATCAATCAGCCATATAGTTTCGTATAAACATTAGCTACGTAAACAACTTGATGAAATCAAAGATTGGGTAGTGACGTATTACATTTTCCATAAGTGGATCTTGACAGATTGATGATGACTTTCATATATAAAAACATTAATGGCCTTACCCTGAATTTTTCTTCTTTACTGCACCCACGTCCATTCCACTGATATGCTTCGTTACCCATATCCAAAATAAAGACATCTGTTGAATTCAAAGAACGCCTTGAAAATGGCACTTCAATTAATTCCATATTTTTACGATCAACTGAGTGAAACAGTAAAAGACGAGGTCTATATTCGTTCGGTTTTACATGATTAAATCCGCTTGCATATCCACCTGCAAGAGTTCTATATTCAGATTATTTTTTAAAAAAGATAGAAAGCAGTGAGTTTAAAAAGGTTTTCATGGTGAACCCATTTCATCAAGTTATCGTTAGCGATTCAAACAAATTCACAACGTGTTTATCGCCTTGCAACAGGTTAGAAACTTACTTCTCTATATATCATTAAATCATATGTTTACTTAATATGCATAAATACGGGTACAACCGGAGACCACGTATATAGGGGAAATGAAATAGTGAAGAGAAAGAGGAAGGTGTATAGTTAAAAACAGATAAATGAATAAAAATAAATGAGTCAAAATAGTGTGCGATAGAAGTAATAGTTTAATAAAAATACGACCAAGAAGAATTCGTCCAGTTTTTTATATTTTTATAAAGAATTTTAACAGAAAATATAGCAGGATCGCCAATGACTCCCGTTTTGAGCCATGTATGATAGTGTCTTAAGTCCCTGAGCCATATCATAAACTGACCACTTCTTTGTCTTCCCCGACAAGTCCAAGAGTCGGCTAATAATGTCCGATGCAGAAGTCACCGGGATCACTTTGGCTACACATGAATAAACCAGAGGCTTCTGTTTCAAGATGGTGATAATGGTTGGACTATTATCACTGAGCACAAACACACATTGCCCAATCTCATTTATTTTTGAATTTTTGCATTCTGTTGCTGATGATTTATTATCAGACCATGAAATTCGATAAATAAGAATATCGTGTTTTTAATTATAGCTACGTAATTATTTATAAACTTACTTCATCAAATGATCTTTTTACTTACGACTAAAGGGTAATGAAAGTAGAAAGTTGAAGAAAAAACACTCAAATCTACAAAATATTAAATTTTCCCACAATGTAATGCCCTGTTGAGTTTGTATAAGCAACCAAATATCGGATAGTTTATTTGACATCAAAATAAAATGTAGCTAAAAGAATACAAACGTTTAGCTTAAAAATAAATTGGCTACTAGTTGAACAAACATTTGATAAATTCAACGTTCAGGTTTTTGTAACACGATGTGATCATATGAATCAATTAAAATCTATCAAATAACTAAGGAATTAATTGAATCACTCAAAAAAAACTGTTGTTTGTCAATCTTTTTTTTCTCAAAGTTGTACAGTTATACCAAACTGTAAAATTATAAGTCTAGTGAAAATCTCTATATTCATCAGAATATCAGTACTGTGATTAGTGATGAAAAATATTAAATGACATGTGACATAAGTAAATTAAACATGATATATCCATAGACCTGATAAAGAAAGACATCAAACAAAATGTTTAACTAAACATAATTTTAAACTTTAAGATAGTGACTAACTAAAGATGTTATAATCCTAAACCAATATAATCATTTTGTTCAAAACTATTTTTTTGCACACCGGTCTGTCATAATTTTAACCATTCCAAAAATATTTACCTAAACAAAAAAACAACAAATATTTTAACCATTACACACAAACACGCTAATGTATAGACAAAATTTATGGTTGCAGTTTTGTTCTCTCCAGCTCAGAGAACAAAACTCCACCCAAATCATCCACCTAAGCTACAAATCTCTACCATCTCAAAAATGTATGATTACATTTTTCTAAAAACAAAAAATCAATATATCATGATTTTCGTTTTATTCATGTGATTCAAATAATTCATTATCAAAACTGAAAATAACAGAAAACTAAGTATTTTTGTGAGAATTTATATTGATTTCCAAACGTATATATTCATAGATCATGGTGATGACCTATTTGTTTTACAATTGTTTCAACCAGTCACAAGATATTTTTGTGTAAAATTGAGATTGTGGAATACATCCTGACGGATCATTAGCCAACATAAGTAAATCGGTTTTATTTTGTAAGAAAAATAAGAAGTGGATTTGTGTACACAATGGTTTCAGAAAGAATTTACATTGTTGTTAGAAAAAAACAACAAGCTATGAAGTACAAACAATTTTTGATAGATTTATACACAAAAGAAGCTTCTCAAAATAATATCAATACAAAACAATATAATAAAAATAGATAACAAGGAATTATGGGAAACCCCATTATTATTTATCAGTCGAGAGTACACGATAATAATTAGTTATACGATTTTGTATAGTTTTAATTTGCTTTGTTAACGATTCATTTGACATCGTTTTAACAATATGTGATTTATTCAAATAAGTTATAGCTGTCCAGAAAAAAATCTCTTCCAAATTGGTATAAGTTAATTCATTTATTGAAGTACACCATAATCTCCAATTTATGTGTGGTTTATTCAATAATGGTTTAACAAGCTTAGCGTCAATATTCCCATGATTGTTATCATTCTCATGATAAACAACTTTTTCCGAACAAATACCACTATCACAGCCAAGATTTGAAGCAAGTTCTATAAGATTGTAATTATTTATATTATCGTTTTGACTACCAACTCCTAGAACAATTAATACTTGTTCTGAATTCATACAATTTGTTAAAGCATCTAATTCAACACGTATTTCATTCCATCTTTCATTATCAGAATTATATGGATTTGTAAGAGATATAGTATCGCCATTTTCATTGTTTAACAAATTGCTATCTTCTTTTCGTATATCAATAACATAGAACACAATTTGAGTTGAACTAATTGCATTAATAGTACAGTGAGTCAATTTTACACTACCAACTGGTTGTTGATCTGTTGTTGGTGCTTCAACTAAACAATTACCAAACAATCGACTACCACCATAACAATACCTAGAACGTATCATATGCTTACGTGAATGTAAAATTGTTGCATTAAAAAGTATACCCTTAGAGTTCTCTTTATCGTTTAATGACAAGCATTGTGGTAAACGTAATATAAATCCTTGTCCAGCCCATGGAGTAGTAGTTCTATGCATTTTTTTTAAATTAATGGATTGTCTATTCATTGTTAAAGCTAAATCTATCCAACTTAAAAGTGTATGCATAAATCCTCCAATCAAATGAACTGTATCAATAGCTGGTCCTAATATTATACAATCAAAACAAATCTCTTCATTATTCATTGAGTTTAAATAGGGAATAATCCGTGTTTGTAATGTTTCTTGTTCCATTTTGTACACATTAGTGTAGTATGAATATATTTTTTTCATGAAACAAGCAGGATTATTCAATACTTGTGTGATTAATTCAGTGATTTTTCGATAGTTTTTAAATTTCTGTTGATCATTTTTATCTACTGATTCATTTCCATTGAATTCTATCAATAAACTTTTATTCATCAAATTAAATGAGTTTAATATATGAACCATTTCTTTATTCAACCATAACCAACCAGTATTCATTTCAGTTTCAAAAATAGACAACCATATATATTTATCATTGCTTATTAAATCATTCCATTGTTGATTGCACAATGTACAAGTTATTAAATCATTTCCATTGAGATACTGAAAAATTCTTAATAATAATTCATTTGGTACTTTGTCAATTTCATTCAGGAATTGAGACATCAGTAAAATTTTCAAAAACTTTATGAGTAATAAATAATTAAATTTACTGACATTTTGATACACTACACAAACAGAAGACCAATAAGATTTCATACAATGCAATCAAATAACATCGATAATATTATTTAAGTAGACTACCACTGATTTTGATTGGAGATCAACATGTCATTAACAGAATGGTATAAAGCTTTACAATTTATCTATGTAATTATAGAATAACATTATTTTAACTTAACAACAGTCTGTCTTTTATTATTGACTAAATGAGATAGTCTTACCATGTTTAGTGCTAGTAATAAACCCCCTGAGTAAAGAAATGCAATATATAACAACTAATTGACATATAACTATTTTACTTCTACGTGGAATAGAACACGTGTTTTTCTGTTTAAATTTGTAAGATAATTTCCAGAGGGGGAATATCACTAAATGATATTGTTGTCTAACAAAAATAATTATATTCATGATGGAGATATATGCATCAATGTGAACTTTCTGAGCAGTCAGTTGATTCAAACCAATAAAGTAATCAGTGTTTAACCATTAATTTCTAGAATTATATTGAGGAAGAAGAGATATCTGAGAACTGGTCAAGGTAAAATAGATAACTTTAGTTCAGGGAAAAGCAAATATTTGTATAATGCGATGAGATGAAAGTTATTAGAATTAGATGATACACTTACTCAATAGATTTGGAACAATCTGATCACACACGTACTTCCTAAGACATTGTGTATGCAAAAATCGATGGTCAATTAGACAAATTAAAAGATAAGAGAAACAAAAACAATAATGTGAAAACCGCGCTGAATAGTAGATCAGTATTATCAGGGTATGTTAAGGGTAAGAACAAATTGCTTTTGAACACATAAAAGAGGTTTCAGTTTTCGTATAGCCAAGGCCTCATTAAACTTCAATCTTCTTTCGTGGAAACTTTTGTACAAAATTACAGAAGCTGACTTGATATCAACCTTATGATCGGTTTCAACCAAATGTTCGAAATGTAAATATATCACATAATTCTGGTGACCATCATATCGCATTATCTAAATTTATTAAAGGGACTAATTGTTTTAAAATTCTGAAGAGAAGAATCCCTGCGCACACTATTAATACGTTAGATGAACTTGTTAATCTTGTGTGCAAAATCATATCTGAACGAGTGGAACTAGACTTTTTAACTGCTGTTTGCCAAATGAAAAATCCCCAAATCAGTCACAAAAGAATTTACGTCCAAATAAATCACAACCAAATATTTCATATTTTACTATACTGACAAAATGGTATGTAAATAATTGCCAAGATAGATTAATCACATATTCAAGCATTGGCTGCATAAACAGGATCAATCGTATTCGTACTAAAGATACTAATAAGGAAGACTTCAAGCTCTTAAATGAAACATTGATAAATAACGGTTATTTATTGAAGTTCATAGACCACTGGAAAGTTAGCAATGTGGTGAGACCTACAATGTTTTCTGCACCCAAAAGCGTGTCTATATTACCCTACCATTCAAAGCTGATTCAAATACTTCTCATGTTGAAACGAATACTTAAATTAGCTATCAATAGGACATTTTACTCAGCCCAATTTGTCATTATCGAAAGGTCAAAGTTTATTCTTCGTCAAAATGCAAACAGCATGTAAGCGGTTTTATCACATCCCATTGCGTCTATCAATTTGCATGTATGTGCTGTAACACGTACAACGGGAGGGGCAATCGCGATCTGCAAGTAAGGGATGGCTGCACACACCTAAATGGCTACTAAAACGAATGAATTCTAATAGTCAGAAATGTCGCGCGATAGACGAAATCTAACTCCGTTGCGAAACATTTAGTTGAAACCGATCATAAGGTTGATATCAAGTCAGCTTCTGTAATTTTGTACAAAAGTTTCCACGAAAGAAGATTGAAGTTTATTGAGGCCTTGGCTATACGAAAACTGAAACCTCTTTTATGTGTTCAAAAGCAATTTGTTCTTACCCTTAACATACCCTGATAATACTGATCTACTATTCAGCGCGGTTTTCACATTATTGTTTTTGTTTCCCTTATCTTTTAATTTGTCTAATTGACCATCGATTTTTGCATACACAATGTCTTAGGAAGTACGTGTGTGATCAGATTGTTCCAAATCTATTGAGTAAGTGTATCATCTAATTCTAATAACTTTCATCTCATCGCATTATACAAATGTATCAAGGGGACTAATTGTTTTAAAAGTGAACATGTTTTTAATATGAAGCTATGCAATGTGGTACTACGTCATGTGTTTGTTCGTTCTTTTCTCTGAATGCATATTTTTACGCATGAATATCTGTGGAGATTGAAAGTTTCACGAAAATTGCTTTCTTAGTACCTTGACGGCATTCAGTAGAAAATTATATTTTGAATCTTTCAGTAATTGAACTTAAAGTACCAACGAATAATTAAAATTTAACTTTGAGATTAATTATCTCAAGGCTCATCCGTTGGATGTAACTGAACACCAGAATTACTCTTTACACTTACATTAAATCACTGGTGGCCATCGTTACACATTAACATGGTAAGTAATGTGATGTTTTTTTAAAATTGGGCAAATGAAAGTCTTAGTCAGAACACCAATACTGGGGTCCCATCTCAACTTGTTAAAGAATCCCAAGAAGAGACGCACATCTGGGACCAAATGTTTTTAAAATATTCACACTCAAATGAAGAAATCGTAACTAATAATCTCTTAAAACAGTTCATTGTATTGACCTCCTCGGGTATCACAATAAAATGTTTTTGACTAAGTAATTTATATGAAAGGAAATAAAACTAACAGAAGTTTCTGCCATACTGCAGACAAGCCCCAGTAGTGATAACTAACTAACAAAACATCCTAACGACTATGTTTCGCCACCTAATACAAAATATTTAAAGCAATTGACCCTTTTTATAATTTTTGATAGAACAATGAAAAAACAACGTTGATCCTAAGTGTGATGTATTTGTGCTATACATTTTGAACAATCTGGTCACTAATATAATTGTCAAGGCATTTTGTGTAAACGCCAATTCAATGAAAGTTCAAGTAAACCTTTATGAATTTTCATAAAAACTGCCTTGAAAAGTATATGTGTGACTAGACTGCTCAAAATGTACATCGCAAATATACCACACATTTCAGACAGATTACATCTTTTTGTTATTCTACCAAAATAAGATAATAATAATACTTGGTCGATGGAATACAGTCTGCACCATGGGCTAGATAATGTGATATGTAACTTAACTAGTGACCTGTGTTACAAATTTTTATGTCCAAATTAAAGATTTTCATCATCTAATGACGTATAAAATAGGGTTAAATAGTTTCTTGAAAACGGATTTTTGGGAAATTTATCATTCAGTTAATTTGTGCAAAAATTTATAACGATGTTTAACCAACAAAATTAAATTTACACTGAACTTACTCAAAGCGATTAAAATAAGTTTTAAACAAATCAGACTCAAATCCGTCCACTTCTCGATGTTGAACTGCTTTATCGTCAAGAAAAGTATCCAATTCAACCGTTTTATAAGCTGCTGTTCCGTATTCATCCTAAAATGGGTTAAAATTTTGCTTTTCATATCAGAAAAATCAGAAACTAAGCTACAACCAATGAATATATTTTCCAGTACAGTTTTGGAAGTATCGATGATGTATGAATTGATAATAATTGCTTATTTCTTCGCTTGTTAGTTTTCTAAACACGATTGATGTTTCCTTAGCAACTGTCATATTGTTTCAAATGTGATCAAAATGCATACTTAGTAAAAACTACTGAATTGTATGTTGTAAATGACCAAGTTAACCTAGGAAAACGTCTCTTTGAAATATACTAAACTGTGTTCAAAGCTAAGTTATAAAATATCCCAAGGTGTTTCTGTCGTCTACTGATTTATTTCCAGTCAACCGGTTGCTTAAACAGTACTTTAGACAATCAATACTTTAATCGATTATATTCTGCTACATTATTTATTATAATATGGATTTCAAACCCTCCAAACTATGCCATTATTATTTCAGATTAGATACTTACCTGTATATCAAGAGTTCCGTATGCTAAGACATAATTTGGAATCATCAATAATAAGAAAAATCCATCAATGAATTCTGATCATCATTGAACATGTTAGAACAGCGACCTCTGCTAGATTAAGTCTAGAATCAACAGGCTCAAAGAGTGCCAATATTTCGATGTTCAAAGAGATTAGGTCGTATATTGTGAACTTTATGATCAATAATAAAATAAACACCATAATGTAAGCAATCGTGCATGTGTGTTGATGAGATATCGTAAACTAGGACGAAAATACTACTTAACTTCGCAAAACATTAAATACATGCACTTTCTATCAACACTTCCTGATAATATCTTTAAATTTGGGTAGAATTTCCATAGTACAGTGAATCCCAAGGATTAATAATAGCTATCTAGACCATCGATACCACTAAAGTATGAAGTTTTGAAATACTTGATCGAAATTTAACAAAAACTAGAAATTACTTATGAAGTAACTCCTGAGAAATATTCAACGGATACCTTCATCATTTTCCCTTAGCTGAACATAACTACTGTGACAATTATTTGCAGAGAAATTATTGAAATGTCACAAAACTTCAGAAAAACCTAAACTTTCATATGCTGATTCACCTATCAAAAAGACAAACATAATTCTGTCTGATCCTTAGGTAAATTGTGACTAGAAATTGTTGATTGAAGATTAACTTTATCTACAATATACTGATTTTTTTAAAAAACTAGGTCAGGTTGTCTATATCTAAAATATGTATAAACACGGGATACAATGGACATCTAGGATGCAGCTGGATGATCTAGACTTCACAGATGATATAGCTTTTCTATCGCACACGCAACAACAAATACAGAAGACCATCAGTGTAGCAGCAGCCTCAACAGCAGTAGGTCTCAATATACACAAAGGAAAAAGCAAGATTATCCGATACAACACAGCATGCACCAATCGAATCACACTTGATGGAAAAGCTTTGGAGGGTGTAAAAACCTTTATATATCTGGGCAGCATCATTGATGGGCACGGTGGATCTGATGCAGATGTGAAGGCGAGGATCGGCAAAACAAAAGCAGCATATCTACAAGTGAAGAACATATGGAACTAAAAACAACTGCCAACCAACACCAAGGTCGGAATTTTCAATACAAATGTCAAGACCATTCTACTGTACGTGGCGGAAACCTGGAGAACTATGAAACCCATCAACCAGAAGATACAAGTGTTTATTAACAGCTGTCTAGGCAAAATACTTCGGATCCTTTGGCCAGATACTATCAGCCACAACCTACTGTGGGAGAAGACAAAAGAGATCACAGCGGAGGAAGCAATCAGGAAGAAGCGCTGGAAGTGGATAGGACACACAGTGATGAAAGCATCCAACTGTGTCACAGGGCAAGCCCTCACATGGAATCCTCAAGGCCAAAGAAATAATGGAAGACCAAAGAACACATTACACCGAGATGCAGACAGACATGAGAAGAATGAACAAAAATTGGATAGGACTGGAAAGGTAGGCCTATGCTTCATTGGGGGTAACAAACGTAAGTATATAAGCACGTAAACTTACCGCAGTGCTTTCACGTCCAATCCAAAAATGAACATCATACAACAGATCATCACCAACTTTTTCGGTATTTAAAACAATATAGGAATCACCACGGAAAAATTTGCCAATATCTTCACCTCGAACAACTTCTAACTGGAAATTCTAAATACATGGTACACAGTATTGATTGTTTAACATATTTAATCACTGATATATTAATAAGTTAAAATTTATAACAACTTTTCTGTATTGTCATTTGCTTTTATATAAACACTCACGTACTTGAAATTATAGTACGATATGAGCTCACATATTTATATTTTGGAAACATTACAGTTAGTACAAAAAAGGAAAATAGTATTCAATTACAAAGATAGCGATAAGAACATGCATACTGAACAGTAGCAGGAACAAAAAAATGAGTCGATAACAGTGATTGGTCGTGTTTCCGTTATTGATGAGATCTCATGATTTTTGGTCAAAAAGGGTAAGAGTGATAATCAGTCTGGGACTATATGAGTCTTAAGTAGTTGGGGGTTAACTCGAATATGATTAGTTGATTTACATATAGCGATAGAGATTAACACTAGCTAAAGAGCGTGTAACCGACCTCTATTGAAAATCCACGCACAGTACTTATCATCGCTACTTAATGAATTCAGTTTATGCTGTGTTCCCAAACGGGTAAATGGAAATATGTAGTATCTTCTTCGAAAGACCAAAGAACAAACGGGTATATATATAGACTACCTGCTTGACTGTAGCCTGACCAAGACTGTGTACGACAGTTTAGAACCTTGCTTAGGAAAGCTATCAACGGACAGAATTATTCATACGAATTCAAACGCCAAGTTATGCCTAAAGATACTGAAAAAGACAATTTCTATATGAGGACAAATTTGTTGTGGAAAGCTTAGTGAGCGCTGCTCGGAGCCTACAAACCTCAAGTCAGGAAATGGCCGAAAGTAAAATATACTGTTAAGTGCACGGTCAAGGCGAAGGTGTGCCCCTCAAATAACTGAATGACACTGAAATTGTTGCAAATGATACAAATCCGAAAGGTCTTGGATATATAAAACGGGAATACCAGCGATTAAAGGAAATAAATTAGTCCATATTCAAAGTAGACAAGAGGTAGAAAGCAACCTTTTTAAAAAGGTATTTCATAAAAGAAAAAGAAGGAACAACAATGTGACTAAAAGAACAAACTAGGACGCCAATATAGAAATAGGCGAATGAGGTAAGTGGTTTGTAAAGTTAAAGAATTATCATCCGGCTTTGTTAAAAGCTATGAGAATGACTAAATATCGCACGAACTACTGGTTATTAGTAAGTAGTATGAAGTGAGCCCTAGAAACAGGTAAGGAAGATCTGACGTCACGAAGTAACAAGCTGATTTAATATTTCAATCCCTATCGATCAGTATACAGAATCAACCTTTATAAATCCAAAGAATCCCACCTTCGTGAAGATGGTGAGCTTAATTCACCTAATAAAATGTACTATTCCTCAGGTTTTACTTAAAAGAAACTATATCAAGGTTTTTCGTTTGTGTTCCGACTGAAGTTGATTTGCAAATTACCATATAAAATCCGAGTAGGTAAACATTATTCACAAACTCAAATGACTTGAAAACTTATAGAAGCTCTCTTATTTATAACGATCTGTATCAGGAAGACACATTATATATACATATTCCTCCCTAGATAAAATTCTGATGAATTTACTGACCAATGCATTTGGCTACACACATTGTCAACGTTACAGCATGTTAGGTGATGAGGCAGAATATCCCATAGTTCAGGTTCTAATTCAAACTATTACATGGCATGGATAAATCAAGTTGGAGGCTTTGGCCACTTTACTGTACAGACTGGTTCCTGTTTGAAATACTTTGAATAATAGTGTCATATGCTATCTGAAATTTAACTTAGGAACTTGTTATTCCAGTGGGAATCCTCTAGAATTCGATTGTATAACCTTTTCAAAAATCAAGAAAATAGGTTACACTAACACTGTAAGACTTAGTTGCTTGGTGAGTTGTCAAGGCGCTCAGTATGCTTTTCTGGACTACATTTCGGCTGTGACTACATCCACAGACCTTTTTAATGAACACTGCATTCATGCTCAATATTTACACTGAAAAAAAATATTTCTTCATACTTTTGTATTTCAGCTATGAAATAAGAATTCGCTTAGTTCATTTTCTTATATTCTATTTTGTATGATTCGTTATATCATATTGAAGAATCATCAAAGTAAGACGAATCCAGTATAAATGTATATTATCTGTTTAATAAATTAATAATTCAGACTTTTGTATAGACAAAAGATCTATGAGTACGTGGTATATCCTGAAAAAGATATCGTCCGAATGTTAAACAGAAAACAAAACAAGTATCTTTTTACGTATACATTCATTTCCTTGCTACTACTTCGAAAAAAAAAATGTGTATCTGTAAACATCTAATTTCACTTTATCCGACGAAAGCTGTTTTTGTTGAACATCAATGAGTTATGTCCATTCTTAAACTTATTATCATGTGTAAGGATTTACTAAACATTATAATTTTTCTGTTTTCTAGACTACAGTGAATCATCATATCTTGACTGGTCTACTAAGAGTCCATGCAGTATTGTTTACTTGATAGCTTTCTATCAGTGTCCCGACGCTCTTCTTTTTCATAAATATCAAAATAGAATACTCAAAAGAGATAGTGGGTTTGCCAAATTCCACACAATTGGTCCCAACGGGTTAAATTGTAGGGAGCGAGAACAACAAATATTTTAAAATTTGGTATGTCAATTTTGTTTCTTTTATTGTACAACTTCCATACATATGTTGCTATCAGTAAAATGCACTTTTACACATGAAATCTTGTGAGAAACTTTTTAAATTAGATTTCCCGTTTGAAATTAACATTCGTAAGATAGATTTAAGCCACGTGGAACAAAATGAATTTACCCCATCCCTTAAAATTTGTTGTTCTTGTTTTAAAAAATATTCAATGTCATCATAAAGGAACAATTTTCCATAGTAAAGATAGGGGATTAAATGAAGATTAAGGTAGATAAACTGTTGAAAATGCTATATCCTCAAACACAACGTGTAAAGAAGGAAATCATTTTTAAATTTACACGTCGATTTGAGGTGATTTTCATCCGATTGAGTTCAATGCATTTTCATTGTACCAACAAATTTAGAGAGAATTCTATTCACTGACATTCAATGTATTTTCAATTGTAGTCGGTTATTTTATTCTAAATGCATTTTCCCTTGTATCAATTATTTCATTGTGATTTTGTGTTCAGTGAAAAATACTCAGGTTGCGGTGTGTGCTACTGATATCGACAGATATAAGTAGTATGTATCACCATTAGAATGTGAAATGCCTGGAGGAAGAAGGTTAGGAAGATTGAAGAAAAGAGAACGAGAACGAAGAATAATTTATATGGAAACGAAAGAACAATGAAGTCTTAGACGATTGATTGATATTTTGCAAATGAATTATTTACGGTATGGTCCTCAGATTTTACTAAGATTTCCTGTAATTTTGTATTCAAATACATTCGACTATCCACACTTGTGTTCTCGTTCACGACAAGGTGAACAAATTCTGCAGTTAATAATCACTGAATCGATAAATAACTGAATTAACTTGAACGTTATTTAATCCCTCTAGCATAATGGATTGCTTACTCTGATTATTGGGTAGTGAAGAAGAGGATAAAGTAGTCTCATTCACCGTATTGAAGTCGAAGTTGCAAATTAGTAGATTACTATACAAATGTATTCTAAACTTACATTGCCTTATTGGCAAAATGGATAAAGCTAATTACACCAAAATTGTTAGATTGATGGATTATGGATGTATAAGAGTTTATTTGATTTTATCACCTAATATATCACACAGTTATGAAAAACTACTTCTCATTACATCGATTAAATTTATCAGAGACTAACCTTTTTAAACACCATTTATTTGTTATCCTTATGACCTTTAACAGACTACATCAAGTAAACACAAACATGTGAATAGAATATACAAAACGACCAATTTTGTGAATGGTAAAGTTTCTTAAATGGTCTGTCTTTGTATCTAATAACTGCACACTTCATAAGACATGTTTTTGACCAGCTAATCGTTCAAAAATAAATTTTGATTACGTTATCATATGCAGGGAGTTGTACAGTCCTCTCTGGTTTTCCATGGGAACTTAATATATTTTAATCGGTGATGAAACCCACCTATAAACCAGAAAATCTCTCAACTAAGTTATATCAAATCATAGAAATTACATAAAAAACGGACAGACGAATTCATCTAAATAAGTTTTACTACTAGATCACATTCTAACTCAATGTCAGTCTTATTTAGCATAACTCCTGTTTCAATTCAGTATGAAAATTAATCGGCATAACATTCATTTTACTTCAATGTTACATTTATTCGGTATAATATTCTTTTGTATTAATCTGATGTGAATTCCGTTTAGTATGATATCCGGCTTGCACTTAGTATAAACGTTGGTTCTCTGTTTTTGGTCATGAGTCGCATATATGACATAACGTGATCTAGTTTCTGTATAGGGTGCCGTCCAAGTATTCAATCTAGCGTATCATAGTATACGGCAGAGAAAGTAACCATCTGTCATATTACTAACAATTACAAATATAAACTTGTTAATTTTGCAGAAATCGTAATTTGTTATTGAGATTTATTCTAGTTAGTCTAACCACTTTCAAATAAATAATTTTTCCTCAATAACATGTACGAAGAATTTCTGTGGTGAAATAAGAAGCCTCTAAAACTAGTAATACGTGAATTGCTAAAATATGGCTTGATGCACTATTTTTATTGTGTGATTATAGTCCATTATCACAAACATCAAAGTTAATGGGGTTGACGAAACTAGCTTAATTAAAGAACGAAAACTGTCATCTACTACTTGCTACAATAAATACTTGTCACTAACAATTATGCGTACAGGAATGCAAGCATGTCAAGGCATGTATGTAGAAACAGTGCATCAACTTTAGAATGTTGACATTTTACCTAAGTCGTTATGAAAAAACGACAAAATAAACTGAAAAGAACATAAATAAATACAATAATTTAGAAACTAATCACTAGTAAAAATATCTAAAATTACTTTTATTCGCCAGACCATTAGAGTAGAGGAGGCAATCTTTCGTACCGGTCCCCATGCTGGCTCTTTCTCAGCAGACTCCTCTGCAAATAAATCAAGGGAACCATATATCAACACTTTACTTTCACATTTATCCATTAAGCTTTAAACATATGACCAAAAATCATTACAGGTTACTAGCTTTCAGTATTCAGAACATAATCTACTTAGTGTTCCCTACCATAAAAATTTTGAACACAATAACTGTAATGAAGGTAAGCTTTTAATGTAACACCTTTAATTTAGGAAAATATAAAGTATACCTCTGTAGAAAAGGTTGTTAGAAATGCTAACAAAAGATAAAACCTAATTGGCTTACTGTTCATGTTAAACTACAAAGGGTTCCGTAGACTCCTTTATTGAGTAGGGAATGCAAACTTAATCCACTCGTTTAAGTATTTACTCTTGATACGCGACCGAAGTTTGATATTTATTTCAACTCCACTCATTAACATCGTATCAAGAAACGGTTGTCGATTTGAGTTATTCCATATCCTATTCAAAAATGCAGCCAAACTGAATACTATCTTCTATAACTACCCCAAAATAAGAACGACCAGCAAAGACAGACTGCCTGAATTCGCCAAATCTATGTGTATCTACCAGTTCAACTGCTCCTGTGGAGCCAGTTATATAGGGCGTACAATTCGGCAAGTTCGTCACCGCATTACAGAACATCATCCATCGTGGCTAAATAAAGGACAGGTAAAAGTGATTAAAAGTTCTATTCTCGCTCATTTGGTTGACACAGGTCACCAAGTTGAATTGAATAAAGCTTTTAAGGTTATCTACCATATCCCATCAAATTTACCACATGGTTTACGAGTGCGCCTTTTACACATTGCGGAAGCCATCGCAATCCATGTTCACAAACCTGACCTTTGCATTCAGAAGAAATTTGTTCAACCACTTTCGCTGCCTTGGCCATCTGTATAACATTCCCTTTAACTGAACTATTTTCCATACCTGTAGCATTTGGTTTGTAGTTTTTAATTTTGGTCTTTTTGTTTTGTTGTTTCTCTTTTTTCCTTTTCTTTTTAAACTTTATAATTTCTCAACATTCATCTCTTGATTCTTACGTAACTGCTATTCTATTGACCAACCATTACAAATTCTGTTCCTTCTCTTTTTCATATATTATGCAACTTAGCAACTTCTTGATTTAATAATTACTTTGAATATTAATCATCTTCCTCCCAAAATACTAGATGTTAATTTAAATGTCATTATGTAATTATTACGTAACTTATCCACTCAATGAGTATTATATCATTATTGTAAATCATATATATATTAGTGTAGAGCCATGATGAAAAACTAACTGAAAAGAAATTTCTTCGCTCAATTCGTTCCTTCTGTATTTATCAAATGTCCAAATGGGAATTTTCACTATATCAAAAATATGTGTTTGGTCGAATAATATCAGCTGATTACAACTATCACAGTAATACGTTGATATTTCAACAGTCGGTTAAAGCATAGACGATCATAGAGACTTTTTTAGTTTACAACATAAACTAGTTATGCATAAACAGCCATTGGAGAAGAGTTTTGCATGGTTGTTTATCTGAGTGCAGGACTGCACTCCGATAAAGATTGAACCCGGGACCTCCAAGTTCCTTGGTGAGCATGTTATCTTGATACTACCGTGTTGGTATTTAATAGTTCACAGTCGTAACGTCAGTCAATTCATAATAATATGATTGGTCCGTCCATAAATTAGTCCTATCAATTTTTGCCAACTTTTAATCCAAACAACCCTGACCCTATCTGAACTCCTAATTTATAATTCTAAACTTTCTTCGTTCATTTATCATGCCGGGACCATATATCATTAAGAATTTTGTTAATTATCGTAAATTGTTTTATAACCGAACGCTGTTTCCGGAATGGTTAATAAGCAGCCCAAGGTCGTTACTAAAATACAGTTCTACCGTACCAATAATTACTACTACCATCTTGAAAATCTTAAACTAAACCGTTAATGATAGCAAAAGACTAGGCATTAAGTAACAGAAAATAAAAAGCGAAATCAAACCACCAATTACTAAAACGGTCATATGGATAGACGTCAATATTACTATCGCTACTTTAATACTCACTTTTTACAGCTCTTTCTACATCGGACCCGAAAAGTGCAAGGTTAGTGTCCTTCCAATTGTACAGCTTCTCGCCCACAAGACCAGCCATCTCATTGACAAAACGGATCAATGTCTAGCGTCCAAACAACCTGGGTTTAAATTTACTTTCTATGGACCAATAAGATTACAATTATTAGTTTAATCGATCAGTTAGACGCAATTGGCTAACCAATAAAACATATGATTGGTCACAAAAATTTCAGTGTCCTACTTTAGTGTGGTAACAAAAGTAATGTTCACGAAAAACCAATAATAATTCATATGTGAGTATGACAACTGCGAATAATTCATTCACATCACGTGGCCTTGAGTATGTGAAATAGCCTAATAAGGATTGTTATTGTACGAAATGCAGTGAAGTTATTGGTGTAAGGCTTCATTCAACCGTTTTCGAAATAGATTGTTTGTTCTGATTTGGCGCCGCAACTAAATATTCGGTGTCATTACCAAGGTTTGACTTAATAATTACAAATCAATTGATCATTGGACATATTGATAATAGCAAAATAATAAGGCATCTATAATATCCAAATAAGTAGAAACTAGGATTTCTGACATTTTGCAACTTAGTTTAAGTCCCTTCTTCAGAGAGTTAACTCATGCTAATTTGTTTCAGCTATTTATTTGCTCTCTGAAGAAGCGATTTAAACTGAGTTGCGAAACGTCAGAAATTCTAGTTTCTACTCACTAGGAGTTCGCTCAAACTGCAGATTTAGTGTACTTCAAATGTGAGTGAAGCATTACTAAATTCACGCCTTTCATTTTCTGTTTTAGGTTTTTAACCTACAGAGCACTTAATACATTATATCAATAAACAGAGACTGGTTAATATTGTGAAAACCACTTGTACTTGATTCATAACCAGTGCTATTATCTCAAGAGCTTTTTTAGTCCAGCATACAATCAATTTTTAATGGTTGGCTTAGATGCGGAACAAGTTTTAACATGTTATCATTAGATAAATAAAGAAAATGAATTCAGGAATCTTAATAACGCAGTCAGATGACTAAGCTTATTAGGACTAAGCTGATCAACTTAGTCTTCTATTTGGGTTATCTTGGTTTATCAAGGGGATTAACTGGTTCACATAACAAATCAACAACTCCAAAATAGTTAAATAGAGCTTGTTCATACTTGGAATTGAAAGTTTAAGTTTATCACGTAACACAACATAGAAAGTTTGTCAAATACACACTTAGAATGAATATTAAACAAAAACACGAAGATTTCAGTTTCCGCTTCAACCATTCACATGGCGTGCATACTTACATAACAATATATTCTCTGCATTTCTACCATGAGAAAGGAGTAACTATCATTAATTACTTAGACATGATGCTCTGAACGTAGTTCTAAGCCATGTTTTGGACTAAATAAAGGAATAACTGCTCCAAATGAATAACCTATTAGTGTTCATCATCCCCTAATTAGGAACAACATAGATGAATAGTTGGGCACGAATGTTTTGTGAATATTTTTTCAAACTGTAGCGAGTTTGTGAAGATATTTGAATTCAATTTTTAACATCACGGACTATTCTTAATTAGACAACAACAGGAAACCAGAAAACATTGGACAACTGTTTCATCCTGGTATTGAGCCCATCAATGCAAATCCGCGACCCTGCAGGAGACCGAACCCACGCCCTTCGATCTCGCGACGTACCCTCTGTGAAACTGAAGGTCCTGGGCTCGGCCCCTTGTGGCAAGGTCGTGGTTACGCATAGATGCGAAGTCTAACAATAGGATGAAAAAAATGTCCAATGCTTCCAGCTTTTCAATAGTTTTTTAACTGAAACCAGCCCGTGATACTAACCAGAGAATTTTTCCCCAAAAACAGATTAGTCGGAAAATCTAGAGAAATAAATACTTTGATTGGGCGATATTAGGTCAAATTTTTATTTACAAAATTTAAAGAACACCAGAATGGATTACGATGACCTTTATGGGTGTTTTGTTGACCGAATATCTCAGTATAAAGAAAAGAAATTTTATTGAATGTTTATTAGTTAGTTGGAGTTGTATCCGTTATTTTATTCCAAGTTAACCCTATTAATCTTACCCACAAATTGACTATCTTGTTTCAAAGAAACATACAGTAATTTTTGCATTTTATTCACAATCAAATTGTCCAACGAAATAGATATGTAAACAAGCATAAAAATTTCTTTTTTCATTTATCGGAAAATAAAAAAAACGTGATTAATGGATACAATTTAGTTAGATGTGTATGAAAGTGATTCTCGTTCAAAGATAACTCTTGCCAATGACTGACACTATTTGATCAAGTTTTTAAAACCTAGTGTCAGCTGGAAAGTTTTTTTGTCCAGGATTAGGGGTACTAAGTGAAAATTGTTGTAGACCCATCAGGGAGTCGAACCTCGAGCCGAAATGTCTTTCGACAAACACATATTTACTCAGGCAATAATTTCGAGTGTGTTGGTTTAAATTTCTTAATTTCAGTTAGTGATAAAGTAGGGTCACCAACCGATGACATTTGATACTATTTTCAAAAGTATTTAACTATTTACGAAGCTTGGTACGGAAATATGATGATGTTAATAAAGAAATAATATATTTACAGAAGCATATAGAAATTCATTAAAGAAATCTCGAGTAGATCATTTGTTACAATGTTCATTCATTTCATTCATTTACGCCTGTTACTCCTCGTGAAGGAGCATAGGCCGCTCACCAGCATTCTCCATCCAACCCTGTCCTGGGCAATCCTTTCAAGCTCTTTCCAGTTCTTATTCATCTTTTTCATATCTGCTTCTATTTCCCGACGTAATGTGTTCTTTGGCCTTCCTCTTTTCCGCTTCCCTTCAGGATTCCAAGTTAGCGCTTGTCTCGTAATGCAGTTTGATGATTTCCTCAATGTATGTCCTATCCATTTCCATCGTCTTTTCCTAATTTCCTCTTCAGCTGGAAGCTGGTTGGTTCTCTCCCACAAAAGGCTGTTGCTGATGGTATCCGGCCAATGGATGTTGAGTATCATGCGTAGACAGCTATTGATAAATACCTGTACCTTCCTGATGGTGGTTGTTGTAGTTCTCCAAGTTTCAGCTCCGTACAGTAGAACTGCCTTGACGTTCGTATTGAAGATTCTGACTTTGATATTGGTTGAAAGTTGTTTTGAGTTCCATATGTTCTTCAGTTGAAGGAATGCCGCTCTAGTTTTGCCAATCCTCGCCTTGACGTCTGCATCTGAACCTCCTTGTTTATCGACGATGCTTCCCAGGTATGTGAAGGATTCCACGTCTTCCAGAGTTTCGCCATCAAGAGTGATTGGATTGCTGTTCTCCGTGTTGTGTTTGAGGACCTTGGTTTTCCCTTTGTGTATGTTGAGGCCTACTGATGTAGAGACTGCTGCTATGCTGGCTGTCTTTATCTGCATTTGTTCGTGTGTATGTGATAGGAGGGCTAGGTCATCTGCGAAGTCCAAGTCGTCTAATTGGTTCTGAGCTGTCCATCGTATGCCGTAGTTTCTCTCAGATGTCGAGGTCTTCATAATCCAGTCGACCACCAGAAGAAACAGGAAGGGAGAGAGTAGACAGCCTTGTCTTACTCCGGTCCTTACTTGGAATGCCTCTGTCAGCTGTCCTCCATGCACTACTTTGCACTGTAGTCCGTCGTATGAGTTCCGGATAATGTTGACAATCTTCTCAGGAACTCCGTAGTGTCGAAGAAGTTTCCATAACGTCCTCCTATCTACACTGTCAAATGCCTTCCCATAATCAATGAAGTTGATGTAGAGTGACGAGTTCCACTCAATTGATTGTTCGACGATGATCCGTAGTGTCGCAATCTGGTCTGTGCACGACCGGTCCTTACGGAATCCAGCTTGTTGATCTCGAAGTTGAGCGTCAACTGCGTCTTTCATCCTGTTCAGTAACACTCTGTTGAAGACTTTACCCGGTATTGACAGTAGTGTAATGCCTCTGTAGTTTTCACACTTGCTCAGATCTCCTTTCTTTGGAATCTTGATGAGGTGTCCTTCTTTCCAATCCATCGGCACTTGTTCCTCCTCCCAAATCTTCTTGAATAGAAGATGAAGCATGCTTGTAGTTACTTCGATGTCTGACTTCAACGCTTCAGCTGGTATATTGTCAGGTCCTGCTGCTTTCCCGCTCTTGATTTGTCTGACGGCCATTCTGATTTCTTCTGTCGTTGGTGGGTTGACATTTATAGGAAGATCTGTGTGTGCTGCTTCGATGTCCGGTGGATTCATTGGAGCCGGCCTGTTCAGGAGTTCCTCGAAGTACTCTGCCCATCTGTTGCGCTGTTGTTGAATCTCAGTAATTGGTCTTCCTTCTTTGTCTTTGACTGGTCTCTCTGGTTTACTGTATTTTCCTGCAAGCTTCTTCGTCGTATCGTAAAGCTGTCTCATATTTCCTTCTCTTGCAGCTTTTTCCGCCGTCGTTGCTAGTTCTTCCACGTATTTTTGCTTATCAGCTCTAATGCTCTTCTTCACTTTCTTGTTTGCTTCTATGTACTCTGCTTGTGCTTGGACTTTCTCTGCTCTTGTTCGACTGTTGTTAATTGCTGTCTTCTTGTTCTTTCTTTCTTTGATCCTGTCCAGTGTTTCTGTAGAGATCCATTCGTTGTGATGATGCTTCTTGGGGCCCAGAACCTCTTGACACGTTGAAGTTAATGTTTCTTTGATACCTTTCCAGCTATCCTCCATAGTAGTTTCTTCTTCCTTCAGTAGATCCTGTAAGGCTTGGAACCTGTTGTTGAGAGCTACCTTGAATTCATTGAGTTTGTCAGTATCTCGAAGGAAGGCTGTATTGAACCTTTGCAGCACTGTTTGTCCAATTGTCCAGTTCTTCTTTAGCTTCAGTTTCAATTTGGCCACAACTAGGTGATGATCTGAAGCTATGTCCGCTCCTCTCCTGGTTTTCACATCTTCCATTGTCCTTCGGAACTTTTTATTGATGCAAATGTGATCTATCTGGTTCTCTGTGGTGTGGTCCGGTGAGATCCACGTAGCTTTGTGTATACGTTTGTGTGGAAATGTTGTACCGCCTATGACCAATTTATTGAATGCACACAGATTTGCAAATCTTTCCCCGTTTTCGTTTCTCTCTCCCAGTCCATGTAGTCCCATGATGTCTTCATATCCGGTGTTGTCCATTCCGACGTTGGCGTTTAGATCTCCCATCAGAATGGTGAGGTCCTTTCTTGGGCACTTCTCTATGATTGATTGCAGCCTCTCATAGAATTGATCCTTAACGTCGTCGTTGCTATCATTGGTAGGTGCATAACATTGGATAATGTTCATTGTGATCCCCTCCTTCTTTGTTTTGAATGATGCTTTGATGATTCTGGATCCGTGAGATTCCCATCCTACAAGTGCATTTCGTGCTACTTTGGATAGCATTAGAGCAACTCCCTGAGTGTGTGGAGCATTTTCCTCTTCGTGACCGGAGTATAGCAGCATCTCTCCCGTATTTAGCCTTTGTTGTCCAGCTTGGGTCCAATGGGTTTCACTGATTCCCAGTACTGCCAAGTTGTATCTCCTCATTTCGGTTGCTATTTGACTGGTCTTCCCGGTCTCCCACATTGTCCGGACGTTCCATGTACCTATAAAAATTGTTGCTCTGGTTGTTAGGAGGGGCATCGGCCTCGTGGCTTCCGAAGGAACTCGGCTTTCACCATGAAGCGTCATATTACCTCTAACTCCCAGGGCAGAGTTTAAATGGTTTGAGTTATTTTTTCTGGTTAGCGTTTTTTTAGCGAGTTAGGTTTCTACGGCATGGGGACGCTAACCCCATGCCCAACCCTCCTCCTTTACCCGGGCTTGGGACCGGCAGTAACTCTGGAAGAGCTACAGGCGGAGTTTGTTACAATGTATTATGGCTAAATCGTGTTGGATAAATTTCATTATCAAGACAAGAATATTAGGAATTCTCCGAAACCCTAGTTGACCTATAGACAAACAAAAATATTCCACTGACGAAAACTATTAGAACATCTCGAAGATGGGAATAAAAGCAATGGTAAACAAATATTTTGGCTTTGGTAAAATTTTTGGATTGAAATACTGAATACATTTCATATCACTAAATAGATTAATGGAACTATTTTTGCTAGTAGACTGAGGTTCCGTACATGGAGATAATGACCAAGGTAGGATCAAAACAGTTAAACAAAATAAATCCAGTAAACATATATGATTCATTTACTTCGAAGTAGATTGTAGCGTGGTGTCGAGTTGAGCTGAACTATGAACACCGCTACCAGACTACTTGCCAATAGACCAATAAGATCCCCGTAGGTCAACATCAGAAGACAGATGATGGCTGTAGTCGAGATGTATTTGTTGGCGATCTCGTGGTATCGAAAGAATACCGAGATCGTGCCAAAGGAGTACAAGTGTGGTTACTGAGCGTAACCGGATTCGTACAAGTTCGAAGTCAACGGGAGAGTAAGTATATTGGCTGTCATTAGCACAGTTAAACAAACGAGCACAATAAAACAATCACTGGTACAATTGGTTATAATAATAATTGTTTTCATCGAACCAATCGCGTTCTGTTGATAAAAGTAGGTCACTACAGGAGCCCCCCGCTAGAAAGGGTTTACACTTTCGATAGTTAGCGGTTTGATTCGTGGGACTGATCGGAGAAGTGCGGTTGTAGGACGAAGGAAATTGGCGGAACAGGAAGTGATCATTGATCCTCGAGTTGCCAACGAAAGTCTTTTGCGCAGAACGGTACCAGGAGAAGTGTGCTGTATTTGTTGGTCGAGTTAGCATACCACACCAGAGTGGTTTGTATCCAGGATCTGATGATTGCGTTCGTATGGATGCGGACCAGAAAACGCTGCAGACGTAGGACGAAACCACGTTGAGCCAAGAAACCGGACGCGACCATAACGACCAAGCGTATGCCAGGCGAATTCGAGACCAGATAATCGACTGAGTGCGTTGACTAGAGCGTGGGTGGCCAAACCAGCTTTCGCCAAAGTTGACTGAAGTCGACGTTATCAAATGGACGATGGTCGTAGGCGTGGGCTCAGGATACAAAAAAAAATCAAAAAAGAAAAGTGTAGCATGCGTGTAGTATAGGAATAATCCTACACCGTATCCGTTATTGACTGTGCGTTTAGTCGCGAAAGCGTACGGGTAATCGTACTCGGCGACAGAAACGTGAGACGGTGGTCTCGTTCGTACTTCGTGAGCCTGCGATCTCATCCGAGGTCAAGGGCGGCGTGGTCTGCCGATCTGGACGTGAGACGGAAGTCTCGTCCGTAGATGGTGCAGATGACGCGTGCTGTTGACCGGGACGTGAGAACGAGGTCTCTGATGTATCTAGCGTGGGATCCGAGGTAGACGTAGAGATCCCGCTAGAAGGTTTGATAGGTCTAGCATTGAGTCTCAAGTTATCGGGTAGGGCACTGTCATCGACGTGTGCTGGTTTGAGACGATCAATGCTGACGATCTCGACGCGGCCGTGTCGATCAACCTTGAAGGTCTTTTCGTGACGAGAGATCACGTGAAAAGGGCCTTCGTAAGGCTGTTGCAGAGGTTTGCGTACCGAATCTACTCGTATGAAAACATGTGAACAGGTAGATAACTCTCGAGGGAGAGCGACCTGTCGATGTTGTATTCGAGTTGACACCGGAGACAGCGTTCGCATAAATGCAGACAGTCGATGGACGTAGTCTGATTTACCGAAATCATTACTGCTCCGTGGTGTGAAGAACTCCCCAGGCAGACGCAATGTCGTGCCGTATACAAGTTCAGCGGCGGAACATTGGATATCTGCCTTCAAACTCGTTCTGATGCCTAAGAGAACGAGCGGTAAGGTTTCGTATCAATTGTCGTTTTCGTGTGCTCGGAGAGCACTTTTAAGTTGGCGATGAAACCGTTCGACTAAACCATTCGATGCTGGATGGTAGGCGGTAGTGCGTATGCGTTCCGTACCAAGCAGCCTGGTCAGTGAGGAGAATAATGCGGACTCAAATTGTTGTCCTCGGTCAGTCGTGACAGTCGAGGGACAACCGTACAATGCTATCCATCGTTCTACGAAGCGGTGAGCAACTGTCTCCGCCGTGATAGACGTGATGGGAATAGCTTCGGGCCATCTTGTAAAACGGTCAATACACGTGAGTATGTGATCATACCCATGCGATGGTGGCAATGGTCCTACAATGTCTATATGAACGTGATCAAAGAGAGCATCAGGCGTAGCGAACGTGCCAATGGGGGCAGCTACGTGCCTGTGCACTTTTGATCGTTGACACTGTAAGCATTGCTTTACCCACATACGAACATCTTTATTCATGGACGGCCAGACGTATCGTGCAGCGATGAGGCGTAATGTGGCTGCGATACCTGGATGAGACAATCCATGAAGGGCATCGAAGACGAGACGGCGATAGGTAGAGGGTACGATGGGTCGAGGAAGACCGGTAGAAATATCACATAGGATAGTACCTGAGCTAGTAGCTAGGGGTACTTCCTGACACTGAAGGGACGAAGATTGTGGTGCTTCTGTACAGACAGGATCGTTTGCTTGTGCAGCGGCCATAGCAGGAAGATCGAGCACCGGTAAAGTAACTGCATTCGTCTGGATACGTGAAAGAGCATCGGCAACATAGTTCGACTCGCCTTTAATGTGACGAAGGTCTGTCGTGAACTGGGAGATATAGTCCAAATGTCTGCACTCTCGTGGTGAGTAGCGGTCAGACTTGGTATGCAGGGCATACGTTAAGGGCTTATGGTCGGTGAATAAGATGAATTGACGTCCTTCTACTGCGTGCCGGAAATGTTTGATGGCGCAGTAGGCTGCAAGCAGTTCGCGACCAAAAGCGCTATATCTCGTCTCCGTGGGAGTAAGGCGTCGTGAGAAAAATTCAAGCGGTTGCCAACTACCGGAGATATTCTGTTGCATAACGGCTCCTATAGCGAAATCTGATGCATCAACCGCTATACTAAGCGTGGCTGATGGGTCAGGATGAGCGAGAAGTGTAACTTCAGCGAGAGCCGTTTTGATCTCTGAGAATGCAGTACGTGCGGTATCGTTCAATTCTAATTTGCGTAGATTACCGCGTAGTAAATCGGTTAATGGTCGTAACCGTTCTGCCGCGTGAGGGATAAAACGTCGGTAGAAGTTAACCAAACCGAGAAAAGCCTTCAGTTCCTTGATTGAGGACGGCACGTTGTACTCCTTGATTGCTCGAATTTTGTCCTCGCAAGGCAGAATACCCTCTTGTTTGATGATGTGACCCAGAAATATTATTTCTGATTTACCCAATTCACATTTTTCTGGGTTGACTACTATTCCATTATCCGAAAGACGTTGGAATAATAGCGTAAGGTGTTGATAATGTTCATCTACGTTTGATGATGCGATCAGCAGGTCATCAATATAGACGTGAACAAAATCCAAGTCTCGTACTATGCTATCGATAAACCTTTGGAAAGTTTGAGCAGCATTCCGTAATCCAAATGGCATTCGTAGGAACTCAAACAGACCGAAAGGAGTCGTGATAGCAGTTTTTTCAATGTCTTCAAGAGCGACTGGGATCTGGTGATATGCTCGTACCAGATCGATTTTAGAAAAGATAGTCGTGCCCTTGAGCGATGCCGTGATGTCGTGTATGTGGAGGATGGGGTAGCTATCAAAGCGCGTAACTACGTTTAATGCTCGGTAGTCGCCGCATGGTCTCCAACTAACCCCATCCTTTTTGCGCACCATGTGTAAAGGAGAGGCCCAAGGACTGTGAGAAGGACGAATAATACCAGTAGATAGTAAATTGTCAAACTCACGTTTAGCGAAAGCTAACTTGTCCGGTGCCAGTCGGCGTGGTCTTGCCGTGACTGGTGGTCCGCGGGTGACTATGTGGTGTACCACACGATTGGTCACCGATGAAATCTCCTCGAGTGGTTTAGTTAATCTGGGGAATTTCTCGAATAAGGCGTGGAATTTATCGTCACGCGAATAAAAAGTGCCGAGGATTCGGTACGCGTACATCGGAGTCTATTATATTAATACTATTCTTATCGTTATCCGTCATGTCAAATATATTATATATTAAAAATTAATATGAAAATATATGACAGACGTGGATAGATAAAACAATAGACTCACCGAATTGCCTTCTTTGAAAGATTTGACCGAGGTTGAGGCGTGTTCCAATATTTGGCTCACCAAATGTCGAGTTGTGCTGAACTATGAACACCGCTACCAGACTACTTGCCAATAGACCAATAAGATCCCCGTAGGTCAACATCAGAAGACAGATGATGGCTGTAGTCGAGATGTATTTGTTGGCGATCTCGTGGTATCGAAAGAATACCGAGATCGTGCCAAAGGAGTACAAGTGTGGTTACTGAGCGTAACCGGATTCGTACAAGTTCGAAGTCAACGGGAGAGTAAGTATATTGGCTGTCATTAGCACAGTTAAACAAACGAGCACAATAAAACAATCACTGGTACAATTGGTTATAATAATAATTGTTTTCATCGAACCAATCGCGTTCTGTTGATAAAAGTAGGTCACCACAAGATCATGTCAGTCGACAATCAACTAACCTCAATAATTTTCGATCCCAGTACTAATCGTTTAGGATCGTCAGTTCGCTAGAAAAAACCTATATTGGAGAGCTAAAACGGTGATACAAAAAAGTGGTCATTATTTTACATCAAATAGCTATATCTAGTGATTCATAACGATAAGGATGACTAATTCATGTTTGTTGAACAGCGTCACATGTACCAATCACCACGCACTTTTAAATTATGACTATCATAATGATTTTGTCGGCAAATTTTCAGCCCACTCATATGGAATCAATTGACTAATTGAGTAATTTTATATTTTACTACACTGAGATCTATTGTGATATCTGACGTCACTGTCTTCAATACTATGTATTATAAATAAACGATATTTTTAACTTGTCTTACTTTAGATTAACTTGATCTGAATCACTTTCGCTTTGATGAGTGTGTATCGTCAAATAGTGAGAATCATTACGTAATCCAACACCCAGTCTGCTGGCAGAGCTTCATCTAATCTCTGCACCTAATACATAATAACCCTCATCAAAATCTGTTTCCACCTGCATACCCTACTCTCATATTTTGTTTGATTTCTTCTTGTATGATGATGCTTTGAAATTGTTGGGGATTTAAACGCTAAGCCATTGTTTCACGCTCAAATAGGCAACTATGTGGTGGTTGATAAACACGTCCCACCTATTCTAGTCTTGAATTGTTTTACCTTAAATGAAAAGACACTAACAGTTTCCTGAAGTCTTCTATTCACAACGACTACATTGCATAATTAAACACGACAACCGATTGCGTGCGTATAACGTTAACCTTATGACTAATCAACGGTTGAACTTTTCTCAAAATTATGTCTCACCATTTCGTGAATTACTTATACTTTTTCACTGAGAATCATGTGACTGGTGTTGAGAAGTTTGTCAAACTGCTGAATAAAGTGGACGAAATATCCATTCACCTATTACTACAGGTTCATATAAAAAAATGGACAGATGTGAACAAGTTTGGCAACGGGAGTTGAACAATCACAGAGTGATGTAGTTTATGTTCTTCGTGTTTTAATACTTGATTATGATCAGTTCATCAAGTTCGTTGACATCCGTAACATTCGCATAATAAAACGGTGAGACAAGACTCCATTGCAAAGATATTCAGGTAGCATTCTTTCCAACCATGAAGAATATTCATTTATTAGAAAACAACAATTCCCTTGGCATAAAGTGAATAAGACAGTAAGCAAGGACTTAATTAATTGAAATGTAAGTAATATTTGAAACTGATGTTTCACAATCACATGTGTCATATAACCACATCTTAAGGAGTAATTATACAACTTGGTCAGTTAGTCATATCTATTGGTTATAGATGCTTAATTGTATGGTATTGTAAATTATTGATTAAATAATGTTAAATACTACTCAGTTCAATTTACATAAATCCGATTGCAAATAAATCATATAAAATGTAATGTATTCAGATATCATTTCGATTTATTCTTGATATCGAATAAATCCCTCATCTACTGTCTTCGTGTTCTTACTTGTATCAACAGATTCATGATTTCTAGTAGAAATCACCAAGACATGAGTTAAGTACTCTGTAATTATAACAAAACACGTTCCGAGTTTCTGATGGGAAATATACTGTGGGTGCACACACTTCCAGGACGAAACGGCTGTGCAGTGCTTCCAGGTTTTGAATGGTGGTCTAGCATAGATCGGCTCTCTATTCTAACTGTGAAAATATACCTCTCATGAAACGCTTAAAGTGAAATTCAGTACAGTGATCTGCTTTTCATGTTCTTAATTGATATAACGTTTTCCACTCTATATTTGATGGGCTAATACAAATTCACAACTCGACTAATCAAATTTATGAGATTTGCAATTCATTGTAGTGATTTATTAATCGTAATTGTTTAAATCCTACCACCTATCCATCTTTAGTGAGCAATACGAGTGTACCTGTTTCATTTGAAATACATCTGATCATAAGGCTCTATCGTCCTATTATGTTAAACTATATACGATAATTAGTTGTTACTAGAAATCGGTAATAAATTCTTGATATGACAGGTCTTAGACATCTTGTATTACTCTACTTCAGTTTGCAATTTACTGACATTATCATTTCTAATCATCGTTAAGTACATGTAAATATGCATTGCAATATAAATGAATGAATCTATAAAGAAGCTGACATAGAGTTTATTGATATAAGATACAGAAAGTAAATAAAATTTCAGGTAGGAATGGTCAAACTAGTACTCGAGGAAGATCACATTATATAAAACAGATAACACCTACTTGTGTGACCTTGAATTACTCCGCGTTCTAGTTTTTACAGTGGTTAGTAGTAGGAGAAATATTTTAATTATTAATTTATTCACCAAGTAGTTGGCTTTGAGTCAAGGCTAATAATATAACCCGGTTGTCCAAAACGAAATGGATGGAACAAGATTTGAACTTAGAACTTAATGGTCGAAATTCTGACATCTTATCTGCTGAGCTGTCGCTCAACAAAACATCTTTTCAGTCCCAATCTAAATAGAACTCGCTGATATGATTTATTAAACTAGTTAAGCAAGTTATTAAACACAGTTTTATAAGTCATTCATTTAGCTTAGGACACAATCGATGGAAAAATGGGCATTTTAGGTACGTACATACAAAGTAGAATTTCAGAATCAATTAAAGCTGGTATAGTTTTACATATACACACATCAGTTGTATATTTTTTACTTTAAAGATGATAGATATTTAATTCAAATCACTACACAAAATGTGCGTTAGAAATTGAAGAAAGCAATTCACTCATATTGTCTATGCAAACATAATACACCATTGCAATTTATCGATCCAAATGATTATTGTATCGATAGAAAACGGACATAACATATACACATATAACTCCCATTCGTTCACGGATGCATAACACTTGATATTACTGAATATAGTCGAGTATTTTTTTTCGGTTTCAGTAATTCATCTAAATGTTTCAATCCGAAACTTCTGTCAAAAAACTGAAAATAATATAATTGTAGCCAATGATTATCATTTCATAGCTTAATCATAAAACAAAAATCATCAATACTATATGTTAAGGATGGCTTCAACTATTCAGTGAGTGAATCATAATATAATTTGACCATACATACAATATCTGTTTTCATGTTATCTGAAACGTGCATCAGCATGTCTATGCTCCGTTATTTCTATGACTAGTGTACAAACTCTATAGTATTAGAATATTACATCGTATCATTTTAGGTGAGTGACAACAACAAGATCTTAATTAGCTTTATTGTGAAAAAAGCAAACTTCATTTTATTCTAAATAATAGTACACTATTAAAAAGTTGAATAAAACCAATCGATATGAAGCATAGAAACAAGTTCATCATATAAAATAAGTTTAAAATGAGAATAGTAATATTATCAAATAATAGTTTAACTCTATCCAAGTGATGATATTTGAAACTGTACCATGAAAAGATTCAATTCAAATCAAAATTATATAAAAGAAGATAAATTATACACTTGATCGTTTTTCAAATAGATAATCAACTATTTAGAATGAATTCATTTGATGGTAAATACTCTACATATTTTGAATGATTAAAAATAATGAATTGAACAATTTTGTATGTAAATGTTATCACGTGTAGTTGTTTTTTGATCGTGTTTCAGTGATTTAGATTCATTCAAACAATAATACTTTAGTATGAATATCGGTAGATAAGAGTTGTTCAACGAAGATCCATTTGTATTCCACAATTTCCTATGGAATAAAATGAAGAAAATTGTTTTATTTATTTATTAGATTTTTTGTATACGAATAATATGTTAAAAGAAATCTGAAAATCAATGGAGAGTATTTCAATATCAGAGAGAAAGGAGGGGGAGAGTTAACTGTTTTGCTTCTGATCTCAAACACCATAGAGATCGGAGAGTATTCACATCGAAAGCATACAATTTCATAACAAGTACAACGTCACCTTTGATGCGCACAATGATATTAGGTTAACTTGGAATGACTGTGATGTATGTGTTAAACTGGTGAAATGTATTTAAGTGATATTCTAGTTTATTTTATAAAGTATTAAGTTAAGCATAAAAGTATTCATAAATCGTGAAGAATAGGCATTATTATTATAACCATATTTTCACAAAAACTTGTATATACTGAAACTAATCAAGCTCTTGAAGTAACCTATTTAGCACACAAAGTTCCTTAACCCGTAGTAAATTTGTCCATATTTTTCTAAACATTTTATTATCCCTGTATAAATGAGTGTGTATAATTGTTTGCATATGAAAGTCAACATATTTATTTCTCGTATCAGCTTAAATATTGACTGCTTAAAACGTTTCATAACTCATTCGCACACATATGTATATTTAGTGGTTAAGCAAGCTACATCCATAAATTTATCTCATTCATCGTGTTTGCGCTTTGTTTAAATTGAGCTGTTTTTGAAACAAGCTGTTTTGATTATTTCGTTTTGGCTGCTTGAAATTAAACACTACTGGACGTTATAATAAGACGAATATCCAACCGACTGACAATATGACATGTACGAATATTGAGAAAGATAACCGCCACAATATACATTTTATTTACAATGTTCATTATAAAAATCGTGTCATAAAGAAAAGGTCTTGCTTAGCATATTACATATGGTTTTCAATCTGAATCAATTTTGCAAGCCTCTATGACGAAATTGTCGCGTACTTTGATCATAATAAAATTGCTATTACAAGTACACACATTTTTATCGTGCTTTCTCATGGTTGATCTCACATTCACCGAACTTCTGTTTAAAAGTACATTTTCACCATCGACCTTAAAATTTAGTGAAAGCTACAGGAGACAGTTTATACTTTATCCTGTAAAATAAGTCCTACAATTTATTGAAATGATTATCAGTAGAAAAAGAGATAACATAATATAAAACGAGTTTTTTCTGACACATTATAACAAAACCGATTAGAATTTTTGATCACTTTGGATAGGGATAGGATGTGTATCCATGACATCGTAGAGTATCTGTTCCCTAATGTTCAATATGTGTGTAATACTTAGCATTTTTCCGTTCATTTAGGTGTAGTTACTGCGTGTAAAAGCATAATTTGCACTGAGAATTTCATTTGAACCCCCAAATTTTGCTTTAATCGTCTTTTCCAACCGGCAAGTTGGGATGCGTCGACGTAGTGTGTTCGTGTAAGACATATCTAGGTGATTAACATGAAGTTCACAGTGGAAACTACTCTCATATGAAGCACTAATACATTACATCACATGAAAAGGGCAAATGGTCGAAAACGCTAGATATCGCATTATAATTGAACAGTGAGAAAGAATGGTTGTCCTTATACCTTTGGATATCGTCGGTCCCTAGATGATTTCACCGTTCAATGGTGAAATTTTAACTTACAAATTGTTTTGGGGAAATCAAAACCTAGACATACCTATTATGACATAAAAGCAATGCTTATAATACTATATTACTTATGAGTAGTTATCACTCTTATTGCACTTTTCCATCTGATTATTAGTTAGATGCACGCAAATTACAATATCATACGTGCATAATCCAACCAGGCCAAAGTGACGTTTCTTCATTTCGATATTTAATGATGATTACCTATATGTTATCTTTGTGTAGCATCGTTTTACAGGCTAAATCCTATATGATTGAAGACAATTCAATATTTTCACCACTAAACACTGTGATGATGATCCATATAACGTATGTTAAGGATTGTACAATCACATTAGTAAAAATTAAATAGTTCGAATAATTTCTTTTCGTAACGCAGGTCCAGTACATTTAAAGCACTAGACCTAAAGTTTCGGAGGATATCTACCACTGTCCAATGTTGAGAACCTGGCATGGCAAAGTTTGAAACAGGATTAAGATAGAAACAACTTAAGTAACAAGTTAATTCGGCAAGATTATTCTTACCTGGATCCAGATTGTGATAACTGGCTCAGATACATCATCGGACAGCTTAAGTTAATAGGTGAATAATACATCAAATGTTCTAAAACCTCCAGGAAAGTCATTTTGTTTCCTAAAAGTTATAACTACAAAACTTTGTATGAATTCCATATTCTAGTATTTCTCTAACTGTAGCATCACCTACATACAAACACTTATACAAAGAGTATGAGTATTAAGGTGAAAGGAAAACTTTTTTACCTGTGTTTGGCTGCTGTTGAGTGGTCATGCGAAAGTTCCCACCCAAGTTACTACGGTGATCTGGTATGATTCGTTTGTCGGGATGGTTGGGGCTATTCAAGATGTAAATTGTGATAAGATCGCCCATTTTTCCTTCTGCAGATTAGCGATAACAGACCCAACTCTTTCAATTGGTCTTGCGCACACATCTATTATCGTTGCGTGTCTTTGTGGCTTGCACGAAAGGCTTGAGTGCCTTCCTTGGAGCGGGGTTGTGAAAAGTTGTCTGAGAAGGAAGTGAAGGGTTGAGTTGCTTTTAACTTTATCTCCTGTGTAATGGACTTCGGTACATAAATAGTAAACCCAGTTTACACTCTATAGATACATTTGAGAGCGGAACACTGAAAAGAATGTGGGTTACTAGTTATGTTGTTTGTTTACTGCCTGGCATATGAGCAGGTTAGATTTTAGTCACCTATATTTTGGTCATACCCTAGTGACGCAAGTCCCTCTGGAGCTCCCGTGCTTCCTTCTCACCTTTAGTAACTTTCAAAAGTTCATAAGTGTGTCAGTTATCAAGCTATAAAAATAAATGTTTACAGAACTAGTTTTACTAAATATCTAGATGAAATAGAACATTCTCACATTGATACATCAGTTGAGTGATTTAGAATTTTCTGCTGTTACAATAAGGATTTGTTAGCTTGAAATATTTTGTTTATAACAAGTTACTATGTTAACTACTTACTTTAAACTTTGGAGGAGCTGCTTACAAAACAAACATATCACGTCTCATAATCGAGTTGTTTGCAGCTATGAGTTCCTTAGGACCGAATACGGAGGAAATAATAATGCGTAACTCCAACAATGCTGAATATGTAATAAATACAATTCATAAATCAAATAAAAGCTCATTTTCTCCGTTTTACGATCATAATTGTCTAAAGGAGACGAGTTATAACACCAGGTTGAATAAACCAAAGTATGTAAAGAAGGTCTCGAACGTTTGACCATATGGCTGAAAGTTGAGAGCATTTACCACTCAGTCCGTTGGACGTAACGTAGGACCAAACACATATGTACATCAGTTTAAGTTGCTATACTTCATTGCCAAAGCGGGATGAAATTGTTAGTAGATGAAGTAACAGTTTTAGGTTTGATAGAAAGGATTAGGGACCAAAGACACCCATCAAAGAAATATAAATTGGTGAAATAAAAACTATAAAGAATATAGAAACTTAGGATCTAAGGAAAGACAAGGAGTGGATGTTCCTGCTCCAATGAAGACGATTTCGAGCCATGTCATCCTTAGTCTTCAACAATTAGTTATGATTATCACGCGGACCCTAACCAGCCAGTTCACACCTGTTAACATGGCTCAGTCCAGCAGTCAGTGACTTTATAGACTGATGTTAAGTCTTGGTCTGACCACCCTTAGCTTTCTCCTAACCTGCTACATTATATATCGTCCGTCAAGGTATGCGGTGATCGAGCGTACGTGACACATATTTCAACCACAACTGACGAAGATTCGCTACCCCATCAATCGATTTTCGATCTTCATCTAGTACCCTGTGGCTTATTTCGGCAGCGATGCTTTGAAGACACTTATGATCGAATACTAGTAAAATACAAATGTTCTTTTCTTAATGATCATGTGTTACATCCATAATGCAGGACATTGAACTGCTGCACAGTAGACTCATCCATCGGTTGGTAGACGAATTTCTCGTCTAAGCTACAAGGTACACAGGTTGATGAACACCGATCAAGGTTTTGAATCCGTGCCATGATTTTGTCAGATATCAGCCCATCAAGACTGATGAAAATTCTAAGTAAAACGCATTGTATGTCAACAAATGAATCTTCAGGTAGATAAACTCTTGAAAATTTAGATGGTGACGGCGTTATCTCTAAAAGGATGTCCATGACAAAGTGAAATAAACTGGGGAGAATGGATAACCTTGACAAACTCCACTTAAGGCTGTCAATTCTGATCACAGGCGTCGGGTGTGGGTGGGCAGAGAAAACCTGTATCTACGACCTTGCCTGGTAGCAAGCAAGTGCACACACAAGAGTTTATCTATCTTGATGAATCTGTATGGCTAATGCTTTATGGTGCAGTTCAATATTAGTACATTTATCTATGCTACTATAATAATAGACCTAGTTGCAAAATTGTAGATTTATCATAATGCGACTACTTAATCTATAAGATCTTACATGGACGTCATGTCATTGTTTATTCTGACTCGTCGTATCGTTACAATCAGCAATATGGTGTCTAGCACTTCTGAAGAACATATTTGAACTGGGAAGAGAGTAATATATTTGATACAATGGACGAGAGGTTGTGTGACCGCGCTTTCGTGACCGAGCCAAAACACTTAGATTTCTTGTTGCCGCGTTCACCATTGCTGACCTTCTGTCCATATTAAATGTTGAGTATGAATTTCATCAGTTATCTCATGCTCAGTTTAAAGGTCATGTGGTTAGAACCAATACCACTGCAGGTTCATTTCACAAACAAACGAATACTCAGCATACATCCAATTGAAAATAGGCATAACGAGCAATCATTCAACAAACGAAAAACAGAGAATTGGAAAATCATTGAACCTCAGCGCTTATAGTAGTATGCTTGAAACTATACCTGATATCGTCATCCTTAGAACTTGCAACAGTGCACTTAAAGATAAATTTAATTATCTAATATCTACTTCCTCAGTATTAAAAAGTTTTCCGATGTCTCCAACTCGGATTATTTTTCCTGTCATCAAGTCTTATCCATGCTTGCAAGGTGCCACTCTCTATGCAAAACCCAAAGTCCGATTATTTCTTTCGAAAAATGCGGTATATATCGCTGCCAAGTTACGTCTTATAACTCTATGTGTTCGAGTTAATTTGGATTTGATTTGCAACTAAGAGACATATTCTCTGGGCTACTGCTTCCTGGATACCCTTGGCAATTACTTCTCATCCATCTTTTAGAATTTGTTACTTGATAAAGTATCACTGAAACCTGTTACGTTCTCTCTCAAAAACAGCAGCGTCACTGGTTCAAAACACTTCAAGCCATCTGCAATAAGAACTAAAGGTCAGTCTTTAATAATACACCGAGCTTCTGATGTGAGACTTGTAAAACATACATATGTTAAGGGCTGTTTACGTACGAGGGACTTTAAACCTTGCGAACAGCGAATCATTAGCTTCCAAACTAACAGCCAGATGATTGAAACGCCAGTCTATTCTGTTCATGTGCAAGTCAGTATGAATATACTCTACAGTTCAATTCTCATGGTATTACTTCTATTTGCGTTTGGCTTTTACAAGATTTAATTTCCCTTGGAATATCGCTTCCACCGGCAAGCCTCACTAGCGTCATGATAAACGAGTCATCAGTAAAAATGTACACCACTTTCAGGTGCACATTTTTCACTCTTAAACAAGTAAATATACGACTATAGGGTTCCTCAAGCTGGGTAATCCTGCATCGCATTGCGAACATCAACACGTGGACGGAAAGTCACATACTTATAAAAACATTCCAGTAACTTATAAGTGAAGTTCTTCTATTATAATCTCTCCAGTGCTAGCCCGAAACATCCACAATACGTAGAGTTTAAACGAGTAGAATAAAAAGGAATTCACAAACACCAACAATAAATATAACAAACAAAATATGAGAATATATATATATATATATATATATATATATATATATATATACGAAATGAATTTTGTAATTTTTCAATTGTACTATTCAACAAGATATTTTATGTGAAATAAGACACCTGACAAGCTTTTATGTAAATTAGTTTATTCTAAAATGTTTAAGAATAAAGCACAATAGGATCATATATTTACGGTGTACATATAAACACAAATTTCTCAAATAAGTCTTTTGTAGATAAGCTTTTTATATTGTGAGAAGCCTGATTACATGTTTGGAAATTCAATCGATTCTTGTGAAACAAAAATGATAGTTGGCGTTTCGTCAAAAATGTATAGAATTAGATCATTGGTAACGGACGTTGTGTAGAGTCCATATGCTAGGGGCCTACTTGGACAGTTTTTCTGCAATTTAAATGTTACAAATAGTTTGGTCCAATTTGTTTCAACTAATTGGTGTTATCTGTTAACTAACTCAATTTATTGATCCAATTTCATGCATCGCTGTACTAAAGTTAGGCAGTTGAAAATGATGCATTACATTAGAGGTATGTATCTCTACTTGTCTGTCATTTTGTAGAACACTGAGCTCAAGTACATTAGAATTTAAACTGGTAAATGGAAATATAGATATACTAAAATATGCGTTGTGCATGCGAATAATTTCTATTTCAGACATATCTGAAAACAAAATTTTGGAAGTATTGGACAAAGCCAGCGTATAAAGCTTAACGATGGGGAACTTACCATGTGCATGAATCCACTGTCTTAGAAAAAGCGCAAACAGGACTGAGTTAAAGCAAATGAGTAAAAAATGCTAACAAAGTATCATATGTTTCGGTAATTCAGATAAAGATGAACCAATTACTCAAATCAAATACTGTTAGGTTTATTAGAAAATTGATATACCATTATTGAACTTTACCAACGAAATAAAAACAATTTACTTCATATTCAACAAATGTTATATGAAGTTATACTTAGTTAATGATGAATCGTTTGTTTTAAGTCTTAACACTCGAAGAAAAAGTGAATCTTATTATAGAATTTCAAGAAAACGATTAGTCATTGTGACAGACATCGGCATACTTAGCTGTATAGAACATTTTAAATACGAAGTATTGTTGATTCGGTTGAGCATATAAAACTAGCGAGGTTATACATTTCTTATTTATTTTACACTTGGAGTTTACTGCTGCGAGGACTTCCTAAATATTAAACACTTTCTAGGTCCCTAAAATTTCTATGTGCATCATCAACGTTGAGGATTATTGTTGAAGTGCTGTGTGTGAGCCATAGGGCCTGTCGAGTTTATGTAGGTTCAATTATGTGTTTGGCGAATATCCCAATCGTTCGTAACTATGAATTACCATCGGTAAAAGCAAAATGTAATATCTACAAACTATAACTGGACTACTTGACTTACTAAATATCCATCCACAAAAGTTAACGGTAAGAAGCTTAAATTTCGATTTTATTTAAATGAATCTAAAAATACCTATTTCGTGCACTGTTGAAAGAAAAACGCAATGAGTACTTGAACCGAATTTCTACCTTCTTTTACAAAAAAGTACCAGTCGAAATACGAAGAATTAGAAATGCATAAAGAAGGGAAAGCCATAAGAAAGCACAAAGAAAGTGAGAAAAAAGAGATATACAAACATTGCAAAATACAATATAGTGTCATAATGATAATTATTAAAAAAAAAAATCGCATTCACATGATAATAAATGTATGTAACAATAGTAATAATGATATTAATATGAATATATAATTGTATTGTAAAGAAATAAACATAAAAAACAATTCAGTGTGAAATAGAATTCTGAAGAACTTTTGCAACGAATCATTTTATTTCAAAGATGATAAATAGATCTAAACAAAGCATAAATGAACTGATTGCAGTGGACAAAAGAATACTATATATATCGGCTAATAAACTTGAAATAAGCCATAAGTTAGGTAAGAAAAGGTAATATTTACAATTTAATAAGAAATGTTTTACTACATTGACATATTGTACATTAAATATGTATCAGAATAATGTTTTTGGTTTCAGTAAGGTAAGTGACACTCTTTAATCTCAACTTAGATGTGATGAAATATTGGTCTACTTGTGTGATTGTAAGTAGTTAAACGAGTAAGCTGTAAAATCTATCCAAATCATCATACCCATAATTCAACACACAAAAATGATGAAACACAACTAATATGCACACAAATGAAACAAACAGGTAATCAACACTGAGATATAATCTTTCAAATCAACATTGCAGTTATAATAACGTAAAACGATAATAAAAAGAATCGTTAGTATAGTACATTTTTCAAACTCTATAATTTGAATAGTTACACATGGAATACACGTGTATATTGCTTGAAATTATAATAATAACAATAATGGTAATAACATTTGAATTACTTCCTTATTTTTATAAAAAAATTGTATTGTAATATATGAAATATCACTGTAATTTAATGAATTTAATAAACGTCTTGATAATAAGAGATTAACTGTACAATACAATTAAAGATTGGACGAAGATGAACTTTTTGTTCAGGTTAACCACTTGATATAAACATAAAGTAAAAAGTAAAGAATGAAGGCAAATTTAAATACTTATTTTTAAAATGAGAGTTGAAATGTTTGCATCTGTGTGTGTCGGCAAGTAAACCGACACATTACTATTGTTAATATTGGTCTGTACGTTTCAATGAACATCACATTCAGTTGTTTTTCGGAAAAAATTATTCAGAGTTTACATCCTTCTTGCCCAGTCACTTCATCTTAAAAGGTGAACTGTGATATCAATTCTGATATATAAGTGACACGCCCATTAGGCTCACTTCTCTCAAATAACAGGAAAAATCATCTCACTAAAATTTTTTCTTGTGATACATTAATGTATATGCATCATTTAAATGCACTTGCTTTCTGATGAATACCTCGATCAATAATCCGAGATACAGACAAAAAACGACGACAAGAAAAATGTTGTGGATATTGATGCTGATAGACTAGTCAGTAAGCAAATTATCAACATTTGTTAGAAAAAGGTGATTGTTATCTCGATCGGAGAAAATATTCTCAGAGAGAAGGAACAGAAAGATAAGTGATACGAAATGAAAGGAGATTAGTGGTGAATAGATATTCAATACAGAGAAAATACACAAACAAATCCAAACCATAAATTTTGTTCAACCTGACTGTAAATGAAACCAGGAGAAAGACTGAATGCGCATATATAGCAAGATATTATTAAGACCAATGATTGCATCATTTTATGGAGAAAAGGATAGATGAATACATATATATGCGTATACATGTGTAAAAATGCATAACGAATACGTATCAAAACAGAAAGGCGAATGGAACAATCAAATCACATTTCATATAGGTATGAAGCCATTGTCAGGACCAAGTCTAACACGTACTGGTGATGATAAATATACATAACCATTGGATGATAATGACACTTTGTCATGATTACATGATACAATATTATTATCATTATTATTATTAAATTGTATTGGTTTAACTCCAGTGTCAGTGTCATCAATATTTGTGTCTGAGACCGTTTTCTCCTTCAATTCACCGTCTTCTCCGTCTTCCCCACTTACATTACGAGCCTCTTCCTCTTCTTCTCTCAAATATTTTAGTTCAACTTCAATATCTAAATAAGTGATTAAGAGACGAATGAATAATGTTTGCGGTTTAACATTCTGTAGTAATTCACGGGGATCTTTACTAGTTGATGAACGCATTACATTCGGTGCAATCACAGTAGATAAATTACGCGCATCCATTAATGATTGATTTGAGTGAACTGGTTTCGATAGATGCTGTATATTGCCAACAAGTAGGTGGAAGATAGACAACAACGAAAGATTATGGGAGAAACAAAATGATGAAAATATAAATGCTTTTAGAGAATAGGAACAAAATATTGGCAATAAAACAAATAAATCAATACTTAACTGACTAACTTGCAGATTTGCACACTCAATCTTCACCTACACCAGGAATGGTAGATAAACTCATAATTTCAGCCCAAAATTGATAGTTGCAAATGAGCTATGTGACTTAGTTATATGCATAACGAAAGATGCATTAGCAGTCTGGAAGAAAATTGGATGGAAGTATATTTTATTGTTGAAATAATTAGATTTTGGATAATGCCATTTGGATTTTGTGAACTTCCTTTTATTAGGCTGATATATGTGGTTATGCTTTGGTTAGGATAAATATTTGTACGTAGTTGTCCATTTTACCGTCATACCGGTCAAGATTGTTTCAGAGTGATTTACCCAATAGTTTAACAGAACTGAATCTAAAACTAATCTTTATAATTGAGACCATGAACCGATTGATGTTAGACCACCGTTGAAAACCTGGAAGCACTGGGCGGCCGTCTCGTCCTATTGTGGGACTCCTCAGCAGTGTGCATCTACGATCCCGCTCGCAGGACTCGGACCCAGGCCTTTCAGTCTCGCGCGCGAACGCTTAACCTACTGGACCACTGAGCCGGCATCTAATGGTGTTAATGTCTAACCTCAACCAATCCACGAAGTTGCGCGACCATCTTCCATTGTACTGAGGTAGATACCTGTCTCTACCCGACACGAATTAGCTACACTGGTCACGGCTTCTCACTAGAACTCTTTATAAGCACCATAGATTCGAGTTCTGTTGATAATCTGAACCATTTAATCCACAATTCAATCAATACATCGCGGTCGGAATAATATGAATTCATTTTATTTCGTTAGGTTCTCATCAGCTGCTTAAAACCTAAAATATTTGAAAATCAACGTTATTACAGATATTGACATACTTATACATAATAGGGGGATCAAAGATGAATATATGTATCATGACGTAGTGAAGATTCCGATAGAGTTAATGAGGTCATAAAAATTTCTTTCGAATAAATAAAGTTTGGGAGGAAATGCTACAGAACATTGAAATAGTGATTAGAACTCATGGAATTAACAAACATTAGGTGACTGTGTAATTAATCTATTTTCAGATTCTTAATTACACAGTCACCTAATGTTTGTTAATTCCATGAGTTCTAATCACTATTTCAATGTTCTGTAGCATTTCCTCCCAAACTTTATTTATTCGAAAGAAATTTTTATGACCTCATTAACTCTATCGGAATCTTCACTACGTCATGATACATATATTCATCTTTGATCCCCCTATTATGTATAAGTATGTCAATATCTGTAATAACGTTGATTTTCAAATATTTTAGGTTTTAAGCAGCTGATGAGAACCTAACGAAATAAAATGAATTCATATTATTCTGCACCAATCTTCGTTCTTGCTCTGTTTAAGATATTAAAGGGAACTATTTGTATGAAACATTTTGGTCGACTCATCCTGTTCAATGATGAATGCATAACGATCAAGAATATTTATGATAACATATGAGTACACAATAGTGAGTGGAATTTTAGGATTTTAACATCGGATGTGACAAAAAACAGATAAAAAACCCGTATAAATCATTCAATATACCCCACTGATTAAATTATAATCAGCAACATTGTTGTGAATACCAAAAAAACAATTTATTACCGAAATGTAAATAAAACAAGGTGGTCAAAATAACAGCAGAAAAAATTTTTATTCACAGCATGTGAATTATTAGGTCATTCAACAATATGAAATACAGGCTAGTAAAGATCAATACTTCCATGTATGTTAACTGAATTTGAAAAAAAAGAGATATTGTGAATTGCTAAAATGAAAAATTAACATGAACAGTTCATTGTTCAAGTGATAATACACAACACAGCAGGGATGATAAATTAGTTTTCTACAACTGTCTATATCCTATAAGAATATCACAGTGAAGAAAAAGGCAGATGAATTAATGTTTGGATAGAATAATGAAGCTTCATTTATATGAAATTGATTAACACTTGTTTGAACGAATAACTAAACACTATATATATCTATTATTGCATCAAACACCATTAAATAACATTGATTAGTAGTGACTAGTGCCATATATTTTATCTAGTCCTTAGTGTTGATCGAGTTTTATCAGTCGAATTACCATGTGGCTACTGCTCTAAGTGACTCAAAATCGCATGCACTGTGTTGAAATGTTAGGTAGGTTTAAGTGGTCAATAGGACACCTAGCGTTTAGCTTTCATTGTACAAGGTACTCCATAAGGGTCTTTCAAAAACTGCTAAACTTTATTAGGTTTCATCACATATGTTTTGAAATACTTTTATCCATACAGACTCTTTGCCAACTGGCTTCAAAATAACGAAGTCATTTTAAGAATCACCCAAGCTCATCCCTATCCTATACTTTTATCGAGCATTTTTTTCAGCCTAATTCAATATTTCTTACTGAGAAATCAAACAATTTTAATTTACATTTAACTTCTGGTTTAATATTTCATCTTAATACGGTCGTTGATGTCAGTTGTTATTTTCCTATCGGAAAGGTAAATTCTAGCCAATATAAAGGATATTATGTGAATGGTTCTATCAATTCATGCAATGAATATTAGATAAATTCATTTCACTATTAATTAGGAATTCATTATAAATATTTGACTTGGAGTAGTAGTATTTTGTTCATCTCTAAATAACTGATCAACCAGCTAACTAGCGTAGATAGAATTATAAAACAGTGAAGGCAGAAAAAAAGAAGTAAAAATTGGTATTAGAAAAACAAATGAAAATGATAAAACTGAATAAACATTGGCATATTGTTTTTCGTGAATAATTTATGTGGAGAAGTGAGTCATAATCCTTTTCACTATTTTATATGAAAAGAAAACTAAGGTTAACACCGAGTGAAAAAAAACGAACAAATATTATCAAATCAAACTTCACATATTGAATAGAACAAATTTACAGCTTATTATGAGATAAGAATAAATTAGGATAGAAAATTTAGTGTTTAGTAAAATACAAACAAATGTCAGCCAACACCAAAGTCAGAATGCAAACGTCAAGACAGTCCTACTGTATAGAGCTGAAATCTTGAAAACTATTACAACCATCACCAAAAGGGTATAAGTATTTATAATTAGCTATCACATAACAAAGAAAACCCTAACTTGTAATTCTCAAGGCGAGAGGAAACGAGGCAGACGAAAGAACACATTGCTCCGGGAATTGGAGGCAGACATGAGAAACACTTAGGAAAAACTGGGAAAGGAGAGCCTAGGACAGACAGGTAACAGGCGTAAGTAAAATACGAATAATATAGAATGAAGCTTTACACCTTACTCTACAATTTTATATGCAAAATCTTATATTCCGGAAGTTTTCAAAACTACATGGTTTATTAATGATAACAAGTTATCAACTGGTAAAATCTTGACACAGATGCACAGAAGCACATATATCCAAATATTTACTAAGCTCACATGATTCGTATATCGTGCTAATGGTGCCTCTGCTATATTAGTCAATTTACTGGGTGCTAAACAATTTTCAGTCATTGGCATTGATCCATTATCATTGAGTAACAGTTTATTATGATTAAAAGCTCAATAATGTAAAACTGTAACTTTACTGATTGTTCTACATTCATTGGCTGAAACTCAACTTTTTTCAATCTCAATGGGTATATTCCGTTTACTGAAATTTAATGTGTAATTTAAATAGGAAAAATATTTTGCAGTAACTAGTGGTCATAGCACCAAATAATCATTAATATTCGGATACTGACGTTGGAGTAAAACCTCAAGAACGGCATCAGAATTCTTCCCACTTTAGGGCGTAATAGTTGAGGGATTTAAATAGCTCCTTTAAATGGATGCGTAAAATCTGATTGTATATGATGATTATATACCTGTAAAGACAGGAACCTTTTTGGAATATTACGTTTCTATTGTTAAAATTCCAAATCTTAAACTACAATTTCAAAACAACTCGAAACTCTTGGTATATTAGTACAAAAACGCAAAACACTTACTTGTAGAAGTAGGATTAAATATAATAGTGATCTTCTTGGTAATGGATTTAAGCATCTAACTAATCGACAACATTTCTGAATGGGATTTAAATCCGACGACAAATAATTGCCAGTAATTGAATCTTTATCTTGTAATTCATAAACTTCCGCTTCACAAGCAGCTTTCAAACATATCGGTTGTAGTTCAACTGGAATAAGAGGTTGACTTAATTCACGCAACCATAATTTCAATAGTCCTGCAGCTAAATGAGATTCCAGGTTAGCAGAATTACTATTGTTACTAGTTGTTGTCGATGTTAACGATGTTGATGACGACAGTGAATACGAACGTTTGATGATACTGGATAAAGTCCTAGGCCAATAAGCAGTAGGTGTAAGTAGAACATATTCGGCTGGTGGTAAACTTAATGGTTCTGGTAAAATTGGCCAACTAAATTCCCCAGTTAAACAATTCCAATCTAACGTAGATGACAACAGTAAAGAATTGTGCTTACATTTTGTTGAATCAGTAGCACTAACGGAATTCGGGTTATTTTCTGCTTCAATCACTCGTGCAGAAGTGGACCATCCAGATGGAGGTGGACGATGAACTAAGAAGCGACTAGATAAATCAGAATCATTTGCATAATTGTTGTCATTTTGTTGTTGTTCCGAATCACATAGCTGAACAACTCGAAATATTTCAAATAATTTCTCTAGTTGGCAACGTACTTCAATGAGTAAATCCATATCTGGTGATAATCTGGAATAAAGGAGAAAAAACCAATAGAATAAATCACTGAATGCATACTACAAAAGTGCACGTAAAGTATGAAAACAATAACACTGATCGTATGATCATATAAGCAGATGTTTGCACTGATTGTGTAAAATATTTGATGTGATACAATTTCTACGTCAACGCGTCAACTTGTGACAGAGTTCAAAGCGGTTTCTTTGTGTTAATACATTAAATTACGAATAATGAAAGATAATAAAAAGACTTCGAATAAGTGATAAAGCTTAACGTCACCTTATTTCATCCAGTTTATTCAAGGTGTGGTTACAAACAGATTGAAAATTTTACTGGTAATGTGTTTATTAGACTGTCCTAGAAATGCAAATACATTATAAAGTACCCTAATAAAATTTGTGTCCATTTACAGGCTGAATAGAATAGTCTAGGAGAAAGCTGTAAATGAAGGAAAAACTAAACAGCTGTCTTTAGGCTTTGTTGTTGTTTATGAACAATATTTATTACGTGATGTGAACAGAAGCTGCAACTAGTAAGTTGACACTCCAAACATTGATCTGATTAATCAATACTTAGAGTACTAAATCATCCCTAAAACAAAACATGCGTAGTTCTCTTAAAATGAGCAGCGAAGAGTAGATAATAACTTACATAATGAAAAGCAATCAACTGTAAATATATAGATAATGAAATATAATTCCAATATGAAGATTCATTTTATATACAAAATCCAGAAGTATTTCGGCTGCCATAAACACAACATTAGCAAAACATAGACGATCTTTACTTTTACAAATACACGAACACAAACTAACAGTGAAAAGAAATAGTATTAATTATCGATGATATCTATGTATGTGATCAACTTTAGACACAAATTAGAGTGGAAAAATGTTGGAATTCTGGATCGAGGATACTCTAAGAACATCAGAAAATTTCTGAAAACATGGAATACATGTCAATTACCACCAATCAATAGGCACATCGAATGGAACTCGATCTGTCTGCTCATTTGAAAAAGGCTATTGAACATGGTCAAAGGTCAACGGAATAAAACAATCAATAAGGAAAATGAAACATACGATGACAACCAATCACAAATAAGACTACCAGAATAAACTGATTTAGGAATATTTTAAAAGTTCATCTCTATATGCAATTAGGGCTGATGGTACTGTCTAGAACGGTAACAAAAGTTACTGAGTTGAACTATCTGGGTCAGAGAATTTCAAAGCCATCCACCTGAATTAAAATTCTTCTCCATCACATACAAATCTGCAGCTAATTAAAATTAATGTACTTCATATGAAAATTTCAGATTCTGAATAGAAATTTGAGCTGGGATGTAGAGCACATTGATTAATATTAGTTCTTCATGATATATAATGATGAGTCACTGAAAGAAAGATTGATCAAAATAAATACAAAATTCTAATAGCTGTTGGAAATCAGCAGTTACTGAGTTTCTAAAGTAGTAATCAACGGAACTTTGCATATGCCAAATATAAAAACAGCGTTAGCATCACTATATATATATATATATATATATATATATATATATATATATATATATATATATATATATATATATATATATATATATATATATATATATGAAAATTTACATTTATACACGAAAACAAAACAGGATATATGTAAAAAAGAAACTTCATAAAAACGAAACGTTCGTTTTGAATAAAATATTAATAAATCCATGCCAAATTTATCAATTTCAGTAATGAAGCAATAGAATTGTTGCATTATTGTTGTCTCTATGGATGATAATGTTGACGGGGTTTTATGCGAATGTTGAAATAACTATATAACACACCCAGAATGTTATAATCATCGTCGTTATCAATATTATTGCCAATAGACGACCAAAACAAAAAAAAGGCAAAAATGCGCAACAATAATACAAGACTTTAGCAATGATTCATCATTTTCACATAATGTTCCCACATATGTGGTGTAACTGAAGTGAGATCATCAAAATGGGAGTCAAACCAGTTGAATCAAAATAAATTGTGTATGTGTTCAAGTGAAAACAAGAAAGTTTTTCATTGTCTAAATGAATACTATTAAATAAAATTACATTTTGGATGTGTTTGTTGTATGTATGCTAATAATGATATAAATATACGTCTATCTGTAAGAGAGACGGGAGAGATAGGTGATATGATTGTTGCACATATATAAACATATGTGAAAATAACATCGATCCACGTGTGTTGTTCGTTATGGTAAAGAATTTGAGGAATCATTTTTCATTACGACTAAATAAATAGGTAGGCTCAATGTAGTTATTGATCTAACTAGATAAAAATTATTAACTAGTGTAATGCAGTTTTCATATTCAAATATAAATAATGGTATTAAATGCTAACTGACAAAAAAGGTTTTTCTCTACTCAGGTATGAGTCAAACACTTTTTCTAAGAGATAATGATCATCACTGGGGTTATTTCAAGTTAAATTAAAGTAAATTTTGTATTTATGTGTCAAAATGGCTGAATGTTAAATACATAAATCAATCGATTACAGTCTTATTCACTGAACGACGACGTATAAGACAACATGATTTATACACAAGTAATTTACAAATAAAAATTCAATGAGATATTTGTTTTTACAGCACAAAGACAGATAATTACTTAATAGGTATTACAAATCATAGATTATAACAATTAAAAATACCAAACAATATAAAATAAACCGAAAAAAGCAGGTTATAGTACAAATTCATTTCATGTTTCCGTGTTTGTATGTGACAGAGACAGTTTGTTTTTATTCAAGTGTTATTGTGTTGATGACAGCTATGCTAGAAGTGAGCAGACAAGTGGATACAGATTGATAGATGAGAAGGATAATAATAAATGTGTCTAGACAAAAGGAATCTTTTGACTTTGTTACAAGCTACTTTTATTCTTTACTCTATGGATTTAATTGGACAAAATTCAGTAAATTACAAAAATATTCTTGTTTAATGAAGGAAAAGACGTGGATCATTTTATATTCTATGAAAGAATGGTGAAATATATGGGATGGAGTGATTATGCTGTTAAAAGTACACATAAAATAAAATAATTGCTGACTAAATATTTCGATCAATATCCGACACTACAACATGGGGAATTAATAATTAAAGAAAACTGGTATTAATATTTCTAAAAAAAAAACTGGAAATAATAAAAATCATAAATGAAGGAACACTGTAATAAAAGGAATGGAATAGTTTAAATTTATGGGTTAACCATAGCACGATTAGAAAGGTGGTAAAGTGTAAATAATAATTTAGATATAAAACAAACTTAAAACTTTCTGGTATAATTATGGGCTTAAATTGCAGAAAACTTCAAGATTATAAGTAAGTCGTAATTGAAAAACGTTTAACAGTGTAGCAAATGTATAACTGCTGCATTTATTACTATTAGTGTTGTGGTTGAGTTTGTGTTTTGACTTTTGAACATCCTATTACCTTAATCATTCAATCTCTTTATTTTATTGATTTTTCGTCGGTTTTTGTATTTTTATTGTTGTGAAGACTTGGATTAAAGAGATACAGAGGTGAATTCACGAATCGGTTTGAGATAGACGAACATTGAAAACCTGGAGTCACTGGATGGTCATTTAGTTTTTAAAGGTGGTCTAGCTTAGATCGTCTCAGGAATTCAACTGTTAAAATTACTGCAATCTCCACAAATCCCCATTTAGATACAGGTGTCAAATTCTATATTACATGAGTCCCAGTTATAGTTCCAATTATTCAGATAATTGACACATTTCAAGTTAGAACCTTTTTATGCTAAGGTAACTGAAACAGCGAAAAGTTTCTTGGATTCTGGTAAACCAAGGACATTTTATCTAAGTAAAGTTTAATAATTAGTACAAACTTATAAAAAGATTTACTGTTAGATTTATGAGAACGATTGACATTCTCAGGTTTGAAGGATACTTTATGAGGTTCCTGTAAAAGAAACTAGGTTATGAGTAATCCTGATGAGCTGGGAGCTTGACTGAAGTAACGAAGGGACGACCGCTTGAGGTCGGACACACATGACTTTATTCCGAGTAGTTTTAGGTGAGTTAGCTCTGTACTTTCAAAGCCTAATTATTGATGACGGAAATCCACGAGATGATGTACGCTGCCTTTAGGGTGGACGTTTTCTAACCCACTCCTTGCGTTTTCAGAAGGCAGCATTACTGCATATACTGGTTATTTGAAACGCCCTAATGCTGTCACAGACCTATGCAGTCAGCAGTATGACTTCGGACTCAGACTATGAGTGTACAGCTTTTAGTTTTTTTACTCTCTATTTGGCTGATATGGTAGAACATGAAGTATTGAATTTTCGAGTCGGATTAACTCGTTTGGCTAAAATTAATTCATACGAAACGGACCATCACATCAAGGTAGCAGTAGAATGATTCAACTACAATCTTTCAAATAATCTGAAATAATACTATTAAATAATAGAGGCTTAAGACTACTCATAGTTTCACCATTCCATTTTACTAGTTACAAAATTCGTTTCCTAACAAAAGTGTCCACATGTATCAATTCAAGAAGCGAGATACAAAAACAATTGTAAAAATTGGTCTTTTATGTAAAATTAAAGTATAAAATACTTAGAAATCACAGTGGATGTATTTGAAGATCGCTTTCACTATAAACTGATAGTATGTGAAAGAATGAAAACCACGAAAGATCCGATGTGTGTTTCGTTTCAGTTTAGCACTTCTCAATAGTGCGCACCCACGAATTCAGAGCCCTTATGGCTCTAATCGATTAAATCATTGCAAACTGGCACTATTCAGACAAATGGTTCAGATATTTAATTTACAGAAAAGTAAAGTTAGTAGGCTGTGAACTTTATTCTACTTGTACAATAAAATAAGGAAGTACAAAGAGATTTACATGAAATCACATAACTAAATCTGTTATCAATCTGAGATAGGGTCATACCATCCATTAGTTCCGAAAATAATAAAGTGTTTCTTTCTCTTAATTCCAATATGCATTTAATACAAGGGTAAATAAAAATGAGCCAAAAAGAGTTCAAATAGTCTGCCATTTTTACACTACATAATTAAAACGATTGAAAAGCTTAGGAAAGATTATACTGGATGAGTTATTCGAACTATTTAAGAAAAAAACGATAAAATATTTCTGGTAAACGACCATTGATCTGCTCATTAATAACGGTGCTTATAGTACAGAAACAGTCTATGTGAATAGCAACTATTGTTCAGAAAGAAAATTAGGAAGTAAAATTCATGTTCATTAAAACAAACTATAATGATATATTTTAATTATATAGTAGGTCGAATCAAGATAATTTTAATTAAATTGAATGAAAGCTGCTGATATTGTTACAATGACAACCATATAATAAAATTTCTCTTACTCGGTTACTGCACAAAAATGTCCATGTGGTAATTTTTGGGAAAAAAATCAGCAAACCTTTCTAGTATTAACATACCAACATGGGAAATAAACAAATATGAATTCATTGATTAACCATAAAGCATATCAGTCATTTATTTTATTATTTATTTTATAGTTAAATTCACGAGTCAATTGAAGCTAGACCACTATGGAAAACCTGGAAGCATAAACATTTGTACAAGGGAGCACCAAAATATTTATACGACACACAATAACAATGAGGTTGTGAAAATATAGAGAAAGGAAAGTGAGTATAATAAAAAGGGCGAAAAAGAGTGGAAATTAGTGTATGAGAATGATATGATAATAATAACAATAATAATGGGAGAAGCAGACTATTTAGAAAAATACAATCGGAAAGAATTTTTTTCAAATGAAAAGAGCTCGTTTGTGTTGAAAGAGTCATTTTCCTAAAAAGCACTTCACACTGTCTACCAGATAATGCTCATATATTATAAGTAGGTTAACACGTGAAGTGGGTTGTACATTGTTTCAAAGGATAAAAAAGCAATCAATTCTCTAAAATATATCAGTGTTAGGTTAGTATATGTTTTTGCATTTTAGCTAATGAAATGGTAGGAGTATAACTGATGTTGTAACTTGTTGATTTGACATAATACCAAACATGGTGAAAGCAATTCTGTGAGATTATGTGGTGATTACTTAGTTATGATATTTTTTGAATGCTTGTTATGTTTTGTAAATTTTGTAAAGCACGTTTTGGAGTGCCCATTTTTTCTATATGAAGATGATTTTCCATTTTATTAAAATAAAAAAAACAAACAGGGAATAACACTCACCGGAAAATTCCTTCCGTTTGTGCCCCATTTAACCGTAGAATTTCTTCAGTAAGAAATATCTGTATCCATGGTAAACGTAAATGAGGAAATCTATATGCTTGTATTTGCATCATTTCATCCAAGGAACTACCAAATATACATGGTTTTAACAAAAAATCCTTTGAGATGATAACCAAAAACAAAAAAATAATTGAAGAACCAATGATAAAGAAGTGTACGTAAAAGTGTACATACAACTGACTGATCACTGAGTAGTGACCAGTATATATTATATTGATCACGATGTAATTTGTCAACTAGTCTAATTAACTCTATATCGTATGCATAATGTTGAGATGTAAGGTGGTTTTAAGTGATCGACAAAAAACTCCGAACGGAACGGTTATGAAAATTTCAATCATACGAGAGGTCAGTCGTGGCCCACATAGCTTATTGGTAACATTTCAGATTGTAAGGCTGAGTGAAATGGGTCCGAATCGCACAAAGGAAATCATTTTTACCAATATTTCAGATACATCACACTGACGAGCACCAAATAGGGTGAAACTTCATTCCAGGGTATCTTGTCGACTACCTTCCACCATCTAACAAACACGTACATTTACTCCATATAAAATTTTCTAGATGAAATAGGGAAAAAGAAAAGTTACGAAATAACTTTGAAATTGTTTTAACTAAGAAAATAGACCTTAGGTTTTAGTGTCGGTTACTATGTTAAGCCCGCAAAACTTATTCTGGACAGGCCAATCTATCCATTCCTCTTGAGTTATATTTTGACCTTGTTAATTATTCACTTATCAACCTTGACTGTTCTTATATGAGCGTATGTGTGTGTCCTTCTTATCCCATTCATTGCATGTCTGTAACTTGTTTGTGTATGACTATAAATAATGATTAACACTTGATTAAATTGAGTGGGCTCACACGCCATCTCCACTGCACATCATTTTGCTTCGCTCGCTTTTCTTTTCTTCCTTCCTCTAATTGTATATTCAAATCAATGAGTGTACAAAATGTATGCATTCAAAAATCCATTTTCGTATTTGACTTATTTAAATTCCGTTATTCATTAACGCAATTTAAGTCGATAATAATATACGAGAATAGTTAGGATGTATATTCCGACAGCAATCATTCATACAATCTAATTCGAGTCAGATATAGGGCCACTAAAGGGTGAATCCACCAATATGATCAACACTTATATATAATGTACCCTAGCGGGCCAGGGTAACTTTACATTGGTTTTCAGGAGAACCAGACACCGTCCAGACTTTCACGTGACAACCCAAACAGTACAGCTCAAGCCCGTTTAACAGGAGAGCCAGACACCGTATAGGCTTTAACGCTACAATCTGAATAGTACAGCTCAATCCTGTGGCGCAACCACACAGGTACCAAGCACCCTGGTGGACCATTCGCACCATTCATATACACATTCACATCACATGTATAGTTATTCCGATCAATGATCGCGACAAATGTCTGTTGTTTTCAACTATTGTACTAATTCATGTGGCAGGCTAGTGTATCTTGCAAATCGACGCACATATTAATAATGAAAATAAGGCGAACTCGACAGGAAAGTAATTAATCATTTCATTTTTGTTTACCACTACTTCAACTGTTAACATTTGATCTTCATATCACAAAATGTGTATCAACAAAACGTTTTTTTTTGTCTGCGCTGATTTCTAAATGATCAAAACACCAAATCCATACAGACACTATGGAAGGGGGCTGACAATCAAACCTCTTTATTATTATCATTTTTAAATCGATCACAAACAAGTGAAACAGATTCTAGGTAGACGATGTTTAACTACGGGCATTTTCATGATACAAATAAATGAAAAAACATAATTGTAAAATAAGGGTTAACAATAAACACTGTAATAAACACGATGATTTGTATCATATGTTGATATTTTTTAAATAGATAGTCAGTACACTGCATTATGTGGTTTACTAAAAATAAACGGAAAATAAGAACGTGGAATGAAAAAATTTCGCGAAAGTGAAGCCACAATTAACTTGGATATGGTGACGGTGACTAACACAACATCAGTTAGTTTTAACTAAACTAAATAGACTCATTTACTCGGTACTTGAGCATAGAACCACACTGTAAGCGTAAAGGCTAGGGATATTACCGGAGTTGATCAAAATCAAAGTAGAGTAAATGATCTAATTTTAATAATTGATATTTCATTTATGATCAAATTGTGATACAGAGCCGCTAGTTTTGAGGTAGTATATATTATGCATGATTGTCATACATGAATTAATTGACGGCCTATAAATAAACTATGGGTATATCAGAATAGTTTTTCTAAACTTAATTTTTTTGTAGGACTAAATTACAAATGTAGTAGTAGTAAAACCAATCGGAATAATTGCCCACATAGAAAAGCTACTTATTAAGACTGAGTAATATACTACTACTACTAATAAACACAAATTTATCGTTTTCATTCTGTACTAAGTTCCGGGATATTCATACAGTAAGAGACGGTTAACGTTTCACACATGATGATGTTGCTTACATAACTGTAACAGAACATATATTGCAAATAGAACTAATTAAAATTAACCTTTGAAGAATAATAATTTTTTGAAATAAATTTGTACCGAAAATTTACAGAATCGTGCATGATGGTAACACTAGTGAAAAAGTACCTTTTATAGTAGAAAAACATTTCAAATGCAGAATAAAAAAGCATTGTAGAAAAATAACTCGTACCAAATGTTTGAAAAAGTTAATCATATACCTTAACATGGCATATTTCTTCAATCGACGGACTAACCGATGTTTTACGTACACCAACATTTAATGAACGAACAAACCATCTAGGTGCAACACGTGCAAAATGAGCTGCAGTTGGACGGTCCCATGGACCTAATGCAATTCCCATTGTATAATTATGATTAGAATGTGAAGTGAAGTGTTTTGAATTAGTTAACAAATCATTTGACTGTTGGTATTTATCCATAAGATTATTATTACTGCTATTAGCACTGAATGGATTCAAACCAGAAGCGATTGCTGTGGCTGTTTTAAGACTGGATTCAGTTGATACAGTATGGTTATTGAATCCAACAATATCATTTTGATTAAAATTAGTCGGTGTTGTAGTAAGGGCAGTTGTGCTGATTGTATTACTGTTCAAAATGACCGATGCATCCGCTCGACTTTGAAGATAAGCATATAAATGATCACGAAATTTACTATTTGGTGGGAAGTAATAAAGACAGACACATAAAAGAGCCCAGCCGTTTGTAAGACTTTTCCTAAAGAAAATATAATACAACGAATATGTAGAATTAAAATGTAAACAATGTTGATAGATATTTTTTTGAAAAACAAAACAATGGGCAAAATAACAGACTGACCTTAATGAAAACAAAGAATTATTGTCGATAGTTTACAAAAAAACATTTATCATTGCAAATTACTGTGCAATTCGTAACTAGTCAAAACAAAAAATGTAGGCAAAAGGGTGTTCACCTAAAATGAGTAAAGTGTCTAAAGTATACACTATATAGCTCTTACAACACAGTGGTAGACAGGATGAGATATAGGCGTGGAATAGGGTGAGAAGGGTATGCAACGATAAAAAGAAATAAATTAAAAGACAAATTATATTGGCAGCTGTTTTGATGTTAGAAATTAAAGTTGAATAAAAACATTTATAGAATTGATTTCTTTGAAACAATTTGTAACTAATTACTGGTTAATATAGGATTTTATTTGTTATCGGAAAGCGATTAGGTTGTTGAAGAGTTGGATTTACGAAAAACTCTATTTGATGCTATCGTAGGCAATTTATTAACTGAAACTGATAGCGTGAAACGGGCGCTTTATTGAAAAAAAACAGTGAGAACATACGGAATATGTGGTGACTACAATTCTCTTGTCAGTCGGTCATAATCAATGTAGCGCATCAGGCACAAATATGTATTGCTATACCAAATAACTATGAAGAGATAAAATTAACAAAATGAATAGCGAAGGGATCGGATTTAGGTAGCATTAATTATGTGAAAAACTAAAAGTTGAGAATATGGTTAGAAAGACAGAAGAAAGCTGTGTATGAAAAAACTTGTGAAACTCGAGCAACATTCAAAGGATGAACTTATACTATTGTTAGTGATCTTGAGACATGTCACACAATATCAGTAAAACCGATCCAGAACTAATGTATTTACAATAAATCCAAAATATATGCCCTTCTGACAAAGCCTAAAAAATCCATACTGACGATTAAATGACAGTCCGTTAGTGAAATTATCAGGATATTAAATTTGTAACCGCTGTTATAATTAAGTCTACTGATAAAGCTTCCTAGTATATTGTTATTTTATGTTCTTACTTTAATACAGACATATGTTAAAATTCTTTTCGTTATATATAGTTAATTATACTATTTACCCAAATTGTATAATTGGTTTCAATATATATATATATATATATATATATATATATATATATATATATATAATGTACTTAAAGAATCACATGTTTCGTAAACATTGAATTTTGTTACGTACTCTATCGACATTTATCAAACAGACAAAATCAAATATAAACATCATTTGAATATACAAAGCTTAATGCAAAAAACTACATGAATCCTATTACATAAGAGACTATTTTTTATGAGAAAAGTATAAACAACTGTTCTATACAGATGTCATTATCGTTTGCCGTAAATCAAGAGAGCATATACTTATAGTGCACAACAATAATAGGTAAACAAAGATAATGATAATAAAAATATATATAATTCTTGTGCAAAATTATATAAACAAGCTTATCCATTCCAAAATTATTTTAGTGAATAGTCAAGTGGATTAGATGATCAAATATGCGAATTATTACTACTATAACTGATTAAAATCTATAATACTTGTTTAATACATTCGATATATTTTAGTTTATCGTTATTTGAAGCTAATGTGAAACTACGGTTTATGTTTCAATTAAAATAACCTTATTACATGTAAAGAAATGAGATATTCGTTGAAATAAACAAAATTATTTTATAATGCATGAATGTATAAATTGTTTGATAGCGAACTATTAAGAAAATATAACGATGATAATCGAAATTAATTGAATTAAGAAGTTCTTCGTGTGGAAGGTTAATGAACTAACACCGGACCCTAACCAAATTGTCTGTAAAACTAAACGCATCCCTACCTTATGAGATTGGTCATTAGACATTTGATGGTTGTTAACTAATCGTCAAGGCCAAGGGTGAATAACGCAGACTAATAATTCAACAACAACGGTGTGTTTCGTATGTAGGATTACGTAAGTTAGGATTAATGCTATCAACTGAATAATGTGAATGAGATTTGTAATATAGAATTCTGAAAATTTCGTTTGATGTTACACTTTAATATCTTTATATTCTTCAATGGAAGTAATGTAATAAATCATGGAGAAGATTCACTGAAATATCACAATAACAGTAGGTGATAATTTAAAAGCGAAATTATACTTTTCTTAAAAGAAGACATTTATACTAAGTAGTTCAGTGTTTTTGTGTCTGTAATAGTCGACCTAGAAGCCCCCAAATACGCTGGTATGGCCGAGAGTGTGGTGAGCTCGCCCTCCTCTCGAAATGCTCTCGCATGGCCACGCATATACAGCCTCTGCCAAGGAAGTCCTACTCACTGCCTTCTCGTGGCGGGGGTGTTGTTTACGAAAATGAAAGGACGAAAAGCGAATGTCCGGCGCTTTAACCGGATCCAAAGCCAATGGTGCACATGGGCTCCAGGATCCTGAGGGAACAAATGGCGTATGAACTAATTTTTGGTCACCAGCTACCACGATGCTCCACTGCCTTGTGGGTCAGACCTTTAGGTCAAAGGCTCGGGGTGTGGACCCCTAAGAAAACCACCTGCTTCGGTCTGGGCACCCGGGAGGTATCACAGCCCACACACAAACATGATGAAATGTTGACATTTATGGAAGATACTTTCTTACTCCAACTAACAACTCACAATATCAGTACTATTATTATTAATATCGTTATTATTATTATTATTATTATTATTATTATTATTATTATTATTAGTAGTAGTAGTAGTAGTAGTAGTAGTAGTAGTAGTAGTAGTAGTATTTACCACGTCATTTATTCACTCTCTTTTACTCCCACTCTGTGTATCCTTATTTTTTGACTTATACAGCAGCTCGCCTATCGTGGAAATTCAGCTTTATCTAAACGTTCCCGAGTCACTGCCTGGTTGAAAATTGTATGCTACCACCGAATACGAATACTGAGGCAGTTTTTCTGAAACCACGTGCACTATTCAAACTGGCTGCCTTCAACATTCACCCACTTATGCAGATCGGACAACAGATAGGACTGGCTATGTCTTTGGAAAGTCTTAATATTGACGTTTGTTGTCTATCCGAAACCCGTATTCAAGACTTTGGTCAAATATTATAAATTCGCTCTCCATCTGTCGCTTCAAAAAGCTTGTTTTACGTGCGTTTATCCAGGGACCCTGTGGCATCTACGTCTGGTCTTGCTAGCGTTGGTGTCGCACTAAGCGCTAGAGCTGAGGCAGCACTAATCGATTGGATCCCCATTAACAGTCGGTTATGTGCTGTTATATTAGAAAGCACCATCAAAGTAAGAAATTGGCGTGAGAAACGATGTCTTTTCGTCATCTCCGCCTATGTCCCGACAGATTGCAGCTCGGATGTAATCAAGGATGAATTCTACCACCAGTTAACTGTTCTTCTCCAGAAAGTGCGTTCGACAGATATTGTAGTACTAGCTGGAGACTTGAATGCTCAGGTCGAGCGTCTAAGCACAGAAGAGAGTCGTTTAGGTGACCGGTGAGGACTTGTTGGTCGCAGGATATAATCGGGACCCTCTACTGCAACTTTGCACAGACCACAACCTGTTTTTGGCTAGCACTAACTTTCGGCACAGTCATCGCCGATGTGCAATCTGGCGTCCTCCTTCTGCATCTCAAGCCTGGACTCAGATTGATCACATCACGATCAGCTACCGCTGGCGTGGTTGTGTACGAGGCTGCCGCTCCTTTTGCAGAACCTATCTGGACTCTGGTTATGCCCTGGTCTGCACCAATCTTACCTTACTTTTTAGTGGCCAACGAAGTGACCGCCACCAAAGGATTGATATCAGCAAGTTGGTTGCAACTTCTGTTGCAACTAAGTATCGAATCGAGCTAGCTTCAAGGCTAGCTACCATTCGACGGAAAAGTATGGATGAACATTGGTTGCAAATTTATGACGCCATCAAAACGGCGAGTAAAGCCGCTTACGGCTTCGCGAAATGTCCCGCTTATAAACATTGGGTTTCTTCTGGTTTCTTACAACTCAGTGAAGCCCGTCGGTCTACTCCGGGTAACCGGGAATTCGACCACAAACGAAGGATGTTACGTAATGAAATTGGACAAAGCTTGAGTAAGGACCGACAAGCATGGTGGTCGAAGCGTGCTAATGAGCTGGAAGCAGCAGCTGCATCTGGTAATTACCGGAAGCTCTTCCAACTCATCCGAGCCACTGGCAGCAAGAAGTCTGGTGTGAGCGAAATAATCTGCGGGGATGACGGGATGCCAATTACTTACGTCCATCGACGTCTTGGACGACGGGCAGAGTTCTTCGAAGGGCAGTTCAACTGGCCTGCTGCTCCGGCAACATCCGTCAGGCTGTCCTGTCCTCCATGGCCGGTGACCACTGATCCACCAAATGAGGCGGAAGTCCGCAAGGAACTCCAACTCTTGAAACGCTACAAATCACCGGGCCCAGACGACTTACCTCCGGCTCTTTCTAAAGATGGTGGTGACTTTCTGACTAAGGGACTGACGACGTTGTTTGTAAAGGTCTGGGAACTAGAGAGTGTACCAACGTCATGGAATGAGTCGATAGTTGTCCCTATCTTTAAAAAGGGTTCACGTTGTTCCTGTAACAACTATCGGGGGATAAGTCTACTTCCGATTGCGTCCAAGCTATTGGCTTCCGTCATACTTCGTAGGTTGTTCAGAACCCGAGAAGGATTGACTCGCGAGGAGCAGGCTGGGTTTCGTTCTGGTCGAGGATGTATTGATCATATTTTCACCCTCCGCCAAATGTAAGAACACCATCGTACTTATCAAAGGCAAACAATTGTAGTGATTCTTGACATAAAGGATGCATTCGATTCGTTGGACAGGACTGTTTTCTGGGATTGTTCATTGAAGAAGGGTGTGCCTGAGAAGTGCATTAAAATCCTAAAAGCCCTATATGCAAACACTTCAGGCAGAGTGAGGACATACAACTACCTCTCTCCATTGTTCCATTCAAGCAGTGGGGTTAGACAGGGTTGTCCAATCTCACCATTCCTCCTCAATTTCGCTATCGATGACATTCTGGAAACAGCTCTGACGGATGTAAGTAATGGTGGTGTGGATCTGTTGCCTGGAGAAAGACTTCTCGACCTTGAGTATGCGGATGATATTGTCTTACTGTGCGAGAATGCCCAAGCCATGCAATCCGCACTTAATCATTTGGCAATCAATGTCCGTAGGTATGGTATGTGCTTTGCACCTTCGAAGTGCAAAGTACTTCTACAAGACTGGCAGGATTCTAATCCTGTACTCACTCTGGATGGTGAGCAGATTGAAGTAGTCGAGAAGTTCGTGTATCTAGGTAGCTGCATAAGTGCTGGTGGTGGTGTGAGTGATGAGATCAATGCTCGTATAGTGAAAGCCAGAGCGGCTTATGCCAATCTGGGCCATCTTTGGCGCCTTCGTGATGTTAGTCTGGCTGTAAAAGGTCGGATCTACAACGCGACGGTGAGAGCAGTTTTGCTCTATGCTTGTGAAACCTGGCCTCTCCGAGCTGAGGATGTTAGACGACTCTCTGTGTTCGATCATCGTTGTCTCCGAAGGATTGCTGGCATCCAGTGGCAACACCATGTTAGTAATCCAGAGGTTCGGCATCGTCTGTTCGGGCACGGAGACGATAATTCAATTGGTGGTACTATCTTGAGACACCGACTTCGGTGGCTTGGACATGTTCTACGAATGTCGTCCCAGAGAATTCCACGTCGTGCATTATTCGCCGACTATGGGACTGGTTGGAAAAAGCGGAGAGGTGGTCAGTGTATGACATGGTGTCGTGGTATGAAAGAAAGCTGATAAGGCCTGGCTTCCGTTGGTCCTTCACGAGTCTCTGGCTGGGGTCCGATATGGCTCAGATTAGAAGCCAGTGGCGATCCTGCTGTAACCTTCTTTTACTTTCTTCATAAAAAGTGGTTGCTTCTTCCTTAACTGAAAGATTTCTTCTGGTTGTACCTTTCCGTTTCCCTCATTATTATTATTATTGTCATTATTATTATTAGTAGTAGTATTACTATTATTATTACATTACCCTACACTAATCTGTTCGTTATTATTCTTTTTTTTTTACACTCCTTACCTTCTTTCTTTTCTCTTCAAATGCTCATTGTTTTGTGTGGCGCAAAAATATTTGGAGCCGTCTTGTACCAATACTTATGTGTTCAAATAATAAATATAAATAAATAGTAATTGACTACGTCTAAAAGTGTTGAGCAAGGTACACAGAAAACAGATGAGACAGTTTTACGATTTATTACTAAGTAGTTTTACGAAATAAAATGAGAAATATAAGCGAAAAGATTATGAATAAGCAGATAAGATTGTAAACACAGATCATTATCATAACATAAAGTTACAGTAGATTCATTGCTGCTACAGTGATTGATACATTTGATTTTTAAAATACCATCATTAACTTACACATCCGGATTACTTGTCGTTTGTTTGCACAATTGAGCATATAATTCATCGCGTAAATTTGCCGAACTTAAGGCACGATGAATAATAATTGAACCATAATCTGGCAGACTAAGACGTGCTTTTCTATCACCCATAAATGATTGAATCACTATAATGCAATGGAATACAAACATCATTCTAGCTGAAATGTTACACTATTAGCAATTGTCATTCAGTTAAAACTAAATTATTTAAGTAATACACGGAACTATATTCTGAGTAAATTATTGAGTTTTATATACAAAATTCTATAATGTGTAATCGTTTATTTCATTTCAATCATTCAAAAGTAGTTTTGTGCAAGAATCAAATAGGACTTGTAGATAGAAAATTTCATGAAGTACTGAACATTTATTAAGTGTTATAAAATTACTAGAGAAATTGCTAAGTAGTGTTGGACACAATTCAGTCAATTATCTTGTTTCCGATTTTATTTCTAAATAATTCATAGAAGCGAAGAGCTAGAAATATGTTCACAACATATTTAAAGATATTTGATAAGTCAATATATACTTTATTACCGATGAATATTTAAGCGTTCCGCTAAAATATACTATCAAAAATGTTCTCAATGATAGGGCATTTTATGCCTAAAGATAAAGTTTCCATCGAAGTTATGAAAAAACCGGATACATGTTGGTACAATTCATGAATATTGTATAGGTCTTATTATATCTGACGAAGAGTGAAGGAATGGTAACTGCCAGGATTAATTTATAGACGATTATTGAATACATTTTACTGTATAGTCACTAGGTAACTAAACTATCGTATATATTTCTTTCATCATGGGCTTTAGATTAACCTACTACTGTTGTATGATTTAGTATTCTTAATCTGTTGACAGTTTATTATTTACAGTCTACCCTACTCACAGATATATTTTGGCGTAATTATGTATGATTGTTATTTTTTCATTTTATAGTGTGATGTGATCGGATATGTTTGCGTATAAACTACGTATACTTGAAACATAACATTCGCATGGTGGGGACTGATTCCTGTGTTATGAGCTCAACAGGCAGGGCAGGGAGAAAAGCTACAGAGTTGAGAACCAATAAGAACTTAGCGTTGACGCAAGGTTATTAATACTGAAACGGATTCCGATTGGTAATTTTGTCACACGATATTATTATTGAGCGGCCATATTTCATAAAAAATATTTGAAACCTTCACATTACCTATTAACATATTTATAAGACAAAAAAGAACAGTCGCCTTACTGAGCGATGAAATAGCATCAAACTATCTGTAAGAGCAGACAATAAATACTACTGAACTAAACAGTCAGTTGTCAGAGACATATAACGTGGCAATTATATGTATCGAGGTAAGTTGCCACATCACATTATCATACGGGGATGAAGTAACCGAGTGTTCGTCGATTTTCATAATGTTGGATTTATTTGAATGATCAGCTGAAAAATGTGAACCGTAAAAATAAAGCATTTCACTACGACCCAAATTCATTTCTATGTGTATGATTTTATGACCTGAAATACATTCACATTTTTAGTTTCTCCCTTATCAAAAAATAAAACGTAGCACTACACATATTTTTAAAATGATGAAGAGAGTATGTGGCTCAGATGGATGCTCTGAGCCAAAAGATAATTCGATTACGCAACTTTTATTGACGTTCTAAACAATATCTACGTGTAGTAGACGTTGAAGATGTTATCGAAAATGACAATAACCACGCCGCAATTCAACCATCTAGCTCAGAGAACATAAAATTGACAATGGTAAAATATAAATATAAAGATGGAGAACTACACTGGAGCTGAGTAGAATTGAGAAGAATAACTTAATAACGGATTCAACTAGTAATACATATTTTCACGATACTTTTCATACATGAACCTATCGTTAGGTAACTCAATGAAACAATATAAATCCTATGAAGCGCTAAAATTATGCACTTTACTAGTAACACCGTACAATATCAAGTCTATATTTGGAATCCTTGAGTCGAATAATTCTATATAGAGAACCATATAGTAAAGGAAGGTAATAATAATGGTGATATGATTTGACTTTCTCATTTGCAGCAATGAGCGTAATACTATAGTGTAGTACTTCCGCGATAGAGCAGTTTGATTCGTCGACAAAATTAGTCTGTAGTGCATATAGTTAAAGACTTCATGGTAAAGCGTTTTGTGATTACTGAGCTATAGATTCTAACAAGTGTATGGGATTTTTATATGCTCCTGTAATCAAAGATCAAACATCAAATACAATAATTAATCACCGACAACTGAACAAAAGTTTGTGATATTCCATTTGAAACGCTAAGAGAGTTTATTCAGGTGAATACTAATCCTTTGTTCTTGTGAAAAAAATGTATCTGGGTAAAATTAACCCAAGACCAACAAAGAAGCCAAATGTTCAACATCTCAAAGAACCATAATGCAGATTTGAAAATTGTCAAGCGTTTTTCAAAAAATATTAATCTCCTTGCAAATATGTATAAGTTATTTGATACAAGAAGCGATGTCGCTTACTTGAACGCTTGACACTGATTGATAGCTACTTCTTATTATGTAGGAAATTTCATACACTTCAAGTAGAGAACAGAAATCGAAAAGGATGAAGAGAAGTTTTATTTTCAAGCTTAGTTTAAACACAGAAAAGAAGGATACTGATAGGTTTGTGACTGACTATCATGTTACGTAAGCTGCTCAAAATTTTCTAAATCGGTAATTATATAATCAAGATATGACACACAATCCACCGCTTTAACATAACTCCCTAGGAAGTTTATATAGGCTATTAATTAGGAGGTGTTTTCAACATTCTTCCAGGATTCCAAAGAATTTGAAGATACCGTTCTTAATACGAACGAACCTATGTTAAACAATATTGTGCTTTAAATCGCAGACATTAATTAGAATCGCTAATTTACTGGTATCTATTTCAGGTATTTTTCTAAACAATCGGTAGGATTTCTCTTTCATTTTAATAGTCTGAAGACAATTATCAGCATAACGTTGAAATTCAAGCTTAATATCCAAATTATGACGCATTTTTGACAATCACTTAAATTGTAATAAAAATAAACATCGGCAATCTAAAACACAACCAATGTTTCATATTTTATTCTAATCACTACTTACATTTCGTGTGACATTTAATGCTATACATAATTGTCAACTAACGTTTTAGCGATGAAAGTTGGATTTCGCACAGAATCATCATAGAAACACTACTGATTGTAGCGACTTCCTTGTGGGATTAAGTAATTACCTCCCGACTCAGTGGTCGAGAAGTGATACGCTTGCCGCGAGGTCATACGTTCTTCGGTTTGGTCCCTAAAGAAGGCAGCAGGTGCATATTGAAGAGTCACACACTAGGATGACATAACTATTCGGTGTTGCCTTGTTGTCAATGTGTGTCAAGGCAAAATTACTCTGCAGCGTGAACTATCTTAAAAGTCAATAACAGTTTTTGTAGCCACAGCTTCCGTATCATCTTAGACCAGTATTTATGAAAGTTACAACACGATGAAATCAGGAGTAGATAGATTGCTTTCTGAACCTGATCATTGAAATCAGTATGGATATAACACATATACATGATATATTGATGTCAAAATTATTTATCAATAAACTCAAGATTTATAATCTTTAACAATTAATCAACCCAACTCCCTTTGTATAAAGAAAATTTTGAATTATTAGACAAAAAACATAGAAAGAAATATTACACTAACTGTTGATCAAAAATTAACTGGTCATAACGTAATAATTAAAACCACATCATCAGATGTACAAGTGTATGATGAACAATAGTACAGTTAATGACTAAAAGTAGAATTATGATAATTTCAAGTTCATAAAAGAAAAACGAAGTTTAGAACGTGATATAAGACTATTTATTTTATTTACTTTGGTAAAAATAAACTACACTAATTAAACATTAAAAAAAACAACCAAATAATGAGAAATATGAAAGACGTAGTGACGTTATTAAACTGATTAGATAAACAAAGATTAAACATTATGAAGTAATGCAAACTAATTGCAGCTCAAGATGAGGATTTTAAAGCTGTTTTGTCCTTTCAGTTAAATAATTTAACTGTGAAGATTTCATCACTGTCTTTCTCAACAACATTATAATTGCACACTTTAAGTAAGACATAAAAGCGTTCAAAAATAGTAGAAGAGAGCAGATATTATAAAACCGTGAACAATGTACAAAAGTATACGATAAGTTGAATAACTGTTTGTCTTTCATAATGTGATATTCAATGCATCGATTAAGTTGCATAATAGTCAAAGTAACAACTTTCTTTTCTAAATAATTAAAGTGAATTTTTAAAAGTAGAAAAACGCTTTATCGAACTGTTCGTACGAATTTACACTTGAATGATGATGAAACATTTGTCATAATTAACCCTTTTACAATTATATTTTTAAAATACGCTACTCTATGGGGATGAGAAATTTACCATGAATTGGGTGTTTTACTAGTAATCATACATTGTAATGTTTTGAATGACATTAATTAGAAACTTAAAGTGAAGACTGAGGTTTAATTACCCAATTTATTACAATTTAGTCAACTTGTCCCACAGAATTTTGTCGACAGCAATCAGACCTCTAAAACACAAAGTGAACACATGGAGCACTGTTCACTGAAAGGTCGTGAGTGACCAGTCTCATACAGTTATCCTTTAAGCTCTGGAGTCACACTCACACGTTACCAAAACCACTGTTAATCCAACTTCCCTAGTAGGTGCCTCAAAAAGTAACCTTCCATGATGTGAGGAACTGGAAAGTGACAACCGCCCACCAAACAATAGCAAGATCCGAAAATGATTCAGTGTTAATGAAGTTATTATACTAAGTATAAAACGATAGCCCATAAATTTAGATGGGGTTACTAAAATAAATTGGTAAACACGAATCTAAACAAATGTTAAAACTTGATGGGTATTCACATATTGTTATAAGGTATTTTTATGTAAAAAATGTAAAGGGAGCGAAACAGAAGCCTAGATGAAGTTACTGGCGATTCACAGAAATGAAATAGTGTAGAATCGAAGAGAGGCTACTTCAGAAAATTGAGAAACATTATCATCAGTTTTCTTTGATTATTATGTGCATAAACTTGATAATTACAAAGGAAACTCAACCATGGGATGTGCCTATACATATATAATACATAGGAAACGGGTACTTGTTAAATACTAAATACACTTCAAATAAAAAAAAATTTAAGCAGTTTAACACTTAAATTGATATTCTCTTGTGGGATAATACACAGAAAGTTAGAATAGAATCAGTTTAGAAAAAGATAAGATCTTAAAGTATTATTTTGAACTATTCATGTGATAGATGAAAATTTCTTCAGAAATGTTACTAGTAATTACAGTACAAAGTAGTAAAATGAGTGGAGGAAATTAACCAAAATAAACCTTAAGCAATAAAGCCTTGTAGTTAGTAAGAAATTATGCGATTATCATTTTGTAACGAACATTATTTTTTGTATCGATAAATCTATTTACTTACTAGTATAGTGTAAAAAATACGAAGGGATAATTTAGTGTTATATGATTGCTTTAACTATATTAACTATACACGTACAAATAACTGCTGTTACAACGCCACCATACATGAATATAGAAAAAAGTGTTACCTTTAAACAACTGAGCAACTTGTTTCTTTAGTGCAGGTTCCGAGGATACCAATATGCGTTTTGAAAAATTAGACTAAAATGAACAAAAATCAATAGTACGGTATAGTTCATAAATGAATTCAACAAGTATTGTAAATTGAGAGATGAATATTATACTAAATATATTATAATGAGTAAAATGAATATTCTCATTATTAAGTAAAGAACTCATATGAAATTATGCATGCCATTTTAAATACGTACTTAATTAGGAAAATTCTGAAAAACTATAAAACTGTAGTCATTATAAATTATATTTGAAATAATCTCAGCGATTGAAATTTGAAATAATTCCAACGTTTCGTCCAGCTAACTTGTCTGGACTTCTTCAGGGTAATAATCAAAATCAAAATCTGTAGTTGGAAAAAAAGCTTATCTTCTTAGTGTTTTTACAAGCAGGTGATATGAACAGAGAAATAAATAAGCCACAACGAACAACGGAAGCTATTTTTGAGAACATTATTTCACTTAATTCGAGGTCTATAAAATACTGACATTTAGTTTTGTCCCGAGTTTATTCTGTAAGCCATAAGCTCTCGTTTGATGCATGATTCACTGCCATACCCATTTATGTTCCACAGCTATTGTAATTTAAACGTAACCTCCTTTACTCTATTTTTCCACCCTAATGTCTAGTTTGGACATAACTGTATTTTTCTAATTGTTTGTTGTGACTGTGTTAGTCAACTATTTATTTATGTATCAATTTTACACTAATCTGAATCGTGGATCAGGAATAAATGAAGTAGTGTTCCGGTTAACTGATCTCTCTTGCTACATAGTTTGTCAACCAATTAGGTGATAGAATGGTTTTCATCTCTCTGTCCAAGGCCATTAGTCTCAATTTAGACAAACGCATTTCCAGCCTCAAGGTTTAGCCAGTTAGCCCATCGTATGAAAACAAGTCCTTTTCTGTATATTATTGGGTCGACAGATCAAGGACATAACAACCGGCTTATAACTAAAACAGCTGATATTACTGCAAAATGACATCAAAATTTGATAGTCACATCCACCATTATTATAACCAAGTTCCCAGTGATCACATTTAGGTAGTGATGACTATACAGGGTAATCGCATTGCATTACAAAATAAATGAGGTTGGATGTCGATAATCGATATTCGACTAATTGGTAGAGACATTCATCATCACATTCAAGACACTTAAACAGAAAGAAGGTTCATAGATGTCAAAATTAAACCTGTCTTTTATTTCGTTCAAATCATGAACCGATCTAAGTTAGACTACCATTAAAAACCTGGGAACACAGGATGGGTGTTTCGTCCTGGTACGGGACTCCTTGAAGGCGCACATCAACTATCCTGCACACAAGGACCCAGGACCTCCGGTCTCGCGTGCGAACGCTTGACCACTAGACTACTGACTCGGCATCCAAAGGTGTTAGATGAGATGATTTTAGTAACTAAAGAATATAACCGTTTCAAATAAGTGATTGGATTAATCTAAGTGTTATTGATATTACACAGTCCAAGGAAACATGGAACTACTCATTAAAGTTTTAGTATACAAATAAGAGATGTAATATTTCTCTGCAGGACACTTTTTTAATTGCTTTTGTAGTGATGGACAGGAACATACAGAGAGGAAGGGAGAGAAATTAGTCAAGAATATAGTAAAATGTGGGAATGAGTACTATTCATTACACTTTTAGAAATGTTAGTTGAGTTATTTTTTCGTAAATAAGTCTATTTATTTGAAGCGGTGGCTTGATGGTTGAGGAGTTTGACTTTCAACCACCGAGTCTCAGGTTCGAGGCTCGCTCCACTTCGACTAAGACAACCGAGAAGTATCATTAGCCCTCACAGTTGGAGTGTGGCTCATACCTAAGTACATGGATAATGAGTTAATTTAAAAATTAAATTACCTAGACAAAAAATAATGAACTATCAAATGTGTGCAGACAGTTGATATAATGAACGTCATACCGCTAAAAAATATAAACGCCATATTACATTAGATATTTACTGTCTTATTCTATGAAATCAGATATAATTCAGTTTCCGTTAACTATGTATAGTACGATGGCAAAGAAACCTAACATTAAACTGGAAACTATAAATAAATAGGTCAGATTACCTTCGTCCAACTCATTAATGTAAATATATCCTGGTCAGCTTTAAATAAATGACTCGGCCAGTCAAATGGTCCGATAAATGAAGAAAATGCTGGATGACCTGGATGAACATAAATTTGTTGTGTACTTTTACGAAGTGGTGTAGGACGTGAACGATTATTACTATTGTTATTGTTATATGAACCACAAGTCCACACAGAAGATGAATCTGTATTTTCAGCAGGGCCAATAAAACCACCAGAAGCAGAACGTGGAAAATTATTCATCAGATTAGCTGTTGAATATCCTTTCGTAGTTGTTGATACAACCGTAGCTGTCACTGCCGTTTTACTCACATTGGAATCAACCATTTGAATTGACTCATTAGTATTAGATTTAAAACAGTTACTACCATCCCATATGGCGATATTCTTAGTACTCCACGCACTAGCACCACCACTTGTACTACAAACTACAGCATTGGGTAAAACTGTACTTTTAAGTTGTAAATTTGGTTGACTTATCATTACGAATCTGGGCTGTTGAGAGTTAAACGAATCTGTTGGTGGGATAAAACACATAGGATCGACAACATTGTTTTCACTGAATTGCATTTCTTTACTGTTTGGAAGCGCTGTGTATATAATGATGACAATGAACATTAAAAATTAATAAAAAACATTGAACACAAGTAAGGTGATGAAAAGTAAATATACAGTAAATTCAATTTTAAATCTTAAGTCTACATTTCAGCTTTAAAAAAGTGGATTCAGATCTTTAGATAGGAAAACAAAAATCTTGAGAAAAGTAGATATTAACACAGCTTAAAAGATATTAGGTTGTCTGAGTAAAGTAGTATAAATACGAAGTTTGTTGTTTTCACTACTATTACTGAAAAGCTCGATTCATTTGAAAAAAGAGGTTTCCTTTAGTAACTTATTCCCACTAAAATGCATTGCTTTACAAACTCAATAAGAGCTTTTCTCAAGTTTTATTAACAACTTTGGGAGATAAAATTTATTAGGAAATTCATGCAATGAGGTCGTTAAAACTTTAAACAAATCTCAAAAGGAGTTTGTTGACCTGTGTACAGTAGAATAAATAAACGTTCCAGTAATGTATTAAACATACAACATTCTAATGTTAAGACAACAATAATTTTTACTAGAGGATATAAATACTTCGATAATGATTCTGAACAATAGATTTAAGAGATTTGGAAGTGTACCATATTAACTACTACAAATCAGTAGAGTACCACATGAATAAATTTAACATATAGCTGAATATCATTACATTAATACATACAATTCAGCAAAAAGAAAATGAGACATTATAGGCACCACTAAAAAAGTGATTTGTGTATTGTTGAATGGTTCGATCAATATTGAAATTGATAATAAGTGAGCCGCGAAAAAATATGATACAGTTAAACTTTAATAATATTTGATAAAATCACTACAAACCATCCATAATGTACAGTATAATTGGGCCATTCTATACATCGACATAATTTGAAAGCCAATAGAATGGATAAATTCAAATCAGAATTTATGCATGCGATTTTTCCTGCATCTTTTTAGAAAAAAATTTATCATACGCGAGTACACGCAATAAACGATGTAAACATTTTTAAAGAACGGAATTACATGTGAACATGAATACTTGACAATGATAACAGTGATTATTGTTATATTCACTGTTGATACATATGACTGTGTAATGCTATCACAAGTGCAGAGAACAAATATTTCTTAAAATTTCACATTTTAAATGATTGACAGTGAATTAATATAAAATCACGTAAATGTACGCAAAAATCATTTTAAAAAAAAACTTGAGTTGATTTTTATTAGTTCATCATAACGATACACATGTGTAGAGAGTAGCATGATGATTTTATCGATATGTATTTATAATCAAAAAGATAGATATCATCCTTTTGCAATGTAGTATTATTATGTGAAAAGAGTAGTAGTGTACAGACCAACTTATCTAAAGAACATATTGAAATACACTGATAAAGGCTATTAATGTTTCATAAGAAAATACAACTTATTAAGTATTTCATCTCTTTTTTTGTTTCTAGTTATTTATAAGTGTTATGAAGTTAGCAAGTAACGAAAGAATTAAATTTGACGCATACTGTTAGCTATTCGTTTCAAGCTTACTTGATGATTTTGTTTATTTATAACATTATATGAATCTTGATGAACCTTATCGATTGGGTGACTGCTCAAATAAATTACTTTACAGGATAATAAGCTATCATAGATGCTAAACGTCGAAATATTCATTATATAACGATGTTAATCAGTATGAACAGTATTTTCGTATTATCTAACCAAGTGTTAGCATTACAAAACCTAAGAAATTTACTTCGCTATCTTAATAATAATAACAATAATAAATTGAAATAAGAAGTGGCTTGTAAGTTACAGCTTATAACCCAATCACCTTAATCCAATGAAGGCTTATCATTTGTGTACCAATTAATTGGGTCGAAAGAAATTATTAAAAGTAGCAAAACTGTCCAGAAAACAAAAAAATATCACAAGTACAGCTATTTTTCATATCACGATTAATTAACCCAGGTTATCTAGCTAAAAAAGGACATCAAATCAGGCCACAGATAACTTATTATCGTCCACTTCAAATAATGAAAACTTACAATGTAAGTCAGTATGTATTTGTTGAGTATAATACTGAGTGCGATGAGCCCGACGAGAATTTGGTTGGATGACATGTGCACGTGAAGGATGATTTCGCGACAAGGAAGAAGATACTGACAAATTCGTAATAGGTGTAGACAAAGGACTAGGACAAGGTTGTGAAGAATAGGGACAACTAATTTGTAAGTATCCTGCAGCTTGGTCGAATGATGATGTTATTGCATTCAAAGATATATGATTTGGGAAAGTGACGAAAAAAGCACCAGGCATTCCCGGGGAACACAATGTAGATGCTGAACGTGGAGGAGGTGTAGGAGGTCTCAAATAATCTTCTTCCTCATTTAAACTTTCATCTAAAGTAGGAAAGTGATAACTGTAATCAGTTGTGGTATTGAGAAGGCAAGAAGAAGTAGTAGTCTTATCAATCTTAACTATATTAGAATCATTTTTTACATCTGATGAGAACACATTCCAAGTTTCCGAATCAAACATCATACTATTCGGGATATCTATACTTTCATCAGAATTAGCAGTTGTCAAAGCAGTAGCTGACGATGCACTTGAAAATGAGGTGGGAGATAATGGTGAAGAAGAAGGATGAGGAGATGCGGATAGAGGACTATCAACCGGAAGATAATTCCCAGAAGATACTTTAATGTTATATTTATTTGAACAGTATGAAGGTGTGATTGCATTGACTGAACAAGAAACTTTAAGAGGAGCATTTAAAACTTGGGAAGAAGAAGTTACAATACATTCAGGTGTGTTATCCGAATTGGAAGTATCTTGGGGTATCAGATCATTTGATACATGCTCAATCAATTTTTGTTTGATGAAGGAAGAGGAGTCTTTTGAGCTTGATCCATGAATAATAGGAATTTTTGAGTCAGTCATTGAAGCTCTTGCAGAGCTGGTATCACTAAACTGACTAAAAGCGATAGGAGTAGGAAACAGAGATATCGGTGACCCTTCCGATGGGATAGTACAAGGTCGAGGTAGAGTACAAGTCCCATTACCGGAGGGACGTGATACAGTCGGATTAGTACGAGGAAATGCACGCTGGCGATGTACCGGTTGTGATATACCATATGAGATTGTGGGAGGCATAGAGGATTGTTTAACAACGTCGCACATACTAGAGTTGAAAAATTGAAATGACTTGTCACTACTAAGGTTAGTGTTTTTTTGTATATCAGCAATAGATTCATCAGAATTATTTGCACCAGACTCTTTCTGAATACTGGTGGCAGATTCAGACGATACATTAGTTATAATATTGTCAATAAATTTACAAGATACATTTTGATTATATTGTATTGGATAACTAGAAGTGTTGCATGATGAAGTTTGGTATGCATTACCAGAAATCAAGTTGACAGAATTACTATGATTTGGATTAACTGAATGAGAAACTGATCTGAATTGTAAATTTGGAAATTGATCTTCAGATGGAGCAGGGAATTCCATTAATCCTTGAAGCTGTGATGATTGAATATTATGTCTTCGGATAGGACGATCAGATAAACAACCAGGTTTCTTAGTGTTACTATTGTCAATGATGAATTCATTAGTATTATTATTAGCTGTTGTTGTAGCAGTGACAGTATTATTATTAATAACAGTAGATTTCATTTCATTAGTTGTAGTAGCAACGGCATCACGTAACCAATCACGGACACGTTGATTATCAATGCTAACATGATTTGTATTTGATATGATAGGGATGTCAGTTATTACTGTTGTTCTAGATAATAATGATAAAGGTGAGTGAATACTATTCATAGTTTCATTTATTTCAACTGAATGGTCATGATTACTATTTGTTGATATAGGCATGGGATGATGGCTTAATCTATTATTGTCCTGTTGTACAACCATATTATTGAATGAATAATCTGATATTTCAGTAGTAATGAATGAATTTGTACATTTCCTTTGGTTTAAGGATGTTGACAAGCGTTCTTCTTGATGGTCAATATTTATATTATTATTATTATTATTATTATTATTATTATTATTATTATTATTATTATTATTATTATTTGAACGTCGAAATACTCCCATATCCTAGAGTAGAAAAATAAATAAATAATTAATGGCATATATATACACATTTCTTGCGAAATATTAGGCAAATATAAGTAGATGACAAATATTAAAATAACGCAACCGCCGAGTAAAGGTTTATGCACAAAATTTTAAACTAAACTTTATGCATGAAGGTTAGTGGCACTATGCGGTTGCTCAAACTGATGTAAGTGTAGCAAGATTCAAATGTTCGACACAGCATTAAAAACACAGATATCGTTTTACCATATAGACAGCTTCTGAAGTATTCAACTGTCTAATAATGGTTATGCATGTCTTAATACATTATTCTCTAGACTTGGAATATGATAAGTTGTCTCAATCCCTACACTAATTTTTGTATTGTCTGTCATGGATGGATTGATAATCGACTTTCTCATATGTAGAATATATGTCAACATATCTATAAGCTGATGAGTATTATTAAGCCTAGTCACTTTGAACTTTCTTTATATTTCATTTTGTATATCATCTAATCAAAATTTTATTATCATATAATCCAAATACAAATTCACAGCTGGTGCGAAAGCATATACATTACAGTACTTAACTATCAAGTGATGTTTACTTAGATGAAAGTGCAGTGATCATTGTTGGTAGATACTTCAATTCTTTAAAAGTTTAGCATGATCTCCAGATGATTGTTGTAGAAAACAGTGAATCATTAGCAACAAACAAACAAAGGCATTAGGAAATAATAGTGGGAACAGACATCATCCTTCATTAGGTTACAGTTGACGATAACTAGCAAAAAATTACAGGTATAAACAGAAAACGGTTAGTTAGACTAACATGAAAGAATCTAACCAGGAAATCGAAACGATTAACTAATGTGTGAAAAGGATTTTTATTTTTTGATATGTTGTCAATGTTATGATTATTGAAGGTCCTAAAGACATTATATATTACAGCAAGGGAGTTATAGACAGTACTTTAAAGTCAAATATCTGCTGAAATCAGGGCTTTGATATTAGAACGCTTTTAATCATACTGTTTAGTTTTGATCTATGCTGATTACGCAACTCATGATTAGAAGTTTTAGCTTCGAGATAATTCTTATCTTTACAATTATATCAGGCTACTTCAATCTTATTATATATCCATTTAGTCATTAGACCTCATTGGAAAACTTTTTTTCCCAACTCTTTATTTAAGCACTTTGGATTAGCCAACATTTTTTTACTATCACTTCAGTAAGTGTATACAATATGAAATATGCAAACTGATAATAATCAACATACTAGCATGAATTGATTTTAATTCAGTCGCTATTCTTTTTATGCATTAAAATTTACGAGAAATAATTCCTAAATAACGCACATAGAGAGTTAGTGGCACTTTATTAATATGGTAAGTGTACCGATAACCTAGTAGTTAAAGTATTAAGCTTTCAACCAGTAGTTTACATTTCCAAAATCTACTCCGCCTACTTGAGTTTGAGCACCTAAGGTAGCGTGATCTATATAAATGAATATACAAACCGATACAATTACTAACCAAATACTTAAATATATGAGCACAAACATCCAGAATACTTAAAAAATCATAGATAATGATGAGGGTTAAATAGTGGAGTGAAAAATATACGTACAAGAATGCTCGCGAGGAAAACGAAAGTCCTATACGGATATCTTCCACGGTGTGGGCGACCGGGAAGTGATATCAGCCCTCATATCCGTAACAACACACGAGACCAAGTTGGTCACATTCAAATCCTTCCTACACCTCCTAAAAACTCTCTTATCTCCACGACCAACCATTCTCACGTCCCTATATCACCTCGCCCCGCTAGTGCAAACGATCCGAGTACGCGGAATCATATTCCTGGTCTCCTGAAACCACGCTCTAAACTACACGTAGGAGCTTTCAACGTCCGAACACTGTACCAAATAGGACAACAGGCTTCCTTAGCTAAGACTTTAGAATCTCGCTCCATCGATGTGTGCTGCGTCTCCGAAACGCGCCGACAGGATCCGAGTAGTGTTATTCATTTGACAAAGTAACGAACCAACTCGATTTACGCTTCGTGTATCTGGAAGCCCTGATGCTGCATCCCGTGGCCTCGCTGGCGTAGGTATAGCATTGAGTCCTAGGGCAGAACTAGCTTTCTTAGACTGGATCCCAGTAGACAGTCGTTTGTGCTTTGTCCGACTAAACGGAACAGTAAGGACTCGAAAAGATAGGGACACTCGTCGTCGCCTCTGCCTACTCTCCCAATGACTACAGCTCAGATAATGTAAAAGGTGAGTTTTACAGAAAGCTTTCCGACCTTCTCCGAAAAGCTAGGCGTTCAGATGTAGTAATAGTGGCTGGTGACTTTAATGCTTAAGTTGGTAAACTAAGCGAAAGGGAAAGACACCTGGGTAGATCTTATGGTGTCGCGGCTCAAACAACAGATAATGGAGACCGTCTGTTGCAGCTATGCTCAGATAACCGCCTGTTTCTTGCAAATACTAACTTTAAGCATAAGGAAAAACATCTTTTGACATGGCGACCCCCTAATTCGTCCAAACGCTGGACCCAAATAGATCACATCGCTATCAGCCGCCGATGGAGGGGCTCGATAGAAGACTGTCGCTCATTCTGGAGCACATGCCTAGACTCAGATCATGCTCTGGTGCGAGCGCGTATTTGTCTAAGTCTTACTGGACGTAGCAAAGATGGTACAAGGAAACCCCTTAGGGTCCTACTTAATGATAGTCAAGCTAAGAGTATATTTCAGGAACAACTAGAAAAACTGATGCCCACCCCGAGGCAGCGTGGAATGACATCCGAAAAGCTGTAGAAACAGCAGCGATGTCTGCAAGTACAGTAAACCATAAGGTTAGGGAGAAACATTGGATCTCAGGAGCATCTACCGCACCGACAGATGCCCGTAAACTCATTCCATCTGACTATGAACATAACGATGAGTGGATTCAGCTCAAGCGTAAACTGACCAGAAGCCTACGCAATGATCGTGAACAATGGTGGGTAGCGAAATCAAGAGAGATGGAAAAGGCAGCGGCGATAGGTAACAGCAGGCAACTGTTCAGACTTGTTAACGAAACCGGTATTAGGAACCCAACTGTTAGCGAAACAATCTCAGAGAAAGATGGACGTATTATTCATTCTCAATCCAGGAGATTGGATCGATGGGCAGAACACTTTAGGGATCAGTTTAACTGGCCTTCAGCCACATTTCGGTTTCCCACGATCTCCAATCTACCTCAATGGCAAGTTAATGTAAGTCCTCCGACTCTTTACGAAGTTGAAAAAGCTATAGGAAATCTGAAGGGTGGGAGAGCAGTAGGCCCTGACAGGTTTACCCCAGAGATTTTTAAGGGTGGTGGTCCAGTATTAGCAGCGAGATTGACTGAGGTGTTAGGTAGAATCTGGAAACTGGACGTAATCCCATCTGACTGGTCTCAATCACTGATTGTGCCAGTCTATAAGAAAGGACAAAAGTCCTCTTGTGACAATCACAGAGGAATTAGTTTGACTAATATAGTGTCTAAAATATTAGCTTCAATAATACTTCGACGTCTAACCAAAGCTCGTGAAGAGCAGACTAGAGAAAACCAGGCTGGTTTTCGACCTGGACGTGGTTGTATAGACCAGATATTCACACTACGTCAGGTCCTAGAACATAGACACATATTCAGACGCCCCACAATGGTAGTATTTCTCGACCTTAAGGCGGCATTTGATTATGTTGATCGTGAGGTTCTATGGCAGTGTTTGTCACTGAAAGGAGTACCAAAGAAGTATATTAACCTTATAAAGGCTCTCTACTCGAACACAACTGGTCGAGTGAGAGCTTATGGCGAACTGTCATCAGAACTGATTACCTCAAGTGGTGTTCGTCAGGGCTGTCCACTCTCTCCATTCTTGTTTAACTTTATCATTGACGTGCTTTTAGAAACAACACTTTCCACATCTGACTCCAAGGGTTGAACTTTTACCGAAAGATTCACTTGTTGACTTAGAGTATGCCGATGACATAGTTCTATTTGGTGAAGACGCTGACAAAATGCAGAGTCTGCTGACCACTCTAAGCAACAATGCAGGCATGTTCGGCATGCGATTTTCTCCCTCGAAATGCAAAATGTTGCTTCAGGATTGGGTTGCGTCGACACCCGGACTAGTGATAGGGAGTGAAGTAGTTGAGTGTGTCGACCGCTTCACTTATCTCGGAAGTCTCATCAGCCCTTGTGGTCTGGTGTGTGATGAAATCTCAGTACGGATACAAAAAGCTCGACTAGCTTTTGCCAACTTGCGTCATTTATGGCGTAGGCGATATATCCATATACCAACCAAAGGACGTGTTTACTGCACAGCAGTTCGTTCCGTCCTATTTTATGGCGGTGAAACATGGCCGGTAAGAGTAGAGAATATTCGTAGGTTACTAGTATTCGATCATGGATGTCTTCGAAACATTGCTAGTATATCCTGGGACCACTGAGTAAGTAATACAGTTGTCAGGAAGCGGGTACTAGGTAAGGATGGCAAATCAATTGATGAAGTAGTGAAACTTCATCAGTTGAGATGGCTGGGACATGTGTTGCGCATGCCCGACCACCGACTGCCCCGACGTGCGATGTTTTCTGGTGTAGGAGTAGGTTGGAAGAAAGCTAGGGGCGGCCAGACCAAAACATGGCACAAATCCATGAAGTCACTGACAAGTAGACTGAGCCATGTTGGTAGGTGTAGACTACTTGGTTGGGGACCGCGAGATGATAGCAACCGATGGTTAGAGACCTTGAATGACATGGCTAAAAATCGTTTGCAATGGCGCAGGTGCATCCACTCTCTGTGTTTACAATAGGTAACATTACTATTCATTATTACTGTTCAGTAAACCTACAGAAACAACTACTATAATTGGTAGAAGTGTAACTAACAAATGACTGTAGCGTAAAGTAAGACGTAAGTGAACCATATTCATTTTCTTAACAACAAGAAATCTGTTTTCAAGCTTCTAAAAAATGGAGTTTAGGAGCCTCTTAACTTGAAACTGATTTCAAAATGTCTAGTTTAATTTAATAATGAACAAATTATTATTCCCCTGAAATAGAAACATAAAATTAGAATAAATCCCAATGAAAAAGTTATTCACTGGACGTATAAATGATTTAAATAGCACAAATAAAATGTCTGTCATGGTTTCAAGCACACAATACAGAATGTACATATACTTAATTTCTATTATATAAAAATACAAATGATTGATTTGTGAACAAGAAATGGACAAAACAAATCCTACATGTGACACATACATGGTTTCAAGAAGTATGATGCAATATTTCACAAAGCAAGAGGAAAATATGCACATCAAGATATTGAATCGAATATAAAGCATTTTTATGTTGCTCCCGATTTGTATGTTAGTCGTGTGCACATGCCAAAGAATGTGTTTTTAGTAACGTTGTGCCACGAAAATTCGAAATTTTACATTCGTATACGATTAGGAAGGATTACATAATAAGTCTAATATTAATAATTTATTTGTTTGCATGTATGTGTTTAAAACTAGGAAATTTTCAACTTACTAATGTCTGATTGAAGTCTTCATTTGCTCGTTTTCCTAACTGTATAAACAATAAAATGAATAATGAAGGAAACATGATTTATGACTTGTATAAAGTTACACAGGAAATCCCCGTTTACCTGTATAATTCAATGGTTACTTGTTTACAATCAGAGGGGGGGTGTTGTGAATAATATAGTAATTTAATAGTTGAATTCATGAGTCAATTGAAGCTAGACCACTATGGAAAACTTGGAAGCACTGGACGACCGTTTCGTCCTATTGTGGGACTCCTCGGCAGTGCACATCCACGATTCCGCCTCGCGAGATTCGGATCCAGCACCTATCAGTCTCGCGCGCGAACGCTTAACCTATAGACCGCTGGACCGGCATCTAACGGTGTTAACGTCTAACTTCAACCAATCCACGAAATTGCGCCACCGTCCATCATTATCTTCACTGTATAACTATCTCACAACTCAGGAGGAAAAACAACTAAATATTCTTGATTTACAACATTCATATTTCAGCTATATACAGTGAATATAACAGCTGTTGGATGGTATTTCTTTCGATACAATAGTTTACTATTTATAAAGAATGCCATAACACAAGAATCATTTCGAAGTATATAATACAGACGATTGTTTAAATAAATAATATTACACTTTTGTAGTAAATTTATGTCGTCCACAATTAATAGTATAGGATATATATGGTGAATATTGTCATACGGAGTTGGGTTAATATACAATAACTGAAATACAAGAAGCCATTACCAATAACAATAACAGCTGTGGTATAATGGACGACACAAAATAAAATAAAATCCAAGATAATTAACAAAAATGAATTGTTAGAAATTTTGGCTAAGATTCTCATTATTATTTTTTGATTATATAGTAATCATAGTAAGACGTGCTTTCATAAAGTAAATCTGAAAGTCAGATTTAAGCGTTTACAAAAACAAACAAACAAGCACTTGAATTATTAAATGTTCAAGATAAACAACAGTATCACATGTGAATTTTTAAAAAGTTAAGTTCAGTAATATAAACAAGTAAAAACTAAGGAAATCTTTAAATGAAATGGGATGTAATTGATGCTACGGTAATGAAATTCAACTAATAAAGACCATCATTGAAACTACTTGTCTTCAAAGTATGAAATCAATTATAACTCTAAACTTTCTCGCACATCTGCACATACCTCACCCACCAGTCGAAGAATATTAGGCAACTGTTTAACAGAAGACTTTGATTTGCACCCGTGAAAATAATGTAGTTCCTACATCCCGGTATTAATTACATAAAATATTTCCTCTCCTATCACATCTTAGGATACAGGCAGAATAGACTGTCAGATTGGATACTTAGGTAGAAAAATACTTGTTAGTATTTATTTTGTGATAGAATATTGAGTTCCACATTTAAAAGCTTATGAAAATGAAACCTATCATCAAATAAACTGAGAATGTGATTAGTATGCAACCGGTTTTATATGAAGCAACCGTTTAGAATAGCAGACAGATATTATCATCGATCAAAATATCTCATATTTATTACTTTTGGTAATTATTAGGGGTTGAGAACTGAACGCCTTAACATCTGAGCCACCTCTCTTATTTTGGAAAGGAAACATCAGATTTACGTCCACATAAAGTAGTTGTAATAAATATTTTCACCGGGTTAATAAAGTTAATGTTTTACTCTTTTAAGCAGTCATATTTTAATAAATCCACAAGATTGTTAGTTCTCTTAAATAAGTTTCACCTCAAAACGTTTATCTGAAGAACTGATTTTGGTACAACACAGCTTAATAGTGTTAGCGAACTCAAATGGGAACATGTGGGGATATAGATAATTGACGACTTATTTAAAGTCCTAAGCAAACATTTAAAAATAGTGGTTATCAAGTAAACAGATTATTTAATATTAGTTTTTCATTTTAAAACGGAACGCCATCAGCTGAATGATTGAAAATTTTCTCGGACTGGAGTCACTTCGTAAAGAACTTATGAACTTTGAGTTTTTATTCTGTCGGAATTAATCGAGTGTTTGATTGTTTGTTGGATGAACTATGTTTGATAGCTAAAAAAACACGGCATAACATGCACAAGTAAGCATCACTGGTGAATTGATGACAAGAAAAATAATAAAGACTCGCAATCTAAGTATTTGAGATTCAAAACGCAAAGATGTTTTGCGTGGTTACATATAAACAGTTTAAGTCGCTGATGATAAACCACCCATTTCTTAAGTAAGATATTTAGCAATGAAAAAGGAGTATATATGTCGATATTGAGTATGGTGACCATACAAATAAAATAGTTGCTTAAGGAAATATTTTAAACAGGTTGGAGACTTATAATGAATTAGTAGATCAAAACACAGCTAAATTCTAAAACTATACTTATAGAAGTATAAACTTTCTAGTACACGTCGACAGAAAATACGCTGAAATTAAATGGTTAGAAACCTTAGGCAACGTGAAGAACACCGGGTACGTCAGACACTAGATCTAAAATATTTCATTCTCGATAACGAATCTTTTCCTATTCATTCGTTTGCTTTTTTTTCGATTCATTTTACTAAATTACTTCCTGCAATTTCCTCGTCCAATGTTACTAGGAAGAATAGTAACTTGACTCGTATGCGACATGCTATGTTTTGTTGACTTTTGTTATTGAACGAATAATAATAATAATAATATATAATATACATAATAAGTAACTATTAAATGAAGAGTGTGACATTTGATTGGACAAATGACCATTTCAGACAAACTATTAAAGTTACAGTTAACAAAAATGTTGTGAACACTCGTAATATTCAATTCGATGATTTCGGAAGTTTATTTGATATGAAGGTAGATAGTTTTAAAATAATAATGTAAGCTAATCATTAGAATTATTTTCGAATTTAAATGGAAAAAATCTAACTGATAAAAAATTGTTATATAAACACAAGATTTTCTGTAGTTTAGCACAGGTTTTAAAATACCCAGAAACAATTTTTGCTAAAAAAAGAATAGACACTAATAGTCATATCAAGAATATAAGCATATAGATGTAACATTGTGCAATAAATTATCTTAATCGGTTATAAAATTAGAATGTTAACATACTCCAATTAGTTAATAATCAATGATCTTGGTTTTGTTTTCAAATTAAGATGTTTATCAAGAGGTACTTTTAAGTGTGATGTAATGCAATACAATCTAATGTTAAAGGAATAAAATGATTTAGATAGCTCAGGTTTCCATAATCTTTAAAAATTCTTTTATATAAATAGATATTTGAATATAAATCGCATAATAATTACCAAGAAAATATCATACAATAAAAACTAGGAAACCATGTGAAAATTTCTATCTATTCGTACAAATAATTTTTAAAAAAAAAACAAATTAAACGTGAATTAAATAGTGAAAACCTACACTTTTTTGGATTATAAATGATGATGGTTGAAGATTTTGTTGTAGTAACTAAAATGGAAGAAAAAAAGAAGACAATGACGACGAGACGATTTGCTGTGTGAAGGAATCTTTTACTTTTAATAACAAAATTAGTTATTTGCTGATAATTTTACGTTGAGATCATGAACCGATCAATGTGAGATCATCAATAAAAATCTGGAAGCACTGGACAACCTTTTCGTCCTAGTATAGGACTCCTTAACAGTGCGCATCCACGATCTCGGATGCGATCAGTGATCATTATCATGTGCTTACTAGTGACTAGCTTCGACAGGTAATTCTCAGAGTTCTAATCAAAAGCCGTGGCCAGTGGAGTTCAACTGTCTTGGAAGTGAAGTAGTTACCCACAGAAGACAATAGAAGATGGTCGTGATACATGTTGGATTGGTTGAAGTTAAACATTAGCAACGTTAGATGCCGAACCAGTGACCTAGAGTTTAAGCATTCGCACGCGGAATCGTGGGCAAGCACTCGGTTGATGATTCCAAGCAAAACTCGACAGTTGCCACAACACTATACTGGTAGTCTTCAATTTGTCTCGAAAAATAAAATTATTTTACAGATTATATATTTTATTTTTCAGAGTTATCTGTCAATTTCTTTGTATATATTTACATAATATACTAATTTAGTTTCGTAGTGAATTTCTGATGTGTAACCCATTTAGTTCGATAAAGTACTGTGATAGATTGAATGTTATAATGACTAATAATAGTAGTTTGTAATGATTTAACGGAATGAACTTTTGCACCTATTAGTACTGCTCATCAGTAATTGTGCATGGAATCCAGAGAAACCTGTATCTTTGGAGAAAAAAGCAACGATAAACTACTGTGGACAAAAGTAACCATATTTTAGAATCAAGTATTAATCAATATGACATTATCTGTTTTTATTTCGAAGTGGTCATGTTCTATTAGTATATTCATATGTAAACTAAGTGACCGGGCATTCTGAATCCCTTTATTTAGTGTTAAGTGGTTACAGGAGATCGGTACAAAACCTTCGATTTACGTTAATGCGATCACATTTCGAATTTGACTGGTAAAACTTCATCAGCAATAAAGACTTAACAACACGATCTTGTTTGTAAGTTAACAAATAAACATTAGGAGCGTCTGGATTGTTTTTAAGATTTTACATGATCCATCTTTTCATCTATTTTTGCTAGTAATTTTATGATAACTTTTCGAGATGAGTATGGATCATAAGCCACAGAATAGTTGTTTAAATGCTTAAAAAGAAGATAAAACGTTACCAGAATTATACTGAATGTAATTTGTCAATAACCGTTTGTTTCGCTATTTTCAAAACATTCATATCTTTGTCAGTTGAATGGTAGACAATTATGTGAATGTTATTCAATTAATACTGAATATGCAAATGAGTAAGAAATAGATAACAACTGAACTGAAAAGAAACAACAACTGAACATACAAAAAAACTACTCAATATGTTGTAAATAAATTCAGTCATTAAATACCACTATTATAGCATTTGTTATGAGTTCTACACATGGAATACTAAATAATGTTACGTAAATTCATTTATGTTATTATTATTATTATTATTATGAAAGTACTCGCCTATCTCCTCTAACGTATGCTGAACAGTGGCTGATAACATTCCCAAAAACAAAACAATAACAGTTGACTATAAATGGATAGGCCAAAGTACAGAAGTATTGAAAATTTACTAAGATCAAGATTGCATACTCAATGCACGATCGAAACTGAATATATCCGGACTGGTATATTGTAATCAAGCAGTGCTAGTAAATAAATTAATCTTGATTCCAGTAAATTCTGATTCTGATTTGTGTTACGTCGAGTGAAGCGCAGTAGATAAAGAGTATTAAACAATGAATATATTTCTATGTATTAAAATTATTAGTGTCATAAAGAATGTATGTAGTAGATGGGCCGATTGGCATAAAAATACATCAGATTCTAAACTCATGTTATTATTTATAAAGTTGTGAGGTCAGTGTAGTTAGATTGACATAATTCGTATTTCTTATGCTCGCTTTTTTAGACTAACAGTAACTTTTTGTTAAGGTTGAATATTGGCTAGCGACTATAATACAAAACTTGTTTCTACATGGCTATATTGAAACAATCAGCTCAGAATGAACATATGGTAATAGTGACTGATCGATTGTTGTCCTTAACACCAACAATGGGAAAACACAAACCTTTATAAGTAAATTTTATTTCGGTTACAGTATACCAGTTAGGGAGGATCTTATCATTTTCAAGTTACAGATTCTATTTCTGATTATATATATATATATATATATATATATATATATAGTTCATATTTGTTTACAATGATGCAGAGTTAGACAAACTTGATTCAATACAATAAGATTAACATCGGTAAAAACTCACTACAGGTTATAGGACCTTATAGTGAGAGGGTAATGGGTTTTCCAGTTATCCAGAGTTGCGACTTAAAAACAAGACAAATTCAACTAAATCTAGATATCGGATGTCTAATAGGGTTATAAAGGGATATAAAAACTATACGATAAATTACGTGATATCAGATGAGGCTATGGAGAAATCTAGTTAAGAAACGGAATTGATATAATTGTTTGCACAGAATTCCGGTCACTTATATGGTGTATTGTTCACTAATTAAAATTTAACCTCGTAAACAGAAACTGGACAATTCTAATGTAATCGATAGAACAAAGACGATCGATTATTTAGTTTTTGTTTGAAAAAAACACAGCCAATGACTTAGGATGAAAATGGTGCGTAAGGATATAAGTATATTTTTATACAGGTATATGTGTATACGAGTAAGTGGAACAGACTAAAATTTTATGTTGTTCATTGGAAAGACCAATCTACTAAAAAAAACCTGACAAACGCTACACATATGTGCACTAATGTGAAGGAAATATTAACTGATTGGATTTTGTGTAATACTAGGTTACTTGCAATAAAAAAGTTAATTTGAATGTTGGTAGCTCCCCGAAATGGTATACCAAAGGATTCAAAGGAATAAAGTTGTTGTCTTTTAAATAAGAAAAAGAAAAAGAAACAACAGGAAAATACGCTGAATAAGAGTTATCAAATTAAATGTATGTAAATATTTGTGAACTGCCGCAACTTTAAATTTATTGGTAGTTGAAAAGAAACCTATTACCATTCAATAGAATATTGCAACCACAACTAAAATGTTGGCCCACCAACTAAGGTCGAAGTATAGGAGACAATTATCGATGTGGTGGCCAAATGTTGCTATACCAATTAACTTCAAATCTCAACCCATCTTCGAAAAGTATAAAAGTATATCTTTTTACATACTTCATGTTTTCAAAGAGAAGAATATGAGAATTTTATGAAGTGAAGAATTACTGACGTACTGCAAGCATTAACCAGAAATGTTATAAGAATCCAACGGAATGAGATTTATTTCCACGAAAACTCACTTATGAAGCTTTACTGAAGAGAGCGCTCAGGTTGATGCCAAAAGATTTGACGGAAAAAATAATAAAATGAAAAATAACTTGTACTACTAGGACGAAAATTATGTCTTGAACTTTAAAAAAACTGTTTCCGTGATGAAAAGTAAAGAAGTAAACTGGGCATAAAAGTATGAAACTAAATTTTTTCTGTATTTGGTGGTAGGTCAGTACAAAGCAACAAATTTATAAACCATATATCTAAGCAACGAAATCAATTAACAAAGAAACTATGCTCACCTGAATTTTTGCTAGAGGGATAATATCACCATCAACCGGTTTCTCCCAAACAGTTTCTCGGGTGCTACTATTATAATAGTAATTTCTTTTGACTTTCATATCGAACAATTCCCACCACTGATTGGGTGAAACAGCTTTACTAGAATCAGAACAAAAAGTGATAACTAACAATATGAAAGAAGGGAAGATTAATTCAACTAAGTCATACATCTTACCATGCTGCATAACAACTTGATGAAGATTGTTTACTTAGTAGAACGAGGCGATCGACGATACGGAACAATACATAAGAACTGAGAATTTTATTTTCTAATAGGTTAAAATGAAGATACGATCTAAACTACATTTGCGAAAAAACTTGACATGGTAAGACAATACAGAAATATATACTAGCGATGACGCGACTTCTAAAATGTGAAACCAACACTCCAGTGTAATGGAGTTTACGAATATTCAGAGGCTTTTCGCTGTTTTATAAAATTTAGAATCAAACTAGTAGACATGATAGGATGGGCAGGAATTAGATCTGATAGTAAAGCCTTAATTAAAGAGAGGGAATCTAGTTATAGCAACAGCCATTAGTTTATTATTTGTACCTGATACTAAACCTGGGGTCCTACCTATTTATAAAAACGACTTGAAGACTTATATAGCTTAGTAGTACTGTAAGGTTATCTAGTTTGGGTCGTGGCACTTCTACAAAAGGAGCAAACACCACCAAATAGTTTCGATGCCCCCGAACGCCCTGGTACGGTCGAGAGTGAGGAGAGTCCGCTCTCCCTCTCGAAATGCTCTCACATGGCCACGCGTATATAGCTTCTACCAGGGAAGTCCTACTCACTGCCTTCTCGTGGCGGGGGTGTTGTTTACGAAAATGAGAGGACGAAAAGCGAATGTCCGGTGTTTTAACCGAATTCCAAACCGAGGGTGCACATGGGCTGGCTCCAGTATCCTGAAGGAACAAATGGCGTATAAACCAATCGTTGGTCACCGGCTACCATGGGACTGCATCTTCTTACGATGCTCCACTGCCTTGTGGGTCAGACGTTCAGGTCAAACGCTCGGGGTGTGGCCCCCTAAGAAAACTACCTGCTTCGGTTTGGGCACCCGATCAGTATCACAGCCCTCACACAAATCAATTGAGATTCGTGTGGCGCATATGTATTTGTTGCTTCCTTGTACAAATGCTTATGTGTTAAAAATAAAATAAAATAAATAAAAATAGTTTCGATAGGTTATATAATTCAAGGGTTTTCTATGATGATGAGATCAGGATCGATATCCAAGGCTTAAAGAACTTAATTAACAATTATGATAAAGATCAGTGAAGAAAGAAGGTTCTCTTTGATTCACCCCACATAATAATGTATAACTATAAATCCATAATACTGAAGCTGTTTTAACTGAACAAGGGACACAAATCTGAGATAACTAGTTCGCTTACTGACTTCTAATGTTACATACATTTTATTTTGTTACATGTTAGAACTAATGACAAGTGGTGCACGAGTTTTGAATTGTTAGAATGATTAAGTAAAATGTCAGTCGATAGACGAGAGGAAAGATACAACGTGCCTGGATGAAACCTACTCATGAGATTGAATTTCTGACTTAAACCCTGGAATTAACTGATATAAAGTACAAAATCTTTAGCTAAAACGATAACTTTTATCCAGTTAAATTCGCTTTTCGTCCTCTCATTTTCGTAAACAACACCCCCGCCACGAGAAGGCAGTGAGTAGGACTTCCCTGGCAGAGGCTATATACGCGTGGCCATGTGAGAGCATTTCGAGAGGGAGAGCGGACTCTCCCCACACTCGGCCGTACCAGAGCATTTGGGTGCCATTAAACAAAGTAAAATTTCGTGAACCACATCCGAGATAATAATAATAACAGTAGGCACATAAGGTGGATTTCATTGTTTAGACTAGTGGTTTATACGTTGGTAACAACCGTGTCACATGTCTACCGAATCTATCTGGTACAAGTGTAAAAGACCTGTACAACTGACTGGTAAAATCAATATTTTTCTTAAAGTGGGATATTAACAATATGACTAATATCCAAGTTAGTAGCCAGTTTTTTTTGAGAAACGAACAAATTCGATTAATAATGGAGACAAAACTTGATCATCGAACAAAAAAGCAGTGAATCTCAGTAATTAACATAAAACTACACTGCATGTGTTAACACTAGTGACACAACCAGATTATATGAAAGAAACTGGATAGAACGAGGTTTAAGTTCGCAACCTCATGGTTGAAAACTTATAGCTATAACCACCAAAATATCGTTCTGATGATCTGATTCCCTTCTGTAACTTAAAATCCTTAAAATAATTGGATATGAACTCTGTTCCTTTAGAACTCTTAACCTCATGTTTGAGGAAGAATATTAAAGATAGCTTATTGTGTCGAATTATGATCACATTAGTGTCTACAACTCACTATTTTGTATTTTTAGGAGGGTCTCGGCTGCATTCGCCGGACTTGAGATTGATGTACATCAATTGCTGTGATTTCGGATCAATTAGCTGAACCCACTCATATCTGAAAATAAATGGGAACAATATGTTATATTCAAGAATACGGATTACTGGCAATAACAGTTTTGCAAGCAAACAATATAATGGGAGTGTTTACGAATGTCAAGTTAGAAGACCAGAAGATTTTAAGAGATAATAATTTCACGAGTGTGAGAATTAGAGGATATGCTGAAATAATTTTATATGGATAGGAAATCGGAATTTAGTATTGTGGAACAAATCAGTGTATAACTAACATATATGTAACATATATTTTTACACGGTCTGAATAATAACAAGGAATAAATAAACCAACATCAGCATCCACGGCTATCTTTACAATTAGAGCGATGCAGTACTGCAAAACTCCAGTCTGTAGAGTGCAAAATGATCACTACACATTGCTGGGTGAAAAGATATTTTGCGACTAGGTTTTTAAAAATATATAACTATATCCAATCTTCCCTCTATATGGTTAGACAGGCTTTAGATATGATGATTGTTTATTAGCGATGTGCTTAAAAAATGGAGGAAATTACCGAGATGTGATTAAGGATAAATTCCATTTACTGTAACACATCACTTGCACACAAAGATATTGGTTACTTTTATTTAGAAAACCATGCTAACAACAAGGATTAAATTACTGACCAATTAATATGAAAAGCCGAGTTGTGACAACAGAAAAATCCAAAAGATCTCTCAATATGGAGGAACTACCATTATGTCAGAAACAATCACGCTTTTTTCAAACTACACATTCACGATTTCTAAGATGCTTTACTAGCTGATATTACTACGGAATCTTCAGTAGGCTAGTTTAATACGATGAACTGTTACTTATTAGCCGTCGGACGACCATTCCCCAGCTGAAGCATTGAAAGACGATAAGGGCAAGGTATCGACATAATTGCTCATTTCTCCATTACAAAGAACGTACTATTTTCACTTAATAAATAGCTATTGATAAGACCAGTTGAAAAATCGTCTCCTTGTGTGACAAAGTGTTTGAAACGAATCCTTGCCTGTGAAGCAAACTCAACATCAGCTTAGACATGTCAACCTGTAAAAACTGTCGACATAGTAACCAAGTGAGAAGACTAACAAGAAAATATGCTACCGACATCTGGTAACAAATGCATAATATTATTTAAGGTATAAAATTACATCTTTTGGTTAGACGTAATGAGTATTAATGTATGGTTCCTACATCCTGCTAGATAGCACCAGGATCAAGAAGTATCCAACTTCGTACAATATTTCCGAATAAACACATTAATTATGCTACATTTCATGATTTAAAATAGTTATAATAACTTCATTAAATATTATTTATATCTCATTGGTATGTATCAATGAGATATAAACGAGAACAAATACAGACTTGCCTATTAAAATCAGTAATATCCATAACGCCAATGAAGCTATATTGTCAGTACAAGAAAAGCAGTCATTCAAAGAACACTTTTTGAAAACACCATATCGAGAACTACATTATATGCAGAGTTCAGAAGCAAACAGCGCGCTAAATGTCTGAATGGTATGATACTTGATTATCCCTGTGACGAGAAGAAATTTGCAAGCTTATTGAGAAAGATTATTTGATGTGAACTTTTTTTTATTTTGTTTTCCTCGACTGATTTAAAGCGCGGTTGATTTTGGTACAGCTGATATTTTGTCGCGAATACGTTTTCACATCGAATTTTAGTATCTCAAGGATGCCAAAGTATTCTAGCAGTAATCCACAAAGCCGTGAGTAAAATCATGACATATTTGACAGTGTCAGATGAGTTGGCTTATTCGAAATGTCGGTAAGGTATTAAACCTCGAGATTTGTTTAGACATGTGCACTACATCATGTATGTAGAATATATATATGCCAGATAATAAATAACCATGTTTCAAAACTTTTTAAACACAATCACATTTCATACACACCGTTTAATGGTAACACGTTGATGAGTTTGTCAATTATGTCGGGCTAACCATGAGTCATTAGGTGTCACAGTGTAGTACTTGCACCTTGGCCTTTCTTGTGGCCTAAAAATCCTCCTAAGTATTCTTTCAATCAATTGGTTAGACATGGAGTTGTATCCTGTAGTTCTTGCCTGCGCTTTTCATGTCTACGATTGTTTTGACAATAATCCAAAATGACATAACATTCATTAGAGTGCACTTGATATAATCCATTTGGACTCCTGAATACGTTACACTCTTCATTCAGACCCTAGTGATACGTGTGACACTAATCTCACAGATTGTCTTTAAATGCCAGTCTTGTTGTTGCTAATGTCTGATATAAACTAACGAAGCTTCCGCCTGTTGCTTGATTCAGTCACCCTTTACATTTAAATAATGTGTATTCAACAAGCCTTGTTATCTTTACATAATAAGGAGTTTACGCAACAAAGTATAGAGTAACATTTATTGGTTGATGACCATGAAACCTTACGGAATTTTCCTGTGTAAAATATTTCTTCATTTTCGAACAGATACTGACAACAAATACGTTATATGGGGCTGCGCCTAACGCATACATAAATCCAAGATTGACTGATTAGTAATAATGTCTCTTCACAGACACACAAACGTATACTTTGATTAATTACCACATTGTATGGAAATGAACTAGAACAAAAGCTCAGAACTATAGGTGATGATTGAGCCCGCTCACAGACACCTCATTTTTCGTTTATATGCCTTTAAGCTGTTGTATGTTAGGAAGTTCAGAGACGTTAAATTCAAGTTATTACAAGTCTTAAGGTTAAAGTCAATGGTATATTGTCTGTTTATCATCAGTTTTAAAGCAAACGTCACTTTTATCTCTAGTCATTTGGACATTTGGATCCCATGATACTTAGTAACCTTGTGAACCTTACTACAGTCCCTGAGATTTTTGATTACTTTATAAAGACAGTTGATATTATATTCTCAAAAGCCTAGATAATCAATTCGTTGAAAATAAATTTCGCTGGTTTTTGTTATTTAGGCAAAAATAGACCACTTAAACGAATCTCCCCTCGTTGGCGTAGTACTTTTCCTATTTCATTAAGTCAGCTACAAAGGAAACGTGATGAATTTTGGGATACAGCTCCAGCAGCTGAAGGCAGAATTGAGATTTGGAATGCTCTGAAAGTAGTTGCTGATTTTTTTCAAAAACAAGAATATGATATGGCTCAAGCGATTTTAGATGGAGCATGTATCACTCTTCCATCAGGTAAAAATTTTGATGTATTCCCTAGCAGTATTTAAATGCTTTGTATACCTATTCAACTTAGTACAGTAAGCTAAAATTTTGGGAAACCGCAGATGGTCGGATAAATAGGTAACTTCTTTTGTTATATTCTAAACTGTTGGATGCTCTTTCTGTAGAACTTCACGTACCATAAAGATTGCTCAAAAAGTTTGTACACATGTGTTAAGGCATGAAATCTGATATAAATCACATTGTAAATGATAATATGCAATTTACATCAGAATCGTACTACATAGTAGTTAGTTTTTATGTGCATTCTCGTCATATATTTTTTATCAATGTTCAGATTTCCGCCGAACGTTTTTTGCACTTTTATTGATTCATTGATGTGAAAACAGTTACCATAAATAAAAAAAGCAGCTCAATGGGCATTTAGGTGAACTAGACTGCATATGTTGGTTGTCTTAGTGAAGTGTAATGAACTGTAGAAACTTCTAAAAGCTGATTTTAGCAGTAGTCAGATCTGACTCTTCAAACCAATATGTTTGTAGCCCTGACTTACTGATTTAGCCATTATTTAATAACCGATTGTAACCCCGCTCCATTTACCACTCTGGCATTTCCTCCTGCGAAAGACTTCGTTATGGTGGTGTTAGATATCGTCAGCAAATGTAATAATTTAACGTTTGTGTAATAAAATTTGTGGGTGGCTGAATCGGATATTTAAGGTACAGCAATATTTTGTATATAAGCACTCATGTTGTCTGAAATATTTGTGTATTTAAGACAATCAATTTAAGTTGAGCATGTAAATCTTAAAACTTCTAACTGATAATATGGTATAATTCTACAGTTTGAAGCTAATTTAGATAATACAATTATACACTGCTTTCATCTGCAGAAATCCGTCAGATACCGAAAAAACGTGGTGGACGAAAGGTTAGGTATGAAAGTGTGTGATATTTTCACCTTGAAAAGTTGATTAATAATGTGTTCAGTCTGATTTTATTCAAGTAAGTTGACTTCAGTAATCAAACTCGTTCACTTCTTCATTTGCATTGCTCTCCTTGGCATACTTATTTACTTTATTCCTTTGATGATCAATTATAATAGGTATGTGTTTATATCCAGTGATTATTATATTACCACATACCACTTTATTTTACTGTATAACACGTATAGCTCGTATTTAAATAACTGAAAGTATGATTATATTATGTACATTAGATGCGTTTACTTATTTTTTTAACGTTAGGAACATTATATGACTGCTATGATGAACTTGGTGCTCATTATCAGCTTCCATTATACGTCCTAAGTCAGCCAAGTAATCTCATTCCAGATCCATCTACTCCTGATTCACAAAGCTTACACTCTCAACCAAATATATCTTCTGTACTCAGAAATTCAAATACCTATACTTCAGGCTTTAGTAACACAAGAGTTCATTCTCATCAACAATGCGCCGATAGTAATAATGACCCATCAAGTAACGATGTATGTGGGTGTTTGTCATTGTTCAATGCATTTTGTCATAGAAATCGCAGGAACAGAAACGGATCACCTCATTGGTTACAATGGAACTTTAATTCGTGCAGACGCGATTATGATCAATCAGTATGTGACAAAGTTGATCCTACAAATCATAATTCTTCAAATCCACAATCATCTTGTCTTAATTTAAGATTATCTACTGGTGAACAGTATACATTAGAAATCGGTGATCAAAATATCACAGTTTTGGAAGCCAAACGTTTATTTACTTCACTGTGCGGTTGGCATGAGCTTAGACAGCGTTGGTTTGTGTGTGGTCGTTCTCTTTCCAATCGACTTTCGATTAAAGACTGTCATATACCATCGGGTTTCGTTATCCAAGTTATTGTACACTCACCATTCGACCCTGAATGTTTGTGGAAACAAGGTAGTAGATCTGCAACTAGTTCTGTAGTGGAAGCTATTATCTCTTAGTAGTAGTAGTAGTTAGTCATTTACTTTTCACTACAAAATATTGACTATCTGCATTTCTGTTCATCTAATAAATTCGTTCTTAGATTAGTATTTTACGATCATAACATTGTATATATTAGCTCTCATCAATTATTACTTCACTCAATATTAGACAAATCAAATAATCCTACACAAATTGACTTTGTTGCTCTGTAATGTAATCTATTAATGTTTCATTAGCTTTTATGTGGTTCATAATTTCCTTTTTGTTTTTTTTTCTTTACACTTGTACATCATGATATAACTTTAACGTTACTTTTTATATTATTATGTTATACTCTTGTATAATTAGTTACTGTATCTGTTATAGGTTACCTCATTTAAATGGAATATTGATTTGATGAATAATATATTTTTTTCTAAAACCAATGGATTATTTTGTTTTTCTATTGTTAATATTTAAACATTGGAATGCTCATTGTTCAACATGTAAATCTACGGTTGTTTTACTAATTTATACATCTGACCTGAACATGTCCTCTATACGTTGGATTATTTTGCTTGTTTATTTGCTTTATTCTTAATTTGCTGTATTCCGTTTTCTTTGTGATAAATAATGTCCTTTTTGCTTTTTTTTCTATTTGTAAATGATTATTTCACCATTTAAAAAGTTTCTTATCTTAATAATTGTGCTTGTGTTTGTTTTTGTCGTTGCTGCTTTTTGCCTCATTGTTCCTTTGTTCCAAACTTTCCTTAAGCATATATACACGTCTGTCTATGGTTTTTTCCATTTGTTTTTACTTCTGATCACTTCGTTCGTTCGAACATGTCTCTTTGTTTAGGTGGTTTTTTTCGTACTACTTTTCACCTTTATTATCTTGATTTTGTATTGAGTTGTTACAATTACCGCTGTTTCATGCAATGATATCTATGTGGTGAAGTAACACCATTTGTCTCTCATGTAGTACATTGTATAAATATGTTTCCAATATATATATATATATATATATATATATATATATATATATATATATATATATATATATATATATATATATATATATATATATATCGACGAGCAGAACTTATAGTAGTTTTGTTTTATGACTGATTGAAAATGTCACATTTATTTTTTTGTTTATAATTAGTCTCTTACATTCACTTTTAGTTTTCTTGTTTTTCGAAAATATTTTTGCATCCCTACTGGTTCTACTTTTTCTGTGCATCATGTTTACACATAATTTTTTAATGTTTTTTTGTTTAAACTCATTCACGGTTAGCAGATATCTTTATTGTTTTTGTCTGTTCGATTGATTTTTATTATGTCTAGAAATTCTATGTAATTTTTATGCGTTAGTTAATTCTAGATTCCTAATCAACATAACATAGTTGATTGTTTAGCGTAAAATTAATTATTTATAAGAACTTTCTTCTAAAATTGAACGAATAGTTTCACAGTATTTGGGCGTCGAGTTAATGTAAAACACTAAAATAAAAATTATATTTGTAAAAATTTCAGTGTTTGAACATAAAATAAATCTAACGTTTCCCTCAGTAATCTGGTCTAAGTTTTGTAAGGAGAAATAGTCAAACATTGTAAGCAAAGATGAATAGTGGTGGAATGCAGGACGCGCGTTTAGTCCTGTTTGGGAATGGTCAACTGGATTCCACTGCTGGCCACCATCCACCTTTGCTTAAAATACTTGTGACTTAAGGCAATATAGAAACACGATGCACATATGCCAATAAGAGACTGATCAATTGCAGTCCTAAACATCGATGGGATGATTCAAACAAACAATACAAAAATAAATTACAAGTAATCAAACCTCAAAACTATCGTATACAAATGCATGATTTACGGGCTAACTGTGCTTTAAAATAATCGTTCAATCATGTTAGCAATTCTAAATGTGAGGTTTGTTGTATCGCGTATGAGTAATTTGATATGAAAAGTGAAAATCATGGTAAGACAATAGCTGCATGTAGATCTGATGTAAGGGAAATACATAGCCTCAGGTTATGGTCATTGATGAAATTAGACAATCTGATAAATGTTATTAATCAAGTTTGTCACAGTATACATAGAATGTGGTCAAATAAATGTAAGTTTGTGTTACTGGCCTAGGAAAGCTGGTTGTCCATCGTAAATCTAAACAAATGAAAATACACCATTTTTGTCCGCAAAACACGAGATAGATAAGCAGTTGAATAAAATTCAGATTTACTTATTAGTTGCTATGAGACAGCCAACCGTATTCCATCTCTTTACTTTATATTGTTTAAGTCCACCCTTATGTGTAGGGCCCACACTGTCAATATGTCTTTGTATGAAGCAAAACGGATGTCAACATTTTAATGATTCTAATACTATCGCTAACTTCTCGTCTTGTTTTTTCGGATGATTTACGAATATGCTTCAATTAAAGACTGTTTTTTAACTACATAAGATAAACGACATTCACTAACTAATAATTTGTTGTTATAATGTTGACCACTATTTGAAAAGTAGTCTCAATGCAAGAACCATTTATTGATAGTGTCTTCAAAAGCTAATGATTTTATTTCATCGGACAGCAAGTTAGCAATACAGTGGTCTCGATATTACACAGAGCTGTATGGTTAAATAATCTGTAAACTACTTTACAGGTATTTCGTAATATCTACCTGATAAATAATTCCATGCTTCTTGTCACATTCATCGGAAATATTAATCGCATCGATATTGATTTCATTCATATTAATCAACACGTTTATTTTTTATTCATGAAGAGGAGTAAGATTCATGCGTGCACAATATTCATTCGATTTACATGCTAAGATCTTTACAAATAAGTATGCACTCAGAGGGAAGTATGTCACATTTTTTAACTCCCTGTACTATGAAAAATTATCTCGTTTTAGAAAATTGTGGATTTCATATATTTATTTTAACGGCTAATGACTGTCTTATTGATAATGATAATACTAATCAGTAAACGTTGGTTAACATGTGACAATGATTAGTTGTCTTGGCTTGTTTCATTAAAACAAAATGGGTGTTTTGATTGGTTGAAAGTATCATTAAACAATTACCGAAAAATAAACAATAATATTAAAATAATAGTCAATAAACTATGTTGGATTAATGATGAATATTTTGCCGTTCATGTGAGTATATAAATAGTTTATTCGGTTGATTAATCAGAATTTGTAACTGCTTAAAGCTGCATAGTAATATCAGCTAATGACAATTTTATGATTAAAATATTTTGTGTAAATGGTTCTCTATACTTGGTGCGGAACCTTTGTGGCTGTAGGCACGATCATTATATGTAGGTGATTATTGTCTTTCTTCTTGTTCAGGATTAGCTTTTGCTATATTAATTACAGCAAGAAAATACTACTTTATTTTATATTTTCAGTTATGATATATGACTAGCTGAATGAAAAGAGATTTATGGACAATTATTTATGAATTGACTTGTTCATTGTTCGAATTGCTATGGACTCGTTGTACGACAGGGAAACGTTTGAGGCCGTTAAATCCTCCAAAAAGTCACTTACTAGTTGCTTTGTAGTTTTAAATTACCTTTTCTAAGACGAAATTCCTTACGGAGATAGTCTATCATTTTTACTGTAATTAAAGACGTTGTCTTCCTATTGATTAGTAGTTCCTTTGGTTCATTAGCTTTTGCCGTATTATCCTGGTTAATGTACACATATTTCTACTCATCTTGCACCTTATTTAACCAATCTTGAATCTCTATCAGGTAAGGCTTCCTTCCAAGACTTTTTTAAAATTAGCTAGGGCGAAGCGAAAAACAAGGAGTTGTGGTATATAGGTATCTAAATTGAAGCTGGAAATTATTATTGATATTTCAAGGTGCACCACAGGTGAAATTCCCAGAAAGTTCTATCTACAAATACATTTGACCATCGTTCCTATGTTCATTATCGTAAATAAAAAGTCAATAGTTGGATGGATTTAAAAAATTAATATGTTGTGTACATATATATATATATATATACAGAAAGTGAACATTTGACACGTCTCAAAGACTATATAGAAGTATTTCTGTTATGTTTCTTATATGAAGGATAGGAGTAATTTGTTTTTGAATTCAGCTCAAAAATTCAAAAGGAATTTTCTCGATTCTGACTGCTCCGTGCCCTTACTATAGTCTAGCTAATTTTTATAAATGGCTATATTCCAAAATAAATGATGCTGTTATGTTATTTAAATTAATAGCACGAACGTTTTGCTGGAATTAATAATAGTTCCTCCTCTTAAAAATTATCAGGGAATATTTTTTTCTATTTAGTCCACTTTATAGGCTGGCCGTGGTATTTGTACTGACTGACGATTTCTTTTTACTTTATTCCATGGCTGGTTCGAATAACAAATATAATCCTTTCAGTTATGCTCGCCGGGTTTTATCTGCCTTAATTTGCGAATTCACCTCAACAACGGGAACAGCGCAATCAGATTTTTTCGATATGATAGTTGTCTTGCTATTTAATATTTATGTGTTTGCGAAACTGTCAAACCAATAATTGAAAACAATACCATAGTATCTAAACTAATATGAAGATAATAAATTTGAATTTGATTCTTTTCGGCGATCATATGCATGTAAGTTTTTGTCTGTGAATTAGTTAAATTACGTTTGAAGGATTGGGATGAGCATCGTTAATTATGTCTCTACAAAGTGAAAACTTATTTAGTGACAGTGAAGTGAATTCGTTTTAGTAAATTTTATATTAAAAATAAGTGACAAGAATAAGATGATTAGGAATATTTAGCCAAGAAGTACTAGATGGGCACGAACGAACGTATTGTATTTGAAATTCGAAATCAAATACAAAGAAATCATTAGTTCATACAAACACCACATATGGTCAAAGAAATGTTGTATATAAACTACCACACACTGAGCAAACATAGAGGGTAATCTTATGAAATATGTTTTATCATAAGTTTAGTTGGTCAGTCGTGCACAACGCTAAAATTAAATTCCCCCACTGATTATATATCATCCTATAATGTAAGTGATCATAAGACATTTAATGATACTATTGGATTTACTTTATAAGTAAATTCATGATTAATTTTATATCATTTTAATCAGCCTACATTTATTTTGATTTTTGTGTATAAAACACGATAGGTAATAATTTTGTTCAATAATCGTAATGCATACACTGATTTATATTTTTTTCAAAGTGAAGCAAACGTTCTGGGACAGTTCATGTAAAGCACATTTTCTCATTTAATACATATTTTCATCGAGATTTTAATCATGTAATTTAAACACAACGCTTTGATGCATTATTATTTACATGTGAGAACTATACAGAAAACCAGCTAATACATACGTTATTACTTGGAATCAAGTTTTTTCTTTGTCTAATACTTTATTTATTAACAGAATAATATTAAACCAAACATTTATAAGAAATGAATGAATAGTTTCCCATAAATTAATTAAGAGTTTGTAAAAATGAAGAACTGTCATTTTGGGGTTTTTAATAAGCTCAGATAAATATCATGAGAAAAATTTTAACTTGTTCTAATTATAGTTTTCAAATCAAAAGCCTGGAGGATAAATGTAATTTTTCACTGGTTGAGATAGACCCCGTTATAGCTATGAAAGCCTGACATTTGGCATTTAATCATAGTGCTCCCGAAGTTGTGGTTTGATCAACCAGAACAATATTTCACGAAAAATAAAATAAACCTGAAGGAATTAGGTACCGAGATTTATGCTCGGTCCTGCCTCCTTGAGTTGCCAGAGAGTCCACGACTTAGTTTTGACTTCACCAACATTAAAACCACAGGCAATATGAGACGAGATGTAATGAACCATCAATCATTATTAGATGAATAACGAATTTAAAGACTTCTCCAGGGTAACACATTGGGTGATATGTCCCCATCGCAGTAATGCAGTCAAAAAACAAGGTTAGATACAAGCCCTCCCACATGACACTTCCAAAACTGTTTGAATGCACAAGACCTGGAACATCTCCATAGAACTCTTCGGCCTCTGAAGGCTCCGTCACAGTTCTTGGAAGCCGTCCCAACACCTCTCAGGAATAAAATTTCATCCTTGGACCCACTTGTAGCCTGAAGACTAGTTTGCGACGGCGTTCCATTTTGTTTGCTGTCTTTCAGGTTCAAGTCTTCCATTTAGTATTCTTGGATGTCTGTATCGTTGATAAGTCTGAATTAACTCGAGTGGAAGATTCAGATGAACATCTCGAGTGTGCGTCATTCTTTTATCCTTAAGTATTTATTTCGCATGTCTGATACATGAACCGAGAGTTCCTTGAACTCTGTACAGAACAATTCCCAATCTTTGTATGATTTTTCCCGGTTCTAATCGATAGTTTTCGAAGTAAGACCTGATGAACCTTTTATCGCCAACGTTAAAAATTCGGATGTTAAGATTTGGTCTTTGTCCATCTACTATATTGGGTGGCAACATGACGTTGAAAATAGTTCAGATACGTCTTCCAACACATGGCTTCCGCAGGCGAATTTCCATCTGGGACAGTTGAATTCGGAGTAGTTCCTTAGGCCGTTGAAAATTTTGTAATTACCTGTCTAGACGCATCGTCGCCCCCTCTTTTAGTAATGCTCGCTCAAAAGTATTGACAAAACGTTCTGCTTGTCTATTCAATTTGGGATGATAGGGCGGAGAACGTAGATGTACTATTCCGTTTATGCTACACTAATGCTTGAATGATTCTGCGACTAATTTTGAACCATTGTCAGTCAATAAAGTCTCTGGGACTCCAAAACAAATGAACAAAGTAGCCAATTTGTGGATTGTTCCTGATGCTGTACAATTCGGTGAAATATATATTTTTAGCCACCTCGTTAATGCATCCATAATAATCAATGAGTCACGTCATTCAGTACACGATTAACTTCTTTTTCAGCTTTCATATTTGCCATAAGAGTGACTGGGAACCTAATAATCTTAATAACCCATTAGCTCGCCCAAAAGCAGTAGTTGGCTGATGCTTGATCGTGAATTCCTTACCCAGAAGTGTTGTTGCTCATCGTTGTAGCCGCTTAGCCGTGTGAACAGGAATTTCTTAGACCCAAATATGGCAAATAATGGCTTATGGTCTGTTATTAAGGTGTAATACCGATCAGATATAACCTTGTTGGACTTTTTTGCTGCAAAGGTAATTGACATAACTTCTTTCTCAATCTGACTATAATTCTGTTCTGTCGTTGTCAATAATCTGGCAGCATGGGAGATTGCTTTTTCAGACCCATCAGGAAAAGTGTGAGAGAATACTACTCCAATACCATAGTTCGAAGAATCCGGAGCAACCACAATAGGTAGGAAAGACCATAATGAGTCGGCAAAAGATTGGAAGCTAGGAGTTGTGTGGTTGTTTCGAAAGATGCTTGACAGTTCACCGACCAATCCTATTTGTGTTCTTCTCTAGCAGGTGGTTAAGTGGAACACGCAGACGGTGAAAGTCATGAAGGAAGATACCGTAATGACTGACCAACCCCAAGAAAAATCGTAGGGAAGGGATATCTCTAGATCTAGGCTTATTTTTCACAGCTTCGATGTTCTCCGGTCGCCTCCCATCGTTATCCATTATGAAACCAAGATTCCGAACCTACTGCATATAAAAGTCACACTTTTCCGCCCTCGTATATTCTCCCAATCCTTTTATAAACACATGGTGGTGTCTTTGTAGCTTCAACTTTAAGGGGTTTTCAGTTCTGATACTGCTGCAGATGTTATTAATCAGATGCTCTGTTAGTTTTAATGTCTTCATCAAATCCAACCCAAATAAGTCAAGTGCTGGACTCCTTGTAAGGTATAATGTTGCATTTGCCGTCACATCACTTTAAAAAACAGTACAAGGTACTTCTCCAACAATATTTATTTACCCACCAGATGCAATGTGTGCTATTTATGTAATTGGATTGTAGATCACCAGCGTGGATGATCTATGTCGAAATGATTGGAGGCTTACTCGAGTTAGACGTGAGTGGCGTGACAAACTAACTTACGTCGAAGTCACACTTCGCGGTCTGCACCTTACATAGATTACCCCATTGACGTATTAAGATACTATAGATGCTTTAAAGACTGTACAACACAGAAGACGTTATTACAGAAATATATTAGTTAAAGTAGATACAAGAGAAGGTAAGACCACTGCCACATGGGCCAGTCCATGGCGTATGATTAACTGATGCACGTTGGTTGTCCTTGACATTGACGAGGATTGATGATTTTGTTCGATATTCAATGGCTAGGGCTCAGTGGAATTTCACTGGCCCTACAGGATGAACAATGGTCTCCCAATATTACTCCAAGTTTCTGGGCTGATGAGAGTGTTATTAGATGCAGTATCGAGCTGAAGACGTATACGTTGTTTATTAATATCCAGAGTTATATACTTTCTTTGGCGGTGAATTCATACTCTGTTGTGAGATACCAATATTTCGTGATTCATCGTAACAGATCTATGATTCTTGGAACGGGTTTTCAAAAAATGACGATGGGTTATTTTTTGTAGCTGGATTCTTTATGACCCTTACGACGGCATTTAGTAAAACGATAGTTTATATATGTACAAAACTCACCATATAACCAGCATGAGGGTGGAGGCTATTTGTTTAAATTGTCCTGCTTACGTACAAAGTATCTTTCTGGTCACTTATTATCTGTATGTATGGTGGCCGACCAATGTTTTTAATCACAGAAGTATCATGTTTTAAGTTCACCAACCTTTGACATTCACTAGTCACCTCTTGTAGCGTTATATTTGGACACTGTTCGGCTTCACTTAGAATTTTGGTACTGATGTCGGCATCTTTGGGCGACTGCAAGTTGCGTAAAAAAACAAGACTCTTAAAGTGATCTGTCATTGCTGATAGCTTGAAACGCTCACACTCACGATTTACTATGCCAGCAAATTGCACCCAGTCATCGTCCCCATCTTTAGCCAACTTCATATATTGGCAGCGAATATTGAACAAAGATGACTGTTCATCAAAAGTTGGCGACAAAGTTACAACCGTTGCATCATATGAAAGGTCTCTGGGATGAGTGAAGTTGGTGTAGCTGTGCCAAGTTTGTGTAGCAGTACTCTGACTTTTGTGGCACAATCAAATTGTTTCAGGTAAACCTTGAACACATCTTTGTATTTCTTGAACCGCAGTTTTTCTCATTTCTACTTGTGATGGTGGTGGGACAATAAATGTATCACATAATACTTCCATAGGTAAAGGTTTAGCTTTAGGTGACTCATAAACATTTTTTCTGTCTCGCAGTTGATTGATATGCCTAATAATTAGTGTATTTTTGACCACCACTTCATACCGTACCGTCTCACGTCTTTTTTAATACATCCATAAATCCATTTTGGCTTGCCAGGCTGGAAATCACGTGCACAAACCAAACAACCCACTTCGAATTCTCGAATCTTCGGGCAATTCCCTTCCTTATTTTTTGTGGTCCACTCAATCTGTTTTTCGGGCTCAAAACTTTAAAAAATGTTCGGCAAAATATTGTTTTGGCTGGTGATTTAATCGTATTGCAGACAGTGCTGAACGGCAGGTCCCATTAAACAAATTTATCCATCCAGTCAATACTTAATAAGTTGGTATGACAGTTTTTAGATACATGACATTTTCTGGTCATAGTCTTGTCACCCAATGTGAGAGATATCTGCATTTCTCCAAGAAGAGTATTGTTAGTTCCTGTCGCACTCTTAGCGTTATAATATGCAGGGTGATATCGAGGTCGACCGTGTTCTATCCAAGTCTCTCTAGAAATTAATGTTATGTCAGACCAAGTATCGATTTGCAGCCTAACAGGTTTACCACTGATGATCAACAATCTTTTGTTTCCTTTTACAACATACCTGAGCATCACCATATTTGCCACATCGAAAACAAACTTTTTTTAAAATAGCAAACATTATCAGAGTGACGCTTACTGCATCGCCAGAAACACATCTTGTGTTTCATTTGCTTTGGAATTTGGTTGGAGTACTGTTCCTTATTTCCATTAAAAGCTTTCCGCAAAGTTTAAACTTCCTCGTAATCACTGTTCCTTTCTACTAGATTTGTGTCATGCTTCAAATTAACCATTCTTTGACATTCTTCAGATACTGATTGCAGACTGATATTAAGATCTTGTTCTATTCTCGTTAAAATACGTTTTCTGATATATGCATCTACTGCAGATTGTAACCCACATAAAACTGATGATCGTTCACCGAATATACGTGTCAGGCACTCAACTGTTTCTCAGAAGGATATGTCGGTTGGGTTCTTTGGGAGGATAAAATTACAGAACTTTTCATGTTCAAACACTCCGAGCTTTCGTAATAATAATCTCAGTTTTGAACCTTCGTCCTACTCTTTCGATCATTAATAAATAAATTTTCATGGCGTTTAAATCATGCCTCAAAAGTAATCCCACATTCTGGATCAATTCTAAAATCACCTATTGAATTCGCAATGGAATCTGGAGTCATAGTGAAATCAAATACATTGGTTCTTGAGGATATTGACATATTTTTCGCCAATAATTCAATAAGAGAATTTCGCTGTAGCAATAAAGTTTTCAGATCATCCTTTTAATTGTTAATAAAATCCACTTTAACTGAATATATAGGTGTAAATCCGTTTTAATCACCGTCGGCAATTATATAAATTGTGGTTTGTACTTTAGGTTCTTTGTTTTTCACCCCGTCGCCAATTGTTATAGCGCTCACTGTTACTTCGTCTAATCTTATAACGCTTAAACGATTATCTACTCTAGATCCCTCCCAGTGTCTATTCTACAGGACGTCAATACAACTCAGATCAAGAACACGTACATAGCCTAACCAGAACGTAAATATATTTTCGCACCAATAATTGACAAAATCCACAACTATGAACAATCAATAATAGGTGCGTGTCACAATAATAAGGATAAGGGAATATATTACTTATCTGACACCTGTCAGAATGTCTTCATGTCTGACTAATCAGACAACCAATCATGATCATTTTCGCCAACACATCAATAATAATTTCAATTGTTGAGAAGTCCCACAATAGGACGAAACGGCCGTTCAGTACTTTCATTTTTTCCTTGGTGATCTAGCTTCAATTGACTCATGATCTCGACGATTGAAATTAGGTTCATTTGCTGGGTTACAGCTCCCAGAATATGAATGTGGAGCTGTTCGTTACGTTTTTCTCGATGCTCCAGCAAAGCTTCAACTTGGTTAAAGGTAAGTGACATTTTGATAGGTTAACGCCGTCACCAGTTGTCATATCTAGAGCTTAGATTCTCATTATGCCGCGTATGAATTAAGCACTCCAACTCTATAACCCTCCCAATTTGTAAATAAAAAGACAGAAGAAGACTGGAGAGAGTATTTGTTGGGCAAGAATCAAAATGTACAGAAAATCATAGGTATTCATAAAAATTAGCGCTTGCTAAATGGACATTATAGTATTCTGGATCACCAAAAGTCTTCAGCACTTAGAACAACACCACCTACTTTCTCCCGTAGCTAATGCCAAATCAAAACTATAAAAATAGTTTCCCGATATCTCAAAAAGCTTTGTTACAATTTGAAAACCCTATAATATTGTTGATCTAAGTGATGAAATTAAGAACGAAATCAGTAGATAATTCGGCTGGTAACAGCATCCACAAATAGTGATATTTTCCCACAGTTATCTTCATCTTCCACTGATGGTCTTAGAGAGTTTTCTCCTATCCCTCTGTTCCTTAGTAAGTGCTATGGAAATTAAGGAGTTTGAATAAAGGTTTGACGAAAGCTATTCTTGCGAATCGCCAACGTCTGAAGTCAAGCTAATCTCCTGCTAACTGGAAGCATCATTGTCGTAATGCTGGTATATATTCTTGAAGTATAAATAAAACCGACTACACCGATTACTATTAGTATGATCAGAAAGCACTTTCACTGTTCATACTTTGAACGGCTAACCACCGACTTACACTATACATCCCAGCGTGAATTGTTTCAACACTTAGGTGCACTAACCCATTGACAAATAAACTACTCCGATTTGTAGTAGAGCTACTTATTAGTGATATTCATGACAAATTGCACATTCACCCGTGTAAGGTCCAAACCAACTCGGTTTTTAGGTGACTTTTGGAAATATAGTCTTACTGTAACATGCATATTGTCATCAAGCCGATCAAACAGTTACTCTGTAAGTCTGAATATGTCATTGACCCTAGGTAGTTTATTTGATTCAGGGACCCTGGCAGATTCACATATGCTTTTTTTGAAAATAAGCTTGTTATGATAGTCACGTTGCACGGTGAACCCATTAGTTGTATAGTGAAGATGTGTTGCCGTGTGCCTTTGACTGTTTTGTGTCTAGTAAAACTAATAAGGCTTACGGAAAGAACTGTTTTGGGTGTTTATTTACTGCTTCAGTCCTTTCTGTTTCTGGTCAATTTGGATGCCTGCTCAAAACGCTTAGGAGATGCAGCCACAGAGTTGCTCGTAGCACTCTTTTGAGCGTATATTCAGCCTCACTTTGAAGTCTGCAATGTCTATTTGTTTCCTGTTTTCAAAAGTGATACATCCCCTAGATCAAGTGCAGAGACTGTTTAGAACATATTATTACGAGAACAAACTCCATAAAATCAGATTATTAAGAGGTGATTTGATAATGTCAAACAACGTACGTCAAGCCATCTCAACAGGAGCATATAAACAGGACATCATCTCCATGCTCGCCTAGGCAACCGACGATGGTTTGTACATCAAAGAGTAAAGTCCTTGCTACGCTCTTACTTTTTTTATTACCACTCGCTTCACTTGAAATGCTCTTCTAGCCGAAGTGGCTACAGGCTTATCAGTGTATAGCCTTAAGAGTAGACTTGACAGACACGTATTCACCAATGGATTACCATACCCCTAATAAACCAGCTGTGTCTGATGCATGACCTATAAACTACAATGGTTATCATCACCACATGTAAGTAACGCCTTCTTAATTCTTTTATTATCATCTCCGTTCCTCCTCTTATTCTTTCAATTCTATCTTCCCACACATCATTAAACTTTTTATTTCCATCATGAAAAGATCATTGGCTCTCAGCGCTCGATTTACAACCTTATTATTTTCACAAATAAACCAGCCAACCTCCTGTCTAGTAGTGTAACAGGTACTAATATTCAGAAACACTACTATCTTGAAAGAAACACACTGATTCAAACTACAAGATATACAAATTCACAAAGGCTACCGAACTGACTAGAATTAGTACAGCTGAGTAGCTAGACTGCCACTCATTGGACATTGTCAAACACCTTGAACCGTACCAATACTACACAAAGAGAGGGAAAAAGTTTGTCGGTTTGTCCAAGTCCTTGACAAAGATATTGGATATATTTGTTAATTCAGCTCATTAGGTTCCGTAGGATAGTGTGATTGGTCACTTGTTATTCTATATTTTATTTAAGATGGGTGTTCACGGGAGAAAATAGAAACGCTCTTTCTTTATGAAGCCAAAACGTTGAGATAGTAACTCGGGCTTATTTCATGCAGATATTTGTTTTAACTAATTGAAAATATTACAATAACAGTAACGAGTAGTGCACACCTTTGAGCTGCTAGACTGTAACGCATTCAGGATCTTACGCTACCGAATGAATATATAAATATTGGTCCAGTCGTGATAAACTATTGCGACAAAGTTAATTCATCGGATTTTTTCCCGCTATTTCGTCACAATCAAACTGAGTTGACAACAGTCGGGCAAATGTTGAGTCCATTACTCATCGTGAATTTACTGACACTGAGAAAAATCCTGTATATGCATTAAGTTAACTCTGGTGGTTTTCAGCTACATGTAGTTTGATGTCACTGTGGAAAGTTCAGGGTGGAAGTTAAAAGGAACCATTTATTCCGTCTCGATAATGTCCGCCACAGCTGTAGCGGACACTTTATTTTCACATTTAATTTGAAGCTATGAATAACTCAGTGGTAAATGTTTTCACTCCTGACACCACGGATCAGGTTTTTCAAACCAAAGGTTACTAAAAACCTTGATACAATGGCGTTTATAGGGTTGTGGTCGAATAGATATATAGTGTAGGATACCACTGAACATCATTCAATTAGTCTTTATGAAAAGTCCATAGGGAAGTATAATATTCGGTTTCTACGACTCAAAATTTTGCAATTTGTTCTCATAGGCTGTTTTTTAAGACAGTATTGCCATGCACAAGAATCTCGTAAGGTTGGTTTATTTGAGTATTATGTTATCTAATCAATTTTTGTGGAAGAGTTTTTCTTCCGTCAGTTATGGGAAAATTCCTAACTTTTCAGACGTTATATACTGTTATTTTTACCTTTCGGAGTTGACAATCTTGAGAAAACCCGAAATTATATAGTTTAAAGGGTTCAAAGTTTGTAAAACTGCGGCGCAATTAGGCACTTCATCGAGTTGTCAGTGCTAGAGCCATGTATTTAATGAACATTTTTAGATTGTGACGGTAATAACAGGGCTTTTTTAATTGTTAGTTAATCTTTTTTCATGATCTGCAATCAACTTTAAATGCTGACGGTTAGACATATAAGCAAATATATATTAGAAAGCTGACTTATGTAGTTTAGTTTTGTCTAAAATACAACAGAGGTTTCAAAATGCTTTTTCTTGAATATTATACTGTATCGCGTTTTGTAACTTCCAGAAGAGATTAAATGGAGAACAATACAGTGATCGTCAAGTTGCCAGACATCACATGGAGTTTTTATTGAACTTGAGATTTGATAAATCAGTGTATGACGAAATATTGCCAGTGTCGTTAATGTCATCACAAGATAAGTTGTGGAACTTCTATAAAACGTCAAATAAAGTACGCACTTATATTTACATGCAAAGTTGACTATCTTTAGGTTCACTATATAAGAAAAACTGAACCCGGAATAAAATGTGGTTCTAGAATTTTCTTTCCAAAGAAGTCGGATAAAAAAAACTCAAAACTCGTTGTGAATTGTAATCAAGTATGTTATTTTGAATGCTTCCCATTTGCTTAATCAAAATATTTTCCTGCCCAATATTTCCTGGTGACTCGAAATATTGAATGAGAAGAACATTTCTAAAGGTCCATAGATTTAATGTCTAATTATTGGATATTTGAAGTTATTAATAAAGTTTGCAGAAATTTACCAGTGATTTTGACCTTATTTGTTTTTAACAAAGAAGACTACCCAGGAAGTGCTGATTCAAGTGTCTTGACCACATTTTTACGCAGTCCAGGTAAAGCTAACAAATCTCGTGCTCATTTGTCTTTGATTCCATTCAAGTTTATTGTTCCTATCAACACTCAACGTCCTTCTATCTGTTTATTTTCCGAGAATCAAACTTAGAGAACTTCAACAGTCGCATTGTCTGAATTTGTCGTTTTAAATTGTCTTCACATAATTTAAATATTTGAGGGTCGTACTATGACTATTATTCGAGTTGTAATGATCTTATTTATCTGTTTTACAACTTCAGATCGACGCCGGATATGGTTTTTATCAAAAAAGAAACGTAACACAAATGGCATCGTGAGTTTATAGCTCTTTTCTTTGCCTCTGAATTAAATCAAAACTACTGATTGTCATAATTGAAGGAGATTGTCAGAATTTCGGGGTTAATTGTTTTATTTTAATTGATGATATGAAAACCCAACTACCCCGTGGTTTGTTTTCAATCTATTGATTTAGAATAATTCTTTTGTGGTTACATTTTCTGTCGCCCCCAAATGCCCTGGTACGGTCGAGAGTGAGGAGAGTCCGCTCTCCCTCTCGAAATGCTCTCACATGGCCACGCGTATATAGCCTCTACCAGGGAAGTCCTACTCACTGCCTTCTCGTGGCGGGGGTGTTGTTTACGAAAATGAGAGGACGAAAAGCGAATGTCCGGTGTTTTAACCGAATTCCAAACCGAGGGTGCACATGGGCTGGCTCCAGTATCCTGAAGGAACAAATGGCGTATAAACCAATCGTTGGTCACCGGCTACCATGGGACTGCATCTTCTTACGATGCTCCACTGCCTTGTGGGTCAGACGTTTAGGTCAAACGCTCGAGGTGTGGCCCCCTAAGAAAACTACCTGCTTCGGTTTGGGCACCCGATCAGTATCACAGCCCTCACACAAATCAATTGAGATTCGTGTGGCGCATATGTATTTGTTGCTTCCTTGTACAAATGCCTAAGCGTTAAAAATAAATAATAATAACATTTTCTGTCAGTTTCTTATAACTAAAAATTTTACCAAGCGCTGATTAGTAACAGTAATTTTGGCTCGAACTGAATCAGTTGATGTCAAACCGGTCTTAGTATAAAAAACGAAAACGAGGTATATTTGTTTTATAAAAGCATTTTATAATCAATTTATTCTAATTTTTCAACTAATGCTTCCTTAGAAATCTACAAACATGGATTAATGCCAGAAAAGGCGACAAAACCGTTTGAATATCCTCGAAAGAGTCGGATTTTCAATCTATAGTTTATTAAGTGACAATTCAAAAGTTTTAGGTTATTGTCATTATTATTACTATTATCATTATTACACTTACACGCAATAAATTTTACCAAACGTAGTTTCACTTTCTAACGTTGTTATATTTTGCTGTCAATAAACATTAGTGCACTGTAATAGAGTGCACACTAGAGCATAAACAAGAGTAAATGGGTTTTAGTCTAAATTTGGGATTTCAATTTATTAGGGTATTTAGATCATCAAATTATTCGTTAATATGCTCACGCGTTCATCAAATGTAATCAAAAATAATAATGATGACAAATTTGAAATTCAATGGATTTTTAATTAGCTTAGTAGATTTTCTATAAAACATTATTCTTCTTATATTTAATAAATCTTATTTAGGCCTAAGACATCCAATAAAAAGAAAATTCACAGTAAACCAAAATCATGTAGCCAGGAACTGAACAAATCTGGCGTAAAAGGTTGGTTCATCGCTGTTGATTTTTCCACTTTACTATTAGTACAGTAGACGAAGCAAAAGGTGGATAACTAAAAGGAAATTGACTTTATAACTGTGAACCAAAATAGGGTGGCAAATACTTAAAGTTAGCTATTTCGTCTTATGGAAAGGAGATTCAAGTTATACTTTTCAACGTTAGTAATAATGTTCTAAATGTGAGTGTCTAATTTGACAAAGAAACCTGACTAATTATTACAATTGAAAGCAGCTTAGTACACGTAAGAAAACGTTTGATAGAGGAAGATGCGTTGATATTGGCGCTTTTTGAACGATGTGTTATGAAAACTAGTGATAACTACCAAGTAGTACATTTATAAGATTGAGAAAAGTCCAAATACCAAATGACAAGTTGAATTTCAGCCAGTGTTATTTGCTCATTACTAGCGTATTCACCTCACCATCGTGGTGTGGTCAGATATCCCAATCATGATCTGTACATTTTACTCTTTTGATGAGATTCAGGCAAACGATTTAGGAGGGGATTTTGTGCCTCAGTGTAAAAGGATTTGTCTTTTAATGGTCTTAGTATGAGACAAATCGTAGAAGAGAACACGCAACAATTTTGATTGTTCGTTTAAGCTAAGGGCTTTCAGCTTTCTAGTCATTAACTAACAATGCCGAGTGTATGTAGTTTTAGCACCCGACAAGTCAGAATTGACATAGAAACTAAAGTAACTAATAAGAAGAAAAGTAGAATGAAATGCTGGTTGAAAATAGAGAGAAGCATATACTATCGCAGAAATAATAACGTTGAGTAACAATGGCCTGAAAATCCAGAAGACGATAGAGAATGAATAAACCTGTAGTAGATTTTCGCTTTAGGTATTCACCTTTGATTGAAGTCATTGAGCGAGTCAAAACCTGGAAGTTTGCAGCTTATCTCGGAAAGTCAATGACTTCATCAACCTATACCATATCATGGTCTCGTCACATCTTGTAATTTTTCGAATTTCTCTTACACGAGGCGATCACTTGGTATCCTCGTTACACTCCCTAGCACAATTAGTCTATGAAAGTTTACTGAATTACTTATCTTTTTGGTAATTCCGCCTATAAACATAAATTTAACCTCACTATCATTAACATGGTGATTTCACCGTATGCAATGTTTATAAACTTTTGAAACACATAGTTCGATTTAAGAAGAGTATACTCGTTTTGATGAAAAGATAGATACCGGCATTTTGCTAGCATCTACAGAAAAACTACTCACGATTACAAGACATTTAATAGTTAGGTTTGATTATTTTAACGATTGTGTGCTGGGCACAAACTCATCTTTTAAAATATTTTGTAGCCACCATGAATTGCGCAAAGATAATATCAAAAATAAATTCACAAACAAGACTGTCAGAGTTTCATTTTGATTTCGTAAATATCCCCATATTGATAAACTGTGAGAGTCAATCTGATCGCTATTTTGTGGATGCTTTTGATAAAACATCAAAAAACTATAAATCAGAGGTAGGTGCATCTTCAGGTAAGTAAACTTGAAAAGAAAACTTGAAAATTCGAAATAATTTGGGGATTAAAATAAACTGAGTATATGAGTGAATTTTCAACTAATTCGAATCAAATAGTTCGTAGTTCACTTTGATATCGAACCATTATTCACTACTGTATAAGTACTGTGAATGGTTAATCATCTATAGCTCTATAGATAGAACTTTATACAATGATTTACTTGATTTCAAGCAAATTTGATAAGTAGTTGCGATGAGAAATATTTTCGTAATAAGTTATGTATCTGGATAAAGTGTTCCTAAGGTTTCTGTGTTTGGATTGGATGTTTGAGGTCAGTTGGCTGCTCAAAGATTCTAAGTGTTGATAGACGTATTGTGCATTAAAAAAAAACGATCCTTAGCACCTTTAAAATTGTTTATTTGGTTAGCTCATATATGTGGCTTGTACTTTACATTTTACACTTAGAGGTTAAAGAAATCTATAGTAGTGGTATATGATAACCTGAAAATCCTTGATTTGACTCCCTAGAGGGTTGTGGATACACACTGACCAGAAGTGATATACTAAGACGAAACAGCTGTTTAATGCCTTTAAGTTCTCAATGTTTGTCTAACTTGGGTCTCTTTGCGATCTCACTATCGAATATTGATAGATACTTATTTCATTTTCATATTAATTTTAGTCCTTGAACTTTGAAGATTCATTGAAGTTCAGGAAAGTTTTGAAGGAAGAGTTATATAGTAATCTTTTTGATCAAACAACTATGAAATCTGAATTAAAGAACGCCTGTAAGACTGTGTTAATTTTACTCTGTATTTTATTTTATTGTTCTACAGTAAGTGAATTTCAATGTGACAGTGTTTATATTTTATGCTCTAAAGAATTGATATAAGTAAACTTATAGGCTATGTTGTAAGTCACTCCGATATTTGCATTTAATTGTTTATACTAATCTACCAACTAACATTCTAACTTGTATCACTACAACAGAATACTTATTCGATAGAAAATTGTTAACTAAACATCAAATTGTCCAAGTTTCATTATCGCATTAGAATTCAGATGTTTTTAAATAAATTAAAAGTTTTTGATGAGTCAACTGTTGTTTATTTACATCGCGCTACAGATCGGGAAATTCTGTTTTGTGTGGACTTAATTACTTTAGGTATCTCGATTTTTTTAATTTTAAAAAATAGCTGAATACATCAGTGAGATTTTTAATTTTATTTGACTGCAACAGAATAAGCGAAAACCTGGAAACATGAGATATTTATTTTACCATAGCTAGAGGTTGCGTAATAGTATGAACTTTGATTATTGTGTTTGGTGAAATCCAGGACCTTCTGGTCTCTCAGGTGGCTGAAAAGTTCCAACGAAAGTTTCTAATTACTGTATGGATTAATAAATACGGCGACTACTAGCTAGCCTTATTAAATACAACCAATGGACCACAAGCAATTGTTATTTCCTGATTACCCTTTGCCTTAATGAGTTATAAAAATATCGGGTGACAAGACTTGTTGTAGGACGACACATCAACAATCAATGATACCAATAGTCAAATCAGAGCTATGTTCTCAGGTTTATGATCTCAGTTAATTTACCGTTGTCTTTTTATGAAAATATCAATTAAATAATGTCTTCAGAAATAGTCTTTAGCCTGACGTTTGCACAAACAAAGTGGCTAACTATGAACATTTCGTAGAATGCTTTGAGTTAGATTTAGAAAATTTGATATGTTCTGTGAATTGTAAACTGATTTCAAAAGTGTATCTACTCATTATCAGGGAAGTATTTGTGTATATTTGTTGCTCTATAAACTTTAGTAATATCACTAGTACTAGTGACATTGGTTAGATATTTTTTGATTTGATGTTTGTTCAATTTCCCTTAGTTGCATGTATTTCAAAAATATTCTTCGCGAATGAATTGTATGAAAAATGTGCCAGTTAATTTCCAATTATGCCCTTGAGAAATTATCCGTGTTGCTGTGATTGGTTCTATTGTAATGTAGTTAATTTTGCCAAAGGTCAACTCACTAGTACTTACTTTCTGTCACTTTGTTTGAATATTTTCCTTTTAGTGTTTCACTGGGCTACTGAATGTGGAATCGAAATTAGAAAATTTTCATCAAATGAAATCGATAGTGTTTTTGACCAGTTAAATGTAATAGATGCAAAGATCCAGTTGCAAACAATTGTCTCTATAGGAATTTTTGAAGCAAATCCAAACAGTGAGCTCTAGAAAAAGATATTATTTTGTTTACAAGTTTATATGTGTATTTAGAAAACATACAACTGCACTGATTATTAACTGTCTTGTAAATATCCGTCTGAAGAAAATGTTGCATTTTCATGTACGTTTTGTTGAAAGAAGATTTAAATTAAGGAATCCACAGATTTATCGTTATTCTTACTTTAAAATTCATCTGACAGTCAGTTTGTTGGTCACAACCATAGTAAAACCAGGTACAAATGTGGGTCTACCGAAGTTGTCACATCATATCATGTTGCTTATTTGAGGTTAATGTGGGGAATAACAGAAGTATTAAAAGTGTCATTGATGATATTAAGACTAGATATGGAGAATATAATTCAAAAAGGGAATGAAATAAGGAAATAAGTTTAAAGTATCAATCAAATGTATGATTTAAGGAGAATTAAACGTCAAAGGTAACTGTACCATTGCAAACGATTTTGAGCCACGTCACTTACCTTCAATCATTAAACAGAATCAGTTTACCGATAGAGATCAGATAATATTTATCTGTCACTACGGCTTAGTTTCGCAGTTAATTAATTAACGCTGATTTATTCATTCAGTCACTATCCAGTTAGAAAAAACCTAATAAAAACGAACACTGAACTGGCTAACTTTCCAAGTAAAGATGTCGGTAATAGTATTATGATAAAAAAACATTTTCAGAAGTTTAATTACAGTAATGTTAAATAAGTTCCTAAATCAAACAATGTTTGATGTCGAATGATTACCGACAATTGGTATTTACGATGAAGAAATTAGATTAATTTATTGAACAACAAGCTAAGATAATTATTTTTGTGATGTATTAAAAACTGAGAACATGATATTGTTTGGTGTTTCAGAATTAAAATTAGTGTTTCAAATTTTAATTACACAAAATGACTAGAAATAATGTATTTTCAAAACATACATACCCAGATATGTAAACCATATTCATTAAAATCACTTCTCTACAATTCATTGCTGTTGTGATAGTGAATCATCCCTTATTAGAAGTGCTGTCTTAATCAATATAGACCAATTAATTTCGAATGAATGAATGAATTGAAAGTGATGGTTTCTATATTTTCTTACTTACACATTTTAACAGGTGAACAGATTGCGATTCTCCGTAGTTTTCTTTTGCACAATAATTACGAAATTGTCTTAGCTACTTGCTTGTGTCTTAACATAATAGGTTATTCTAATCAAACATGTATTGAAAAACTAAATACGTTGATCACAATGGATCAAAGCTTATTACATATGAAATCATCAAATAACAAAATATCATCTACATCTTTGAATTTATTGAAATGGGCATCATCAATTTGTTTATGTAAATTAGATCAATGTAATTTAAAAGCATTGAATATTTTAACTAATCTTTTATTTGATCAGTTAATTGAATTTATTCCCGAACAATATCCAGACAAAGCTTACTATACTCAAATGAAAGAGTTCAATGATTCGTTGAATAAATCATCAAATTTAGAAGATAAATATATGAACTCATTTGTTTCAATTCTTTCCAATCTTATAAAATTTGATATAAACAAATCAAATATCTTTCTAAATAGAATTATCTACTATTCTGAAATTAAGATGATTTTACGTCTTAGTAAGAATCATGTGAGTTAACTTGCATATATTTTTGTCTATAGAAAATTCCTATGGAAATAATTAGTTCTTTACTGAATAGTTTAAGAAAGTGCTCTATTAGATAATATGCATCAAGCACAAAACAGTTTAGATTTTGTATTTGGTGAAACAGGATTTATACTTTTCTGATGTTCTAGGAAATAGCTTTTTAAAATCGCTAATTGATCAGTTACAACGTAAAATAAAGGCTTCAAATAAGATAGCTTTTGTGGTTTAAAGGTTTTCTGGCGAGACTCTAATTTAGGGACGAGCCAATCAGAAGCGTGTGAGCCGTTTCAAGGTCACGGAGCCAAGTTTAACACCTGATGCTCATATATGATCGGTTTACAGCGGATTTTAGTGAAGACGTGATTATTGAGAGGCTACAAGGGATGGGATTACTAAAACGTTCTTGTACGTGAGACTGCGGTTATCATATGACCGCAGTAAAGTGTGCAAACCACCGTGGTGAGATTATATTGCGTTGTCCTTCATGTTGGAGGAGAAAGTCTGCTAAGACGAGGACTTTCTTTGCTCGATTGCTACTGAAACTGAATCAGATCATGATAATAGTTACAAATTGGGTAATAAATACACCAGTAACACTGGATGCGGCGTTTGCAGTTGTTTATGAAAATTCAGCAGTCCAGTGGTATAAGTACTGCCGTGACATATGTGCAACTAAAATAACACTTGTACACCAATCATTCGGAGGAGTAGGATGTATCGTGCAGACAGATGAAACGGCAGTGAGAAAGCGAAAATACAACAGGGGACGTAGTATAAAGTAGGATTGTGTATGTAGCATTTCCGTGAATATACTCGACAGGTACTTGGAATTTATGACTTTTTATACCGTATGAAATATGATTTCAAAACATCTGAAACTTTAGCAAACCTTGATAAGTTTTTAAATCACGTGAAATAAGTATATTCACTGTAATCCATTAGTTTCTTCTAATATATTTCTACGTTATACTAGCTGTCTTCTGATTGGCTAATATTCTCAAGGTCACCCGAAATTCGTTCAAAGGTCGTCCCTAAATTAGAGTCTCGCCGGTTTTCTAGATAATGCTCAATTTTGCTCACATTTTAGATGGAATGTTTCTAACTAACTGAACAATATTTGACTCAAGATCAAGAAGTTATAAGTTTGATTATTAAACTATTTAATTATAGCTAGTATATTTTGCCATTTGGCAATCCTCATGAGTCAGTATAAGTAATATAGCTTCCCGTAAGTTTTAATCTAAATAAGTGTTTGTGTATGAAACCTGAATCTATCAGTGACGTTCATTGATAATAGTTTCAACAGTACCTATTATCAACGATGCAGTAGAAAAGGGAATTTAATCCATTTGCTGTTATGCACGCTGTATAGAATGAAATAAATACTGAGCAGAATTATTGACGTTTTTTAGTAAAAAGTGGCATATACTCATCAAGCAAGATGGGGGTCAACAAAATGACTCGAAGACTGTCACAATAGCCGAATTTCATTCTTCTTACGTATAATTCAGTCCTTCCTTTCTCTGAAATATATTTCTTAAGTTCAGCTTTGCTCTGCATTTGATACTTTTCTTTGCTCTAACGGGATAAATACGAAGAGCAGTTGAACTTTCCTGACTGTTACATTTGAAGATATTGTTAATATGTTTATTGTATAATTATGAAGTATATAAATTGTTGTATTTTTGTATTTTCCTGCTTGTGAACGTTTTCATGGTGCATAAAGTGTTTTTGTATAATGTACCTTTCCTAAATTACTGTTAATCTTTTATGGACCTATTACTCAGTTCTTTTTCGCTTTTGGTGTAGCGTGCTCATATTCTTATTGCCTAATTATGTTGATATAAGTTCAGGATTTTATCCTACATTATTATGTATAAGATTTATAGATTTGAATTTTTTAGATAAAAGTTTTCTGCTTTATATGCTGCGTTTCATTCCGGCTATCAGGCGAGCGAACGAGCGTGTGAGAACTCCATTCTGAACCTTAAGTCGTTGAGCATAAGTCTTGACTATTTTCTTGCTATCAACATGTCGCTAATTAGCAGTAGACCATTGATAAGAGTTATATAGTTTAGAAGAATTAATGAATACAACCGCTTTCCATTTCAAAGGTTTGATCATACAGACCTCTAAAATAAATCAAGAAATTCTTTTTTGTCTGTCACACTACTCTTTTTGATTTTAATTATGATAACTATGTTTCCATTGTGATTAAATAAGTTGTATGAATAGAATATATTAACCATAACCGATTATTATCATTACTATCATTAAACTAAGATCTTAATAAATCCTAAGTATATGATGGGATACTTTTATGCTATGAAAAATTTGTCCATAATACAATGAAAACTTATATTCTATGAGACTTTTATTCTTAGAAGTTGTACTTTTTCTACTGAAATAATCTTTATTTTAAATATAGGCAAATACATTTTAATTGTTTTTCTTGGTTTTTTTTCAAACAAGTCACAAGTTGAACATTACTTTAGTGAATTTTTGAATTCAGCAAACTGGAGAATAAGATTGTGTTCATGTTGGCTTCTATCCATTTTAATGTGTGATTTAAGTAAAGTAAGTAGTATGAACGACTTTCGTTTTCGCAATAAATACATTAATTTTACAGGTTTTTGGAAATAAGTTAAAAGAAATCTAAGATTTAATTTCAAATATGAATGAGCTTATGTTAATGTATCATTCCTATTGAAATAATAAGCAAAGATTGATAAAATTCAAGTCAATATTAAAAGAACTTGATGCTAACAACATGGTAAAAGAAACTAGAAAATAAACAAATTCATAAAAAGAAGAAATACTTTTAGTTCAAGACTTAATTGATAAAGAATAAATGGGATAGATCTTCAATTGTATAGTTTCAAATAATCTATGGGGCCCTTTATTTTGTCGTCATTTAGACCGAACGATGTTGTCGACGGGCTCTCCACTTTAGTAGCCCGGGATCTGACTCCAAGTAGATTGTATGAATGTTTGTTGTCGAAATATATATATCCTGACCATTCTTGTATATCTTTATCGACTTAGTCGGCGTTGAGTGATTAACGGAATTAAATAAATCAAATAAGAAGAATGGACTTTTGAATACATATATTCTTGTATATGAAGCGAAACGACGCGCAGTGGAGACGGCGGGTAAGCCAACACCATTTAGTCAAGCGTTAATCAATATTTATAGACACATAAGCTAGAATAAGGTATATGGGCTTAACGTGATAATCAATCACTGATGTTAATTATTGTTTAAGACCATAGTAATGATATTGATCATATCATTTTATTTAATTGTTTCATGAAATTATATGAATTTTAGAATCTGGCTTCTTTAGGTGTTTATACAAACCATATTGCTAACCATGACAGTGTATTTAGATCGACTATGATAGATATTATATACACATGTTTCCTATACCATTTTTTCGTCTATAGTTTAGAAATTAAGTTATTTTGGTCGTTCAGTTCGGTGGAAGTATGATGTTTTAAAGTTTTGTGAACATTTCACTTAATCACTTTGAAAAAAACATGCTTTTATAGGACAAGGATGCTCAAATGTTTGTTATATGACATAGTTGACAGTTTTGTAGTGTATTTTATTAAAATAATGTGGAAATATAATAAAGTATTATGTGATGAAAAGTTGTATTGCATATCTTAGCAAAATCATTACTATATATATTGATAGCATTCAATTATCAAGCTATAACCGCTTTATTAACACAGGGAGCATATTGACCTCTTAATGTGTTTTTCATGACAGTAGTTATGATAACCATAGTAGAGTGGACAATTTTTCCATAATGTAAATGTTTGAAACGAAGTAGTAAAAGCTTGTTTCCATCGGGAAATATAATTTACACACTCTAGTTAAAAAATTATAGCGTTTGTTAAGTTATTATTTCATATAAGTTGATATTATTCATATGTACTTGTTTAGTATTCAGTCTTTTTTGAATGGTTTTTATAGGATACACTTACACGAATAAATCGTCTTATGCTATTAGACTGGAATACAATGTTACGGATAGCTGCACTTCATTGTCTGGAGACAAATTTAAAGGGGATAAATGTATCTTTATTATGGTCAAATAGTTTATTCAATGACCCATTTTTGTCAAATGATAACAATAGTACTATAATGAATAAAATAATTCATGACTTGTCTATAACCCCTAAATCAATCCCTTATCGTCGTGCTCAGAGATTATACCAATTAGCTATGGATGGTAATGTTTTACCGCTTTGAAATACTTCGTTTTTTTATTTCACTACATGTTTTCAAAACTTTTCTACGTCCAATTTATTAAGTACTATTCTTCTACAATATTAAATAATTATGTTTCAATTATGCATGAATTAATCTTATGATTTTAGTAGTTGAATTCATGAGCTGATGCAAGCAAGACCACCATTAAAACCAGGAAGCGCTGGATGGCCATTTCATCCTAGTGTGAGACTCCTTGCCAGTGCACATCCACGATCCCACACGCGGGATTCGAACCTAGAACCTTCGGCTTCGCGAGTGAGCGCTCATTTTCTAGACCACTGAGCCGGTGTCCAACGGTGTTGATGTCTAAATTGTTGTCTCTGGTTGTCGCTGATTGTTGCGCCGGAAAAACGCTGACAACTTTTACTTGGAACGACGGACCTCTGCAGTTCCCACGACGCGAAAGTAAGAACACAAAGACTGGTATAAGCGAAGATTTATTAGCCCCAAAACACTATGACGACGACGATAATAGTCTAAAATACACTGGTTTATATATTAATTGTATACCCATTTTGATTAATAATTGGGATTAAATCATATACTCAGCTATAACAAGTCACTTACTGAGTATAGTTCATGTGACAACTGAATATAAGAATATCGTATATTATACAGAAGAAAATATCATACTGGGAAAACTAATCAAATACTACACTGAATGAATCAAAACGGATGTAATGTTGAATAAAACTCATAATGAGTAATTCAATCGAAAATTGACTTTTCTTTCCATCATATCATAACTTTAATCGATCCACGATCTTGAGCAACTACTCAACCATTGTCTGAGGTAGATACCTTTCTCGAGCCTCACATTCGGGATCGTTGATGCGTACTGCCAAGGAGTCCCATACTAGGACGAAATGGTCGTCCAGTGCTTTCAGGTTTTTAATGGTGGTTTAGCTTACATCGACTCACGAATTCAACTATTGAAATCACTACAACTTTGCACAAACCCTCATTCTAATTTTATAATTTGCGGAAAAATGTAAGATTTACATTTGATTATAATATGTGGTGTTTAAAATCAGCGCTTTGATTGAAATGTTTGATGTGCAGGTATATTTCAATGCGAGCCAGATGTAAATGAGTGCTTTTTGGATAAAGAGGTTCTTGGATACACTTACGTTGTTTCTTCTTCATAGTCGACTTTGATACTTTTTTTACCTAAAATATTTAACGTTCGAGCTCTTCAACTGGTTCATGTTATATAAAGCATGAACGTTCTGTTCAAATTCCATACATTTTCCTACTTATGTCGATTTGACGAACCCATATCATAAGGTCTATCAATAAAAACCATGGTTGGCAGCAGAGTACATAAGAATGTGCTTATTTCCAAACTCATAAACACTGACTATCATCTGTATGGAGCTGTGGAGATTATTGAGTTTCTTTGTAATCACGAGCCAATCACACTTAAGCAACCACTGAAAACCCGGAAGAACTAGACAGGTGTTTCGTCCCAGTATAAGACTCTTCAGTATTGCGAATCCACAAACTTGCAAACGGTGTTTGCAGTGTATAGTCACTTAATATTGTTTTTTATTTTAAACAGATAGGTGCCTAGTTTTATCTTCTAAACCCTGACCATATATTAATGATTTTTGTTAACAAATCGCTAAGATTAACTCTAATATGAATCATTTTAACTTAGAAAAATACTAATTTCACGCAAAATGTTCATATTTTGAATGAAAATATCGATTGAAGTTTCAGTATAATTTTATTTTACTTTTGGCTATCACTATTGTTTTCAATTTTCAGGTCTTTCACACGATGATTTAATTAAACAGCTTCATTTGGCTTTAATGGATGAATTTAGTTGTGTACGTGAAATGGCATGTGTTATCATTGAGCAACAAGACGTAGTTACAGAACCAGTCATTTTCAATGAATTGCTTAACATTTTAAAGAATGATATGAATGATAAAGTTAAAATAATGGCTATAAGAGGTGGGCTATAATAAACTATTTAAACTATTTTCTTGAAACGTCCGTAATAGTAGATTAGTCGTACATTTTTTAAACATGAAAATCGTTTACCGAATTTGCACTCACGATGACGATTGATCAACAAATATAATCCTTCGTTGAGTTCAATGGAATTGCAAAAAACCTCACAATGAATCACTAAGATCGTGAGCGTCACATTTATTGCATGAAAACCTGCCCATTTTGTGTAATAAAAAATTCATAGCATTGAGTTATAAATTAATTCAACCAGACTGGTTAAAGTGTCTGATTCATTAATATACAGTTTCTCTGTGTTGTAAAAGTGAAAAATGAGTTTTGAAATTACGCTGATAAGTTTTGATTGATTTTAATGTCAGCTTTGGAATAAAAGGAAATACACTCATACCACTAAGAAGCTTTGTTCAAACGTAATTAGTTAAATATTGGTTGACGTATTTAGATGAAGGATTTTACCTAAATATACTCACAATCCTATATATCAAGATTTAAGAGGAGTTATATTGGTAGGGCAGAAAAGATAGTCACACTTAAATTCTTGTTCCTAAAAATGTTTTTTTTTATGAGTATAGGTGTTAATTATTAAAGTTTACAGTCATCCGGGTGACTGAACTTCTCGTAGATAATATGAATGCTTCCAAGAGGATTGAGAAATAACTAAGCATAAGCTGCTTCGAATTCTCAGAGGTTATAGCAATAAAAGCTTAAAACCTGATTTGTGCTTCTGAAGAAGCTTTTATTAGTTTTCGTCCCTCGAAACGGAACGTCTTGTTTTCTTTCCCTGTTTGGCTAAAACATTTTTCAATGGTTCTTTAGTTTATTCTATTATATCACTTTAAATTACTACATATTTCATCGTTAAGTGTTTTAAATTTGTGTTCATTTAGTTAATCACTCAAAAGCTGATTTTAAATCCTTTTGTCCTCTATTTCTAATCAAATTGATATCCCAAACTCTTCCCTTGGGTTTTATCTTTAATTTTTACATCTTAATCTTATGAACTTCATTTTAAACAAGTACTGTACGACATTAGACTCATAAGTATATAAATAAAATTTGATCGATTTCATTTTTATAAAGTAGGCTAAATCTCATTTGAGATTTCGAGATGAGAATGTTCTAGCTTCTAACCATCTGATTAAAACTTACCGAAACGCCATTCTGTTCAAATCTCTATTCTTGTTCTTTTCACCTATGGCATTTATTCGGTCCTCTTTCAAGAAACTTTGATTAGCATTTTGTATAATTTTTTATTTATACAATTCAAGAAACAAATTGCATCGTTGATGACGAATCAATAACTATTCGATAAAGGAAATTCCTTCTGTTATCAAAAAATCGTTTCTTCTTTAGGTTGTTAATTATTTAAAGTTTTCTAGGTTGGTGTCACGTCATAGAAGAAGGATATTTAAGGAATTTAGAAACTTTCAGAATGAATAAGAAGTTAAGTAAGTGGAAAGGCTACCCAATGTATGGAGAGCATAAATACTCAGTTACAACATCTTGGTTTACCAGTTTTAAAAATAGTTGCCTTATTTTGTGGAGTCCAAAAATATTCTTTGTCAAACTCTCTAGAAGAATAAAAGAGACCAAGAAATGTTTGATCTAAATAGCTTTGAATATCATCTCAAAAACATCAAGAGAATGAAGGATCACGTGTCGCGTTTTTGTTTGGATAACTACCCATACCGTTATTATATTTAGAATGCTTCTGAAAAGTTCACGAGTTCAAATTTACACAAAAACCTATTAATATGCTCGATTTTCTGTAACTTTAAAATATATCTATCACTCATATTTTGCGTTTTTTCTCCATTGTTCAAGTTAATTTGTAGAAGTAGTCTAAGGTTATAAAAAGCGGTAAAAAGGCAGTAATAAGCGTTCAAGTGACAGACTTATTACTTAAGTAATGAAAGGGACTGATGTGCCCATTTTAGATATTGATATGTTTCTTTTTTGTATAGCAGTTATGGATGTAAAGTTGTAACTTTTGTTGCTGGTCATGAAGAGGGTTTTTCTCTCATGTGAAGTAAAAACTAATTTTATTTAGTTAAATGAACAGATTTTGTTGAGAACAGACATAATATTACTTTTAGAATCGTATTACCTTAGGATTTTCACCTTTACTGATGTAGACGATTTCAACACTAGACAGATTCTAAGCTATCATGATCTTGTTATAGGTATTTTGAAAATATTTTCCAAACTACTTTATGCTACTTCTGGTGACAGATATAAGTAGTATGTAGCACCAATCAATAGTATAATACTTGCCGGAAAATTGAATTGAATAGGACAGAAAATCAATAGCATTTGGAATAACAACGAGATGAGTAGAATCATGTAGCATGTACAAGACAACTGAAGGGAGATGTGAAAATAGTATATCTCATGTATGATCATCATATTTTTACCAAAGTAGTCTCTAATTTCGAATTGATTTCCCTTTCCTAACTTCTTCATTTACTACAGTATTATTATTATAACGTGTGGCCTAATAATGTATAACGTACTGATACCGCCAATTAGAGAACAGTGAGTTATCGACCGGACCAATGACGCATAAAACCCTTACGAACAGTCTAGAGTCTTTATCGGTCCTGCTTCCGGCCTATTAAGTCCAGAATACCAATCTTAGCCTCCGCGATATGAATCACATACTTGGTTTAAATACCAACCAAACAGACCATATCATACCATAATGTGAGAAATAACATTTGTACAAGATTTAGCCAAATACGGATGTGAATGTGGGGGATAGTAATTGTTAGAATGGGCATAACTCAAGAATTGTAAATGGCATAATAATAGTTTATAGGTCAAAATAAAGCTAACGATAAGAGGAACACAAATATTTACTTGGTATTGTTTTGCTTGTATCTTCCCATTAAGGTTTTAAGACTGCAATTGATCAGTCTGTTATTGGCATATGTGCATACTGTGCGTATGCCTTGATATTACCTTAAGTTCTAAGCTTTATAAGCAAAAATGGATAGTGACTAGCAGTGTAGTCCAGGACGCGCGTTTCGGGACTCAGTAGCTGAGTGGATAACACGATGGCGTTTGAAGAGTATGGTACTGGGTTCGAGTCCCAGAGTGAATATCAACTCTGAGATGCATTTACATCCAACTGACGAGTCCCAAATAGGACGAGATGTGCGTCCTGGATTCCACGAATATGAATAGTTTGCTTACTTAACAATTATACGATAAAAATATATGTATAGTATTAGTCCGGAAATAGATCCTGGCAGTAACCATTCATGATTCTTATCAGTATATAACAATTATTAAATTATCTGAATAATTATTTATATATTTTATTATTCTTATTCAGCTTTAAAAACAATATCTAGTTCTAATAAAGATAATCAAAAATCTGAACAAGTTCAAAATGTTTTATATCATATTATTCAATCTGAATTAAATTCATATATACGACAGAGATTATTTCATCTTTTACTATGGTTTATTCAAACACGTTTTATAATGTTTGATACAAATGAACATTTAATTAATAATGAAATTGATATTTTAGCTAAAACATTAATTCTCAATGAATATAATTCATTACAATCAAAAATAATAGATTTTAATAAATTATTTAATATACAAAATGATATTATAGAATATAGTTTAAATTATGAAAATGAATCTGTTGCTATGGATAAAAATTATTCTAATTTAATACGTAAAATATTTATACCAAATTATAATATGTTTATTAATGATAAAGGGAAGCAAATTAAATTACAAAAATGTTATCAATGTCATCTTTATTATTTATATGATTTTTTAAGAAAATCTTTAAAATATGAAAACTGTGAAAAGATTCAATGGTAAATTACTTTATAAATTTTATAATTATTCATATAATGTTTATGATGTATTTTGTAGATAATATTCATATATTTTAAGTCTCAGTTGATCAAATGGTTGATATATATATATATCACATTGAATTAGTTTTGTACAATATGGTACCAGATCATAGTTTTACAAACACAACTTTGAAGCAAACAATAGCAAGTGAATTTAAACTTGATCCTATTTCACAAGCAAGTGGCTATCAGGACTCAGTAGCTGAGTGGATAATGCTATGGCGTTTGAAGCGAATGGTAATGGGTTCGATTCCCAGGGTGAACATCAACTCTGAGATGAAGGTACATCCAGTTATTTACTTACTTACGCCTGTTATTCCTAATGAAGCATAGGCCACCTACCAGAATTCTCCAACCCACTCTGTCCTGGGCCTACTTTTCTAGTTCCATCCGATTCTTGTTCATTTTTCTCATGTCTATCTCTATTTTGTTCATTGGTCTTCATCTTTTCTTTTGACCTTAAGGATTCTGAGTGAGAGCTTGCCTTGTGCCGCAGTTGGATGCTTTCCTCAATGTGTGTTCTATCCACTTCCAGTGCCTCTTCTTCCTGATTTCTTCCTCTGCTGAGATCTGGTTTGTTCCCTCCCATAGTAGGTTGTTGCTAATAGTGTCCGGCCAACAGATCTGAAGTATTTTGCGTAGACAGCTATTAATAAACACTTGTATCTTCTGGATGATGGCTTTCGTAGTTCTCCAAGTTTACAGCCCATACAGTAGAACTGTCTTGGCAGTTGTATTGAAAATTCTGACTTTGGTGTTGGTTGGCAGTTGTTTTGAGTTTTAGATGTTCTTCGATTGTGGATACGCTGCTCTTGCTTTGCTGATCCGTGCCTTCACATCTGCATCAGATCCACTATGTTTATCAATGATACTGCCCAAATATGTAAAGGTTTTTACATCTTCCAAATCTTCTCCGTTAATTGTGATTGGATTGGTGCATGCTATGTTGTACCGGAGAATCTTGATTTTCCCTTTGTGTATGTTGCGACTTACTGCTGCTGAGGCTGCCGCTACACCGGTTGTCTTCTCCTGCATTTGTTGTTGCGTGTGCGAAAGAACAGCCAGATCATCTGCGAAGTCTAGATCTTCCGACTGCATCCTAGATGTCCACTGTATCCCGTGCTTCCCTTCAGATGTTGATGCCTTCAGGATCCAGTCAATCATCAGGAGAAAGAGAAAGGGGCGAAAGTAAACATCCTTGCCTGACACCGGTCTTTACTTCGAACGACTTTGTCAACTGTCCTTCATGAACGATTTAGCAGTTTAATCCATCATAAGAATTCTGTATGATATTGACTATCTTCTGAGGCAAGCCCTACTGTCGAAGAAGCTTCCATAGTGTTGTTCTGTCCACGCTGTCAGATGCTTTTTCGTAGTCAATGAAGTTGATGTAGAGCGATGAATTCCATCCAATTGATTGTTCCACAATGATCCATAGAGTTGCGATTTGGTCTGTACACTATCTGTCATTACGAAATCAGGTACATCCAGTTGACGGGTCCTAAATAAGACGAAATGTACGCTCTGGATCCCGATGCTAGTCACTATCCCTCTATACCCAAAAAGCCTGTGACTTAAGGTAATATCGAGGCGATCCGCACAAGATGCACATGTGCCAACAAGAGACTGATTAATTGCAGTCCAAAAAACAATCGGAAGATACAAGCAAACAATGCTAAATGAATTTAAATCTCACTTTATTGTACAAGCAAGTGGCTATCAGGACTCAGTAGTTGAGTGGATAACGTTATAGCGTTTGAGGTGTACGGTACTGGGTTTGAATCGCGGGGTGAATATGAACTATGAGATGAAGATACATCCAGCTGACGAGTCCTAAATAGGTCGAAATGCGCGTCTTGGATTCCACCGCTAGTCATTATCCATCTTTGCTTATTTCATGTTGTATGTAGTACGATGAGTGACGGATTTTGTATTATAATAGAGTTTTTATTATATTAGAATCCTTTGGTAAATAAATGAAGGATCAAATGGCTATAAGTACCATAGGTTTCTAGTATTGATTGGTTGAATTTTATTAATAATGTAGCATATTCAAGATATAAACATCAATTCAGTACTTAAATCCTAGCTTATGGGTAGAACATTTTTGTTAGTTACACATAGGCCATCTTTTGACTTATCATATCTTGAATTCTAGATTTAAATAGCAGATATGCTTATAGATAGATGTGAATACTTAGATTTAACGTTTGTTACTTCTAAGATGATATGAAGTATGTCCTCCAATTTTGTAATTATAATATGTTAATGATAATTGTTTGCTAAATCTATACTAGGGTTTTATAACTATTACATCTAAATCAAGTGAGATACTTCTTCTTTGACTGAGTCAGTATAGTATCTCAAGTAAATGACCTACTCCAGCAGTTATGAATCTTGAAATGAATTGTAGTGTCTCTCATAAACTACAGTTTATTTAAGTCCACTTGATATTGTTTGCTTGTATCCTCCGATTGTTTTTTAGGACTGCAATTAATCAGTCTCTTGTTGGCATATGTGCATCTTGTGTGGATTGCCTCGATATTACCTTAAGTCACAAGCTTTTTAAGTAAAGATAGATAGTGGCTAGCAGTGGAATCTAGGACGCGCGTTTGATCCTCTTTTGGACCTATTTATCGCTTAGAATAATAGTCCTCGAATGCCCTGCTTTGGCCGAGGGCAGAGAGAGTCAGCTCTCACTTTCGAAATGCTGTCATATGGCCACGCATATACAGCCACTAGCACAGAAATTCTACTCACTGCCTTCTCGCAACATTACTGTTGTTTACGGAATTAAGAGGACGAAAAGTGAATCTTCGGCACTTTAACCGAGTTGATGGATATAGAGGATTCACTCAGGGGAGTTGGAAAACCCTGATTACAAACCAATGGCGTACATAGGCTCAAGAATCTTGAGGGGACAAATGGTGTATGAACCAATTATTGGTCACCGGCTACCATGGGACTGCATCTCCTTGTGGATCAGATCTCTAGGCAAAGGCTTGGGGTATACCCTCCTAAGAAAACCACCTTCTTCGATTTGGGCACTCAGGCAGCATCACAGCTCACACATAAATCAAGTGACTTGTTTGGTGCATATCTATTTGGTACTCCTTTGTACCAATATTTATGTGTTCAAATACATATAATAAATAAATAAATAAATAGAATAATATTTCACTTACTATTATTTACTATCTTATCTTTAACTGTAAATACGATGCATTTACTTGTTCACAACTTATTAATGGAAAAGTATAACTGTTTTATGGTAATAATTTACATAATAATTCACTTTGTTGACACTTATATGATCTACATTAATAGAAAAATAAATTATTCAGTTATCTATGAAACATAATTTCTTGTTTTTTTTCTAAATTAAATTTTTAGTGAATTATCTACTATGATAAAACCATTATTTGATCAAATATTAAATGAAGCCAATAGAAATGCCACAGAAAATTATTATTATTCGTATCATAATGATACAAATTTATTAAAATTATTAATGAGTGAAAAATGTAATGATATAGTTAGAATTTGTTATGATATTATACAATATTCTTAAATATAATAATAATAATAATAATAATAATAATAATAATCAAAGTATACTGTTTTAATTCTCCCCACCCTTTTTTATTATTTTGTATTTGTTACCTATCAATAATCAATGTCAATAGTTAAGGTCATGAATTAATTGAAGTTCATCAAACTCATGATCTCAACCATTATAATATCCACAAAAACCTCTTCTGATACTAAACATCAGTATATACTCACTAGTGATTGACTTCAAGAGGTATTTCTTGGAGTCCTAGTTGAAAGCATTGACCAGTAGATTGAGATAGTAACTCACTGGAGACAATGATGAACGGTGGCGCGATTTCATGGATTAGTTGAAGTTAGACATTTACACCATTGGATGCCGGTACAGTGGTCTATAGGTTAAGCGTTCGCACGCGAGACTGATGAGTCATGAGTTTGAATCTCGTGAAGCGGGATCGTGGATGAGCACTGCTGAGGAGTCCCACAATAGGACGAAACGATCGTCCAGTACTTCCAGGTTTTCCATTATGGTCTAGCTTTAAATGACTCATGATCTCAACTCTTGAAATTACCATGATATTCACAAAAACCCTTCTGGTATTAAAAAATGTATTATTCAAATATAGGTATATATTTTTTTTGAAGAATAATTACTATTACTGTATGTAGGAACAATTCCAAAGCATGACACTTTAGTGGTCCTAAATCTGACTTCAATCTGATGATCGTATACTGCTTGTTATCGAAATATACATATTGTCAATCCTCGTATATAATCATTGACTTAACTCGCATTAGTGTATAATGGAATTAAATATGTCAAATGTGATAATGAATTTCGGATAGCGAAGCAAAAAGAAATGACGCGCACTGTAGGAAGAGAGTGAGCCGATTTGGTTTAACCAAGGATTAGTCTATAGTTGTAGCCAAACAGTTAGGAAATTCATTTGTAAATGATTTGATATTTTCTAGGTGAATATAACTTGATCATTGTCAGTACATTAACTTCGTAAGTTTATCAATAGTTTGTTTGATTAAGCTGTGTTATAATGTGGTTTAAAGGATATTTTACTTTTAAGTGAGTAAAACTCGATCAGTTTAAATTGATACCGGTTAACAGAAGTTTAAATAATTGTCTTGCTTCGGGATCTCCGTGTTGCTCAAGTATTACCGGTGTCAAATTTGAATTGAAACTCAACTTATTATAAAGTTTACAATAAACTGGATATGGTTTATTTAAATTTCGTAGTATCGCATACAAATTCAAAATGCAAACATAAAGAATTTTAATTAATATTTCAAATACAGACGTTTAGATCTATTATCTGTACTAAGCGTTAGAAGATTGTTTGTTAGTAATACAACCTTCTCAAACAAAATCATATCTGTCATGTGGACAGTAATCTTACATAGTTCAAACAACCTATCCTTCTCTAACCGCTTGGTCATTACGTAAACTCCTTTTGAGATTTTAAACCTCGAACTGCTTCATGATGCTATCTTTTTTACCTTTCTATGAACTTATATATATTTATCAAACTATAGCAACTCTCCTATAATTAGTTTCGTTTACGGTTGATTTTGTCGAACCCTTCAATTAACTTAACAGACAATGTTATTCGAACAGTAACAATTCGTCTATTTCTTTGTACTATTATGATCACTATCTCGTCTGTATAAATGTGTATGTTTGATCACATGTGACAGCCGACGCACATATCTTCAGCTTAAATGTTAGTCATCTAAATATGATTCTCTTCTCTAAATATGTATGTGCTTGAATCTTGTTAATTGCCCTTGCCTTAGTTCGCTTCACCTCGACTCGATTTGATTCTGAATGCTCCTCTGTTTTCACGAAGCCTAAGAAATCATCTCGAAATAAAGCCACAACAAAACAGCTTCAATGAAAGATTTTGTCAAAAAGAAGATTTTCTTCTCTGAACTCCATTTTACTCAGTAACTTAATGGGCTACTCTTACCATCCGATAATTAGAACAACACATATAAGCGAACAATTGTTTTCAATTAGATCATCATCAGGCTTTACTCTAATATACAGTAATATATATACGAAAATGTTAAACCAATCAAGGCAATTTTGGATCAGTAATTACAATGAAATAGGATAAGTCATCACACATAATAGATAAAAGTACAAGTTGATAGTAGGAAGACAGGTGTACTGATAGTAGGTAGGAATAATAAAATACGATAACAAAAGTCTTATCAATAGTTAAACATTGGAAATAGTAAGTCAAACATGGGTAAATGGAGTAGTTATCACAAAACATTAAAATCATTACGTAATAAGAAGTGTGTAAATAATTAGATAGTGAAGAAAGCAAATGTAAAGAGGCGAATAATTCCAAACAAATAATGGATAAGTAAATAAGGTTAATGATAGAATAATAATAATAAAGAAATAAAAAATAAAAAAAAAGAAATAAAAATTAATCGTTAGTTAAGTTATCACTGGCCATGGAAGGGATAGGGGGGTTACAAATTTCTTCTGTACACATAGATTGGGGTTATATGTACGGATTCCTATGGCTTCAGCTATATGTAGGAGACGGGAACGAACTCCATTGGGAAATGATGGGGGTATATGTTTGACCTACTATTTCCAATGTTTAACTATTGATAAGACTTTTGTTATCGTATTTTATTATTCCTACCTACTATCAGTACACCTGTCTTCCTACTATCAACTTGTACTTTTATCTATTATGTGTGATGACTTATCCTATTTCATTGTAATTACTGATCCAAAATTGCCTTGATTGGTTTAACATTTTCGTATATATATTACTGTATATTAGAGTAAAGCCTGATGATGATCTAATTGAAAACAATTGTTCGCTTATATGTGTTGTTCTAATTTTCACAATGGGAATTTTCAATTTACTAACATCCGATAATTGTTGAAGTTATGTTTTTCGAAAAGTTAAAGGCTCTCAAACATCCTTGTGTGTATGTTTTGACTTACTTGTTTGTAAAAATAGCAGATGGTTTGACACATACATTTCATCAAACAAAACCGTATACTAATTCAGTGGTCTACAGTTCAAGGCACTAGGCTTAAAGATGATGGGTTAGATTCCCGGTAGAGTTGTGAATGTTCACTATTAACAACTCCCAAACTAGGATCGAATAACCATCCACTGCTTCACAATTTTTAGTAATTGCCTAACCAGGGTCAATCCGTAATGTAAAATATAAAATTTAACAACCTTCACAAATCCTGCATGGTGATTACAATATTCTTCTTTAGTAATAATTTTTAGTACAGTTTTGGACGAATAAATTCACAGTACTGGAGACCTACAAATACAGTTAAATGTCAATCGTTCAATTCTTATTTCCAATCTATGATGAAAGCTTTATTGTATCCTCAATGAAATCAGAAAAATTATTGTGATTTTTAATTTGCATTATAAGCTAGTAGCAGAATCTAGAGCGCGTGTTTCGTCCTCATAAGCTAGATGTAAGCTAGATGCATCTCAAAGTTAATGTAAACCCTGTGACTCAAACCCAGCACCGTTTGATTTAAACACTATCGCCTTATTTACTTAACCATTGAGTCCACATAGCTACTAGCTTGTGCAATGTGGTGAATTTTAATCAGTTTGTGTGGGTTATTTGAACCTTATCGTTGATGTTTGTAACTGGGATCTGTCAGTATCTTTTAGCAAACATGCATATCGTACTGATTGTCTTGATATTTCTATTAGATTACAAACTTTATAAATTCAGCTGTCGATTCCCACACAGGTGAGAACATGGTTCTTGGATTCCACTACAAGTCACCACCTAACTCTACTTATAGTGCATATAACTGCATAGCAATTTTGCGCTAATCTGCAGACAGTACACAAGTGCCCAAATAAACTAATTGGTTAGGTCTTAAACATCAGTGAAAAGATTCAACTAACCAATACAAAAGGATTTCTAACTTGATTTACAAAATAATAATACGGGCTTTCTTTTCCTATAATTACGTTTATATTGTCGCCTTGCGGGATTTCTGTGTCATCTTACTTGAGTATGCTTCACAAATGAGTTTATTAATGCCATTGGCTTGATAAGAAACAACGTCCACAGTGATACGAAACATTCGAAATCGTTATTGAGTGAGAAATTTTAAAATTTGCTTCTAACCAAAAATGGTCGATTTTTATAATATATTTAATTGTTTCATATTTTATGCAAACTAATTCTTATTTGGACTAGCTTGAATTCTTAAAAAACCTTTCTTTCAGCTTCCTAATAATCGTCTGTAACTCATATCTTAGTGCTTGATATCGTTGCAAATTTTGTTCGCTTAATTTAGCTACTAAATTTATATTTAGTAGCTTGCTAAATTTAATTATATTTTCATTCGCTTTATGCGAATTGTTTTTGTACTAGAAAATTCATATTAATCTGATTCATATGCTGTTTTGTGAGGGAACAAAATCAAAGGAAAGAAGAAAAAAAGGTATGAATCTATAATGTCATTGAAAAAATAGACCGCTTTCACACCGTTTATTATTTTTATGATGAATATTAAAATTTCTGTAAAATGGTCATGAGTGGGAAAAAAAGAACGGAGATAATCCGCAATTATTTTTTTTAGAAGAACGTTGATAAAAGCTTCAAAGTACTAGAAACTAAACTAAGTGAGTCAATTATTTGCTTTTATCATAGAAATACCGACTGCACTTACACTAAAGTAAATTAAAAAAAAAACTGTTGCTGCTTTTATGAATAGCAGAAATAAGATTGAAACGGTTCATGTTTTAAATCATGACACAATGAGACCGATAAATGTATGTGTATATGAAATTTTTAAATAAAAAATTTTGTGTTTTCTTAATCCAGATTAAAAATATACAAGTTTACTAGTGTTTTTGTTTTAACTAACTCGTTATTAAATTAATTACTATTTTGCTAAGATGAATTAATTAACAATGAGGTATGCTTAGTGCTCATTGTTGCTTTTTGATATTAAACTATTCTTTCTTTAGTAGGATATATCAAAACATACAGTGGTAATGTCTCTGACTGTGAAAATGGGTGACATGGGTTTGAATCTGTCAGAGAGCATCAGCTCCCTCAAGATTACATGTACACCTTACTGACGAGTGCCAAGTAGCACGAAATCTAGGTCCTGGGTTTCCCGTTGACTACTTCTAACAACCAAACATACTGTTCATTAAAATTTCATAGAATGATTACTTGAAAAGCATTATTGTTGGTCTATTAAGTACTCACACTAAATAATTTACCATAAAACTTGAATAACATAAAATGTATAATGTTTTATTTTGTTAACAATGGCGACACAACGAATATTAATAATATACGTAATAAGCCAAAAATCATTAATAACAACATAGGTATTAGTAAACTGAACTAAAGATGATTTTACTTTTAGTTCCTTTAAAGTTTAGCAGTAAAAAGCAGTTTTTGCAAAGTACTGTATTCGTCATTATTATTGTGATTAGCATGAAAATAGATAGCATTAAAACATCAAGACTGAGCAATTACCAAAAGTCAAGTATACTTTATTCCGCTAAGTTCTATGAATTTATCTAAAGCAGTTGAAGTGATAAATCTAATTATTTACTTAATTAAAAGTCTGAACGATTTTCTAATTGAGATGAATTTTCATTGACAGAAATTAAATGGAAACATTGAACTGCAATAATGTTAAAAAACACTTCAAGAACAAACTGATGCTTATTTGAAGTCATGTATCGAAATCAGTTGAAAATCACTAATCACAATCAAGCCTTGATTGTGAAGCTTTCATTGTCTTCTTGGACAAAATCATCTGAATGTATTGCAAAAAAGCTACTATAAGTCATTCAGGAATGACTAACGGCTTGTTCTGTTAACCTGGGATTCTCGAATGTATTGTTCATTAAGCCTAATACGGGAGAAATTGGGACTCAAGTATGTCGGAAAGTAGCCTATAGTGATCGAATACTAATATGCAATAGAAACAACTTAATGGGGCAGAAATCAGAGTATATGCAAATCCTGTTCAAATTAATTTAGATAAATTACAGCGTTGTTATATATACGGAGAAGTGAAAAGTAATTACCAATAAGTGTTTCTGAAAAACAGCTACCTGCAAAACAGCATCGATAAGTGTTTATTAAAGCGATCACCAAGCGCAACATTAACAAAAGAAATTATCAAACAGATAATAACAATAATATTATTATTATTACATTTTGGTACAATATAGAATTCTCAACACGAGCCATTTCAACAAGTTTCTTTTACAAAAACAAGACAACAACACAAAAGAAAGGAGACGGTAGAGACGTTAAACACTTTCCTCCAAACATAGTTTACTGTTCTCTTCCAGAGAGGTAGGAACATTTCCAATTGGTTATCCAGCTGTTAGCGTTGACGCTGATTAACTTGTTAATTAAAAGTCGTCTTGGGATGGAATAAAAATCAGAAGTATAGTGCATACTTAGTCTGCATGAAGAGTATCTCTTAAATCATATAAAGATTGTTATTATTACCAGGGTCAGGTTCAGCCCACAGGCATACAAAAGTATTTGAAGTCAGAACTACGCAAGCGTAAAGAGTTAAGCACAAAATGTTAAAGCAAACATCACCTACATGATAAATTCCATAAAGCTGCTACACAAGACAAAGTGATGTCCTACTTCTCAGTCCATGTGAACACGAGTCGATTGTTGAACGCTACTACATATTTTCAACAAATCGATTTTTGTGGACTACCACGAATTTGATTTCGGCTGAATCAGAGGCAAAGCAAATCAAAAAATTTCCAGAAGCCTGGTACTCCGTTCATACATCAACCAACATACATTCTTAAAACAGCTTAATCTATCAGCAAACACAGGAAAGGATAGATAACAAAAGTGTCAGAGATCAAGTCAGGGTTGAAGACAATCCAAATGGATATATGAGAAACGTTCACTTAGTTATGGAAATAACCCGCCAAATACGAATCTAAAGAACACTCTTTTAGTTATACGTGCATGAATTCTAATAGCTTACTTCTTATCGAAGTATGTGCTGATGCTGCCATCCAGTAGGATAATTAAAGCTTCATCACCCAGCTCAGAGAATGTAACACCTGTAAGATCCTATTACTGAGATTCTCCACTATCTAGGCAAATCTAATGTTTATTTTCATTAGAATAGTTAACTGTTGATAGGAAGAAAAAATTGTATGATTTGCAAATATTTTTCTAGTATAATAGGTTTAAATGGTTGTAGTGATTGATATATTTGATTTTGTAAAAATTGTATTATTGAAGTATAGTTTTCACTAAAAATTGATATGGAAAGTTGTTTAGACCGGAAAGCAACAGACAGAAAGTTCATAGTGTTTCAAACTAAATAATAATATCTGTGTGATTATTTGTAACTATTGCAAACTAGTTACAATTTCTTACTATTAAGTAATTCTGAATTCTGATAAATAGTTTAACAGTATCCCTTTGATTTAAATAGTTATTCAAATAATGTTTGTTCTTTACAAAATCTACATTTAATTTATTTTTAATAATTGAGATCATAAGTTAATTGAAGCTAGACCATCATGGAAAATCCAAAAGCACTGGAGGACCGTTTCATCCTATTGTGGCACTGCTCAGCAGTGCTCATCCACGATCCCTACTCACAAGATTCAAACCCATGATCTGTCGATCTCGTACGTGAGCGCTTATTATTTGACTAAATAGTTACTTTTTTTAAATAAATGAAACTATTTTCACAAGTATGAGAAATTCAATATATAAGTCAGAAAATATGCTGCGATCCAGTTGTTATTCATTTAGTTCATATTTAAGTATTATCTTTAAAGTGTAGTCTATTTATTGCAAAAAATTTAAAGTTTTTCATTAGTTTACGTTATATTCAATCCCCCCTTTATACTGTATATCAATCAAGTAGTGAATAATTTTGTTTAACCATCTACTTATATCAAGTGTTTACATAGTATATGAATAAATGATACAAACAAAATGATTTGTCAGTTATTTTTGTCGTTATATTCATATGATAATTAAATTGACATGTACATCTATTACGTTGATAATATTATCAATAGAATTATCTATATTTTATTATTCATGATTATTGAATATATATCTATGTATCCATTTACATAAATTTCTAGATTAGATAATTATATTGTAACTACACAGTATGTTTTATTCCATATCTCAGTTATAATATGGATAAACAAAAAATCATCATTATATATGGTCCTAGATATTACATTTTATTTAAAACGAACTCTTCATTCTGAAAAAAAATTGTTACCATGACGACATGAGTCCTCCGCTCCTACCTTTAGCTTTTGTATGATAGTTGAAGTATAAATAACTAGGTAGATAGATATAAATACAAGAACACTTACGTAGACAACTATTTGAAGAGTTTAAACGTGTTTTATTATTAAGAGAGGTCATTTTAAAAATGAGAAAAATGTGAGGAAAATAGGAAAGAGGAAGTTTAAGTTGTTGATTAGAATAAATTTATTATTTTAATCTATTGAATTAAAAGATGACAGTCGAAAAATCGTAGTTTAATTATTTTACTGCTGAATAAGTTGACAAAATGTAATTTATAAAAATATGTTTGTGAACATAAGATGAGATAAGGAAAGTATAAAACCTGGAAAGCTACTAATGAATGAAGTAGCTTGTAGTTTATTATACTGAGTGATTGACAAACTATTATCCTGGCTACCAAGAATCGTGAAGGCCATTGTTAGGGAGTCTCATACTGCAATGAAGCACCTGTCCAGTGCTTGTAGGTTTTTAATGGTTGACTAACTTAGATCGACTCGTTATTTCATTGAAATCCAACAAGGTTTCCAACGACATAATGACAATTTACATATACGGTGACGTTAAATTAACTAGTAGCACATTTGAATAATGATACCCACCATAAGTAAAAATATTGGTAACATTCCAAAATTAAAGTTATTTCTCATAAAAACTAAGTTCAGTCTGCAATACAGAGATGAATGCTGATCAATTTTACTTATAAATACTTAAAGTATTAGTTACTCAGTTATATCTATTTGTAGATATTTTATTAAGATGACATTCATATATAGAAACTAATGTAAGACTCAAATCTAATCATTATATTAGAAAATTATTGTAACCGTATCGATTATTCTTATACTTGGCAGAACGAGGAACCACTTCAATTCCCACGACGTGTAATACGAACACCGTACAATGGTACAAGTAAAGATTTATTAAACCCAAAACACGACGAACCTAGTCGAAAATATACTCAAATATTGATAAAACACTCATTTTGGTCAATAATTAGAATAAAGCCAAATATGTTAATTTATTACAAAAAGAAGTGTATCTTAGATAAACATCACGTTCAAATAAATTAATGTTATACCAAATAAAATATCACATTGGAAATACAAAATAAATATTACATCAGATAATCAGCACATTGAATACAAAACAAAAAAAAACGCGGAAGTAACGTTGATAAAAAAAACCGCATTAAATAAGAGAATGTGATTTTACTTTTTCATCCCGGTTATATCAAAAATCGATTGTTTATCATTTATTTTTGTACATTTTAAAATCTATGAAATAAAGTTTTACTTTGAATCCCATAGTTTGAGATAGTGGAGATTTACAGCTCAGGTGGATGATTTTGATAGAGTTTCGTTCAGTTAGCTGGATGGTTTAGTTGTGGAGCTTTCATCGTTCTTCTGAATGACATCATCAGCACAAACTTCAGGTAGAAGTGAACTGTTCGAATTTCTTCACACGTGATTCACAGCTTGTCCCGTACACCAAGATGTTGATTGGTTCTTGTTGACCTTAAACCTATCATTGTTTACTTGACAGAACAAAACTCCATCAAAATCTCATAGTTTACATCATTGCAATATTCATGACTTATAGATATTGAGTGTGTACTCAATAATTAATGAGTGAATAAATATTTCAACGAAATGTTTTTAGATATGCAAATTTTTCCTCGTAGCATGCTTCATAGGTCACTATGTAATAATGCTTAATTTATCTATTGCATAGAGTTTCTTTTTCTATCTATCTCGACTAGATGACTAATTATACTAAAGATCGTTAGAGGAAATAGTTTTCTATCTTCAAATGATTTACAACATATCATAGATTAGAATTTGCCTTAACATTGGTATTATATCGGATATTACTTAGTCAGAGAGAGAGAGAGACAGAAAAAGATAGCGATGGTGTAAAAAAATAGTTTATATCACAAACACAATTTGTTATTGCTGAAGAGAACTTTCTCTGCATAAATAAAGATAAAGAGGGAGAAATAAATTTGAAAAGATTTATTGAACAACAAGTCTACCTAATTACAATTATTATTATTATTATTATTATTATTATTATTATTTTGCAGCTTAATTACATTAAGAATAAAGTGGTGTATAACTAGGAGAGAAAAAATAAACGGAAGGGTTATTCATTAGAGACGTTCAGTGATATATTTGTATTGTAGACTAATTTATTCATTAAATTACTTATTAGGTCTGGTAAAAATATGAAAAAATATATAAAATGCTACTTTATATGAAGTTAAATCTGTTTGACTGAATACATTAAAAGGGATATTATTAAAGTGTATTTATGATTATACACTTTATAGAAGAGTAGTTTGCCCATAAATTGTTTATATGGATTCCTACTTCAAATCAAATGAGTGTTCCTGTATGCTTTTTTTGAAATGTTTCTTAGTCGCTCTAGATTAATAAGAAACCCTAACTATAAACATGATTGTTTATTGAACCATAGTTATGTTTTAATACATTTTATAATATAGCATGTTTATGATATTCAGAAGTATGCTGAAATAATTAAATAAAAGGTGTTTAGATTCTTTTAAGGTACTTTTGAAAATTAACAATCATAGATTTCGTTATTTGAGGTTTTCTTTGAATTCCTTAATACTTTAGTTTAGTTCATTACTTGATCTTCATAAGCCTTGCATTATAGTATTTTATTATTACTGATCTTAGTTTTTTATGGAATCATTACATGATAGAATACTAACAGAACTGGTCAACAATCAGTTTGATCAGGTGAATTCTAATTTCTTTAGCATGTATCAGAATTAAAGCATGTTTAATTAGTTGACCGTATTCAAGGATGTTTAATTATAAAAGATAAAAGTGTTGAAAACAACTGTGTCATATCCTTCTTATTGCATAAAATGTGGTTTATTCATTAAAAAGTCCTAACAGATTTGTTTGCTTAATCTGAATAGATTTAAGACTTCTTATTTACCGTAGCAAATATTGACAATCTATTTAAATTTCAAGATTTACCATTACGTTCACTAAGAAACTATAAACAAACAGTATAAAAAAAGATGTTTAGCAGAACACTAACACGGCGAACTAACTGTTACGGAGGATAGTTATTGATCGGACGTAAAACTAATATTTAACTATTCACCTTCTACGATAATTCATGTCAGACGAACATATAAATAAGTGTTTTGTGTGTTTTAAGTCATGTATAATCAAGTATATTATTAAAGAGATTTTAAGGTGAAAATGTTTACAGTATTTATTTATTTTAACACATAGGTATTGGTACAAGGAGGCACCAAGTACATATGCGCCACACAGATCTCAATTGATTTGTGTGAGGGCTGTGATAATGCCCGGGTGGTGCCCAAACCGAAGCAGGTAGTTTTCTTAGGGGGCCACACCCCGAGCCTTTTACCTGAACGTCTGATCCACAAGGCAGTGGAGCATCGTGAGGAGATGCAGTCCCATGGTAGCCGGTGACCAACGATTGGTTTATACGCCATTTGTTCCTTCAGGATACTGGAGCCAGCCCATGTGCACCCTCGGTTTGGAATTCGGTTAAAGCGCCGGACATTCGCTTTTCGTCCTCTCATTTTCGTAAACAACACCCCCGCCACGAGAAGGCAGTGAGTAGGACTTCCCTGGCAGAGGCTATATACGCGTGGCCATGTGAGAGCATTTCGAGAGGGAGAGCGGACTCTCCCCACACTCGGCCGTACCAGAGCATTTGGGGGCAATGTTTACAGTAACAAAAAATAATTGAATTGATGAGCCGATCGAAGGTAGACTGCAATGGAAAACCTGGAAGCACTGGATGACCGTTTCGTCCTATCGTGTGACTCCTTGGCAGTGTGTCTACGATCTCGCCTCGTGAAATTCGAACCCATAACCTATCATTCTCACGCGCGAACGCCCAATCTTCTGGACCACTGAGCCGGCACGAATGGTGTTAATGTCTAAATTCAACCAAACCACGAAAATGACAGACACTTCCACCGTTACTATTTACAACAGACCTGGTTGAACTATATATATATATGCTAGAACAGGTCAGAGGTTAATTGGTGTTAGGATTAAGGAAACAATTAAAGATGGGTGATGTAATAGTTGAATGGAGTTTATACATTGTGTGATAATTATTTTAGAGGTAATAGAACAGTGATAAGATAGGTTACGTAATAATTGAATAGAATTAGAAAGGTTAACATGATATAAGAGGATTAGTGGGTGGAAATGTGTGAATGGAAAGTTGGTAATGGGGGGAATATAACCCAAAATGAATATTTTGAAAATAAAATAAGTGAATAAAATAACACACAAAAAAAGTTACCAGGGTAATGATAAGTTTATTAACGTCTCTTTTTGAATGCATAAATCCGGTTTAAGTTTTTTTATCGCAATCGCTTCCGCGAACCGGAAAGTAGTAGTACTTCGTTGTTTATTGATAATTTTGAAAGCGTGTGAGATATCAATGGTATTCCCGGTGTCCAGTAAATGCCGAGCTATCGCACTGTTAAGAACCTTCGTCCCCCGCAGCCTCAAGTTCTTTGGAACATGCTCAGAAATACGAACATGTACTCTTCTCTCAGTTCTTTCAATGTATGTGCTTTGGCACGTACATGGGAATTGGTAAATGCAGTTGGAGCTACTTAGAAAAGAGGACTTGTCGATTTTAGTTTCTTTGAGTGAGCAGTTCGTTTTCCATACTGTCATTAATTTAGCTGCTGGGTAGGCAACTTTCAACGCCGAATTTAATCTGTGATTATATATATATATATATATATATATATATATATATATATATATATATATATATATATATATATATATAGTTATTATTGTAAACCTTTGCCATTCCAGTTATTTACATTCATTTATGCCAATTGTTTTACACTATCTCAATGTAAAATTTTTTATCACATATTTGGTTGTAAGCAGCTGAAGAGAAACCTCGAAATATTATGAATTCATACTATTCTGCATCAATATTTGTTCTTGTTTTATTTAAATTCACTAGTAATCTCACGGGGCGGGATCGTGGATGCACACTGCTGAGGAGTCCCATAGTACGATGAAACGGCCGTCCAATACTTTCAGATTTTCCATGGTGGTCTAGTTTCAAATGAATTATGAGTTCAATTATTAAATTACTACAATCTTCTCAAAATCCCTTTGATTATAATAAAAAATAATGAAGTTTGGTTTTGGTTGTAGTAAGGCAGTCATCACAGATATACACTAAATTGCAACTGCCTTATTGAATAGTATCATGTTCATTATTCAACATAAAGATTATTTGTTCAGTCGTTTATTACATCCTAGATACCTATTTTTTAAAGAATATGAAACTACTGCAATGCTCTATGATTTTATGTTGGTTTTCGGGCTGAAATCAGTTGTCGATTTTCTAAACAGAAATTATCTCTAAATTTGAACTGATTTCTATAAATTATTTAAAGTGAATAATATATGTATCAAACTTTCCCAATTGACTTTTGCTTCAACAAGAAGCTTCAGAGACATGAACGATCTTGAGAAGTATGTTTTTTTATTGATCAATTAAATAATATTATTTCAAAAATATTTGGTTCATTTCAAACAGTAATGAGGATATTTTTTTTCCAACCGATCTATTTTACTTTTTATTAGGTATACACATCATAGATTATGGAAATATGATTAAGTATACTAAAGGCTAATAGAACAGCATACTTATATATACTTTGTGATTCATATTATTTTCATTTAACCATAGAAAGATAATTTCCAATCTAAAAGCTTGTCTTTTATTTTGCCCCCTCTCCATCTCGAAAAAAATATAGTAATTAGTTTTTAAGTAAAAGAAATACTTAAGTATCTCACTTGTTATCATATTTATTTATCAAATTTATTTTACTTATGTGCATAGTTATATTATATAGATTTTCAGCTAATTGTTATATTCCTCTTCTGAAAAAAAATATACAAAAAAAAATGGATGAAACTCAAGTGTACAGTGTATTTGACAAAATAAACAAAAGCAAATGTATTGATTTTATTAACTGTACTGATAAAATCATTGTCTATGCTAAATAGTATAAAACTCTTAGATTTAAACTATATTTTAAATAAACTTAGCTTTTAAGGAATATGGTTTATTAAAACCAATTGAGTTTTATTTGATTTTGTCAAGATACCTATAGTTAGCTCATACGTTCTGGAGTTCATCTACACTTGAATAATTAGTTAAAATGTTAAGTGAGCTTAAAACATTTGTTGAAAGCAGACAATAGGTGATATGAACTAAGATTTAAACTAAAACATTTTATAGTAGACACGTTACTAGGTAATCAATAGAATCGAGCCACGGCTATGAGATAGATATCATGACATTAATATGCTGTTGTGTTCCCAATTGTGGTTAAAATATTTTTTAAGACAATCATCCAGCATGTAGAATTCTTGGTAATTTTTAGTTTCATTTGGTGTAAAGAGAGATGTCTTGTTGTTTCGTTATCTCCTTATTAAACTTTTTCTGTTGTATGTCTAATTTTATTAGTTAACATAGAACTTTTTTATTGTGATATATAATTGCTCATTAAGTAAAAGTTTTATTAAAAACACTATCAAAAAGTATTAAATTTTAAAATATGCTCTTTTCCAAATTAGTCAAATGACAAGCGTACTTCATTCATTGTTACCATGTAATTTTTTCGTTGAACCGTTATTTCACGTAAACTATAAAATACACTGAAAGTAATGTTCTTGTTTATATTGGTGTAAACTAGATATCTTCAGAGATTCGAATTGACGATGAAACGACCATAATCGTGAATGAATGAAATTTATTTCACGGCGAGACCATAATTTACGGACGAACCAATCAGATTTACGGTATCAGGTCTTGAATTTTGGCGCAAAATTAAATCACTCATTTACCTAAATAGAGCTTTGACATTATAGTTTATGTCAGTTTGTGATGAAAACCCTATATCCAATTCTTTACCCTAACTATCAACTGTAAATATTAATCCTAATCCCTCATACAGGTTTATAACTGTAGTATGTAAGCGGACATTCTCAAGGTCTTTTTAGCGTCGCTCAAAGGTCATTCATAAATTATAGTCTCACTTCTTTCACTGTTACATTAAGAAAACGTTTTCCAACGTTTTATTTATCCAAGTAAATATAAATGCTTGAAGGACGAGCTGAATCGCTTTATTTATTACAAATGTTAGCAAACATGTTGTTCTGGTCGATTAAACTTCTCAAAAACCTTTGAGTATCAAGATTGAATAGTACAGTGTTTTCAGCTCAGATATCAAGAAAACTTGAAGTATGACTTGAAATCATTTGTACTTATCTGTAATTTGATTCCATAAGACTTGAAATAGTAATCACATTATCATATTATTTTATTTGATCAAGCATACAGTAATGACCTCTGTAGTCAACTAATTCTGAATGAATTCAGTTACTTATGGACAAGATTAGGTGATGCCTAAACGAAAATGGTCTTAGAGTGTAGTTATGCAATCAGTTTCAGTTTGGAAATGACAGGAGGTTTGATGGCCTGTGTTAGTCCTGGCAATGATGATCTCTCAGTTGATCCAAATATCTTTTGAAAGAGTCGACAAATGGAGCTTCAATCACGTGTTGAGGTAATGTATCCTACTCGTTGATAATTCGGTGGGAAAGTCATTAATCAGCTGACAAGTAATATGTACTAGATTTGTGAACATTTTTGGAGTGTTCTCGTAAATTCACCATTTTAGAATACTGTATACAAAGTAAAAAAAGGTTTTAGCTTCAACATGGCCAAAGGCCTTATACTGTTAATCATAGGATTCCCAAACTTTTGGCGGCTGTCGCACGGCAGTGTGCGGTAGTTTTTAGGCCTTGAATAACGATGAATCCTGAGTCATTGTGTATCTATACAACAGATGGCTCAGTGTTATTAATCGCGTATTCATCTGTACCTTGATGACCAATATACATCACGATGCACTTGGAAGTATTTATCGTCAACTGCCAAGTTTGAGACTATTCAGATAATTTTTCTAAGCTATTTTGAAGTTCTAAGCTATCAACTTTACTTCTTATCGCTCTACATATCTTGATATTGTCAGCATTTTGCAAGAGCGATGATGATAAGAGACGAGGAAGTTCATTTACATACAACAGGAATAACACTGATCCCCAAACTATACCCTGAGGCGCTCCACTAAGCACAGTTTCCCAGCTAGATAAATTTGAGTTGACCCGTACTATTTGTTGGCGCCAAACTAGTAAGTCTTTTGTCCACATCAATAGATTGCCTTCAATGCCGACATTTCTTAGCTTATATAACAGCCGGTTGTGCGGAACTTTGTCAAAAGCTTTGCCGAAGTCAATGCAGGCTACGTCTATTGAAAAATTTTGGTCTTTAAGAGCGCACCAGCTTTCACGAGCGACTAATAAGCTGGTAAGACAGGAATAATTTATTCTAAAACCATGCTGCATTTGTGTAACAGATCCGAAGCCTTTTTAAACGGCTTCGTGCTGCACCAATAGTGGCTTCGGCACCATTCTCTGTCGATGCCTCACAACCCGAAAATTTACAATTCTTAGGTCCTTTTCACCAGCATCTAATCTACGTTTTAGTTCTTTATCGGCTTTTCGTCTTTTTACACGGTCTGCTAGCGGCAAATCCCTACGGACAAAAACTCTTGAACTATTTGGTTTATGTCCATTCTGTAATATTAAGTTCCGTTCATTAGGAGATTTAAATACTACTTTAAGCAGCCTGGTTTGATTTTGTTTGCTATATGCCTTTAGCAAGGTGATCTAGAAGATATCCCGATGCATAAGCTGATTTAGTAGCTGTTTTATTAACCCAATGTCCTGCTCAAAACAAGTTTTAGGTTCTGAGCTTTCACTGTTCTTGATAATTGACCTGTAACTGCAATCAGTCTTTAATTTGTCTGCTAATTTTTGAGGCGTTGAATTTTCTTTAATAGCGTTATGGCGTTTCTTGTTTTCGTTGAAGTAGCAACCACAGTCGCAACAAACACACGGTAAGATTCCGGAAGGTTATTGACGACTAGAGCAGTTAGGTTGTTTTTCTTGCCAGAAACGGATCTATTCTTGAAGTTGGAATTTTTCGGCTTTTTCTGCCGGATACTTTTAAGATGAGGGCAGACAAAGGGAACTTCCTTTCTTGAGATTTTATTTAGGACAGATCTCTTTGAAGTCGGTCCTTCTTCCTTTGATCTGTGTGAGTCAGCTGTTACCGGCTTCTCATCAATTTGTGTGTCGAGCGAATACTGTCTGACGCGCCCCAACCTCGTTTGCTAATACACTTTTTGGCAGTATTTACCATTGAAATGGTCTCAGCTAGCGAGCTGTTTGCGTCCGAGCAGTACTGCCGACAAAACCATGCACAACCATTTCTACTAAACCGTTTGGAAGTCGCAGGCGTTAGAGTCGTGCAACCTTCGTGGTACCAGCCTTTGCACCCGTCGCACTGCATTCTGCTTTCAACGGGGTATCGATAGCTCGGGAGTCGGCAATTACTTTTCTTGTATTGTTCAGCCATCGGACAAAAGTTTTCAAGAAACCAGATACAATAATGCTCAGAAACTAAAGTAATTTATGACAAAAATGGTGGAAAGCTGTAGATTTTTAGAACTAAATTTGCTTACAAATACAATAAAAACAAAGTATTCAAAAGTACCGACGATAAACTACCTTGGTAACAAAAACGATACTCTTAGCAGATACTTTGACTGAAATAAATTCAATTAAAGTGAAAAAGTAGTCTTGATACGTAATAAACGATCAAAACAATAAGAATTTACTCAGTGAGGAAAAATGCCACTATCATTTTTAAATAGTGCGCGTATTGTGAATATAAATGTAAATCATAAACTTTTGAATCAATGGCTAAATTGTACACCGTACGTCTCAGATGCTGAGACTTAGGAAGAACTTTGTTAATATCCATTTAATATCAAGAGTGCTTTAATTATTATCGGTGTTCAAAGCAGTCTTTCAATTTGACTAAATTATTTAGAATGTATGTGAAGCTTTACGAGCAAAGATTTTTCACAGATGAAAAGAAATTGTCTACAATTCTAGAGTTTCACCTGCTCACAATGTACAGATTTACTGTGAGATATTGATAAGAGTGAGTTTAATATTTATCACTTAGTGGATTATAAATATTAGTTGTCTCATACCTTGGTGTTGTATGAATCATCACTTTATATGTTGTGGCACAGTATTTACTACCTAATAATCAATGATTTAATAAACAACAATGCTGAATAAATTGTAAGCGTATCATTTTGAATTAAGTGCCTCCTCAAACGTTTCGGTTTCTTATTTCCCAACTATGTAAATTTTACAATTAAACTAGTTTTAAGTTTCTTCCAAACTGAATAACTATGAATGCTTATTGAATTTACTTACATGTTATTATAAAAGGTTTATAAAATGCTGGAATGCTAAATACTGGAAAACTTATAAATAAAATACTACAGTCTTAGGTACCTTATTCTTTCTAGCTATGTTTTGGCGAAAAGAGTGAAAAATTTATTGGGATTCAAACAAGTCATTCATGATAAATATAAAAATAGTTGTAGTGGCTAAACTGGTGAAGAAATTTAATACGGGTAGAAAATAATAACCATTGAATATATATATAAATCATGTTTTGAATAATTACAATTTAAGTACTTATTGGAGAGACGTTTAGTGTGATATTGCACAACTGGTGCACAGCATTTTACACAATGCCAAAATTTATAATATCGAATAAGTCAACTATCATTGTTGTTTATTAATTAGTTAATTTTATTGCTAATATGTAATGGTAGTAATATCCCATATTATTTATGCAGGTCAATTATGTATTATTATAAACATATACTTATTTTAAATATATTTAATTTAAGTGTTACTTTGGCTGAGGTACTGCTGAAAGCTAGTGAGAGAATAACATCTATTTGATAATCATTATCAATGCTTACTTATAATGCTGATACAGACAAAAAGACTAAAGTGTAGACAGTGCAAAGCAACTTTTCACACATCAGTTGACCTAACAGTTCTCCAGAACAGGTCAGCTCTAAATAAATTCTATATTTAAAATGGAAAATCTCACAAACATTCTTATCACAAAATCGTTGTTCACTGTTGTATTTAGTAAACAAATAGATATAGGTAGCTGAAGAAGGAAAACAACAACAACAAAAGTTGGTTCCATTTGAAATCTACTTTTTGATTCAAAACTTATCATATCATACCAAATCAGTTCATATATTGAAACCATAACATATTTTTCCTTTACGCTGCACTGCTTGTGTATGTAATTATTAATGCAAACTTATCCAACACTTTGAGTGTTTTTCTTTGCAATGGAACATTATTGTAAACTATGAATATAAAATAATGAATTGTCAATGTATTCGAATTTTGTTTGAAATTCTAGAAAGTTGTTCCGATTGTTTTTTTCTTTCTTATTTCACCTTAAGTAGAATATTTTTTCAACAATATGCACATTTTAATAGTTAAGATCATGAGTCCATCGAAGCTAGACCACAATAGAAAGCCTGGAAGCATTAGATATCCGTTTCGTTCTATTGTGGGACTTTTCAGCAGTGTGCATCCACGATCCCGCACGAGACTGATAGGTCCTGCGTTCGAATTTCGCAGTGTGGTGCCATCCAGTGCTTTCATGTTTTTCATGGTGGTCTAGTTTCAATTTACTCATCTCAACTATTAAAATTACTATTATAACCACAAAAAACTCCCTTCTGATATAAATATTTTATTTTATCTACATAAAAATAATTTCAAATAGTTTTATTTGTAAATTTTGATTTACTTTTAATTTATTCACGTCTCATTACAATATTTATATTTATAGCAGAAAATTTAATAAATTGTTCATTTTCATTCTTTTTGTTTTTGTAAAAATTGAAAAAAAGAAAAAGAAAATTAACAACAAACGATTTCAACAATTACGAATTGTTTTTATTATTTTCTCAATTTTTTTCATTGCTGTATAAAATCTTTGCTTTCTCTTTTTCATTTTTTTAAAAATTTCTTTTATTTTAAGCTATGATTCTTATTGTATGCAGAGAATGAACATACTATGATTCAATAGAACAATAAAAATTAAAAAAAATAATTTAAAAATTTTATTTTTTTGTTTTTGTTGACAAGAGAAAGAATTTATTCAATAATTAAAATGAATAATAATTATAATTTATTCATTTCAATGAAACGTTTTTTTCTTGTTTTTTTGCTTATTTTTTTTATTTTTAAAAAAATTACATCCAAGCATTCTATAACTGTTCATTTCGGTTTTAATTTTACCACAGTGTAATTGTCTATTATTTAGTGAATATTTATAGAAAGCAGCAAATCGAGTATTATTTAGTTATATTCTAATGATCATTTGAATGGTATAAATGATAAGATGCATAGTAATTTATTATGTATATAGTGGGTTTTTAGAATATGGGTTTTTTGTTGGTTTTGGTCAGCTGCTTTTTAATGATAAAAGCGTATTGTAAGTTTGCTAATAATTTTTTTTCGATAAAAGCTGAAAGTGTGAGCTATAGGATTTATACACTATAAGATAAAATTATTCAGATCATTGAGCAAAAACAGATGTTTTCTTAAGGTTAAATTGTAGTAAACAATAGATACTACTATAAATCAAAAACTAGATGTTTTGTAATTTCTGAGCTTCAAAGATTTTTAAACGATTACCTACATGATGCTAAGTGATATTGATTCTTGACTATATTCAAATCAAATTTTTCATGTTTTGTTGAAGCAAATCTCCTACATATGTGAAATGAATAGAGTGAATAATGATTTAGGCTAAGAGTGGGAGTTTATATCAATGCTTAGAATTTCGCATTATTAAAATGCCGATAATTCAAGCGATCTATAACTTGAAGTGAAATCAATAGCCAAAGAATTAAGTGTTTCTTTTATATGAAGAGAATTATGTAGATATCAGCTTTTATTTTTCTGCGCTACTATAGTTTTCGCAAGAAATATATACAGTTTGTGATATCCCATTACCTTTTTCAATTAAACTTTGTTTGGTTTAGCTATCATTAGGTTTAAAATTTCGTAAGTTAACAAAACTTGTCACGTTATCAGTAGTACAGTTGATTCGCTAGAAATGTTTCTCGCGAATCATTTCTATGCATGCTTTCGGCAAAAAACATTTAATTAGACAATATATGATCAAGTCAATCTAGCCGCTAATAGGTGAATATCTTTCGCCAATGTATAAGGAAGAGATGCACTTAAGAATCTAGGACATGTTGGTCGTTCGCGCGAACGCTTAACATAAAGACCACTGATCCGACATCCAATTTTGTTAATATTTAGGCTAAACATTAGAGCCGTTCGATGCCGGCTCAGTGGTTTAAGGGTTAAGCGGTTGTGTCCAGAACCGAATGTCTCGTGTTCGAATTCCGTGTGTGGGATCGGGGATGCTCACTGATGAGGAGTCCCATACTAGGACGAAACGGCCATCCAGTGTTCCCAGGTTTTCAATGGTCGTCGAAAATTCATTGATTTATTATCATAATAAGAAAAACTTAGCAATCTCCACAAACACACACTGAGAAAAACCTTTGACGTACTGAACCATTACGAATATATATATATATATATATATATATATTCTGGTTACTGGCTCGATTACTTAAGGTTTTAAAATAACTTTTCGAATATTTCAAGCTCGTTTGCCTAGCTTATTGTTTAATATTTCAACCAGCTAAATTTTGTTACCATCGTTCATATTCAAGAGGTCACAATCACACAGTTTATGAATCACATAAAGTCCTACAGGATCTTAAAACACAGATGTTATATTTCTGAAAATTGATCTTATGAGTTAGGAACCATAAATATGCAATGCAAAGCAATATTTTTCGGCAAAGTAGTTTGTAGAGAATAATTTGAATTCAGATTACAAATAATAGATCAGTAAAAATGCAAAATATTAATACATACAAATATAGATATACAAAACGGATACATTACCACTATTAAATGAAAAGTTGACAACAAATTGTGAAAAAGATCTCTCTGAAAACAGCTCACTAATTTAGCGGTATCATTGTGTTTAAGACATTTGAAGTTTTTAGCATAACTTTGCATTATTGACTATCGCGGCATAAAAATTCAGTAGTTATATTATTTTTAATAATATTTCAGCTAACACTTAGTGTTTATTTTAGCAAGGTTGTTTTCTACGGGATAGGGTTACCGACCCAAGCCCCAATCCTTCTCTTTTACCCATACTTGAGACCGACTGTGACCCTAAAAGAGCTACAGGTGAAGTAAGAATTGTAAAGGATTGCCCAGGACAGAGTTCGATGGAGAATGATGATTGGCGGCCTATGCTTCTCTACGAGTGGAAACAGGCCTAAGTAAGTAAGTGAGTAAGTCAGCTAACACTAATTTAAACTTATTATTCAGTTTTTCAAGAGCATGAATATAAATTACTTTTATTTTTTCTATTTAATACTTTATCTACTCATCATTGAATACTTTGTCAATTTTACTGAATCAATGATAGTTACATATTATGATGGTAGTACTTGATATATATTTTAACGTGTTATGGATTTGTTTCTGACAAGTTAACATATGTCAAAAAATAACAATACAAAATATAGCATAGTTAGTACTATTGTAAATTGTTTTGTTGGTTTTAGACATACCGGATGTTTAACATAAAATACAATTTATTCGATCAGTATTAATATAGTTTGTAGTAATATGATAGATATAATACGATATCTTGTTTTAATCCAGTCATTGGTAATTATTAAATGTATCAAATTAGGGAGAAAAAAACACAATGAGAACCAATTGTTATAATTAATAGGCATAAACCAAAGTAGTACATTTAAAATAGTAACAACATATGAGAAATTATTGTTACGTTTATATAACATAGAGTTCTTTATCAATTGTAAGTGGTTAATTGGACAATAAATGATCTGTCACTTGGACCCTTGTATGATTATATTGAATGGTAAATTGTTTTCAGGATGACAATCCATAATGAATTATGGTTGATTACTATGTTAATTTATGATCATTTTGGAATGTGCTTAATCGTTCAAATATTCTGATCCTTAATATCCTGAACAGAATTGGACGGATCAAATCTTTTCATATGGTTATATATTGAGTTTAAAATAAAAAAAGGTGAGAGGACCATTGTTTCTAAACGGTTCATTCTCCTATATAAATGTACCAAACAATTTCGCCTGTCTTAACTAATCCAGTAACTCATAAGTGTACATAAATTACACGCAGTATTGTTCAGTCATTTGTAATAGAACTTAATTCATAGATTTTTTGTTCCTTGTCCAGTTGTTGAATAATTTACACGAGCGTGAGTTAGTGACTGAATCACACCATAAAACCAAACAATCTCAAAAATAGAACAAAATAGCATAAGCAATTATCTATTTTCAGTGGTTTTCTACAAACCTTCAAAATTAACTTTAGATGAACCAAATAAATGTTAGACTATTGAAACTACTCATTTTCGTGTCTGATTTATGATCAAATTGATTCAGTAAAGATCCATCGAATTCTTCAATGTTCTCTTAAATATTATCAAGTGACTTCAGTTGGTATGAAGCTAATATCAGATAGGTTTAATTTTGTCTTATTTTCTGAACACAAAATAGAACTGATAGAAGCTTCGAGTCTATCATGATTAATAAAATGTCAGTGAAGCTTTCAATTTTTATTTGTTTCACTTTATAGATTATAACTCAAAAATTTAATTTACAATATTGAATTCTATATCGTAATATTTAATTATCATTATACCGTAACATTCTTGATCACAGCGAAGGGCTGTGTGTGCTATCTACATCGTATCATCTCAAATCATTAAAATTATTATTATTAGTTATAATGTTAATTTAATGTATTTTTCGGAAGATTCATGTATTTTATTAGTGGTTCAATGAAATTGTAAAGTAAAATAACAAAACCATTCCTGATCTCATACACATGTAGATAATTCATAACAAATTTTTAACGACTAAAAGAATGTTTACTTGATTTTTATTAATTTCATCATCGTCACTGTTACGGATATACGTTTTAATCCACACCTTTAACTATTCTTATGTTCTGGCTGAATATTCCTATTATATTTCACTTATAGTTTCTCACTATTTCTAAGTATATTTACATATGAAAAGACATAAATTACATTAAGTGTAAGAGAATAATATGACGAAAATTGCACACATAATTCACCTGGTATTGTTTGCTTGTAATTTCCTATTGTTGTTTAGGACTGCAATTTATTAGTCTTTTGTTGGCATATGTGCATCCTGTGTAGACTGTCTCGATATCGCCTTGAGTCACAAGCTTTATAAGCAAAGATGGAGTCCTCGAGTGAAGATCAACTCTGAAATTAAGGTACATCCAATTCACGTGTCCCAAATAGGACGAAACGCGCATCCTGGATTCCACTGCTAGCCATCATACATCTTTGCTTACAAATATAATGTAGATGAGCTGAAAATGTTGGCTTTTTGACATTATCTGGGAAACCTAATCAGAACTATTCATTATAACTCAAGTAAACGAATTAAAGACTTTAAAGTCCTTTGATAATTTGAAGTATATGTGTCTCATGCATTCCGTTTAAAAAAATTCAGTGAAACTAATTTCGCTATTTAACCAGTTAAATTAGTACTGAAACTTGGTAATTATAACTTTTGTTTGGATTTCTATTCAACTTTGTCAAGTGTTTTCCTTAAATAACTCCTTATCGTGATATTTTGTTCTGTAAATCAACTATCATACCATTCCTAACTATGTATGATTTTGCATATTGACGACAAAGAAATAATATTTTCATACCTTAAGAAATAAACAGAGTTCATCAACTGAATCTACGTTTGTAAAATATAATGTTAGTTTTTCATTTAAGTACTTTGGTGATTATTAATATGAAAGTATCCAAATAGAAAATGATCCAAAAGATTTCAAAAGATCGATAGATGCCACATGGTGTTAGGCTGAAGTTATTTAGCTGTTTATTAACATTAAGAACTACTATGTGATGTGTTGTGTGTGGAAATGTTAGTCACGGAATTGTTAGATAACGATTAGATTGCTTTTCATAAAGAAAGATCTCATACAACACATTTTATTTTCCCTAAAGATCATATTACTATTCTAAATTTAGTGGTTAACAAGTCCTATAAAAAATCTGTGTTTATCAATACAGACTGAACAGTATTTTATCAGTGAATTTGAATTATTTCTCTTTTAAATATAATTAGTTTCTTAATACTAGTGAAATGATTACTTTGTATCCATGATAGTAATATGATAACATTTAAAATACTTTCATACTTCACATGTATGAAAATAGAATATTTATAGCATGAATTCTGGTTGATTTGTTCTTTACGTAAACAAATTGATTCTCGAATTATGAATAACTTATAATAACCAAATTCGAACAATAATGAATTGTCTTTGACAGTGTTAAACATGGTTCTCATTAGTGAAAAGTAAATGTTAAACTATACGGAGTAATATATAAACTGTTTGTTTTTTTTTCATTTTAAAACATGTTTAATTGTTACTATGTAACATAATATTAAATGTTTAGTGGTATATTTAATTTTTTTTTTTCAATGTTGACTGCTGACTCATAAAAGTGTCAATAAATGTTATTTTTTTGTCAGAACAATTAGTGGATAAATAGAACTAAAATGAAAGTGTCTGTTGAATGTACAGTCTATCAAAGAATTAAATAATTAGTCATCATTTTTATTTCATGTTGAACAATATGACTAAAACAAATCATACATATACTGGGTTTGTAATAAAGAACTATATATGTGCAAACATTTCCTCGGAAAACTAATGATTTCCGTTTGTGAAATATTATCAGAATCGATAAGATAATTCTAGAACACTTGAAGAAATTCGAACGGAACAATATAGATCAAAGACATGTTATTTAGTATCAGAAGGGGTTTTGTGGAGATTGTGGTAATTTCAATAGTTCAGATCATGAGTCAATTGAAGCTAGACTACCATCGAAAATCTGGAAGCACTGGATGGTCGTTTTGTCTTATTGCGGGACTCATCAGCAATGCGCATCCACGACCCCGCCTCACGGGATCTTAACCCAGGACTTAACAGTTTCGCGCGCGAGCACTTAACCACTAGACCACTGAGCCGGTATTCAGTGTTGTTAATGTCTAACTTTAACTAATCCACATATTATCTATTATACAATGCATTTTAAAAGTAGCTTATTTATTATTCTTAAAGTATATAATTTCATAACTAAACATAACACAATTTAACATAAGACTTTCTAGCATTAGAAAAGTGTATTATCTATACTAAGTATTCATTGGCATTCAATATATTGAGCATTATTGATAACGTTACCAATTTTCTAGATGAACTTATTTTGATGTATAAAATCAGAATGAAAAAAAATTAGTTACATTTGAACATTTTGTTTTCAAGTTCAATATTTCGCATAGATGAGTTATTCACACACTATTGGAATTGAGTAATAATTAGTTTTTATATGATGAACTGTCGGTAAGTAGATAAAAATAACTACTTATGATATTGGTAAAATTAACCACTTTCGTTTTGATAACAACCGCCTACATTTTATTATCGTCTTCTATTTTCCTGATTATAGACACGCAAATATATGATTCATATTATTTCAATGATTATGTTTATGTTAAGAACTTGTAAAAATTCCCTATGTATTCTATGCAGAATAATAAATTTATGGTCAACAAACAATTCACTTTTCATTGCTTACTTCTATGTAAGAAAAGATATCAGCATTACCTAGTACCAATCCAAAATATCTTAAAGTATTATAAATGAATTACTATACATACTAACTATATAGTCGTATTTGAGAAGATAATGTGATTCATTCATTCCAGGGCTTTTTTTTTGCTTTACTGACAAAAGCGATTAAATTGTTGATTTGTATCGGTACTTCATAATTATTATATTTTGTAAAATTATGTCTAACTTGAAAGAACTAAACAATTTATCATGAAATAAAAAGCTGTTCTGATTAAGTTGATAGATAAAGTATCATTGATAAAAGGATAGAAAAAGAATGTATTAAACTACGAAATGACATAGAGATGATGTTTATCTTAGGTATTGTTCGAATTCATATTGAAACAATTCAAACCAGCTTTTCATTACTATTATTATTATTAAACTGAAATATAAGACAAAATAACTAAACATGTTAACAAGCACAATATCAAATCACAAAGCCGACATAAATTTAAGTAAAACTGTAATAATTCTTCATTGTAACGGACATATGATGAGTTATGCAGTAGATTTAATCCTATTACGTTGTTAACAGACAAAGTAATCGTGAATAGAATTCATTAGTAAAAGTGACACACATTATAACTCTCAATTCAAATTTATGTGTACGGAATGATATCATTTTTTGCAACATAGCATTAAATTTGGTGATAAATGATTTCTGATTTTAATATATGCTCTGACCTACATACGTAATTCCAACTCCACCTGTAGGTCTTCTTTGGTAACTATCGGTTTTAAGAAATTGTAAAAGAGGAGGATGGGACATAGAGTAAGCAACCCTATCCCGTTTAAAAAAACACTAACCAGATAAATAATTTAAACTATTTAAACTCTACAAGTATTTTGGAACCTAAGTGTCAACTTTTAATCAGTTATGTAAAAGCACTTTATTCGATTACATTGTGCTTTCTATTTCTATTTTTTATTGTAGTTTAAAGGATCTCTTAATTTTCAATCTCCTTAAAAGTATTTTTAGATCCTTTGCACATTAGATGATCGAACCTCACCCCTTTAATACTTGTTGATCCAGTATCACTATGATTATTACTATACGCATTTTTAAGATTACGCCATAGAAGTTTGAGTGTACATTACAAGAATTTTCAGCTATTTATCTAGTATAATTACTATAGTGTTCATAAATCTCCCACAGCTTTTCCCTCTGCATAAATAAGATTAATATGATTGTGGAAAGTCACTGTTTTAGTACAGAAATTCTTGGTTTTTAAAGACCCTTTGACATTACTAATTAAAATAAGCTATTATTGGCTAATCAAAGACTATATTCTACAAATAACATCTTTTAAAGTTATTATTTCATATTCGATCTAAATACAGTAGAAACAAAAACATTTTTAACCATGTAAATTTGTTTACGATATTACATATTGTGTAAATACTTAACGACATATATTCCCAATACATAACATGCAACATTGTTTTATTGTCAACTATTGTGTTACGTGTGTAACTGTTTTTGATAGAATTTCATACAAATAATGTATTAAAACATCAGATCAAGTAAAAATTATTTATTATTTAATCGTGGAATAAACATTTAATGGAAATGAAATGTCAACGATTGAGATATGCAAAACAATGGACAATTTTAACTTGGATAAAACTGACTACCATGTTATATTTTTTCGACTGTAGAGTAAATAGTATTCAGAAAAAGCTTTTTTTAATTTAGTATTTTTAAGGTAGTTTCTATTTGTAACGAGTGTGAGTGATTAATAGCAAAAATTTCACAAGTTTACCGAAGGTCCTGGGTTCGAGTCCCGGGTTCATATTAGTGAACGCTCACTTCTGGAGAGTTCCATATGGCGATTTAACATTTACTGGTTCATGATCTCAATAAAATATCCAGCAATGTCTGCAATTCTATACTCATAATTACAAGTATTGTGTTTAAAATCTCCTAGATTTCGCTTCACAAGTCTTATTTTTATGGACGGTTGGGCTTCATCAGGTGATGCTTGTCGTATTTTGAGTGAGCATCAAAAATAGGGCATAAGAGTGAAAGTCCAAGGACTTCTTCTTTCAGACCAAACAAATTAGTCTGAATTGTGCATTGTCTAACGCAGTTACATTTTGTTTCAGTATAATTGAAATAAAAATAGAAATTCCTTACCAAATTTTGCATTTCCAACTTCGGCATCCCCGTAATGTTAAGCATATGTAAATTAAGATGATTCCATTTTACTATGTGATATAAATACTGTCCCCTAAAAATTGTATTACAAGTCAAATAATTGATTTTAGAATTTGATGTTTCCTACTGATAGAAACAAGCTATTCAGTCATTTGACACAAAAATTTTTAAATATTATTCACTAATTTGACTAATAATATTTATTTGTAAACGAGTTCTGTTTGAACATATCGAAACACGTTGTAACCTAAATATGCTTTTGAAAAATATCATAATCAAACCATTAACGTGTGGTTCGATTGTACCAGGCGCATTTTCCAAAAATACCTATTCAACAAATAAATAATTTTAGTATGGTAACACGAGTATTTCTTTTAATATCAGAAGGGGTTTTGTGGATTTTATAGTAATTTCAATAGTTGAGATCATGAGTCAATTGAAGCTAGGCCACCATGGAAAACCTGGAAGCACTGGATGGTCGCTTTGTCTTATTGCGGAACTCATCAGCAATGCGTATCCACGACCACGCCTCGCGCACTGCTGAGAAGTCCCAAAATAGGACGAAGTGGCCGTCCAGTGCTTCCGGGTTTTCTATGGTGGTCTAGCTTCAATTGACTCATGATCTCAACTATTGATATTTTTATTAAAAAAATATCGAATTGATGCTGTGTCGTTTTCCTTATTGGGTGAATTTTTTTCGTGTTTTGGTCTACAATTCAACATGAAATTAGACCTCAGCTCATGGTATTAGATAAATGAAATAAAATTGTACAACAAACAAACATCATAAAATCTCACAAACACTTGGTTCTTAGTACCTCTAATATTCTGTTATAATAAAATTGTATGCGAGATGTCATCACTGTGCTTAAAACTGTTTCATGAACAGTGAATGGAAATATTAGTTTAAAAAAACTTTTCACTTGCTCATTTTATGAACATCAGATCATAATCTATTGGTTAGAGAAAATTGTAACTAGTAAACAAAAAATGAAATTTCTAATTGACAATATAAAAGTGTCCATCTTTGAATTTCTAGTTCTCATACGTAACAAGGAAGTCAAACAAACGTTTTTTTTATGTAATGAAATTGAAATATTCTACTCTGTTAAAGGATAATTCTTCTAAATAGAAATAAACATATTAAACCCTAAGTTTTAAATTGTTAACTCACTAGAATAAAACGTCATGGATGAAAATACGGAAACTGTAACTATTTTACTGAAGGACAATCCTTTTATAATTTCTTGATTGATTACTAATCAAAAATAAATATTTTCATGTAAACTATTTCTTGATATATTCTGTTTCTATGTCTACGTCAATAACAACTAGATGTTATGTTATAGAATTCAATGAGTTTGCGTGAATGTCATCATTTGAAAGAAGCAAAATCAATAAAATTTCTAGATGTCACCATGATCAATATTGTTTTTGACTTGAAACGATTAAAGGTGCTCAGCAATTATCTGTATACAAATAACAATTTTATTGTAATTTTAATCTGATTTTTAATTAACGTTTAAGCATTTTTAATGGTAATTTGTTGATTAAAACAAATTGATAGTATAGTGAGGGGATGGAGTTAATCTGAATTCGTTGTTGCATCAAAATTTATAAAATGGATTAATTGCTTTAAAACTAATTAGTTTCGACGTTGAACATTCACAAATTGATCGGTTTTGACTTTGATTCTGAAATGAGTGTGTTAGAGAGGTGAATACATATTTATTATAGTTGATTACTTTAGAATAGTGATGAAAGTGTGTAAATAGAGCATTTTACAAAGAGTTAGAACATGTAATGCATAAAATAAAAATTATTTGGGGGAAGTATTCAATTTCATGTTAATCAATAAAAGTTAATTATCTCTGTTGTTTTTTCTAGTTTACTATATTTGGATCGAAGCTTTCAATTAGTCAAATATTTTTAATTAGGTTTTCACTTGTTTGTAGTTTGTAAGCTGTAAGAATATCAGCACTGTTGAGGATTTATAAGAGTAATTGTTTAGTAACCATTTCAGCTTTACATACATAAGTTCTAACTCCTTGCTTATAGTAGGACACACTGGTAAAACGTTATCGGTAAGTATAGTGTTGAATTTAAACATCTTATCACAATATCACAACAACTCTGGAAATATTTATCAATAGACCAACAAATATTTGCAACAATAACTAGTTTTGAAATGGTAATAGTGAATATCGTCATTGTGTTGAATGGGATTAATTGATTCATTAATTTGGGTTTTGAAAAGACCAGACATCATTGAATAACTACCTCACAAACAGGATACGAGTTCTAGGCATTTATAAACTAAGCAGATTGTAAATAAAAAAAATGACATTTTGATAGTATCGTATAACGAAATTAATGTTCATTTCTTCCCGAACAGATAAGCTTTTATCAGTCATATAAAGCTCAAGACTGTAAAACAATGTCGGAATATACCGTACGTCAACTGCGTGATTCAGTTAAACTCATGTTGGAGGTTCGAATATATGCACAACTGCCTAGCCTTTCACTGATTCTGGTATCAAGTGTACAGTAATCATATTAACTTTTGTCATGATACAAGCTGAAAACAATTACTTTTGCCATTAAAATAGATTGCTAGATGTACTTTTACATTTATATTTTTTGTGCGTGTTGAAGAAAATGTTATATGAGGTCTAGGATTGATAAACGTTAAGACTACTTTGTTGTCAGTTTAATCGCATTTTATCTTTAAGGTGACAGATGACATCACAAAATGGCTTTAGACAATTTTCCTATCGCGATCAGTTTGAGATCAGATTTTATTTTTTCTAGTCATATTATTAAATGGCTAAAACTAGTCAATACAAGCTAATCAAATTTGTTAGAAAAGTTATTTCTCAGACGGAGACCATTCTAAACTCAGTTGCATTTCTCAAAATTCATAATAACCATTAAAATGTGACTCTTGTTTTCAAGTATGTGTCAGTTTTAAATGCCATTTTAAATTATAACAGCTTCACAGAAGGATATTAAATATAAAATTTTACTTATATTGAATTTCAACAGTTTTGCCAGAGAAGTTGGTGTTATAATTATCTTCCTAAAAAATTTAGGAACAGATTGTCATTCGAGATATTGGAGTAATTTATTTTTGTCTACTAAACATTTTACAGATTAGGGTAATACTTTAGCCATAGTATAAGGTTTGATAGAATTGCTTACGGTTTAGAGAATAGGCAATAGTCAAAACTCTATTTGTTGTCACAATAAGCCAATATTAATTAAGATATCATTATCCATAATGTTTAAATTTATTTGTTATTGTTTGTATTGGTTCGTTAAACCAAGCAATTATGGATGTAAATGTTACACTGACAGTAAATTATTACAGTGATTAGGGTTTATTGTACAATGCATTGGTAAGTTGGAAATATTTAAGAAATTTCCTAAACACATTCAAATATTGATTATTCATTTATTAAAAAAATCTGCTTTAAATGAAAAGGATAAATAATTGATTTATTATTATAAGCAAAGATGGATAGTGGCTAGCAGTGGAATCCAGGACGCGCGTTTCGTCCTATCTGGGACTCCTCAGCTTGATGTACCTGCATCTCAGAGTTTATGTTCACTCTGGGACTCGAACCTAGTACCGTTCGCTTCAAACGCCATCGCGTTATCCACTAAGCTACTGAGTCCTGATAGTCACTTGCTTGTGCGATGGGGTGAAGTTTAATTCACTTGATATTGTTTAATTGAATCTTCCCATTGATGTTTTGGACTGCAATTGATCAGTCTCTTATTGGCATATGTGCATACTGTGCGTATTGCCTCGATATTGCCTTAATTTACAGGCATTATAAGCAAAGATGGATAGTGGCTAGCAGTGGAATCCATCTTTGCTTATAATGCCTGTAAATTAAGGCAATATCGAGGCAATACGCACAGTATGCACATATGCCAATAAGAGACTGATCAATTGCAGCCCAAAACATCAATGGGAAGATTCAATTAAACAATATCAAGTGAATTGAATTACTATTAGTTTCAAAGTTGTTCATTAACGATAAAGCTGAATAAATATCTCTTACAATGTTCTATAAACCTGAAAGTAGTAAGTTGAACCATATCTCTATCTTCCACATACATTAATACTATACACTGACTAAATAATAGAACAAACTCGAATAAGTCATTTACTTTGTGTCAGTCCTGTCACATATCAAACATTATCAGAAATATTAAAGAATTATATTATTACAATCAACGACATGTTCTGTTGAAATTATAAATAAATTATTAATTTGCTATTTGTCTTCAAGTTTTGTGTTTTATTTTTATTCTTTATTCACCTATTCAACATAAATTTTAAATAATGCAGAATGTTTTTTTCTTGTCGGCAAAAACTGATTATCATTTTTGAGTTATTTGAAGTATGAATTCCATAAATATAGATAAACCTTTTAAGTTATGTACCTTCTGTTGACACCGTCACTTTGTGAATTGTTAGGCATTAGATATACGATACACTGGAATGTGAGTATATGTACAAACATATATATATATATATATATATATATATATATCTTTCGTCTATCACATTTTATTTCACTATAAATGAAAGAGAAATCATGTAAGGCAGAAAGGGAAAATATACATTTTTTTATTTTTATGACATTGAAGATTTTTGGATTTTTTTTTAAAAAATAAATAAAAAGACTTCCTATTACTTAGTTATCTTCACAAAAAAATGTTTCAGAGAACAGAATAAATTCTTCGCACAATAACGAAGTAATGTGGAAATAATAATCAGAATAATAAGATGTCGTCTATAAGGAAACTTAAAAGCATCTTTCGTTTATTCGTTGTTAGTTGAGTATTATCTTTTATATAGTATGAACATTTTGTTGATAAGTGTTGTTGAGTTGATGAAAATTAAGAGATTATATTTTCTTATTGCTACATAACAGAGTAATTATATACTACAAGTATTACATAGTATTACCAGAAATAATGGACACATATCTAATTAAATATTATTTAGACATTTCATATGTATGTATATGACCTGTACTCATATGAAAAGAGTAGTAAAATTCTATTTAACAGAAATCATATCCTATAAAGAGTTACAAACAATTTATTCACGGTTGTATGAATGACTAGTATATATAAAAAGATGACTCAGTACTCTCACTAGTATAAAATACATAACTTATTACTAGTCGGAAATATCTTTCAAATATATTAAGTAGAAATAATAAGGCTACATCATTCATCATATTTTCTGATAAAATACAAAAGAAAAATAGATGAATGTTTTGCAATGATAATGAAAAGTTTTATTTGTAGTGTAGTGAACAAGAATATCAGTGGGGACAATCGAATATATTTGATACAAAATTACAGGACTTTTAACGAAATCTAACAATCATATAGTAAATGCTTAATTTGTAAAATTTCCATCAATTGTTTTAAAATGACTCAGACTTCATTGTTCTTGTATTTTCATGCGAATTGCATTCTGTTTCCATTCTTCACTGTTCGATCCTCTTTTCTTTCTGCTGCTAGACATTCTGTTCAAGATTAATGTCATATACTAGTTATGTCAACATAAGTAGCACACATCACAGTAGAAATTAGGAAGTTGACTGTTTTATTTTAGAAAAAAAACATTGATAATTTACAACAACATTTATCCAAAGTAATGTTATAATGTGTAATACTATTTGACTATTACACAAAATATTCATTAGCTGTGTAAGCCAATGAAGCTAAATTCTGATTATTATGTATAGTAATTAGATGTTATTATCATTGATTTATAATTTTTCGGAATTTGTTTGTGTATTCTAAAAATAAATGAAGTTGAAATAAAATAAACCAAATAGAGACAATATACTCAATGCAAATAGACGCTTATGAACTAAATTTTTCACAATAAAATTTTATTTGTCTATAATGTATTAAGACTACATCATGTGTTCGTAATAACGATTATGTGTTTCATTCTAATACAAGCCTCTTGAACATTTGCACATTTAAAATACCTTGTTTTTTAGGACCTTTTGAATTCAGTTTATTCCAGTATGGTATAAAGATTCTTGTAAACCTATGATGATAACTATTTTATTCTTTACGTGGATTATTGCTATCAATCATATAGTCCTACTTAGAGTTCAGCGTAAGCTAGTGGACAATATTTCTAGATTTTTGGCCTAATGGTTATATAATATAGACAACTGTTTTTTAATTAGGCATTATGATAAGACTATAGATAATTGTATAGTAAGGTTAAAATGTTTTTTTTTATAAATTTTAGACAATGAAGTCATTTATTTATGATAAAACTTTTCCTGAAATTTTATTAAACATACGTATCGAAAACATATGATTAATATTTTATTGTAGTTAATAAATCGATAATTTTAATGCCCAGAGCAATTTATTTATGTTGATCATAATATTTTTCACAAAAAAATAGATTCAAATAAAATGTTTTCATTTATAAAAGCTTGGTAATCTCTGGTATGAAAGTATATCGTTTTAGTCATATTACCCATATATGGTAGTTGCATAACTTTTAAGAAGACAACACTTCTAATGCGAAGAGTATTTCTTCCTTATGATCACTGATATTTTCAAATTGTATGATGTTAAATAAGAGATAGTTAAAAAAAGATATATTTAACGATTTCACTAACTTTTTAATTAATGAAAATTCTTTAAGCTTCAATCAGTATAAACATGTTATTTACATATATAGAAATCACTCAGGAGTAGGCTCATGTTTATTCGTTTCGAGGAATATATATGTCGTCGGTAAATATATTAGTTAGTCGACTTTGCTTTTGATTAAGAGCATAAACCGTTTGATGTTAGACCACCATTGAAAACCTGAAATCACAGGATGGCTGTTTCGTCTTATTGTGGGACTCCTCATCAGTCCGAAGCCGTAACCAGTGGAGTTAATCCGTATCGAGTAGAGACAGGTATTTACCTTAGTGTAACGAGAGATGTTGGCGCAATTTCGTGGATTGGTTGAAGTTAGACATTAGCACCGTTGGATGATAGCTCAGTGGTCTAGAGGTTAAACGTTTGCTCGCACGACCATAGGTCCTGGGTTCGAATCACGTGAGCAGGATCGTGGATGAGGACTGCTGAGGAGTACCACAATAGAATCATTCAGTGCTTTCAGATTTAAAATGGTGGTCTAACATCAATTGGTTCATGATCTCAATCAAGAATTGAATAATCTTCACAATCCAATGCTGACGGTCAATTTTTGTGTTTAATCAGTTAATAACATACCATACTATATCCTTTTTTCAGTTATTTAAAACTAATTCACAAAAACATATTTGTTTGAACGTGAATCAACAAAGCATTAATCTTATGATAAAATTTAATGAATATAACTTGTCAACTATGACATAAATGACAGAAATAATATCATTAGTCCAAAGGCGAAATTAACCAGTGTTTTTATTGTATGAAAATAATTCAAATATAGTATTTTCTAGACAGTATGATCATCAGAATATAACATAGTTGTTATAAACCACTAAAATATACGTATTAAATAGTTTTCTGATACTTTGTATTAAAACTAATAAATTAGTTGGCTCTAATATACCATTGTATTATTTATTGTAATTCAGAAAATTTTATTTTGGGTTAGGATGATTTAGTATAATAATTCGAATTATCACTTCATTGTAACCGATTAAATATATGTGTATAGATGCATGTATGTGTATGGTGCAGTAGTAAAAACGTTTGTTTTTTGTCAAACTATTTGATTGTAACATATCAGTTTTTTAAAATTTTAATACTGTTTTTTTATTTTGTAAAATGAAATTTATGTCAGCCATTGTGACTTTTGAATTCTCTATTTCTCGTAGTGCCGGTTATTCTGTTAAGCCCATTTGTCTTATTCTAGCTTTCTGACAGGCCAGTCTATTCATTTTACTTGAGTCACATTTTGACGTTGTTAATTATTCGCCTATCAATCTTCACTGTTTTTATATGAGCGTATTATGTGTGTGCCCTTCTTATCCTATTCATCACGTCTGTAACTTATTTTTGTGTGACTAAAAATATTGATCAACGCTTGACTAAAGGGAATTGGCTTACCCTCCTTCGCCGCTGCGCGTCATTTCTCTTGGCTCTATTCCGTTCGCTTCGCCACTATTCTGTCTGGATCAAAGATTGCATGAAATATGTGTATTCAAAATTCATTCCCGTTATTTGACTTATTTAATTCCGTTATTGACTAACGAGATTTAAGTCGATGATTATATACGAGGATAGGTGGCATATACATTTCGACAGCATTCATTCAATAACAATCATTCATATGATCTGCTTGGAGTCAAATCGCGGGCCACTAAATTCTTAACAATAGTATTTGTTTAACCTGATTTATCTTACAAAATTAATTTGGTAGAAAGCTTTGATGAGTGAAATTAAAAAAATAAATATTTGAATCTAGTTTTTAACCTTGTTTCTAAACAAAATGAAAAGAGACTAATGAATTTCAGGAATTAATAATTGATTGATACCTTCTATTTTTAACATTCAAGCAAAGTAATACTCATAGTTACGTAAAGAAATAGTTCAATTGATTCAATCAAAATAACTTACTTAACAAATGCAATTAAATGTTTATACTTAAACTGATGTAGTTTAACTTGGGAGTTATTCTTTGGCATATTTATGAATCTGGTTAAACAGTACAGCAGTATAAATTATAGAAAAATTTAAAAAAAGGATTTTTCATTCGAATCTCCATAAATAATAACCATCTCATTTTACTTCATATCCCAATGATAATTAATGCACAAAGTTTATTTCAGAAATTTTCATCCTATATTTTTGTTTTTCTAGTATACAAGTAGTATATCAATCTGAAAATAATATAATTTATGATCAAATAGTTCATAGATTTGTTTTTGTAAAAGTTTGTCATATTGTAACGTTAGTGACGTGCAACAGTAAATCTTAATGAAATTGTTGTATAACTGAATTTTGTTTTAATATTTTGTAATACTGATGCAATGTCATAACGATCAATATAATAATACCTGTATAATGCAAAACTAATATCAAAGTCAGAATTTTCAATAGGAATATCAAAACAGTTCGTTCTACTGTACGGAGCTGAAACTTGGAGAACTACCACAATCATCGGTAAAAAATGTACAAGTATTTATAAATAATTGTCTACGTAAAATACTGAATGTCTGTTGGCCGGATATCATCAGCAACAGCATACTGTGGCAGAGACCAAACCAACTTTCAACTGAAAAGGAAATTAAGAAAAGACTCTGAAAGTGAACAGCATATAATGAGAATATCATTAAACTGCATCACGAGGCAAGTGTTAACTTGGAATCTTGTAGACAAACAAAAAAGACGAAGGTCAAAAAACATATTATGTCGGGAACTGGATGCAGACATGAAAAGAATGAATAACAACTTAAAAGGACTTGGAAAGATTGTCCACAACAAAGTTTGATGAAGAATGCTTGTAAGCGGCCTTCACTCCTCCATGATTAGTAACAGGCGTAAGTAAGTAAGTAAGTAAGTATAATAAATTATATCTTCTGTCCAAAATCGATTCAAAATATTTAACATATTGAAAACATTCCAAAATTATGGTTCTAAGAATAAAACATTCATTATTTGGCTTCATATTTAGAGTATTTTTTCTATAAACTATTAAACATGAATTATAGTTTTAAATGTTAAAAAGACTAATTAGTCTGACATAAATGAATTAGCTAACAAACTTATAAGTGAATCTATGTAATTTTGCAATTACATTTAACCCAGTATTGCAAACAACATAGCTGTTTTTTAATGTTTAATATATTTTTATATATCTATCAATTTTTTTCTGCTTTTTTTGGAATAAACTTTTAAAAGGTTAAAAATGACTAGTCAACTATGTCTAGTAATAATCATAATAATAGGCTAATCAGCATTATGAACAACCATCTACTTCTTTTTTCTATCTTATTTTGTTTTATACTACTTGTCAAAATATTGTAAAATGTTTTCTACATATTTTTTTATCTTACACAAAGTTTTATTTAACTATATTGTTACCAAGATCAAAATATTCCATTTCGTTTTAAACGATTCATTTAAAGCTTTGTAACTAACTAAAATAGACTGAAAAAAATTATTTAGGTAAGTTTTATTCATTCATATTGTTTTCACATTGAAGAAACAAAACAAAAGAATGAACACAAATCATTATTTTTCGGCATTAGAGGACAAAAAAAAATTGATTTTTATGAATAAAAGTTATGCGAGCATTGTGTGGTGATGAACAAATTCATGATATGAAAGCATTTATCATTTTTTTCTTTCTATCTTCCTCCCTCTCTCTCTCTCTATCTTAAATTGTTTTAGTTTACTAGTTCTTAAACATTTATGTTGAACTGATAGTTTTTTTGTTTGACATTAAAATCCTTTGTTTCTATACATGAATTATCAAAGTAAATATGAAAATGATTTAGATTACATCAAAATTACACGTTACATAAGTTATTCAGGTACTAAGAATATTCTCTTTTTTTGAAAACGATTATTAGCGAAAAGCTTTTATTTCTAATAGCTGTCTATTCCTGTATGGATTTTACAAGAATTGAATGTTTGGTGCAAAATGTATAAAGAAAAAGCCAAAAAATAGTTTACTATTTGGAAGCTATAAAATTTTCGAACTACAAGGTTTGAAATAAATTATGTCCACAGTTTTGAAGTATCATAATAAAATGATAAAGGTTACTTTTATGTGCGTTTAGTTGCATGTAATGTTTATGAAATGAAATACAATGGCTTAAAATCGCTTTACATTCATAGATAACGGATTTTGATTAGAACAGATTGAATACAGTTTATTTATGAATGTTTTATAAACATGGAGACATTAAAGAAGTATAGTCATTAAAACCTAATGATTAATAGTAATTGTTATAGCTGCAAGATTTAATGCATGAAAATGGAAAAACACATTCGTTTTACACAAGGCAAACAATTAAATTGTTTGCAGAATTAGAATTTGTGCACACCTCAAAAAAAAACACAATTATCACCGTAACCAAATATACTAATTAACAATCTCAGCTATGGAAATAACAGTAATTTTAAATACAAATTACAGAATTAATTTGAAAATCAACTGTATTTCAAAGTAAATACATAATCTTATTAATTTATCCCATTCCAACAATAATCTTTATATCGCATTATTATTAGCAGATTCATTCAATATTATATTTTTGGTACAATATAGAAATCTCAGCACAAAGTATTTCAACAAGTTTCCTTTTCTTATTTCTCGATCGATGTTAACGATAAATATTGAGTAATCTCCATTAGATAATAGCAGTTCAGTTTTCGACATCTGAATAATCTTTATTCTTTTCAATCCATATTTCCAGCAATCAAGCATTGCCCTCTCGAGGTATTACTGTTGGTCACGAAATTGAGAGGACGAGAAATGAATGTTGGGCACATTATTTTGGTTGGTAGACACGGAGAGTTCACCTAGATATGCAATGATTTGATATAATGATCCGTTGAAACAAACAAGAAAACAGACAACTTGTTGAAATATCTAGATGGCAGGAACAGATAGTCTAGATATTCGAGCAGGCTGCCTTGTTATCACAAAATAGTTTTTAATTGCGAATAATATTTAATTAGAGTAACATTTTTATCTGCAAGTAATTTCATATGATGAGCCTTGATTGTGTTATTGAAACGAGCTTTGAATAACTTGTCCCATAAATTTGAAACAGCAAGAGTTGAAGAACAAAATGAAATCCATTTTTGCTAGGCTGTTAATTGGTTTTAAGCAGCTCAAAGAGTTCTATCACTTTTTTTGTTTATAAAAATTCAATCGGATGTCAATATATCTTCACTACAAACGTTATGCTTTTATGAACATTGTTGGAACGACAAAACATACCGGAAGTATGATTCATAAAAATTAACAACAGAAACGAAGTTTACCTACCTTGAAGAATGTTATATTTTGATTGTAGACTTCTGTTTTGTTTCTATAAGAATTTTGTCTGTAAGAACTTGGATTACTGCTAACAGTTCAGTCATGTTACCAATTAAACAGAAGTAAATAGCAGTGGTTTCCTGTGTTCCATTTTGATAGAGCTGATGCATTACATTAGGTGAGAACTAGTGCGATAACCATTTTTTTAGAGATGCCACCGTTTATTCACAAAGTCTTCGACTTATTTCATATGGGACTGAGTGTTTCATTCACTAAACAATCAAACTAGAGTATTCGGTGTCATTTTATCTAGTTCTTAGTAGTGATAAACTTTACAATCAATTTATCTAAGTAACTCAATACTATGACTGACTGTTTATTGAAAATGTAATAAAAACACGAATCCTTATAATAAATGTCTCCATCTAATTAATAGCAAAGTGCACTAAAGGTTTTAGTCAATCAGATGACTTTCCAAATTGAATCTTAATAAATAGCGTTGTTATAGAAACTTTAGACTAGAAGAAGTAACATTCATTACAGTCAAGTGATCAATTAGTGAATATTACTATCGTGTTGTGTAACCATTTGCAAATAGTAATTCATGTTTTATTCACTAAATAATGGAAAAATTTCAGATAATTCATGTGTAATGTTTAAATTATAATTATTATTAATACTTATTACATCAATCCATTTAATGAAAGCCTATCGAACAAAAGCAGATTATTCTTGATTCAAATAAAAAATACGGTGAATGAAGGATCAAATCAACTCAGCATATAATGAACAGAAATGTAATATTTTCACATTTCGTAAAAACTTTCAGTTTATTTACGGTAATTCTTAATTTATATCTGTAGGGATTTAATGTCAGATGCAGACAATTATACTTTTTTTTTGTGTATCGACAAAAAAACGTTTTTTTAGGTGCTTGTAATACAATATTTGTTATAAGCATGAAAAATTGTATTTGTTGAATAAAAATGAGAATCAATAATTTGACATTTAGTAACTAAACATATCAAAATAATTCAAACGAATAATTCTTTGATGGTAGAGCTATACATTTTAAGCTGTAAAAATCTTTGGTTTGAGCGTTTATGTTCATTATTAAACTTTTCATTAGTAAAGAGAATAGAAAAAAGATCCATCGAGAACCATAAAGTACTGAGAAACCATTTCACACACAATTATAACTCACTTGTAATGCTAACTTGAAGATGACACTGGAAGCAAGGTATTGCTCTCTTGTCAACTTGGACTTCAAGCATCTAAATTTTAAGTATGTTTACTTTGAACAGAAGAAAAATTAAAGATACAAAGTACAAGTATGAGACCATATAACTTAAACATTTAATAACAACCAAAGTGAAAGTGAAGGAATTTATTTCTATACTGATTTTAGATTTTAATGATTTAAGTTTTTTATAGTAATCTATTACTTATGGTGATTTATTGCTAATATTATTATAATTCTCATATATAATTGTATATTATACCACAAAGACTTCGAAAAATAACAAATAATTTTAAATAAATTTTCTTCTATCTTACGTTAGCTGGAAAAAATAAGGATAATCACTTGGGTATAAATATTATAGATACTTCAGAAGAATTTGACAAATGATTGGAAGGGCTACAACAAAACTTTTATGATGAAAACTAAAGGTATGCATCAGCTGGAGAAAAAGCAGAGTGATATAAAATAGTTACTGTAATTTTAATAACTATTGTGTAAATGATGAGAATTCAGAATAAAAGAACAGTTATGTATCTGTCTCTCGATTTTCCAAATCAGTTCACTATCAAATTGTTTCATAGATATAAATACATAGTTATAAATTCAAAATCAAATATGTTATTAATTATATATTTTCATTCTGCTAAACGTTGTGCACAATGTGTACTTTGAAAGGTTTCACAAGTTATTACCTATTTACTATATGTTTACTTGAGAATATATAAAAGAAATTTTTTAAAAAATTTGACAAGACCATGTTTAAACTAAAGTTCAATAAGCGAAGATGGATAGTAGCTAACAGTGGAATCCAGGACGTGCGTTCCGTACTATTTAAGATTATTTAGTCAATAATTAATACTATCCTAGAGCTGATATAGCTATAAGTATGTTTTAGAATGAACAATACAATAAATACAATGACTAAGGAAAGGTTTAGTCATATATATATATATATATATATATATATATATACCAATCGTTTTTTTTCTTTTAAACATAAAAGTACTACTAATCTAGAAAGAAAGTGGGACGAAATTTTTAAAAAAACATAATAGTTAAATACATTTTACTGGTGCGTAGATGTATTGTGTAATCACAAATTTCTTATAACCGTATTTGTGTCAGTGTTTTTTTGTAATTTTCTTTGTCATACACTTTGTTTTTTGTGATGAAAACTGCCATTTATATTGCTGTATTTTATTTTTGTATATTCTAAGCATTAATAACATTTTAGACACAACTAATAATCCCAAGAGTTTGAGATGTAGATTTTCATAGGTTTTTCTTTTCACCTGTTAATTGCTTAAATGATTACAAAAATAATGATTCCTTCCCTTTTTGCGTTTAGGTATATATAGAAACAAATATCGTTTCTTTATGTACCGGTTCAGGTAATTTTAATTTTCTGCTTAATTGCGCATTTAATGTAGCATTACGTTTGTGTAGTATAAAAACTAGGAAATGGTTATGACAAATCTCAAAATTAAAATTGAGTTCACTGTTACAGTTGAGCTTAGTGCAACTTTTAAAACAATTGTGTTATTAACAAACATATCTTTTGTTATATCACAATAAAAACATTGTATTCCTTACGTTACGTGACTTGATGTAAGCCACTCCTTCAGGGTAAATAAACGTTGTACTCAATGCTCGATTTATTTGAAACTATCAAGTTCAACCATAGTAGTGCTACTGTGGTGTATGCTACTTATATTGACATAAGTAGTATATAAAGTTAGTCGTGTGTAGAATGTCTGGCAGCAGAGACAAGAAAATCGGACAGTAAAGAATGGAAACAGAATGCAATTCGCATGAAAATACAAGAACAATGAAGTCTGAGTCATTTTGAAACAAATGATGGAAATTTTACAAATTAAGCATTTACTTTATGATTGTTAGATTTGGTTAAGAAGTCCTGTAATTTTGTATCAAATATATTCGATTGTCCCCACTGGTGTTCTTGTTCACTGCACTACCTATAAACTCATCAAATATGTTGTTTTTGGCATACATATCGCTAAATTAGTAGCTTAAAGTATACAACTATTGGTTAAAAGAGAATCTGAATGAACCACCTAATAAATGATTTAACAAGATGTATCAACGAAATCAGCTCTATAATCAGAGAAAAGTTTTGTGGTTATTATAGTAATTCAATAATTGAATTCATGAGTTAATTAAAGCTACATAACCATGGAAAACCTGGAAGCACTGGACGACCGTTTCAGTCTAGTATAGGACTCTATTGGGTTATAGCTTCATTTCTTGAGCATTAAGTCTCCAAAGAAGTTGAAAATTCATCAAATCAAAATGTTCTAATTAGGTGAGAGTTGTAACTATATTAGTAGTTTGCATGAATATTAGTTTGAGGATGAAAAATTATTGCTAGTCAATGAATAATTCTAAGAAAATACTGTTAGGCAAAGTGAAATTATGCGATTATACAATGAATTTCACAAGTTTAGTAAATCAGTGTGTTAGGATTTGAAATACTATCACAAATATTTGGCAATGACAAATACATACTTTGTTACACAATGATCCTATATTTGACTGTTTGTTGTGCGAATCTTTATTATTTTAATACCATTAATGAAATATAAATAATTTCCAGGTGTTTTGCTTGTTTGAGCATGTTTGATTTGATTTGATAAGTATTGTTTATGTTTACATTGAAGGAGATACGATACATTATTTTCAGGTTTTATAAAGTTTTAGCTCCATAAAGTCAAATTTATTTAAATGAAAACATATTCAAAGCATTATTAAATCATGATTTCTGTGATTAGTTAAAAAGCATTCATGTTTAACGTTTATATGAATAAACCGTGATAGAACTGAAGGACATTTAATACTTAATTTTTGAATATTATTCTTCGACTACGAAAATTGTAACTTCGGAAGTGAAGTAGATATGTAGTGGTATTAACTTCAAATATATTGTACTTTGTTGCAGTAGTTTACATTAATGAGAGCATGAAATGACTAGATCGCGTTGGTAGTTGTATTTCTGAAAAACCACATGTTAAAAATCAAGCTGAAGAAATTTATTCACATTTTTTATCTGAGATTTACGCCTGCAACACAACATTATCTAAATATGATGAGCTGAACATGCCACTTTGTGGTAATATTTCTTTATTTATTTGAACACATAGATATTGGTGCAATGAGGCACTGAAAACATATACGTCAAACAAGACACTTGATTTGTGTGTAGACTGTGATACTGCCCGAGTGCCCAGACAGAAGCAGGTGGTTTTTTTATGGGGCCACACTCCGAGAATTCGACCTAAAAGTCTGATCCACAAGGCAATGGATTAACGTCAAGAGATGCATTCCCATGGTAGCCGATGACCAATAATTGGTCCATACGCCATTTATTTCCTCAGGATCCTAAAGCCTACGTCGGTTTGGAATGGGGTTTTCCACCTCCTCTAGGTGGATCCTCCGTATCCACCAGCCTGGTTAAAGCGCGGACATTGGCTAATCGTTCTCCAAATTTCGTGAACATTAGTAATGTCGCGAGAAGCCAGTGTTTAGGACTTCTCTGGCAGTGGCTGTATACGCGTGGCCATATGAGAGCATTTCAGAAGGAGAAGCTGACTCTCCTCACCCTCAGCCGTACCAGGGCACTCGGAGGCCCGGGACCAAAATGGATTTGAATATTTAGTTTACAAAATGAAAAGCATTGAACCAGACAATTCTAACACTCTTCAAAAATGACTGTTTAAAACTCTGTAAACAAATAAAAGGAATAGACTATATTCATTTTTCCTAATAATATTTTAAGTAACGAAATATCATACAATTACTACAGATGTTTTGTCACGAGACCATCTATAGTCTCATTACTTTTATTTTATTACTACTCTTACCTAAATAAATGTCGAGTTGTATACTTAGACGTAAACGATTTTGCCTAAAACAGTTGTCCTCGAAGATAGTCTTCCTAAGGACTTGATGTCCATTGAAACATCAGTTTAGTTTATTGGTATACGTATAATGGTTACTGGGGTGTCACTGATTGAACTTGCGTTGATTTGCTTAGATTTTCTTCACATTCCGTCAGAACTGATTTAATTGTTCAATAAAAAAGTCATATAATGTACTGATTATTTATCATTCGTGAAATATACTCAGCTATGTTTTTTTGCATAATTCAGTGAGTTTACGATCAAGTATTCTACGCAACTCATTTTTTCAAGGTAATAAGATTTACTGGTGTCGTAGTCAAAAGTATTAACTATAACGTATGGTCACGAAGTTTGACATGTTAATTTACTACATATATTTTTGTAGATTGTTAGTCACTCCATTAATCAACATGTGAAGCAACAGGATATGGAAATTTTATACCATTTTACCGTTCTTTTTTACATGGAAATGAGTTGCAGTTAACGAAATATTAATCACTGACATCATTCAGATGTCAATATAAAGTGTATTAAGTGATAAAAACGGCAGGTTAGTTGGAAAATTACTTCGATCTTGTTCGTATAAAGTTCAGAAGAAATGTAAAACTGCTTTTAAATATAAATAAAACACTTTTCGTCTAACTATGTATGCAATAAAAAGTGGGAAAAAGTCGGTGTATTTTAAAGTGACCTTAGGTTTCGAAGTATAATCCAAATGCATATATACGTTTGAGTAAATCTATGTGCAAACATTACATACTGGTATAATACTGAAGCTTTCATATTCTATTTTATGTATTAAATTGTTTTGATAAATACAACTAACAGATAAAATCTCAATATCTAGATAATTTCAATGAATAACATATTTATTCATCATTATCAATGGTGTTGTGGTATAGGTTACTTATATCCACATAAGTAGTATTTAACAGTGGTCAGGCATAGAATGTATTTCAGCAGAAGATCGAGAAGGAAAGAACAGGAACATAACGAAATTGGAATGAAAATGAATGAATAATGAAATCTGAGACAAAAGACTGATATTTGCGAAAGGAGCGGTCTAGTTTGAGACGATGGATTGATATTTTGCAAATTAACTATTTACGTTATGGTTCTCAGGTTTTATTGAGATGCTCTGTAATCTCGTGTCAAATACATTCGATTGTCCCCATTCATGTTCTTGTTCACTACAGTATCTTTGTGTTGTTTATTTATTGAGGAATATTTATAGAATATTCACTGATTCGCATTCGTATTTTTCGAATGTTCTTACTTACTTGCTTACGATTGTTAATCCTCTACCACAGGCCATCAATCAACACTTTCCATCCAACCCTATCTTAGGCAATCCTTCCCAGTTCTTTCCAGTTGTTATTGATTTTTTTCATGTTTTTTTTAAAAATAACACAATGTAAAAATACAAAATGAACAAGTATTTTCCATTTTCAAAATGCAATAAAATGGGATACATTCTTCACCAGAAAAAAAAACAAAAACTATTTTCATGCTTACTTTAACTAACTGATAGTGAATTTAATCCAGATAAATTTGAATTTTTTTCTAAAAAAAATAGTTAACACAAATGGTTTTCAAGAACTAATTTGCTACCACATAACACATTAGGTTTCATTTTTTTATAAGTTCAGTTACCTGATAAATTACTTTTAATCCTTTAGATTTAAACTATTTTTCTTTTTTAATTAGTTAAAAACAATCAACATATTTCATTAGTTTAAAAGAAAATAGACTTAAATTGAAAATAGTTATATTGTTTTTGATTGAGATCATGAACCGATTGATGTTAGACCACTATTGAGAATCTGGATGCATTGGATGGCTGTTTCGTCTCAGAGTGGGTCTCCTCAGAGGTGTGCATCCATGATACCGCTCGCGGAATTCGAACCGAGGACTTTCAGTCTTTTGCGTGAACGCTTAACATCCTGGTTTTTAATGGTCGTCTAACATCAACCGGTTTATGATCTCAATCATAAATTTTTATTGACAACCCCATACTGAAAATTGTTATATATTTTTAAATATGGTTATGATACATGTGGTTAAGAAAGTTGTGTATAAATATTCATATTATTAAGTCATAAAGTTAAGGTATAACTAACGTCATGAATGAACATCAGTGAATAATTGAAAGTTTATTTAATAAATAAAGTTACATCAATGTATTTACATTTATCAAAGATGTGTAAGTTTTGTTTTAAATTCTTTTTATATTCATAAGTCAATTTTAAAGCCCTTGATAGTAACAGCGTCTAAAAGTGAAATAAATTAGGCCTTATTATTTGTTAAATTATTTTGAGCGGCTTTGTAATATCCAATTTGTATTCATTATTCATGATGTTTAGTGATTTACAACTGTAAATACTCTGATTCCCATCAGACATAGAATTCAAACAACGTATAAGAAACTTTCTGTAGACACTCTTTTTCTTGTATTTTCCACATACTTATTATAACAAGTGTATACGGGTTTATAAATATAATGCATTTGATATTGCATGTTAAAACTAGTTGAGTTGAAATGGAAGTTCTTTTTTTGTCAATTTTATACTTCATGTACCATTACCTCATATTCCATTTCGTTTTTATGTAGGGCTGATCCAGACAGGTTTTTTTCCTAATAGTTTTATATTTATGATTTTCAAAAACACCTTTCATAAAAACACTTTTCTTAAAAATTCATTTGCTCCAAAATACAATGCTTCTTTTTCAAATCTTTTTCCCATTTTATCGGTTGAACAAATATTTTCTCTAGTGTTAATTAAGATTTTGAGCAAACATTACAGAATAGAAACTATCATACTCTAGTTATGAACCCATCTACATTTCTTTTGGAAGTCGGCCGATAGCCCAGTTGTTTTACTTTCAAATCCAATTAACTTAATCGATAACATTGTTCAGTGAGTGTTAGTTTCCAATAAATCATGGGTAAACACTAGACATTTAGATTTTATGAAGATTTTGTTTATGATGATAAAACTTAATTTAACAAAAAGATAAAACGTTTAAAGAATCATGTTTTTATTACATTCAAAACATAATCTTGTTCATTTCTGGTTTCGAAGTAACTGTTGAATTTTACAGATTTTATAATTTAACAGTCAGTATCACAATTTATAAGAGCTAGTTTATCCAAGTGCTCTCTGAAAATAAAACTATCCATAATTATTATCAGAATGCGCTGCCTAGTGACTAGCTTCAATATAGATATCCTGAAGTTCTAGTGAGAAGCCGTGACCGATGGAGACAGTTATTCACTTGACATTATTACCGTTGGATGCCGGCACGTTGGTCTAGAGGTTAAGCATTCGCGTGAGAGATCGAAAATCCTGAGTGCGGGGTAGTGGATGTGTACTGTCGAGGAGTCCCATACTAGGCCGTCCACTGCTTCTAGGTTTTCAATGATGCTTGGGCTGTTATATATATATATATATATATATATATATATATATATATAAAGTGTTTTCGTATTTAGATAAAAAAGGAAATTTTTTTTAAAGCATCTATCAAACATAATGCTTCTCAAACTTCTATTCTAGCTCAGTTACTAAAAATAACAAGACCTTACCTACTATAAACTATTGCACAAAATAAACTTGTAAAAATATGTTTCAAGCCATAAAGTGTACTTGAATCAATAGACGATTACAATATGGTTTTTTTCCTTATATTTCTAGTGTTATGCAGTTCTTAAGCAATAACAATTTGAAACATCACATTTAAATATAGTATTGGCTCTTTGTTGCTAATATGTTAGTTATGAAGTGTTAACAAATAATCATTTTTAAGTGGTATACTTTATTTAGATAACATAATCAACTGAACTATGTGGAAGTATAAGTTAAAAGTTTTGGTAGATAATTCCTCCAAATTCTTGATATGAATAAGTAATATTAGTTTTAAACAAGACATTATTAAACAGATTCACTTGATATGAAGAGCATAAGTTATGAATCAAGAACATTTTATTTTATATATCATATAACATTTCACTGTATAATTTGAATATTCTAAATTAATAAATGGCTAAATTGTTTAAAGTGTTTGGTTAGATTAATAGCAACCTGATGGCCATACCTAACTGACATGAAAACTAATTCTTTGGAGAATAAATTAGCTGGTGCTACTTTTTGATTAGTATCTGTTCTGATCTTGATATAAATACAACTGAAGTAGAAGTAATGTATCATTGAAATAATGAATTAAACAGTTATGTAATGATGAATTGAACTCAGTAAACGATAGTTAGTATTTTGTGGATTGAGAAAGGACAAAGAAATTATGATTTGTATCATTAGCTCTTGTGACTCTTATAATATTGTTTAGTTTAACAATGCATAAACTAATCTGTGCTGATTCGTATTCGAAAACTACCTGTTCTGTTTCTAAAGGTGATACTGTATCCACACTAACAAGATCATGTGAGTTTGCTATCGGATATCTATGTAAAGGGATCAAAATCGAGTGGTGTAATTGGATTTTTTAATTGTGATCTCTTCATTTTCTGTTAAGACATCAGTTTATATTCAAGAGGTATACTTATGTCTAATCACAAAAAAGCGAAAAGAGATAATTTCTAACCAGATTTCTAAACTTTTAATAACCATAAAGTGAAAAGCTATTTAAAGTTATACTCTGAAATTACCATGTGATTACCATATGTTTGAAGTAGTCTACATCTTATACATTAATTGAATTTAATTAAGCTTTCAGCTTTTGGTAAACAAATGCTTTCTTATTTCTTTAGTGATAATATAAAAAAGTACAGAATTAGTGAACTGATCTGTTATTAATCAATCGAATCAAAGAAGTATCAAAAAATAGTTGATTTAACTATTTGAATAATCTTTATGGCCCTTTAGTTCAAAAAACATGACGAAGATTATCAAAACTATGTGATATACTAGCGTAGTACATTTCGAACAATCTAATCACACATATACTTGTTAAGAACCTTTATATATAAAAATAAAAGGTCAACTAGACTAGGAATGGAAGGTAAGAGGAGACAAGGATAATAAAGGAATAATATGAAATCAATTTGAAACCTCATCACGCTGGATAATATGCTAATATTACCAGGGTAGATTTAAGGTGAGAACAAACTGTTCATTTCTAATCTAGTTGATCCTATATTTTTATACATAAATGTTCTAAACAAGTATATGTCTGATCAAATTTTTCGTAATGTATTACGATAATATATTACATAGTTCCGATAAACTTCGTTTCCTATATACATATTGTTCATTGTTCTTTTTTTGATGTAGTATGACAAATCAAATGTTTCTTAATTAATGGGAATATAATTTGCTTACGTTTTCATGTTTCAAAACAGCCTACTACTTGTATTTTGGGAAATGTTTTCCTGGATAATTTAGTAAATAACTGATCACAAAAGAAGATGATTGTCGTTTCAGTATAGCGTTATGGAGATTATTAAGTTATTGATTCAGATCTTGAACCATCACTGAAAACCTGGAAGTACTGGACGGCCGTTTCGTCCTATTGTGTGACTCCAACAGTGCGCATTCCACATCAGTACAATGGAAGATGGTGACAAGTTTTCGTGGGTTGGTTGAAGTTAGACATTGACACCGTTGGATGCCAGCTCAGTGGTCAAATAGGTTAAGCGCTCGCGCGCGAGACTGAAGGCTCTGGATTCGAATCCAGCGAGCGGGATCGCATATACGCACTGCTGAGGAGTTTCACGACGGGACGACACGGCAGTCCAGTGCTTCCAGGTTTTAGATGGTGGTCTAACATCAATCGGTTCAAGATTGTGGTTTCGTCAAAGTTGATCCATAGAGACAACAATATGGAAAAACACATACCATTGAGGATGTTTTATTCTTGGAAATAACAATTATTTTATTTTCTTATCGTTTTTATGGACATATAGGGTATTTTTGTTCAAAATTTCTTAATTATAAAATATGAACACTTCCAGAATGAAAGTTGACCCATTGAAGTTTGGATGTTTAAATTTTCCGAACTCAGAGTTGAATGTTTATTCTTCAAGTAAATTTTCTTTAACAATTCAATATTAGGGCGATAACCATCGGAACATAATAAATTAGAAAATACTAAGTGAACAGTGATAAAATCACAAACATAACAAGCTTAAAAAGGTGCCTAGTCAAACGAATAATTTCATTAGTTCATATGTATATGCAGGTACATCCAGCTGGCGAATTCCAAATATGACGAAACGCGCGTCCTGTATTCCACTGCCACTCACTATCCATCTTTACTTATAAAGCCTGTGACCTCAGGCAATATCGAGGCTATCCTCACAGGAAGCACATATTCCAATAACAGTCTCAAATAACAATGGGAAGATATAAGTAAACAACACCAAATGAATATAGCAACACCCCATTGCACAAGTAGGTGGCTATTAGAACTCAGTAGCTAAGTGGATAACGCGTTGGCATTTGAAGCAAATGATACTGGGTTTGAGTTTCAGAATGAACATCAACTCTGAGATGCAGGTGCATCTAGCTGACGAGTCCCGAATAGGATGAAACGCGCGTCATGGATTCCACTGATAGTCACTATTCATGTTTGCTTATATATATATATATATATACAATTTCCGCTTATTTTTCCCATGAAAATGCTACAGAAACTGGGTAAGTTGTTATAATGTTTGAAAATACTTGTATCCACAAAAACTATTGTTCATAACCTGGTTTTATGTATAGATACAGAGACTATCATGTTGTAACAGATCATCTAATCAAAATAGCTTCATTTTTTTAATTTTCTAAAACACAAATATTACTTTTCTTCAGTCATCAATATATAGAGATATACAGAATATTTGGCGTTCTACTAACAAACTAGTGAATTCTATGTGTTAACAATTTCATAACTGATAGATTCATTTCCGGTATTATTTTACGAATAACTTTATAATAGAGATATATAAATATTGAAAGTTTTATTGTTTGAAATGATAATAATTGTGAGTATAGCCTCTAATTCAGAAATAAGCTTCCTAGTTACTACGGAAATGAAATATATTAATTTTTTTATTATTTTTAAATGAATAATTTTTTTGTTGTTGAGTAAAACAAAAATAACTAGTTCCTGTTATATAGATGATGTGATACTTACAGAAATTTATCTATCTGTCATATATTGTATTACAATAGAATATAACACTCATTATCAGATTTTCCTTTTTTTCAATTACTGTTTGATGACATATCCAATAAATAATTAATATTTATCATTAATAAAATCAGAAAACAAGCATTTGGTCTAGGTTCGATACAATAATGAATTTTTAAACATAGTTTGGTACAGTGGTAAATAGGAGTTGATGATTTGGGGACCTCATTGAATTGTTTCATAGTAGATAACATGTAACTATCATAATTTCTGAAAAATATTTATTAAAAAATTGTTTTTCCTAAAGAATTTTTTTGAAATTGAAACCTTAATGGTTAGAAATTTAATATTTTGCATGTACAATAACGTATTCTCATTAATGAACATATTGTCAATATAATTTAACTAAGGTGCTTACAGTTGATTGATCATTGGGTAATGACCAATGTCATGTATGTCAGATCCTTCTTAGTGAAGTTCGAATCCTATAGACCAAGTTGAAATGTGGTCAACAGTATAGGTGACTCGACATTGCTTGAACTATCTTGTTGGAGGTAGTCAGCAGGAAACTCTGATCTTAGATTTCGTGCTACTTGGCACTCCTCATCAAGGGGTACTTGTAATTTTGAATGAAACGATTCTCTCTGAAGGATCCCGTGTCACACAGCTTCAATGTCAGAGATGTTGTCATTGAGCTATCCAGGAGGATGTCGAGTCACCTAAACTGGTGGCCACATTGCAACTTGGTCGATAGGATTCGATCTGCACTAAGAGGGACCTGACATACATGAAATCAATCACCACTCAGTGATCAATCAATTGCAATTACACCTCAGTCATATAGAAGGTCAGTCGCTGTCCGGGTATCTCAGTGGTAACGTCTCTGACTGTGATGCTGGGTGACACGAGATTGAATCCTTCAGGGGGCATCATTTCCCTCAAGATTACAGGTACACCATGCTGACGAGTGCCAAGTAGCACGAAACCTAAGTCCAGGGTTTCCTCTTGACTACTTCCAACCACAAGTTTATCACTAAAGTGTTTTATGTCTACCACGTTTTCGAACTATTACTTAATCAGTGCTAGTTGTGAACAAAATCAAATATACCAAACACTATCATCAGTGTTATTTGAATCAATGAAGAAATTATCATCACTTAACTAGTTAGGTATAATCGATATGTAAAACAATGTTGATAATAACTGCAGATGTTAAGAATAAATGCTTATAAAAGATATATGATTATAGGTGAATGAAAATAACGTTCATTTATTTTATTTAATAAGGAAAACATTTAAATGAAGTTTAAGAAGATGGAATTGAACTGAATATTTTTATATTTAATGTAATTAATTTTTGAAGATAAATAAAATGATGAAGCAAAAAATTCATGGTTCATAGTGATGAAAATTAAGAATAAAATTAAGAATCCCTATACATCTTTCTACTTCTCTTATTCTTCATACTAGTAGTTTTCATTATTCTTTAATACATAAAATGAGAAAGTTAATCTTATTAAAAATCTACATATATTTGTCAAACATTTTTATGATTACAACAGATAATCTTTCCGAACCTATTGATATGAAGAGTTGAGTGAAGAAGTGATGATAAATGACGAAAACTATATTTTGTGACATTTCTCCACTCGAATCAAAACCTGTAAATTACAAACATCTAGTTATGCACTTGCCTTATCATATGAATCATTAGCTTCCGACTAATCCATAAATTATTATTATATTCTTCTCCATTCGAAAATTATTTTAATTCAGGTTTTATTCGTGCATTCAATTTTCCTATACCACTATCCTAGTTTAAACATAACTACATTATTCTCATTCCCTGTGGGTTGTTGTTGTGTCTGATATATATATATATATATATATATATATATATATATATATATATATATATATATATATATTCATATGTATTTTGTAGGTTGGTCGAACCAATAATATTTCAGATATAGAATTCTTTCTAAATCGTCTTTTCTCTACGCTTGCCAACCAATTAGTGATAGTAAATTTTCTTTTCGTTTCGCCCTCAAGGCCATTCAGTCACAAACCGAACTCAAGAGTTACAATTCCCGGATTTTTACTAAGCAACCTAGTACGTCAATGCTATGAACTAATCCGAGACAACTTAACTCTCCATACATCCAGCATAGATCAGTGATTAAACAAATCGAGATTATAAAGGCCGTTAAACACATTGACAATAGAATATCTGTGACAAGCCAATAATAATTCCATAAGGCTTAACAATCACGGATTATATGTTCTTATTATTTAGTATTAGAAGTCAGTTAACTAACGTAGTACCATTGATATGATAGGCTTTTATTTTAAAATCTCTCTATTCTTGCTCTCTATGATAGTTTAATTAGTGAAATACAGTTATAGATTATAAATAATTTGGTAACATAGTCAAAAAGTAAAACGGTAATTCGATTACTTGTAATGAGTTTAGAAAAAAGAATGTTCAACGTATTTGAAATTTAATAAAGTGGAAAGTTGTCAAAATGTCCAAAGTAGTTCAACAATTTTTTTAATAAATTTTAAGCAAAATATTTTCACATTTAACCGACCCAAGATGATGAATATTCTGTTCTATGAATATTCAGTTTATGCATATATAGTTTCCATAGTTTGAATGACATTCATGAATGCATTTTAAAAAAATATATACCTCAACATATTCATCACACTCAAGAAGATAAAATAACTCTATTTTAGTAAATAAACCTCTCATTTTGTAAAATTTAATAAGTAGAACAAACATATTAGATAAATTGATGGTATCTATTTTACCAATTGTGAATGGGAAGTCAGTATTAGTCAGTTTTAGATAAGAAATTTCAAATTTATCAATGTAGTATATCTGTTCGGTCACTGTTCGTATCAATACTTATCACTAAAATATTTTTTTAAACAAAAAGATAAACACCTTTGTACTGTTTGTTATAAAATCATTATAACTGAAAGTTTTATCATGCAATCATTTCATAAGTTTCATATTATAAACGATTATATAAGCTTGTATCTATTTTAATAGTATTCTATTTGAGATATTAAATAACCACACAAGCAATAATCTTATCTATTAACTAAGACGAAATACATGATATATGAATATAAACAAAAGGTAAAAAGAACACTTGATTAGTATATCTAAGAAGAAAGATTATCGATATCATAGATATAGTTTCTATATGGGATAGTAAAATAAATTATTTGTTTATATAATTTAGGGAATTATTCATCAATAATAACAACTCAATTATAAAACAAAACGGATAAAAAAGAAACATTCAAAATATATGCGTAAATAAATTTTAAAAAAACATCTACGTTTAAACGGTAGAAAAAATAAATTTATTGACAGACAGTCAATCATTATTATCACTATGATTTGATGAACTTTTAAATAATGAATATTTCAAAAGTACATTTCTAGATTTATTTTTCAGATATTTACCTTTTATTTAACACTCTTTGTTATAATTAAATAAATGGTTATGTTTAATTTATTTTTTTCTGGTTAGCGTTTTCTTAGCGAGTTAGTTAGGGATGGGGTCGCTAACCCCATGCCCAACCCTCCTTCTTTACCCGGGCTTGGGACTGTCAGTAACTCTAGAAGAGCTCAGAACCAATTAGACGATTTGGTCTTCGCAGGTGACCTAGCCCTACTATCGCATACACACGAACAGATGCAGATAAAGATAGTCAGCGTAGCAGCAGTCTCTGTATCATTAGGCCTCAACATACACAAGGGGAAAACCAAGGTCCTCAAATACAGTACGGAGAACAGCAATCCAATCACACATGATGGCGAAACTCTAGAAGATGCAGAATTCTTCACATACCTGGGAAGCATCATCGATGAACAAGGAGGTTCAGATGCAGACGTCAGGGCGAGGATTGGCAAAGCAAGGGCCGCATTCCTTCAATTAAAGAACATATGGAACTCAAAACAACTTTCAAACAATATCGAAGTCAGAATCTTCAATACGAACGTTAAGGTAGTTCTACTGTACGGAGCTGAAACTTGGAGAACTACAACAACCACCGACAAGAAAGTACAAGTTTTTATAAATAACTGTCTACGCAATATACTCAACATCCATCGGCCGGATACCATCAGCAGCAGCCTTCTGTGGGAGAGAACAAACCAGCTTCCAGCGGAAGAGGAAATTAGGAAAAGACGATGGAAATGGATAGGACATACATTGAGGAAATCATCAAACTGCATCACGAGACAAGCCCCAACTTGGAATCCTGAAGGGAAGCGGAAAAGAGGAAGGCCAAAAAACACATTACGTCGGGAAATAGAAGCAGATATGAAAAGGATGAATCACAAGTGGAAAGAGCTGGAAAGGATTTCCCAGGACAGGTTTGGATGTAGAATGCTGTTGAGCGGCCTATGCTCCTTCACGAAGAGTAACAGGAGTAAATGAGTAAGTTTAATTTATTTATATACGTCTGTAACATATGTATCAATGTAAAAAGAGAAGCAAATTTTTATAGTTTATTCAGCAAGACTATAATATATGGTCGAACCAATCACGTATAAGATATCAGATTTCGGATTTTGACGCGAAATTCATTCATTCATTTGGATAAATAGCGTTTTGGCATTATAGCTGATATCAGTTCTTGATGAAAATTCGGAATCTAATTCCTAACCTTAGTCATCAACTGTAAATTATAATTCTAATTCCTCTCACTAGTTTATAACCCTCACTCGATCTTGGTTATGAGGTGAACCTTCTCAAGGTCAGCTAGCTTCGCTCAAATGTCATCCATAAATTATACTCTCACCGTTTATTTTTATTATATATGACAATACGAAAATAAATGTCAACTTCACACGTTCTTAATAATAGTCAAATATTAAAAAAATCTACTATGTCAAACTATTCTAAGGAAATATTTTCTATCTCTTAAACTTATAATCTAGTATGATGATATTTATGTACCGGTAAGATGACTTTTTTGTTTAGTCATCTGTCGAACAAATCAATATTGCTAATTACAGGTTTATCGAATTAAAATGTGCATGGAATGAAATGTTCGAATAAATTTTTAGAAATTGTTATGGATGTGCTTGTTATATTTATATACGTAAATAACAGTAAAAATTGCTTAGTTCAGTACTGTATGTTCAAAAGATTCTTGGTATAAATGGATGGATGACGGCATAGATATAATTAATATATGATCACTGATCTATAGTGTAAAAAGTTCAACTGCCATGCATTTCTAATGGCAAATGTCGCTACCAATGTCAGTGTATCATAAAAGATCATATTTATGAAAAACAAACTTCTATATTTATCTCAAACAATACAGATTGAAAATAAAAAAGTTTATATTTCCGCGGTGAGACTATAATTTATAGACGACCTTGAGCGAGGCTAGACTGACCTTGAGAATGCCCACCTCATAACCAGGATCAAATGAGGGTTATAAATCAGTGTGAGGAATTAGAATTGTAATTTACAGGTGATGGTTAAGAATTAGACTAAGGGTTTTCACGAACTGATATCAGCTATAATGACAATATTATTTAACCAAATGGACTGGTGAATTTCACGTCAAAATCCAAGATCTATTATCTTATACATGATTGGTTAAATTATAGTCTCTTCATTTCCGCTTATATTTGGCCACATGACAGATTATCAACTTGGCACAGAGTATTCCCTTAAAATACTTATTCAATATGTTTTAACGTGTGATACTAATGCACCTTGATTCCTGTGCTTGTCATAATATAAAGAACACTAATGCAAATTATACAAAGCAGCCAATGGATTCAAATGTACTACACGTAAACTAATATCCTACGTCAAAATATCAATTACTTAAGGTTTTTCCGTGTAACTTTGACTCAAATGTTTTCGAATTTACTAACACAAAAAAAGTGAACTTTGGATAAATCCAAAAACACAGAATTAAACACCTGAATCTGTAATACATCATCAGTAAGGTAAATTCTTTGTGTTGTTTCATATTGATGGGCGAATAACACAATAGGTCGTTAACAAGAGAAAACTGTATTATTCACACATTACTGACAATTAATATCAAATCGTCAGTTTTTCCGATTGGCAACAGATCTTCAAACGATAAAAAGATTTTTGATCATGACACATAATTGTGCGAAGTTTTTTCTATACTACTGAACAAAACTATATCAGTTATTACAGCTAAACTGTACTATGGTAGCAAATACTGATGAATAATTATTCATTTTCTTTTCCAATCAAATCCGATGAATTTACATTTTTAAAAAGAACTAGTTCCCTTTAGATTAGCAATCAGAAAATCGATTACACAGGGATATATGGAATGTTGAAAGTTGGATTCACGAGTCGATCTAAGCTAGACAGAATTACTGTAGTTCCAATTGGAGCTCCACCATTTCTTAGTGAAATGACAATAAATGATGTTGAACACCGTATCTCATTAAGTACGTTTTCAGTATATTTCCTCAAAATTCATTAAGTTTTATACCGTACACCTTAAATTGATTTTGAGATGAGATTTTATTAAAACTTTTATATCATATGCGGATAGACTAAAATTCATATTATTATCATGGGAATATGTGAAGATTGTAGTATTTTGACAGTTGAATTCACCAGTCGACCGGAGGTCTTGGGTTCAGATCTCCCATTCGGTATAGTGGATGAGCATTTCTGAGTAGTCCCATACTGGGACGAAATGGCCGTTCAGTACTTTCAGGTTTTCAGTGATGTCCTGTCTAAGATCGAATCATGAATTCAACTATTAAATCTTCATACTGTTTATCAACTTTTTCAGCATTTTTAAATACTAATAAACGTCTATAAATAGTAAATGAAAACTGAAATTCTTAATCATTTTACTTTTAATCTAACAGTTATGTTACTACATTGATTCGGATTTACAGTTGTCAGAAGACCATTGATACGGATATATTTCATCTGTATATCCATGCTTCAATGTATACAATCATCAGTAAAGATCAAGTTTACTTTCATTTATGTTATACTACATCTTAAACTATTCACAAGATATAGATGTTTATTAACAGTTGTCTACGCAAAATACTCCGGATCCGTTGGCCAGACACTATCACCAACAACCAACTAAGGGAGAGAACAAACCATATCCCAGCGGACGAAGAAATCAGGACGAAACGCTGGAAGTGGATGGAACAAACATTGAGGAAAGCACCGAACTGCGTTGCAAGGCAAGCCCTCACTCATAATCCTTAAGGCCAAAGGAAAAGAGGAAGACCAAAGAACACACTACGCCGAGAAATGGAGACAGACATGAGAAAAATGAACAAGAAATGGATGGAACTAGAAAAGAAGGCCCAGGACAGAATGGGTTGGAGAATGCTGATCGACGGCCTATGCTCCATTAGGAGTAACAGGCGTAAGTAAATAAATAAGTACATCTTACACTTAATGAAACCACTTTTCAGTAAACTTGAAGTCATCAGTAAATTCTGTTATATTATTAAATCTAAAAAATACATTTATTATGAAAATTACTGCTAAACACTGGGGATATTTGAGCTTCTAATTTGACTCATGATCTCAACCATTGAAATTACTATTACATTCACAAAATCCCTTTGGATATGAATCAACATATGCTCACAAGTAACTGGCTTCAAGTGGGATATCATGGAGTTCTAGTGAGAAGCAATGACCAGAGGAGTTCAACCAGATCTGTTGTTAGATAGTAACTCAATCAACACAATGGTGTATGTGTCGTTCAATTTCATTGATTAGCTGGAGTTAGACATTAACACCATTCGATGCCGGTCGTCTCAGTGGTCTAGAGGTTAAGTGATCGCACGCGAGACTGATATGTCCTGGGTTGGAATCTCGTGAGGCGGGATCGTGGATGCGCACTGCCAATGAGTCCCACAGTAGAACAAAACGGCCGTTCAGTTCTATGGTGGTCTGACTTCAATTGACTCATGATCTCAACTACTGATATTTCTAAATATTTACCTAATTTTATTTATCCTATATTTCAATTTTGTATATTTTAGCACGATATTCAAGTGTATTTCCTTTGAATCAAACCAAATTTTAAGCTGAATAAATTATTTCATATGAGTTATTCTTTGTGTACATGAATGTTTACTAAAGTTTCTATGCTTCAATTTTTCATTCTTCTTACACAGTTTAAAACGTCTAAACAGGTGTAAACAAGTGTATCTGATGGAAAGAAAAAAAAGGAATACATGAGTCCATTTACATACAACCCTTATAAGTTGAATAAGTTTATTATAATGTATTCACATAGTAAATAAGAATATATAGTTATCTTTAGAAATACAAAAGAAATTTTCTCACTTCATCTAAATAGATTTCTTTCTTCATTGTTACAATTGAAATTCAAATGTAATTGTAATATATGGACTCAGGTGTGATAAGTCTGTTGTATACATAATGTAGATTTAGTTAAGCAAAGATAACTGTCAATTTTCTATAACATTATACTAATGTTCATTTTGTTTGAATGCTGAGTAAATAAACAATGAATTCTTTTTGTTTAATGTTTTTAATTTATCATTCTTTATGTGTTTCAATTCAATGATGGAAACTTGGATTTTGACTAAGTTAGAAAGTTGTTAGACTGGATTCTTAGTAATCTCTTTTCATCATATAAATCCATGTATATATGGAAACTATGAAGATAAACTAATATTGGAGGGAGATAACCAGTTTAAATGGAAATATATTCTTAAAACAAAATACAAAAATAATCAAATAACTCCTTATCAACAAAACTTTAGCAGTATTTTTCACTATATAGTAAAATGATTTTCACATTTTTCTATAATACTCATTTCCAGTACTTGTAAAGAGCACAAAAAGAAACTGTAGATAGTATTTTTCATTATGATTATAATTACGATAATTCAGGCTTCTTAATCACATATTTTTGTTGATAATTTAAATGTTGGTTCAGTTCATTATTATAATCTGTCATTGTGGATGATTGTGTTCCAATGTTTTTCATACTTCACATAAATTAGCTCTAGAAATTTGGTTAATTAAAACTGAGCACTTGATTGAAGTATACCCCTACAAACTTACATTATTTTTAAAAAAATGTGAATTACCTAAACAAGTAACAAAAAGTAAAAATTATAATCATTTGAATACAATATAATTGAAAATTATTCATGATCTATTAAATTAGTCCCATTGTTAATTAAATGAAAAATTCCATTTAAAGAGATAATTATTTGATTCGAATAGTATTTGAATTATTCCATATTTGATAATGTTGACTAAAATTTGATTAGTTTGCATTATCTTTTGCGATTGGCATTTGAAGCCAAAGGGACCGGTTTTGATTCACGGTATGAACAATGACACCGTGATGCAGGTACATCTAGCTGATGAAATGAACATCTTAAATCCAAACGCTAGCTAAAATCCGTCTATTGTATAAATTTCTCTTCAGAATGTAAAGTTATAAGCAGTTTTAGAAGTGAAAAAAAGAACAATATACAAAACCTTTCGTTTATTTTAGAAATTGTTTTGATTCCAGAATTGTTAAATATACAAAAAACAGTAATATTGTCTTTTTCAAAAGGATTATAGACTTTTTGATAAAACAATCTGAGATACCAAACACACTGATAATAAGAATGTTTCATGGTTTGTAAATACAGATATTGACAAAACAATTGAAACGGGTTGTTGTGGGGACGATCAAAAGTGCATAAATTGATTTATAGGCAGAGATGGATGGTGGCTAGTAGTGGAATTCAGAACGCGCATTTTGTCGATCTCTACTGACAATGTCTGTTACTTAAAGCAATATCAAAGTATTCTATACAAGATGCACCTATGGCAATAAAAGAAGGATCAATTGCAATCCTAACGTCATTGGAAAGATTTAAACAATGGATACAAAAACGAATTATAAACTGATTTATTTACGTGTTCCTGGAAATAAATTTTAAAAGTATTGCAGAAATGTCATCGTAAATTAAATCACGTAATCTCAATACAATATAGGGACTTACAATTGACTACTTTTGCAGAGCGCATATATTTTTTTTAAAAATGGATCCAACATTAAGTGCCAACTGTCACTATTACGACCAAAGACCATTACTTGCGGTTCAAGTGGGATAACCGAACGGTAAGTAAATGATGTCGTTTCAGCTCTTAAGACGTCAACAACTTATTTTAAGCTGATAATTGTAGATGATATTATGCCTAATCGATCACTTTCTATGTTTTACTTCTAATCATTACATCAAAAACAAAGATGTTTTTGATGTTGTTATTATTAGCTCTTCATTCCTTAAAAATGTGTGTTAACACTGAAACAGTGTTCGTTGTTTCTAAAAACATTAAAATTAATTCTAAATAAAAAATGTGTATAATTTTAATCGTTATCAGTGAACATTCATTTTGAAAAACAAAATAATCTAACCAGATAGATTTAACTGCTTTTAAATTTCATGCATCATTAAGCCATAATTAACTAAAATTCTCTTATGTACTATGTAAACGAAATTATTTTTATCCATAATGATGACAGAAACATATATATATATATATATATATATATATATATATATATATATATATATATATATGTTCTTAACAGAAACAACACTATTGATTGCCAAGTAGACACATCAATCATTAGCTGGTAAATATATATATATATATATATATATATATATATATATATATATATATAATTTATGGACGAACCAATCAAATTTACTATAACACGTCTTGGATTTCCTCACGAAATTCTTTATCCATTTGGCTAAATAGCGTGTTAACATTTTAGCTGATGTCCGTTTGCGAATAAAACCTTAAATTTAATCCCTATCCCTAACCATCAACTGTAGATCACAATCCTTATCCTTCACACAGGTTTAAAACTGTCATTTATCTTTAGTAAGTAGGTAGAGACTCTTAAAGTCACTTTGGCGTCGCTCATAAGTTGTCCATAAATTATAGTTACACAGTATATATAAGTAGTATGATACTTAGGAAATATTATCACAGATAAATAAATTGATCAGGATTAAATAATGAAAGAATCTCATAGTGTTAGTAAAGAAAACTTGATTTTTGGTGATATCATTTACTTAAGCTGTATAATCGTATGTATAGGTAATTTTTAAAAACTGTAGTCTGTAGTCAACTTGACGTACGTTAAATCAATAGTTTACGAATTTGAGTAGTAACGCATAATATGATTGAAAATTGAAGATAGAAAGGACGGTTATAATCATGGTGAAATAATAGTTTGAACATGCTTTTGTGCACAAAGATAAGTTTAAAGCTGATGCATTACAAGAACCATTAGTGTTCTAAATTTTTAACTAATGTTACCGACGGTTTGATTTTTTCGGCTTTGACTAACACCTCAAAGTAAGGAGGAACGTTTTAATTATAAAAAATGCACAACTATATTTGCAACAATCTATCAGACTGAAATTCTAACTGTTCACCACTCAATAGGGTACAAGTTTGTCAAGGCAAGTAATCAGAATGAAAAAAGTTTTGTATATAAATAATCTTTTTTTTCAATTATTACATTGCTAAAATAAAAATGACATAGCATGATTCGATTCTCTTACTTTATAGCTTTTGAAATCATATGTGAACTGAAGTGTATCTTGCAAAATGAAAAATGAACACAGGCAATTTATACTGTACATTTTGGTTTAAAATGGTTCAAAGCGATAAAGCTTATTTTGATTGATTATTTTTGACCAATTGTCTAACTATGAAGAAAATATAAGTAATAAATTTCTAAAGTGAATAAATATTTAGTTGCTGGGGTCGATATATATTAAATGAATGAGACCAAACATTACCTACTTAACGAATACTCTAAGATTTTATTCTATTGTAATTATATTTATATGATATTAAATATTAAGTATAGGTACTCCATCTTTCTAGTGATCAATTAATCTTTGTGATCTCCTGATCTGATAATTTTACAAGTTTTATTTTCAGAAAGGGGTTTTTTGTGCATATTATATATATATATATATATATATATATATATTCACTGAAGACAATGGTGTATGTATCGCTCAATTTCGTTGGTTAGTTGATGATAGACATAAACACCGTTGGATGCCAACTCAGTGGTCTAGAGGTTAAGTGCTCGTGTGTGAGACTGGTAGGTCCTGGGTTCGAATCTCGTAGGGGCGGGATCGTGGATGTGCACTGCTAAAGAGTCCCACAATAGGACAAAACCACCGTCCAGTGCTTCCAGGTTTTCCATGGTATACCAGCTTCAATTGTCACATGAACTCAACTACTAAATTTTATTTTATTTCCAGATTATTACTTTATATGACTAAATTGAAATTGAAATTCATAGACGGTTAACAGAGTTTAAAACTCGAATTAATTATTTCTACTTGAATGTTTGGCTATTTTACGAAGATTCATTCATTATTCCAACTTATTATCTCGTAGGAAGCTTAACCATGGAGGTTTATATCAATGTACATGATCATTTTGATGATAATAGATAACAAGATAAGCGTAAACTGTTTTCAATCAATAATCCAATTGATTTTACAAGGATTTTCAAGTACTTTTATTGGATTGTGCTTGTTATTTTAAAGAAAAACAAAATCAGCCTTTAAACTTAACGAAATAACGTGTCAGTTATATTGTCTCAATAAATTGACGTTATTTTATTACACTTGCCGTAAAGTCTAAAAAGCTATGGTTTAATATTTATTTCTCAGGTTATCAACAACCATTGCTGTAAAATATCGAAATTTTCATATTTTTTTTCAAATGGAGTACATTGGAGGTGTACATTTATAAAATGTCAAAATTCAAATCAATGTAGAATTACTTGTATTCAGATGATCAACGTATGCTTTATAGATTATTGATTATCACGATATCATAAAGAATACGGTGATCGGATAATTTCAAATAGTTAACAGGTTTTCAAACAATTGAAGTATATTTTGAAATAGTTTAACTGAATGTATTATGTATTCAATTGTAATTGCATAACAACGTATAAACATGTTCCAAGAAAATTTGATATTCCATAACAAAGTGTTCTATCATTATGAAATAAATAAGTGTTCAAACTCATTCGATCCAACGTTTCACTCAATAATGTTACCAATAAAATATTTTCTTATTGGTGATTTATTATCCATTGAAGTTACCAGTTTTCAGACAATAGTGTTATCAAAATCTATAAATAAAATATCTGTTCTTTCACATTGAATTTTAATTTGTTCTTATGAAAAAGAAAAGTAGGTATTTGTTAATTGGATGTTTGTTTATTAGTTCAACGTAGTACTTTAGAATCCTTAAATACAACACAAAGAACACCAACTCAGCCACACTTGATGAAGAAACTCTGGAAGAGGTGGAGTTATTCACGTATCTGGGTAACATCATCAAAGAATGTGGAGGATCTGATGCAGACGTAAATGCAAGGATTGGCAAAGCAAGGGCAACATTCCTACAGTTCAACAACATATCGAACTCAAAACAACTGTCAAAGTCAGAGTCTTCAACACAAACATCAAGACAGTAATTTCTATTGTATGTAGCTGAAACTGAGGTCAACCACAACCAACATCAAAATGGCACAAGTATTTATGAATAACTGTCTACGTAAGACATTAAATGTTCGTTGGACGGATACCATCAGTAACAGCCTACTGTGGGAAAGAACAAACCAACTTCCAGCAGGAGTGGAAATTAATAAAAGATTTTATAAGTGGAAAAAACATACATTGAGGGAATAATCAAACTGCATCACGAAGTAAGCCCTGACTTGGAATCCTGAAGGGAAACGGAAAAAAATGAAGGCCACAAATCTGGACCATAATTGACACAGGGTAGATGAACAATGTAAATAAATAGCTAAAATAACAGACAAAAATATTATGGGTTCTAGATAATTCGATACCTAAGGTTTGGTAAACTTCACTAAGTTATCCTAGATGAGGTAGGTTAATGTGGACATTTTGAGTATTTAATAAACAACAATATGGGAAAAATACTAGTATCGACATAAAAATCTCATGTCGAGTGTATTAAATTGCAGTTACATATTTATTACACACTATACATAAACGGATTAGAATATGATACCATAAGACTTGTCGAATGGTATTAGACGACCTGTTAGACGACCTAAAGTTTCTGAAAGTAATTTCAATTTTATATACCCTATATCCAACCAAGATAAGTTGCGTGCAATCGGTTTTCATCTTTATGCATGTCTCATCACTCGAATTGATTTATTCAACTCTATAGTATATTTGTTCGAATCAAAATGTTCTTTATTTCATTTATCACTGAACTATGACAAAATTATTAAATAACTGCTTGAATGAAATATAACATTGAATAGCTTCAGTAATATTCACAAATCAACTACATATATGATTTGACTAACAATAACAATAACAAAAAAAAACATTAATTTTTTGAGGAAGAACAATGATAAATAAATACAATGACAAACAATAAACTGAGAGTAAAAATTAATTTTCGTTTCATTTAAATTAATGGAAGGTTCTTCTTTTTTTTTCTCGTGTTGTAAGGATTTTTTCATTTCGAAAACTAAATCAATAAAAATAATGAATGAAAAAGATCAGACTTTAATTTATCTTGATTTTTTTGGTTAGTTTTATTCTACCATTTAGCGATGATTTACGTCGGAATATTGTTTAGTTTCTATTTTACGGCTTGCGTGTAATAATCCAGTGATAAATTATTCTAGAGATAGAGAGAGGGGGAAGGGAGAGAGAGAGGGAGAGAGTGTGTGAAAGAGAGCATTCAATTCATTTTATTATAGAAATTAATTTTAATAAAACTATTTGAGACGTGATGAAATCGGTTTTATTTATTGACATAAAAAAGTTTAATCTTCCATTGAAAATTTATGAATTTGTATATATATAATGAAAATGATGATATCTATTGTTGATGAAGGCAAGTAAGCTAAACAAAACAAGACTATAGAAATTCATTTAACTTTTTATTTGTTTGCTTTTTTTTCTCTGAAATTAGAAATCATTACGATTCATCATAATTAAAAATATTTTATAAAAGAAAACAATGTCTAGATTGAGTAAAATTATATTACAACTACTAAAGATTTCATAAATATAAATGTTTATTGCATAACAATTAAATTAATTTTAATGTTATAAATGTCCACTTTTGATAAGTTCCATGCAATCGTTTTTAGATGAGTAGTTTCAAGGGGTTTCATACCAATACATAAACTAAAACTCATAAAGTCGTTATTAACTTCAAGTTTTAATACATTTTAAATAAATAGTAACTAGATTTTTAAGATAAATATATATGGACATTTTCCTATTAATAAATGTGAATTTGTCTATTAGTTGTCAGATAACTATTAAATAACATTGGAATTTACAACAGTTTGTCTACGTTAATTATCAATTTTCGTTTGATGAAGTGATCAAATATCTTGATTTACAAGTATATAATGCAGATGTTTAGCGATTTCCTGACCGGTTTAATATGACAAACAACATTATATTATAGCAATTTTTAAATAAATATTAAAAAATGACTGACTTGTTTACTCTTTAATGTTAAAATTCGGCCTTATTTTGAGAATCTATTCAGTGATGATAAAAGACATCTCATCATTTAACATAATATATCTTTAATGATTAAAGAGTCATGAATCAAATAACTATTTTTTGCATAGTATGTTACCTTTGATACTGATTAATTGTTATTTGTACAAATGAATCCCTACTTATTGCTTTCCTCAAAATTAAACTTAATTAACATTTCAAGTAAGTTTATTTTTTGAACCGTTTGATTAACTTATTTATTACTGGTGAAAATCATTGAAAAAAACTACAAAGTTGTTTATTTGTGCATTACTGAATAAAGAAAATCAGAATTAACTCGAGTACAAAATGAAGTAATATATGTTTAAAAACAAAATCCATATGTAAGTGAGCAGTATGATTGAAAAACGTGTTCTAATAATATCTTTCTATAACCAAAGCTGAAATAACTGTAAACCGAACTATATATACTAAGGTGACGTTCTGAGTAATTTATTAGTTTATTCCTACCAGCAACGGCTAATATCAAACTTAATGCTCATGTCAAATGACTAACTCATAAAACTGAAATCACATTTTTCTCGTTTAACATTATAATTGATTTATTGGATCTTCTTAATGAAAATACAAGACAACATAATCTCACTCTGATTAGAATACTGAAATCAGGAAGAAATGCGAGAAGAAAATGTTATTGGATATGAAGATGAATATTACGTTCCGATCACATCGTACCAGTGAGAATCGGAGTATGCAGGGCTCAGTACAAGATGAAGCTTATCGATAAATTCGCCTCGAATCTGAGAAGCTGAGTCCGTCTCTCAGATGCTTTGCAACAAGTCGAAACCACAGTTTTTCAACAGCTACCTCCCAATGGTCCGACTATCAACGAAGGTGATGCCGCTCAACTTCTGGCAGAACACTACTCTCGATTTCGTCAATAGACCCATACCAACTGTACTGACCAACGCTCCACTTGCAACTATACAGCACTCTCACAAGTCACACTCAGCTTCATCTCACTCTGATATATGGTAAAATTATTTGCATTCTATCTCAACTAATTTACTTAATTTAGTATAAAAAAAGAATAAACAATGAACATTACTTCATTAGTTCATATTTTTATTGTAACACAATAATTTGAAAAAATTTAAGTAATTTGGCGCTATTTAAACCATAAAATATTTTATAGCTTGGTAACTAATGAAACAGTTCATACCAACCAAATATAATCAAATGTTATTTTTTAATAACCTTTATGATATTGTAATGAACATGTAAAATTAAAAAAAGTCTTTGTATATTTATTGTTCATAAAATACCATTTCATTTGTATGATTTCAACAACTATGTTTTAAAAGTTTTCTCAAGCTTATTATAGATCATATTATTGATAAGCATTCACTAGAGTTTGAAGAATGATATTTCGCATCTTTTAAATTAACCATTATCAAACGCTATTTCGAGTTGAAAAGTCAATGCAACTATGGACAAATACGATGGAAAAAATAGCGTTTTCAAATTCTTTGTTGATATCCCAATTGATTATAATCTTCATTGATTTTTTTTTTATTATATTTTGTTCACTTAGATTCTATTCACTTTATAATTTTTTAGTGTGATAAATCAATTTAGTGTTTCATGATTGAATCAAACAAGCTAATATATGTATATATAAGTATATTTAGAAATTAGAGCTTGTTAATCTCTACACGTCTCTAGCTGCTCATTCGTTACCAAATGTTTACGAATATTCTTCTCTATATATTATTAACAAGCGACTAAATGTATATAATTCCTCTATTTCTACATTGATTTCAATAAAAGATTTTTAAATGTTTTTCACTTACCGAAGACGTACGTGGATTATAAAAATTATAATGTCTATAATGAATACGATAGTTATCGACTACCTGTGTACTGATGTGAAATAACGTTAAAACATGAATTATGTATAAATAATTCGTTATTTTTTGAATAAGAACCAAAAAAATCATGTTGATACTATGTTTTATATTAGCCATCAAATGCCCTGGTATGACCGAGGGAGAGGAGGGTTCTCTCTGCCTCTCGAAATGCCCCCACATGGCCACGCGTATACTGTCAGAGAAGTCCCACTCATTGCTTCTCGTGTCGGGGTGGTTGTTTACGAAACTAAGAGGACGAAAGATGAATGTTTGGCACTTTACTCGGGTCGGTGGATATAGAGAATCCACATAAGGGAGTTGGAAAACTCTGATTCCAAACCAATAGTGCACGTGTGCTCCAGGATCTTGAAGGAACAAATGGTTTATGAACCAATCGTTGGTCACTGGCTACCATAGGACTGCATTTCCTAATATTGCTCTATTGCCTTGTGGATCAGACCTTCAGGTCACAGGCTCGCGTTGTGGTCCGCTTAGAAAACTACCTGGTTCATTCTGGGCACTCTTGTATTATCACAGCTTACACACAAATCAAATGACTTTTGTGTTGCATATGTATTCAGTGCCTCATTGTACCAATATTTATATGTTTAAATAAATAAAAATATAAGTAAATAGATGAAAGTAAATTATTATTTCTACAAATGTCTTCCAGATATAACAAAGTTCTGTAAAAATTTCAAGATTTAAATTTTGTTTTGATATTTATTCTAAACTTTAGAAGAGTAAACATCGGTAGCTTTTTGAAAACATTTTTACATCAGTCATATTTTATCAGTTTTGATAAGACATCGTTTACATTTACACTATTATAATATTATACTAAATACTAATAAGTAATTTTATCGCACAAATATGTAGATCTCTTTTTGAGTAACGACATATTACATAAGTAACGGGAGTAAACTTTAATAAATTCTAAAATAAATTATTCAAACAATCTATCTGAGTTAACATAACCAAAATTCGTTTGATATATGAATCCTACTGGAAACATAATACATTAATATATCTTGAAAAGAATCAACTGTTAATTGTACAAAATGGAATGAAGCAAACAAGAACAGTATAGTATTTGAGTTGGTATTTGATAGGCTGACTTCCCTAGTTTCTGTATCATTCACTTATCTTATTGTCCCATTTTTGCATGCCAGTAAAATATATTTTCGAAGTAATTAATAAATTATTATGAACGACAATAATCTCGTTTTGCAAGATTATTTATTTAGTTTTTTTATGAAACTACTTAAATTTGTGAATACACAAAGAATTACCAAATATGTAATAAAGATCGTCTTCGCTGATTAGTATCAGGGAAATTGGTATTATCAAAAGTTAGGGCTAAAATGATATTTAATTTAAGGGTAATTAAATGCAAAAGCAATGACTTTGAAGCCATAATGAAAACGGCACTGAGATAATGGTTAAAATTTTCAAGGGATATGATCAAAACACACGTAAACCAAGCTATTCATACTCAATGATATCAAAACTCATTTTAAATTCGAAAACATGATTCATGAGTGATCTATAAACTCTAAAATAACAGTTAATATTGGAAGTTGACTAATATTATAAATCCTAAATTTCAGCTTACTTCAACTCAACCTGAAAGCACAAGGTTCAGTTTCATCTGTTGTCTCATAGCTGTGCCGGCAAAATGCACAGCAAAGATACAATAAATGGCTACCGCTTCCTGTCTCATCATGTTACTTCTAACAGCATTTTAAAATGGGAATAGTCAATTTTTTTGGAAAATGCTATTCACAAGATCGCTCATAAGTAGCATTTAACGAGTGTAACGTTACATTTGCCATAATTGTCAGATGATGTGAGGAGTTTCGGTACATCAAAAGCACGGGATTGGGATAACACGTAAAGAACAAATTCAAAAACGATTCCAACTGCTGAACACATCAAAAGATGAAAATGGATAATTCAAAGTCTAAACATATTGGAAATGCTTAGAAACTTCTTACAATAAGCATACAATCCTTCAGTCTATTGTTATATTCTACAATTTGTCTAATAATATATTAATTTCTCAAACAAGTAATAAGTGAAATATCTTAGTTATCTACACTAACAGAATTAAAGATTGTTTTGGATTCCATGTTATTCTTTATTTCCTGATTTTATTTCCTTTTAATTCGTTTCATGTGTTCAGTATTTAAAAATGTTATTATGATTTTAGTAAATCTATTCAGTTTCTTTTAAAATTAAAACAGTAAATAACAGTATGCATAAAATTAATCAAAAATTAACATTTTTCAGTGTCTACAGGATTTCTTTGTTTTTCATTTATCTTAAAACTAGTTTGTTATAACTGGCCGTCGCTGATCGTTGTGTCGGAAAAATGCTGATCACTTACACTTGAGACGAGGGACCCCTGCAATTCTCACGACGCAAAATTAAGAACACAAAGACTGATATAAGTGAAGATTTATTACTGCCGAAACACTATGACGACGATGATGATGATAATAGTGATCATCACATTGAATCAAAACGAATGTAATGTTGAATAAAACATCTAATGAGTAATTCAATCGAAAACTGACTTTTCTTTCTATCATATCATGGTTCAAAAAAATTGTTTCCTTTGATATTATATAACTATTATTTCAAATTAGTAGAAAAAAAGAATTATTTTTAAAGTAATATACAATTTATAAGTAGTTAAAGGAATAAATTATCGATAGTTTGTTCTCATGATGGGGGGTATTTTTGTGGAGATTGTAGTAATTTAATGGTCGATACTGACGATAAATATTGAGTGATCGACAGTTAGATGTTAACAGTCTAGTAAATAAACATTGAAATAATGTACATTCTTTTCTCTGCATATTGATATTAAACATGATATCTCTAATTGATCCCTTTGTAACTTGTACAGCGAAAGGTTGTACACTTTTCAGAACGTACCTGAATAGGTTATGTGATTCATAGCCATAATGAACTGTTAAAACAAGCAAAGAAACAGATAACTTGTTTAAATATCTAGATGACAGTAACAGGTAACCCAGATATTCAAGCAAACCGCTAAATTCAATTTAAAGAAAAGACAAATCATAGCATATTGATAGTTACTTGTGGATATATGGAATTTTTTTAAGTTTTGTGAATTTCTTTGAAAGTTTAATCAGTAATTTAATCGAGAAAGTTTAGTTAGGCAATTTACAAATTTAGCAATTATTTTAAATATATCAGTATTCTAATATTAGAATGATTAAGTATAGAGGTTTATTGTTTATTATTTAGTTAAATCAGAATGATTTCATTTATTGTTGTAATTATTATTTCTTAGACAATTTAAAGTATGTTATCTTAAGGTAACAAGTGTATTTTTGCAACAACAAAAAATTATTAAACAGTAGTCAAAGTAGCATATTTATTATAAACCAATAATAATAATAATCATTTGTTGCGAATATTTCAGTACGATGATGGTGGTCTTCCTTATGTCAGTCATTATGTTAGACATTCAAAAAAGAGAAGAAAAAAAATGGGATACTTTGCTTCACAACGTGTTTTTTTTCTTCAATTTTCTTAACAATCTTAACTTAATAACACTTGTTTCTTTTTTCATTAAAGTTACATAATTTTAAATTATGTTGACTAGGAATGTCAACTATGTTGGATATGTGGGGGTTTGTTTTGGTTTTTCTTATTTACATAAAAAGAAAACGTTTTCACTTGAAGATAAAATCATATAGCGGAAAAAAGCTAATAAAATGATTGACAAATCTGAAAATAATTTAATGTCTTGAAAACGATAATATATGAACTACTAAGTACTACAACCTAGTTTGTTTTGTTTCAATCTGAGTAGATTAATATTATTTAAAAGCAGTATCTATCAAGAAAACATAATATTCATAGATTGTATTGCTAACTAATCTTAGTCAAACAATCATTTAAAACCTAAAAACATTGAGATTTGTCTGTGATTGGTGTCAGAGCATTGTCTGCTATAGGCAATAGAAGATACTTACTGGAGTTTAATGGGGACACAGATGGATTCTAGTTCAGCAGTCTAGAGATTGAGCGCTCATATTTAACCTCGAAGGTCCTGGGTTTAACTTCTGGTTGGGTTTTAAATTCATATTACTGAGGAGTCCAATACTAAAACAAGTCAGAGTTCCAGTGCTCATTAGTTTTCCATGGTTGTTTAAGTAATACCAGTTTGTTATGTAATCTGCAGAAATTTAACAACTTCCAGAAATCACATAAAGTAATAGTAGGGATAATGATGAAAACGGGAAGATAGAACAGATAAACACAATCTTTCAGCTTGAATTTCTAAATAGTATACTGTAATAATAATGGCTGTTGCTCATATTTCATTGTTAGAAACATTATCTTTTCATCTCATTTATAACATGATTATGATATTTTTATCACTAAGGTTAGTTAGCATGTTATTCTGAGTAAATATTTAGTACATGTCCGATGAATGATATCAACAAAATCTTATAACTGTTATTTAACTGATTGAATTATTTTCCTGTGGCATTTCAATTTCTATTTGTGATCAGTTTAGTTGATCTTTAAGTTAATCGGAAAAAAACGATTTAGAGCAAACACTTTTTTTTTACTTTACTCGTCATTATATTTGATTGACTTATTGCCGAATCAATCAAAAAATATAAGTGACTGATGTTTATACTATTCGAATTACAAACATCTGACATAATACAATGATGTTTATATATTTGAGAGGTGGATTATATGATAAATTCATTGCGAAAAATTATGAAAAGTTTTATTCATGATGGAATCAAATAAGCAGGTTTCAGTCAATAAAAGTCAGATATATTGAACCTAAAAAGTGAAGCAAATTTTGAACTCCATGATGATATAACTGGAATATTGCTTAATATACTGAAACTTAAACAATTTTCAGGATTAGAATGTTTATACCATAATAGCATTCTGGAAAGAAGTATGTTGTTTAATTGTAATTTGAACGAACGTTTAATGAATTTGCCGTATGGTATTGCGTTGAAATGTTGATTTGAAACTAGACTACAGGTCTTATTATTATGATATGTAAGTAGAGAATATTTCAAACTTATTCGCTACCAAAATGTTAAGTATACCTGTTATTGGTTGTCCTAAAGATTGCATGATTATCAGGATTTACATAAAAATAAAATAAGTTGTTACAGAGAAGAAAATTTGGTAATGATCATCTGATTGTTTAAACCTATTTTGACATAAAATCACCTAAGCATCTTGTATTACCATCAAATTTACTCAGATCGTTTTGAAGAAATATAAAAATGAATAAACAATTCATCTACGATAAGTTGAGGATATGCGTAACTCACTATCTTTCATCATTTTATTGAATATTTGAATAGTCAATGATGTTTTATTCTTGTCCATATTTGCTATGATGTTTCTTTGATAGCACAGTTTTAAATGTAAGTCAAGACAAAATGATAAACGACGGATGACGTACGTGAATCAACACACATACTAAAATTTTTACGTAGAAACAGAGGTAATAATACTATGAAATTTGTGCACAAATGTATACAAATTTATAACAAAACGAATAACAAAAGTATTTCTATTTACGATTCATGGTGATTATATGATAGCACAGCAAATTATTGACATTCATTTCTTTGAATCTTAACCATCTATAAAAACCTTATCAGCGTTTTTCTTACCATAATCATTATTCATCATACTAGTAAATACAAATCAAAGTTAGGTAATTACAGTGACCAGTTTGTTTTTAATTATCTGAATCAACCTTACAATATTGAAAATTCACGAATTTTTATACAATTACCTGAGGATAATTTTCATATGGTCTGTTTTATATTTGTTTTAGCCGCAAGGAATGATGGTACATGTAACTATGAATCCTAGCAAATAAAAACATGAAATCTAATGCAAATAAAGACTTATTTTACTGTCAAGAAAACACACCAACGACTGTTGTGAGGGCAGATTACTGGCACTGACTTCTTGAATCCATGAATCACACGAAATAGGTAAGACTATAGAAACTTTAGTTGAGGATTTATTTGATGTCTAAAATAAATCAAAATAGATATTTGATTTTTTATATATCTAACACCTTTGATCATTCTTCCATCTATTTAGTCGGTGTATGTTTAGTATGAAGGTATCATTTTTACTGAGGATTAATATTCAATTATTCAAATCATTCGAATCCATCTTTTATGCATAATCCAATGTTAAGTACGTTAACTTTCAGGGATATAAAAGCAAAATTAAATGAAAGCAAAAGTTTACGATGATAATCATTAATGAAAATTATACCATTTTATGTACTATTCATTTATTATATAAATGAAGAAAGAAACATCTCAAAATGTTTGGTTCATTGAACCCATTAAACAGTGGAAAACGGAAGTATAACCTTTTCCTTATTAAGTACCGCACAAATACAAGTAAACAATACCAGAAAATTGAATTTGCTTCTTAAATTTTTATTATTTATTATTAGTGGTTTAATTCAGTATTATGGTTTTGGTACAACATATAAATCTCGGCACAAAGTATTTTAACGAACTCCATTTTGTTATTTGTTGATCGACCGTTATGGTAAATATTGAGCGTTCTATCACCGTATCTGAACTATTTTAATTACATTTTGTAATTTCAATACAACAGATTTATCTCTTTCAATTTAGACAACAAAAGAATTAACTTATATCAGATTAATTTCAATGATTATTAGTTACAGATAGAAAATCATGAATAATTGAATATTACACCTAACAAAAGTCAGATAAATGAATAATCACGATGGATTCATCAAATATTTAATAATATTATTGTGAGGACGGTACACGGGTGAACTTGAGGAAGCTCTAAAAAGCTCAGAAGGAGCCGAAAATGTTCCATTTAATTAACTTTTGGAAGAATATTCCAGAATCTCTACGTGTAGCTTCCCTATTGGATAAACGCTAATAACCCCTCTGTGGGCGGATTGGATGACTATATTGATGATTTCGTTTTTACTAAAAACTATAAATACGTGACAGTTTTGTACCATAAATGACACTGTTTGTAATAACCTTCCTTTCACTTATCTTCTGTCTTCTCATTTGCGACGTGAGAGGGTTCTATCGTTTGAGTGCTCGAGTTATACGCAGCAAATTAAGAATCTCAGCTATGGAAATAACAGTAATTTTAAATACAAATTACAGAATTAATTTGAAAATCAATTGTATTTCAAAGTAAATACATAATCTTATTAAATTATCCCATTCCAACAATAATCTTTATATCGCATTACTATTATTAGCAGATTCATTCAATATTATATTTTTGGTACAATATAGAAATCTCAGCACAAAGTATTTCAACAAGTTTCCTTTTCTTATTTCTCGATCGATGTTAACGATAAATATTGAGTAATCTCCATTAGATAATAGCAGTTCAGTACTCAACATCTGAATAATTTCGATTCCTTTCGATGCATATATCTAGCAACCACGATGTATTTCATTGGTCTCTATTGTAACCTGTACAGCGAAATGTCGTAAACTTTTCACAAAGGTGTCTGAACAATAATTTGAAAGTGTTTTTATTTATAGCAGTTATGAGCGACATAATAATTCAATAGTTTAAAGCTTTCATTTTTAAATGATCATGGCGAAAAGTTAGTTTTAACCGGTTTGATTTATTCAGCGAACAATTGGTGGTTTTATAGAACTTTTTTATTCAAACACATCAAAATAGGTACAAAGGGGTACCATATACATAGGTGCCACACAAGTCACTTGATTTGTGTGTAAGCTGTGATAATACAAGAGTGCCCAGAATGAACCAGGTAGTTTTCTAAGCGGACCACAACGCGAGCCTGTGACCTGAAGGTCTGATCCACAAGGCAATAGAGCAATATTAGGAAATGCAGTCCTATGGTAGCCAGTGACCAACGATTGGTTCATAAACCATTTGTTCCTTCAAGATCCTGGAGCACACGTGCACTATTGGTTTGGAATCAGAGTTTTCCAACTCCCTTATGTGGATTCTCTATATCCACCGACCCGAGTAAAGTGCCAAACATTCATCTTTCGTCCTCTTAGTTTCGTAAACAACCACCCCGCTGCAAGAAGCAGTGAGTAGGACTTTCCTGGCAGTGGCTGTATACGCGTGAACATACGAAAGTATTTCGAAAGGGGAAGCTGACTCTTTCCTGGTTTGGCAGCACCAGGGCATTTGGGAGCCATTTGTTTCCAGAACTAGTCGCTTGCGCGATTCATTGTAGTTGCTGAAAATGTGAAAACTAACTGATTTCTGCAGGTTTAAGTGCGTACTAACTACTGCATATTTTAGTTCTTCAAATACGTGCATAATTATCTAAAATCTGAATGTTATTAAAAACTTGTCGAATCGAAATCTATTTAGGTTAATTAAAATATAGATTTGAGCCAGAATGGGGCTTATTATATCAATTTTACCGGTGATTCACACTTAGTTTCATGAATGAGGGAAATCTTGATTAATAAAGTTCAACCTTTTCATACTTAAGAAAGACAACTGCGATGTCAGTAAATGAACATCAAGGAATATCTTGAGTATAATAAAGTAAAAAATGCAGGACAAATGTAAATAAATCAATTGTTTATATTGTAATTTGATTGCTATTTGTCCAGTAAGTTTGATATTGTCCCCAGTCTAACGTGTGTGAGGGTACACATTCCAGAGAAGTCTCATGTTAAGAAATGACGACAGCCTGGAGACTCGGAGTATTCAGCTGCTGAGTAACTGGAGTCTTTGCGTGATGGGTACTATATATATATATATATATATATATATATATATATATATATATATATATATATATATAATTTCCAGTATAAGGATTTGTGAGAGTTTTAGTATTTCCACGGTTGAATTCACGAGTCAATCAAAGCTAAACAACCACTGAAAACGTGGGAGCACTGAACAGCTGTTTTGCCCTAATGTGGGACTTCTCGAAAGTACTCATCCACGATCCTGCACGCGGGAATCGAACTCAGGACCCTCGCTATTGGGCGCCTAACCTGTAGACCGTTGAGCCGATGTTAATGTTTGACTAAAAAATTATTTACTGTCAGAAACTGTCATCTTCATGTATATATGCACACAATACACTGACTTTAATTTCAATATCATCAATAAATGATAGGAAATGATTCGTTTAGTTGGGATATTTGTTAGTAATTTTTCATCTTGTACAAAGTTTTCGCTTCTAGTTGATTTGCTTTCGTGATATGAAACTATCTTAAAATGATTTATTTCTCTGTATAATATTCTGAAGTGGGTCACAAGGTCAATAATTAACCTAATTATTCGAATGTTAGAATAATTATTACTGATAATATTTGACTCGTCATTAAGGCTTTGATCTCAGATTTTCTGTATGTAAAGTTATAAGTTTTGGAATAGTTTTGAAATTTATTATTCTAATTATATAATTTAAACAGCAATGTTGAGAAATCAACCAGAAAAGTATTTTTGTATTACTGTTGATAATTACATGGCATCCAAGTTGTATGGCATCATTAGGTATTCGGACATATGGAAACATTTTAGTGTTTGTGATATATGGCAACTTACAGTCTCAGAATGTAATGCCTTAATGTTATTACCGAGTAAATATTCATAAACTAAGGAGATGTCGTACATAGCTTGCTAGTTGCATCGATGTTCATGTATAAAACCTAACTTAAATGAATTTCACATTTTACTAGGTTAAGTCAGAACCTTGTAATGAATTTTCGTAACCATTCATATTTGCTAATGACACTTTGTAAACACAAACTCTAATTAATAGTTTTTATAACAAATTTAAAACATTCACTAATTTAACTAAAACGTATAAATGCATATCTTATTAGGATTATGAAATGATCAATGTTAGACCATCAACGAAGATCTTGGAGGATTTTAAGACCATTTCATCCTAGTAGGAGGCTCTTCAGACGTGCGTATCTACTTTTTCGGCACTCAGGACCCGAACCCATGACTTTTGGTACGACTCAAAATCTTAACCTCCAGACCAGTGAAGTATGATTCGACGGCGCTAATTTTTAACTTTTACAGGCCTCGGTGGATAATTCCCCTGCACCAGACACGGTTGAACTCCTCTGGTCATAACTTCTAACTAGAATTCCGAAAATTACCTCCCGTAGCCAGTAACTGGTGAGGGTGTGATAGTTATCAGTATTGAGTTGTGGAGATTGTTGAAGTTTTGTTGAGGTCATGAATAGATCAATGTTAGACCACCATTGAAAACCTGGAAACACTGCATATATTATATATCATATCTATTCCAATACAGTAGCAAACGATTTATAACTATGAACTCTGAAGACAAAATTCTTTGTAGTAATTGTTTTGCTCAGTTATTGTGATTCAGAAATGATTAATTGTAAAGTGAAGTGTGCACTAAACTTGTATATGTTTAAGAGCGAAAACTTATCTAATATTGGTGTGATAAAATTAAAAGTATATTGTAGTGATAATTACCTCTAATATGTAGATGCACTTTATGAAAATTTAAAGTTTAACTAAATAAACTGCGTTTGTGCTCTAGACAGAACAGTCAATTACCACGTAATAATTATCTAAGTGTTAATTAAATTTGCAACATAACATTTATCAGTTTACATATATAATATTATCTCTGTCGTTCGAATAACGTTTGTATTATTTTCATGGAACATTAAAACGTTGGGTAGCGGAGAATGATAAAAAGTCATTTAGAAAATAAGGGCTAATGAAGAAAAGAAAATATTTGGTTTAAATAAACGGATAATAAAATCACATTATTTTTGCATAAGTTAACTAATGTTAAGTAAAATCTTGTTTGAATCAAGGGAAACCTAATCATGTTAATAGTTTGTTAAATTATATAAAAATTATTTACATTAATAAAAGGATAAATACAAACGTACTTTATTTACCCTTGTCATAAACATTTTACAAGTTATCAGCTAGCAAAAGATATAAATATGTATGTGTATACAGATATGGACAAAGTGACATGAAAATGGTCTTTCTGAGTGTAATAAATACTATATACCGGATACAAGGTATGACAACATACTACATTCCTATACATTACTTAATATTGTTTCTCATAAATATTTTTCTTCAGTTTCGGTGTCTAAAATACAGAGTGAACTTCAATCGTTCTCCTTAAATATCTTGTTTCTTTCAAGTTACCGGTAGGTATTTTTAGGGAATCTATATAATTTTCTTCTTCAACGTACTATAAATAATTCGTCACTTGAAGTCCTTTTGATGTTGTTACGCTTTATTTTATCATACAGTACAGTATTAAATATCAGTAGTAAGAAAACTGTATGTTTATTCGCTTGTGGGAAACTGGAAATAAGGTAAAGCATTTTCAACTAAACTACAGTGGCTATACAGAAACTTTCTTTCGATTAACTGTAATTACAAACATATATTTTGTTTGATTTCTAAAACGACTGAAGCTCTACTTGTTTACTTTTTTCAGTTTACATCATGAAGTTCTTATATAAAATACGGAATTTTTTACAGTCAATCAAAGCCGTAGTGTACATCGTTTTAATTACCTAGAGATTAACAAAATTTTTTAAAGTTATTAATATTGCACCATTGCATTATTAAACTGGGTATGTAACGATTGTACTGTATGTATTTTTATTTTATTAATCTCCCACACAAAGTCAATTGAGATTAGTATTTTTATGATCAAAACTGATTTACATATCTACTAAATAAAGGAAGATACAAGTAAATGTCATTAAAAATATAATGTACCGGTCATCATATGTAGGTTACCACTATCAATAAAATATCAGTCAACTGATATAAAGTCTTTTCTTGTTGAGATTCTTAAAAGACCTATTTTTATGGTTAATCTTATATTTTGATCTAGCCTCTTCTATCTTATTAAAGAATAATCAAAATAAAATAATAAATACATTCTTATTGACATTTGTTGAAGGTCTGAGTCATGAAATATTAGACCCCATTAGAAAACATCAGTGATGGGATTAAGTGTAACCAAAATAAAATGGGACAAAATGTACTTTTAATCAGATATTCTAAATTTGTAGTAAATGCACTTTATTTAGAAGTGTAATCATAATTTTATAAATTGACTGCTAAGCAATAAATCATCTAAATATTACTTGTCTATATGAAAAGCCTATTTTCTCTTCAAGTAACACCAAAAATATGTCTACGTCTGCAACAATTTCATCATATTGAAGTGATAAAATTAATCAACCTTAGATGACATTCTAAATTATTTCTCCCTAAGATAATGATTACTCACCATCCCATAGAGGGTGCAGTTGTATAAATGGAGAGACGTTTTTTTGAATTTGAACAAAGGATTCAAGACTTCAGTGTTTTTTTAACAAAGATCTGTGTTGTCAAATGCTATCGAGATCTTGAGTAACTGGAAAACATTTAATATTAAAGAAACTTCGTCACATTGCTTATAACTAAGCACCAGGTGTTCTTTGTGTTGAAGCCACAAATCCTGACATAAGATAAATCTGTATTGCTGAAAATCTATGGCTTCAGTTGGTATTTATTAATTTGATCAAATACATTTTATTGAATATATGTGGACCATATTGACTTTTCTATTTTGTTGCTAATTTCAGACACAAGGCGATAAAATACCATACTAGAATTTTGTATCTTACCACAGTCAGTTTTTTTTTGTAAGTCAACGTATCTTTCTACCCAATTATAGAATAATTCATTTAAAGAAGAACTCAACAATCCCATGTATATATACACATAATTATTTTACTAAATGGTAAAAATTTCAATTCACTATTTTCCTTAGTACTTGCTATACATTACGTATGTTTCATTCTCCTGAACAAATAACAAGCGGATTTTGATAAAGAAAAAGAACACCACATGAAATGAATTATAACAAAAAAGGTGAGATTTATTTTTCTGTGTAAATATTACTTTAGGAAGTGTCGAAGATTTGACAAACCTTAGATTGTCGGTGAAAATTTGCAAATATTTCTGTGGTATTTTATTCAATGTAATTATGTAAGCTTTCACTTCCGATCATTAATTGATTATAAACAGGTAATCATATGTTTTTAGTTGTGTTTATTTTTTCATTTTATAATCAAATATTATTGTTCACTGTTACAATTTACATAAGTTTATTTCTCATTTCCTACACAGTATGATTTTTTTTCAAATATTCTGTCACATGTGGTTAGATAGTTGTGCAGACTTTGGTTCGATTGGATATTCGTTATCATCTAACTATTTATATAATTACCAACAGATAGAATAAAAAGAAATATTCTATGGCGTAATAGTAAGTATATTATCATTTTCAGTAACACACATGGTACTACAGAAAAAAAATGTCACAATGTCATTTCACTCTTCGTAAGCTGAATACACTGATTTTATCATCGAAAACAATTATACCTGTTTTCATTTTCTAAAATATCTTTACAAAACAGAACAGTTTGATAAAAACCATCTTATGTAATACGTTGACATATCATTTGTTTAGCTATATGCATATGCAACCAACTGTCAAATGGATGAAAAAAACTTACTGAGAACCTTTTTTCTGTATTTTATTGAATTAAATTTATATATATATATATATATATATATATATATATATATATATATATATATATATATATATATATATATATATATATATATATATATATAGAATTTAACACAATTCACAAAATGGCATGTCATTTAAAAAATCTGACGACATCATTACAGTGAATTAGAATTTTGTTTGTTACTTTAAACTATGTATCCAGTAATTACTGCAAAATTTCTCTCAACCTATTTGGATTGATTACAAACTATTTTAAAAGAGTTAGTTATAGGCATAAAATGAGGGTACTTAATATAACAGTAACTATTCAATCGAGTTAGACAATAATAAATAAACATCATTTCAAATAAAAAGAGAATTTTAAAGTTTGTGTGAAGTAGGTTTCAATAGTTCATCAGCTTTTATTAAACTTAATCAGTTATAAATTCCTATAACTGTTAGATTTTAGGGATAAAGCATTACACTGGACAGAACTACTTGAAAAATATGATTTAAAGATTATGTTTTAGAACATGTTGTTTTGGACAAAACAGTCAGTTTAACTGGAGGGCAAGTTCTTTATCAATACAGTTTTTGGTCTTATGTTGATTGATCCTGTTACACCATCACCTTTGAAGTTAAGTTGCATAATAATGGATTTTTCCTTTGTCTAAGTTTTTTCACCTTCAGCCTTTTCATATTTTTCACTAGATGTCTGGTGGTCTCCGTTGTTATTTAAATACCTTTTCACAGTTTCTCTACTAGTGTAATGACAGTACACATACTTTTTGTAAGTAGCTTATAAGAAGCTAGTGATATAAAATGAATTCATATTATTATAAACCTTTTTTTGTTTTTTCTCTCTACAACAGGATTATTTTTCCTACCTCATAATGTTAAGTTATAATTATAAATACCTAAATACGAAATGAAACGTAATATGAATGTGGATAATTTGATTATTAATGAGTAACTCTCATCAGAAATTTATCAAATCAGTTATTCTTTATTTAATCTTCGATAGTTATTGTCCAAATCATACTTGCTAGTTGAAATATATGATATTTACTGGATATTTCATATCGTAAAAAAAGAAAGCAACGTTATAAAAGTATACCAGTTACGTATCATATCTCTAACCTATACTGTAGAATAAAATAAATATTAACGCAAGACAATCATTAACATAAACGTCTGACAAATAGGTATGCAACATTAATTTTGTAACAATGAAATGTTACGAATTAAATAACTACATATAAAACAACATGTTGTAGATTAGTAGAAGATTTCGTATTAAAATTTATAAGACAATTGATTATTTTAACTATGCAAAAACGTAATGAATTATAGAACACTGAATGCTTTTCTTAGTTTATAGATTAGAACGTTAACTATCAACCTTAAATTATTGTGGAAGAGTAACACTTATTAGAAACTGAAGAATAGAATGAAATATGAAGTAAATCTTAGTTTCAATTATTAAAAATAGGTTTTCACAAATTTCGTCACATTTATATGATTACAGACAATTTAAATGTGAGTATAAGCATATACAATAAGAAAATACAACAGAAATTGTTTAAAAATACCAAACATGTCACTACCGACATCTGTAAACACCATTCATAAATAATGTACATCCATGTACACTGAATTGTTGTTGACATAAATGAAATAAACTTGATTGATCACAAGTGTCATTTGATAGGGCTAAAGATGAAAGTAACAAGATCACAATTAGGCAAGCTAGTTTAAATTCTCATATTTTCTACAATTGATTGAAACCAGGAAGCTTTGAAGCTCCATTATCGATTGAATGTTATAAATGTTTGAAATATCTGGAAAACATTCAATTTCAATAGTTGAAATCATGAGTCGATTGAAGCTAGACCACCATGGAAAACCTTTTAATTATCTTTTCATTTTTAGTTAATGATTATTATTGTAATTTGTCATTGAATTGAATACTTTATTTTAGTAATAAAAAAACAGCTATGAAAACGTGCTTTCAAACAGTCTTTGAAGTTAAAATGTAGGATCTTTTTCTTGATAAAACCTAAAAATTCAAAGAAATGTTTCTTATTTCAAACACTTAGTTGAATATAACACTTGGGCATTTACTAAAAATACATTTAGTAAGATTTACTAACAGTAGGAATGTAAGTGACTGAAGTAGAATCAACATATGAATAATAGATGGACTGAGTGAATTAATTGGATGATCGACTTGTACGAACTCTTCCTTAAATCTTATTGTATTATAATTTTTGTCCACCTATTATTGTCAAATAAATTGACCTCGTTTATTGTCCTAGTGCCTGTTTTACTTTCTCAATCTGAAGAAGTTGAACGTTTAAGCAGAAGTAAAGATGTTATTCTTTATCTACAGTGAATTCATTTATTCATGATAAATGTACTACTTAACAGTTTGAAATTTCTTAACTGAAAGCTGGTCAGTGATTATAAAATTAAACATTAAAGTGCTTAAAATATACAATTTTATCAAATATTTTGTTTCAGTGGTTAAGATCATGAGTCAATTGAAGCTAGACTACAATGGAAAACCTGGAAGCACTGGACGGCCGTTTTGTCCTATCGTCAGACACCTCAGCAGTGCGCATCCACGACCTCGCCCCCTGCGAGAATCGAACAAAGGACCTATTGGTTTAGCGCGCGAGCACTTAATCACTAGACCACTGAGTCGGCATCCAACGGTGTTAATGTCTAACTTCAACTAATCCACGAAATTGAGCGACACATCCACCGTTGTCATTAGTGAGTTGCTATCTCACAACAGACCTGGTTGAACTCCACTGGTCACTGCTTCTCACTAGAACTCCAGGATATACCTCTTGAAGCCAGTCATTAGTGAGCATATGATGAATAATGTTGTCCAAAGGATGGGGATTAATTTTAAAAGAAAGAAAGATACAGAAATTTTATTTCAGTTAGTTTATACAAATATTGCGATATTATCTTCTCAGACGTATCTATTTGACTTGTAAAAGATAAACAAGTTCGATAAATCAGTGAATTGTACAAATCACTTCATTCAAATTAATATTTTACTACAAAGAGGATAAATTGAAGAAAACCGAGCATAACTTTTTCCGCAGGTTTTCATTCGTTTAGGTAATTTTGGTGCTTAGACTTATTTTAAATTATTGATGCACTGGAGCTGAATATATAGGGGAGGGTAAATTAAAGTCACACGTAGAGAAGGCTGATTGAGCAAATAATAATATTGGGTAAGAAATAAAATGTACAGAAAATCATAAATATTTATAAATATTAGTATTTGTTGTATCATCACTATAATTCAGCCAATCCGCGAAGAAGCGTGTTATGGTACTGTCCAATAGTAACATGCCACGCTTATATTCTAGAAAGATTCATCACGTTCCTATTGAATGGAAACTCCTTTAGGGCCGCCGGAGGCTTCATTGTAGTCCTCGGAAGCCGTCCCAACAAATAACTAAAAGCTTATTTGTGAAATTTTTAATTGCGAAACCATGAGAACAAATAATTTCCTGAAGTGAATAGTTCAGCGGAATTCAAATGTGATGTTTCCCATGTCGTTGACAACTGTTTGTAAACTGGAAAAAATGTATCATCTAGGTACCTTGGTGGGTATCAGCGAATTATAAATCCAGCTGTCGGATATGTACTTGTTATACTCATATTAATCTAATCTCCCATGTAATCAATATTTGAAGAACCCGAAATTTCCAATCTCACTACTTAAAAGTACTTTCGTATGGTAATTAGAAATAACTAGAATGTGCTTCCTTTTTGCGAATAATTTAAACATAAAATGAATATTCATTTTAAATTGTTTGTTTGAAAATTCTCATTGATATTTAGTGCCGTAGTTGATCAGTCTCTTGTAGGTATCGTTACCAAGATTTCATTTGATAATTTCGAATAAATTGAGCATTAAATAGATTGTTATAAATGAATAGTATATTTGTAATATCCTAATGAGTAAAAAAATTAGATTTTCTGACGTCTCGTGGATTAGTGTAAGTCACTTCTTCAGAGAATAAATAACCAAATTAAAACTAATCCAAGTTTAAATAGTACAAAAGAACAATGATATAGTCCTAAATCACAAGCATTGTAAGCAGAGATGGATGAAATACGCATCCTGAATTCTACTGCTAGCCATCATTCATCTTTGCTTATAAAATAAATGTCCTTGTTTTTGAAATGATTCTACATTTTGGTAGATGAGTTTTTACCATATAGTTCTAACTTGCTTTCAATATCATTGTACAATCTTTCGCTAAATAAATTAGTTGATGGTATTATTCATCAAACTATTTAATGGATTTTTATAAATGTATGTTTATGGTACAAGCGTTTTCTATAGTCACATTCTTCCGATAAATGTATGTTACAATACATTTAAACCAAAATTCAAAGTGTATTTGATATTATTTAGGAAATTTAAACAGCGACTTCTAAAAATGAACATCAAACCCACTGTTGAAAATGTCACAAACACACCGCGCATACATAAATTTACTTTTAAAAATCTTATTGTGATAACTATGTTTTTAATAAAGTTTCAATGTGTTATATGATGATTCTTTCATTGCAAATAACACCATAAGTTGATTAGGTGTGATGCAAAGTCCACAATATTTTTAATTTTTTTCATGTTCAACACAAATGTAAAATAATACTTGAGTTCATGAGTCAATTAAAGCTAGACCTTCACGGAAAACCTGGAAGTACTGGACGGCTGTTTCGTCCTAGTATGAGACTCGCCAGCAATGTGCATCCACGATCCCACCCTGCGAAATTCAAACCCAGAAACCTCGATCTCGCGCGCAAGCACTTAACCTCTAGACCACTGAAATATTTTTTATTAAAAAACGGTGCATTCTAATTAGCTTTTGTCTTCCTTCAAGCTTATACCACCGCACAGTTTACTGTCAATGAATGCTGATGCCTAAAAAACGAAAGCAGTTTTGATATAAACATTTTTCAAAATTCAAATGAAATTTTTCACCGAAACTTTGCTGCAAACATATAAAAGATGTAATACATAATGCTTACAAAATCAATTTCGCAAAAACAACGAAAACTGAATCTTTCAAAGATAAAAGGATTGTTTTTCCTCATGAAGTCGGAATACGTTATCTGATTGGTTGTAACGAGGTGCGTTTTCCTAAATGTCTTTAACTACCAAATCGTCTCAAGCTAAACACATTGTTTTGTCAAAATGTGAACTAAGTACTTACTGAAGCTTAGCGCTTCGTTAATAATTCTTTAAACTTGATGCATGACGTCACTCTCTTTTTGTGAAAAGACATTAGTCCCACCTGTATGATTTTACAATTATCCATCATTAAATCGCCAGATTTAACCAGTGAAGCAATACTTTTTTCGCCAAATTTCACACTGTTTGATACATATATTGTAATTGATCCACTAAGAATACATATTTTGGAAATCTTTCTACTGGAAATACCCCATCCTCAATAATGGTCGTGACTTCGCTAATCATAATCAATTTTTTCTGTGGATACTTCGAAATATTTTGTGTAATATTTTCATTCTTTTGCGAGCCATTCTCGAATTTTCTACCTACATTGTATGTAGAATGTTGAGTACGAAATTGTTTATGTTGCAGGAGAAATGAGATAGTACTTAATATGGTCTATTTATGATTGTGGCATTAAATTCTGATTCAATACTGAATAGAGTGATTTATATATATCAAATAAAATGATTAATGCGAACAGTGTTTGAACGATCTCGATAGATAGTACATTCTTGAGTTTAAGATAATAATTTAGTACTTGAAGGCTTCTATTATCATGATGAAAATTTTGTTTGTTTGAGAACATGTGGTGATATGAATACACATATTTTATGTTACGCATTCGTGCAACAGGTATATATTTTATACTAACTTCTTTCATAATAGATACCTCAAATACTTGTACCATTCGATGTTGGTTGTGGTTGACCTCAGTTTCAGCTACATACAATAGAAATTACTGTCTTGATGTTTGTGTTGAAGACTCTGACTTTGACAGTTGTTTTGAGTTCGATATGTTGTTGAACTGTAGGAATGTTGCCCTTGCTTTTCCAATCCTTGCATTTACGTCTGCATCAGATCCTCCACATTCTTTGATGATGTTACCCAGATACGTGAATAACTCCACCTCTTCCAGAGTTTCTTCATCAAGTGTGGCTGAGTTGGTGTTCTTTGTGTTGTATTTAAGGATTCTAAAGTACTACGTTGAACTAATAAACAAACATCCAATTAACAAATACCTACTGTTCTTTTTCATAAGAACAAATTAAAATTCAATGTGAAAGAACAGATATTTTATTTATAGATTTTGATAACACTATTGTCTGAAAACTGGTAACTTCAATGGATAATAAATCACCAATAAGAAAATATTTTATTGGTAACATTATTGAGTGAAACGTTGGATCGAATGAGTTTGAACACTTATTTATTTCATAATGATAGAACACTTTGTTATGGAATATCAAATTTTCTTGGAACATGTTTATACGTTGTTATGCAATTACAATTGAATACATAATACATTCAGTTAAACTATTTCAAAATATACTTCAATTGTTTGAAAACCTGTTAACTATTTGAAATTATCTGATCACCGTATTCTTTATGATATCGTGATAATCAATAATCTATAAAGCATACGTTGATCATCTGAATACAAGTAATTCTACATTGATTTGAATTTTGACATTTTATAAATGTACACCTCCAATGTACTCCATTTGAAAAAAAATATGAAAATTTCGATATTTTACAGCAATGGTTGTTGATAACCTGAGAAATAAATATTAAACCATAGCTTTTTAGACTTTACGACAAGTGTAATAAAATAACGTCAATTTATTGAGACAATATAACTGACACGTTATTTCGTTAAGTTTAAAGGCTGATTTTGTTTTTCTTTAAAATAACAAGCACAATCCAATAAAAGTACTTGAAAATCCTTGTAAAATCAATTGGATTATTGATTGAAAACAGTTTACGCTTATCTTGTTATCTATTATCATCAAAATGATCATGTACATTGATATAAACCTCCATGGTTAAACTTCCTACGAGATAATAAGTTGGAATAATGAATGAATCTTCGTAAAATAGCCAAAAATTCAAGTAGAAATAATTAATTCGAGTTTTAAACTCTGTTAACCGTCTATGAATTTCAATTTCAATTTAGTCATATAAAGTAATAATCTGGAAATAAAATAAAATTTAGTAGTTGAGTTCATGTGACAATTGAAGCTGGTATACCATGGAAAACCTGGAAGCACTGGACGGTGGTTTTGTCCTATTGTGGGACTCTTTAGCAGTGCGCATCCACGATCCCGCCCCTACGAGATTCGAACCCAGGACCTACCAGTCTCACACGCGAGCACTTAACCTCTAAACCACTGAGTCGGCATCCAACGGTGTTCATGTCTATCATCAACTAACCAACAAATTGAGCGATACATACACCATTGTCTTCAGTGAGCTAATATTTCAATCATTTACTTAAACTTGAAGAACAAACTCTTACTATCATACAAAAAGATCCAAGAATAAAATGATTTCTCAATTTCATTTAAATATAATTCAGTCAATTATATTCTAAGTGGATAGTTCAATTTCTTTCTGTATAAATTTTCAAAATGTTTCTATATTTTTTTCAAAAACAAACACCAAACTTATCTACTTAAAAGATACTGAAATAATCATAAATTATATAGTTTGATGTAAATCTATAAAGAAAGTAATCTTTAATGGAAATTCATCTATAACAAGTTTGTTTTTTTTAATGCCGAATCATAAAGATAATATAATATGTAAATTTATTTTGAAAATGTAACTTTTATATTCATTTACAATTTGTAGAAAAAACAAAAAACAAAAATAAGAAACAAAATGACTAGATCTTATCAATAAGCATGATCATTCGGTAGTTTTATTATATGGTATTTGTCAAAAATACAGTTATATAATCATAATAATACTTTTGTATTATTTTCATGCATGCATATTATAGTGACATTGTTTTTCTTGATTCAATTAATTACTATGCTAAAAATAATAATAAATGAACTATTATAACATGAAAGTAGAATATAATTCATTTATGGAAAAATGAAAAAAATAATTTGCTTTTTCGGTAAATATTATATTAAGATTATGAATATAATGTAAGACAATTTAGAATGTCATATTTGTAAAAGGTAAGTAACAATATCAAAGTATTAACAAACCAGTACATAAGGTATATATATATATATATATATATATATATATATATATATGAGTACGTAAAATATCCACTTTGTCTTATATTCAGCATTGATGAATTTAAGTTAATGATCATTCATGAATAGTTTCTACACTCACAAACATTTTCATCGATGAGTTGTAATCATTTTAAAAACAATATTCAAAAGTATCTTACCAACTTCGTAGGATATCATTAAATTCTATTATATCTATTTAGTAAATAAGTTTATGTGTAAATCAATTGAGGTTTATAAACATACATCGGTGAGACTATAATTTATGAACGATTTTTGAGCGACGCTAGATTGACTTTGATGGTGTCCACCTAATAACTAGGACCAAATGAGAGTTATGAACCTGTGTGAGGAATTAGAATTATGATTTATGGATGATAATTAAGGTTAAGAATTTGATTTTGGTTTTTCATCGCAAACTAACATCACCTATAATACCAAAACTCTGTTTATCCAAATGGATGAATAGATTTCGCATCAAAATCCGAGACCTGTTAACTTATACGTGATTGGTTCGTCCATAAATTATAATCTCGTTCATCCATTATTTAAAACAATGTTAATATAATGAGGTAATAAATGAAAACATATTACTGAAAAATACAATCATATAATTTTATAATGTTCATTGTTTTCACGATTATTATTATTATTAATATGAATAAACAACTACAATTTGTGATTCATATATTTAGTGCAAATATAAAATAGTGTACTATGTACTACAAAAAGTATCTGTAATTTATTTTGACTTGTAAATTAACACATTTCATTCAAAATTGTTATTATTAGAAAACTTGGTCATATCATATGTAATTTTAATTGTTCGACTGTGTGTTTTTTTATATCTGTTCAATACAGTAACTAGTTGTATGAGTAATTAACAAAATAGAACAAAATTACACGATTCGTTAAAAGAAAACAAAAACAAATAAGTAAACAAAACTGCTTTATACTGAACATAGGATGTATGTTCAATCACATAGTAGATTGTTATTTAATGTTAATTTTTTATCCAGTGATAGAGAAAAACTAATTCACCAGTTAATCATTAGTACGTTTAAACACATTTAAGTTTTTTTAAAAAAAAACATTTACCACTTCGATTAATTACTCAATAAAGTTAGGAATTTATGTTAGTTAATAATAACTTTTTTTTCTTAATTTCAAACCTGTACACATGCTAATATCTTACATATATATTCTGTAAGATTATGATAATGTACAGTTAATATTGTATTTAGAATGAAATAATGTATCAAATCATTATTTCAAAGTGATAATAACTGAAGAAACTTTATAAATGATCATTTCTACACAAGATTCCTAATAAATATCTGTCAGAAATAAATGACCAATAATAAATTATAAAGATCTATGTATGCAAATAAAATTCATCGTTTTGAAAAAAAATTACTCAAGTAAAAGAACAATAAAATGTTAATCTAAACTAGACCATCATTGAGTTGTCCCATACTAGGACAAAACGTCCATTCAATGCTTTTAGACTTTCAGTGGTGGTCTAGCTTAGATCGATTCATGAATTCAGATGTTAAAATACTATAATTTCTACAAATCACCATACTAATAATATGATGAACAGGAATAAAAATAGTTTACTGTGATATTGTACATATTCTATGTGCGAACCTTACATAATTCTTAAAATATTTAATTATCTAGCAAGTTAAGAATATCAAAGATGGAAAGGAAATCATTGAGAAATTTGTCCTGAGGAACAAAATTATCATCAAATAAATGATTAACAGTTTAATGATTGTGGAGACTATTAAGTTTTTGATTGAGATCATGAACCGACTGATGTTAGACCACCACCAGTAGGTTAAGCGTTCGCGCGCAAGACTGAAGGCCCTGGGTTCGAATCCCGCGAGCGGGATCGTGGACGCGCACTGCTGAGGACGGCCGTCCAGTACTTTCAGGTTTTCAATGGTGGTCTAACATCAATCAGTTCATGATCTCAATAAAATAAATGATTGTCTAACTAGTGAACATACAGATCAAATATTTCGTACAAATTAAAAATGATAATGATAGAATATTGTTATTTCACTTGGATAATTAAACGGCGAACTTATTTTTTTATTTTTCCATAAAATCTAATATCAATTGCATATCATTTGACCACTATAAGTACTTCTACCGGTAACACTATAATTTATGGACGACATTTGAGCTGCGCGATAGTGACCTTGAGAGTGTCCAACTAATTACTAGAATCAGATGTGAGTTACGAACCAGTGTGAGGAATTAGAATTGTGATTTACAGTTGATGGTTAAGGTTAAAAGTTAGTCTTAGGGTTTTCATCACGAAATGTTATCAGTTATAATGCCAAAACTCTATTTAACCAATTGGATGGGTGAATTTCGCGCAAAATCTGAGACCTATTACCTTATACGTGATTGGTTCGTCCATAAATTATGGTCTCACTTTTAATAAAGATTTGAAATCGATTTTATCCTATTTAAAGTGTAGATTTTCCATTGCAGATAATTTTTAATTTCTTGTTATTTAAAATAATTTTTTATTACATAATTCCAATGTTTTTGAACGGTTCCTGAGTGGACATCAACTCTGAGATACAGATACATCTAGTTTGCGAGTCCCAAGTAGTATGAAAAACGGGTTTTGGATTCAATTGCTAACCACTATTCATCTTTACTTATAAAGATTGTGATATAAGGCAATATCGATGCAGTCCGCACAGCATTCACATATACCAATAAGAAACTGATCAATTACAGTCCTAAACAACAATGAGAAGATACAAATAAAACAACACCAAGTTAGATAGATTTATATGTTAAATAACTTAGTTATAATCCAGTTCACAGTGACAATTTTTTAGGTATACTAATTTATTTCATCTGTCTATTCACTATGTATAAATTTATTTAAACTTTAATAGAAAAGATTATATTTTAAAATAAGATTTCATTATTTTATATAGAGGGATTAATTAAACATACACTATATCCCATGACATAGAATCATTTTATGCTTGTTTGGTTGTTTTTTTAGAAAGAAAAACAAAAAAGTTGGGTTGATTTCTTGACATTTTAGTTTAAAACAAAACTTTATTTGTCATCTTAAAGTAGATTAGTAAGTTAGATTTTAATATAGAGGCTTTCATGCACAACTAATACAACAATATAGTTCATTGAACTTATTCTTATAATATTATTTCCTTAGTTTTTACATAGATAATTATTAATGACCTTTAAGTGGAATAATATGTTTATTCATTACTAAGATATGTTTCTGATGATTTATAGATGCCCAAAAGGCTTCTCCTTGATTTTTTTTATTATTATAATCGTTTAGATTTTAGTGAAATTATATCTGACTTCGTTATATAATTATAACATGAAATTATTAGCCGGTATAAAGATTGAATAAAATTATTTCATATACTATATTTCAAATTGAACAGATATGCCAAAGCGTATTTAACGAATGCTTAATGATATCCTTCATATATAAACACAGATTATATCGTCGCATATGTATATGCTTATCTAGAGTATTTTAAAACAGTATTCAGGAAATAGGATTCGTGTATTAAATTTTTAAAAAAATTACTATTGATTAATATCTGTTATATAGATGATTTAATATATATATATATATATATATATAATCAATAATAGTTACATAATTGTAACAATCTATTTTTTGATATAAGAAAATCATTATATGAGGAGTTAAATTATCTTCTAAAGTAAAAAAGAATCACGTTAGCAACTGTTTAAAATTCCAAATATTTAATTATAAGAACGGAAATACAAATTATAAAGAAATGAGTACTATTCAATTAGATAAAACAAAATTTCAAACGTATAAAAATGTTACTATACGGTTTGATTTAAAGATGATGAATCAAATGTAATTTAGCGGTTGCTTTAACAAACAGATTAAAAATAGTTTTTTTTTTAATAGAGTGTTTTCTCATAGAAATAGATTCAAGACATCTATTTAATATTTAGACTTGCTTTATCCTAAATTTACTTTAAAGTAAATTTAAGAAAGTGTTTAAATAAACATATAGTGATGAAATATCGTCGGATAAAGATGTACAAGTTAATTAGTTCAATTTGTCTTTTAAAGAAGTGATTAATTGATAGTAATTTTAAAATATGAACTGTTACAGAGTAATTAATTCAAAATATTCAAAGTGTAATAAAATTGGAAGTAAATTTTATTGTCAGCTGATCGGTTGCGGCATCTTACGTAATAGATGGCAAGAAGTTTAGAAATTATAAGTTTTGGCAACAGAAACACTTAGCATTAATAGTGAGCTATTTTTACGATAATCTTTGTTGATCCTACGCTATTCAGGTTTAAGGGTGAATATTGATAATGTTATTGTCCTTTTTTCAATTAAATCCAAAATATAATTTCAGAATGTCAGTTTAGTATATGAATGAAGAAAATGTAAATAAACATCACAGTTTGATTGTTTATTTATCTTGAATTAATGATAAACTGACAAATTTTAGGAATCACATGTTAGTACTTTAGCAGACAAAAACAAGCTGTATAAAAAAAGGCTTAACAGTAACATGTATCCATTTATATTAAGGATTTTCCACAAATCATCTGATTACATGTATATACAAATATACTAGAGAACTTCCGATGAGTAGAAATTCCAATAGGATATGGTTACATTTTTATTGTTTTTCACATTGTAGGCCTTATTGAATAATTAAACTTGGAATAGTACCTTAGACTGTTCTCGAGGCAAAAACTCAATCAATATTTTACTTAGATAAAGTTATCATCTCGATGATAGATACGATTTCATAAAACAGAAAATACGTTTGTTTAACTTTGGCGAATCTCATATAATGGCACTCCTCAAAACAGTGATTACATTTTTCAGACGTATTAAAATATAAACTTTAGTTCTTCATCGTCTTAGTAAAGATATTGATATTATGGTCTTAAAATTAATTACTTTTATATTCACTCATGATAAATGGAATATGATCGACTATGAATTTCACAGACTCTATGATACTGTTAGTTATTTACTTACTTCACCCGCTTTCCAGGTTGTTTCAATAGAAATAATTACGTTTTTCTTTCACAGTTGATATAATATAAACATTGGTAAGTTGTTGCGTCTTTTGAGACACTTCCACTTATAATATTTTTACTTACATTTTAGTGATCATTACTTCACGTTAAGAAAATTGTTTTCATAGCTTTCTTTAACGTGGCAACGTGACGTTTATCAAATTGAATTATTTGAATATCATATGAAAGTAATATATCAAACCAAGCATTTTTTTATGACATTACTTTGTGTTTACATCTTCGTAGTTCATAAAATGCGAAATCCTTGTTCTTGGATTCATATCGTTTTAATCTATTTTGACTATATTAGGTTTTCATTATTAGGATTTTTGATGCTTATTGATTATCCTTTCTATCATTTTGCAAGTAATAAAACGTCTGCGATTTCTACTCTGTGTATTAACTTCATTTATTGATGAATCTTAACCATGTTTAAGAAAAGTTAAGTTAGATTATGACCAGCGCTAGAATTGAGAAGGTACTTTTCTTCCTATTCGGAACTAATCGGGTGGATGTAACTGAATTTTGAAGTTCATGTTCATTCAAAACTTCACATCCAGTGATTTTTGTCTCCAAAGTCAATTTTAACAAAAAGTGTATTTAACGTGAACATCAAGACCAACTTCTTAGGTTCCATGTATGCCAGTAATGTCAGATCAAAGGCAGTCCTTAATACAAATAACAACAAAAGAACTCAAATCTTCATTCAGATAATCTCATGCAAGTATATAAAAAACGTGTTGATGTCACGTATGTAACAGATGATAGCCCGTGAACTCAGCTATATAACTTCAGAGATTACGATTTTTCACTAGACACTGAAAATATAAATCAAATAGTTCAATCCTTTGGTTAGTGATTTACAGAGACAGTATTTCCATTAAATCTTCTGCACATAGTTGTTATTCTATCTGAATGTTCCATAAATAATTTACGTATACGAACATACTAGGAGCAGTAAATTAAAAAAATATTTTTCAACCTTATTTTGTTTTAGGGAATGTAAACATTCCTAATGGTCTACGTTTTTTTAGATATACTGATGTTAAATTTACCACCCTTTTGGGAGAACAAAAAGTGGTTATGCTCATTCCAATTATTATCAATTTTCAACAATTTTATATTTTAACTGATTGATTGTTTTAAATATAAGTTATTCTTTTAGCATTACTAATTATTTATTCCTTTTAAATACAGACATATGATATCAGAACACTAAAAATTCAAAGATGGACTGCATAGTATGCATACGAATAACATCGCTCTATATGTACATATAATTATTATTCCTAATGAGAAATTAGTAGCTCATTGAATACAGAAAAATATAATGTTGAGAAAATCCAGAAAACTCAAAAAATGCCAACAACGGCTTCGAAAACGTTGAGAACTCTCTTATCCAATTAACATTTACTGGAAATTTTATCAGAAACATCTAGAAAGTGGAGTCATATGTCGAGTTTCTGATTGGATGGTTATCTGTACTGCTACTATGTTTACTAGCGTTCCGGAATTTTCCGGAAACACAAGGCCATCTGAAATACTATAAAAACCTTAGATTTTCTGTACATGAACGAACATTTGGAGTAGAGCCTTTCTTCCATATTTCTTGCCTTTTCTCTCGTGTTCAAGTTTCTGTGTAGATCTTGCCTTCGATGTTACTAGAAGAGCTTAGGAATCGAATATAGAGTTTAATTAGAAGACTTATCATATAAATAATAAGTGCATTTTAGCTTTTACTCTTAAATCTTACTTCCTAAATAATTATGAGAATTCTACATAAAAAAACATTCGAAATGTGAAACAGGTTAAATGAAGTACATTTAATTCACAGTAATTGTTAATCAAGTTAATTTCTTTTGAGTATGAATCTCCATGAGAGTTATAAAGATTAATTACAGATAGTGATTAATTTCATAGGAAAATACGATCACTATATTTCCTCGTTAGGAATACAAAAGATAAGAAACTATTAACTCGTTTTTTCACAACACAAAAGTAACATATTCTTCTATATAACTAGAAATATTGTCCTCTTGGTTTACAATTAATGGAGAAATTATGACAAACAGATTACTATCAAAAGCCTAATTTACGTCCAAAAAGTAAACTTTTCAGTTGATAATCATATTTCTGAACAGTTAAACCCGGTTAAGGATTACCTATACATGAAGTCAATTATTGTACAGATTACTAAAAATCGAATGTTACCCAAGATTATTGCGGAAATCTAGGCAGGTAGCGAATTAATCAAAATGTTCACTTATATAGATTGCGACGTATATACTTGTTCATTAACAAAACATATTTTTATAATTTAACTAACTTTTGTGTAATTATTTCTTGCACTGCATCAGCTTAAAGTTAACTACATACAAAACCTTAACACCACAATTTACAAACTATTCAAAGAACAAATATAGATTTGTTCAAAGATGAGAGACGTAGAAACATAAGCAACTTAATGAAATTAAGACATTTAAATTATCATTGTCATAAAGTCATTCAAATTAAATTATAATATGTAAATTAGACTGTAAAATATTTTGGTGAATAAATATAATAATAAGTAGTTACTGAATGACATTTACTTATGAATTGATTATTTCTTATTGACTTCCCAGCAGGTATATATGCAAATAAATTAATGCTAATCCTTAAAGATAAACAAATTTAATTCTGGAATTACATGACATTTTATTCAGAATATCTTAATGTCTACAAGTCGATAGCAAATTTATTGATGCAGAATCGTATAAAATTATTGTCATATGTTGGTATCCTATCAATCAAACCAGAGATACTAATATACACCCTATTCATTTGTGTACAGATTAAAAAAGGTACGCAAGCAAATGTACGTTTATCATTTAATAAAGAATAAACTAATATTTAAAGTTTTCCCATTCATAATTTCAAAATAAATATAAGCAATTTTGATTTCTATATGCAAACAACTTATATCAGACGTTCATTAGAATATCTGAAGACGTAAAATATGATACAGTTTCAAGTCAATCTATTGCTTTAACACGCGTGTATTTATTCTTTTACAACTCTTTATGCCCTCCGTATAGTTAGAATATGGAAAAGAAATCATTCGAAATTTCAAACCATGTATGTATGTTATTGATGATAATCATAAGACTGACAAGTGTTTTTCCCTCGGCTTTTAAAATCAAACTAGATTTGCGTAATTTAGTATTATAAACATGTTAGCTGAAACTATATGTCTATTCAGGATTTCCTATCGACTACTAACAACCACCACCTTAAATGCTTGTCAGAGTGTTAAATATTCATAAACGCTTTTATCCATAATTGAAAACTTATTGGTTGATCTTCATTAATACGAAATAACTTTTTTTATATTCATCTTTGATATCTATTCAAAAAGTGATCGAATTTGTCTCGTGTATTACACTGATAGTGTTATTAATTATAAAGAAATTCACTGGACTGCGTTCATGAACATTTAAAAACCATGACTCCAGCTGCATTCAACTTTTTCTTCTCATACCTTATCAGATACATGAATACCTTAATTGCAAGAAAAGAAGCAGTTGTTAAATTCACGATGTTACGATATGGTATACATGCGATCATATAATGTTTCAATATATACTCTGTCAATGAAATCCGATTGACAAGTGACTTGTAATACACATGAAACAAGAGGAAAAGAAAAGTTACTTGAAATAAATCTGTGTCCTATCTTAACTATCAAACTAAACATTCATCATTTATAAAATTCGAATTGAGGTAATTTTTGAAATATCATGTTAGTTTCTATCAGGCTACATAGTTTTAACAATCATCATCTCAGGCAATATATTCAAAATACGTTAAAAGATCTTATATGTCAGTAAAGACTAAGTGTAATACTGTGTATCGGCAACAAAGTAATACAAACCTCAAAGAATTAAAATAAATAATATTTCTTAACTAATAAGTAGATGATTATTTGAACTTAGTAATCTAGTGAATAATACGATTGTGCTTTAAGAAATAAATGATAGGTTCAAGCCTCAATGCATCTTAATGTTCTAAATAGAAGGGGTAACATTTGTACATAACATTGGTAGTCATTATTCCCCCCCCCTCAAAAAATTGATAACATCTTAAAACAATCATTAGCTTTGATGTTTTGTGATATACATAAGATATAAATAAACATTTAAACAGACTAAATGATAATAGTCCAGCAACAACAGAATTACATTTCTAATGACCCTATAATTTTACAGTATTTAAAACATTTAATACTGTATAAATGTGTAGGATTGTTTCTCATTTGAAAAAAGAAAGTTTTGATTAAATGGTTCTAAATGAACAAATTTTGTTATCCTTTATTTCTTATATTTTATAACTGCTTATGGTTATTACTATATATATATATAATTTATGGAATAACAAAAAAATAATTTATCTTACCATATGCATACGTTACCATTCAGGTCAAAGGGTCAAAAGTTGACGTGAACTCTATTTTATTTTATTTTTTCTCAAGAATCATTAAGAATCATTTACATCACTTGCTACAATCATTTATAATACTATAGACATATAATTGTAGTAACTAAATTACATTTGGGTTCAAACGAATATTACACATAATAACTATGTATATATAGTTCATCTTTATAATTAATTATTAATTTATTTAAATCACTAAAATTTCAATTTTTCATTATGTTTAATAGGTCATGAAAGAAAGTAATTAAACATAAAGAAATAAAATAAACAGTATCATTCATAAAAGAATAATTACATACAGATGTTTATCATTTAAATCATAGTGAGATGTAAATGATACATTAAGTAAGACATTAAAAGTTATTCAGTGTTGAATATTAGTATACATATAAGAAAGTTAAATCAAATTGTTTCTATGGTCGTTTGGGTACTACATGAACAATATGAATTAAATTTTAATGGCTTAACAAAATCTTTTAAATTGGTATATTTCGCCTAAAAAAACAAAAAGATTAATGAAACTGAGGAACATGAACACTTGACTAAAATTTGACTGAATTACACACTATTTTCGAATTTATGATATATCATAAATTCTAAGTTAGTATACATATAGAAAAAGTAATTTATCATGGAAGTAAATAAGTAGAGTGAACAACATCATATTTAAATTGACAATCATCATTTAAGATGAGGACAAGGAATACAGATTTATATGATATTTTTGGTGAATAAACTATATATGTCCTCTATTGATTCTCGATATTTTTATGATCAATCATTTTCGAAATTCTTATTCTTAAGTCTCCTAATATGAGGACATTTGTAATTACTAAACTAATTACAGAAACTTTCAAGTTTAATTAACGATATCAATGAAGACATGTGAATAGGGAATTGAGCAGCTCAGTATAATCTAACCAGTGGAGTTTTATTAAATCATATAGATGTACGAAGCTTAATAACATTATCGAAGTTATGATTCATATAATCATTTGTTAGGATCTCAATTTCATTCATATGCTATGGGTCTTGAGAAAATTATGGTTCTTCATGAAACTATTAGTTTTCGAACCATACTTTGTAAAGTGACTAATATTTTGAATCAAAACAGTATATAGATCCTAAGTACACCATATTATTAAATACTATTTAAAATACATTCTCAAAATGAAAATCAACGGGTAATAAAGTTGTAAATGTCTACGAAGTAATGATTGTGGAAAATTTTCATTGAACAAATTTGTTAAGTGAAAGTACATTAAGCTACCGGTTAATGATATTATTGTAGAATAATTCTTCTATTTACTATCGAAAAGCGTCTTTATACTTTTCTAAGTTAAGATACGAATGGTTCAGTTGCCATTTGTAAACAAACAAATAATCATCAGTACCGGGTTGTGGAGATTGTTAAATTTTGATTGAGTTCATTGAAAACCTGGAAGTACTGGACGGTCGTTCATCCTTGTATGGGACTTTTCAACTATACACATCCACGATCTCGCACACGAGATCCGAAACCAGGACCTTCGGTATCGCACGAGAACGGTTAACCTCTAGACCACTGAGCCAGCATCCAACGATGTTAATGTATAACTTCAAACAATCCACGAAATTGTGCGACTATCTTCCATTGTCTGAGGTAGAAACCTGCCTCTAACTGACATGGATTAGCTCCGCTGGTCACGGATTCTCACTAGAACTCCGGGAACTCCCTCATGAAATAAATAATCGATAGCATGTTTAAAAATCCAAATTTTCTGTAGAATACACGATAAATTATGTGAACTTAATCCCAGTCTGAATCTCTACACAACTTCTAAAGTCTGGATATTCAAGGCTTTTTCTCTAATATGAATTTTGTTTCAGAAGTGGACCAGTCATTACACTATTAGATAAAATCATAGAGAAATCTCTACTTAGACTTGCAATTTAAGGTGAAGTAAAATAGAATTCTACAAAAAATATATTTACATTATGTCAAAATATTTAACGCTTCTCTCTCTTTCTATCTGACTAATTTCAACAAAACAGTCATCACTTATGCTTCATAAATTGAATAAGATGACGATAATAAAATTCCTTTTATGGTAATAAAAATATTTTAATAAAACGCATAATTGCAAATTGGCGCCATTGTAGCCATAAAATTGTTTGTTGATCATACAGCCATCATACATCTTCAACTTATATTATTACTATTTAAAGTGTGTTTTTATTACTTCTCTTTATACATGTACGATATTAGATTGGCCTTACTATATCATACTTGCAAAAAATATTCATAAATGTAGTTAGTTTATTTACAAACTGTCGTTTTATTTGGAAGAAATTCGTGTTCATCTTTTATTTTTTTATTGTCTATTATGGATATGAATAATGAGATCGCCACTATTTACATTTTACTAATCAAAACTATATATATTTGGAATTCAGAATTTTCATTCCAGTATAAATAAGGATGGGGTAAATAGTGGCCAGCAGATAAATCCAGGACATTCGTTTCGCCCTATTTGGGACACATCAGCCGGCCATACCTGCATTACAGAGCTGACAATCACCCTGAGGCTACGACCCGGTGCCATTCACTTCAAACATAGCGTCATTCACTAAGCTACTGAGCCCAAATAGCCCCTAGCTTGTGGAATGGAGTGAACTATAATTTTTATGTGTTGATTGTCCGAATCCTTTCATTGATATTTAAGAATGTAATTTAATTTCTTTTCACATAGAGGCATCCTGTATGTATTGTCACTATGTCTAGAAAAATTTTGACAGTGTGATTTTATGAGTTTTTACGTAAGTTGTTTTAGTAGAATCGTTATTCAAAATATTATTCTTGCCTATTTTAACAAACTTAAACTATATATAGTCAGTTAGTTCATTATCGCAGATAGATCCTTCGATTATCGTAAAAACATTGATACAACTACGATAATTTCTAAAATTTCGTCACATTTCATTCAAGTGTTAACTCCTTAAGGGATTATTCATTTGCAGTACGATTAATTAAGTAATTTACTTAAACTTTATAGAATATAAAAGTAAGAATTTAAATGTCTTTTCTATCACTAGCAGAAAATCTGATGGTCATAAGATTGTTAAACAACAATATCATATGGCCAACTATTATCGGCTGTAACATTTTGCCAGGATTACTCTGCATACCAAACTTTTCCATCTGGAATTCAGTAGATTATAGAATCCTTGACATTTTTCAAAAGAATATGGCAGTATTACTTACTATCTGAAAAATATTTTACAAATATTTTACACATAACCGCATTTTTTTAAATAAAGAGGACGAAATCTGTGTGATTCTGTTATATGATGGTTCTAAAACAAGAACTTAGAAACAAATTAATTTGCTTTTAAACGATGGAATTAATGATTTTGGTGGTTTTTTGTTCTTTACTCTGTATGATGTAATTCTGAAGCTGTTATTGTTTTTTTGAAAAAAAGACATTATCGTTTACACAATATTGAATTTTACAACTAATGGATTTATTTGTTTTGATGACTTTGTTTGTATCTAACTGTCCTTGGAAGCTGAATTATCTTTATGCTTTATGGTCAGATATACTTATGTCGACAAACTGAAACTATGTCTACATTCATCAAGTCATTATTGATATATATGAATATTCTGTATTTCGTAAATCGAATAATGATCAGAATAGGTATATTTTAATCACTATGTAATAAAGACACTCCGTTTACATTTTGAAGCTCATGATGTTATAACCAATAAGGAAAAAATTATTTGCCAGACACTTGTCATAAATAGATTTGTGTCGTGATTTCTGTATTTACGAGACAAATCAATTACGATTAAAAAATTTAGCTGAATTCTGGCAGTTATTGCAAAGCATCAAAACTGTCATCACAAGCTTTCATCCACAAATGTTTACTGATTTTGTCTCACTTATATTATTTTTTTAAACACTTATATTCATTTCCAAATTCTTTAAAAAGTTGATATGATTCTTCCTCATGAGTGTCACAAACTATGTTGACAACAGTTTGCGTTTGCTAAGAAGTTTATTCTTGAAACTGTATATATGTGAGTTTCATGCAGCACAAATGGAATATGTTTTTAGATAACCCATTACTGAATTACCGATACTTCTTTTTCAACTTTCATAATAACTTTAGTTAATTAGAGGATTAGCTAAGAGTAAACTGCACACAGATGCTAATATATCTACAACGATATCGAAGTTATTTGGTTTATTATGAGTCACTGACCATTCTTAAATAGCTTCTTGGATGATGTCACTTCCACAGTACGAAAATTCAAATTTATGATAGAAAATAACCACTAAGTGAGTAGTGCTCTCGAGTTCTAACATCCCTAACACACATGTATGGAGCGTAAACATGTTACTTATTGCATTCTTGGCAATAAATTTTACAAACATAGAGTAAAGGATTTAAATAATTTCACATAGTTATATCGAACTGTCGTTCACGAAATAAGTTTCACAGTGGATTAATATGTTACATGTCTGTTGTTAAAACTAATTTTCATTTTTAATTCATCAAACAACCACATTTTAGTAGAATAATTATCATTCTGTCGGTTTTTACAAAACGGGTTAATAGAAAATGCGCTAAAAGTATGTGTTTCTGTATAACCATATACGTTGTTTATTGGTTAGTAATTGATTTTTACACCATTTCAGGGTTTTAGTAAACCAATGTGAATAAGCGTTGAGAAGATGCTTTGTGCAAGTTTATTGAAATTATTCGGTAAATCGAAAATTCTCATAGCTTATAATTTAGGCAATATTGCAAAACACGACAACAGGCACGGGGAATTTTATTAGAAGTTAAAAGTATTTATATCATACACATAAATAGCCTCCAATCGTCCATTTTCATCTTTCAATATGTTCTGCCATCTGGACTATCTTCTCATTCAATCTCTGTATTTTGTTAACGTCACACTCTCTTTGTACTGAAAATCTTCACTTGATCTGACAACTGTAGTAACTTCGATGTTACATTTCGTATATACTGCTTACAAAAAGTTCTGTGAGTAGCGCCCACTACAATATAAAATGATCTTTTTTATGTAAATAATAATCATTTTCTCTATTTGAGTAAAATTCAAATATCTGTGTATCCTCTCTATGTTTTCTCTTTTGATTTTAACATTAGTCATTATTAGCGAACATGATCACTTGATGCCTATCTGATCCAATTTATTGTAATTCACAACAATTAAGTACAGCTAATGTACGATCAGAAATAGATTGCCTTCGATGAATTGGTTTTTCAGCAATTTATGTTATTATCATTAATAGTCTACTTTAGTTAAGCTAAATATCAGTTTTTTAATTTTTAAATTTTTTTTTTCATTTGTGTCAGAATAGTCATAAATTTTCCATAAAATGTTTAATACGTCAGACACACAGATGAACATACAACAAATTATCAAGTGGTAGGTAACTAAACTTCATAAGCAAGTCCTTATTCACACTCTATATATCATCTGTATGCCTGTTTTAGTTAATCAGTGTCATTTTATAAAGATATACACAAACAAGTGTTTAAACAATTATACAAATTCTCTAAATGTTTATATATATGCATCATTATATATAGTAATGAAATGTAAAAAATGCTGGCTGAACAGATAAATATCGTATTCATTGTATCCTTGTTCCAAAAATGGTCAATTCTAACTAGTATGAAGTAGAATAATATGTTTGAGTCTGTGTTATATGCAATGTACATGACTGTTACCAATTAACTTGTATTGTTGTGTGTGCTACTTATGTAGACATAAGTAGTATATGACGTGAGTCGTGAACAGAATGTCTGGCAACGGAGAGATGAGAAGATCGAACAGTAAAGAATGAAGACAGAATGCAATTTATATGAAAATGCAAAAGCAAAGGAATTCCGAGTCATTTGAGACAATTGATGGACATTATGCAAATTAAGCATTTAATATATGGTTGTTAGATTTTACTAACCTTAGAAACAGACGTTTCGTTCCGATTTAAGATGTCGCAATTGTGAATATTTGCCACCCAAATTCATAACTATGAGGTCTCTCTATGAACTAAACAAGGTAGGCAGGTAGGAATACACCGATCAATGTTTAAAAAGTTATTATGTTTGTAATCATCTACACTCATTATCAGTTATTACCGTAGTTTCAGTTTAGTTAACTTACTTTTAATGATTTTGAACTTAACAGTAGTGTTTGTTGAAAGTTTCTTTTCAAATCTTAATATCTCCACTGAATGACTCATATCAAACATTAATTTCTTGATTATCAACTGGTATTTCAGTGTTTGTTCTGTTCTCACCCATATTCCCAGTGTATAGAGACAACCAGCGAAATCAATCTTGCATTCAGTTTTACAACGCTAATTATAAACAGATCCTGTGTTTTCTTCATTTTGTCCCACAGATATGTCTCCGACATTGGGAGACCAATACTCATAGCACCATATTTGTACTATTTTGATTTTGGCTTAATATACTTTATGTTTTCATAATTCACAGTGAATGCTATATAAAATTATACATCCGAGCAACTGTATTATTCATTGCTTACATTCCAGAACTGAAAGATTACTTTTAAACTGCTAAATCGAGAGACATGGTCTACATCAGAAGAAAAAATAGAAATGACAAGGAAGTTGACGAATCGATTTTAACTTTGTCATATATCTACGATTTTTAGCGAAGCTAGATCATGAGTATTTATCCAGTCTTGATAAATTTCAACCTGATATATTTGTTTACCACATACTTGTCACCTGAAATTTTTTTATGAAAATGAACGATACCTTTTCGGGTTTTATTACATAACTAAGTCTACAAAAATTCGCATCAGTCTCACATTGATAATAAATCAGAATCATTTTTAAAGTTATTTCTTAATTCATATTTCGTTTATGACTTATGTAATTATCCGTAGAATTCAAGTTACAAATTTCAGTTATCAATGATATCAATATTTTTCTTTACAATTAATATTTGCTAATTATACTCAGTAATTGTCTAAAACTTAACACTTTAATCAGAAGTACTACTTAGTATGTGGTTTCCACCATAAACTGACAATCTAATGAAAAATCATTGAAAACTGGCAAATAGTGAACTACCGTCTTGTATTGGTTTATGGTAGCTCACCAGTATCGTGCAAAATAAAAATTACAATTTCCTTGCCTCGAAGTAAATAATGTACATTTTCAAATCCATTACTTCTGTAATGCAATTATAGACCAGTATTATAAAGCAATTACTGTCATGAAATCATGAATGTAGGCAATGGAATCGAGAATCAAAGGGACTGCTTGATGGCTTGATCAATTAAGTATTTCCTTCACGTATAACTGTCAAAATAAAAATTCAGCATTGTGTAAACTGCTTTATAAATCAGTTTACATTTATTTGACAGAATTTCATGACAGTATCGGTTAAAATAATTATGAATTAAACCAAACTATGACGAAAGCTGTTCGTTTGCCTATACCTGAACTGTATAATACGCAATAGAAATCTGGAAGTCGAATAAAATTTTCTTCCATGCTTACATTGAAATGTCAAGTAAATACTGAGATTTGTTTTGTAATATAATGGCAAACATAGAATGCTATATTGGGATTTATTCTCACCTACTGATAAGAAAACAGCAGAAGCTTATAAATCTGACGAAATATAGACAGTTGTTATGTATATATAATTCTAATGAAAAAAACTGTTCCGATATGACAGGCAGTTGGTCGTTTAGTTGTATTATGCTTGTATCTTCTCTCGTTTGGAAATCCCGAGAAAAAATCCACTTATTTGTTCCTCTTGTCTTGACATTGAATAATGCGGCTATGATGATTTGTGATGTTTCTTACATACTTTTTCTTCCCTAATATTAAAATAATTAATAACCGATAGAAACATGTTTTCTCTCCAGAGTATAAATTTAAAAAATAAGTAGTTCTAAAATTTTGACGTAGTTGTAGACAACAAATAAGGTATCATCGACAGCTGAACAATCAATGAAGTTTGATCATGTTCCTATTTTTTTGAAAAGCAAACAAGTAAATAGGTAATATGAAACTGTTCAATTGCTCTGCAGTAGATATTAGTACAAACATTTTAAACATAAACTGAACTGTTACAATCTACTTTTGAAAGTTTTATCAACTTTAGTGAAATGAGAGTTTTAGTTCTCTACACCTAGCTGCCCATAGAACTTTAATAGACTTGTCATATCTCATGGTGAGATAATGTATGTTTACTTTGCTTACTTACGCCTGTTACTCCTGATGGAGCATAGGCCGCCGACCAGCATTCTCCAACCCACTCTGTTCTGAGCCTTCCTTTCCAGTTCTATCCAATTTTTGTTCATTTTTCTCATGTCTGTCTTTATTTCTCGACGTAATGTGTTTTTTGGTCTTCATCGTTTCCTTTGGCCTTGAAGATTCCATGTGAGGGCTTGCCTTGAAACGCAAGATCATGTATATACTTGAAATTAATAACGAAAATGTACTTTTACCACGATTTTCAAATATTTAATATAATTATATTGATTTTATTTTCATTCATTTATTATGATGTATAAGATCATACAAAGTAGCATTTGATTTGACGCTTATCTACATTGAATCATTTATGACAATTATTTAATCTAACTTTTGTAGTTATCGAAATACTTTGATACATTCTACATTGTTAAATTATCGTTTTCCAAAAAATCAATAAATTCTTATGTACAAAAATTTCCCTCAAGTGTCTTAAACCCATAAATAAAGGCAAAGTACTGTAAAAGATACAGATAATCAGTTGTTCTAAATGTCTACTTTATTACAAGATTCTAAAAGATATGAAGAACCATTAATACTCAAAGTAAGTTGCTTCAATACCTAATGTTTTATAAATTATAGATAACTTACCTCTGTAACTATATCATACAGTGTTTTATTAATGAAATGGACCAAGTGTAGATCATCTATGAAAAACTTGAACAATAAATATATCAAGATAAAATGAGTTTATTTTCTGTACTGTAAATACCTGTAATATGTACCAGTTAAACAAAAACAACCAAGAATAATAGCTATAAAATAAAGAGGAATACAAATACAACTGAAATGTTAATCAGAAGTGAGTATGTAACATAGTCAAATGAAAAGAGAATAAAGTCTGAGAGTTAAAAAAAAGAATCAGGAAGTTTGAATATCCATGGGCAAAGTCCTGATAGACTAGTTCAAACGTTTCGATCAAACATTTTCCAACTATCCAAGTATAGAAATAGGTGGTTTGATGTTGGATAAGTTTTAAAATGATTAATTTATTCGCTACCATACAATACCAAAAAATTATTCCTATTCTAGTTAACTGAAAACTCAAACAGAAACACTGTAGTTGTTAATATACTTACTTTTCAGTCTATCCTCTGATTAAATAACAGACGGATAAATTAGAATCCAAATATTTTACATATGACGCATTCAATCTTGATGGATACTGTATTCTCTTTTAAAAACAATGTTCTTATGTGATTCAACTTGTATAGAATCTCATAAAACATTATTCTACACACAAATACAACAAGCAAAATGATAATTGAAATTAATCATAGAAAGAATTGAATTCATATCCCACATCCTTCGTTCTTTTTTATTGTTTCACTAACATTCATCAGTATAGCTGCGTGACGTTATCAATTTTAGAATTTAAGTTTTAGTTCAAGCTGGATTTCAGAAAAATAAACTGTTTCAGATGTATTCCTTTAGTGACATCAATAAATATCCTGAATGAAATATAATGACAGTTAAATCATCTTTTCCATCATGAATAACGAATAAAATCAGGAAAAAAGCCATACGTATTTCAGGTCATCTAAAAATCGAATAAATTATCTGAAACTTTACAGCTAATTCTCTTTCCAAATGAACAATGAATATCTGATTATTCCATGAAAGAAACAAAAACATACCAGGTAATAATGGTTAACACCATTTTGCTTAAAATTTGATTTGTCAAATAGATTTTTCTAAATAGAAAACTTAACTTGACACATAGGTGACACTTTTGGCTTGTTATATTACAACTAATGTTTTGGAAAAGAAACTTATGTGCATTATAAATAGTTAATTTTGCAGTTATTAGTAAGAAACAGTCTAGAAATGTCTGATTATAGAGCTATGAAGAAATAGTAGAGAGAAACGGACATACTACCACTTTATGCAGGAACAGCTAAAACTTTTTATTCTGATCTTAGTTTATAGGTCGATAGTAGTGTTTGATTTATCTGGGATGAACTAGATGATGCAAGGTTCCTATGTGATCTTCCTAAAACAATTTTCATTAACTCATGACATGTACAAACATTTGAAAATGGTTTTAACTAACATTTTTGAAATACAATAAGAATTTTGCCATGTATTTTTTTAAAGCATTTTCGTGACCATTTTAAATTTATTATTATTATAATCAACTATATTATTCCTACCATTATTCAATAAAAAATCAAACCCACATATCATTGTAGCCATTTATACTATCATGGATTATTAACTTGATTGTCTCCAGTATTACGTTTATTATGATTACTATTAATCTTATTATATTTCCCGTCTAAAAAAAACAATAATAACCTGTACATGTTCCTTGTTGTTAATCATGTCATAATTTTTGGCACATTCCATTCCCACATAAATTAAACTTGTATAATTTAGAAAAATAAATGTTTTAGACATTTAACTAGTAAACTATATTCAATATTTTACATGATATTAGAATTCTACAATGTTTTATCTATAAAACTAATCCATGTTTAGATGAGTTAAAGAACATAAAGCATTAAGAATTCACTTCATTCCATAATATTGTTATGATTGGACACTATTTTATGTTATTTTGATCAATTATTTGATTTTACAATAATTTCCAAAAATCAGATGTATGATTACAGTGTGAATTATGTAATGAAAAAATGTAGTTTCTCTAGTATTTTTCAATCTATTTGAATAAAATAGATTGAGATCATATATTAGATCAAATGAAACTGAAATAAGAAGGATCGTGAGGAGAAGCGATATACAAGAAGTTGGTTTATATCTTAGTTAGATTTACCTGCATATCAGTGTTGTTGTTTTCACTGGGACTTCAACCAAATACCTTTAGTCTAAAACCTTGAATGTGTACAAATATTATGTAAAAATTATTGAAATCCAGTCAAGAATATCAACAACGGGTTAACTCAAACCCTTACAACTTAAATTACTTATTTCATTGCATTAATTATGATAAAATTAGTCGTTCCTGAGTAATAGACATATCTACATAATGGAAATAGGTTAATAATGCTAATGATAAATCTGCTCATCAAATGTAACTCCTGAATTTAATTGAAGGAATATATATATATATATATATATATATATATATACAATGATTATATAAAATATTATATATCACTACTACAACTGTTATGAATTTGGTGCAGTCCTATAAATGTTTAGTGTTTAACAATTAATGTTGGAAAAACAAGCAACGACTACATATGCGATTTAGATGTAGATTTAGATAATGGCCATTAGTGGGTTGAAAGACGTCCGTTTCTTTCTGTTTGATACTCGTCAGCTGAATATATTTGGATTCTATCATTTGTGTTTACTCTGTTTCAAGACCTTTCGCTTCAAATGCCAGTGCGTTTTTCACCTATCTACTGCCTAATGTTTATATCGAGGTGCCTAAATTGACAAATCAGCTTCAGATTTTAATATCAACGGCGTTAAGATTCAGATCTTACAAATAAATTTAATGTATGGCACTGTAGTTTAATTAAATCGTTCCCAAAAATATCGACAACTAATCGCATACAACAATTTTTTTTAATTCAACCACACAACTAAATATAAACGTATGCAGCAAATGAGGTTCAAGAAAAATATACATGTAAAAGATGTTTCTCAACTTTTAAAAACAATGATCCTTCAATCAATGTAAAAATCTGTTGACCTGTAAACTATTATTTGTAAAAATATAAATCACTCAAAAAGCCTTAAAAGGCTGCAAAGAAGATCTAAATTTTTCAGGACACAACACTCAAGATACTTTTTAAATTGAAGAATATTATTTAAATACAGTGCAATTAGAATAATCGATTATATATGATTATGAAAGTGTTTATTCATGGTAAAAATACGTAGAAATTAATGGAAACTTTGGAAGGGAATGATATTGGTCTTAAAGAATTAACTTTTTTAACGATAGTGCTAATATTTAGTTGATATTTTCTCACAGACTGACCCAGATGTAGAACCAATGAAAACTGGAAAACAACGGACGACGAATAAAGTCAAAGTATTTCAGCACAGAATGAGACTCAAGATGTTTGTTTATATCTCGTAGTCAGAGCAAATAAAGAAAAGCAACTTGCAAATTTTAGAAAATTATATTTACTATTGGTCGTAAATTGAATACAATAAACCACGATACATTTTTAAAGTTTTGTTATAAGCCTGAAAAAAAGCATTTTTAAACAACATAAGTGAGATGAATTTTCAGTTAAATTTCAGCCTCCTCTCGATATTACAAGGGGCTTATATGTTGGCTGATGAAGATTCCATTCCTTTCAATAGAGCGAAAATAAAGTCAGTTTAACTGGGAGGACTTCATCTCTTTAATATGATATCTCTGTAGAAAACAATTTTGGTGTTTACTACGCGTAATGTTTTGTATTATTTGCGGAAAAGATATAAGAACAAGAGAATAAACTCAATAAATTACTTAAATGGGAATTAAATTCTAATTACAGATGACTATTTTATTACGCAAACGCAAGAGATTTTTGTGCAACTTATTAAACATGTATTGCAAATAAATGAATCTACCGAAAAAATTTTTCTATTTTGCTGATTTATTTTGCAAATATTCAGTATGAATTTTGTACATTTTTTTAATCTAATAGACAAGAAATAATACTATCAGTTTAATTTCAATAGTTGAGATCATGAATCAATTGAAGATAGACCATGATAGAAAACATAGAAGCACTGAACAGCCGTTTCGTTTTATCTTGGTACTCCTCAGCAGTGCACATGCACTATCCAGCAGCGTGAGATTCGAACCCTGGACCTATCAGATCGATGCGCGAGGACTTAACCATTAGACCACTGAGCCGGCCGGTATCCACCGATGCTAATGTCTAACTTCAACTAATCCACGAAATTGAGCAACACATCCACCATAGTCATTAGTTGAACTCCATTGGTCACCACTTCTCACTAAAACTCCAGGAAATATCTCTTGAAACCAGTCACCAGTGAGCATATATTGATTAATATCAGGAGAGGTTTTTATGAATAATAAAGTTATTCTTTCCAGGTTTTCTATGGTGGTCTAGCTTCAACTGACTGATGACCTAAACTTTTGAAATTACTATAATATCCACGAAAACCTCTTTGGACTATCGGTTTAAGTAGCTTACCATGATGTATTATATGTGAACACCACCCAACTATCGATATACATTCGTCAGTTAAATTTCCGCAATGAATTTTTAAACATCTAAGTGATTCACTATATGGTTAAATGTATTAAGACATCCGAAAAATGAAATTTTGAAATATATTATATATTATATATTGCATTTTAAAAAATAAAATCAAACTCTTTAAAGTTTGATAAGTCTGTTAAATTTTTTGAATGTTTTCAAACTTATATAGTCATAGATGTATAGTCATGCCTAAACCCTAGACAATACTAAAAACTTCGAAGGTATGCATATAATACGCAAACATCTTGTTTTCTTTTGAAATTTAATAAATTCAAATGACTACATTGAAAATGTAACAAACAGTTTTTTTCGCTACAGGGATCCATGAATCGATATATATATATATATATATATATATATATATATATATATATATATATATATATTGATGAACTAAACAGCTTTTCGCACCTTTCATTATGATAAAAATAACATCATAGCTATAATAACAGTTTTACAGTACATATATCATTTATGTAAACGTTTTAACATCTCATATCCAGTACAGTACATTCATAGACATACAAACAATATGGTATATGATGAAGAAAACAAGTTTTAAAATCACAGATAACATTATTGAAAGTTTCTTTGTTTTGTAATATAAAAAGCCACGTATTCAATTAATTGTGGTAGACTACATTTCGCATAGTGTACTGTCTAAGAGATGTGAAAAACTCGATCGTAGAATATTTAGTTTAGGAATCAAACTTAGCTGAACGATTGTCTAATTCAAAGTATTAGACAGTTGTACCATTGCTTTCCATAGTTAATATACGATTCTTTTGTATTAGATAAGTAACAACCCCTTGTTTTTCCGTGTTAGATTCGTATGTTTAGCACTATTGCATACCTTTAAATGGCGATAATAATTTATAGTGTCGGTTGGTATGTAAAGTCCACATAGCTCATTCTAGCTTTCAAATGGACCAGTTTATTTATCGTTCTTAAGTCATATTTTAACCTTGTTAAATATGCACATATTAATCTTGATTGATTTTATGATGCTTATAAGATAATGTGAAATAATTTTTATCCTGGGTTTGGTGAAAAGAAATGATAAATAGGCTTCTAATATGGTTGACTTATTATTGTTTAATTACATCTGGATCCTCAATCTAACACTGGATTTCATTCCATTTTCATTGATAGGTAGATATAATGAAAGAGTAGTAAATAAATACAAAACATTACTCGATTGCGCTACACCATCATATAGATATGATCCTGTAATAAACGTTATGTTAAACGGATAACTATCTACAAATAAACATTGGACTAAACAATCCATAATGAAAACGATTCTCTAAAAATAGAAAACATTTTATTTATAAGTCCATATATATATATATATATATATATATATATATATATATATATATATATATATATATGCGACTATAGTAAATTAATTTAGAAGTGGTATTACATTTCAATTTTTGTAAAAAATACTATGATTAAAAAAGAAATTTAAAAACACAAGTTAGCATGAACTAAAAATTAACACCATTCAAATCATTCGTAGTATTTCTATACTACTGAAATAAAAAATAATTCTACGTTATGTTTACTAATATTCTTTTCAAATTTTATTAGAAAAAAACCTAAAAAAATATTTGATATGTCAATATAGACAGTTACATTGAGAAAAAGAAAGGAAATAAACAAATAATCAACAAATAACATAAGTAAACAAAATCAATTCGAAAAGAAAAATAATAAACAAAATGAAATAATCAATTAATTGCAAAATAATAAAAAAAGTTTATTTTAAAGAAAAAATAATGTTTTAAATTAATACACAAAATTACAAAAAAAACAAAAGAAAGAAAATAAGATTTTGAATAAATTATAACTTAAATGAATTCTGGATAATTTTAATAATAAAAATATTTATTATGAGGTTTATACAATTAGTATAATTAACAACAACAACAACAAAATGTTTGTTTGCTTATTTTTTTCTTTCCGAAAATTAGAACATATCCATAATAAGTTATTGATATGTTAAATATAACCAATATGTCATATTTAGCTTATCAATAATTTCGAGTAAACAAAAAAAAGAAAAAGAAATAATTAAATAGAAAATTTTGTTTATATTTATAAAACAGGATGAAATGAATAGAGATAATTGTTTGTATTTATTTGTTTTTTGTTAGATTAATTTTGAATATTAAAGTGGTTAGTATTTTGATTATGTAATAGTTCAATAGGCTATATGAGTAGTAATGTGAATATAAAGGTAAATAATAGACGTTCTAAATAATCAGTAAAATTTATTTTAATAAGTAGATATTATTATTGGTATAATGATTTAGTAGAGATTTTAGTATTTTTCACAGTTGAATTTACTAGTTGTGTTCGATCTATGTTGAGTGTGAAAAAACTATTCATTGCAAATTAATATTACAGCTGAAATGTTTAAAATATGGACAAATGAACAAATATTTTGGTTATAATTTCATTAAAAAATTATATCTTAACTTATACTACTATTGTTTCAAGAGAAAACCAAAAAAAAAATTCTATTTCCTTGAACAACGATGAATAAAAATTGACTTCATTTATTGAAACATCAAGTACAAATAGTTTTGTTTCTAACTGAACAGAGTTTTTATGAAGCATATTACTTATATGTTTCCTTCTAGATAGACAATCATATGTCACAAAAAATTGATGCAACATAAATCATAAATTGTTTTTTTTCGAAGGACTTTCAGACAAAATATATGAACTGAGAATAAAATGTAATTTAGAAAAATCATTTTTTCAGTATTATCTCTACAAAACACAATTAGAGGTAAAGCTTCATTGTAGACAAATTCAAATGAGTCCGTGATTCTCTATAGTAAAGCTACAATTTTCTACTGTGTTAAGAATAATCGAATATAAATTATTGATTAATTTAAGTCAGGATACATTATGAAAAGGGTTGAAATATAAAAATTTAACAGTTGTCACCAGTACACTTCGTGTTGCATTACAAAAAACAACGTAAAACTTTAGAATAAGCTATATTAATTTTCTATCATTCAATCATTGTGGACTTTACAGCTGAGAAATATAACATAAATAATTATAACTTTAGGAATAATATACTGAACTTGATGAAAAAGCGTTAGAAAGTACCTAGATTTAATACATTTCGCTCAATAACAGCATAATATATCAATTTTAATTAATTATCTAATAAATGCTTGCTTACCCACGCCTGTTACTCCTCGTGGAGGAGAATGGACCTCCCAACAGCACTCTTCATCCAACCCTTTCCTGGGCAATCCTTTCCAGTTCTTTCCAGTTGTTATTCATCCTTTTCATATCTGCTTCTATTTCCCGACGAAATGTGTTCTTCGGCCTTCCTCTTTTCCGCTTCCCTTCAGAATTCCAAGTTAGGGATTGTCTCATGATGCAATTTGATGATTAGCATAATGTGTGTCCTATCCACTTCCAACGTCTTTTCCTGATCTCCTCTTCAGCCTGAAGTTGGTTTGTTCTCTCCCAGAGAAGACTATTGCTGATGCTATCCGTCCAATGGGTGTTGAGTACCTTCTTGATGATCGTACAGTAGGACTGCCTTGACGTTCATATTGAAGATTCTGACTTTGATATTTTTTGAAAGTTGTTTTGAGTTCCATATGTTCTTCATTTGTAGGAATAAATAGCCTCATACAACTATATCGTAGTGCCTGTAGCGATCTGGTTCAGAAGAAAGTATAAGATTTGAAGTATTAAATATCCATTTAATTCTAAATAAAATCAATTACGCTTAACTAAACAATGAATTTTATGATTATGTAAACTCCGCTTGGAGCCACTTTGGGACATCTGCCTGTCCCAAACCTGGATAAAAGAGGTGGGTTGCGCTAAATCAACACTAACCAGAAAAAAAAATCGTACCATTTAAATGTAGCGTATATCATATCAATTATGAATGATTTTTAACATGTTTAACAAGTTTATAATTCATGAGTATAAAGTAAAATGAACAAAAATTACAATATAGAATTAAACATTTTAAACATTTCACCTTTCAATGTCATTGTTTAATTAAATTACTTTCTATCTCTTAACTTTATTCATGTACGAAGTGATAAGTTCCGAGAAAATCAAGATGATCCAAAACATTAAGAATTACGAAAATTATTTAAAAATTCATAACTATCTCATTTAATGCACCATTATCCTAAATAAGAATAAGTTAGATAACTGACTTAAATGTGAAGGTCAAACCTGAATATTTTTTTAAAAAAAACTTGATTTTATACGATTTTATAAAATTGTATACTTAGTTATTTGCAATTAGTTATGCAATTAAAAACAAAAACGATTTCAAATAAGATATTGTTTAAATTAATAGAAACATTAGAAACTAGTTCAAACCAATTTGTCATAGTGACATGAATATTGATTTTTTTAAATGGTTCTGTTGAATTTAAGTGAAATCGGTTTGTTTCTTTTAATGGTTCAAGTCATAAATTAGTAATGTTTATATTAATAAATCATTATTATCTTTGATATTAGTGACCATTCAAGAAAAAGAAAAGATATCCTTAAAAGATATCGTTCATTAATTTATATATGTAATAAATTATCTGATGTTGCCTTATGAAATGCGTTAAACTGGTGAGTATTTTGATAACTTTACAGGCAATATCTAAAGACTCGAGTGTGTAAGAGATAAATTGAAAAGAGTTTAAGTAAGGAAATTATAAATATATGTGTTTAAAATCTTTAGCCATAAACACAGGGGAAGTTCTTTACGTTAAATATAAAAAAATTGGTTCAACGAAGAATTCTCTTTTCGGTGAATTCATTTTCAAAGCTGTACAATCGCAAATATATATACTTATTTCACAGGGTGATAATAAATTATAATAATATTGATAATAAACTTCTGTTAGACATGGTGACAGTGAGATAAAATAAACACAGGTATTAAAAAAAAATTTAAACAAGTAAAGCTTAATAATCATTTGATTGTTAATGGCTTAAATATTCATCAAAAGATATATAGGAAAACTATCATTGGGAAAGGATGGCCCAGCATGATAAGAAAATATGTTGAAACTAAGATTAAATGTAATCAGGATGATTGTAGAAACAGAAATAAACCAGTTATGGGTAGAAGATTTAAGGGAAAGATGAAAGGTGAAGCAGATGTCTGTAAAGGAAGAAAAGTATAAAGAAATAAATAAATTATAAGACAATAAAACCGTGATAAAAGAAGATGTACCAATCTCTTTTGCAAACACAATTCTGGTTCATCCAGATGTATGTCTATTGCTTTGGCAATGCAAAGAAGATACAATCCAATTGTCATGGTTGAGTGAAATGTGTTCACAAGGTGTTCGATTATTGAACTTCTTATTGAGCTAATCTTTACGTATAACAGAATGAGGTTCATAATCAAATATTGAGAGAAGAATAATTTTAAGTCCTTTAGGGAGTTAGCATTTTGAATGGTATTGCATAAAGATGCTCATTTCCATGTAAAAATTAACAAAAATTCAACCAATTAAACATATTAAACAAAAATATTCTTTGAAATTAACGGTAAAACCAAGTAGGAAAAATATATGCATTGCCAATAAACTGCGTTTATAAACTATAAATCAAAAAGCCTTTAGTGCTTGAACTAATTCTATAAATCAGTGACCAGTGGAGTTCAACCGGGTCTTTTGTGAGATAGTAACTCACTGATGACTATGGTGGATGTGTCGCTCAATTTCGTGGATTAGTTGAAGTTAGACATTAACACCGTTGGATGCCAGCCGGCTCAGTAGTCTAATGGTTAAGCACTCGCGCATGAGGTTGATAGGTCCAGGGTTCAAATCCCGCGATGCGGAGGCTAGGATGTGTACTGTTGTGGAGTCCCACAATAGAACGAAATGGCAGTGCAGTGCTTCCAGGTTTTCTATTGTGGTCTATCTTCAATTGCCTCATGATCTCAACTATTGAAATTACTACAATCTCCAAAACAATCCATCTGATACTAATTCTATAAAGTTTATATAGTTGATATCTAAGTTGTATTGAACCACAATAAATAGAATTATAATTGACATTTTATGTTTGTATATTTCTCTCTAGGGAATAACGCGAAACAGAATTAAGCGTCATTATATGCATTAAATTATGTAAGCTGAACCTGTAAATAGATTTTTCAAAAAAAATACAACCTTTCACTCTTTATAATCAAACCTGCATTTTGTCAACAGTATTAAAATACTATTCAATACAGTGGAGTTTATAGGAAGAACATTACTAATGTGATTTACTTCTTGTCAATTATATTTTTGTTTTTTCTCAAAGCATTTCAAGTTATACAATTTTAAGTTATTGCTCCCACTCGAGGAAAAAAAACAAATCCAATTATTTATACAGCACATTTTCTTACTTCCGTTTCAAAAGACTACTTACAGGTGATTCATAAACACCTAACACATTTCATAAAAAAACAGTCATTTAAAGCAAATTTATTTACCAATTAACATAATGCTTCCTGAAAAAGATCACAGATTGGAATGCATGAAAGTTAGTAAAATCAGTAACAAATATACTTGACTTTTCAAATAGGACATAACTTAAAACCTAAAAGTATTTTCATACAAATAATAATAATAATAATAAGTAGAAAATACAATTGAACATGATGGTGGTCTTTCATATGTCAGTCATTTTTAATTTATATTTTAATTGTAATTAGACTTAGAAATCAAAGTGACTACCTTCAGACATTTAACATCAAAATAACTATTATAAGAAATGATTATTTTAAATAAAGTCAAGTTATTTTATAGTGTGGAATTGTTTTTAAATTTTCAAATAATGATACATTTCAATTCAAATGCTTAATTAATATATTAGTTTAGATTCAAAACATATTGAATGATATGTTTAAATGTAAATTATGAAACGTTGCTGAAGAGTCCTACAATAGGACAAAACAGACGTCCAATTCTTCTAGGTTTTCCATAGTAGACTAACTTCAATTAATTCATGATCTCAACGAATAAAATTAGTAGTTTTTTATTGAAGGTTGTGAAATTTATTTTAAATTTTAAGTAATAAAAAAGGAATAATAAAACGTCAGACTAATTCAATTAAAAATGTCTTTTTCCTAATAGAAAAACATTTTAGTAAGGAAAAGAAAAATTAGTTTAAACTCACTTTAATAAATGTCTTAGATACAATAGATTGTTTTTATATTTTTTTAGTTTGTCAATTTATTTACTGAAGTATACTCAAGATAAAATCATATGAATATTTAAAATTTTTTCCCCCAAAAACATAAAATGTTTTTTTATATTATCACATTATTGTGGACTAATAAGAAGTGGATTCGTTTTTATCAGTTATATTGTTTAGAATAATTTTAGACGAATACCATTACAGTAGTCTTTATTTAATATATATTATTACTATTTTGTTGTTGATTTATTCTTCATTAAAGTTGAATCGATCTTATTCAATCTATGTTCATGTTATGAGGAATGTCACTGATTTGAAAGAACCAAAAGAGCATAATTGATTCAGTGTGAACATCGATCAGTATGGTATCTCAAATGTGTATCCTCTTAGAGAATGATAGATTAATTGATACTAAGTGCTACTCGATTATATCATAAACTACTTACTTATTTACGGCTGTTACTCGCAATGGAACATAGGCCGCCTACTAGCTTTCTTCAGTCCACTCTGTCCTAGGCCTTCCTTTATAGTTCTATCCAATTTTTGTTCATTTTTCTCATGTATGTCTTTATTTCTCGACGTAATGTGTTGTTTGGTCTTCATCGTTTCCTTTGGCCTTGAAGATTTCATGTGGGGGCTTGTCTTTTGACGCAGTTGGGTGCTTTCCTCATTGTGTGTTTTATCTACTTCCATAACTCCTTCCAGATTATTTCCTCCTCTGGGATCTGGTTTGTTCTCTCCCACAGTAGGTTGTTACTAATAGAGTCTGGTTAACGGATACGAAGTATTTTGCGTAGGCAATTGTTAATAAACACTTGTATCTTCTGAATGATGGCTTTCGTAGTTCTCCAAGTTTCCACCCCATACAGTAGAACTGTCTTGGCAGTTGTATTGAAAATTCTGACCTTGGTGTTGGTTGCCAATTGTTCTGAGTTCCAGATGTTTTTCAGTTGTAAATATGCTGCTCTTGATTTGACAATCCGCACCTTCACATCTATATCGGATCCGCCGTGTACATCTTCCAAAGCTTCTCCGTCATTTGTGATTCCATTGGTGCACGTTGTGTTGTATTGAAGAATCTCACTTTTTCCTTTGTGTATGTTGCGACCTACTGCTGCTGAGGCTGCTGCTACACTGGTCGTCTTCTCCTGCATTTGTTGTTGCGTGTGCGATAAAAGAGCCATATCATCTGCGAAGTCTGGATCGTCCAGCTGCATTCTGACTGTTTACTGTATCCCATACTTCCCTTCAGATGTTGACGTCTTCATTATCCAGTCGATGACTAGGGGAAAGAGAAAGGGTGAGAGTAATTAACCTTGTCTAACACCGGTCTTTACTACGAATGAGTTTGTCAGTTGTCCCCCATGAACGATTTTGCAGTTCAATCCATCATAGGAATTCTGTATGACATTGATTATCTTCGAAGAAGCCTCCATAGTGTCATCCTGTCTACGCTATAAAATGTTTTCTCATAGTCAATGAAGTTGATGTAGAGTGATGAACTCCATTCAATTGATTGTTCTACAATGATCCGTAGAGTTGCGATTTGATCTGTACACGATCGATCCTTACGGAATCCAGCCTGTTGGTCTCGAAGTTGGTCGTCTATGGAGTCGTTCATATTATACATATTTGATTGATAATCTGACTATACAAAAATCACATCAAAATTAGTGTTGGTATATATTGTTTTGATTAATTTTAATCGTTGTATAAATTTTCAGCAGTCTTTGGTTTTTAATACGCATTGTTGGGGTATCAATATCAAGCACAAGCCAGATAAGCAACTATCAGAAAGAACAGACTCGATCTAGTGATTTTTTGATAAGTTTCATTAAAAAAGTGGATTGCTTCAAGCAACGGTATTTGAACTCAGTAGCCCATTGGACAATACGTTTAGCTTTTGCATCACAACTAATGCTAATGCTTGATGATTACTGTATTTGCGATATTTATTACTGAATTCAGTATGAATGCTTCAGGTTTTTCTCAGTAGCTTAAATAATATACACTGTTTACCTATTGATTTGTCTAATTACACTCAGTGAATTCGTTCACTTTTTTAAAAATCAGAACAAATAGTATAAACATTTCAAAATGGTCTGTCCAGTTATCAGTATGAAATAAACCAATGTATTTCACTATAGATATTACTTGGATGTTTCAAAGTAAACACTAGAATAATTTTGTAAGTTTCCATTAAATAAAATACCATCATCACAATTACTTACTTATTTACGCCTGTTACTCCTCGTGGAGGAGAATGGACCTCCCAACAGCACTCTTCATCCAACCCTTTCCTGGGCAATCCTTTCCAGTTCTTTCCAGTTGTTATTCATCCTTTTCATATCTGCTTCTATTTCCCGACGAAATGTGTTCTTTGGCCTTCCTCTTTTCCGCTTCCCTTCAGAATTCCAAGTTAGGGATTGTCTCATGATGCAATTTGATGATTAGCGTAATGTGTGTCCTATCCACTTCCAACGTCTTTTCCTGATCTCCTCTTCAGCCTGAAGTTGGTTTGTTCTCTCCCAGAGAAGACTATTGCTGATGCTATCCGTCCAATGGATGTTGATTATCTTGCGTAGACAACTATTTATAAATACTTGTACCTTTTTGATGATGGTTGTTATAGTTCTCCAAGTTTCAGCTCCGAACATTAGGACTGTCTTGACGTTGTTTTGAGTTTAACTGTAGGAATGTCAGAAAAACATACTCAAATTACGTTGTGTTCATAACGTATACTTATTATAGCGAAAATTACCATATTCATGATACCGCATTTATTTTACTAAAAATTAACAAATGTCTCTATCTAACATAAATGAATTCCTCTTGATGGGATTATCATTAGTAAATACTAACAATTTATTGATAGTATTCTAAGTGATAATACACACATACGCCATATAATATATAAATTAAGATTTCTTTACCGTTTGGTTTTTACGGGTCACATCCAATAAGCAAAACACTTTTCCAATACATTTGATAGGTCAGCTTCTTATAACTATCTTTAAGTCAGGTCACACATATCACAAGCTATTCATTACACCATTTGTTTTTAACTTGCCTGATTTTTATTTTAGAGATTATTGTTCATTAACAGCAGGTGGTCTTTAGAAAAATAAAATATCGAAATCGAACTTAGTAACTAAAACATTATCATGAAATTACTTCACACCAGCTGTAATAAAATGAAATATTTTTAACCTTTGTTGATGACTACCTCATCACTCACTCATATCTGGAGTTCTTTATCATGAATCGACATAAATAGGGAATACATCAAAAACAATGAAGCTCTGGAGGGCCCGAGATCTGACTCCAGGTTGATCATGTATATGATTGTTATCGAATGATTTCGATTGAAATATTCATATCTCCAATCCTGATACATAATTATCGACTGAACTCGTGTTAGTGAATAGCGGAATTAAATAAGTCAAATACGAGAATGGATTTTTGAATACGTATATTTCGTACAATCATTGGTCAGATGTTAAAGCAAAACAAAATGACGTGCGGTAGAGAAGGTATGTAAGCCGACTCAATTTAGTCAAGCATGAATCGATATTGATAGTCGGACAAAAATTAGTTACAGACATGTGATGAGTAAGATAAGCAACACACACACGTTTACATAAAAGCAGTCAATGTTAATAAGTGAATGACTAACAAGGTTAAAATGTGACTCAAGAAGGTTGCATAAATTGGGCTGTCCGGAAGCTAGAACAAGCTATATAGCCTTATCATAACACTTGACACTAGTAGTTTAAATCTAGTACCTCGTCATCGATCAAAAGGTTTGAGTACCTTAGTTACAAATTACAAGTTTACATTTGTAGGTTCAAATTGAAAACATTTTTACCAATTCCGAAAAAGAATGCATGACATCTGGCTATTTTGCAGACCTTATCTCTTGTTTGACATGTAAATTTCTGGTCGAATTTTGTATATTACAAAATATTTTGTAAATTTTTGTTTGTATTTGATATCCATAGTTATTTAAATAGTCAAATCAAGTTCAGTATGCCTTTGTTACATTCATACATTTATGGCCTATCAAGTGAATTTGCTATTTAGTCTGAAGAAAGACTATTAAGACTGAAATCAGGTTTAAAATGCTAACAGTATTTTAATAAAATTACTGTGGTGCTTTATTAATTATTACACAATTGACAGTACATCCATAGGGAGGATGAAAAATTTTACAAACTGTATGTATCTGCTTTTACTTATGATTGTTTGACTGAATAGAAAAGTTTTAATGATAATCGTATGATTGATTTTATATGATAAATTGTTCTTTGGGTAAAATTAAGGTCGTCTGCATAGTATTTTAAATAATTTTTTTGCAGAAATTCGTATCATTTTAGATAAATCGAAATAGTAAATTTAAATTCACTTGGTGTTGTTTTACTTATACCTTCCAATTGTTATTTAGGACTGCAATTGTTCAGTCTCATGTTGGAATATGTGCATCTTGTGCGGATTGCCTCGATATAGCCTTAAGTCACAAGCTTTTTAAGTTTGAGTGATTATTACTTGTAGACATAATTTTGAAAGACTAGCATCTATAGGATTGAATATCAATCAAGAACCTCGCACTTCGGTAAAATTGATCATGCGATTATTTTTATTGTAGTTCTTCACAATTCGTTTAATGAAGACTTTAAACACGATTAGATGATGTAATAAATTTTTACTGGTTGAAATCATGAGTCAATTGAAGCTAGACCACCATGGAAAACCTGAAAGTACTGGACGGCCGTTTCGTGCTGGTATGAGACTCCTCAGCAGTGCGCATCCACGATTCCGCTCCTCACGAGATTCGAACCCAGGACCTTCTGATAATAATCATCTGCTCACTAGTGACTGACTTCAAGAGATACTCCTGGAATTCTAGTGAGAAGCCGTTACTAGTGGAGTTCAATTAGGTCTGTTGTGAGATATCAGCTCACTGAAGACAATTGTGTACGGTCGCGCAACTTCGTGTATTGGTTGAAGTTAGACATAAACACCGTTGGATGCCAGATCAGTGGTTTAATGGTTAAGCGCTCGAGCACGAGAATGATAGGTTCTGGGTTTGGATCTGGCGGGGGGTGGGATCATTGATGCGCACTGCTGAGGAGTCCCATACTAGGACGAAACGGCCGTCCAGTGCTCCCAGGTTTTCCATGGTGGTCTAGCTTCAATTGACTCATGATTTCAACCAGTGAAATATCTAAAATCTCCACACAACCCCTTCTGATAGTAATAAATTTTTGTAAAATAAACATAATGGTGTAAAGTCATCAAAAGTTTGATTTCATAAAACATCATTTACCGAATACTTAATCACTTCAAATGTAGACCGGTATTTTACATTTTTAAACATTATCGGGCGTCATGAAGTTTTAGTTAAGTAAGAATATTGTACTCTTAAAACACTTAATAGTTCATCAGTTCTTTAGTAGCTAAATAAATCCAATCTAAATATAAGATTCCTTTTTGTTTAGACAGTGAATGTCAATTAACATTGTTCAATAATGTACGTTTGTAACAAAATCTAAATTATGTTCAAGTGAATAATTTGTCTGTGGTTTATGGGAGAATAACTTCATTAAATTACTTCTTACTTAGGTTGGTGACTTATTAATTAAATTTCAATTACGTTTAAGGTCTTTGACTCAATTACGTATTTTACGTTTAGAATTGTTTCTACATTTGATCAACTCAGTCTCATTACGATTCCTTGCCAATTCAAACTCTACTTCTTCTTCCGAACTAAACTTATGCACTTAGCCTTTGAAAATAATAATATATGCTAAAAATAAACAGGAATGAACTTCTGATTTTAACTATCAATATTTCATTCACTCATTTACAAAATTATTTCTTTTTTAACATTTAACTCTTTTAAACATTCAAAAACAAAAGTTCATAACTACATTCATTTTGAAATTGTCTTTGAGGTAGGCAAGTATGTTCAATAAGCTAATTTAAAGTAAGCTCTTTTCAAAATGAGCTTCTAGATGTATGAAAATAATGTTAAATGAATTGTAGTTCTAATACATTTCAATTCAAATCAAATAATCTTAAAAAAGAAAGTATATCAGAAAAAATATATAGTGAATCATAATAAAATGCTCATAGACGTTTTCTCAGTGGTTTGTATACACATTGTAATAAAACAACGACAACAACAAAAAATAAGGCAATATTTTGATTAGCTTAAGTGATATTTATAGTAAACAGAATCACATCTTATAAGAAAAAAAAAACAATTCAGAAAACAAAAGTATTCACTTATTTAAAGGGTTTTTCTATCTCACTAAAAGTTAAATAGTTTTTCTTAAATTTTCTTTTCTCAGAGAAATTTTCTTTTTTATTATTGATGTTTATCACGGATGAAAATGTTTTCGTTTATTTATCAGGATTTACTGTACGTGTTACGTTAAATTAATTTTTGAGTTATTTATAACAGCGTAAATATAAGCATTTTGATGCATTTTCTGCGTTTGTTTTTCTTTTAATAAAGCTTCCTTAGTAAATACACTTTTTAATGAGGCTAGAACTCAACACATAAGATTCTTACAGTTAAAATATTTCATGTAATCGTTATTTGTTGTCTATTAAGGATGTGTATGTGAATGTGTGTGTGTGTGGCATAAACAGATTTTACGAAACATTATTTTTCAAACTATTGTTCTAATTATATTGTCGAATCCAGTGAGAAAAGTATTATATGTAGTTTTTCATCAAATTTTCCTTGTTTTATTTAATATACGTTTTTCATCTTAGTTCCGGTTGCCAAAATCAAGTTGACAATATTGTTGGATTTGAAAGAAGTGTAATTGCTGAATATTCTTTTCAATAATTCCTCATCAGATTCTACAATTATAAATCCAAATTAATAATCCATAACATTGGGTAGATTTAAGGCAGAGTACATCATTTAAAATTGTAATATGTAAATCAAGATTTGTTGTTTGTCGTATAAAATCAAATCGTTAATGTTGGGGCTGACTAATTAATTAACCATAAGTAATTAACCATAGATTCGTTACAAAATTAAGTATTTTATTTTACGAATATTTGTATAAAAAGAGCTTACTTAAAATGAAGGCATAAAACAATTCATTTATAGGCTTCACCATGAATGACCGAAAACCTAATAAATCACAGTGATGTCTTTCTAATTAGGCCGGAAATGTATCAAACTATATTGCATACAATAATTATCTGTATTTGTGAGTTAGAATAAATATCTTTCACAAAACCTTTCCTACCATTTACAAAGAGATCAATTATGATGTTAATGTTTATCGACTCAAATTGTCAGGATGAAATAAACCTTCAACTCTAATTTTTCTTGAATCCCTAAAATGTATGTTTCTTGCTCATGAAATATAAGTAGTATCTTATTTTTTTAAAGTGAAATATATTTAATTTAGACTGAATTGTTGAAAGCTGTTGAGAAATGCATAGGATTTTAGAATATATGTACGTTGTTTAATATCTTTAGTAAATACTTTGAAAAATGGATTTAGTCAATTCAATAAAACCCAACTTGTAAATTAGTAACTTTGTTGACCATTTATTTGAAATCATACATTCTAAATACTCTTAGTAGGTTTCATTTACCATTCATAATGATGAAAAAATAGATTAACGTACAATATGTAACTTTGTTGCTCTCCTTTTTTTCAATAAAGTACTCTATTCATGACCAAAATGAAGTATGGATAGTCAGCAGTAAGCTATAATGTTGAAATATGTTCTAATTCATAACTTCAACACTTGTTCTATGATAGCAGATACATCAGACATTTTACTCTTTGTGTATTAAAATCGAAACGGTAGATTGATAGATTACTTTCTAAGTAATTATATAATCTACCGAGTAACATTTACTCTAGGATATTTATTTTTGCAATACATATTGAAAGAGCATCATTGTGTATGTTATGCATTACATTTTTTGGAAAAAATAAAATTCCTAATATCATCTGTCTGACGAATATACATCTACCCTTCCATTTGAAATACTTGTTGCAGTTGTTTTATCATACTTTTGATTCCTCTATTCACTTTGATTTAGAAAGGATAAACTGAAATGAACATGTGATGTACTATTAAATAAAGCCAGTGTGAGGAATCAGAATTATGATTTACAGTTGAAGGTCAAGGTTAGGAATTACACTTGAGGTTTTAATCACGAACTGGTATCAGCTATAATTCCAAACGGATGAGTGAATTTCGTGCCAAAAGTCAAGAACTGTCATCTCATCTCTAATTGGTTCGTTCATAAATTACAGTCTCGCTGCATAAATTTGTAAGAATAAACAAACTTAACCATCTCTAAATACAATAAATTCAATCTATCTGATCATACCATCTTCAAACTTTACTTCAATGTAAATTACATCTGTTGAAATACTTAAATACATTTCGGTCAATAATTCATCAATTCACGTAATCTCAGAAAAAATAGTATCAATTCTTTAAGGCTGTTATATCTAGTACTTGGTTGATACTTGGCTTCTGGATAAGTTATCTCTTCACAGTATTTTACAATTAAATATTGATATGTGAGTTTATGACAGACATAAAAGTTATTGGGGGCAACATTACTACTACAAGTAATTCTAATATTGTCAATCTCATTTAGGTAAATAATATGTTAGCGTTTGTAGACTAACACATGTTAAATTAACATTTCGGTCTAGTGTTTTTCAATTAGCTCTGTAGCATTGATTGAACGTTCATGAACTATCAAGAATATAGATGAACTTCACATCTGTTTGATATTTATATATCATAAATTAATTCTAACTGCTAGAACCAAGATTATTTACGATAACATACTGTAACTATAAATATCAATATAAAAATGATAAAAGATATTTGAAATCCAATTTTATCGCTTAGCGTACAATGAAAAGTGAAAATGAATTCACTAGCTGTCAATTGTAACTATAATAACATTCATTTAAGTTAGATTGTCAATCAAAAAGCAATTATATCAATGCTTCGAAATATGTTTATCAGCTTTCAGTATTATTTTTCCTATACCTGCCTCATTCACAAACATCAGTATATGTAACAATATTGTTAATGGCTTTATTCAACATTATATTTTTGGTACAATATAGAATTCTCAGCACATGGTTTTTCAAAAAGTTTCTTTTACAAAGAATAAAATGTGAAAGAAACTGATAATCACATACAAAATGTATAACTAAGTTAAGTAGATAAACTACCTGGAATGAAATGAAATGTTTTTTTAAGATCATTTGAATCTGTACAACTTTCTAATTAGAAATATGTTTAAGAATACAAGTTGTTGACTAGGTAAACTCTAGCAACCTGTTCGTCACATAATGTATTTGCTAAATAAAGTATTATATAGCTATTATATCATTGCCTACGTGCACAGATTCTAATGTATTGACGTCTCGTTCTACCAGAAGGTATATAAGAAAAAAGATATGAGTGAAGGGGATGGTTAGTATCTGATAACATAACACCATCCAGGAGTTTGCAAGATTTTGGATGTCTATCCATAACCATATTAATAATGACATCAAAAGATTCACTCTGCTCACTGCCTTCAGCACTCTCCAAAATACAGCAATCTTTATTCAAAAGCCTGGGAAAAATGGTGAAAAACTGCAAAGAATAATAGGTAATGTGGAAGAATTGTAAGAGTAAAAGTCGAGTAATCCCAAAAACATGCAGCCTCTTTATGTATTAACTCAGATGGGAGACTTTCTTCGATAGCAGCGAAAAATGAGAAGACCAAGAGAGATTAGAGGAAAAACTTACACCAAAGTAAATGACTTTTGGCACTGTGTTTATCAAAGAATCTCCAATAGTATGAGCTTTATGGAATTCCAACACAGTGTTTAGGTCCTTTAAGTAGTTTTTACATACTTGAAGAGATTTTAAAAGATAATAGTTCCTGAGTAAACACCGAGTTCAGACTTCTGATCTCTAGGTTTATTAGACTATTTAGTTTACAAACTGCAATAGAGTTTTCCTCCATGTAAATTCTTTTGTTTGCCCTCCGTAGTCGTTTTAGTTGTGGAGATCAAAACTTTAAAAGATGGTTTTAGTGGGACAACCAACATCAAAACAGAATTTAAGTTAACAACTGTTGACATCAACTGTGTTTTCCAATCAGTCATCTGTAAATAATCGCCAGGTAGTCGTACGAACACATGTTTTTAAGATTTTAGATATTTACTTCTAAGTGATTCCTATACTTGACTTTTTTTGTCTAATGTAAAAGTGTACTCTTTTCAAGCTTGTTATATTACTTTAGATAAAATACAAGTAACATAATGATCAGAAGAAGACAATGGAATATGTTTAGGAGTCGCGTATATTCCCACGCTATTAATGAAAACTGAGTCTAAAGGCTCATCCAAACGAGTGATAAAATCTACTAGTGATAAAAGAAAGCCACAACCATATAAATTAAAATCACCACACACAACTGAAAGTGAACTACTGAAGGCACTAACCGCAAGTTCATTGAATTTATTAGCAAAAACAGTTAGTGCAGGTTATAAGCAGCCCGAATTCACGTAGACGTTGATAGCAAGAACACAATTGTATTTATTCAAGTGTTTTGGACGGCATCATAAGGTTAAACAATCGTTTGAGATTTTAAAACATGCTAACATATGTCGATACCAGTCCACGTTTATAAATGTAGCCAAACTGCCGCGTCACTTTTTCTTATTGCTAGATCAGTCCTGATGATAGATATTGAAATCTTGTAGTGACACTAAACAATTGTTTTGTAAATTATTTAACTGGGATCCTTGAATTTTTGATTGCGCCAAAATTAAGATACGATGTTTTGATTTAGTAAGAGTTGAAGATAGTTCAATTTACTAACAAATAATTGGCAGTTGAAATTTAGCAGTTCATGAATTCAGTTGTTAAATGTTCATTCACTTAGATGCATATTGCCAGCCACCATGATGTCTTTGATTGTAGTTTTTGTATCTTGTAAGGTGATAGATCGTAAACTTTTCATAAACGCACCTGAATAGGTTATGCGATTACAACAAAACTAAGAAAAAAGAAAACTTGTTGAAATATCTAGATGGGAGGAAGAGATAGTCCAGATATTCAAACAGACCACCGCCGTTTTTTTTCTTCATTTCTTTACGTTTCTGTTAATTGCTTCTAAGCAACATTGAATAATATCCATCAAAGATAATAAAAATACTTTTGATCTACTTCCATAAAACTGTCTATTTATCATCTTGAAAAATTCAGTAAACAGTTTATTTCTTATTGTTTTGTTTATCATAAATTGACTGACATTCTCTTATAATTCTCTTATTTTACCAATCTATTTTTATTCAATTATAACTGATATAATTAAATTTCAATTATAGTTTATTTTGTTTTCAGTATTACTTTTTATCATTATAACACTTAACATGAAGATGGATACACATAAATTTATATGGATCTTTACGATAAGAGATCTTATTTTCAATTATAAATCAAATTTAAAAAACCAACAAATTGCGATCATTAAAAAATACATCTTTTTGCTATTAAAAATAAACTAATATATTTGTATATTTTATTAACTCATTGGGATATTATTAATGTAGTATTTTATTGTTATAAGCGGTCCAATTGATCCACGATCTACTTAAAATTAACACAGTAAACCTTAATTGTCATATCTACAAATTTGTTGTTAATTAAAAAATACATATTGTTTATTTAAATTAGTATAATTTATTAGTATCTTGAAGCATATAATCGATTCACATTTTATTTATTTATTTAAACATATAAATATTGGTACAAAGGGGAGTGGAATTCATATGCCCTACACAAGTCGCTAGATTTATGTGTGGGCTGTGATACTACCTGGATGCCCAGAAAGAAGCAGATGGTTTTCTAAGTGGGCCACGCCTCAAGCATACGACCTGAAGGTCTGATCCACATGGCAGTGGAGCAACGCGTGGAGATGCAGTCTCATGGTAGTCGCTGACCAAAAATTGGTTCATACGCCATTTATTCCTTTCGGATCCTGGAGCCCATATGCACCATTGGTTTGTAATCAGAGTTTTCCAACCCCCATATTCACCAACCCGGTTAAGACGTCGGACATTCGCTTATCATCCTCTTGATTTCGTAAACAACAGTAATGCCGCCGAAAGGCAGTGAGTAGGACTTCCCTGGTAGTGGTTGTATACGCGTGGCCATATGAGAGCATTTCGAAAGAATAAACTAACTTTCTCTACCGTCAGCCGGACCTGGGCATTTGGCGGTTAAACTTAAATATTAGATTGATTATTTTTGCACATTTATATGGATTATCACTATAAACTTTAGAACTATCAATTAGAAATATTGATAAGTGAAGGAGCCTTATATAAATATAAAGGCACCATTTATGCGTATCAAAATGATTTCTACATTGAGTTACCCATGCTCATATCAAGTCTTGCCAAAATACATTTGACTTTAAAAAAGTTGACACATTAAATAAACTTTTGCCTGAATGAAGTTAATTGGAAGTTAATGTATTTAAACGGAAACGTTAACGTGAAGGCAGAGTTAATAACTCCTTGAGTTTTTCAGATGTTTCAAACATCAAACACAAAAAAACTTTATTAATTAAATGTAGGTCATCTTTTATCCTGAATTGTTTATGCTATTTGAAAACAGACTAGGCTCACTTAATAAATTTGCTACAAGTAGTCAGCTTATATTTATGGAAATTTCTTCACACATCTGTTCTATCATGGTGATCGATGAAGTAAAATATAACATCGAAAGACTTCATTCATTGAAGTACTATGCAACATTATCCATGAAACTATAAAATCATGTTTAGTATATATGGGAAAACAACATTTAGTTGCAACAGATAATTTGGTTAAAATTTTAGTTTTTCCGAATAAATATTTATACCACAATCTTAAGACTTTCAGACTGATTTCTTTTTCACAAAGAATAATATTAAATATGAATTATTAAATTTATGTATTTTCTATTACAAATAATACTAGGTATAACTAACTTATAAAGCTTTTAACATTCAACTATTAACTTTAGAAATGTTGGAAATACTGAAACTTTCACCAAACTAATTGTTATTTAATGTTAATTGATCTATGACATAAACAAAAAATATACAAGAATAATTTTATTTTTCGTAATATTTAAATTCAAGAAAGTAGAATATAAAATATTTACCAACATTTTGAAACTTCATTTACTTTGAAAAAAATGTAAAAACTGTTCACGAAAAATTTTTTTGCTTTTTGAATAATCTCTAAAGTATGTTTCATCACTAAGATTCATTTTATTTTATGGATGAATAACATAAATGTCATATAAACATATGTTCCAAGTATAAATTCACTTGGTGTTGTTTTACTTGTATCTTCCCATTGTTATTTAAGACTGAAATTGATCAGTCTCGTGTTGGGATATGTGCTTCCTGTGCGGAGAGCCTCGATGTTGCCTGAAGTTAAAAGCCTTATATGTAAAAATGGATATTGGCTATCAGTGGAATCCAGGACGCGTATTTCGCCCTATTTGGGACTTGTTAGCTGGATGTACCTGCATCGCAGAGTTGATGTTCACTTCAGGAATTAAATTTCACCGCATTGCACAACCAAGTGGCTACAAGGACTCAGTAGCTAAGTGGATAATGCGATGGCGTTTAAAGCAAATGGTACTGGGTTCGAGTCCCAAGGTGAACATCAACTCTGAGATGCAGGTACACCCAGCTGAGAAGTCCTAAATAGGAAAAAACGCGCGTCCTGGATTCCACTGCTAGCCACTATCCATCTTTGCATATATTCCAGGGTTTCACATAATCTCCTTAATTAATTTGCTAAAATTCTTTTAATACATAAAACTTTTATTGAAACTTGTAAATAATGTAACATTTTCTAAAGTAAATTCCTTTTGTAGCTGAACACTAAAAATGTCATTTTTTGTTGTTCATTCATAAACATTGAGACATGAATTATTTCATACATGTTTTTTAGATGTTTTTTTCTGATTTACGTGAATTGAATAAATAGGACATAGTACAGTTTACTTGTATTTTGTTTCCGCTTAATTGATTCAAAATAAATTGGACTCAATGACCATGTATCATTGAGTTGAGGCTCCTAAGATACACAATTATTATATTGCTGAGGAAACGATAGCTTATTTAAAAATCAGTTGCCTTCATATAACCAATTTACAAAATAAATGTTAAAATGGTATATTTAGCACGATCACTTTAGTGTCAATACACTTTGAATTGATTAATGCCAACAGAATCCAACACTTCAGTATTTTAAGCAAATTTATGTAGCCAAATATTTGAATACAAGATTAAGGTGAAGTACTTAGTAGGAGAGGGGAATCTGTATCGCAATATGAGAAATGTCGACTGTTAATAGCACTTGCAATTATCTCCTGAACGCAACGGAGCAAGACTATAACTTATGGGCAACCTTTGAACGAATCTTAAGTGACCTTGAAAATTTTCAGCCAATCCGAAAACGGTCAGTATAGATTAGGAATGTGTGATACAAAACCGAAAAATTAGAATGGTTACACTTCTTTAATGTTGTTTGAAATCTTTTCAATGTTAGGAAAAGACTCTTTAGTCTTGAAATCGTAATGTATACGGTCCAGGTACTTACCCCTATGGCTCCGTAATAGTCGGCCGCTGGAGTCATGATAAGGTCGCAAAATTTCTTTTAGTCTAGACCATATTGCTTCTATATTATTGGTGTATACTACCGTGATGGGGTCTGTAACATATAGATTGTAAACGACAACACAACACGCGTAACCAATTTTATATAGGCATCGATATCGTGGTATCCGGTTTATCACGCGCTGGAAGTGTTTCTTTTTAAATGATCTATCATAAATACCAAGGACTAATGCATATATTTGAGGAAGTGCTACTTACCCAGTTTTCTACAATACTTCTTTCTCTATTGAATTTACGTTTTCTAACGACCGTTTCGACAACTTCTAGTATTCTCCTGGTTCCTACAAACGAATGATACATGCTTTCCATTTTCATTGCACATATATCTCGATAGAACTTATACCATTGAACTGCCGAAGCTCCGGTAACATCTGTAAAGATTGAAGTCAGTGTTACTGTTGCTTTTGTTATCAAACTTGCAATGATTATCATAATCCGTCTTAGTATCGATTGGGATCGAGGGAAAAATGTCCCCGTCCTAGCGAACATTTTCCCCAATATATATCACACCGAAATACAATATCGTCACGATAGTTTACACATTATCCAGCAGTCATTTGTTTAACAAAAACAAAAATAAAGTAACTTTTCAAAAATCCTATCTGTTGTAGCCACTCATCTATGACATCTTCCTTAAAATCCTCTGCAAGCTGATAGTACATGAGCATTGGTACTGAAATAGGCGCCGTGACCTTGAGACATCTCACTTGATTCTGATTCGCTCGTCTATAGATTATGGTCTCGCCGACAACGGCTGAACTTGATAACAACCTTGTTTTTATCTAAAAGAAATGTTACAGTCTAAGCTCATTTTGACCGAAAAATTGATAAGCAAATATTGAGCGAAAAGTAATGTGTTTATAGTGTAGTATTGAAGGCGAATTGAAGCAAGAATAATTTTTCCAGTAGTTAGTAATCGTTCTCGCACGTATGGCATGTGCTTTGTACCTCGTAAGTGCAAAGTACTTTCCCAAGACTTCCAGGACCCTGATCCTGCAATCATCTTGGGCAGTGAGCAGATAGAAGTAGTCGAGAAGTTCATATATCTGGGTAGCTGCATAAGTGCTGGTGGTGGCGTGAGTGTTGAGATCAGTCCATGTATAATAAAAGCCAGAACGGCTTATGTCCATCTGGGCCATCATAGGTGCATTCATGATGTCAATTTGGTTGTAAAAGATTGGATCTACAACGCGTCGGTGAGAGCAGTTTTGCTCTATGTTTGTGAAACTTGGTCTCTCAGAATTGTGGATGTTAGATGACTCGATGTTTGAACATCGTTGTCTAAAGGATTGCTGATATCCAGTAGCAACACCATGTTAGTGATGCAACGGTTTGGTATCGCGTTTTCGGGCACAGCAGCTGCAACTCAATTAGTGTCGTTATCTTTAAACACCGACTGCGACGGCTTGGACATATCTTACGAATGTAGTCCCAGGGAATTTCACATAGTGAATTGTTGACTCTGAGACGGGTTGGAAGTACTGGAAATGTGATCAGTGTAGGAAATAGTGTCGTGGTATGAAAGGAAGATGTACATGAATGGCTTCTGTCGGTCATTGACGACTCCTTAGTTGGAGTCTTAGAAATGGTGTAACACAGTGGCTTGATACGTTATCAGGCCCGTCTCAGAATAGAAACGATTGGCGATCCTATTGTAACTTTCCTTTACTTTCTTCATAAAAGTGAACGTAACTTCTTTAAGTGAAGAATTCTTTCTGGTTGTATTTTTGCTAACCGAACTGCCTCCCATAATTATTATTTCACTCTCATACATTAGTTTTTGTTCATTGTTGTTCTTCTTTTATTATACTCACCCTCCATTCTCCATCTCTTCACAACTTCTTTGTTATTGTAAGGCGCATATGTATTTGGTGCCACCTTGTACCAGTGTTTATTTGTCCAAATAAATAAATAATAAGTATTAAAAGCTACTCACCATAGTATTCTGGTACCAATTACAAAATTGACCACAGTGCAATGTATTATTATTTTATAAATGAGATGTTCAAATTAAACGTTTAGGTAATGGCTATAATAAATCATTAAAAATGAGTGGTTGTGGTGTTTGAATGAACTAATGATTGCTTTGTACTTGTTGAATGTTTGATTTCGAATTCTAAATACAGTACATTCGTTAGTGCTTGTGTAGTACTTCTTGATTGAATTGCGTTATCCCTGGGATTCTTCGTCCATACTATAATTCAATTACTTCTAATTATCATAGTGGTTTATCAGTTTTAATTTAAAATATTTTTATCTTATAATTGCCCATTTCTGGTAAACACTGATATTTGCAAAGTACAAGTGTTTTGGAAATTTTCGGAATAAATCTGATTAAATCTATTATAAAAGTGGATTTAACCCCCTGTAATTTCATGCTATTTTGATCTGATCTAGTTCAAACGAACTAAATAAGATCAAAACAACAAAATAAGTGAAAAACATGTTTAAAGTTTTGTTTACTTCTAGTGAAGCATAAAATAGTATCAATTTATGGCTATATTGATTACCAGATAATTTTTTTGTTTATTATTATAACTATTACTATTATTACATGAGCTTTCATTTTGTGACACATAACGAGAGAACTAAATGTCCTTAAGAGATTTTAACAGCAAACTGTTAGACATTTTCTATTATTAGTGAAAAAGGGTAGTACCTCTGTACCATTTGTTTTTAATTACTTTATCGTATTCATTGACAGATACATTACTTAGATAAACCACTTTCACAAGTAGTAAGTGAGCTAAAATTTGTATAAATGAATTATGGGACTTTCGAACAAATAAATATTCACTGACCTTTGTTTACTAAATGGTGTAATTGTCATATTAATGACATTAACACAATTAACGAGGTTATAAAGTTTTGTGTCAAATATAAGTTAGATGGTCAAAAGGTAATAAAAAACAGATAATATAAAATAACACTTGGAAGAGCTCCGAATGACGATCGTAGATTTGATGATAAAGAACAAGAAAGAACAAAAGTCTAAAAGCAATTTGCGAAATTGGAAGTTGGGCTGAGATCATGATAGAATAGAGGATTGGATACATCAGCTTCTCAACATGAAAACCAAGTTTGAATTGCTGAATTAACAAAGTTTCCATTAGGCATCAGTTTATTATCCAACGTCCAGATCTTCCGACTCGGTATAACTGTGAATGTAAATTCTGAAGATAGATGACCAGGGTCGACTAGATATTCAATATTAGAACTACTGTCTGATCTGCTCAGACTTTTGTTTCTCAATACTTTGAAAACGCCCTAATTAGCGTGGAGTAAACTGCAACTTTTTTGATAGGTTGATAAAACGTACCTTTTTCACTAACTTAGACTTCGATTTTATACTAGGTTTTAGCCTAAATTTTATCGTCTGGATTTATGATGATTTTACATGACATTTTTGGTGAGGCATAATGATTTGGGACAATGCTACTATTCAATAATACTCCCAAATTGTAGATACCATATAGAGGTTTACCGACAGAACATCAGAGCCTTGCGTTTTTCAAAACTGTTAAGGCCAACTACAATATTAAGTTTGCAATTATAATGAAGGCAAATACAGTTTTCAAGACAGATTGTACAGCCGAACTGTTATTGTTTGTTTGAAAAGAATACCATGGTGACGACTAATTGACTGTATTTATATGTCTTAGCGAAAGAATTTATGTAAGTAACGTTTATTCACTGAGGTTGCGTAATAGTCAGGGGGGAGAAGAATAAAAGGATAAAAATAATTATCTGTCATAACTCTGACCCATAAGTTTAGGGGTCAGAACTAATTCATTTTGTCCTTCTGTTCTTTTCTAACCCCTGATCATCACGCGACCTCATTTGATGTTAGGAGTCTTGAATCCCTTTATGATGCAATCTTTTCTATCCTTCTGTAGACATATATTTACCATGCAACTATTAACATAAATTTGTTGAATAACACAGATGTAATCTTAGATGGTGGTTGGAGGTGGTCGACAGGAAACCCTGGACCCGGGTTTCGTGCTACGTGGCACTCGTCAGCAAGGTGTACCTGTAATCTTCGAGGGAACTGGTTCTCCCTGGCGGTCCAGGGTTTCCTGTCGACCACCTCCAACCACCATCTAACCTTACAATAGTGCCCAGCGGTGTCGAGTCACCTAGACTGGTGGCCACATTGCAACATGATCGATAGCATTCGATCTGCACTAATAATAAGGACCAGACACTCGTGACATTGGTCACTCAGTGATCAATCAATTGTGACAGATGTAATCTAATTCGTTCAATTTGTAATATTTTATTCTATTGACAAATACCAAAATATTGTAGATATAAACTCGATTTCAATGATAAAAATCTATTTACAAATATTTTTGATTTTTGAAAAGTTATCTACATTAATTCTGATTGGTTGATAAAATGGATCGATTGCAATGTCTTTGTTAATTGCTGATCGACTTGAGTGCCAAGCTTCTAAAAACACTTCGACGTTTTTAGAATTGCCTCTATCCAACAACTCAACATTTTTCTAGTCGAATCTGTGTCCACAGTTGTTCAAATGCATTGATATAAGTTAGAATTGACTGCTAATTGATATTCATGCAGGCGATGGTGAAGAGGGCGTCCGCTTTGTCCGATGTAGTATTTTTCGCAGTCAGGACAATTTATTTTGTAGATGATGTCCGATTTTTCTTCTTTTATCATTTCGTCCTTTGGTTTGCATGGGATTGATTGAAGTGATTTAGTTAGTTTGTGTGCTACACCAAATCCAAAATGCTTTAACAATCTCGTTGCAGTATCTAATATGCTTTTTATATATGGTAGGATAATCCGTTTGTTGTGTGCTGTATTTGATTTTGTTTCTGCTGATGCGTTTGGTTGGTATATTTTGATGAAGTTGATTGACAACTGAGTAGTGAGTAATGTCATATATGTCAGGTCATTTTTTAGTGCGGATCCAATTCTCTCGATCAAGTTGCAATGTGGTCACAAGTCTAGGTTGATTAATATAGCGTGCATTATGTAGAGATGTAAGGTGGTGGCTGAAGGTAGTCGATAGAAAATTCTGGACATTGGTTTCTTGTAAACTATCTTCAATTCCCACCTTCCAAGATACAAACTGAATTTTTGAATATTAAGGATTATTAGTCAGTTGGATATTTTGTTTTCTTTAATTTCATTCGCGATTCCTAAGTGCAAACCTTCTATATTAAGTAGAAAATAATGAAGTTTATTCTATGGGATATATAAAATTACATCGAAAATCAATGAGTGATTAATTCTCAGTGACTTTTTCTTCAGGTTCTACATTTATCAATTCAACTAACAAAATGGGGAATGTGAAGTACTAAAGACAGTAAATTGATGAATTCGAATCAACACAATAAAATCATATAAATATACTTCACGTAAGAAACGAAAATCGACTTAATTTGTCAAAAAAAATTTTTTTCCAAGTTTAAAATTAGTGTATGTTAACAAAGCTAACAAAGCTGTTACTCTCTCTTCTTCATGCATAAATAAACACAAATCTAAGTAGGTTTCATTAAAGTTTTACAATTCTTAAAATTTTAATCTTTGCTACTTATATCACACATAATCCTTTTCATTAAATATCAGGTCAAATATAAATGTATGCTGATATACCAGTTAACACAACCAAACACTCAAATCATGTTTAAAAAAAAATTGTTAAATATAATGGAATGTTTAATAACAAGAAATCTATCTGTTTACTTATGTGTTATATGCTTACTCATGCATTATTTAATAAATCTATTTTAGTAGTTTGGATCGTTACTTTAACTCATTGTGATTCAACAATTTGACATATTTAACTACATTTAATTTATATTTTTATATTAAGAATTTTTAGAGCAGAATTACATTATTGTATATGAGTGAATAACAATAACAACAACAACCACAAATAGCAGTGTTTTTTATCAGCTAAAACTCAATTGAACATTTGTCTACATGTCAAAATGTATTTCATGGCAGAAGTTGTGAAAAATCAAATTCACACTGGCGAAAAAAAACAAAATACCGGTAAAAGTAGGTTTATATTGTTTTTTTAAGTCTAGAAGAAGTAGAATGAAATATTGAAAAAACAATTCTAAATATTTCAAAGATCTGTATTGTTAAATGTAAATTCTAACTAAATTACAAATCGATAATGAGTTTGTTTTTAAAACCTATATGAGTTCAAATATTGTAAAGAATAAATTTCTGAGTAATAAAAATTAATGGTGGTCTAGAGGTTAAGCGTTTGCGCGCGAGATTGGCAGGTGTTAGATTCGAATCTCGCGAGGCAAGATCGTGGATGTGCATTGGACAGGAGTCCCACAATAGGACGACACGGCCGTCCAGTGTTTCTAGGTTTTCCATGGTAGTCTAGTTTCAGTTGACTCATGAATCCAGCTATTACATTAAAATTAATTTTATTTCAAAGGAATCAAAGAATAAGATGTTGTGATGTTTACTATTGAGACTTTCTTTTAACCATGAATTACGGTAATAAAGCATGAATCGCTTATGTTTCCATTTGTCTTTTATTTAGTTATTCAAAAGTCCATAATCGTTTGACATAAAAATTAATCCGAATGCCAATATCTTATCGGCCTCAATGTATCTTTATAGATTGACATATGCAAAATCAGATTAGATAATATTATTTTTGATGCATTCTATATTGGTGTTATATTTTCACAGGAAAGATTTATCTATTAGGGTTTCTAGGTGACAAATTGTAAGTTTTATTTAGGGACGTCTGAAGTTCTTATTAATATGACGCAACGAATAGGACTTCGAATAGACCGTTTTCTGTTATACTAAAATACTTCAACGTCAATAATTCACAGGATAATAGAGAAGATTAGACTTTCAAAAGTCGTATATGAAGAGGAACAACCTTGTTTTTATAGTAATATTCAGTGACATTGGGTATGTGACAAGGTTAGCGAATTAAAAGAGATAAAAGCGACCCAAGTAACAGCATATGTTACTGTGGAAACATGAATTAGGGAAGTCACATTGAAATTTCTTTTAATTAAATGCTTTGATCTCTTCTAACCAACCGTAGAGTCGTTTATGGAAATCCATACCCGTGTCAAAGTATGACTAATTTACAAATAAATACTTAGTAAATATAGTTATGCACATGTTGTGATTTCTTATTTTTATCACTTTGAATTTTTGGTGGTAATGTATATCATCCAGTGAGTTTTTAAGTTTTAATAATAAAATTTAATCCGCTTGCTGCATTCGGACTCTGATTGGATGTGTGAGGAAGGATATGTTAGGTGAAGCAATGGACACTAATATATCCAGTCATTTTTGCAGGTCATTTATGTTATTAAATAAATGACAAACTAGTCTATTTCACGTAGGGTGAACTTGAAGTTTTAGTAATCTCACTAAGCTTCTAAATAAAGTGTTAAAGGTCAGAATGGAAATAATATTAGTGATCATGACATACTTTTTGTGATCTATGGGAGCAGGAACATGATGCAGATTTATAATCTAATGGTGAAAATACTTGAAAGTAACTGTTCTAATCTAAATGTTATGTGGTTAGAGGTACTATACAAAAATCTCCGTACCAAGATATCCTGTTAGTTTACACTCATCAACTATCCCTATATATAATCTTAGAAGTACTGATGATCGCTCTCTTCGTGAGATTCAAATGCACGTTACCAAGCTGTTAAGTTTTATGGCACGTGACAAAATCCCAATTAGAACACCGACAAGTATGACTTTGTCCCTATGATACGTTAACTAGCATGACGAGCCTTGAGTCAACTCTTCGTTCTTAATGGTCATCTATAGCAACTCACGTGCAATTGAGTTTGTTCTTATTTAATTCGGTTAAGCCTTTTTGTTAACTTATTTAGCAGACAAAGTCATCTGTACTATAACAACTTATTGTACCTTTATTATTTTTGTGCTTGTATGAAATATGTATGCTTGAACATTGTTTACCGCCTACGCGTATATTCATTCTGCTAGCTTTATTATTAGCTGCTTAATCGATTCGACGATCCATTCATTTCCCTATATATACATGTACATTTAACACTCTACACACTCTACATTGGTGGTTTGCTGTCTCATTCGCTTCTCTGCTTTGTGGTTTGAGTTATTTGCTAATAAAACTGTAGTCGCTGCCTCTCGTTGCCTTCTGATTTCTAACACCGTTGAGGATTATATGATAACGGTTACGAGGGTGATTGGTTAAGGAAGCACAGCCACTACGCATCTGTATAGTAGCTTCTCACCTAACCCCGTCCATTTGGTCCAGAGCATAAACATGATTCTTTGCTAAATGAATCGTATATTTCATACGTACTTGGTTTATATACAAGCAGATCAGGCCACATCATACGATAAAGTGAAAAATAATAATCATACAAGATCAAGCCAAAAGAGGCCGTGAGTGTGAGAGACTGTAACCAATAGATCGGTATTAACAGTAAATCGTATACTGGTAGCCAATAGGTCAAATGAAAGCTTATAATAAGTGGAATATAAATGTATATAATCTAGTTATTAGTTATGCAATAAGAATATATATAATAACAGTTCATAAATACTCCCCAGAAGATGCCCGTACTTTAATCCTCTTCGGATACAACACAAACTTCAGAGTCTTATAAGATATCGCTGGTTTAATAAACCTATGAATGAGCTGAAAAATTAGGAACTAAGCAGATATGATCTGATTTTTGTTTTTATGAATGTTCGTGAAAATTCTCTTTAAACTAGGTAAAAGTTAAAAAATAACTAGTGTTTGTGCAAGAATCATTGTATTACATATATTATTGACCTGAATGACTTTTTCTTGTTTAATTGACTATTGACAGTTGCATTACTGGATTGTAAGTTACAGGTATTTACTACAGACTAGCAATACAACTTCCTCAACAATGTGTTACGTATTAAAAGCTTGGTATTTGTTATGTTTCCCTTGACATCTAGATTCAGTGTTCTATTCGTTTTGTTCTTAATTACTTATCGATCATATCTAAAAAAATTAAATTAACTGGTAGAAGTAAAATTTATTGTACGTTCATTTACAGGTACATTTACACATAGAATCATCATTCAAAAGCATGCATACATCGTAATTTTAGTAATCTACATATAATCCATTAGGTCATTTTTTTATTAAACACTTATTGACCAAAAAATTCTTAGCACCTTTATTATTTGATTTCAGTGGTTATTATTTACAAAAGTTAGTCGTCCCCTAAAAAAAATGGTAATTCTGACAGCACTTATGAACGAATCATGTAACATCAGCAAAAGTTTGATTTTTTCTTACCACTTTATATAATGAAATATTTAATGGATAATATGAATTGTTTAGTTGTGTTTCATATCACTTGGTGATAACCAAGTATTCTTTTGTGCTATTTTTATCATTTCAGTATTGACACTTAAGGTAATGCAAACACAACAAATCAGGAAACCTAATGTATGGAAAAAAAACTATACTGATTTTAACATTCATTTTGTGCTTGATAAATGAATATCTACCTTTTATATTTAGTCAAATTATTATTATGGTCATGATGAAAGCTTGCCACGTTGTATATTTAATTTTCACCCTTAAGATTTTGATGAATTTCTATTGAATCTTTATATGGGTTGTGAAGATTGTTGAAATTGTGTCAAGTTCATGAACCGATCTAAGTAAAAGTCACTAAGAATCTGAAAACGTCACGAGTTCGCGTCTAGAAATGCATCATATTCGGTCTCATTCACAAATACCTCACCTATAGACCATAAGTCTAACTGCACTCAATCAAAAATACAGAACGATCAAGTTAAGAATGGCAAAAATTTAGAATTCCACATCTTAAAATGCATTTTAATTCTTTTTATTTTTATATTCACTGTAATCAAGATATTATTTAAGAAAGATGAACAAAACTTTTCATGAAAGCATTTGTCTTAGTTTTATTCGTTCGAACAAATTAGGGACATGCTCTTATTTTTTAACAACATATACTGTAATAAACCTGTAGTTCCTATATAAGTTTGAATTTTGCACTATTATTTGTTTTGACATATATATTTAAAATTTATCTGATGTTGTCAATGGGTTGTGAACATTACAGTCATATAAACTCGATATGATACCACAGTAGAATTTTCAAGGTTATAAATATTTTCTAGTAACTGTTGTTTTATAAGCAATTGTTTTCCTAAAAGCTTTTAAAATCTAATGATTTGATTATCATAGATAGATAGATGATTTTGAATTCTATTAATACATAGTTAATATTTACTATTAATCACCCAGAAATCTTCTTTTCAATAGTTTCATTTACGATCTTTAGTAGAACATTGATATCACGTAATCAGTCATATCTTTCAATAAATAACTTCAGAAGAATTCTTTAATCAGAGTTCACCTTAACAATTAATTCTTAATAGCTGAGATCATGAGTCATTTGAATCTAGAACACCATGGAAAACCTGGAAGCACTGAAGGGTAGTTTCGTCCTATTTTAGGACTCAGCAGAGCGCATCCACGATCCCGCTCCACAAGATTCGAACCCAGGATCTATTTGTCTCGTAAACGGTGGCGCAATTTCGCGGATTGTTTAAAGTCAGACATTGACAGCGTTGAATGCCGGCCGGCTCAGGCATCTAGAGGTTAAGCGTTCGCGAGCGAAAACGATAGGTCCTGGGTTGGAATCTCGAGAAGCAGGATCGTGGATGCGCGATTCTGAGGAGTCCCACAACAGAACGAAACGGCCGTGCAGTGCCTCCATGTTTTCCATGATGGTCCAACTTTAAATGACTCATGATAAAAAAAACCCTTCTGAAATTAATTTTAAATTAGAATCTACCCTTAATGAATAGTGAAATTGATTTTAATTTATAAAAAAATATTTGTATCAGTATAGTATCTAGTTAATTTTTATGTCTAATTTCACTTTCTATCTACTTTGTAAATGATTATTTTTCTAAATATAATTACTCATCAATAATAATAATAATAATATCTACAATGAATATTTTAAATCGTTTGTTTATTTAGAGATAATACTAATACGTAATCTGTAAATAATCTCTTCTCAATTCTACTGTATGTTGTTTACTTTATATATATATAGGATTGGATTTTGCCATTATCTAGAATAGTTTAAGAATGGAAACGATAAACCAATCCGAGAAAAAACAAACAAGATATGTAGTTAAATAAAAAAGGGAAGCTTCAAACTCAAAATGTTGATTCTGTTATAATGAAGAAAACATACAAATATCTATGATGGTATTTATATGTTTTTTAAATAAATTTGTTAACGTAGTGTGTTGTTTCAATTTCACCTTAAAGAAAGACTTGAGTTCATAGTAGTTCCATATATAGTATTTAATCATTGGAGAAAAAATTTTTACAGTAATTTAAAACATATTTCCAAAAACATACAGGTTCTATGGTGATCAAGTTACTTTTGAATACTAAATTGGCAACCAGTAGTCTGAAATTTCTTAAAACAAGGCTCTCACTTCGAAACCCTAAAGTCATGAATTTCATCCTTGTGAGATTATAGATGCTCACTTCTGAAATGTCCCATGCTAGGACAGAACAAGTAACGAGTGAATCTTAGTTTATCTTTCATTTTTTAGTTAAATTATCTTCAAAGAGTGGTTAAGTTCAAAAATTTAGAAAACATAGTAATTACAATATTTAGTAACAAAAGTGTGTAGCACATCTAGTAATGTAGACATTTACACATTTTAGTCACATGACCTAGTTTTAGAAACTATTTGAAATTCAAACTTCCGACAATAAACTTCCTAATTATTGTTAACCAACAGTTACTGTTTAAATATCGACGTTAATTACCAAGCTAGTTGTTCTTTACAACGTTTAAAGCGTTTACATTTTTTTTCAGACAGAATGAATGAACAACTATACAACTTGATAATAATGAGAATGAAGTGTTCTATATTACTTTCATCATACTTATGTTTAAATGTAGTTATTGCTAAGTCATAAGTGGTAGATTTTTTCCCCATAAATCAGAATTTCAATAAAATTGTATTTTCATTTTTATATTCTTATAATAATAATAATGGTTTCTTATCATAATAAGTAGTACTCATCTAGCTTAAGTATTACAGTCATAGTGGAAGAAATACTTTTCACTATTAAAAAAAAACAAGTTTTCTAATATCTTCAAACGATTTTATTCTCAAGTAATTTCTCACCTGTTTATTGTTAAAAATTCATTTACAGTTGTAAGCATACGTTTATATATATTCATTTTTAATTTCCTTATAAAATTTCAGCTAAACTTTCACTGTTCTTCGATTATCAATATTAACATAGTAACATCCTTTACTACTATACTACTGTACTAATACAAGAAAAAACCATTAATAAAAATTTCATAGAATTATATATTCTTTCATTCCACTCATCCAAAACATCATCATCAACACCAACAATAATAACGTCGTCATTATTTAGATCATCAACATTTTGCCAAGTAGTTCCGTTTGTTATTAATCAAAAATTTGAGCATATATAAAAAAATCTATGAGGTAACCAATGGTCTAGATTGACATACACACAACAATACACAAACATATATATATATATATATATATAACGGTTAAAAGTGTACCAATGTAAGAAGTGTAAATTTACATTGAAAATGAATTTATACATAGAAAATGACAGAGAAAAAACTTATTAGCTTTAAATTCAATGAAAAGAAACGAGAAAAAAAGATGAAGCCTTTAAAAAAATTGATGAGAAAATGAATGATGTTTAGTGTACATTCATACTGATTTTACTGACAACATACAAACAATGAATGAATTAACATATTACAATGTCTGGTCATTCTCAATTCATATATTTTATTAATTATTAACTGGTAGAAAATCTATTTTCATTTCATTGAAAGAAAAAAGGAGGAATTTGTTAGTTTCAATTTAACAGAGAAAAAGAACTTATTTTCAACATTCATTTGTCTTGGCTTATAGTTTAATGTTCACTAGAAAATGATATGAGAAAAAATAGGTTCATAATATGACTATATAGTAAGAGGTTTATGTTTGTTTGTTTTTTTCAATGACAAACTAGAATTCTGTTAGATTCGTTTATTTTAAAGATATGAGATGTACTTACACGTTCTATGATTCTAAAAGTTAATACTAGCTAAAGTCATGGAAATTAATAAATCTTCTTGAATATAATCAAGTATATTTATGAATACAAAGTCTAGACATATGACGACTTACATATATGATTGGCATTTGCTATTTCATTTGAATTGCACAAAAAGAATTACTGTTATGTCCAAACTAATAAATTTTCAAAAAGAAATACTTTTACAAACAATTTTTCTCAATAAATTTTTGTTCTGAGTTAGTCAATATCATCAATTTAAAACAATGTAGATTGTTTTTATGTTATCGAACACTTACAACGTTTCACATAGTGTTCAGGTTTCTGATGATTGAACTCTTAAATTAATAATGGAAACACATCATTCATCTAGGACTTTCATAAATGACACTCACTTAATACTAAATATTATTTACTAATGACTCATGAACCCTCTTAAAATATATTCTCAAAAATTACAAACTAAATTTTATTTACAAAGTGAGCTAGTATTAGAAGTATCCAATGGATTCACAATCCAAAGTTGTTTAGTTACTAAAATTATTCGAATACTTTGATCCTTCAGGTGTGTTATTTATCCAAATCTATCTGAATCCGAGTATTCTAAATCTAATAGTCAACTGAACTCTATGGCTTTAAGTATTAAAAAACTTAGAAAAGCCTAATGAACCGTTTCCTCTTTCATTTCATATTTTTTATAACTCGTCAAAACTGACGAAAAGATGCTAGTTCATCACTAGGTAGAAATTAATGTTACTTTTTCCATTACTTACTTCCTATTCCATTCCATCAATGAAATAAATAGCATATTCAAAAAGGCGAAGTAAACTCAGCCTGTGATATTTTTCTAGTGTTGTAACTACAGATATATCTTGGTAATTCAATAGGAATACTGTAAATCGGATAGCGGAAGTAAGAACATGAAAACGTCAGATGAAGACAAACATCTGAATACACTAGTTTTTATATTGTTTACATTGATTATCAGTCAGAATTGCAAGCAACAAAGTGAATAGTACTTGACATTAGTTAGCGATTTATTTATTGAATAGACATGGATACACAGTATCATAAAATTAATTGCTCATAACAAAAAGATGTAACTGATATGATTATTCTTTCAACAATGAATGCATGTGATGGACGACTGTAAAGAAAAATCAATTTTGCATGTCAATCGTGCTCAAATCAATTATGTTCTTGCTCTTCATATTATTGCAAATTATCAAAAGGGTTCTCTAAACAAAGGTATCATATTTGAGGATGTTCATCAAAAATACATGTCAGGGAACTGTAGAAACTAAAATTTACTCAAGTATCACAATCAGAGATATAATCACTAAATTATTTGTTATCTGACCGAAATTCTGTAGAGACAAACCAACTTTATAAAATACATTTTATTAGGGTTGCATGTATCAAATATCTGTTGTCCAGTAGTGCACTATCTCAATATAGTGCACTCAATATCGAGTCACCTAGACTGGTGGCCACATTGTAACTTGGTCAGTAGGATTCGATCTGCACTAAGAAGGACCTGACATACATTACATTGATCACTACCCAGTGATCAATCAACTATAAGCATAAATATATTTCTGAATATTTCAATCAATTCTTGAGATGTGAATTACTACTACATAATATCTACATGCATGATACGCGTTAAATAATTGAAAGCTGAATCCAAGAAATATCTAAATTATGTATATGATCGAAATAATAAATTAAGGTATGAAACGAGTGATTATAAACGACAATGAACAGTGAGCGTAATATAATACTGTAATATAATAACTGAGACAAAACGCATGAATTACTAAGTTCTGACTCAGCTGTTAAGTAGCGGTATGCTTGCTATTAGATTCACCACAAAGAACTAAGTTGGAGAAGGAAAGATATGTAATGCTACTCAGTGCTTTACGATAATGTTTAAATTCCACGTTGGAAACTTTGGAAATTGTCTAGCTTATAAGTGGTTTTAGCACTAAAATATCTGGTCCATAAAAAAGTGTTTGTTCATCATCGTTATATCATCAGTCCCGAGTTCTACGCTTAAGGTCACTCAACTACGAATTGGAAGCGATGTAAATATTGACTGAGAATGATATTTCCTATACAGTTTCTGACTACTTTCAACACATATTTTACGAATATTATAGTTATAACATCGATACTTTAATGGAAGTTTTATGGTTGTTTTATTTAATCTAATAACTATTAATTTTTCATAAGCGAATTAAAAGAATTGGAGAACTGAGTCGTCGTTTCAGTCACTTTATTGTTGTAAAGTGTGTCTGCTTTACAATAAAAACTCGTAGTTGTGTCCTAACAGTTTTACAATAATAAATATAAAATGTTTAAATACTTTTGATAAAATATAAATTATGGTACATACTGGATAGTTATAAAATCATTTGTATATGCCCTAAATTATAACAGCACGTAGCTTAGAAGGAAATTTTTAATGGTATTGTGTCTTTGAAGGTAGATAGTTTAATCATAAAAGTAATGATTATGAAGTGAAGGAAAACCAACTCATTGTTTACAGTAATTTAGTAAAATGTGGAAATCATACATCAAATGCATCATCTGCACATCTTTCACTTATCCTTTACGTCCTTTATGATTCCTCCAACTCAGTTTTTATTCCAATTCCTTTCTGTTTTCTTTCACTCTTCTCTTTATTTCGGTCCTTTTTGACAAACATTCCACTTCTGATTGGTGTTACACACTACTTATATCTGCCAATATAAGTAGTATGCATCACAGTGACAACCAATAATCATCATATATCAACATCAAAAATTACGATGACTTCTAGGAAACCGCTAAAACTCAATAACTAAGCCGTTTAGCACACAGAACAATTAAAACCATTAAATACAAACACGTTTACAGACTATTAATTACATTATAAATTGCATAGTAAACATTGCTTGAAATTAAATAAATAATATATTTGGCGTACAGTATAAAATTTAGTAACTTCCAGTGTCAGAATTGCTTGAAATTAAATAAATAATATATTTGGCGTACAGTATAAAATTTAGTAACTTCCAGTGTCAGAATTTTACATTGATCCTACCCCATACATTTCATGTTCGTCAATAAAAGCCTTTGAAATTTTTACATTCTTAATTTATTATCTGTGAATTATTTTTAACCAAAGCAATGTTTTCACATTTTCAAAACTTTTAAATTAATCACTTTTCTCTATCCAGGCAAAACCTTTACTCTTCTTAAATTCACTTGCTGTTGTTTGTTTGTAACTTCCCACTGTTATTTAGGACTGCAATTGATCAATCTCTTGTTGGCACATGTGCATCCTGTGCAGATTGCCTCGATATTGCCTTAGGTCACAAGCTTTATAAGCAAATATGGATAGTAGACATCAGTGAAATCCAGGAAGCGCGTTTCATCCTATTTGAGATGCAGGTTCATCAAGCTGATGAGTCGAAAATAGGACGAAACGCGTGTCCTCGATTCCACTGCTAGCCACTACCCATGCTTACTCTTCTTGTTTGTATTGATTTATTTAAGATGAAAATAATTTTAATGAAAGTAATTACTTATATAAGAGTTCTATGGTAATGTTTGAAATGCTATGCATTAGACTAAAGTCATATGAGAGCTGTTCACTTAGCTAATTCAGTTTGACAAAAAAATGTTGGTGTTTTTTCCAACTTTTCTCTTAAAAATAATAAGCCTCGAACTCCTTGTCAATGATGTTATTAAAACTGGGTATTTTGTAGAAAAAAAGTATACCTGGTTATATCACAAGATAAGTTTTGTTGAACATGACTTAATTATTAAAAGTGGTATACTCATGTTTAACAACTAAATAGATATAATTATCATATCATGTGATAATGCAGTTTGTTTGTTTGCTTTAATTACACAAAATAAATTGTCTCTAAATGAACAATTTTTACTAAGAGTGACTATCAATTTATTTACAAAATGAGTCTTATATTTTACTATAACAAGAATTCACAGGGAATAAATCATTTTAATACTTGAATAATCCTATTATAAACATTTTATATTTTTCAAATATTATTTACTTTTATCCGTTATGTTAAAAACAGTAATTAACTGATATGTCTTGTGGATTGAATGCTACTTTGTTATACCTGGTCATCGCCGATTGTTGTGTTGGAAACTCTTATCACATATACTGGAAACGAGGGACATCTACAATTCCCACGACAACACAAAGACTGGTAAAAGTGAAGATTTATTAACCGCTGAAACACTACGACGATGACCCTAGTCGAAAATACGTTCATTTATATATCGATTGTACATACATTTTGATTAATAATTAGGATCAAATCACATATATAAAAAATATTCAGTTATAACAAATCACATACTGAGTACAGTTCATGTCAATTGAATACAAGGTTTTCCATGGTGGTCTAGCTTCAATTGACTCATAATCTCAATTATTGAAACTACAAGAATATCGTATATTATACAGAATAAAATATCATACGAGAAAACAAAACCGAATACTACACTGAATAATCATCAAATTGAATCAAGACGGAAGTAATGTTGAACATAACTCATAATGAATAAATCAATTGGATTTTGACTTTTCTTTCCATCATATCAATAACAAAAAAATAAATATAAATATACATAATATTGAATAGAATGAACCATCAAAAAATGTTTTACATTTCTTTTCTACTCTAGGAATATAATTGATTAATCGCAATGCTTAAGCATTCTAGAAAATAGATGGACTCAGAAAAAGTATGTTTCAGTCCTTTTTTTAACCTTAACCATTTTGAAGCTTGCATTAGAATTAAATCATTCCATCAAATAATTTGAACATATAAACAGCTTACAAGTCGATAGTTTTCTCTTATTTGCTTGATACATTCTTCAACATTTTGCAATATTCAGACAATTATTTAATGACTAAATCACAATTTTAGAAAAGAGAAAACATGAAAAATGGTTGTAATTATTTGAATTGGCTTGAGTTATTTCTGGAATGAATTCTGATCAGTGTTTGTTAGATCAGTGTGATTCGAATGCAATACATTTTGCATTATATACCCAATGCATTTCCCAATCAAATACATACCAATAATAATATAAACATCACATCGTTTGAACTGGTTAGTCTATCTATCTGGAGCTAAATGCTCAGTTTAAAGTTTGTTGAGCGTCTACATAGAATGGTGTCAGATTCAAGTCACATTGTAAACGGATCTCAAACAGAATAAAAAGAAGGATTCTCTATCCTACTGTTAATCACAGTTTATTTGCTTTAAGTAATTGTAATGACTGTATACACTTCCACAAACTTCCTAAATTAATAAATTACTTCACTTAACATTCTACCATCATTATTTCTCTATTCTTATTTTGTCAGTATTTATTTTATTAAAAATTTACGAATGTCCTAGCTCCTATGATTTGTATTATTTTACCTGAACAACAATCCTGTCATCATTGTTATCTTAAAATGGTGATTGTTTGAAATTTATTTTGTATTTTTTTGTCAGAATAAATGAATCTATATGATTGATGAACTTTGATTAAATAAGTTGAAACAAGTAATCAATTTTCTATGGTAACATTAATAATAACAACATTATTTGCTTACTGATTTAAAATTTTCTTTTGTTCTTTTTTTTTCTTTTGATTTGTTGGGATTTAATTTTACTCATGTTTATTTTCTACTAGGGACATTTTTTTCAGTGTTTTCGTTCATTTCATGGTTGTCAAATGTATTATTGTAAATGATATTATCTTAAGGAATTAACTAGATACTGGAAAATATAATACACGATATATTACTATGGATATAGCAGTTGATAATAATTGTTTTATATATGAAGTTATTTAGTTTCATAAGTTAGTTTGTATTTCTCAGTATAGATTATTGGCTGATCTAGAGCAGTATTCAATCAACTTACTTTATTGTGCACAATTTAGTAAAGTTTGAAAACAGTATAATACAGATGCTTTCGATAAAAAAATATAATAATTAAATTTACTGACTTCTTATTTATACTTTTTCACTACATCAGTTCAGTGAGAATATATAGTATTGCTGAAGTAAGTAATATCGTATAAAATCTCAACACTTTGAATATTGAAAAAAAAAAACATACCTTGCTAATGAGCGCCAGCTTGCGTGAAACCTATGGTAACAATTTCATGCACTTCAATCGTGAAGACACAACGTCAATGAAGTAAAGTAACGCTAATGATAAATAAATATATAGTGATTAGTTGAATTCTAAGTAAATGAATAGAAAACTCAGGTACACAAGTATAAATAACTGTGCTTATTTAAGATCGATTATGATTCTTTATGCTTATTAGTCACATTAATAACAATGGTTTGTATGAGCAATTTATCATACTTAAATTATGTATTCAGTGATCACTGTTAATTCAGTAACCAGTGTTCTTTACCATGGGATATCTTCAGGCTACAAACGAATAACATCATATAAGATGGTAAATGTTATAATAATACATTTCACTATTCAATAAATAAAGTTGCAACCAACCTGTAATATCATGCATAATCAAATTAACCGATTTTTAAAGGTTATCTAACATTTGAATGGAAGGGTAATTCATTCACATCAATAATGTTTCCTGTCAGTTAAATACTGTGAAAAATGAAAATTTCTTACGGATCATATTCCCAAATTAAACTTACAATTATCATGTAGTATTGGAGTACTTTCATGAGATATTAAATGGGATAAGGAGTTCAAAAATGAACCGGAAAAAGAGTATATATATTCAAAAGTGAGTTCAAAGTATTTCACTAACAATTTAAGGAAGAAAGTATATTAGCTTCAAACTGTTTCTGTTAAAATGCGATGTATATCAATACAAAAAGAACCTGGTCGTCTAAGGTTTATATGATATACGAATCATTATGATTAAAGTTTAAACCAGCTGATAAATAGGAAGCAAATTCTACTCAATAACTAGCTTATAATAAAACAAGTTTCGTTTTTGTTTATTTTAGATATTATCAATCCTTCTATTTACTGATCATTATTTCTGTAGTTTGTTGGTTGAATAAATGACACACTAGTACTTATTTTCAGAAAATTAACTTTTATTCTATAAACTAAGACTTTTGTATTTTAAGAAATCTAACTCAAATTGCGCCATTCATCTGCATTAATATTCTGCCCTCTCAATGTTATATTTTCTTTTTTAAGAGAAGAATAACTCAATTCGCAGTGATTCAGACTATCTTACTGCCACGTTCTGCGTATGCCTGAACACCGATTACCACGACGCGCAATGCTAACCGGTGTTAGGGATGATTGGACGAAAGTTAGGGGCGGCCAAACCAAAACGTGGCATCAGTGCTTGAAGTCACTAACTTCTGGTCTGAGCCATGTTGGGAGATTCAGACTGCCTGGTTGGGGTCCGCGTGACTATCGTAACCAATGGTTGGAGACTCTTGGTGACATGGCTCAGAATCGATCACAATGGCGTCGGTGTATACACTCTCTGTCTTCCTTAAATTAAGAGATTAAAATCGCTTCATATCTTCCTTTCTACCAACTAATTTTTTATTCCTGTACTATCTCCTTATACACAATCTTTCTTCTATATATTACCACCACTGAATTAACTACTTCTATGAATCCGGTGTTCATCTTGTTGTGCTAATGCGGTATGGCAACTTGGACCGATGCATATACGTGCCTGGTCCTACGTTGCAGCTGACTGACTGACTGACTGCCGATATCTCAACCGAATTTCCATCAATCATAGTTGATATGTGTACATCCTGTGAGAATTAAATTTATATGGTCATGTCTTTAGAAAATAGATGGGATGTAACTAAAATTGGTAACCGAGACGCTCGTCTCATCCTATATGAGACTCGTTAGCTGGATAAATCTCCAAAGGCTCCTGTGTAAGATAGTTAGTTTGAATCTCAATATGCTGGTGCATCCAGCCAGTGAGTCTCAAGTATGACGAAACGCTTGTCCATTGATAGCTACAGTTTGTTGATTTTGTAAAAGCATTGATGTGTAAGTAAATGTAGATAGTGAATGCAATGATAAATAGAAAACATGTTTGGATGTATTTATATCCTAATTCTAACATGATATGTAAGGGAATACTAGTAAATCCCTACAATGAGATCATGAAACAGTAATGAGTCATTTTTCTCGTTCTCATCAATGATAAAATTAACTGTAGTTGTTATACTTAATATTCAATTAAAAAACTATTGAGAGTTTGAATTAAAAAAAGGAAACGTATACATACGGATAAAACTTGTTTATAAGTTAATTCACAATTATACTTAATAAAAAAACAATCATTATTTATGAGATATTCTAACCTCCTGCAGACAGAGTATGGAGAAGAAACTATTATCACATATACCTATATGAATATGAAGTACTTACATACATACATGAATTCAAACATACACACATACATACATCTATTCATTGTATGTCGATTTTTTTTAAAAGCTTTATTTGTGTATTTTAATGATGTACCAGACGTTATTAGTGAATTAATTCTTTGAGTTACATATATATGAGAGACAATATTGTTTAATTTGATGCAAACACAAAATTCCACATAATTTTCTCATAAAACTTACTATTCTTTTGCCAATTAATTGAAAAATGAAAGATTTACACAATTTTTTTTCTTTTATTTGCGCATGTCGTATCATGAATAGTTTTATTATTATTTAAAGGTATGTAATTGGATGGAATTAATAAACACTTAACAAATACAATGTACACAAAAAGATAAATTTCACTTTTCAGAACATTAATTAGTCGAGATTGTTGAAATCTTAACAGTTGAATTTATGAACCAATCTAAGCTAGATCACCATTGAAAACCTTAAAGCATTGGATAGCCGTTTCATCCTAGTATAGTGCGCATCCACATTCTCTCACGTAGGACTCTAACCCGGGATATTCGACCTCACGCGCGAACGATTAACCTCCAGACCACTGAGTCGGCATCCGACGGTTTTAATGTCTAACCTTATTCATGGGTTTATGTCCAGAATGCGGGATCGTAGATGCGTACTGCTGAGGAGTCCTATACTAGGATGAAATGGCCATCTAGTGTTTCTAGGTTTTCAGTGGTTATCTAGCTTAGATCAACTCATGAATTTCACTTTTGTTGATAGAAATTTTGTTGACATACACATAGACCAAAAGACACATTTTGTTGGGCATCAGTGCATTGATCTTATATATTCTAATCAATCTATTACCCATTGTGAAGGAACATAGGCCGCTCACCAGCATACTCCATCCAACTTTGTCTTGGAAAATCCTTTCCAGTTGTTATTCATCATTTTCATGTCTGTTCCCAGTTTTCGATATGATTTGTTCTTTGGCCTTCCTCTTACGTTTCCCTTCAAGATTCCAGGTTAGTGCTTGCCTCGAGATGCAGTTAGGTGATTTCCATAATGTATTCTCTATCCACTTCCGACGTCTTTTCTTAATTTCCTCTTCAGTTGGAAGTTGGTTTGTTCTCTTCCACAGTAATCTGTTGCTGATGGTATCTGGTCAACGGACATTGAGTATTTTTCATAGACATCTGTTTATAAATACTTATAGATTTTTTATGATGGTTGTGGTAGTTCTCCACGTTTCAGCTCCGTACAATAAAACTAACTGTCTCAACGTTCATATTGAAGGCTCTAACTTTGATGTTGGCGTGCAGACAGTTGTTTCGGGTTCCATAAATTGTTCAACTACAGGAATGCTGTCCTTACTTTACCAATTCTAGTCTTTAAGTCTGCATCGGATTATCTTTGTTCATCGATGACATTGTCCAGGTACGTGAAACTTTCCAACTCTTCCAGAGTTTCTCCATCAAGTGTGACTGAGTTGGTGTTCTCCGTGTTGTATTCCAGGATTTTACTTTTCCCTTATGTATGTTGAAGCCTGCTGATGCAGAGGTTGATGCTACACTGGTTGTCTTGATCTGCATTTGTTGATGTGTATGGGGTAAAGGGGCCACGTCATCTAAGAAGTTCAAATCGTCTAGTATTATCAAACCTGTCCATTGTATTCCGTGCTTTCCCTCCGATGTCAAGGTCCTCATAATCCAGTCGACCACCAGAAGAAAGAGAAAGGGAAAGAGTAAGCAGACTTGGAATGCACCTATCAGCTGTCTTCCATGCACCACTATGCAGTGTAGTCCATTGTATGAATTCAATGTGATGTTTATGATCTCAGGTACATCATAGTGTCAAGGAAGGTTCATCCTATCCACACTATCAAGTGCTTTCTCAAAGTTGAGGAAGTTAATATATAGTGACGAATTTCATTCAATTGATCATTTGAAGATGATTCGTAATGTTGCGATTTAGTCTGTAATCGACTGATCCCTACTGAACCCGGTCTGTTGATCTCGGAGCTGAGTGTCTACTGAATCTTTCATCTGGTTCGGCAGCACCCTGTCGAATACTTTTCCTGGTGCTGATAGTAGTGTGATTCCTACGTAGTCCTCACATTTGCTCAGATCTCCTCTCCTTAGTATCTTGATGAAATATCTTTCTTTCTAGTCTATCGGCATTTGTTTCTTCTCTTAAATTTTACTGAATAGAATGTGGAGCATATTTACAGTTATTTCTGTGTCTGACTTCAATGCTTCAGATGGTATATTGTCAGGTCCTGTTGCTTTCCCGCTCTTGATTTGTCTGGTGACCATGCTGATTTTTTTCGATCGTTGGCGGAATGACGTCTATAGGGAGGTCTTTAGGTGCCGCTTAGATGTCCGGTGGGTTCGTTGGGGAGGGTTTATTCAGGAGTTGCTTATAGTGTACTGCCCACCTGTTCCTCTGATCTTGAACCTCAGTGATTGATGTGTCTTATTTGTCCTTGGCTGGTCTCTCTGGTTTACTATATTTCCTTGTCAGTTTCCTCATTGTGTGATATAATTGTCTGGTATTTTCTTCTCTTGTAGCTTTTTCCATTGTCGTTGCTAGGTCCTCCAATTATTTATAATTGTCAGTTCTCATACTCCTCCTCACTTTCTTATCTGTTCTAGCGCCTTGAAATACTCTGCTGTTGGTTGGCTGTTGTTAGATGCTACCTTCTTGTTCTTTCCTGAATCTTGTCCAGGGATTCGACAGAGATCCATTCCTTATGATGATACTTATTGAGGCCTAGAACCTCCTGAAATGTTGAACTTAGTGCTTTCTTGATCGCTTTTTAATTGTCCTTTATAGAAATTTCCTCTTGTTTGAGTGGAGACTGTAGCCTGATGATGAGAATTATTTTGAATCTTTTGAGTCTGTCAGTGTCTCAGAGGCTATATTGAACCATTGTAATGGTGTTTCCCCAGTTGTCCAATGGTTCTTTAGCCTCAGTTTCATTTTGAAAACCACCTGGTGGTGATCTGAAGCCTATAAACATCTTGTTAAATGTATATAACTTTGCAAGTCTATCACCATTTTCGTTCCTTTCTCCCAGTTCATGCCGTCCCATGATATTTTCGTACCCGGCGTTGTCCATTTCGACTTCTGCATTTAGGTCTCTTATCAGGATGGTCATGTCCTTTCTTGAACACTTCGCTGTGGTCAGTTGCAGTCTCTCGTAAAACTGAGCTTTATCGTCGTCGTTGACACAATTGGTGGGTACATAACTGTTAGGGTATTCAGAAAATACCCCAGAAATTATCTAATGCTATTCCTGAATGAGAAATAGTGTCATTCCCCCATTGGTCAACATTCTTTCAACGTGTCATTTCCCTATTGGTCAATATTTATTTGTGTCATTTCCTGAAGGTTAAATCTTGTACAAATGCTATTTTCTATTTTATGGTACGTTGTGGTCTGTTTGATTGCTATATAAACAGAGTATGTTTGAAATATAATGATTCATATCACCGAGGCTGAGACTTGTGTTTTGGACTCAACTGGCTGGGCTAGACAGGGAAGCAGGGCCAATCAGGACTCTAGGCGGCGCGCTCGTATTTTATGCGTCACTGTATCGATCGATAATACGCTGCTCTCTAATAGGCGGACATCGCGTTATAACAATAACATTGGATAACATTCATTGTGATTCCCTTCTTCGTCGTTTTGAATAATGCTTTGATGATCCTGGGTCCATGAGATTCCCATTCTATAAGCTGCTTTATTCTTCATTGTACAGCGTCGGTGCAACTCCCTGAGAGTGCGGAGCATTTTCTTCTTTATGACCACGATACAGTAGCACCTCTCCCGAATCTAAACTTTTCTGTCCAGCTTGGGTTCAATGCGTTTCACTTATCTCGAGGACCACTAAGTTGTACCTCCTCATTGCCTTAGCTATTTGATTGGTCTTCCCCGTTTCTCACATTGTCCGGACATCCTATTCGTCTAAGTTAATTCCTTCTGTGGTTATTAGAAGGGGCATCGGCCTCGTGACGTACAAAGAATATCGGCTCTCACCTTGAGGCGCCATAATTCTTATTAGTGAAGATCCTCCAACTTCCAGGTCAGAGTTTAAATGGTTTGTTTTGTTTAGTTTGATTAACAATTTTCTAGCAAGGTTGCTTTCTACGGGATTGAGTTGCTGACCTCATGCCCAACTCTCCTACTTTACACAGGCTCGGGACCGGCAATGACCCTCCAAGAATTACAGGTGAAGTTACCATGTCAAAAACTTTATCACAATCAAGTAAACTGATATTTAGTGATAAAATCCATTCATATGATTGCTCAGTAATGATTTCTAGAGTCACAATTTTGAAGGTACGTGACCTACCCATACGAACGTCAGATCGTCGATTTTGAAGTAATGCGTCCAAGAAATTTTCCATTTACTTTGGCAACACTTTGTTGAAAACTTTGCTATGGTACTGAAAGTAGTAGGTTCCCTCTGTAGTTCTCACACTGATATCTCCTTTCCTCGATATCTTGATGAAATATATCAATTTACGGTCCCTTGTTACTTCTTCCTTCTTCTAAATTTTTTATAAAACGAACTCAAAACATCTCGACAGTTCCTTCTGTCTCCGAATTCAGTGCTTCGTCCGATATGCTGTTTGGTATTTTCGCTGTACAATTCTTGAATGGCCTGAAGGCTGTGATACTTTATTTTATTATTGGTGGTGTAAAATCTATGTGCAGGTCTCTATGTGCTTCATTGATGTTTGGCGGGTTCAGTGGTGCTGGTCTACTCAAGAGTTCTTCAAAGTAATCTACTCTCATTTTACGCCGTTCTTCATTTTCAGTGATTTATCGTAGTTCTTTATTTCCCAAAGATAATTCTAATTTATTATATTTCTCTGGTAACTTCATCGTTTTAACTGACTCATACTTCCTTCTTCTACAGCTGTTTTTATGGAGTTGACTTGTCTTCCACATTTTCAGACTTATCATCTGTAGTGATTTTTTCACTCATTTGCTTGCTTTTATATATTTAACCTGTTCATTGGCTTTCTCTGCTCTCATTCGGTCGTTGCTGACTAATATTTTCTTGTATTTCAGGTCTAAGATCTTACTCAGGGTTTCTGTACAAATCAACTCTTTATCCCAGAGCTTCTTAGGCCCCAGGACCTCCTAGCATAGAGAAAATATTTATTCTTTAATTTATTTTCAGTTGTTTCCCATGGTGGTTTCCTCTTTTATTAGGTCTCGGAAGGCTTCGGATTTGACAATTAAGGTTATCTTAAACTATCTGAGCATTATAAAACCCCTAAGGAAGAGTGTACCAAACTTTTTCAGTCCTGCTTATCTAACTATCCAATGTTTCTTTAACTCCAGTTTTAGCTTTAACACCATCAGGCGGTGATCCGAAGCTAGGTTAGCTCTTCCTTTTGTTCTTATGTCCTCTATGCACTATCTGAATTCTTGTTTGTGCAAATGTGATCGATCTAATTCTCTGTAGTGTGGCCATATTAAATTCATGTAATTTGTGTAGGGATAGTGTGGCTATCTATAATCATGTTTTTGAAACAACCTAAATCTACCAGTTTATCATCATTCTCTTTTCTTTTCTCTGAACATTTCACCTCACAATACAATCATACCCAGTATTGTCTATTTCAACTTTGGAGTTTAGACAATCTATCAGGATGGTCAGGTGTATTCTTGGCCATTTCTATAGACTAAAGCCTCTTATAAAACTAATTTTTGTCACCTTTGCTGTTGTCTATTATGATCTCATAGCACTGAATGATATTCGTTGTAATTTTTTTGTCTTTTATTGAAGGATACTTCAATGACTATGGAGCCATGAGATTATCATTCTATAAGCTATTTTCACGCTACTTTGTACAGCATCATTGCAACTCCTTTGTGTTTTGGGAGCATTTACTTCTTAATATCTAGAATACATAGTATATTTTCAGAAGTTAGTCATTTATTTCTAAATTATTTGCAATGAGTTTCACTTATTCTATTAGAACCATGTCACAACTTTTCATTGATGTACCTGTTTGAAAAATTCATTGTATCTCCCACATTGTTAAGACGTTCCACGTGCTTACATGAATTGTTGCAAAACATTAAGCGTTCTTTGTGGTTAAATATGAATAAATCAATTATCTTTGAATTCTGAGATCGTTATCTTGCTTTACTTTAATACTATATTTCAAAAACAGAAGTGAGAACAAAATTTTCGAACGTACTAGTTTTACCTTGTAAATAAGAGTGGATGACCTTTTTATCACTGAGTTATTCAGAAAAGTCAAATCTCTTTTCACATTTATACTACTGTTGACCATTCATTCATAATATTCTGCTTCTGAGATACAGGAAAATGAATACATTTTAAAAGACTTTTAAATACGGCCATATGAATGTTTATACGAATTTAATGACATTCGAATATTTGTTATAAGCATAATAATTCCTTTCGGGGAGTAAGATCGCAAGAAACTTTAACGTACTTAGCGTTTATATTTCGATAAAATGAACCAGTTAAAAATTATACGTGAAAGAATCATGTAACGCGTATATAGTTCTGTTTATAGAATGCATCTTAAATATACAATGAAAAAGGTGTTTGAGTTTAGTGTCTTGTGAAAATACACAAATTTTCTATATTATATAAGTTCTATTTATATTAAACTTTGAGTATAATCCCCCTGTGTTATGTTTTTATGCGCATTATTAGTTCATTACGTAATTTCTAAGTTCAAAGTTGTTGTTAACATCAGTAATTTATTTAGTTATCTTGTTCTCATTAAATACACGCATACATTATTACATCAAAAGATATTACTATTTTTTTAAAAAAATGATATTCGTTTCCTTTTTACAATTCGCAGACTTTAATTCCTGACATCTCCATGTCACTTTTTTTATCCAAAATTAATCTTTTTTAAAAACATAATTCCTAGATATTCCTATAGTGTAATAGGATATTAAATATATATATATATATAATGAGATTTTACGTAATGTGAGATTTCTTTTTAATTTCCTCATGCGAAACAGGAAAAAACGTGTTTAACTAACTTTTATATACTTGTCTGTCTGTCTTTCTTGTTTCTGTTTAGTAAATAAAGGTGTCGGCATTTGTTTTCGTATATAGACCTTAGAGTAAAACACTTGAAAGAATGCATGTCTACAAGCACAAGTTTATATTTACAAAGTTTTAACGCAATCAGCTACACGAATAACCCTTCGATAAAAGTCTGTATTTTTGACATAAACTGACATAAATTTCATTCTTGCAAAGAAGTATATAAATAACGTTTAAAATATTATTATTATTATTATTAGTCTGGTATTTGTATATAACACCACTAAGAATAGTTTATAATTTAACTACTCACTATTTTAAGTAGAAGTACTGCTGATAGCAACACTTACAACAAATAAAGACTAATGATGTACCAGAATAACACTGACTACAGTTTTAAATACATTTACAGGTGTTTCATTTTCATTTCTTTTACGTAATTGACGTGTTACTATTCTCATTTTTATGGGAAGTATCGTAAAACTGTTAGTTTTAATGATGAGAAATAATAAACAGTTGTAAGTAAAAAATAATAAAAGACAGAGGGAAGGAATCATGTCAAAGAAATTAATTATGTAAGAAAAAGTAATAACAAAAATTTTCAGAACTAATATGTATAAGCGTTTTGTTTTTAAATACAACCGATTACACCTAGGTATGCACACATACCCAGCTGTGCCTGTAGCTCTTCTAGGGTTACTGCCGATTTCAATCCCGGGTAAAGGGGGAGGGTTGGGCATGGATTCAGCAACCCCATACCGTAGGAAACAAGCTTGCCAAAAAACGCTAGCCAGAATACACATATACACATCTATATGTAGACAATATAGTGTAAGAATATACTGAGAAAAAAACAATCGGTCATACTGATAGAAATCTTATTGTCAGAAAGAAAGAAATTTTGAAATGTTTTATTTTAATGTAATTAGAATATTAACATTTCGTTTTACACCTAGTCTCTTTTCTAACCGTAATATTTATTTCTGGCAAATCAAAACTTCTTGAATGACCAAGTGACTGTTATTGCAATACATAGTTAGCTGAAAAATAATCAGAGCTTGAATTGAATTCCCCACATGAAACTTATTTGCAGCATTCATTTATTAAAAGAATGGGACAATGCAAGATGTTAAAGGTATATTGAAGCAGATGTGCTATAATTTTATGGCATAATAAACCATAAAGTGTTATTCTATTTTTTTCATTCTGTTTCAGTAAGGTTTGTACCACAGTACTCACTGAATAATTCTACTGACACAGAAATATATCGAATAAATATAAATGCACATCTTAGTTGCTTTATAGTTTAAATACAGTATGAAATAAACGTTTTATGAAATAAACAGAGTTACAGATGGAAATGCTAACAAATTATAAACTTCTTGACATATAAATGCCTTTTCATTTGGTAATTTTAACTATTGAAAATGTCTCTTGGAATATTAAATGTATTTTATACAAATTTTGTCTGGACAATCAGTTAAAACTAATTTTATGAACTCTAACAGCAATGTTTTCAGTAATTAGTTTATCGATCTTGTTACTAGACATTACATCTAATTAGAACAGGTTATTCATTTAACTATCCAATTAATGTAATAGTATTGAGAAGTATCATTTTTTAATAAGTTTTTCGCTTCTTGACACATTATTAACAGTCATCTTAAAGGGATAAACTTTATCCATTGAAAAAACTAAAATAAATATCCCATATACTTTTAAACTTTCGATTAAAATACTATCGTTGTTGACGTATTGGTGCGTAAAATCGTATAGTTTTGTTTGAGAGTAATTTATTGAAGGGCCACTCAACTCCTTAATTAATCAATAAACTACATGGATTTCTGTGAATTTCAGCCAAATCAAACCTACTGAGCTACAAATGGATATGAAACAATATCTTTCTTTCTCAATCATATGTTGCAACATAACTATCCAGAATAATGTCGCATAGTTAATGTGTTGATGCTTCTGAATTACAAAAGCAACTGTGGTTAAATTTTATAGATAGTTCCTGAAGAGAAGAAAATCATAGAAGTTTCATAATGAGGGCTTTCTAGATGAAACGTGATCCATTTCTATTTTTCAGTATCAATTTATAAAAAGTTTTTAAGAGTTAAAGAATTCCGCTTCATGAAAATTTGTTCTTTGTATATTTCCGTAAATTTGATGCATCTGTAGTTCTTTAACCCAGTTTTATTTTGTATGAGTATTTATTTCTCACGAAAAATGCATTTAATTAAATGTCTTAGAAATGAACATCGGTTTCACACGTGAGTTATTAATCGATGGCCCAGTATTTCCAAGTTTTCAATGTGGGTCTAGCTTAGTTCGAAATTTCAAACTGTAAAATCTCTATAATCGCTACAAATCAATTATACTAATAAAATTATTAGTCTCCACTTCAAATGTTTCTATAGATTTCCCACAAATTACTTTTTATTCGTCACTCAATGGATTAAATGTTTAGATGACCAAATGAGGATAGTGAAAAGACAAAAGCTATTTATTCTATGTGATGAATCATTTATACAGATTAACGTTTATTTATGTTTTTCAATGTCTATAGATTAAATATATTTTAATGTCGAATTTTTTATGTCAACATAAATGATCAATACCATCCATGTAGCACACTGTCTTCTACACTCTTCTAGACCATAGAATCATAATAAAAGAATTGTTCGAGTTGTTATGACTTAAATGCCTTTACATTTTGCCATTAATATCGGTTGAAACACAGGACGACAATAAATATTTATGGCGCAATTTGGAGTTATGAGAACGGTATTAAAATAATACGGACCCTCATATTAGTTAAATATCTTTCTCTACAAGCCAGTAACCAATTTAAAAATGTTTTTCAATTATGTAAATGAAGCGTGATATAGGGATGTAAGAAAAGTTTAAATTCACTCTGATCAAATTTAAAACAACTTTTAGTATTTTATAGGTATCATTACCAAGTTATGACTAGATAATTTCGATTAAATTGAGCATTGGGTAGATTATTATGATTAAAAATAGTATATTTGTAATATGATACGACTTAAAATTGGGTTAATTTTAATTTGGTCATTTGTCCGCTGAAGAAATGGCTTACGCAGAGTCACGAAACGTCAAAAAACTAATTTTTCTACTCATTGAGATATCTTACAAATATATTATTTCCATTTACAACTTCTAGTAATGTTTTCATAATTCCCATATTTTCTTTTATTCGATCATTTTCTGAACTAATTTTCCTCATGGGTTAACTAAAACAAATAAACTAACCTGAATATTTTCTTGACTAAACTAATCAAACAATTAGAACACATCGTTTTCAAAAATGATTTGTTGATTTTTCAACCAATCATAACTTCTTGTACTTTAAACCAATCAAATTGTTACCATACTTTGGTCATTCACTTGGTGGTTTCATTTGCTTAGTTCACACTTCGTGTTCATGCTTTATAGATTTTAGGATGCTAGTGAGATAATAAACTTAATAAATTTATTGGTACATTTTTAAAGGACACTGATCAGTTGATCTATAATAAGATTATCTTGTGGATTTATATCATATTATGCACTACGTAGAAAATTAATACGAAAATCACTTTGAAATTAGTCAATGAACACTTTCGTAACAAGTTGGTAAGTCAACATTTACATTTAACTTTTATTAATACGTTGTAGTTTAACATTTTTGTGCAATTAATTTGATATTTTCTCGTGAAATTTAGATATTTCACATTTAAATCTTTACATAAGTGCACAAGTTTGCTTCATCTAAACCACTACTTTTCCATTGAAAACTCTTTATTAAGGATTATATATATTTCATTTGTTCAAGATGGATTTGATGAATTCGCCACACTTTGAAATCGATGATCAAATCCGACATTAAATTGAATGTAAATGTTAAAATATGTTTTTTGTGTATTCTTAAATATTCCACAATTCAGTTTAATGTTAAATGCCTATCAACAGATTCATAAAAAACGGAATATCAAGTTACTGATCTTGCTCCATAAACTGAGTGACAAAGCATGGTTAGCAAATAATAATGAATACAAATAATGAATGACATCAAATATTCTATAACGTAATTGTTTTCTCCATTTTGGCTGGTATGTTTATCATCAAATTATGTTTGTTTTGACTAAAGGCTTACACTTACTACACTGAGTTAAAACTCTTAATCAGTAGGATATTTTTCACATCTCAGAGACTGTATCGCTGAATATAACATAATAGAATTTCGCCGAAGTAATTACAAAATATTTGATGTAAATTATAAAGCAACGTATGCCATTTCACATAAGTCGAAATGCTTCTTATCAAAAATTGACTCATTTACGGTGAGAAATTCACCAGTAGTTGTATCAGGGATTGACAAATATATTACTATCGTAATGAAAAATTAATTTTATGAAAGCTTCATTTAGACTTAACTGATTTCATTTGAAAAAATGCTATTGGTCATCTACATTCATTTGATGCCAAGCTTACATCATGAAAATAAAAATCCATACCACCTTTGGTTCGATATTACTTGTTAATATTAAACTTTTGATAATCATCAAGGATGACACAATATTTAGATTTCGATTGAACAACAGCTTACAATCAAACAAAAAACCTAAACTTATGTATTACATTTTAATAATATCAAACTGTAATTTTACTTATGTATTTTCTAGAAACGCTTTTTGGGTTTCTTAAATTTTAAACATTTCCTTTATTTAACTATATAATACACCCATATCATCTACATTTTAACAATGGTTATAATAATCTAAACAAGTTATCAACACATAAGCTGATATTAATTCTTCAGTTAAGGTTAATACCAAAAAAAAAGCGTCAGCAAATTTTTTATATTACATATTGGTTGTTTTCTATTACACTTGAAGTTACAAGAGTTTGAAAAACACTTTATTTCTTCTATGATATGGATCAACTAACCTAATTACTTAATAATAATAATAATTTGCTTTTATAAATTAAGGCATTGTATTTTTCTGATAAATAATTTCATAATGATTAACACTAAAAAAAAATTTAAGGTCATCTTAGTGTAAGACACCAGGACAATAAATTGGAGTTTCTTTAACTAGTACTTGGTTTTATTGTGTTAAAATTATTGTACAATCAATTGTTCAGGATGTAATAAGGACACAACATCAAATAGGAGAAGGCTATTTCCTTTATTTATTTATCTCTTGTAAACTAGTCTTAATGAATAGGAAGTTGCCAAAAAAATGAAACAATTATGATATAGAACATTTTATTGTTAGAAGATTGTCGTGACCAATGTTATCGGAAATCTTAAGCCCGTAAAATATTATATATATATATATATATATATATATATATATATATATATATATATGCATGTTCAAATTTCCTCAAACAAACAGTTCTTTCTTGACACAGATTCCCACTTAAAATTAATGTTGTAATATAAAAATGGATTATCATCTATAATGGCCTAAATAACTGGTATATTATTTTACTAGTTGAGATCATGAGTTAGTTGAAGCTAGACTACCATGGAAAACCTGGAAGCACTGAAACACTGTTTCGTCCTATTGTTGGTCTCATCCATGATCCCGCCTCTCGAGATTCGAACACAGGACATATCAGTCTCACGCGCGGAAGTTTAACCTCTAGACCACTGAGATGGGCCGGCAATCAACGGTGTTCATGTATAACTTCAACTAAGTTACGAAATTGAGCGACACGTTCACCAAAGTGTTCCGTGAGTTACTATCTCACAACAGACCCGAGTGAACTCCACTGGTCACTGCTTCTCACTAGAACTCCGGGAAATACCTTTTGAAGCAAGTCACTTCTAAGGAGTCCCACAATGGGACGAAATGGCCGTCCAGTGCTTCCAGGTTTTCCGTGGTGGTTTAGCTTCAATTGACTTATGATCTTAACTATTAAGATTAGGATATTATTTGTTAAACATTCATTAATCTGTACTGTGTATCATGAACGTGGCAAAAAAGCACAAAAATGTTGCTTAATTAATTTTTAAGCGTCTTATTTTAACTGTTCAATGACAAAACTGTCGATCAAATAATTAATGAAATTTATAGGTTCGTCTTGATATTTAAGTCAAATATTTTATTTAGATTTCAAGTAAAAAAGATCATCCTACTGAATGAATTCGAATAATTGATATTTCACTGTATTTTTTAAAAATTTTTAAGTGGCACTTCAGGTAGACTACCTTGTCTGAATCTCCAACATATAAAATGCAAAGAAATCACTATGATGCTTAAAATGATAAATAATTTTGGGATATATTCGCTGATATCTTTATTAAAAATCATGCTTCATAGATGAGTTGTTCTGAAGATCATGTGTTTGATGATGTAAAAGAATTTGTTTTGTAATGCACTAATTACTACACCATTTCAACATAGCGAGAATATTAAGAGTCGAATTAGTAGTAGTGTTAGTCATATTAAAAATGACAAATGTTGATTACAGTACTAAAATTGTAGAAATAAACGTTTGGAATCAAAATCAATATTAAAACTTGAGTATAAATTGAAGATAAAGATTGGGAAAATTTGTACAACTATGAAGGATCTTGTGTCATGTTATCCAACGCTCCCAACTATTTATGATAATTGTCAAATAAGACCCAACCAAATAATATTCATTTTCAAAAAAGTTTCAGATCAGTGGTCACTAGTTTCACGAATTAAGGTCAGGCCTTTGTTTGATTCCCAAAAGTGAGGCTTCAGTCTACCGCTAGTCTAGCCGAACCGCGTGTCGCAGTTGCTGACAATATGTATAATATGACCCAACCAACTTGGTCGATGAAAATTGAATGCTTCATCAACCAGTTTGTTGGCTTTCTTAGTACCTTGATAATAACCTTAAGAACGCTCAGTCCGTGGCTCTATTATATATAAGAGATAATTTCGTTAGACTTATCCCTATTTTTTTTCAAATATGTAGAGATTACTGGTGGGCCGCTTATGCTCCTCCACGAAGGGTAACAGATGTAAGTAAGTAAGGGTTCAGATTAATTTCCCAATATATACCATATTTCTTGTATTATCTGGTGAATGCATTCACAAGCCTAAAAGACTGGATGTTTAGTATTGAATTTATCATCAAAACCAAAGTATATTACTCTTTATGGACAATCATTAATTTCATGTGAAAACTGAATTACATAGTGTTCACTGAAAATCCATCCCTTGTTTAAATGAAAGAATTGTGTAATCTATAATTCTAGAATGAATCTTACTTAAAAAAAGTTAAATGTATACTGATGATGAGTATTTTACAAAAAGAATGGAGAAACTTTTGTTTACTTTTTATATTTGAATATTAATATGTATTAACTGAATACTGAATCCTAATTTAAACGAGTATAACCATCATAAACCATTTGACAAATTTAAATAGATTACAATGAATTTTTACGTTTTATCAATTTAAGATACATCAATATTCACTTAGTAAATTAAATTAACAATATAAACTATCTTTGAAGTACTTTTATAAGTAAGAATAATTATAAAATTAACTTGGAACATATAGAGTATTGTGTTAAGGAACTAATAGTAATTAAATCAATTATATAGACATAAACTATATATATATATATATATATATATATATATATATATATATATATATATATATAATAAAATATTAATTGTTTATTTATTCTAATAAGAAAATATAATACATTGATAAAATAAACAATAAATTGAACATGTTCTTATTCTATTCCCTAGTCAATTAATTTTTATTGAATATTAATAACTAATCAATTTTTCACTCTTTTAACGTCATATAAATTCATTACTATTTAATTTTCTTTTGTAGTTAGGAAAACTGTTATCCTCTTTCTATTATTATTATTATTAGGAAAAGATATATAGCTAAACAGGCAACGTAACATGATAGTAAAGTATGTGAAAACCATCAGAGCAGTTTCAAACCAAATCACTTACAAACAAAAAAAATTTTTTTTCGAAAAAAATGATAGTTCCACTAACAACTCCCTAAAGGCAAATAACTTAAATGTTCATTTTTGTTTTCTTTTCTACTAAGTAATATAAATTATAAAGAAATTTTAAATAAATTTATATGTCTCGTAATAGAACGAAACGGATGTCCTGTGCATCTAGGTTTTCTATGGTGGTCTAGCTTCAATGGACTCATGATCTCAACTATTGTAAATTTATGTTTTTTTTGACAAAAATGTCTATTTTTTGTTTATCTTATTTCTTAAAATGTAAGTTTATGTATAATTTGTAGATCAATTAACTAACTTTCTTTCTCTCGTCTATAAATGATTGGGTTTCGGTTTGTTATGTGATGAGTCATTTTTTAATAATGACAAGTGACAAAATGTTATAATAGGAGGTATATGTTGTTGATAATTTAAAATTTATGTTAAAAATAAAAATTATATATTTTTAATTGAGATCATGGACTGATTGATGTTAGATCACCATCAAAAACCTGAAAGCAGTGAACGGCCGTTTTGTTCTATTGTGGGACTCCTCAGCACTGCGCATCCACAATCCCGCTCGCGGGATCAATCGGTTCATGATCTCAATTAAAAACTTAATAACCACCACAACCCCTATACTGATAATTACTATGTGCTTATTGGTGGCCAGCTTCGTGAGGTGATTCTCGGAGTTCTAGTGAGAAGCTGTGTCCAGTAGAGCTATTCCGTGTCGGGTAGAGACAGGTATCTACCTCAGTACAATGGAAGGTGCTCACGAAGTTCCGTGGATTGGTTGAGGTCTAGTGGTCTAGTGGTTAAATGCTCGCGCGCGAAACTAATATGTTCTGTGTTCGAATCCTACGAGCGTGATCGTGGATGCGCATTGCTGAGGAGTCCCACAATAGGACGAAATGGCCGACCAGTGCTAACAGGTTTTCAATGGTAGTCTAACATCAATCGGTTCGTGATCTTAATTAAAAACCTAATAATATCCAAAACCCTTATACTGAAAATTATATAGATAGATACATTTTGTTAAGCATTAGAAATCAATTATGGTGTAAAACGTTATTACCTATTTAAGTACCAAGTACATTTTGTTATCGGATAAAAAATATTTAAGAATATTTTCATTTCATAATATCGAATTCACTGGGTTTTTTTTAACGATTTTGATAAAATATTCATCGTGATGAATGGTTGAAAGTAAATTTTTAATTGAATAAATAAAATATGATTGATTAAAAGTTATTGAATAGAATAGTACGCTTGTGATAGTAACTCATTTTGTTGAAAAATCCCACTGTTTATTATTTATGTTTAAAAATAAATCGAAGTTTCACATCAAAAACTCGGAAAAGGATCTCCAAACTATGATACATTAAATGAGTATAGTTTATACTAGATAAATACACTCCATTGGATTTTCAATCGAATTGATTGATAATGTAAGTCAGCTTTAATTAAATGTACTTGAAAGTATCATGATGTTCATGAAATATGATAAGCTTCACTAATCATGCATATATCTATCAACACTAACAAGCAAAAAGAAAGATATTTTCAGTATGAGATTATATTTTAGTATGAGCCAACTGGAAAATACGGATCAGTGTTTTGATTGTTGTTAGTGAGTTTTCTCGGTTTGGGTTCACAGCCTTACATGAGGTTGAGAACTATGCCAATAAATTAATGACTCGAAGTTCAGTGATCCACACATTCAGTCACTTCATAATGTTCTATGTCCATCATTAAACGTTATTAGTGGGTGGATGTTCCACTTCATGTATGATATATACTTATATAATATGCTAGTATATATATATATATATATATATTACGGTCAATAAATATGTAGTTATGAACAAGTCTCTTCACTATCTAAGTAACAATTAAGTGAAAATAATAGAACTTAATTTATTATTCTAAATAATTTTTTTCAGATTAAATGTACATCTATTTTGGTTTAGTTTTGATTAAATTTATGGAAAATTATTATTTATATTTATAATCATCTTTTTTATACTATTCTGTTTGAAATGAAAGAAGAAAAAAAGGAAAGTTATCATGAAATTTAAAATTAATTAAAGCCCAGTATAATCATATTTCACTTCTCTAGATCGTCTCACATTGTATTATCTTCACTTGTCTAGTTTCGAAAATTCTACTAATATTAGTAGTAGTAAAATGAGATGTTGGTACAGGGGTTATGATGGATAATCTATAGAAGGTGATAATTATGTCAACATGTCTGTACATATATATATATATATATATATATATGAATGGATGTGTTTGCATGTTAATAAGACATTTCATCTTCAAATTTTTCTTTAATATCCATTATTGCTGACAAGTGAATTTAAGGTGAAATTGATGAGAATTATTTTTGTATCAAATAATCATGTCTGAAATAAATTTTTTTGAAAAAAATTAAAAGTGAAATCAAACTGTTTTTCTTTCTGTTTTTATTTTGCAAAATGTTTATTCAGACTGCTTTTTAGTTTTTTGTGTTCAATAATTTAGTGTGAAAGACTTTGTTATATAAAATATCTCCTTTATCGTTTGTGAGTCTGTGCATGGAGAGATTGTTAGTTGATATATGTATACAACTTCATTTGAATTGGCTTTGACATCTCTCTTCTTACTTGGAATACTATTATGCCTCAGCTGATGAACTTTTTCAATAAAAGATGTTAACATACATGATTTAATATTTATGATATCAAGGTAACAAATGAATGTAATCCGCAACAAAATGATCAATTCTACAGATTCCATGATTTAAATTAATCTTTCCTTGAAAATATAAGTTTAGTTTTAAAGGGATTCGATAAATAGAATTCTTTAATCTAGTTTAAATAAACATAAACAAATCATTGAAATCAGTTTATCTTTTAATTTATTTTCTCTTTATTTTAACATTCCTAAGAATAATGCACCTGTGTTTACTTTACAGTAAACATGGTTTGTAAATAAATAAAAATAGTAAACAACACTAAAATCATTTAGAAATGAATGAATAGATCATATTATGACAAAGTGATAGTAACCAGTTGGTTAAATAATTCTTGATTGTTTTTTTAATTGATTAGATTGTATAGACATGCACTTTATGAATAACATTTCATTGTTCTTTAATAGATATTTGGTTTCAAAGATTATTCGTACCAATACTAGGTACGAATAAATCTGACACTCATTCATAACTGAAAATCTCTTTTATGAGACTCAATAAATAAATTAAATGATTAATGATGTAGACAGGAAGTTAGTTATTGGAACTCAGTATTTTAGTTGATAATCTACAATCAACGCAAATCCAAATGTATGCAGATGACGAGTCCGAAAGGACTGATGTGTAGGTCCAGGATCCCACTGTAAGCCACTGTCCGACTTTAGTAACATACAGCAGCTTTTACTACAGAATCATAGTGTTTAACATGGAGAGGTGTATTGGTAACTGAAACACTCAGGTTATTATGATCACAATCGACATGATTTAAATTTCTCAACTTGTAGATAGTGAAACCAATAAAGCAGTGGTTCAGTAGTTAAGAAGTTTAACTTTCAGTCACTATATTCTAGGTTCCAAACCAGCTCAGCCTGTTATAGTTTGGGTAATCGGGCAACATTAATAGCCCCGACACTCTAAATGTGATTCTATGGTCAGTTTAACAACCTGTACCCTGTTGACGAGTTAATACAAACAATAAAAAACAATAGTTAGTTTTACTAGGAATGAACACAACATATTATTATAAAAGTAGTCTTGGCCTAAGCAATTGACTGATGAACAGCGAAGCCTCAAGTAAACAGAAATATGGTTATTCATCTTTAGTGTTAACGAGATTTTAAATATTCAATTCAAAACTAAAATTGTCACCGCCTTAACAAGACATACCTTGAAAATCACGATTGCCTGCCTGAAAAAAATTGTATTTTGACTACTTGAAGAATAGATATGTCACAAGTTGGAACTAATTTACAAAAACATGTAAAAATGAATCTAAAGCATATACCTTTTGCTTGTCTCACGGTTTGTACTCCACAGTTGTTTTTCATATTATCAACGATCCATATTTGAATATTTCCGTCGACCTAATAAACTTGCCGTTCTATTTTACTTCGAATTCATGAGTCTATCTACTTTTGCTGTACACCTACTCATAGGTGAATTATTACTTGTTTTCACTGAAAATAGTTTTTCCTAATGACTATTCAGTAAAAAAAATAATCTGAAGTATTGAAAAACTTGTTGCATTGCATACAACTAATAGTAATTTATTGCATGTTCTGTTACTTATTAGCTATTATACAATTAAATGAATCATACTTTAATACACGCACATATATTTGTCATCCCATGTTAACCCTTATACAAACATTATATATGGTCAGGTGAATATCATTATTTTAATGTTTAACAGCTGGTTGAAATGAGAACAGGTCATTTCAGTTCTTTATACACTTGTTTGTGTGTTCAGCAGTGTTTTATTAGGCATATAAAAAACTGGGGTCCTGTGTTTTTGTCAACATAGTATATATATATTGTAGGTCATACATAATTATTCATAAAAATATTACTAACAAACTAAATGAATGTTAAGATCAGTCAACCATGTATTCGACACAATAAACCATATCTAGTTCAAATCAATAACATAATCTTGTAACCACTATTTATTTTCGAAAAAACAATAAGATTAAACACAATTCATCCAAGTAAACTGACAGTGAAATCTAGGACATGTGTTCCACCTTATCTGGTCCTCATCAGCTGTATGTACTAGAACCAAGTATCTTTTCATCCAAACACCCAAAATGTCTTAGTGTGGACATCAAAACTGGGATGGTTTGTCAAGTTAATAAATCCTAAAATGGATGAAATGATTGTCCCTGCTAGCCACCATCAAACTTAAAAACTTGTGACTTGATGTCAATATCAAGGCGATGAGTTCACGATATGTTTAGGTCAAAAGAGACTGAACAAAATTCAGTCCTTAGTGTCTGCACCAAGAAGATGCAAACTCTTAAATGTAAGTACTGTATGTCGTTTAGTTTGCACTTTTATGAACAACAGTTGCATTTAAACTTAGTTTTCGTCTATGACTAAATAGAAAATCTTTAAAATCTAAGAAGCACAATTTTTCTGTTTCATCAAAGTTTAGGACCGATAGCCGGTCAATACCCATGTGCCGATATGGTATTGAAACTGGGATTTTCAGGTGCCATGGAGATTTTGATATATTTAATTCACTACTTCTGAAATTAATGACTCACACTTTTAAGTGAGCTCATTTCAACATATATCGCAACTGTAGTGACCGTTTCACTCTGTGTATGATTGAACTCTACCTGTCAACGCCTCTCATGAAAACTTAGAAACATCACCTAAAATGTAGAAAATAGAGAATACGTGGTTTTAGGCGAATATTCATAAATTAGCCGTTAGCATATTAGCCTGATTACAAAGCCTCCATCTTCTATCATCGATGTAACTGATACACTTTTGAACACTTATTAATTGTCATCTAGTATAGTTTAGTTCGGAAAATGAAATTAGTTACCGTTCGAGTGATTATCTAAAGATTACTGGGTCGATGAATTGACCACACAAAATATTTTGTGAATAAACCTTATTAACCTGTTCAATTTATTCCAAATTATACATTAAAATTACGTAACATGGACACAACTATTTGGGTAATCACAGCACACTACATGAACTGAATAATTTATTGCATAAAGACTACGATTTCGATATTTTACTGGGTTTTTTTCATTATTTTTGGGTGGTTTATTCAAAAATAAATATTATGTTAAAACATATAGGAACTTAAGTGTACCATGAAAAGATCGTGTTCACCATTTAAAGTAAAAACATGTTACTAGTCCAAGGCGCAAATAAATTCAGAAATGTGGGTTTAATTCATTAAAAGTAACGTAGGTTTAAAACACAACGAATATTTTGTAAAAAATTGTCTAAGAAGTTACCCGGCTTAACATATATATATATATATATATATATATATATATATATATATATATATATATATATATATAATTCACTTATTCTTATTGACGTCAGATATTGTATGGTGAAAATATATCTATGGAAAAAATGTCTAATTACCAAATTAAATGTAATAACTATGTTAAAATTTTATGTTAATTCAATTTAAAATGTTTTGGATTATCTCGTTGCTGATATTTTGACTGAAATTCGATTAGTCTTCGTCGGCATATGGGTATGTTGTGCGGATTGATTCGATCTGGACATTGTGACACAAGTGGTGAGGTAGTGGGTGGATGGACGCGTTTAATCCGACTTGGGACTTATCAACTGGATGTACATGCATCTCAGAATTAATGTTTACTCTTCGACTTTATCGAGATAATCGGCACAGAATCCTCATATGCCAACCGAGGACGATCAATCTTCAGTCAAAATATCAACAACAGAATAATCCAAATCATTTCAAATTGAATTAAAGCGAATACCCATTACATAAATCAGTGGATACCTGAACTCCGCAGTTAAATGGATAACACAGTGGTGTTTAGAGAAAAAGTTACTAGGTTCGTTTTGAAATTATGATCAACTCTGAGATTCATGTAAATCCAGTTGACAAATCCTAATTGGGATTAAATGTGTTTATGGGATTCTAATGCTAGCCACATCCCACCTATTCGATATTAATTTTATTTTCCAAATAAGTTACTGAAAACAAATATAAATGAATCTTATAAGACTATTTCCTTTTAAAAACAAATTTAAGAGAAAAATAATTTGTAACTAAACTGTCAACTAGTAATTCTGAAAATATTTTAATACCCATAATTATTCATGATCCTTTTAAAATATCAGTTTTATCTAATACAATATAAATTTTGTTAATATAGTATAAGCAATTATGAAGCTTCTTTCTAACATGTCGTTTATTCAAAAATGACATTATGATTGTCAGTAATACATCATTGTACATCTATTGAATTCACTTTTCATTTCAAATAATAATTTTAAATTTTTGACAGTGACATGCTAAAATTTTAAATAGCTTAATTAAAGGAATATGTAAACAACTGTGATTCTGTAGTAGTTTTTTTCCTTATTTACCTCTCATCAGTAATAATGCATTTCTTGGTATAACTTTATTGATATATATATATATATATATGTACTACACTATACTATACTATATATACTATACATGTCGAAAATAATCACTTACTCGGTTGTTGTTTTTGTTTGAATGATTTCATTAAACTTGATTAGAAAATAAACATGAAAATATTCAACACTGACGACTATTCATTCATTGAAAGTAGATTACAAATGATTATTTAAAGAACCGTGTTTTCTAAATTCTGTTTTTTTAAATATATTTTCATACAGTTTACTATTGTTCAACATATTTCCAAATTAAACTGTATTTTTTTGGCAAATTAAACAAATGTGATATTGGATAGCTGTTCACTAACATGTTTATTTATGAACATATTTGTTTGTTTGTTTTTTTCAGTTTAAATTCATGGATTTGTCTTGTCATTTACTAATTTCGTCTCATCTGTCCAAATTATGTATATATTTAGAAAAGAAAAAAAGAAGTAACATTAAGTACGTCTAGGTGTGTATGAAGATGAAAGTATGTTTTTTGTCCAATAAAATTTTTAAAATATTGTATCCATCCTGACATAAAGTTATCAGTATATACTAATGAAATGTGTTAGATTTTCTCTTGCTCATGATAATAATAGTTTGAGTTCAAAACGCTTATTGTCTTCTTTCATTTTCTGTCAATAAATCAATCTGTGATATGATTACAAGTCGTTAGCTGTGATGCAAATGCTTTCTTTTTTTTACTTTCTTGAAATCTTGAGATTTTATGACACTTGTACTTTTTTTATTTACCGAATAAAACTGGATTCTGAATTATATTCCTTACTATCTACAATTTGATGATTTTGTTATTTTTAAACCTATGTTATGAATCATGTTGTGTTGACTTGATATGAGTTAACCTAATCTTATGCCCAGTTAAATGGCTTGTACTAATATGAACTTGGTTTAGATAATTATTCACCGGTAACGTTAATCTTTACGATTAAATGGTTTAACTATGAAGCTTGCATTTTCGTTTTGGACAGCATTATCAATAACTAATTCCAGTGGAATTTATACTACCATTTGATGTTATTTTATTTATTTTATTACTTGAACACATAGGTATTGGTACAAAGGGGCACCAGATACATATGCGCCACACAAGTCGCTTGGTTAGTGTGTAAGCTGTGATACTACCCGGGTGCCCAGAACGAAGCAGGTGGTTTTTTAAGTGGGCCACATCCCAAGCATTCGACCTAAAGGTTTGATCCACAATGCAGTGAAGCAACGTAAGGAGATGAAGTCCCATGGTAGCCGGTGACCAACGATTGGTTCATATGCCATTTGTTCCTTCAGGATCCTGGAGCTCATATGCACCATTCGTTGGGAATCAGGGTTTTCCAACTCCCTTAGGTTGATCCTCTATATCCACCAACTCGGTTAAAGTGACGAAAATTGACTTTTCGTCCTCTCAGTTGCGTAAACAACCAACCCGTTGTGAGAAGGCACTGGGTAAGTCTTCCCTGGCAGTGGTTGTATACGCGTGGATATATGAGAGCATTTGGAGAGGGAGAGCTCTCTCTCCCCACCCTCCGCCGAACTAGGGTATTCGTAAATAAGTTATTCGATCACCACCATTTTAATATCTAAATAACACAGTTGAAAAAATCTGCACTTTGAGTTTCGTTACATGTTGTTATTGTTATTTCTTAATTACGAAGCTGTCAAATCGTCAAATTTGACTGGGCGACTGAGATAGTGTAGATCGGCAGTTGCATATATTTTAACGTTCTTGCCAGTAAATTATAAATTTGACCGTAAAATGGAAATTTTGGTCACAAGCAAATTATACACAAAGACTTACTAAACTTATCAAGAAACTAGGGGTTTTACAAAATATTTTATGCAATCTCATAATGATTTTCACCAAATTATGGTATCAACCAGAAAAACTGTTGAGAACTATAAGGACCAGACAACGGTTTTGTTATAATCTGATATTTCTCAGTGATGAACAAACACTACTTTATACAGTATCGGACCAACTACTTTACGGCCTTGCAGTAAGTAACACTTCGCACCTCTGAGTCATAAGACAATAGTTGCCAGTATCAAATTCACTTGCATATATATAAGTAGTGGTGTTTGTACTTTGCAAAATTCTGAACACATACCATCAGTCGTTTCGTTTTTTATTTTCGTACAGATGTAAGCTACTTAATGGTCAATATAATAGCAAGAATATGAATGTAAGTGGTGTGGCCCCCTAAGAAAGCCACCTGCTTCGGTTTGGGCACCCGGGCAGTATCACAGCCCTCACACATATCAATTGAGATTTGTGTGGCGCATATGTATTTGGTGCCCTCTTGTACCGATATCTATGTGTTAAAATAAAATAAATGTATATGCATCTACATTCATTTAAGTATATTTAAATAGATGATACACTTATAGATTTGAGGTTAACAAGTTAGACAATAATATAAGAATGAATTTCTTACTTTCAATTTTCCAAAAGAATTTTATGCATATTAATCAAAATTATAAATGGAAGTAGTTGACAAAGAAAAATTACTTTCTTAAAAAAGATATTTAATGAAACGTATAAGAAAAAGAAAAATATGTTTTTTTTAAAATAAAGTATAAAATCAATACAGAGAAAATGTCAGTATTTTTAGGTCTCTTGTTAAATATGATCACATTTAGATTACCACACGAATTGTAATTAGATTAAAATATCTTTTTTTCGGAGGGGGAGGAATCAACTTTTAAACAGTTATTTCCTCCCATTAGCTTCAAGGACTTAGTGGTGTTTATTGACTAGATAGTTCCTAATAAGTTCAAGGATAAGGTACATTGTATCATAATTGTAATCAAAATATGTCCCACTAAACTTATTCTTATAAAGACGAATTCACATATTACGATTCGAAATATATGGTGAGTGGAATTGATCATGAATATACAGAACAACTAACAAATTAATCATCCCTATTGTTGAAAAATTTATTAACGTGATCCATCATTGACATGATCATCCATTAACTTAACCTATTAACTTAATTAGGAAAATCCTTTGGTCTTCTAGATTTCATTTTTATACTAATTTTTAATTGTAATACAGGTGAACCATGTAAATTATTCTCGTTCCCGTAAGGGAGGGTTTAAAAGATGTTGCTAACTCAATTGAAAAAAGAGTTTTGACTAACTTTGCTACTTTAATAGCAGATCAGAAAGAAAACCAAGTCACTATCTTCTCATCTGTACAGTTTGTGTTAAAAAAAACAGAACTCATAGTTTTGTATGAGACTAAGCTGCTGTCTCTTTATAAATACCAATTTCACCAACCGGGACTATTTTAAAATAAACTACTAACAGGGACCCACAAACTTTATAAAATTAGCCATTCTAAGAGCATATCTAGTTATTCAGTTAAATGTACACATATACCTAGGTAATGCTTGAAAAATTTCTTCACCATGACTATTGAATACCAGCATTACATTCATTTTTATAGTAGATAAAAAGTACTTTCCATTTAGGTCACTGATTATTTAGGTCATCAACACTTGATATTGTAAGTGATTTTATCATTAAATTGAATAGAAGTGTATCACTCAGTATATATTTATTTACGTTTTTTAACGTAACCGTCGTCTGTCCGTGAAATATACTATTGGAATTCAGCAAACACACTAATAAATACTAATTTCGAATAAAATTCGCAAATAAATTTCAGATTTGAATACTGAGATAGATCATAGATTTGCAAATTGTTTCCGGGAACTAAAGGTTCGTCAGTCAGATCATATACCTATACATTTAGATAAGTGCTATGATTTTATGTAGATAATGAACAGGTTATAATGCCCTCATTCTAGTAAGAGTGTAGGTTAATGAGATCATAGTGTTAGTAAAGTGTGGCATCACATAAATGGATAGAGAGATTACTTTCTTTATATAAACTAAATGCGAAACTGTGTGGTTTTTTTGAAGAAAAGTTTAGAATAATGAGAAATCAAGCGGAAAATAAAAAAAAAATAAATAAGTAACAGAAAATCTAACCTAGTAATACAAACTTCATCAATGTACTACTTTAATTTCTGTTATGTAGAACTTAATTAATCAATTATTTTAATGCAAACTTATGTTTAAATAATTATTCATTCTCAAATGATTTATACTTATAGTTAAATAGTTTTTTTCTTTAATGAATGTGCACTATTCATAAATATTAGGAAGTTAAAAAATAATAATCATAGAGTATTTTTTTTCACTTATGAATCTCATTAAAAATATTTTTTTATTGTCTATTCCAGTTAATTAATTCTTCTATCATGTCAATCATTATGTACATTTCCTATATAATACAAAATACATTTTTCTATTGGATATATATATATATATATATATATATATATATATATATATATATATATATGTACATATATTGACACATGCTAGGGATTTAGTCAAAAATTATTAATTTTAAAAAAATGTCAAAATTATGGTAGTTGAAGTGCTGGGAGGTTTATAACTAATAATAATAATATTAATAATAATAGTAATAATAATAATAATAATGGTAATAATAATAATGATAGTAACAATGATTTTTTTATTTGTTTCTCAAGCAAATCAAAATGGAGACATAAGTAAATGAATTGTCTTATATCGAAAAATACAACTATTTTATATTGACTAAAAAGTTAACTTCCGGGACACTAAATATAATACAAAATTTTTAATAACTAATTGATTTTCTAAAATAAAAAAACAATATATATGTACTTCAACTGATGTAGTAGTTATTTTTTTCTTTCAGAATTAATCGTAATGTATAGATGGACTTATAAAATGACTACTGATTAGTTTGTGCCATTATGTTTGTACATTCATATGATTTGTAGAACATGTTTAGTCTTTATTTTGAGAAAATAATTCAAAATAAATCTTTGATTAATATCTCTGTATATATATATATATATAATAGTTGAATCGTGTTAAAAACTGATTTCCATATTTCAGTGCATATGCACTGTATGTAATTTATTGTAAGAGGAAAACAAATAGAGGAATTCTTTAATTAATAACAGATTAGAGGACTATGTCTAGTTTAGATAGATCAGTATACAGAATGTCATAATTTCTTTATTGTTTTTTTTCCAATATAAGTTACACCTGTTAGTCACGTTCTTACTTGTCAAATAAATTAATTCACTAATTATATTTCTGATTATGATTAATTACCATAATGTTGATTTTGTAGTAATAGTAAAAGATTTTAGGGTGTAGAATATGTATATCAGTGTAACCAATAACAGATCAAAAGTTACTCATATTAGTACCAAAAAGAATGTAAAATAATAGAAAGACTATAACATAAAACAAGCTTATTTATAGGTAGATATACTTGATTTAAGGCTTAAGATTAATTCGTAAGAATTATTATATTTTTTTATTATAAGCACCTAAGTTTTATTCATAATAGATTTATCCATAAATAGGCTACTTCATACACGTATAATCCTTTTTCATTTCATGAATACAACTAAATTTGTCATTGATATGGGTTACGGATGATCGAGATAATAGAGAGCTGGTATATACGACCAAGTGATATCTTGGGAATTAAGTTTCTTTTTATCCAATCCATTTAATTTTATCATCAGTGAAGTATTAGACAGTATATAAGAATAATCAGAGTTACTGTTCTGGTGATAACTTATATAATTGAAGATTATGCTTTTATGGAGCTCTTTCTAGTTACTTAAATAATTTTAATAGTTTAATTCATGAATCGATCTAAGCTAGACTACTATCGAAAACCTGGAAACACTGGAGGGCCGTTTCGTCCTATAATTGCTTTTAAGTTGAAATAGTTCCCTGGTAGTACCACAATTTTAAGTAGTACTAGTAATACTACTTTTGCTAACAACAGTAATGCGTACATTACTACCACTAATAGTGGAGAACATTTGAAGCTCAAGTGGATGATTTGGGTGGAGTTTTGTGTTTCTGAGCTGGATGGTTTTGCCGTGGAGCTTTTGTCGTTCTTCTGAACGACATTATCGGCACAAACTTCAGGTAGAAGTCTTCTACTACCAAACCATCCAGCTCAGAGAACAAGACTCCGCTAAAAACTACCCTTAATAATACTGACACTACTGATAAATCTAATACAACCTATCTTCCCATTGGTATTGCTTCTGTTACTATTATCCATGCTGTGATGATGATGGCTGATGCCATAAGAACTATTACATATAGGTAGGTTATATGTGATATAAACAATCACAAGTTGACGCCAAAAAAGGTTCATCATCTTTAGCTAAAAGATAATGAAGAATGGTCTCACATATCTTTTGGTCAAAACGAACTTTAATAAACTTACAATCCGATCTAAGCCAAACAAACATAATAAGCCTGGAAGGACTGGATGGGACTTCTTTGAGGTCTAGAAATTAAGCGTTTGCTTAGGAGACCGAAAGTCTTGGTTTCGATTACCAACTGATGGTTTGTGAATACGCCTTGTTTATAAGTTCCATAAAAAAGCGAAAAGATCATTCACTACTTCCAAACTTTAAATATTTGAACAACCTACATCAATTTGTGAATTAAATGAAATTTGGTAGTCTCCACCACCACATTCTGATAAAGTGAACTTATTTGTACATTGTTACATTGAAACACAGGTTCTATAGTCTAGTACTGAAATATCAATGAGTAGAAAACTAATAGGATTTATAAGATGTTGAACATCATAACAAATGCTTTTTGAGTGTAAAATATTGCAAATTTTTCTAACACTTATTAGCATGTTAAAGGAACATATGAACCGAAAATGAAGAGCAATCTATCAACTACGCATTCACTAAACGTTATATATATATATATATATATATATATAATATATTTACAGACTGTTTTGTAAATTTATGATATTTTGCATAAAATGAGACAATAAGGAGATTAATCACGTTTGGATATTTAATAAACTTACTATCATCAGCTAATAAATGTCATTTTTATTAGTAAAACAAATAACTAGTTACAGTATGTTCGAATTACTAGAAACGGAAATGAATTTTTATACCGAAAAAATATTTCATTATAATCTATTAGATATGATCATAAAATGCACTTAAAAAAAGGTGAAATATGTCATTTTGGTATTTATTAATGGATGAATCATACATTTTTATTCGATTATTTTTTTTATTTCGATTGTTTCTATTTACCATTAAGTTTCGACGTAAATAATACCTTTTTTCCAAATTTATATATTACTTATTTTTTTAATTTTACTCAATCTTAAATGAAAATCTATTTTATGTCAAAAATGGCAAACATGGTGTTAGCAATATGTTGTTATTTTGTTGTTGAATCATTTTAAATGTAACAACAAATTTACAGATGAATTTACAAACATTGGACAGTTGTATGAAAGTTTATTCTGGACAATCGCTTCTTATTAACAAAAGTTTGGATTTTAAAAAATTTCATTAAACAGAGTTAGAGTCCTTAGTTTTAGTTATGGTCTGATGATTGTTAGGAATGAGTACCATGAATTGGATTTATAAATAATTAATGGTGTTAAATAATGAAATGTTTAGCAATTAGAAATGTCAAATGTTACTATCTATTCAACACTTTTTAGATGATATTAACTTTTAATAACAAATGATTAAAATTTTACCTAATTTTTACTGATTTTGATTATCTCGTTCTTGATATGTTTACTTAAATGTGATTAGTCTTGGTTGGCATATGTGAATTATGTGAATACTGCCTCAATATATCCATTATATCATAAATTTATGTAGAATAAATGGGATATGCTGAGTAATGAAATCCATGACTCACTTTTCGTCCTGTTTCATCCATTCTATATTAACCAGTCCCATAATGGTTATATAGAGGATTCAGTAGCTAAATAGAGGACGCATTGGCGTTTTAAATGAATTTTGCTGGTTTCGAGTCTTGGGATTAACATCAACTCTGGTGTTCAGGTACATCCATCTGACAAGTCAAAAACAGAAAGAAACGCTCACCTCAGATTCCACCACTAGCCTTTCCCATTTACTTTGTATAATAAAATAACTTTTATATCAAAGATTCATTTCACCGATTCATGTTTCCTTCTCGAATCATTTTATTTAAAGTTTGTTCTTTATCGCTATCATTTAAACTATTTCTACTTCGTTGGTGTTTATTTTATTTATTTCAGGTGGTATAATAACTTGAGCAGATATATATTTAATTTAGTTTCTTATATTTTTTGTGATTGTCTAACTTACATGGTAAGTAAAGATCAAAATATCTAGTGTTTGTTATTACATGTTAGTTATTTATTAAAAGAATAACGTGGATGACAGTTTTCTAATTCCTATTTCGATAATCATCTTACATGTCATCTGAATGGACGTTGTCATTTATATTTCACTAGTTTTGTTATGGTTGAGTGAGTCGCTCCTGAAGTAAATTACAATTTAATTCATTGGAATTTAGTGTCTATTGTTCTTAATGGAAAATAATAAAAATGTTAGTGTCTATACTATGGATATATGTAATCATTAAATATGATGAATAAATTTAAGCTGAATCGTCAATAAATTCAAAAATATTTGTACGAGACGTTTTAATTACAAAAAAATCGATTTCTCATTCAAAGTTTTTGTTGATAAGCGTTTTCTAGTGTGATGATTTTGCTCAGATGTTTTCAGTATCCAATAGTTAATGATACTTTTATTTTCAACAAGTTCTATCTTTACCACTGAATAAACGCTGATAAAAACTAACGTTGTTTTTTTTAATGATCTGGACCACAAAATAAGATTCATCTCCTATCATAAGTGAGTACAGAAAAAATATAACACACGAATCTTTTAATTTTTTAGATCTGTTATTCACCTGGAATAGTAAAATCACAGTCTGGTACTAGTAATAAAATAGTTATTTCATACTGAAAAATCAACCTCTTTTAAAAACTTCTAAATTTTTGAAGAAAGCAAACTCACCTTGATTTATTAAGAAACATGGTAGGGATGCATATTTTATAACTCAATGTGGTCGAAACTCGTTTAACTTCTAAACATTACTTAGGATAATGCGTTAGGGATGATCATGAAATTTATGACATTACGATGGCGACCAATACTGAATTCCATGAATTTTAATATATATATATATATATATATATATATATATATATATATTGTTGTTTAGAAAGTTTGAATAAAAAGCTTACTATTTTATCTTTTCCGATTACTATGATACCTATCGCTTAGATTTAAGCACAAATAGTTTATAGAAGTTCCTATTTTAAATGCATTTCAGAATTTTTCATGCCACTTGGTTAACTACAGAGTTTCATTAAGGTAAGATGTGAAAAACTCTGATACTTGCCATAGAAAATTGATGTGACGAACTCTGATTTGAATGAAAAGTCATGACTAAATATATGAGAAAGTGAGTGAAGTACAACCAAGTATTTATGAAATCTAACTTATATAATTTTTACTTGATATATATATATATATATTATTTTATTACGTAAAAAAAATACTTGTTCTTCTTGTTGGTTGTCAAATTTCTGATCCAAACCCCCAAAAGCCTTGGTACCCGTATATAGTCACTGCCAGAAAAGTTTTACTCACTGCCTCCTAGCGGCCGGAATAAATAAAATGATGACTTTTGATTATCTTAATCTTAGTTAACAGTGCATTATTTTCAGCCGTGACTATGATTATTAAATCGGCTATCTAAATTATTCAAGCCATAAATGTTTATTTACATAGATAGAATATTATTATCTGTCAGTTGATGGTGTACAGTCCTATTAAGATAATAAACACTGAAAAAGGTATAGGAATTTATTGCAAATTAATGACAATCTTAATCATAGGAAAGATGAAAATAATAATTATTATTTAGAAAACATTAACAAGAAAGTATATATTAAGGCAACCGCTGGATCAAAGAAAACAGTAGTAATAACATAGTTATAACTACTATTATTACAATTCAATGTTTATTTTAGCAAAATTACATTTATTAATAATAAGACATAGATGAGATAAAAACAACAACAAATTAATTAAATGTTAATTATTCATTCAGTGTTTATTTTTATGTTTGACTTATGTTCATTACTCTGAGATTTGTATATTTCTAAGACAACTAATGAAATACATAACGATAATCTTTAATCAAATGGAACTATTTTTAAAAAGTAAAGAAATGCAAAGTTGCCGTTTAAAACTCATTCTTTGTTTCTATTAACTTTTCTAATGACATTAACATATGAATGAAGTGAAATTCGCTAATCATCACATAGATTGACATGATTAGATAAATATATAACTTTTTGTTTAGAATATGTTTGATGATATTTCGGTAGATTATAAATTCTAGCGATAAAATTTTCTAGTATGCAGCTTAATTTAGATAGACATTTAGATCACTAAGAGTTATGTATCAAAGTAAATATACGACGCAAACTTTTCTTAGTTTTCATCATTGAAATGGTGTGAAAAATTGTACTGTATTAGACAAATGTTTAATACATTCCATAAAATAAAACTGAAGGTTACGATTGAGAAGCCTGAAATAACTTGACTTGGTCGACCTCCTCATTTATTCTCATATGTTAAATGTTCAGGGATATAGCAAATATAAAGCAGTAGATTTATGAATTCAATGCTCTTCATCATGTTAACATAAAATACAAGGAGCTAAGAGCTTATTTCATAACGAACATTCAGTTGACGATATATGAGTTGAATATCAAGTTTTGGATACTGAAGAGTCCAAATTAGGATAAAACATATTTCTTAGATTCTATTGTTAGTTACATTCCATCTGTTCTATGTACTACATTACTTAGTTATAATTTATATCTGAACCTATCAATCTGATTAGTATGAATAATGAGCAATGATTTTAGTATAAACTATCAACCAAACCAGTTAAATATTCTGTTTTAGTTGTGAGACCTTTTCATTAACTTCTTATTTAATTATTCTAAACTTCCTTAATTTTGACTATTAGGTAAACTAAAATTAAACGGGAAACAAAAAGAAAATCATTCCCAAATTAGACGATATTGTAAAAATTAGTTGATTTAATAGATTATGAGTCATTTCATCAAAGATAAGGAATCAAACGAAAAATTGGTATACGTTGATAAATAGAATGCTTGTTTATTTTTCTGATAATATTTTTTAGAAGAGTCTAGCATATTTATTATCAATGACCTGAGAAGTCCACTACTTTGTTTTTGTTGCCCAAATCGATTATAACTCAACTTCAAGTATAAGGGTTAAAAATAATAAAATATGATTGGTTATAACCACTTTTGTATGGTCGTTTAAGTACTATACTATAAATAAAACTTGATATTATTACTGAACTATTGAATTAGGAAATATTTAAGAGATATTAACTAATTAGTTTAGAAACAAGATGACCGAATAGATGTTTGATTATTGGAGTACAATTTTAATAACACCAAGCAAATACTTAAAATCGAATTTGGTGAATGTATTCATTATATAATAAAAAAATTATCAGTTGTACACAAATATTCAAACTGAAATTCATGATCTTAAAACTACCTCAGCCATTACACAATGTTCTGTAAATCTTACTGAGTCATTTTATGAATATGCATAACTTGTTTTTTTATAAGTATTTACAGGCAGTTACTGAGAACTAGTTACGGAATTGATTTTTATCTTGTTAACTAGAGTTAGTATTTTATTCGTTTGGGATTTTAAAGCTTAAAGCGTATTACGTGTAAGAGTGGTCGGAGCTTTAGAACAGAAGTGAAAGGAATCTTATAAAGAAAAATATTTTAAATAGTTGTAAGGTGAAATTTACACATTCTACAGTCGTCTTCGTAATCGTACCATAGTTTGAAATTTTGAGATGACATATCAATAAATATACAGCTCTAAAAGATTGATTGTCATGGTTGATGACAAAGAAGTTTGCTCAATGAGTCTACTTTAAATTGAAGTTTTTCTCTTTAGCAAAATTTACAACGACTAAATATTTCAGTATAGCTAAGATCTAAGCGAATTTTCGAATACATGTAGTTGAATGTGAATGGCACTAAGTCTCATCATAAAGTTCACTAGACTATAAAACGAATGAAAATAAGAGTCAGATCATAATTCGTTATTCCATCGTTGAAAATAAAACTAGTTAGTACAATAATTACAGCAATGTAATGTAATATTCAGATAATAAATATCAATTTCGAAAATGTTAAAAGTAGAGAGAATAGAAGTGCTAAATAAAAATCATATTTTACCAATTAATAAGTTTATACAATATTCCCTAAACGAATGAAGATTTTCCGTATGGAGAAAAAAACTTATAGTCCTGATTAATGTCGTTCGCCTAAGAAAATGTTAACCTGAGTCACATTCAGTACTTTCAACTTAAAGGCATTCTTACATAGCTCTGAAAACGCTATTGTTTGTCCTTTTAGTTAAGAAAATATAATAAAATCCACCTGGAGAATAATGTAGAATCTATAACAGTGCTGACAAATCAAAACTACAATTTAAACCTAGTGAATGATCATCATCAGTCTTAAATGAAGTTGCATGATAAGAAAAATCCAAGAAACCGTATCTTTTTACTTGATACTATCCAACACATGAATCTAATTATCTTTTATCCAGTACTCTCTTATAATTATTAACATATCCGAAGGAAATCGACTTATAATAAACTATATGGAACGTTAAGTTTAACAAAAGACAATCATGAAAATAAGACTGTATGAAAAGAAACTAGGTGTATAGTCTTTTTTTTAATAAATAAGTGTTTTATGTGTTTACGACAGTTTATCCTACTTTAAAACTCAGGATTGTAATGCATAATACTCAAACATTTTATGCTGAAATTGTTACATTCTGGTTCTTATAATGGAAATAATATCCAATCAAATGTAAATGCTGACAACTAAGGACACTTGTAAGACCTTGGATGTATTACAGTGGTGCATTATAGGTTTGCAGAAATGAAATCCTAGTTCAACAAAATGACTCGATGAGATGGTTGGAGGTAAGTTATAATAAACTCTGGACCAAGATTCCATACTAGTTGGCACATGTTAGGAAGGCATACCTATAATTTTTAAGGAATTTACGCTCCCTGTAAAATCTAGACCTGCCTCAACTACTTATATTATGTGATATATTACCACTGACCTATTCGGCCCTCAACTGACCTCCCGTAGGACTGAAATGTTTACAACTGAATAGTCATTGTGTAGTAGCCTATGTCATATTTGTTTAGTCTATTTAGCGCTGAAAACAAACAAGAAATAAATTACAAAACCAAAGAAATAAGAGTTAAAGACATATAGCTACAACAAGCAGTTCAAGTAAACGAACTTGATGAAAAAAAATTTTTTTTTCATATGCATTTGAGTAGTAAGAATAGGACTTCAGTTATATATGCTTGACAAGTTGACTGTGATAGTAGGTTACTTACATGAGTTGTCACATAGAAATTTCAATGTCTTTTTGAATTCATTTTTTTCTGGAACTAGGCTGCAATTATTAGATAACAATGGCCTCATAGGTTTCATATTAAAGTAATCTGAATTTCTAAATGACTGTTTCCTTAATTTAATCCACATCTAACGTTTTGACTATAATGATTCATTTTCTAGTACTTAATCATTAAGCTAGAGATCAAACACCCCATCCAAGTCAATTCAGTCTGGTTGGTCGAATTTATTATGTATACATGAAGGCTACAACAAACATGTCAGTATACGTCCCTGCTATATTTATATTTCATGATATTTTATTAATAAGAAACAGTAAAATTACTGGTATTGCTTTGAGAAAACTATTTGCCTATCGCCTTAGAATCATTCACTAGTTAGGTTTGGCTTATTACTATCAACCTAACAAATAATTACATTTAAATACACGTAAACATGTCCTAAAAATCGAAACATGATACCCAATTTTTTTATAAATTGTATCAAATCACTAGTAGGCTTCTATTTCCTAATCATAATTATGGAAACAATTCTAAAATGTATTTACATATGTTTTACTTAGCAACTTTTTTGTAACTTTATAATATAGAACTATGAAACAGTTGTTTATTAATTTGATATGTATATGGTAGTCTAAAATAAAGCTATATTTCTTACTATCCAAGTAGTAAGTTAAACATAAATGATACATTGATCATTTTATTTCATTTGATTTCATAGAATTTGTGCAACATTTTATTTGTATTTAGAAATTTACTGTAACATATTCAAAATGTTACATGTCTAATAAATGTTTGTTTCAATGTGATGTGTATTTCAACTGAATTAATAAATTAAATTTATAAGTTTCTTTTAATATGATCAAAACCTCTTTGTATATTTCATACAAAAACAAAAGTGAATTTTGGGAATTAAAAAAAATGAGACAAAACCTTTGAGACCATGATGAATTAATGATTTGCTTTGTTTCAGTCTAACTCCTAGTGAAATAGGTTTGCGTTTACTTTCAAATGAAATAATTTTGTTTCATGGAAATAATGTTTATTTCTATCTTTATAACTGTATTTAGATAAACAATTAGCAATCTGGGATAACCTAAAGATGTTTAAGCTGTTCAACAACGTTAAACTACTGAATAATCGTTAAGTTTTTTCTTGTATTTTTGTTCTGTTCCTATCGAGTGGATATATAATCATATGGTGATATTAAAGGTTTTTGATTACATCAGTAACGAATAAATAACTATTGAAGTAATATAATAATTGTGTACATCATTGGAAGTTTACATTGTATATCGACAATTGCCAGTTTAACTAGCTATCTCGGTAGATTTAACAATGTTTAACTTTAGAACGATTAAGTTCAATTTGACGTAATCTTTTGTACGAAACAAGAATCAACTTGTCAACCTACACGAACCAGATGAATATAATGAGTAATCTATAAGCCACTGTTCCCCATTTTTAATTGAGGTCAATATAAAACCTTGTTTGAGCAGGTGATGTGACACAATGTATGGCTTTTTCCCATGACTACAAGATGCAACACTAATTGCAAACCAGATTTTTTAATAAAACATCGTTATTGAGCTAGATATCTAAGTAACAGCGATCCCAATACTGGAGTAACTGAATTTGGCTTTTCAATCCAAATATTTATCCCAGTCAACTTCCAGATTTTAATTTTAACTGAAGTGATAGTTTAAAGTGAACAGACTCGAAAACTACTTCAATAAGGAATCGATGTGCACTTAATTGAATTGTAATTAGTCGTGTTATGATTCATTTTTGCTTATCAAAATTATTCATTCCTCTATGAATGACTCAAAATTATTGTATGGTTGTTATTTTTTTTTGCTGAAACCTACAATTAGAATAGATTGTAAGTTATTTCAGTATATTGCTTTCAGCTTTCTTGCTTTATGACATTTTATGAATAATAATAATTATTATTTTAAGTTTTATCTCTGTTCTTCACCACCCTACATAACGTCACGCATAGAAACAACTTGGTAGATTGCTCTCACTAAAAATTACGCAAAAATCTTATTGTCGAATATTTCTCTGGTTCATGTGATGTTTTACTGTTTGTAGTATTTTATAAGTTGCAACGAAGTAAGAGCTATGTCAAGTTTAAACATGTTTACATGAGTGTCAATACAGTTAATCATCGCTGATTAGGAAATCAAGTGACTTAAAATGATCAGAAAGTGTTTAAGAATTAAGACACAAGAATTTCGAAGAAAACCACCAGCCTAATTTCTTCAGTAAATAAATATTACAAATCTTTATGGTCATTTGAACAAATGAAAGAAATAATTGTCTCCAAGATCATCAGTTCGTATAAAGTTAACAAATAGTTTTCATCACTCCTTAACTTACTCAGATATGTTCACTATTCGAAAATTGCTTAAATGTTTTAAAGCTATTGTCTGATTGAGACTACTGTCACTGATGACATGGTGAGTAATGTTTTGTTGATCTGATTCAATACATTATCTAGTGGGTAAAATATAATCTCAAAGATCATTTTCAGTTTTACCCCATCAATAGTTTATTTAAAATGATCGCTGGTAGAAATAATATCCTGTCAATTATCAATTAACGATTTTATTATTATAAATGATTAAACGAATACTGGATAAAAATATGAGACAATAGTTATTTCAGATTTCGATGAGAGATATGAATTTGTATTATGATATATATATATATATATATATATATATATATATATATATATATATATTATATATTATATATATATATATGATCAAGATAGATAACCGAGAATATTCTGATATTACCATTTAATAAAAATAGTTATTTCTAACAAATCAGTATTGAAATTAATCATGACTATATATCGAATTACAATAAAATATTCTCAGCATAAATAGAATTATCATTATTCTTTCTATCATCAAAATTTACCTGTCTGTTCACTTCCATTTTTATTCTGTTAAACTTCATACTATATATATGTACACTTATCTATGAATTAGTAATAAAAATCATATTTGCTTTTAATACACAACAGCAAAATGCACTGTTTTTAGTACTTGTATCAGTAGTATATATATAATAGGAAAGTGTGGACAAGTCTACAGACTTGGGATAATAACTGACAGTTGGGAGTGTTGATCACTATATAAACATGGATTGGTATCATTTTAAGCATATTATCACTTTAGTGTAAAACATAAGTTTATGTATCGCTAACACATGATGGTTTCGATTTATTCCTTTCATTATTGTAGTTGTAGCGATGCTCTACTAATATTACAATTAAAAATGACGTTAATGTTAATCCTTACAGCGAAGTGATTAGAGCTTAATTGTGTTTAGTGGTTAAATCCCTCCGTTTTGTCTGTTTAAACCCTATCCAATTGACCTCATTTTTAGCTGTCTCTTTTTATACTAGGATATTATTGATTGAACTAAGAGATAAATGATAAAATCAGACATTTTGAAACTAATTGCCACTATATATCATCAATTAATAAGAGATCTCAACATATATGGTCGAAGGAGATACAAGTTATTGTAAGCATTGCTTAATTGAAGTAGATGAACTGAATACCCCAGAATAACTGTGGATAAAGATAGCTAAACTTTTAAAGCTGTCTCATGAATCGATATTTATCACTTAAAAATGAAGAATACACTAGTTTTACTTTCAATTGTGTTTAAATTAAATTTGTGATCGATAATCTTATGTTCAAGTTAATAGCCTTTGAACTATTTGGCCATATTTCATTAACCCAAATTTTTTGAAATTTATAACAGGATAATATGATGATTTTGTATCCGAAATGTACATTTTTATTATCTTATATTGTAAATATGATATCTGAACTATCTATTTCTTATTACAAATTTAACACATTGTCTCTAAAGTATTCACATTGTGACTTTTATAACAAAACAAAGTAAATTCAGTGAATTCTAAGTCATTTTGCTAATTGTAATCAGTATTTTTGATGAAGTTTTGTTCACTGAGCTAGATAGTTTGGTCATGAAGCTTTTTTCGTTCTTCTGAACGATATCATTAGCACAAACTTCAGGTATTTACATTTTAATAAAGAATTATGACTGGATCTAATCTAAGTGTTTCAAAGTAAAAGAAAGTAAATATCAACTTATAACTTGAGATTATTTATTTTAAATGTTAGAAAATTAGTCGATATTTCATGACTTTTTAATTATACCTCATGATAAACTTCAATAATACTAAGATTATCTAACCATTAAAATAATGATTATTGACATATGATAAGAAGATTGTTTTATGAACTGTAATTATCCTGTATTCACACCTATGTAAAAAAAGTGGTAAAATTGTCAGTTGATAAATTATTTCTTTTTTAAGCATAGTATAATCAACTGAATAATCAGCTATAAAAACTAACAATCAACATGAAGTTTTTCCTAGTTTATAATTATTCTCATCATTGCTATAGGTACTAGAAGAAACTAACCATTGTCTCACTAACAGTGCTAACCTACATACCCATATATATGTATATACATACAGACATGAGAGAAATTATTTCAATGCAATGATCTCTTTTTGTTAACCTGTAATTATACTTTTCTGTGTATTTCAAATAATTAGTGTGTAGAAAACAAATTAATAATGAAACACTACAAATTTTTAACGAATACTAAATGAAGTAAAAAAAGGGAAAAAACAGTCGCAACGAGTAAACTAAGCGTTGAACAATAAAATAATTTGGCTCCTAAAATAAGAAAATATAGAAAATAAAATAATAAATTGTCGTCAAGACTATTTTCATTGATACATGATTAGGAAGTTTACCTGGAAAGAAAGAAACTCTGTAATAATAGTTAATGAACATTGTCAGTATTATACTCGTTAGTGGGAAAGTGTTAAATTTACTTAGTGTTCAAATGTCAGCCATGTTTTCAATGAAATAAAACAAGACACAGTTAAAGAAATAAATTCATTTGATCGATGAGCATGAGATGGAACTTGCATAATGTTTATGGAAATAAGCTTGTAAATAATAAATACTAGTGACATTTCTGATAACTTTTTTAAGTTATGCTCAGTATAGACTCGAGTTGCTTTGTACAAAAGCACTTAATTGCAATGACGTAAATTAGAGTCGTGATCCCCAAGTTACGTCTACGTATTCTCTGATGTTTGACAGAAAATTAGAAACCTAAAGCCTATCGTTCTTTTATTTACTGAATCTTGTATAAAATACTGTGAGTCACTGTAAACATTGCGATAACCTTAGGGAAATTTAAGGTTGTAAACGAAAAAAGTACCTCTTTGAAAGAAGAGAGTAAGAAACCGATCATTTGGCTGATGAATAGTCCCTTCACTGTAATATCTATACATAATTTAGTCTGGTAAAACTGACAATTAGAAGTTTTGTATATGTAATTGCATAGCTCACTTCGTTAAATCATACACTACTACGGTCACAAACATAATGCATTAACATTACAGACTTCAAATTTTATATTAAAAAAAGATACAAGTAAATTTTCATTAAAAGTGTTTGCATTGATCGATATCCCCATTTTTCTGAACCTGATATATTCAAATTAATGGATCATAATAATGAGATAACTGAAAGCTTAATTACTGAATATTCATATGAATATATAGCCGTTCTTCAACCTTAGAATATGAACATATTACAACCCCCATCGACACATACAAGCACATAGAAAATGTGTTTATCTTTGTGTGCCTGCAATCTTGTGATATTATCTTCACATATCCAATTCTATACAAAGTTATAAATCTGTCATCTAAATTTAATTATTTATCTTTTACATTTGATCTATTGATATTTATGTAAAAAAAATGCATTAGTTACTTCTGAGAAAACAGTATCTTTGCACTCGTTAGTGTCTATATTTATAAAGCACGATAAAACTAAACAGTGATTTGACCGCATTGTTTTTTAAAGCTCTTAATTTGCTTTGTTACTCAGTTTGTTACGTCGGCAGATTTACTAATATATATATATATATTTGTGGCGACTTAAGTGCGCACATAACAATCTAGGCGTGCAAATGCACTTATTTGACAACCATTACATTCAATTATAATATGCCTCTTTAGGACATCAATGCAAATCTAAGATTAAAATTTATAATTTATGATACCAGCGCAATATTCAACGGATAATTTTTTATACGGATAAGATTATTATTATTATTTCTATCGCTATTGTTGTCCAGATTGCTGTTACATTTTCTTTATTTACAGTGTATGTACACGCGTATATACACAAGCACACATTTCAGCACAATTTATTTAATTTCTATTGAGTGGTTAACCAGACCAATACTAACGACGTTAAATTCAAGTCATTGACAAATAAATTATAAATTATACAATAATAATAATAATAAATAGTTTTGTATAATAAAAAAGGTAAATAACAACAAAAAAATCTGATAAGATTTTTATCTATTTTCTACTTGTTTTTCACTACGTTGAATTTATAAATCCAAAAATATCTCAGCATAACATTATTATCAGGGTAACTAAAAGTTGGAGAACACATAAAAATGTCAAAACAACTTATGTTACTAGAGGTAAAAGGTAAATTCTTCTTTATGCTTGACCTGCCCTTAGCCAAATGTGTATATTTAGTCACAAGTTTAAGGCTAGAAAAATTTTATTAAATATATAAAACTCAAATAAATTATTTACTACTGATATTTTCTATGTTGATAATTTGGATATATATCATGAATGAAAGGTCAAGTTAGTTGGAGGTGGAGTCGATTACAAAGTGAAAATTAAATATGAATGACTAGTTTGGTGCTTTATTAAAATTAGTTGGGTTTCAAGACATCTTTCGTTCCAGACTAAGGTCAGCTGGAAAACAACTATGAACCAGACAACGGTGTACAGTGGTTTATCCCTAGTAACATTCTCTTGACCAATAAGTAAACATAAGTAACACGAAGGCAAACCAAAAACCTTGAAGTTTCACAGATAGTGAAATATGTTTAAATCGCTTCAATTTAATAATTAATGTTTCAAACATGGACTGGGTAAAACTACTAAGGTTCCCAGTCCTCGAATTAATGTTAGTCAATTAATTGAAAATTCGGTAGCATGGACTGTTATGTATCAATTTACACAGGTTAAATAATAGTGCGTGATTGTACTTATTCCAGTTATACGTATTACTTATCACTTTTCCTGATATATAAGTATAGCTCAATGGTTATTACCCAGTTTAATCTTGCATTACTTTAGATAAACTTCTAGTGTTGATTAAGCGTATTTTTCAGAGCAAAGTTGTCATTCCAAATAAATGTGGTATTCTTCACTGTTTATTTCAGTTAAATTTTAATTGAGAAACAGGGGATATAGGACACTTGTACCATTGTATTCTGGAACTTCTATACAATATGCGTACGTTGTCACTTTAGAGAATGAGTTCAAACTAACAACAACTAGAAAGTAAATTGGAAGTAACAATTAACTTTTAATAGATAGATCAATACAATCAATTACAAACATCGTGAATCTATCTTAATTGCTTCAATAGCAGCTTATTACTGTATTGAAAAGACTCTTCATGGATTTTAATATCTACTAAGCACTGTGAGATCAAAGTATCATGTTTCATACCAGAATATAAATATTTTGTTGTTACTTTTTGAATCTAGATTAAGCATTTTAAATAGTAGATCTTGATCTTTTGGTTGAATTATCTTTGAGTAATTTTTTAAGACTACTTACTTTCACGTTATTCCTGGTTGAATACTGATGCGTATTTCTTAAAAACTTAATAACACAACAGCTAATATTCGCCAATCTTTAGCCATTATTCGTGTATTTCTTTTTTCTTGGAATCGAAGTGCTTTAAATATTTCATTATTCAACTCTACTCTTCTGTATAATGAAAAATCTCATGTCATGTAGCCCTATTACTCAAGTAAATATATAGAAACCAGCAAATCCCAGTCCAAGTTCCTTTAAATAACATCAAAGTTTACACCAAAATCACTTTTCATCTATGAATATGCTTGTTTAACATCAATTATATTCATAATATCTCTAAGACATAGTATCGTGATGCAATATAAATAACCATTGACAGTAACGATGTTTTTAAAATAATTAAAAAAGAGTTAAATAGAAGACTAGACAGAAAAATTTTTCACAACCAGTTAAAATTATCTTTCTAAATCTCTTTATTGTCATTTGTTTACATTGATATGCTAGTTAAGAAAAACAAAAAAGAATCGAAAGTGTCACATTTCTTTGCCATGAACAAAAATCATCAAATGAAATGATATCTCTAATTAAAATTGATTATTTTTCTTTGATGAGGGATTAATGTTATTTGTAGATTAAGCTGATTGAGGTTTCAAGCATGGGATAGTAAAAAATAATATTCAAAGAATAACTTTATATATATATAATTACGTACCACTGAAAATAACTTCTGCATTCAATATTTTTCAATTTAAGCACTTCACAGTGCGGTTTTCAATCATACCATCAATTTGCCAAAGAGTAGCAAAGATGTAAGTACTAATTTGGTAAATTGTTTAGTCTCATTCTTCCGAGAACACACACTAATACATATTTCTTACCATAAAGTCATAATGGTATGACGTTTATTCGTCAGAAACATGATAGATTAGATTCAAACCTGATACCCGTATACAAATGTTTTTGGTTGAGTATTGATAGTATGTAGTTGGTGTATTCACAGCTGTTGACTTCTCGGTGCAACGCTTCCTGGATCTTAATTATTTTCCTAATAACGTAAATAACTCCAAAGGGTCAAATAGGTTGATACAAGGCAAAACTGATCGTGAATAATCAACAGAGATTTATGAAAGCATATTTCATGGGTCATCATAAACACAAAAGTCGTGTACACAACCTTATCATGAGTCATCCTCATCTGATAGTGTAATTGGCATTCAGTGTTACATAAATCGTTTGATAATATGAAGTTATTTGAAGCACTAAATCTTCATCAGTTTTACAAGGACAAAACTCAAACAATCATGAGCACTGGAATATAATCCTAGTTACCAGTAAAACATAATACAAACTTGCAAGATGACTAAACAACGAAAAAGTATTTTTAAGTAGCAAATTGAAATTTTCATGAGTATTTCCTTTATTTCTAAGCCTGATGAATACATATAACAAAAGAATGACTATTCAAAATATACATAAATTAAAAATTAAATGTCACGTGTCTACACAACTGCTGACTACGTCGGTTGGTAATAATATGCTAAATAGAAAGAAAGTCTACACATGAACATATAAATTAAATCACTCTATAACATTGACTCAGTATAATATGTGAGCTTATAATTAATCAGAATTCTCAAAAACTTATAATTCATCTAATAATTAATCTTGAACATATTCAACTCTATATCAATAGCTCATTAGATTTAAGCTTATTGCAATATTTCAATGGTTGAGATCATGGGTCAGTTGAAGCTAGACCACCAAGGAAAAGCTGGAAGCACTGGATGGCCGTTTCGTCTTATCATGGGACTCCTCAACAGTACTCATCCACGACCTCACCTCACGAGATTAATGATCTCAACCATTGAAATTACTATAATATCCACAAAACCCTTATGATATTTCAATATTCTTATTTTATTCTTCATTTATTATTTTGATTTACTTGTACTCATTTAAAGTGTACTTGTGTTCAAATAAATCTATTTATAGTGTATATTCTTTGTTTGAAATCGATCAACAGAGTCTCTAGGCATTGATGACATAACATAACGATACTTTTTTAAAACTGATTAAATAAATTTTCAATATACTTTTTATATAAGAAGAAGTTATTGACTACCTTTAAAAATTGAATATTATTTATTGGAGAGAAAGAAAATTCTTGGTTTATCCTTTCCCTCAATCGAAAAAAAATCTTTTTTCTCTTTTCAAATTTATTCACTAATGTAGTCAAATAGTTTTCTTTTCTTTTCAGCAATTAATTCCTATAAAAATTTCTCGATTTATTTAACTGAAGATAGTTTGCTTTTATTTATTTATTTTTCTTTCGAGGAAATTTATCTTTCTCCTATGGAAATTTTTCTTATACACACATTTTGACAGTGATTTCAAATCTTTTCTGCTACTCTTCAGTAAAAATCTGTCGTCTAGTTTGTTTTCGTTCTCTTTTTTTGTTTTTTTCCCTTGAATTTTTATGATGCAAGAAATATAATTCGAATAGATTTTTCTTTGAATGACAGATTTTTATTTGAATGATATTGATACTGATCCTAATGATGATAATAACGATGATGCCATTTAATTCTTTTACAAAGATAATATATTATATTTCTGTAGTAATCAGCGTGTCTTAGAATACTTAAACAGAATAGATAAGCCAAGGATTATATTTTATGTTTTTTTTATGTCCAAAGATTTATTAATTTAAATTTCACCTAAGTACACATAGAACACTTAAGTTTTCTAGTATATGAGTCAAGACAAATATTAGAGGTTGAAATTATAATGTTTGTTCTGATTTAATAATCAAAAGAGATTAAATTGAAACTTCGCGACAAAATTAAATGTTGCGTTATATTTAAGAACTTTTAAAAGCACTTTTAGTGAATAAAACATGTATCATTCATGATTGTTCTGTGAAACAGGACTACTTGGTTGTTTAAATTTGAATGTCTTACTCTTAACTCAAGTGGCCACTTCACAAGCTTAATCGGTCATTACTAAAAATTAGACAGTAAGACACTGGCTATTATTTGCTGAGCAATTATTATGAGCAGTAATGGATTTTAGCAACCTAACTAAACAATCCTCTGTTTTTAGAAACAGCCAAATGTTTAACAAAGCATTACTTTTGATTGCATAAAACAAATATTACTCACTTCCAATAAGAAATTCACAATATTTTTAAGGGAGTTTTTAAAAAGAATGCAATTCAGTTAATTAATATTTCAATTTTTTTTACAAATAATCTACACTTACCTACGAAGACAGTACACAAGCATCTGGTTTCAATCCGAATTCATCAAATACTTGGCAAGATGATGTTATGATCTTTAGAGAATTAACAAATCTATTATTATTAATATTGTTATCATGGTAAAATAGTCAAATATATTTGACTTCAGATGGTAAACATAAACTGTAAATAAATTTTGATATATGTTGTTGAATTAAACAAAAAATGAGGTAAATATAAACACTTGAGTATAAATGTATGATTACATCTATATACAATATAGACTTCAGTAAATATTCATTAATAATTGGCGTCAGTTATTACATGTTTAACTATTTGTACGACAATGTTATAATAAACATATTTTGAAGGAGAACATGCATATAAAATGTAGGACCATATTTCAAAGAACCTTCTTGTTATTTATCAATTTCATGACTACTTACACATAAAAATATTATACATGGTTTATTTGTTTAATGTAAGCTGACGCCACACATTTCTAGGCTATATCCAAACAATACCGGTAAAATTAAGAGTAATTTTTAAAACGTTATTAGTTGAAGTTACAAGAATCTTCTTAGCAAAATGGAATCAAACTACAATTTTCTAGATGAACCTAAATGTAGTAAGATATAACGATTTTTTCAAAGAGTTAAGTGCTAATTAAATATCTATTCTAAAAGTTATCGAATATTATTTATTTTGCTAGACTAAGTGATGCATTGCAATTTACTACGATTAAGCAAATGATATAATCAGCTGTTTAGTAGTAACATGAATGGTTGGAAAAATCAGATGATAAGGTGAATTATTGAATTCAGAAAGGCTTAGCTAACATTAAATAGTTGGGATCTTACGCAATAATAAAGTCTCACTTACACAACTTTATCATCTTAAAATCCACTACTTCAGTATCCATACACGCATAAAGAATCTTTCACCTAACAACTCTTGTATTAGGACAGTTATCATCAGTATATTTATTGATGTTTTAATCAACCAGAAGCCTAACTCTACCCGAATATTCATTGTGTAGTTTTTTACGGATTGACTTGTGTGATGGTCATTATATCAGTACCGTAAACATCACGATGACAGATTATTCGCATGTTTGTTGAATTTCGATCGCGACTAGGTGTTACTAATGATAACTAAAAATGAATGTCATACGCAATATACTTAAGCATCATTATCACTAGAATATCATGCAAAGTATTCACTCTATAATCGTCTTATCCCAAAATAGATAAAATATTTAGGTGACCACTTTCTAACTTATAGCTTGGATTAGCTAAATCTGCCATAAATGCATGTATAATAATAATGTTTAAAGGTAATAGTCATCAACAAGTATCTCAATTACAGCTATTTACTGATAATTTCGACAGTGATTAGTTAAAATCTGAAACAGAAGAATGAAATAGATGAATCATATCAGAAAGTACATTTCATATAAAAAGGATTTGTTCTTTGTTAAACTAAATAAGTTGTAATTATCAGCACGAGTGTCGGGGAAGATTGTTGAATCTTATACAGTTGACCAAACGATCCAAGTCAGATAACCATTGAAAATTTTGAGGTACAGCTGTTTCGTCCCAGCATGAGTTTCCTTAGCAGTGAGTATCCACTATCCCGCCACTGGAATTTTCCTTGATAATTGGTAAGTAAAAAGAAAACCGTATCCACATGTTATTATGGTTCGTGAATGGTTATACTACACAAACATCTGGTACTTTTACTAGCAAACATGATAAGTATATTTTGTAGTTTTTAGTTCTCAAAACTCAGTCAACTTTACCAAGGATATATAATAAGAAGCGAAATATTTTTCAAATTCATTTTTTAATATTTCAAGGTCTAGCAGGAGGTCGTAGACCTATTGAATCTGTCAGATTTTATTTATCGATCAATCACAAAGTCAGGTAGACTTCATAAGAACTTCCGCTTTGAATCAATTCAATTTTCAACGGTTAATTTCTAAATACAAATTTACCTAGATCCCTGTCTGACTTTGCTTAATCTGTGTGTTATTCCAGTTGAAGTCATATATTCTGCAAACAACAAGCCATCTTATTCTATATACAAATTGTACAGAATCAGCTAAATCGAGGCTGTCCACACATGATGCACACATATAAATAAACAATAATCAGTTTTTACTTAACAATATCAACAACGGGAGGTAATCGAAGACTGTACTACAAATGATGTAAGATGGAATAATTAGCGTATTATCACCAGCTTAGTGGAGTTATCATTCTTGTGTAAAATTTCAGTAACTTCTCATATTGTAGATTTAAGCTGATAACTTACAAGTATTTTTTCTTTGTACAAATATTTGAGGGTTAAGGTCAGGTGATTTTCTTACCAGCAAGTTATATTAAGAAAAATAATGGTTAGCTCAATTTCCTTGTCTATCTCCAAAATTTTCAGTTCTTTTTAATGTCTCACTATTATTATTTCGTCTGTTTATATTAAAAATGTCATAAGCTGCGTATGGTTTTTAAATTAAGTTTATATTTATCAATTTCAGATGTATGTAAAATATACTAAAAACTATACATGAAATTTTGTATCCGAGTTAGTAACTACAATAATAACGGTAGTAGTAATCATAATAATGATGGCAATTATGGGAAAATAATTAAAACTGAATTAGTAGCTGTATATTATATATTTACGAAAATTAAAGTAATCACTTTCAGACCACACATGAAACTATTCGAAACTTTAAAGTATATCCTTATCATTATACGGTCAAAAGTATTTCCTCCCTTTGGTCAAATACTTATGTACACATCTACACATATACAATTGTCATCAAGTATAATTAAGCCCCAGTTACTTGTAGGAAACTATGAGTCATATTTTATGCTAATGGTAATGTTGTGTTATTTTTTCCCCCAAAAAAATAGTTATAATGTATCATCACAACTGTGCTCTTTCTGTCTACCCCCGTATCGTGTATAAATAACTTTTATATTCATCAGATTTAATTTTTGATCACTCTCTAACCTGTATTGTTCAGTTAATCAAACACAAGATTTTACAGCAAATATCTGCAGAAAAGTTCTATGGGCAAAATAAAACAACATTTTTAAAGGAACGTAAAAAACGTTTTTGTTTTTAAAATATTTCAAAGACCACCAGTATAGTGAATAAATAGTTAATGGTTTTAATTGCTTTGCCGCTTAAATGAAAATTATTATTTCTGTGTGCTAGTTTTTTTTAAAATAAAATAACAAAACTATTTAAATCATAATTGCATTATGTTCACATAAGTTTTTTTTTACAAAGCACATAATAACTGAAAAGTATATATGTACATTTTCGGCTATCTAGTGATGAGGCTGATGGTGATGACCAATGGATAGTTTGACGTAAACAATCAAAACAACATACATTTATTGAAATTATTACTTTAGTGTATATTTGTGTATTATTGTTTTTCATTAGCCGTCGATCTGTGCCAAATTTATGGAAAATGAAATTGGATTTTCAGGGAACGTTAAAAGGAACAAAATTGTGACTGATAATTTAATATTATCATTCTCATAGATTTTAATGAAATGTTATGAATCTTTTTTCAACTAAAAATAATCAGCTTCATAAGGTACCATAAATAGATCTTGATGTGAAATAACATTTAAAAAATAAATTTTCTTGTAACTCCACTAAATAATGCACTGGATAAACGAACTGTGCAAGGTTTGGTCTCTGGTGTATAATATAATAAAAAGCTATGAATTGTTCCTAAGCAGATTCGTAATAAGATTGGATACATAAATGTTATTTAAGTAAAAGTCTTCAATAATGAAACTCAATTCCTCATATTATGTGGTTGTTTGAGTCTGCTAATTATACACATCCTTCCTATATGAATACCCAAATCAAGAGTAAGCAGGAAGCTTTTATTAACCAAACCAAACTGATAATATTTGAATAACTCATAAGTATATTGCTTTCCTCTCAGAAAATGTATCCATATTGTTAACCTTTAGCGTATGTTATTTTTATTAGAAAGTGAATCCGAATATTTGCCAATACTGTAACCCTGTCAGGATTTTTCGCTTGTTATTTGCATTATGTCTGATTAACACAGCGTGTCACCATTTTTAAAAAAAATTTATCCTATAAATAAAACTTAGTAATTTATAATAAATAAATGGGAGAATGGAACTAACAATCAATTACCTCAAACTTCTTTTATTGATTTAATAGCTTTAACTAAATACAAGTTTTGATAAATATTTTAGTTACTTCCGGTCACCTTAATGAGATCATATTTTAAATTTGTAATTAAATAAAAATTACAGCGATTTTTAAATAAGGTCATTTCTTATGGGATTAACATTATTTTTAAAGTCGTAAACTTAGTAAGCTCTGAAATAGGATATGTAAAACTGACCGATTGACATCAAACTATAAAAGCGTGATTAATAAACTTGGGATAAACCCACAATTAGACGATCACCATTATTCGTGACAATATATCAACAACAACAACAACAACAACAACAACAACAACAAAGACAGTCTAGCAGTTAAACAATAAATTGGTGAATTCTGAATAAATCGCTTGGCAAACTGTTTTTATTTACCACATACACTCACATAAATTCACCATAAGAATTCAACTTTTACCTGTCCAGTTTGTCATAAAGTTTCAACCAACTCAATTAAGAATCAATATGATACTTGTTTTCTTATATCAGGTTCATTACTTAATAAATACAAATATGCCTATGTAAAAAAACACTGAAAATCGATTCATAGTCTGTTATCAAACAGTTATGACTGCACAGTTAAATACCAATGAACAGTTATTTCATTCTAGCTTATTTGACAATTCAGTAGTTTTTATTTTCAACCATCTATAAGACGATATACAAAAAATTTAAAGTTTTTATCGGTCAAGATTTAATTGATGACTGGGATTAGTAGAATTGTAAATGCATTTCACTAAGAAGACCAAAATTAATTTGAATTAACTACTTACTGTCTTTTAGTTAATTCTATTGTTAAATGAAACTCTCCGTAAAACTAACTGCCAATTTTCATTCATATTCACAATCTTATTTTGACATTTTTCTCATTATTTTCTTACCAGTATAGTATAAATAGCGCATAACTTTTTTCAGTTTATATATATATATATATATATATATATATATATATATATCACCTAAGTAAACTGGGAAGAAAACTTTCTCTAACTATTCTCTAAGAGAAAATTTTATTTCCCTTCACTTTTATCTTGATACGTTTCAAAGATAAGTTTACCATGTTTTAGAAGTATTGTAATAGACAGAAGTTTGATAGACTACCATCCTTTTTTAAAAAAGCACGGATTACACTATTTTACTCGTAAGCGAGTAAACTAGATTCCAGTGATAGCAGTTTCATCTTAAATGCCGAATTTAAAATTACATTGACAAATGGAAAACAGTGTACATCTCCCCTCTCTATAGATGACTATATATTCATATATATGTACCCGAATAAATTACTGTATGTGAAAAATTTAGTTAATAAAATTATAAACCAATAAGTCATTCTCATAAAACCAAAGAATATAGTTTGTTTCCAGAGAATAATATAAAAATAAAAAAGGCCTACAGTAAAAAATACTTTAAACACCATAGGTGGTCACCATGTTTACAGAAAAAAAGTGGAAAAAGGATAGAAAATAGGTCACCAATTCAATGTGTGACTATTCATATTAACACTACTACTAACAATAGCAATGGTAGTAGTTGTAGTAGTAGTATTAAACTACAAATATTTATGAAAAAATCTCTATTAACGGAACACTTATCTGTTTGAGGATGTGTCCAATATGTCATCACATGGTTAAGAATTTATACAGACTTTTGCAAAAATGTATCCTCAAAAATATAAAAATCATATATTTTCCAAACTAGTTGTATTCTTCATGTATTTCCTATAGTAGATTAAGATTCTCTAAAGGGTCATATGAAGTCACAAATAGTGCTGGATAACTGCTCTGATCTTGTGTTTAATACAAATCTAAATGTAAATAGATTCACAAATATGACCCCTTGTGCCAAGCACTATATTTCTTAAAAACCAGATCGTAGTCACATGATTTACATTTTCCAGCTCTAGTCAATTTAAGATATGATGTGACAGTCACCTAATTTTGTCAGTAACACTTCACAATTTCGTCAAACACAGAAGATTCTGGACTTTATTCTTCTTTCAGAATTTTTCTGGTATTATTCCGTTACAAAAAACTGTCTTATTACTAATTTTATTTCATTGCGTGAGTATTAACAGAAAGCAGTACTACCATATTACTACCTTTAATTGTAAACGAGACAATTTTATGGATAGGAGATATATCATACTTCCGGATAAAAAAAGGATATGAATCAATTTTTTACGCACAATGCTTTGTTTATTGCATGAAATAACTGTAATGGTTATGCATAATTTACTGTGTTCATTTACAATTTATATTATAATTTGCATTAATGTAATAAAAATGTTGATAATCATAATAACAATCATATTAATACTAATGTTATGCACGATATTATTATTTTGATACATTGTTCTAGTTTATACGGTTACCATGACAACATTTTGTTGATTTTATTGATTACGATCAGTTGAATTAGATCAATTTATATGACTGATTTACATATTTATTAAAATACTATGCATTCATTTTGATCTGTATAGTATAGGACAGATTATTTTGATCAATATTAACAATATTTAATTGGTAAAAGCTATTTCCCTTTACATTGAGTTAATAAACTGGTTGTCTCAATTAAATGACAACACATTATTTTATTTTTTTTAATAATTGAGATCATGAGTCATTTGAAGCCAAACTACAATGGAAAACCTAAAAGCATTGGATGACCTTTTCGTTCTATTGTGAGTATCAGCAGAAGTGCGCATCCACGATCCTACCTCGCAAGATTCCAACCCAGGACCTATCAGTCTTGCGCGCGAACGCTTAACCTCTAGACCACTGAACCGGCCCACATCCAATGGTGTTAATGTCTAAATCCAACTAATTCACGAAATTGAGCGACACATCCACTATTGTCATCAGTGAGTTACTAACTCACAACAGACCTGGTTGAACTCCACTGACCACTGCTTCTCACTAGAACTCCAGGATATACCTCGTGAAGCCAGTCACTAGTGAGCATTTGTTGATTCATATCTGACGGAATCTTGTGGATATTATAGTAATTTAAATGGTTGAGATCATGAATCATTTGAAGCCAGACCAACATTGAAAATCTGGAAGCATTGGATGGTCGTTTTGTCCTATTGTGGGTTTTCTATGGTGGTCTATTTTCCATCGACTCATAGTCTCAACTATTAAAAAAATCACTATAGTATCAATAAAACCCCTTCTCATACATATTATTTTATCAATGACTTTCAAATTAATCTATTTAGAAACTGAACAGAGTCATAAAGAGTTAAAATAAAAAAATGAAAATAAACAAATTAACATTATGACTTTATATTTTATTCCATCGAAATTTACTAAATTGATCAAAATAAATTGAGTTAAGATGGTAAATGTAAAATGTTTGCTGATAAACTATTTCATAGACGATATGTTTCCCTTTATTATTCACTTTCTAATATTAAGAAAACTTGTTTTCATTGTCTAATTTAATTCGAAAATTGATTTCAATGTCATTCATATAGAGAGAAATTAGTCATTCATTGTTCAAGAAATATCTAATTAATCAATGTCGAATAAGTAATGGGAGAAAAAAGCTCAGCGAAATAACAGAAAAGAACTTATAAATGTTCATATTTATTTATTTGTTTTGTTAAAGTGGAATTCCCCCCCCTAAAAATGAAATTTTTTACCACTTCTTTTTTTTCAATTTTTCGATGATTTTGTTTAAATTAGAGAACAAAAAAAATTGTACTCAGATTACTTTTCTAAATATAGTTATCAATCTTCATTTTGATTTAGTTTTTCTTTCTATAAACTATTTATATGAATATACTTTACCAAGAAATAGTTCTGTAAATGTTTCATCATGTAAAATAGCCACTTTATTTAACCTGCTGGGCTTCAGTCATATAAATTATTAGTAATGTAAGCTATTTATTATGCTTGAATACTTGTTTTACAGAAGATTAATAGTGCGTTATCTTCTTACTAATTAGTTCTTTCATATCAAATGATTGAATAATCATTATAGATTAATAACATTCTTTTCTTGACTAATACATTTTGAAATAGTTAACAATTCATTTGACAACTAGTTCGTTAGTAACAAGTTGAAATACTTAGAAAATAATAGTAGTCTATTACTTGTATGTGTCTACGTTTCTCCGTTATTAATATTTAAAATTAAGTATTTAATATCTAGTTTTTTTTTCTAATTTTATTTTAAAATGTCAATGAAATGTACGTGATTATTTTTTTATTTTTAAGAATATGGATAGGAAAATTAAAAATTTTCACTTTTTTTTTTCAAAATTTATGATAAATATATATTTGAATATTTATGGTTAACACAAACAAACGAACAAATTTCAATATTGGAGTACATGCAAGTGTATAATTAATCACTTTACTTTAATAAATAGATTTATTATTAATTATTTTTAGTTTTCTAAATTAAAATCACTAATGAAGCAATAGATTACAGTAATATTGTAGTGTATGTTACTTTTGTCAACAGATATAAGTAGTATGTAATATCAGTCAGAAGTGGAATATAAACAGAGATGAAAGAACGACAAAGTTTGTAAGAGACAATTGATGAAAGTTGTGCAAATGAAGTATTTAATATATGGTTTTCATATTTCTGGAAGACATTCTACAATATCGTAATTCAGTGGTTGAGATCATGAGTCATTTGAAGCCAGACTACAATGGAAAACCTAAAAGCATTGGATGACCTTTTCGTTATATTGTGAGTATCAGCAGAAGTGCGCATCCACGATCCTACCTCGCAAGATTCCAACCCAGGACCTATCAGTCTTGCGCGCGAACGCTTAACCTCTAGACCACTGAACCGGCCCACATCCAATGGTGTTAATGTCTAAATCCAACTAATTCACGAAATTGAGCGACACATCCACTATTGTCATCAGTGAGTTACTAACTCACAACAGACCTGGTTGGACAAAACCCCTACTAATGTTAATATCGTATTTAACCATAAATCGGTCTTTCCTATATGAGTGTTTGTTCATTATTTCATACGATTATATAGGATAAACTTTTCCCTATACATGTTGCTCACTTTTAAAATGTACACTCAAATGCCCATAAGCCATACCACCAGTTCATTGTGTTACAAGATTACTAAATTAAGCTTGAATTAGCATTGTCATTTTTTTGTAATTTTGTTTAAACTCCGTAAAAGTAAAATCAAAGGTCTCAGTGTTTCCTAAGTTGGTATTGATTAATGACAGTAATCATGTTCAAACTAAATAAATTTCTATATATCTCTGAATCAGGCAAAAACTTGAAGCATTTAAATCCTTTATTAGTAATTTCTATTGAACTTCTACTGCTTCGGACACCTAAATCTTATGAAATAAATGATGCAAAAATGTTTGTTGAGTTGTTTTTATAGAAATTCTACACACTATAAAGACTATTTCCAACATAAAGTGATATCCCCTAAGAAATTACGAAAGATTGAACACAGATGAAATGGTATTTGGTTATAGTTTTAAACCTTTGAATATTACACCCATATTTACTTAATAGATAGAATATAAGATCTAAAGTTTGTCTGATAAAATGTTTTTAATTCAGTGAGTTATAATATTCTATAACATTGTCTGATGTGGTTAACTCTACTGATAACGACTTCCTATTTTAACTTCAGGAAACACCTCTTGAAACTAATCAATAAACACTTTATTATTCATATATGTATATGTATAAATGTAAGAAAATTTCAACCTTGAACTGTCTAAATGATTCTCCATTTCAAACAGTTTATCAATGATCCTCATTTCAGAGAATCATAAATTACTTTTTTTCTTTTAATTTGATTATTTCTTTACAATTTTAATGATAATTTCAAACCAACTTAACAAGTGGGTGTTTAGAAAAATATACTTTTTTTCTTACTTTAAAGAAAAATATTCAGTATTTTCATTGCATAAATAGGAATTGAAGCGAAAACAGTTTTTTTTTCTTTATAATTTCAACGAGAGATTTTCTTCTCTTTTGATTGCTTCATCTCTCTGTGTTATAGAAACTAACTAGAAAAAAAAATAAAATGAAATTTTTATCTTTTGTACGAGAAGAAAATTATTTAAATTGTATTAGAAAATATTTTCTTTTTATCAATGGCTCAAATGAAATCAATCAATTTAGCATACCTGTATAAGTGAGTGTTTGTGTGTATATAGCTAAGTGAACAGGACCTATAAAAATAATATTATGCTTAATACCAGTCCACTACATATATATAGACATATTTATAGAAGTTTATATATAATCTTGACTTCTTGATTAAGGTGGAAATTTACGCAGTAATAGAGTTTTACTTCAGCTTGTTGAAGCTGATATTGTTTGCATATATATATACTTTGGTTTGGTGTATATTTACCTACGTGAATATATATATATATATATATATATATATAAATATATATGTATATATAAATATATATATATATATATAAATGTATATATATATATATATATATATATATATATATATATATATATATCAATGTATGTCTGTATAGTAGATATGCTTAATTATTATATCAGTTGATGTTTGTATTAAAATGAATGAAAAAAATTCAATAAAATTAAATCCTGTCCAGATTGAACTCAAGTGAAAAAAAGAAAATCGTGAAAGTTTTGTATTAAGGAATTAAAACAATTTTGATTTGAAATGGATGCATAAACAAACTATATAGGTTTTTTGTTTTAAATATTGTATCTGTGTATGTCAATTTTTTATTTTAATTTATTGACAAAATCTAGAAATAAAAAAAAATGGATTCTTCCTAATTTATCCTTACTACTCTAACTAGAATTTTGTGTTTATGTGTTTGGTTTGTTTTGTTTTGCTTTTTTCACTGATAAATCAGATATTTTTGATTTAATTGTCAGAAGAAAAATTTGTTTAAAAAAAGAATAAAAACTGAGTTTATGAATAAAATATATTGGTATTCCACGAATGACTTATTATGTAATCTCTTGATATTGCTCCATTATTAAGCTTAGTCTGTATAAAGCAATGATTACTTATTAATGCTTATGAATTAACATTACTAGGGAAACCTATAAAGAAGTTCATTATGGATATAAACATTTTTCATAAATGATCTTAGTTAACCATACCATATTGGTTTATTGTGAAGAATATAATTACACAATTTTACATAACATAATACATGTATCAGTCGACGTAAAGCATGAAAAACTTGAGCATTTACTTGAAAGTTGGTTAGGTCAAATTTAACAAAGAGAAAACAATTTGTAACTCAATCCGTGGAAAACATATAAAATGATTTCAGAGTTTCAAGTGAAAATTGCAATAATACTAAAAACTATTTTTCACATTTAGATATTTAAACTTGTTTAAATGTAGAAATGAATTTGACTTAAGAGCTTGAGTCTCTCTACTACCGGTAATGAGTACTGTATCTAAGCAATTTATATCAGTATATGTTCATCTTTGCCAAATTGGTTTGGTATTGCTTCTAAGAAGGAGTTTTATTTAAGTTGAATTGTGGCTAACAATGAAATCTATAGTAAGATATTCGTCCTAATTAGAACTCAGAAGCTGAGGTAGTTTTATTTTGAATGATATCTTCGTCACAACTTGGCAATAGTTGGATAATTACTGAGAATTATTAAACACTAAACATTTTTTTCAACTTGATTTGAATAGTTTTATAGAATTGTACATTCCCTATGATAGACAAAATTAATATTATCTTTCACAGCTTTTAATTTAAAAATGAAATCATTTTACCATAAGTATAAACTAGGGAAAACTTAAAAACCAAAATACAAACCATTTTCAATCAAATTACTTATTTAGTCAGTAATGAATTGATATTAAAATGAAAACGTATTTTCTGATTAGTTAACTAACAATATATCATTATTCAAATGTTAATTATATATTTATTTCTTTGTTTTTCTTCTTCGTCTACAGACAGTCGTTCCATGTCTTATTTATAAATGTTATCTGGATAACTTCAGACTGTGAGTTATCAAAAAAGCATATGATAAACGTTCTCATTTTATGTATCTTTATGTATTGATTTATGATTTCATTTATCCTATTTTTCAATTTTTTATATACTATAAATAAGACCTGTGGTAAAACATCATAAATTACATAAAATTTAAAGGAGAATTTATTTATGTATGAATTAATGTTTATTACTTTTTACAAATCCTAAAAGAATGTTTTGATGACTATAGAATGTAACATTTATTTATACAATTATATTTCTTTTCTGTTTTGTTGTATATTTTGTGGTTCCAATTGATTACTTAAATAAAGAAGAAACCGTTTTCAAAATCCGTCATTCATCGGTAATCAATACTGTCAAATATTTGGCAGGAATATGTGTTGAAATCTTGTGTTATTGTGAATTATTATATCCTAGTTTAAAAAGTAGTATATTGCTTGTTATTTTTGGATACTAGTTAGTATGTTGAGTAGTAATGATTCGATTCTTTGTATATAGAAAATAACCTTCAAGGTATAATTATTTTTAGGTTTCTGAAGATAGTTGTCAGGAAAACGTAGACTTAGTCTTCGAGTTTATTGGCATTTGCCATGAAGGCGCATTCGATTGCTTGAGAAAAATAGTGTTTTCCGAGGTACTCTCCGATAAGTTTGTTAAGCAGACACTCTTGAATATAACAAAGGGCAGATTCTGGTTAACAATAAATTGTATTCCGATTTCTCACCAATAATTTAATAGAATTTTTTACTGAATCTACCCGTGTTAAATACATCAAAACAGTATTCTACAATTAATACTCCTTGTTCTCATCGTACTTTAGAAGTCACGTATAAATCGCCCTTAGGATAATATTTGCTTAACATGAGTCAATGAAAACTAAAGAATGATAAATAAAGAATATCAACAGTAAAAACGAGTATTATAGGAATGATTAGCATTTCATCAACACATTCAGAAAATATCGTCGATGAACAAATTCGTCTAAAACGAAATAGAAAAAAAGACGTAAATCTGACTATTTCACTATTATACTTACAAAACAGTATTGTCTTCAAACAGACACATACTTCCATCAAAATTTTTACATAGGACATAAAATCAAACAATAATTGTCTTACAACAACAACAACAACACAATTGAATAAATTTTTACAACACATTTAAAATAATTAATTTCATTATGTTCTAATCTGCATATGTAAACTATACTGGTCTGATTATTCATTGTGTACGATTACGTCATGAAAATTAATTAGATTATGTTTAGTTATTATTTTCTGCCCCCTCCGTTTACTTTGAACAAGTCTTCATACTAATCAATATTCCTGGGGTTTTTATGATGTAACAAATTTGTTATTATAATGAACAAAAAAAATTAGGTTGGAAACAATTAGACATTGTTTTTTTAAATCTAATTTATATTTAGAAAAGTAAGTTGAATCGAAATAGTTATTTTATTTTTCCTTTTGTAATTGGAAATAATGATAATGTTAATTATGAGAAATTGTCTCCTGCTGGACTATAAAACAGTATGATAATATTTAGTTAAGTTTTCTATATAGATTTCTACATGAACTGATACTGTTTGTAAAGTTAATGAGAAACATAAAGAACCGAATAGTCGGGTTCCTAATATGTTAAATATTGCTCAAATTTAAAGTATCTGGGAAAATAAATAAATGTGAAACGAAATGGAAAGCTAAATCTCTTAAAATTGCTACTTATTATATTACGATATCAGTAGTAAATCACCCCGGAAATTTAAAAAATGGTAATTTTTGTCAAAAAATTTTTTATCTGAAGATAAACAAATATCATAATTACAGAAGTAAATTCACTATTTAATGTAGATTAATTAATATCACTTCAGTAAATAGAATGTCGAATTCTATCAATCTAGCAATCATATGAAAATTCTAACTAAGAATATCCGATTAGTAGAGAAACGTAAACAAATGAAAATGGATCGAATTCTATCGGATTCGTTCAACGTTATCTAAATAGTTTGATTGATAATTAGATTTAAATAATCTTATCAATGTGTCATTGTGTAAACTTCACAGTTCATTAAGACATAGTTATCAAAATTACTGTTGATTGATATTACTTCATTCAGGTAAAGTGTTTCAGTGTTATTATAACCGGCAGTTTATTTTGAAATTAATTTTGACAAGCGGAAAATATCACTTACTTATGGTATGCTTAATACTGAGTTACATTATGTGGTGCATTAATTTCTAATAAGTCATTTGTGAAAGTTAATTTAAAAAAACCAATCTATTGTTTAGAAAAATCATTAATATAATGTTTATAAATTTAGTATCAGAAGGGGTTTTGTGGATAGTATGGTAATTTCAATAGTTGAGATCATGAACCTTGAATCTCGCGAGGCAGGGAGGAGTTCCACAATAGGATGAAACGGCAGTCCAGTGCTTCCAGGTTTTCCATGGTGGTCTAACTTCAACTCATGATCTTAACTATTGAAGTTTAAAAATTTGTGGACAAATTTTGCTAATATTTGTCATTTTTAATATTTAGATTAGTTTTTTGTCAGATTTTGCTAATATAAAAGAAGGGTTTCATATTCAAGTTATCATAACTAATTTTTAGTGACTACTTAACAGACAAATATATCAGCTAAATGATTTGTTCAATAGTTTGGTTATGTCTATGTCTAAAGCATCAACATTTCCATCACTCATATCGATTCATCATAAGTATGACACGCATAATGACCATAAATTTAAATAATCACGTTTTATTACACTCAGTCAAATAAAAATATGAAATTATTGAATAAATAAAATTAACTTAAAATTCACTATAATAATTTACTTAACTGATAATTAAGATACTGCTGACGGCAGTATTATTGACGATAACGGCGACGACGACAGTGGTGGCAATAAAAACATATTTGTTTTGTTTAAAAAATTATATCAAATTTCTTGACAGATCTGTCATGTTCAATCCAACTCGAATTTCTTATTTATAAAATTATTTATTATCTTTGACATTCTCATCATATTTCATTCAAATAAACAAATACTGTAAGAAATGTATATTTATTTATTAATATTACTCAATCGTTGTATGTAATAAGTACGTTTGTCTAATTGAATTAATCATAGTAATATTGGTGAGCAATAATAGTTATTAAGAGAAAATTCGAAAATATTGTTATTCCCATTTCATGTTCATATTCACGTAAAGCTTAAATTCTTCGAGATTAATAAACAGTATACTTATAGTTGGCTGCAATAATATTCAACAGAAATATTGGGTGATGCAATGAATGATGCGAGGTAATACAAGATACGCAGGTAGCTACTCAACTTTTTGATTGAGGACCTGAGAATGGATGAACTTATTTCTTCAGTTCCCGATTGTTTAACAGATACATTAGCTAGGTTAGCAGAATCATTGTTACCGGTCACAAAAGAAAATTATAGTATTTAGTATTGATTATGATCACTTACTGTAGTCTGTAATGTGAATAGCACTCTTATAATTTTAAACACAGATTATCATTTGCTTCCATTTGTAAACCAGTCATATCATTTCATTGAAAAGAATCTTATGCGATAATGATAACAATTTTTGGTTTATTTCACCAGTTAGGGAATCCTTCCATTTATGTCTAGTGTTAGAAGAAACATCAGTGAACGCTGGAGGTTGCTGGTTACATTGTCATTTTAATCTAGTTTGTAAGCTCATAATGTTACGTATTTTTGATGCGAAAATAAATTTAGTATTTGAGTTTCTAGTTTAAAAATTAAAATAGTTCCACACAATAACCTTATCTGAATTTAAAAGTTCAACATTTCAAACATAATATTGATAACGAGACGGAGATCCTAGTTCATTTTATAGTGTACACGTCCACTTTATACTTAACTAAGCTCCTTTCAATGAATGACACTAAACAAGTAGTAAATTAATCCTCAAATTGAATTAAACGAAAAAAGCTTATTATCATACATTTTTGAAGTTGACAGATATGACACAAAGGAACCATTTGTCAACAATCAAAATATATATTGAGCAGTTAGACCAAGCATTAATTAAAATAATATTCAATTAAGTTGATATCACTAACCAGACAGTAAGTAAATAGTCAAAAATAAGGATTCAATTTACAAATCAACCATAAATCCTTTCTTATTTGCTTACGTCTGTTCCCCCTCGTGATGGAGCATAGGCCGCCTACAAGCGTTCTCTACTGAACTCTGTACTAGACAATCCTCTCCAGTTTTTTCTAGTTTCTATTCATCCTTTTAATGCCTGCTTCTAATTTTCGGCACAGCGTGTTCTTTGGCCTTTCCCTTCTCCGTTTTACTTCAGGATTCCAAGTTAGCACTTGTTTCGAGATGCAGTTTAATTTCCACAGTGTATGTGGTAAATCCAAATATCCTTAGTATTTACACATCGAACCGAAAACAAAGTAACTAACTGACAAGGATTTTGTTGATTAAATTAGATCGGTTTATAGATCCACTATATTAACTGAACATAGTTTATTAGACGACATGATTTTATCCTGAACTGCTTATTAATTCTCAGATCAAATTTTAAAAAAAAACAGTTCATGATCAATCCGAGCATAATGATTTCACTCGGATTTTAGAAAATCATTTTCTATTTTAAAATTCACATGCATACTACACATCAGTTTTTGTGAATTGAATAATAACAATTTTCATTTTAATTATGCTTTCCTTGATGATTCATAAAACGTATTCCTGTGTAATATACTAAACAATTACAATACATACATACACACACACAAACATTGAGTTGTATAGAACTAGACACAAGCTGAATATTTTGGGTGGTCAACTTGAATATAAGTTCGAATTATACCAAACAACATAGCATATTTTCTCTATATCTCACAGGGAATAAGCCAGAGTTTTTTCTATATGTATGTTCATTCATCGTTCTATTGTTTTTTTTCTCTCTATATTTTAAGTTGAAATTTCAATTCCATCTGTCGTGCTCTGTCCTTTTCTGTTATATTATAAAATAAAATGAGAAAAAATTTCTGTTAAAAAAAATGGAGAAACATTATTTATGAGGAACTAAAAAATGCTATATTAATGTATTTTTGTCATATGAAGCTGAATAGAAAGTATATTGATAAGAAGATAGTGTGCATAAACAATGTGATTTCTTGATTTCTATCATGCGTGTAGTTGATGAATATTCTCATGCAAAATCTCACTTATCTAGTCTATCTATATCTGGATATGTGTGAAGTTGAAAAAAAAGAAGGAAGAAGGAATTGAACTATATCTATTCATCACAGTCTGTACACACACAGATATAAACAATCAATGATAATTCAATTTTCAATTATTGTTGTCGTTGCTATTGTTTTTTTCAATATTCTCAAAGTGATTAGATACCATGTCATAATTATCAAGTTGATTAATGAATGATATTATGATGAGAATTATTTTTTTTATTTTTAAATTAAACACAGTTATATTTGGCAAGAAATCTTTATTTTATTTGTGTTGCATAATACATTCTAAGTCTCATATATGAAAAATATAAGCATGCAAGGGAATATGTACGAAAGTTAATTGAATGATTACGTAAGTAGCTTGAAGAATGAAATCATTTATAATATTATTTATGATTTTACCTCATTTTTATCATAGTGTATGTGTATAGTAAGGTAGGATTCAAAACTGTTACATTTTTGATAAAAAAAATTAGTCTGTGTTAATCTTTAAAATGGTGATTTTCATCTCGTTAGTTAATATCAGTTAGAGTATAACATAATTACAGTGGTCTAGCTTTTATTATCCTACCTACTAAAGTATTTAAATACCATAAGAAACATGATTTTGTAACAGGATTTTATATGCTTATTTATTGTCTAGTTGCCTTGGAAAAAAAATAATGAAAATCTTATTTTAGATAATGGTTTTGTAACCTATTTAAAATGTCCATTAATACAATTGATTTCAAATGAAGTTCATCAACTTAGACGAAAAATTAAAATGCAAAGTAAAACTATAGAAAAGTGAATTAAGAATATTTGATAATAGCCTATTAAATCTGTTTCTTTTGATTTTCATAGCTCATAAAGTTTACTCCCGATTTTACAATATTCTCATTTCAATTCAAGTAAGTACAAAATTTTAATAAACCAGTATAAAATAAAACCAATAAACTACTTGCAATTATTTGTATAGTTAAAAATGATATGAACTTACTACAGCATATGGTCTTGTAAATTTAAATTATATTGTTTTCAAGACTTACTTCAGTCATCAAAAACCCTGAGGGAATTTATTAGTTTTCAATTGCTAACCTAATTCATTCAATATTCTAATCACCTAAGGTTTCTGGATAACTTTTGATATATGAATAAACTGAATTGTATAACTAGATTGTTACCAGATGTTAGTGAGTACTTACAAGTATGTATCATATAAATACAGTGTTAATCTGGATTTTATTGGACGTATGTGGTTGGTGACAAACAACACACACATGATATCCTTAACAAACAAAAGACTTATTTCACTTTATTTCTTATGATCACATAATTTAGGACATAATTAAGTGATGTTAAGTAACTCACTTTAACGATCATAAGTTAACCATAGGCAGGTAAATATATGAATAGACCGCTATCTACACTCAAAACTGTGATAAAACACAAATAAATATCACGTTAGGAACTGCATATCCTTTGCATTTCATCCTAATTTACATGACAAACCACTACTTATTGAACCCTAGCATAATGCAACATTTATAATCCTGGTGGGAAGGTTTTAATTTGGCCTATCCAGAATCTTTTACTTCCTTTCTACATTATTATCATTTAATAAAGATAAAATACGATTAATTAATCAAACCGTGCAACTTTGCTTAAACTGTAGATTTCAAATATTTAGGTTAAGCCAATCAATTGAAGGATTTTTACCCACATTTTTATCTTTCGGATCTAATTAAGCTTTGGCCCACCTACTATATAAACTGATTTTTCAGATCCACTTCAATGATAAACTCTCTACATTTTTAATGATTCCCATAGAAAAGTATTATGTACAACCTGAGCATTGTTATCTTTTTCACAATCAGATCATATATATAAGAGCTCATAAGTCTAAAGTTCGACGAAATTCTATCTATACAAACATAAACAAACAGAATTAGTATTTTCTAGTAAGTCTTACCATATGAATATGGACCAGTCCATTTAGCGTATGTTCACGTCTCATATAGACAATTATCTCAACTAATAACCTGAATATTTATTGAAGCATGAATCATTAACCTATAGTTGAATAGAAAATAACGTATTTGTCATTTCCAGCTTACTCGATTACATTCTAATAAGAAAACAAGAACATAAATAAATACAAGCTATAAAAAAACTTCCACATTCATACATAAAGTAACTTCACTACTCATGTTTTAAACCAAGGTTAGCAAGTCCTGTTGGTTTTGCTTTTCGTCATCATCATCATCATCATCATCATCATCATCATCATCATCATCATCATCATCATCATATATATATATATATATCAACCGTGGTAGTGTCATTTATTAAATTTCATAAATTTCTGTTTACACATCTAAACTTAGTTTTATTATATTGTTAATGATAGGGTGAAATTAGGTCACAAACTTGTTTGCTTCAAATTTACTCATTTGTTTACTCACTCAATATTATTACTTGAAAAAAAGTCGTTTGTCCCCTATTTCTAACTATTATATGATAAATAAAGGCAAATTGAAGAGTATTCAAAACATAGGTTTTGTATTTGTTATAAAAATCTCTATCTTATCAGTATTACCATTACAAAGAGATAGTTGATATTTAATACAACCACTTATTTATTAAAACAGTGATGCATAGCAATCACTGGACAATACCAAGCACCATTTACTCTAGTCTTTGTAGTCAGTCTAACTTGATTTAATTTAGAGAAATATCATACTCAACAGAATAGATTACAGAATGTTTTTATCATGATTATGTTGACTTTCAAAGGATATTATGTAATATATAAGTTTCGAAAACACTCTTCTTATAATGTTCAAGTGCATGAAAGAATGGTGAGATTTAATAAGACCTTCTCTTACGAATCCAATGGAATATACGATGGTTGTTAAGCGAAAATTTTAAAATAATGAAACAAATAAATGATATGGTCATTCACCTTTGTCACATAATTGCCTAGAAAAACATATTGATATCTTATTTTTATCAAGTGGATAGCATTTGTTCAGAGTATCATGCAAGTCTGGAACTAAGTACTTGACTAGATGCTATTAGTCAAAAATTTAAATATTAAACTATTTTAGATGTCTGGAAAACTTGTGAACATCTTTCTATACTATTTTCCACCATATATTTTATCACTACTAATAAACACATTTCTTTTCTTGGTAAAGTCTCAGGACTTCTACATAGACCTTTATTGCTGTTCATAATGGACTTTAAACAAGCATACGGTTGTCTAAGTAAGCTGTGATTTTAAAAAATTTCCTCGCTCCATATAACTTATCAATCATGTACCATTGACTTGACTAGTTGAGAAATTTTATTCACAGTTTAACCCGAAGATCCGAATGATTTTCTTTTAGTAATCTTATCTAATTTAACAAGGAGTATTTACTCTTCAGTGGTCCCCTAAGAAACATCCATTCCTGGGGTAAGATATAATTAACTATAACTATTATATGACAACCTATAATTATGATATAAAGATACCCGCTTTCAAATGTAGACATGAAACTGAGACATGAAGACAAGTGTTATGATATTTCAAGAGCGATAACTAATTTTACATGTGAATTAATTTCATTTCTTCATATTGGGAGAGTAAATTACACACAATTAATTTACCTCCCCTACATAATAACTGATGAATAGAACAATGGATATATACTAATTATCGTGAAACAACAATGAATGATGAATGAACAAAATGTTTCACATGAATGTAATGTGTGCTAAACATCAGTAAGGCTATTTAGTTTATAATAATTATTTATATTTATGTCAGCACATTTTATTACTAGATGTAATAAACGAGAGTGAGATCATAACATAATCGAGTATAAGATTTAGGGTAACAAAATAAGTGTGATACAAAAATAGACAATTTTTAAGCACTTTATTTACATTTGTGTTTGTTATTTTCATATTGAGAGTACTTCAAATGAATTAGTTATATTACTATTGTATAATGTTTTATTTTCATTGTAACTGCATGGTAATACTAAGAAGCTATAACAACTAACAATCTCTATCCTATTGTCACTAAGTCTTCTCTGATTTTTATCAAATTTTTTGGCTTCTTGAAAAATATTGAATCATTTATTATTTGTGAAAAATTAACATAAATATTCTCTATAACTTGTACTTGTTTTGAATGTAAGGATATAAAACACTTAAAGTTAGCATAATATAACTATGTGATTAAAAAACTACCATCAAATTATCCACTGTAGATTAATGTTTTTTTTAACCTTATGCATATTTACAAACTATAATACAATTTAATTGTAATATTCAAGTTTTAGTAATAGCTTAATTATTCTTCTATTATACATTCGTTTTGTATTCTTCTAGTTCTTTTGAATTAAAGCAATAGGATTTGATTATGCAGTTCATTTGAAAAAGAGACAAACTGTAAATGCTTGATTAAGTTACCACTTAAAGGTCTATACACTTCCTATATCTATGATAGAATATGTTTTAATCATAATAAATTCATCAAGAAGAAAGTCTATATCAGGATATCATCATTTATGTATAATTATTTTAAGATACTTTGTATAAACAATGATTCAAGAAGCTACACTACAAAGATTATTTACTATGGGTACTTTGACTCCGAAAATGCTAACGACGTTTTTCTTCTGTGAAAAACTTTTAGAAAAAAATATATCATTATTGATATTACCATATAATTAACATGAAGAGATGTATCACATATTAGGCCAGCTGTTTTCAAATTATGGTATATCCATAGTTTTTCAGATTTCTTAGAAATGCTAGAATACCGTCTCTGTACCAAAATGAGGTCATCTAGAGACTGCTAAAAAATCAGATAACCTTAAACTGCTTTATGTTATAATCGAGGTGTCTGATAATACTTCTAGCAATCAAATTAAGGAGATCCAGGTTTTGCAGTCAGCGTTTTACTTTGTTAAAATGATGCTAACAGTGTTAGTTCATAAAATATAGCATGATACATTTTTTAGACTGAATAAATTGGTTAAAATTATACATGTAATACACCACAACATAGATCTAGTACCAAGACAATTCGGTTTCATGTCATATTTTATTTGAAGTTTCGCATTGTGAACTGAATTTAGTTAGACAATCGTTGAAAGTCAGGAAACAATGAGCAGCTGTTTCTACTTATTTTGAGATCCATCAGCCCACCATTGAAAATGAACTAGAATGGGAATCGCACAATGCCTCGTGGATATACTTTACATAATTCGAAACCGTCTGCTCGAGTGTAGGTAAACATAACAGCAACCGAAACAGAATAACTCGAAATACTTTTCTCCTGAGAATTCTCATCAGTCGCTAACGTTCTTAATCGAACCAATAGAATGTACTGATTAAGTTAAAATATACCACAATATTCCATAACGGAAGCTGATTGCTGCAACTAATTAAAACATCGATATGATGAAAAAGATGAAAGGAAAATTATCCCAAACGAAAATAAACCTTATAATAATTAGACTGAAAAAGTAAGTAACGGACAACGTAGGGAAAAAAGTAGTATTCGCTAGTGAATGAAGTAAATAATAAGTTAATTAACCAAATAAGAAAGCTAATCACAGATACAAATTACCATGGTAGCGATGAATCGACAACTTTTTGATTCTTAATGCACAGATTGAGTATGTGTCATTTTGAGGGCAAGTACACAAGCTAAATGATAAAACCCGATTGTTTTCTCTTTTGAGCTACTTTATGGTGTTTGTCTGTTGTCAATTAATCATTCTGTCAAGGACTTTAGACATAGCTGAGTAAGTTTTGAAATGTGCTCAGAAATTTAACTTTCACTTAAATATTCAAGTGCGTATAATTTTATACGTAAAACATCTTTAGTTTTTAACCATTTTACAATAAAGTATGTTAACATCGGCTATTATTAATACTAGAATGTAATGTACAAATGTATGGTTTCTATGGTAGTCTTGCTAAACTTATCAAATGAACTATAAGTGAAATTTAAAAAAAAATGTTTCCGTTATTTATCTACCGATGAATAATTCCCCTAACTGTTTTCATAGTAATATTACTGGCATTCTAAATAAATTTTCTTTAATCTTAAAATACATATGGATATGTAAAAGCATAGTACTCATAAGTGAATTACCATGACACTTATCAGATTTATTGAAAATTAATTAATTCAAAATGCTTATAAGATTATTTTAACAACTCATTAGGTTTATTTGTTACTTTAACACCCGATATATATAGGCTGATATAACTTTAACGAGAAAAATAGGGAAATTCCATTGTTTTTCTAGTGGTAGTTATGATATTTAGTAGTTTGAGATATGAGCGAAGTTTAAGAATAAAATATACGTTTGTGTACTCGACTGAGTATCAGATTTTTTTGTGTTTCAGGTCTAATGTTACTACTAAGTTACATAAACAGAAGCAGAGAATATGGATTTCGAGTCTGTTGCTTATTGACTGAAAGTAGTGTTTTAGTTGTTAACTCAACGCTTATCATATATGGCAGTTCACTGAATTATAACATTTTTTATCGCACTAAATATTTAAGTCTGTCAATTTTGCGACTGCTTACCAATGACCTGTATTATTCGATTTATGTATTAAAAACTATGTCACAATCACAATGAATGTGATTGTTGTTCAACTTAATACTGTAAGCTAATGAGTAAAATAATTGTTTATGTCGAGAGATTTATAAAAATCAACCATCATCAGATTATAATATTCACAAGAAAAGATAATGTTTTCTTAAGGAGTTTGCCGATAATCATCATGACTTGACGTTATTCACATAAGTTAGGTTGCATTTAACTAACAAACAAAAGAAAAAAACTATAAGCTGACGTTTAATTCTAATTTCTAGTCGGCTTGTAAACGCCCCAGTAATGTCACCTATTTAGACCTACTTGATTGAAACAAACCTTAGTTTCCGGAAGACACTTATAAAGATATCTGTTCAATGAGGTTTAATACATCTTTTATTTTAAGTTTAAAAATCCATTTAAAAAGCTTTTTTTAAACACAAAACACGTTTTATCTTCCTTTTCAAATAACTGAATCCATACACTGAGGATGCGTAGTCGAATTCTAAGATTTATGCTAGAGTAATTCCTAATAAGATGATGATACACATGTCCAGTAACCAAAGGGTAATGTACTTTTTGGATCAATCCCTTATTGGTTTTTAATGTTTACTGTCGTTTTATTGCAGACTACATCAAGACAGCTTACCAATGTTGCAATCATTTAAAAAACGAAATCATTTTAGCAATTCCATTTTTAGGATAAATTGAATTAGAAGTAAAGCAGTTATGAACTCTTATAAATAATATAACTGAACATAACGGACGTGACTCAGTGTAAAGAAAAAGGTAAATACGTTAGATGAGAATAAATAGATGAGATAAAAAGCTTTGTCTGAATACACTGATTTTACGTTTTCCTCATGCTAATCAATAGTCAGATTTCAAATAGGTTAAATTGGAAGGTACATGACGTTATTACAATTAAAAACTTAATGCATAAAACAATTCACACTATCATAAGACTGGTGATTAATAAATATAACTAAATTACTGCATTACATAATTTTTTTCTTACTAACAAATGATTTTAACAACCAGTTTATTAGGGTTTGGTTTAGTCAACAATCTGTAGCAAATAAAACATTTCTAATCAAAACTTAAAGTTTAACTTCAGTCATTTCATAATATTGAGCAATTATTGTCCATTTTGCTGTATAACTCTCATACTCAAAATTTAAAGGTTGATATTGATTATTGTTGATCTAGTGCAGCTGTAGCGAATGAAAACTCAGGTAGAAAGATCAACTTAATAGAATTACATAGTGTCTTCATAAATGATGAAAACGATACATTAAATACTTCATTTGCACATCTATCAGTTATCTCTAACAAACCTCGTTGTTCGTTCATTCAATAACTTCCTGCTTACATTTCTATTCCTTCCAATTAAATCTTATCAACATTCCGCTACCAGGCCTTCCACTTTGGATCAGTGTTACATACTGCTTATGTCTGTTGACATAAATTACAGAATCAATTAGTCAAATCTGTGAACCATACAGTGAATACTTCATTTGCAAAATGTTAATCAATCATCTCGATATTAATCATTCTTTGTTCTTGTTCTCTTTTCTTTGATCTTCCTAACCTTCAACCTTCAGATATTTTACTTTCAGTGTCATACATACTACTTATATCTATTAATATTAGTAGCACACATACAGTATGATTTATTCACGATCATTTGTTTCAATTAAACATTTTAATTATTATTAAAAAAGGAATTGAATTCAATGTCTATAGTTCTCATCATGTCATTTATTTAATAAACAAATCAGTAAGTTTTTCTCATTTGTCTACTTTTCTATAAACAATCTCTAGTTAGTACTTATGTTTTGTCAACTTTTTATTCGTGTAAAAATTTAATTTTTAATCTAAATGCAAATTTTCATATTTATATTGTACATTTATGGTTGAGTGATTATTTTACATTGACTCATATGTTTTATTTCATCTTCAATTCACTTTAACATTTTTTCTACACTGTCATCTGCTTACTTATAATCATTTTTTTTAAGTAGTAGATGATGAACAAGACTGATCAAACATTTTGTATGTATGTGTATATAATTGTGTAAATACATGTAAAACCATTGTTTCTATTATTTAGTGAAATTGTATACTATTAAATATGAATAGAGGTTAAATGGTATATTACAGTAAGCTATTCATTTAGACATCATAAGAATGTATATATTTATTATTTTCAGTCTAGGTAAATTTTAAAGTGTTTCAATAGTTTTAGCATGTTAACTCTCCATGATCAAATATAAGTTATTCTTACTTGCATAATGAAAATACCTAGATCTTTTTTAAAAAAAAGAAGGATATTCACAGATTATATATCGTATGGTTTACCTTACAAACTACTAATATCAAGCAGACTAGATAAAACGAACAATGATGATTCTACAATAGTTCAATTTCTACGAGTACCTTAAGTTGAAGATTCAAGTATAGTCTATAGTTTAACTGTATAAAACTTTTAAATTGATTAATCTGTGTACTGTTTGTTTCGATTACTGCTATGACTTACTTCAATATTCAAGTAAATATATTAGTGTTACTCAGATATGTTTGATACTTGTTTTTAACTATATCATATTCACTGATTACACAGATCAATACTTGTCAAGTTGGTAGCTGAATGTTTTTGCTTCTCAGAGGAAATTAACACTATGAAGGCGCATTCAGTTTGTTTAGATTTAAAATGCTTACTATCGAGACTTGTGAGTTAGACAATCAATGAAAACCTTGAAGTACTGGATGACTGTTTCGTCCTAGCACGGAACTTTTGAACAGCGCATATTTACGACCCTGTAACTGGGAATAAAATCTAGAACCAAACGCTTAACCTCTAGATCACTGGTCCGGTATCCAACTATGTACAAATCTAACTTTAACCAAACCACAATTTTGAGTATCCATTCTTCATTTTCTTCGGTGGGTAACTTCTTCATCACCGACACACTTTAGCTCTACTCGTTACGGCTTCTCACTAGAACTCTGGAAATTCCCTTTCAAAGTGAGGAAGGTACTCGCCAAAGAAAATGGAGGGTGACCAGATAAGCATTAGATTACGCTACACATTTCTAACTTATTTACTGTAGGATAAGTTAAATAACATTTTAAATGATCATGTAAGCTAGAATTCAATTATTGATAACAATTGGAAACGTTTCCCGGTAGTTGTAGTCTAATTGTAAAAAATCTACCACAAATGCTCGTCTGTCATTTATACTATCTGTGTAACAGTTATGAACACTGACCTGAATATGATTTTTTCATTACTATCGACAAAAGCTTTACTATTTAGCCAGATCAACTGAATACATCCACATACTGTTAAGTTCGTTTGTTTATTACAACATAATGCATGTTGCATTACACAACTAATAATAAATTAAATTTTAGCTGTGTATTCAAATTCTGCAACCATGTTTTATTTTAGATCAAAATCTCATGTATCATTTACTCCCAAAAATACCTTTGATTACGTAAAACTTTCTTCTAGTGACTGAAAATTAGCCATTAATCCGTGGAATAATATATTATGTCTGAACAGAAACTCTAGTTTTTTAAATCTTATTTTTGATGTAACTATAAAACATTTATATGTGATAGACTGAAATATAGCAATAGGTACATTATGCATACCAATATTTGTTAAAGGATAACATACATTGAGATAGTGGAGAAGGTTTGTAGCTCAAGTGGATGATTTAGAAACAAAAATCAAACCAATGGGAGATACAACCGAAACAAAGAAGCAAACAATGACAAGTTTAATGTCAACAAGAACCAATCGATATCGAGGTCTACAGGACAAGCAGTGAACCACATATGGAGAAATTCGAACGCTTCACTTCTATCTGAAGTTTGTGCTGATGATGTCGTTCATAAGAACGATGAAAGCTCCACGACTAAACTATCCAGCTCAGAGAACGAAACCTCATCAAATTAGCATACATTATTAAACATACTTAGTTGATACGTTTACTCGCTGATGGGAAGATTTGATAATATTGTTTTGTCAAAAATCGAGTGATTTCAATTAGCGATTTTGGGTAATAGGCACCATATGAAAGAAACCTCAATTAATTGCTGTCTGGTATGTTAAAAGATATTATTCTATGGTGTAAAACACTGTCTTTAAACTATCTTACTCAACTAATTCGTTTCTGAGCTCTCAGATTCACTATTCATTAAATTGGTAACATGAATAGAAAATTTTTGTCAGGAACAGTGATAGAAATTTCGCAACTGTACAGTTATAAGTAAAACAAGCCATAGCACTTGTTTATAAATATGTTATGAACGAAATATCGAGCAAATGATAGTCAACTTCTTGCTTTCAAGTATATTTAATTTGATCAGTTACTCATACAGAATTAAATAAAACACCCGATGGGCCCTTTTCTTTTAAACAAACCTTTCCGAAAATCTTAATTCATGAGGAAAAATTCTATCTCAACACGTTTGAATTTATTGTGTATCATCTCTTAAAACATTGTATGTAATATCAGTGATAATGAAAATTTCACACATGTTTTTAATCTGATACCCCTATGATTTTTCTTTGAATACAAACACTTTAATGTTACAAAATCCACTAATAAATAATGCTGAAAACTTTAAAAACAAGACAGAATGAAGCTGGTATTCACTTCTGTCTAAATAAATAGAAAAGACGGAATGTTAACTTCCATTTCAAAACAACTCAATTATTTGTTTAAGTTAAGGATAGTAACAGACTACTTGAGATATTAAGAAACTTAAGCCAGTCATTTTCACTCGTCATATATATCCAACTTATGCCTTTTACATCTAACTTCACGTATTCTGGAATCGTTCACTTTTTAAGATGTATTTCGTTACGCGGTAAAATCAGAGGAAGGACCGCTGAAAAGTAGTTATTGAGTGATCGTTTCACCATATTCTGGGATACTACAGAAATCGAGCCTCCCTAGAAGTGAAACCTGGAACACTTATGTTCCGGCAAAAAGGGCGTTGCCCTAGGGATACTTTGTTGAGATCCTATGGTTAACACTTTTAAGTTCCGTCAGTTCACGTCACCATGCAATATTTACCTGATATTACTGATTATAACATCCTTATTATCCACGTGACTTAGCTCCACCAGTCAGTTCATAGCAAAACGTATTTTTCACTACCCAACTTATTTAAATTTACCAGGACCAGTGAATTTTTATGTGAATCCAACAACTATACTACAAATCATTTGATAAAACCATAAAAAAGGAATAATCTAGGAAAAATAGCTCTATGTATTTCAATTCTTAATTGTCAGGAAATAAAGTATGTTTCAATTATTCCCGTTAATAAATGTGATCATTTTCTTTATGTACTTGATATAGGATCCATCAATGAAGTTGTAACAACAAAACAATACATCCAGTACTCAGTGATAACATCAAGATGATTTTAACAATTATTCAGTAAATTAGCTTTGAAAATGGACTACAATTATCAACAAAAGTCTCACCAAAACCTATATCTTCTGTTTTTCGTCATTTTGCAAAGTATATTCCAAACAATTTCAAGTTTTAATTCCAACGAACTATGTTTAAACAAAACATGCAGTGGTTGCATTGCTGGATCGCTATCTTGCCAAGAAGGTGGACTTACACACTTACCAGATCGTCTTAGTTCTGACATTCAGTCCATGATATTGATGGGTCATAAGTTTAATAATCCAACGCTAACCGGCGATAACTTTTCCATATATATTCAACAAAACGTTAAGCTACAACGTCTTACTCTGCGTAATTGTGGTATCCAGTCAATTCAGTCACGTACATTCCAATCATTGAAAAGTTTGCAACAATTGGATTTATCTCAAAATCGAATCAAAACAATCTTAAAAGGTACCTTCGAAGGTTTGCACTTGGATTTTTTACGTCTAGACGAAAATTTTGGTTTAAGTATTGAAGACGGTGCTTTTCAAGATACGTCTATTGTGTCGTTATCTATGAACCAATGTGGTCTTAAAATATTGAGTTACAATGTTCTTTTACCATTGATAAATAGTAAACAACTCAAAAATTTACATTTATCTGGCAATCAGTTAATAACTCTGGAAAGTCGTCTAGAACCTATTTTCCTTCATTTGCAAAGTTTATCACTAGAACAAAATCCTTTTAATTGTGATTGCAAATTAAGTTGGCTTGTATCTGTATTAAACAGACGACAAGTACAACGGCGTACACGAGGTTTGTCAATGTTTAATGGGGATATCGATGAAGTTGAAACAAATTTATTACATAAATCAAATAGTTTAATGGAAATGAATCAACATAATGCACCACTAGATGGTGATTTATTAAAACCATTATGTCATAATCCAAGGCGATTAATCGGACGAAGTATTGAGTCATTAACTGTATCAGATTTTTACTGTGGTACACCAAAACTTCAAGTTATTGAAGTTGATTTGGGTCAATTAACAACTTTTTATCAAAATCAAAATATCAACAAAAAATTAACATCAGGAAAGCTCGAACAAGAAAATGATAATTCTCTAATTATAACTGTCAGATGTCATGTTAAAGGTTCACCAGAACTTCAATTGGACTGGTATCGTCCAATTAACCATGATAACAATAGTAATCGTGATCAAATAACAGATGCTCAGTCATACTCATTTACACGAACTCAACATCATCCAAATCAACAACAACTTATTCGTGTTCCAAATTCAAAAATGCTCAGGTCTGGTGGAATCGAATTAAAATTAAGTCGAAAAATAAACTTAAAAGATGATAATTCATTGAAGCAATCTGATAATCAGTCTACAATATCAACAACTGAGAAATTGATTTGTTTTGCCACTGATTCTAATGGAAATACAAGTGCTGAAATAGTTTTCCATTGGCCAACTATTGAAAGTTTACGAATGATATCAGATAATTTTGATAGTTTACAAACTAAAGTTCGAAATAATCCCAGATTATCTAGTGATATTAATGAGAATATTATATACACAGATAAAACAAGAATAACCAATGATCGTTCTACAGGTAACTATGAAATTACACCTGGTTGGTATACAGTTTTACAGGATGACCCAGAAAATATGCTGTTTCAGGTAACTAGAGTTATGTGTTTTTAAAAAACTTTTTAATCAGTGATATGACACATTTTTTAATCAATATAAAATTTCAGTTCTGAAAATGGGTATCGTTCCTTGCAAGAAAACATGATAAGTGGTAAGAGTTGAGACAACGCTCTCTAGTTACATTAAGCAGTTTTCAAACCTACGTGATTTTACAGATTATTCTTAAGGCTAAAATTTACAGATCCTAACACTAATTAGCTGTACATCCATTCGGTAAAGATTTTTTCTTAACGATGCTTATATACACACGTAAAAAATTCATAAACTCATTGAAAATCCTTGCCTAAAGAAATAATAATGTAAGACATTATATACATATAGAATTAAATGGCCCAATAGAATAATAAATTTACACCATACATGTCTAATATTGAGTCAATATTTATTTATCAGTCAGAAAACCATGATAAACTTGGGAAGCCTCTTCTTGTTTTGTATCTCTTGAATAAGGAATACTGACAAACATGAACTGGATTCCAATTTAATGGTGTTGTGGTAGTAAAAGGTTGTGCATCCTTTAACATGGTTAGTACACTGCAGCTTTGTCATCTATACTGAAGTATTTAATACTCGAAAAAAGCTAATTAATCCCACTTACGTAAATCAACATTTTACTAACGGTTGTGATATCTCTATGGACACGAAAAGTCAGTAGTTGACTACTAAACTATGAACATTGATTAATCTCACCAATAGATATCCCGTTTCATTCATAAGTTCATCTTAAGTGGCCCATTCTAATTCTATTGTCTCTTACCACCATTTCATGAATCTAAGTATTTCCTGATATTTTTCCCTACTAACCCATTTGTGGCAAACTCAGGTTTATCATGCATCAGCACCATTTTTGCTAGTTGGTCATCCAGATTTTCGAATTAAACCTCAATCACATTTCCAGTTGACAATAATATTGTAAGTAGCTTGTTTACAGATAAACTGCTAGTTTTCTTTCAAAGTGGATTTCTTGTTTTACTCGAGAAAGAATGTATGTTTATAAGACTTATATATTACTGATGTATTTTTAAAACTGTACTCGCTGTTATTTGTTCATTTGCGTTTCTCTGGTTAGTTGACCATACAACAATAGTCAATCGGTTAATCGAAATCATATGATAAGAGAAACATATGTAATAATTTAGTTACTTATACGATAAGACTATATATTTAATAATAATCCATAAATTAGTCCTGCAAATTACCGTTCCTTTGGTCTTCGTTCGGATATGGTACTTACGGTGACTTCTGCCATGCTTTCACTATCATTCAAACTCACAGCGAATTCTCTTTTTAAAGTAAAAAACAAACTAATCTCCTAGAGCTATTCAACGAGATTGGTTAAATATTCATATAAATAGATATAATAGGCGACTTCATAGTGCGACGTTATATTCGTTGATTAGTGTAAAGATTCTGTGCTTTAGATTTCAAATGATGGTATTACATAGTTTGAATGATTCCGGTGATTATAGTGATTGTTACTGGACTAACCAACATACGTAGTAAAATTATCTTAGATTGATTTAAAATGAACATAAAGGATTATAATTTAACCAGATGAATGATTCGTCTCAGTATATGGGGTTTGTGGTGCGTGTTTGATTTTCATAGTTCACATCACCCACTGATCCTTGTCAAACAACTGTTGGAAACCAAAAAACATTGGTCAACCCTTTCGACCCAATATATGACTATTTAACAATGCACGAACAAAACCTTAACCAAGATTAAACCCAATGTCTTCAGATCTCTCTGCAAGCACTTAACCATTAGACAACTAAACTGTCATCCAATAGGGTACTCATCTAACTTTAATCGATTTGCGATATTATGCAACTATCTTTCATTGAATAAAGTGGATAACCACCTCACATCTGAAATAGTTTAACTGCCATATCCATGACATTTTGTTTGAATTCTTGGAATTGCCTGTCGAATTTTGTCAGTAGTGAGTACATAATTTCTTTTAGTATAAAGGTTTGTTGATCTCCGACATTTCACTACTCAATAAGTTGTAGGTTGCTTTGGCGGGATCATCATATTTACTGTTTATTCTGTTTGTTCAGCAAAATCCGTTTCTATTTATGCTTTCAGTTTAATTGACCACGTCAATACGATATACTAGTAAAATATATACTATTTTTCAACCTTAATATCAATGAAAATCCTATTGTTTAATAAATATATTTAATTACTAACTCATTTGCCAATCGATTACGTTTGATTATTTGTCAATAAATAGGTCCATTTTTATAAAAACTTAATAATTATAATTTCAATGGTTGAGATCATGAGTCAGTTGAAGCTAGACCACCATGGCAAACCTGGAAGTCGAGTGCTTCCAATCAGAATTAATACAAATATGTTTATTGTAGTTACAAACATTATGATTTATGCGAATATAATTTTTACTTACTAAAATTTACCATTACAGAAACAATTCTCTGTACTTGAAATGATTGGTGCAGTTGTTGGAACATTTACTGTGACATTAGCACTTTTCATATTTGGATGTTGTTTGTTACGAATTCATAAACGTAGTCGGTATAAAGTTCGTTCAAAAATTTTATTACATCATACTACGTCAGAAAATTCTTATAGAAATTTTTCACCAGCATCAGAAAATTTAAAATCACCTCCACATTCATCTACTAGTAACCATTTATTGAGTAATCCATCCAATAATAATAACGATAGTGGTATTAATCTCAATAATAATAATAATAATAATAATAATAATAATAATAATAATAATAATAATGTGTCATATTCTCTCAGTCCTGTACCGAATACACTAGTTAATTCCTATACAGAAAACAATTTTATTAATGGGAATGGAACACTTGTAAATGAATTTAATGGAATGAAACATTTACCATATATGACACCGACATATGAACCAATTAATAGTACCGGTGATTTTCAAACATCTACAGGATATTCAGATTCACAAACTTATGATTTACCACGAATTCTTCCAACACACTCACCACCAACTATTCCTTTACCGCCATTGCCAAATGGATTTATTAACAATGCCAGTAATGCTAACGTAATTACCCGGTTAAATGAAATGGAACACAACAATACTAATACTATCAATACAGATAACAATAATAATAATAATAATCATGTGCCACTCCTGATGACAACTTTACCCTACATAAAGACAGCACAGTCAGTAAATAATGATATAAATCGATGTGTAGATACTTCAATACTATCCCCATTCCTTATGAATGATACACAAACTTTATCAGCAGCTATGTCAAATGCTGCAGCTGCGGCAACATTAAATTTACACATGAAACACCAACAACAACATTTCAATTCAAATCATAATCGTAAGTCAATTCCTCAGCATAATCAACATTTTACACAAAATAACGCTCATGATAATATTATAGTACAAAATCAACTAATCGATTTAATTACTCGTCAAAATCTTTTCAATCAACAACTACATGATATACGACACTAACTAATAAAGATTTGATATGTTAAATTTATAAACACTTCATTGTATATACATTATATATATATATATATATATATATATATATATATATATATATATATATATATATATATTAACAGGACAGCATACATATCTATTTATTTATTGCATATAATATTAGCAAAACTGATCAACAGATATGATTTCAGGTGTTAACAACTTTATAAATATACATTCATACTTGCCTCAAAAATAGTACTTGTATCAAACCAATTTAAACAATCTGTACTAGTTATCCTTTTCTTTTACTCAAGATTATTTCTGTTAATGTTTACAACAACTATTGTTGGAATCATTCACAGTACATGGATTTATATGGAGCTTAATTATTGTGCTTTGGAAAAGTTGTTAATATAGTATTTTCTCCATATAGCATAGTGAAACGATATGCATGTATCATATTAACTAGTTGAGGCCTAGTGAGATATATGAGATTGTTTAACCACACCCTATGTAAACAACAGTTATGACCAGATCATGTTTCCTTAATTGGTAACAGAACGATATGAAAGATAAGTTTTGAGATTGTAAACGAAAACCGGAAAGCATATGATTTGATTTCAACAGTTATCTAGATCCGATTCGGAACATACAACAAATTAAAACGTTTAACTCTTTTATAATTGTGTATGTATTCTAATGTCATGTTAGGAAATTAAAATCTGAATATATAGTATGGAAAACAAACTATTTGTTTTAACTCACCAAATTTTCATAATTTCTGATTTGAAAAAGTTTATCAGGTTACACAACTTTCGCATTCAGTTATTTTAACCAATTTTAATTATCTTATCCCTATCAGTTTTCTTTGATTTTTAACTGATTTAATTGAAAGTTTGACAACACATCTCATTAGTCAAATACTGTAATATCAGCCTCCTTACAATAAAAAGTATGGTAATTAAATTTGTATTGCATTTTCAACCTTTCAATCTTTTTTTGGATACAGTTTATTCTCAGACTAATTTGTAAATAGGCGCAGACATTTGAAATTATTTAAACTTCACTTATTTTTCCCTATATACCACAGTTTCACTTTGTTTTGCATCTCTATTCCTTTTTTTGCCTTCTCAAACGGGATGATTGAATGTTATTTATTTACAAAAAAACATATGAAAATTATAAATATGATTTTATTAACTTACAAGTTGGTATTTTATCTTCAAATTTATTTTCACTTGAGAATGGATTAAAATAAATGTCATAGTATTAGTAATAAATGAAAATATTTATAAATACATACATATCTGATGAATTAAGCAGGAACAATTATGTAAATGTGATACGTGTTTATCAACTCTTATTGTCACTACCAAGGTCACTTTCCCTGCCTAATCTGAAGAATAAAGTACGTTATGATTGATTTTAAACACTCAACAGGTTACTGCCCCTCCTCTTATTCACCGTTTACGGACGCTAACTCGTAGACTGAGGTTATATGATGGCTGTTTGGCTCATTATTAGGTGCTATTCACTATCAGACTACCTCTCGATACAGCTTATACACGGATTGTTTTAACCCATTTGTGATTATGCGACACTATTAACCCAATGAATACACACGACCTAAGACAAGTCAGCAAACTAAATAACAGTGAGGCAATAATTAAATGACAATTAATCAATTAAACGAATAAAAAGTGAGCAGCTTCTTGTTGGTTAGTCAACAGACTTGGTTGAGCACAGACTATTAGTGACGCCGCTCGGGGGAACACGATGGCTCAAAACTGCCATTATTAATATATAAAGGATTATAACGTAGTGTTTATACATGTTTGTGTTCAACAGATAATTGTCTCATGCATCACTATACCTTATAGAGCACGAAATCATTCTAAATCACTTTGCGCTCTATCATACTTAATTCCCCTGTTAGGTTGGGAAGTTGCTTGACTCTCAGTCTTCTTGTTGATTTTTGTCTGAACACTTGGGTTAATAAAATTTTTCGACGTTTCTGATAAGCTATTCTTAATCTTCATGCCTATAGCTCTTACAAGTCCATCCTCACTGGTGTTTGTACTACTCCAAATGGTCAGCTACTTGAAGCTGGCTTGTGAGCTATAAGTGCGATCTCCACCCTGGAAGTTCTTCCTATGGCTTTCCCATTTGTCTTGAACCTCAAGAGTGGTGATACACTACTTGGACCATCTCCTTCAAAACACACCTGCAAAATGTTTCGCTTATCCCCATCTGTTGACGATGCAGTCAGAATGAGAGTTACATCCAGGCGGACTTCTGTCGCTTCTAAGTAAGAGCGATTTACTCGGCGTTATAAACTTCAAGTCTCTAGCATCGTTTATCATTCAAGACTCTTTCGGCTTGACTCAGGAACGTCTTTAACATTTCGTCTGTTAAACACTGTTTTTAATTATGGCACTTCGTAATCACCTTCCTATTGATATGAATCTTCCCCACAAACCCCTATGACTGAGCTGAGGAGGAATAAACCTTGACTTAATATCTCGACGTAGCAGGTCCTTACCTAATCCCTCCTCTGAGTCTTTTGATTTATTAATCAGCTCCAACTGACTGCCTACTGAATTTTTCCCTATCACCAAACATTATCTTGGTGTTACTCCTTCGGTTTATGAGTTTAAAAAGGCCCAATAAAAAGGCGTAAGTGGATAGGGAGTGAACCAGATCAATATGCACAGCCCTCGTCTTTAGACAAGTAAACAAACATCCGTGTCGCTCACAAATGCCTCTCCCTCTTTTAACTACAACAGATCCAAACAAACTAACTGCCAATTTCCAATCTACACACTGGGATGCGTGCCGTCATCTGTTGTTTTGTGCGAGCGTTTCTTCTACATACCACACATTTATTGATCACATTTATGTACTACTGATTCATCCTTGAGAACCTAATGTCTAGTTCGAATACTGACTTTCACCTGAGTGGAGCCAAGTGATCTTTCAGTAGCTCAATGATAAACAATTATTATTGATGAAACTGAATGATAAATAGTCAGCGAAGCCATATGGACACATCTCTGGAGTAATTGAGACCTTCTACTCTGACCACTTCGCCCACGATTATTGAATTTAGTCATTCATTTCGTATTTTAATGTCCAAAAACCCTGCGTTATCAATCATTTTCACGTCTCCCACGCCGCTCACTGAGTAGCCCTAATGAAGAGTCTTTCTGAATTTCTTAGTCAGTTAATCTCTAATGACCCCACATCTATGCTTCCAACGTTCTTCGAAACATACATTATCTTCAGATATCTGATGAGTCGCAATAGCCATCCAACGCCTCCCAGTAGCTTACACCAACTGAAGTAGTAAACGAACATCGGTTGTAGTTCTATTCTGTTGACAAAAAAAGAAGGATAATGAGTTGACTCATTTCACAGGTTATATATTACCGTCACAATGTCTGTCTAAAAACTAGTCCTCACCGTTGCACATTCATATTCCACGGCCACTGTCACGTACACCATAACCCCTAGAGCGGCTGCACTCAACTCCAGATGAGATATTGTAACAGACTTTAAAGGGGCTACTAGGGCCTTTGCTAGTAATAACCTCACGTCTGTTTGATTACTCACAGGTAAATAAGAAAGATTGGATCTTATTTAGTATCCTAATGGGTGTATTCTGTTTGCCCCAAGGTGTTTTTGTTTCACTTAACTCATTATTACATATAAATCGCCATCCTATAACTTGATGAGCCTCGAAGATATTATACCCACTTAAAACCTTGAATCTTTCATTCAACAATTTTGGAATGCACAAGTCGGTCAGATCGGGCATTTTTGACAGTACGGGGTCAGCTGGCAATGATAACCCTCCCAATCTCAAGTGTGAAGTTCTATAGGCTATGGGAACGCGAATCATTTCGTCTTTAACTAAGGAGGTTAAATTAAATGATACTCTGGCATACCGCCACTCACTGAAGAGTTCATCATATTAACTGACACGTCATTTTTTCACACTCAAGTCTCAACCAACGAGTTAGCCCAGCATCGATTAATGAAACGTTAAACTTGTTATCCAACAGTGTATATACCTCTTTAAATAATGAGGGCTCATGAATCCTAACCAAAATAACACCAAAGTAAGCCTTCTATGTACTAGGCATCTCTAAGCAGTTGAACTGTATTTCATTGGCCCCTTCATCCCGAGATCCCAACAACGGATAGATTTATTTCACACGTACTATACATAATCTCTTTGTGTGTCGAAATTTCAAACACTTAGAAGATAGGTATTTCCTTCTGGCAGACCTCATTCTTCGTTGTACAGATAGTCTGGAAAGCTTGTCACAATCCTACACATAATGTTGTTCGATGCAGAATTCTCACTTGACTTTTTTATTCACCACGACAATAACTTCTGCAACCAACACTGGCTATTGAGCAGTCAACTGTTTTAGGCCTGACCTGTCACACACTATACTGGCAAATCTACTTAGAGACTGATTTATGTCACAATGAACTAATTCTAGGATGTCTCGGCTTTCTAAATTCTTCGTCCATAGCAGCCCTAGTCTGTATCCATGCTCATTGTAATATAGTACAGAGAAGTTTGTTTAATGTCTCCAATACAGACATGGATTCTGTAGTGTCGGTTGCTATGTTAGGCTAACAGAGATTATTCTAACTCTCGGACGAGCCAATTTATTCATCCTCCTTGAGTCACACTTTGACTTTGTTAATTATTCATTTGTCAACCTTCACTGTTTTTATGTAAGCGTATGTATGTGTATTTTTTATCTTATTCATCACATATCTGTAACTTATTTTTAGTTTGACTATATTTCGACAGTAATCATTCGATAACGATAATCACACAGTCGAACTGCAGTCAGGTCTGGGCCACTAAAAATACATCCTGGCTATCCCCATATATAATCATTGACCTTATTCGCGTTGGTAAATAACGGAATTAAATAAGTCAAACACGAGAATGGATTTTTGAATACGTATATTTCGTACAAACAATGATCGGGAAGTAAAGCAAAACAAAATGGCGCGCAAAGGAGAAGGCGAGTGAGCCAACTTCATTCAATCAATCGTTAGTCGACATTTACAGTCAGACTAAAAATATGTTACAGACATGTGATGACAAAGATAGAAAATACACATATATAAGCTTACAGAAAAACAGTGAAGGTTGACGAACGAATAATTAACAAGGTCAAAATGTGACTCAAGTAAAATAAATAAATTAACCCGTACGAAAGCTAGAATAAGCCGTGTGAGCTTAACATATTGGACGAAACTACATACATTTCGATATTTTCATTCGATATCTGTAATCACACAATCAAATTGGAGTCAGAAAATGGGCCGCGAAAATTCTAGATCATGGCTCATATCCATAGATAGCAGAGTATTCCAGTTGGATAGCAAGATGCCCAAGAATTCTGTCACTTCCTTAGATTAGTCGTCAATCCGTCTGTAACGGAAAGAGAACGCTGAAAATCCCTCCACAGCCTTTTTATTGAACAGTGCTGTCATTTACTTGTTTCTTCTCCCTGTCTTATACTTTAACCTCGTTTAACCACACCTTTTGTTCTTTACTCTTCCTCGTCTGAGCCCTTATTATGTGATTTTGATTAAAGACTTATCTTTTGTTACCTAATTTTCTATTGCATGTTGCCGAATTATTGACAGTAAAGTTGTGTTTGACTAACCTCAAGGTCACGGCGCGATTCAGTGTGTGAATGTTAAACTTTTGACTGTCTGCTTGGGAAGATTGCTGGAATCCATGCAGATATATATTTGATCCCATCTTGTTAGGAGTATTTTTATTGATTCTTGGGAATTGAACTCTTTTGTATTAACTGTTTCTTTTGTTGTTTAGCACTCTAATTTGTGTTGGAGAAACTTTTGACTGTATAGTACAAGCTATACCGTTTGAGGTATTTTGTATTTTTGATATGATTTGTTCTATTTCCTTAATTCGAATCATTTAAATTGAGCACAGAGTTTGTGTTTTGATATAATTTAATGCGAGTATCTTGAAAACGCTTCGTACGCTATACAGAAGAACTTAGTCTGGCCTATTCGAATAAAATTTGGTTCGTCAGTTCTGCGTTCAAATCGAATACTGGCAGTCCTGTCGTTACACCGCCTATAGTTGCCCTTGACAGCTTCAAAGCTCTACTTTCGACCACAAACGGCCCACTCAATCTTTAGTTCAGTATCATCGCCTCATTATACGCTTCGGTGACTGGTAAGAGCTTGCAGCATTCAATTTTTCTTGTGGTTACTTCAGTACACTGTCTCAATAAGCACATGAATAAAACTTCGTTTGACAGTCTGTTGTTTGATAAGAGCACTTCAACCTTTATGGTAAACCTAGGTTAGTCTGCCGGATCACCGCTGAAATGCTATTGAGCATGCCCAGGCAGTCTCAAATACAATCTCTTCAAACCATTCACAGAACCTAATCTAACATTTACGTCTCTCTGACCATACACCATCAATCAAACACGAATTATCATCATTACCATTTCTATTCAAAAGGCCTTTGAACATAAGCTCCCATTTCCCCTCATACTCAGACATTTCAGCGAAAACAAGCTGATGACGGTATTTAACCATTTTCTGAGGGATTCCTAAAATTAAGGTTGAATCAAATCTAACATTAAACTAAGAGTAGATCACGTCACTACTCGGTACGAGGAGTAAATCCTTATTGATCCGCGAACAATTATGTTCAGTTAGGATTGAGAGGTCAACAAATGTAGACATCCTTGTGAAGAATGAAACTGCTAAACCAAGACTAGTGAACAAACAATGATACGGAAGTTCATACACTCAACAACTACATCATGTTCATTTACTGGTACAACAATACTGACACGGTGTCAATTATAACTGTCTAAACAACAATAACAAAAATAAACGTTTTCATACTTTTGTTGAGTATTCTCACCGACCCTGGAGTTCGACTACGAACTGTAAATCTCACATAACACAACAACGAACGGTCATAATACAGTGATACGGATACCAGAAAATGAAATGTTGGCACAATCAAACAAAACAAAGGATCCGAACCCTCATCACTCATGACAGTTGGGTATGCGCCAACTCAATGTACCGCTTGTTTGGTAAGCTTGGGTACAGAGTTACCCACTTTATACAATAAATATATGTGCATAACACATCCGACCGAGAGAAAATTTGTGGTGAACGTATATGAAGAGGAATGTTTTGAAATATCAATAACCGATCAGATAAAATTAATTGCAACATAGTCGGTGAAACTAACAAGAATACTGACATAAATCAAATATGCGTAGGTCATAACTAACTATGATTTGTTGACCCATTGCGAAAACAGCTGGAACTCATTAGTTATATACTTTTTGATATTATTATCTGTGAAAATTAAATTGAATTCGCGTGTAGGTGTCAGTATGAGTCACTAAACCTCAGAGTAATAACCAGTTCATGCTTTTTTATCTGGAATCTATTTTCCATCATCTTGATGAAGAAGGATTTCAGTCCACTATTAACGGAAAACATAGGCAACCGAGATAACCATTGGATAAATGTAACCGAATCTTACTCTGTGTTACACTTCGTTCGAAGAAAGCTAGGTCCACTTATCGTGTTTCATAAAAGGCTCCGCCCATCTGGTATTACTTTTATGGACATGTTGTCTAGCCACATTGATTTTGGATAACAATGGTGATGTGTATCTTTAGACGAGTAATTATCATTGTATGAGTTCGCCTACGTATTTATTTCACATACTCATCTGAACAATGACTGCTCAAACTAATTACTTACATGTTAGACAGATAAATATGCATTCATATATATTTACCCTACATATTCGATTTATAATAATCCCATGAATTTTATCTCTTTGCGGTCTATAGGCTGTATTGTTTGAATCACCTGTTTAAAAAAATCATTCTGTTAGCTTCGTTCGTACCTTTGAACACTGTATGTTTTTTATTCTTCCTGATAACTTTAAAATTCAAAATACACTTATTAAATCATGAAAAATAGTTAAAAAATAGTGACTATAACGACAGAATGAATTGATTTCAGTCGAGTCCACTGAGTAAAACGAAGATCCGGATAGTGTACTGTCAATGGATAGTAAAGTCAGAAATCCCTCATAGTGTTTAAAGATATGTAGTAGGCCAGTCAGATATCGCCAAATCAGAACACAACGATATACTGTACCGATCAGAAATCGCCAAGAGACAAGCTCAGATGATTGGGAAAGGAACAGCTATTTTTGTGAAGGAAGCACGAACCACTGACAGGCACGATGCTTTTAAGTTAAAGACATATTTAGATGAACAAATGCATATACATGTGAATCAGTTTAGCCCAAAGAGACCAAAAAACATCACTTTTTTCTAGAATAGCTGGACTTATGTATAGAAAGAGAATATAAGTATCAGCTTTCGGACACCACATGTTAAAACAAAACACTTGTTTTACTTAAAAGTTTCTCATTAGTATTATTAATTGTACTTATTCGTACGGAAATTCCAAGTTCTATTAAATACTTGCTTCTACAGCCTCAAGTGGACTGGATCTTGAAGACAGAAAATACTGAGGATTCATTTTAACAAGCGATATTTGAATAATGAGTAATGCACGCAATCGTTTAGAAAGCATATATTCTTTTATAAAAGACCACAAGGATTAGGACAATTATCATCTAACAGTTATGTGAGTTAAATATGATACCACTTTTGTCGCATCAGATATTTTGATGAATTTAGATGCATTTGAAGTTTCCATTTGTTCTTGTGATACCAAACAAACGCGAGTTTGTGCACCGTTTGCATAACTGGGATCCAGTGAACTGTAACTTATTCGGTATCATCACCTACGAATAATATAGCCGCCAGGTTTATTTATTTGGGCATTTTGAATGAGAAACCTTCTTAGCCAATGTAAATTGCTTTCTTTTAAACATGCATTGGCCTTCATGATCTTCAAGGAATGTAACATTGAATGCTAGAGACATGATGTTTTGTACCTATCTCGGCAGAGAAAATTGTCGTGGGATAAGCAAAGTAGGTTTCCATCTAAATTTTTTCGATTTTCTTTTCAAATCCTTTATGGCTGGGTGTTTTTTGAAACCCTTGGAGTAGTCTATCCGTAGCCAAACTGCCTGAACGGTTGTGATACGTTTGTGGAGGTAAATAAATCCCCAGAATCAATAGCTCTGTAAGTCTTTGACATTTGATGATGACCACATTAGTTTTACTGAACTCACCTGGCTGAAAGCGCTCAGTAACGCATCCGCACTAGATCACGAGTGGGTATGCTCATTTGCACATCTCCTACAGCCGATAGCCAGTTTAGACTAATCACTTCCCAATACATCGATAGCCTATCAAATATATCTTCGATAAGTTTCTCTGAAGATGAAAGCCCTAGTGAGTGAAATGTCTAAGCGGGGAACTACCTCTTTCACTGACAGATTTGAACACTTTATAGCGAGCAAAGTTTTTAATAAAGATAATACTGTAATTGTCTGAAGACCTGAAGTGTAAGATCCATTTTGAAAGTTTTGTGTGTGAAAATCCCTTCAGGTGTACACTTGTAACTTATACCTATTGATTCCTTCAGTTGTGCATTTCTTAACTCTTTTTGATTCTATTTGAGATGGTAATATTTTTTCATTTTATTGTAGTCCTTATTTTTTCCACGTCTTCACTGAATTTCTACGTTTCTTCATGAACTGCATTTATGTTGGTTTAGTTGATACTTAGTCTTGGTGGTTTTCTTATATTATTTGTCAACTTGTTTATTTATTGTGAGTTAGATTTGATTGCTGGTTGAACGATGATTGGTTGAATATCTGGGTGGTAATATTTGTTTAGGTAGTAATTTACATTCGTATTTATAATGAAATCTAGAACCGCCATTTACTCAATCGCCTTGTTTTGGTTTCAACTGGGCAATAGCGCGTTTCTGAACTACCTAGACAGTTATTCTTCAGTCCAAACCTAAGTTACGATTCTAGACTGATGTACGAGTTCATTTATTCTGCTTTCTTGTACATGTACTTTCATCAGCGGCCAAAAACTAAGAGATTCAGACTATGACAGTCCGCGGTATAAGACATGAACAGGTTGGAGTAGACTGTCAAATGAAGTAAGATCTCGACTCAATCGCACGTTAACCTCAAATGTTTAATACAAACATAATAAGTCTACACATCTATATGCTCACTTTAAAATGCATCATCTGATAGCATGTAACGGTCAAGCACGTTACTGAAATTTTATTGTTTAACCTGTACTCAGTTGTGGGATTAATTCGAATGACTTGTGTGTGAATAATAATAATAGATTCTTGTTTAATATCTGCCTGTCTATCCGTTAATCATAATCTACTAATATATCAACCAGTAAATATTTGAAATATGCAGACTAAATGACACTTTGGAGAGTTTGTGCTAATTTCAATATAGTGTAGATTAAACTATTCTACTACAATCCTTGATTTTTAACTACAATACAGCTTCTAGTTGTTCTTATGCCAGGATTATCTCTGTTCAGGTAGGATTTTTGCTAATTCTGTTGTCAGTGTCAAACGCTAAAAGGCTTACTCCGGGTACTGTTCCAGCACTACGATTATTCCAGTCCACTTGCTCGCATCCAGTCATACTTTACTTTGGCGATTTATTACTACCGTCCATGACAATTAATTCAACTGCTTAAATGTGCACTGCAAAACATACAGTTCAAGCGAACGAACAGAGCATGCTTTTCATCAATAAAATATATTCAGGACCATTTCCTACACAGTATATCCGCATATCTATAAGACATGTCTCTTATTATTCTCGTGTTTGGAACTGAGACTTACAGTGAGGCCGAAAATTAAAGTGTGGCGCGAAACAGTGGTGCAAGAAAGATTTTTTTAAAACCGTTCAACAATGCTGGTTTTAATAAACACTACTAATTAGAGGAGTTAGGTCAAAAACTATCGAAATTATCACACAGCGACACCATATGGACACATTGTACTATCAAGGTAGCCAGGCTAAAAGTCTTACGTTCCCACACTGCATCTTGTCTTTCTTACTAGTCATCAATAACTTCACTCCGATTCCTTCTAGGGTCATCGTTGGTCTTGGGCCGGAGTAAATGAGGAGGGTTGGGCAGAGGGTTATCAAGCTCGTTCTGTAAAAAGGAACACTTCCAACAATTTCCACTGAGGATAGTTATGATAACTCATGGCAAGGACCGAGATTCCTTGGACTTCACAAAACTCATACCCCATTTAACAGATAGAATAACAATTCATATAAGTACATAAAATTTCCGAGTAATATAGAAGAAAAAAAGATCATGCAGGCAGCTATGAGAACGGAAAAACACCTCTATTTCTGTTTTTATAATAAGTGAAACCCACTGGATACTAGCTGTACAGAAAGGACAGGTTTTGAAAGTGGTGGAGCTGTATTATGATCATGAAGTCAGTGCCCTACACATAAGGAGTCAATGATGTTCTTTAAAATTCGTGAAGTATTTGAAAGGTGGAAAACTCGTGAATGCATGATTATCGAATCACTCTTCAGATTCGAGAGAAAAGCAAATTACAATAGATGTCAATTTGGGGAGGAACATTTTGTTTGGTTCGGGCTCTTTATGATTGAGGATGAGGCAATTAATCGGCGATACTGAGGTTGTTCCACTAAGCTTGCTACTCGGACTCATGTTTCCAATTTTATGTTGAATTCGCTATTCGACTAAGTCAACCTGTGATATGTTAACCCAGACTTTTGCATTATGACCTAGTGGGTAGCATCAAGTGAAAAATATTGAAACATACAATAAATTATATAACCATTAGCCTTTTTCAACGCCTTACTTTCTTTTGATGCACATCTCATCCTAATAAACAGCCTTCATTATTCTAACTACAACTTCCCTTCCATCATTTGAACCCATTCCACTTCATTACATATGGCGACTGATTATTCTTTATTACTGTATTCATTTATATGAAGGCCCTAACTGCATTAAATCCTAGCAACAGCAGCTAGTGTAAGTTTTATCTACTAATTTATCAAACCTTTGTTTGTTTCACTACAAACCCTTAAGCATTGCTTGGGGTTAACATCAGCACACGGCTATGGAGCTTCTTACTCCTGAAACAAACTTAGCGTATAATTTCATCACAGCCATGCTAAGCGCCCCTTAAATGTGCATTATAACAACTACAAACTTAAAAGTTTTATTGTGGAAATACTTAGAACACCCAGAATTCCAACACAGGGAGACCGATTTTGGACCTGGTGTACAACGTGGACACGATTCCATTTTTGGAAAGGATTATAAAAATTGCACTCAGCGAGATACTAAAATATAAACCTAATCATTAAATTTCTGGGACATCTGCAAGAACAAAGTGTCTTTTATTTTTATTTGTTCCATTTATTTTAACAACCCTACTCGAGAAGCGTACTTTATGCAGACAAACATTGTAAATTAAAGATCATGCCTGTAAACATATCATTGTATAAATGACCGATGCAACCCTCGTACCAATGAAGGACGAGATCACAGAGATCACTTTTCCGAAATACTGAGGTAAACCCTCGAGCAATACTAAGGAAAGCAACTGACCATTCTTAAGAGTTACTTAAACACCAAGGTTGCAATGGAAAATATATTGTACATATGCACCATGGAACCAGATAAACTAGAGAAAAAAAGAAATGGTGTGAAGCTGGCAAATTTACATTCTTTCGGAAATATGGTGATAGGTGATATCATTCCTCCCCTCAAAGATCAAAAAACGTCACGTGTTTCAACAGGCTACAACACGAGGAAGCAGATCAGTCACATCTGTATCAATGAACAACTGTAGGGTATTCGTGGGGGGGGAAAGGAGCAAATTAAGAAGCTGGTAAAGTTTTAGACTGTCAAGTGATGGAAGAAAAGCTGAAGTCATGGGAGCATTGGGCAATCGGACAAGTGGCACTACAAAAGTTTTATACAACTTTCCGTTGAGATGCTAACAAACCTATATAATTCAAAACAGCTCCCTGCAATCAACTCTAAGCTTTCCAAGATGCACCAAGAGAAATAGGTCAGCATAACAGGGGGTGCTGACCCATGAAACGTATCGGCATGATTAGTGGTTCTCTAGTGACACTCTTGATAAAATTTGAAAATGGAGAGAAATAAATTCCCGGAGTAAATATACAAAAGCGAAAAAGCAGGTTTAAGAAAGGGAATATACATATAAGGCTGGGCCGTTATATCGGAAGATGTGAGAAATAAACATTGGAGAACTGTGTCATATAACCGAGAAGCTAGGAGGGAAAGGTAGCAAGCGAGAGTGATAAAATGAAAACAACGAAAGGTGATCAATTACTGATGTCTAAATAAGGTGGAAAATATGTGCACTCTGAGAAGCTATTACTTCTACAAGTGTCAGTGAACACAGCTTTAAATGTGCACTTAAACTTTTTAAAAAGAATACGCATAATATACAGTGGAAGAAAGTGGCAAGACCACTGGATAAGTCGGGATTGTCAAGTCAGATGAGGCACTGAAGTTGGATACCAATGTACCTCTTAAAATGTGTGGAGCTGTATTCCGACAGGCTCATCAAAATACGGGAAGTGCAGATCTAAGTAGGTGTGAGAACAACAGAGTCACTACACTGTTCTCTGTACTAGCCAGTTTTTCCCAACAATGTCATTCAACCAAATGAAAAATTTAGTGTACGCCAAAGTTTGCAGTCAACAAGAAGGTTTTCAAAAAGACAGATTACATATCGACCAAATATTGGCACTGTGGTGGATTTTTGGTGATCTGTCGAACGCAGCTCATCACTAAACAACAGCTTCCTTGATTATAAGAAGATATTCAACTGTATGTATGAAAGAATCCCGTGGAATGTTCCTTAAATTCTGGAGTAGCCTATAAGATCACTATCTTAAAGAAGTACAACACGGGACTGAGCTGAGTGCTCATGGCAGCTCAAGAACCTACTCTGAATATCAGTGCTTACAGACAAGGCTACCTACTCTCACCTTTCCTGTTTCTTCTGGTACTTGATTGTGCTAGGTAGACATTCATATATCAGGAAGAGCACTGAATATAGAGTAAACCTGAGACTTAGCTGGACGATTTTGACCACAGGTGATTAAGCCCATCTATCTCATATATAATAAGATGTGCAAAACAGGAAGGTTGGTGTGGCAGCAATTTTTGCGTAGACAAACATTAACACTTTCAAGGGACAAACAAAATCCTGAAATGCATCGCGGCAACAGGCAGCGAAATTCCACACGGTGGATAGTTTAAATAACGTGTCGGAACCGTTAATAAACAATGACGTTCTGAAGTTATTGTTAAGTTATGTGATAACAAACTAAGTAAAACATCCCATTTAGAACTAAGAACTGTCATTTCAGAACGTGGTCACAATTCTCAAATAACAGTTTGTTACAACTCTCAATGCAAACGTTCAAACAGTTCACTTGCGCGGAACGGAAGCCTACAGTAGCAACACAATTATCACCAATGGGTACAACTTGTCTGAGCAAACGATCCGAGATCCGTTGATTCGAGACAATCAACAAAAACCTGCCGTAACGAATAACAAACCAACTTCCAACTGAGAAAGAATTTGGAACACGACGTTGGAGGTGGACAAAATACAATTTATGAAAATCAGGAAATTACACCACAGAGAAAGTCAACAACTTGAAGTTCTCAAGGTGAAGGAAAAAGTCGCGAACTAAGAAAAACACACCAATGCCAGATAGAGGCATACATCAAAAGTTGATGACAATTAAAGGGAAGAGCCAAAAACAGAATTGTTTGAAGACTTCTGGTCTATGGAGGCGAAACGAACTTAGTTAGACTCCATTTTCGTCCTACTTATCTGTCTCGGGATTATTTTGTTCGAAAGTCATTGATTACCAATGTAGTCTGATTCTGTCGAATACAAGGTATCTTCCAACACAACACTCAACTGGGCATTTGTTTCCTCCAAAGTGATTCGAAAGTTTTCTGCAAGTAGAGAGATTTTCAAGTGGAGTTTTGCAATGATCTGATTACAGCTGACCCAAGTTACAAAATAGTTATTTACAATTATTTGTATCAGAACCCTCAATATTCTTGTCTAAGTGTTTCACTTTCTTCGCCCATAAAAGCTGCTCTTGCATTTAGTCATTTTCATCTAGGCCCAATGTGTTAATTAGAAGTATTTGAATTATAGTACGAACTAAGAATCCCAGAAATAACGCAATCGGATCAAGAAGTACTAGATAAGCACAAACGAATGTACTGTACTTGAAATTTGAAATTAAGCATACAATAAGTACAATGGAATCATTAGTTTATTGAAACACCACAACCAACCATCCTTTACAAAAATAATTTGGCCCCGAGGAATGTCGACATAAGTGTTAATAGAGCATTTAAGTGAAGTGATCAAAGATCCACGTCCTCGTTCGGACGAGTTTGTTGACCTTTTGTGAGACCTTTTCAGACCAAGGTTGTTAGGTAGTAAGTCAGTTAAAAACAGACTATTAATTTCATGTACATCCGGCTTATTAAACTTTTACATTTAATAAATCGACGCGAATACTCATACAGCGCTCTCGTCAAGTGTCAAGGATGTTGTAGATCATCGTAGCTTTCTCGGATTATTCTTATGACATGTACTAGTGATCCTGTGGTATTTTTGTCATAAAGCAAAATATTTTGTTCACTTATTATTAGAACAATCGCTACTCCTGATATCGTTTGACATAGAACAGTTTCTTGTAATCATTGTAAGTTCCCAGTCGATGTGTATTATGCCTAGAAAATAAACCATCCAGTTTATTTCAAAAATAAATCAAAAACCAGTATCAATGTTTATCACTATTTTATCCGCTCTTTTTGGTTGCTTATCTGTGTGTTCCTTTGTCTTGTAAAGCGTAGATGCCATTAATAATAGGTTTCTTGTTGCATGCTCACGTATTATGGTATTACCGAGCTTTTTCATATCAGAATTCAACCATTTTTGTTTGCTATTAAATTGCGTACATCAGTGGTAGGCTGTAGAGATTCTAGTCACCTTATTGACAATGTCTACATTGTCAACCATTTTACACTCCTTATCATAATGTCATAAATCATGCTATTGCAGTAGCACCTACGAATATACAACTGAATAGCAGTAAATCGTTCTACTGTGATATTATGGCTAAGCTCTGGCTAAACGTGACGTTCATAAGTTACTTATAGACTAAATAGCCGTCGCCGTGACTAAATACCCATTTGTTGTTCTCGATAGTGCCCGCATCGTGTTGACGGTGGCTTGCGTCGACCTTCTAAAGATGACGTTGACAAAATACCGGAATCTGTTAGACTGCTCTACTTCAGAGAGGCCATATTCTAAAAACGTGAACGAAAGAGTGCCATTCTATACAACTTTTTCCACTTATAAATTTAATGAAAGCGACATCAATTATATCATTTCGTTGAAATCACGAGGTGATCTAAGTTAGACCACCATTAAAAACCTAAAAACACTGGATGTCTGTTTTGCTCTTTTACGGTACTCTTTGACAGTGGTCATCGACGATCCTGCATACGAGAATCGAACGCAGGACCTCTAGTCTCTCGCAAACGCTTAACCTCTAGACCACTAAGTCGGCATCTAATGGTGTTAAGATGTAATTTCAGTCAGTCCACGACATTTCGTGACCGCATTTCCTTGTCTTTGGTGCGTAATTATCTCACATCTAACGCGGATCAGCTCCACCAGTAACGGCTTTTCACTAGAACTCCGTAAATTTCTCGAATCTGGTCACTAGTGAACATGTGGTAATTGTCAGTGGGTTGTGGAGGTTGTTTAAATCGCGAACCAATCAAAGTTGGACCGTCACTGAAAGCCTGCAAGCACTGGACAGCCGTTTCGTCATGGTGTGGAACTCAACAGTGGGCATCCACAAGTCACGGGTAAGACGGGAAATAGATTAATGTTGCTGTTATTTTAAATGATAAAAATAAGAGGAATAGATACCTTTAGTATTAATTATATGTTAACCTCAGGCTAAAATGAATGTATTGAGACTGTACAACGTGCTATTACTGAACTTATTAGTACAAAGCCTAAAAGGTATGAGTCAATGCATGTATTTCTTTTTCTGGTTTGATGTTTGTCCAAAATATTATTCTGTCCCGTCTTATTTCGCACTTCTTGTTATTTTAGAATACTCTTGTTTGCATAGGACAGTTTCAAGTAGTTCTTTTTTATGTAAATGAACTTTGTTTGCCGGAATCAAAGCTCATTGGTAATGATAGTGAGGATTTAGCAGCTTCATCGCACATAAGGTAAACTTCTTTCTATACTTATTTCCTAAGCGTTATCTTTACATTTTAATTGGGATACTTAGGGCGTAAAATTCTATAGATTTATTTAGTTGTCACTATTATTAAAGTATATGGAGTAAATTCTTATTCCCCGTTTGAAATAATAACCTCTGTATGTATCACTTTTAACCCATTTCACTTATTCCATTAACTTTCAACATTTATTTTCGAAAAGTATTTTACCAAAAAACTGAAGTAAAAGTGTATAAGCTGACATTACGGCCTAAACGTGATTACATTTTCACACAGTGATGTGGGAATTCATTGTTAGATACTGGGTTAAGTATGGTCGAATCCCAATGAATTTTCATTAAGTCTCAGCACCTAAAACTGCCGAAGCGAAATTAAATTTGGACACTTCAAGCAGAAAAATTCTGTATTAATTTCATTTTGTTAGATATGTAATTCATAAGATTATCGAATTTTTTACTAGATCTTCATATGCCACGTATAAATTCGATGTTCATCTTACTGTGCTAATGAGTTGTGGCAACTTGGACCGATACATTTATGTGCTTGGTCCTACGTTGTAGCTGACTGACTCTCATACACTTTCTTATGTCAATAATCAGTATGCTGTGAAACAGAATCAAGGAATGTATATCATATGTGTCGATTTACAATCACTACCATTTTCGAATCGTTACTCATTTTTTCGTTACCGATGCAACCAATTCTTTTCCTGATTTTTATTTCATTAAAATGATTCACGACTGGTGGTTCTGTTTGTTCTATTCGATTCAGAAAGTAAAGCATCAGACAAAATGGCGAAGAATGTAATTGTGCTGCTTACATTGATTTAAGTTATTTAGTTTCATCCGCATTTTTAAAATACCAGAATACTATATATAGTTTGGGATGTTGACATGTAATGACAATGAAACATATATTAACACCAAAAGTTTCGCTTCCTAAAGTTTTTATGTTATTAATAAAACAAACAAAATACGCAGAATCTCCAGGTTATGAAATGCCATAATACTTACCACCTGAATCAGAGAATTACGATATACCAACGGATGCCAGTTCAAATCATCTCTCAGTTCCTACAGGTTCATATGATTAATGAGTTAAATAAATATATCAAACATGATCACCTTATCAACTTAATGATAATAGTTCATCTAACTGGAGACTTATTTAATTTATTTTTCGGCATACTTCATTTCGCACAACTTAGAAATCTCATTAGATCTCACGAAATGAATACACCACACATTCGTGATCTAATATTATTGTGGAGCTTTGTTTTATGTTATTTATCAAGATTTCCGAACTACTGAACAATGAGTATCTCTCATTCGACATCACCCAATTTTGGGGAAAAGCCTCACTTCAAAATTACCGATCGACAGCGATCAGCACCTGGTGTGGAATACCTACAAGGAAATAATCATTGGTTTGAAGAGGAAGAAGAATGGCAGTCGGTGAGGGTACTCAGTAATCTTTTTTCCGGTATTTTTTTCTTACCTCATCCTTTGTGTAATATGAAATTTTCGTCCCGAAATATTTAAAGATAGTAAGTGAGGAAAATTGATTTCGAAAGTTGAGGTTGTCTGCAGAAGGAAATACAGCCAAATACTTTCACTTGTTGACATTTCCTTAAAATCGACTTATACACCAAGATACTTGACGTTCACTTTAAGTTCATGGTTCACTACCAGCATCCTTTGTTTGGACAAAATTATTTTAAGGATTAGAGTCGTAACTGTATAATAACTTAGCCCCCTTATTGTCCTGAATGAATATGATTGTCAGTTGTCATGGCTTTATGACGCGTTATGTTTTCATGTAGTCACCAATAAACTGTTAAATTGATACTTGGCTTGATAATGAGCATACGCTCGGTCACGGTCAGTTAACTAAGTATACATTAGTGATGTAATTCAGCAATCAAGTGAAAATTCATAGAACACTCACTAATCAAAATATGTAACAGGGTTTGACAGTCTCCTATAAAATGGTAGTCTAAACCTAAAATGATGATGACCCAAGTTACTGTGTTCATCAGGTAGCTCAACAATAATTACTTAAATTGATTTCTTAAGAGGAACGCTGTTGCTAAAGATTTTTTTAACTGCTGTTTGTAAACAGAATACTAACAGTAAACATTTTGCTCTTATCATCAGTATCCATTAAATACGTTATGCATGGTAGATATTTGTGTCTTTGAAAAGTATCTCTTATCATTCGGATGTCTATTTAACTAAATGTTATGATTATCGCTATACTGTCCAGATTTTTAATATTGTAGATTTGATTTTAATTGCCCAGTCCCTTTCGTCATGTATGAAATTTCTTAAGTTTATTAATTCTCTTAATTGATAGGATTTCTGGTCGACTGTAAGTCTTATAACCGATCATAAATCATATCAATAAACAAACATCGGATTTATTCGGGTTTTTTTCCACTTATGTACTGTATATTTACTTTTAGAAGTTGGATGTTTGGCGTGAAAAACGTCGTCAAGCCTTACTCACTGAGGCAACAAAATTCGCCTTACTTCAAGAGCGTGAGAGTAGGGAGAATGAAAGACGTAAGGAAGAAGTAAAAGATCGCCTTCGTAAAGCCAAGTATGTGAAATGTGTAGTTGTTCAACATTTCCTTAAAATATTTTCTTATCCAAACGATTGAACATAATAGGGCATTAAATAGTTCATGGAAATATCTGTACCAAAACTGAACCACCCTAGTGTTTTCACAAGCGTTTATTATAAGTTTATAGTTTACAAGGTTTTCTCGGATACGGTAAAATGAATAAATTAGCTACTTGTTATAATTAAGAAGATACTTGAAAATAACATAAAACTATGTGTTTATTCAAAGTTATAGGTTAGTAAAATAAAGTTATTGATTTATAAGATTTGGAATTATAATCGTAGTCGAAAAACATATTAAGCCACTTCCTTTTGTCTAGTCAGTGTAATTGTTATCTACCAAGGTTAAGTACCTCTATTCGTTTTGTGTTCTTGGATTTTCTGTTACATGTGTATGTGAAGAAGACTGTGTTTGTTAGGTTTCGTCCCATCGTACGAATAATTTTAGACCAAGAGTATGCTTCAATAGAATACTCAGTATCGATAGTGTCATACCTCTCCAGATTTTTTTTATCTTTTTAATCATGTGGCCAATGATGCAGACCGTTTCATTTCAATTCTTCACACTACTGTAGTTAACAGATGTTGAATATGATATGTATTTAGTAGTTCACGCCTTGCAACGCAATTGACTGTTTTCATTATTTTTCTTGCGATCCTAGAAGCCAACGTAATCTAATTTCCAGTGGACATGTTTCTTCCTTAGATTTAGCTCCACCACCAAAAATTAATAGTCCTGGTGTCGCATTACTAACAGGTAGCGATTTTGATCCGCTCACTTTCGGTCATTTTGAAAAAAGTCAAATGGATACAGTCTCACCATCACAATCGGTTTCTTCGAATAAATTTCAGTACACAGATAGTTCAGATCATTTTAAGTCAAATGACTCCGAGACTAATTTGAAGGCTTACTCCGATTGTTCTTCACCTGTGTCTGAACTGAAAAGTGAAGTTCAGGTAAGTGTTTTAAGAGTCGGCTTTTTATTCCTTTTATGTTTTTTCCTCTCTAGGCGTTTTAATATGTGGCTATTTTGAGCATTAATAAAGAGCGGTCTCATAGTCTAACTGGGATAGTCCGTTAACATTCCAATCTGATATATATATAAAATAGCAAAGTAGTAACATATTTTCTTGTTAGGCTGTTTGAATTCACAACAATTTTACTTTGTTTCATTCTTATCTCAGTTGAGAAATGTTATAAATGTTCAAAAAATTACAAGCACCTTAGCTTAAATTGGAAGTAAAAATAGTTGAAGTCAATCGATTACATCACTACATTATGACAGTTTAATGAAAGATGAAGTTTAACTAAAACTATGTGATATACTTACTCAGTATCTTTCAAATAATTTGATCTTGTATTTACTCATCGATGTATTTTGTCTGAAAATGAAATAGAATTGTATCAATTAATTTTAATACTAAAAAATGAGAGGAAAAACAGGTAATGAGAAAGAATAACAACCTTTAAATGAAATTACTAGGCCAAAGTTTTTTAATCAGGTAAAGGGGATTAGACATCCATCCTGTTAGTTTCTCACTGATTGTTCCTACTCAATTATCACTAAACTCCTTTCTGATTATTTCTATTATTGTGGATAATGATGGTTGTTTATCGCTTATGAAAGAAAGAGTCTATTCAAGACTGTCTAGTCAAGTTAAATCGAACAACCTAATTTTGGAAATAGCTCTTAAATCGGCCTTTAGCGAAACGTATTATACCAAAAACACTGACTTGAATAACATTACAAAGTCTGTTCTTTGACACAACATATAAACGATTACATTATCGTGTCATATTTTTCAGTCAAACTTGTTTGTGTTTGTAAGTATGTCACGTGAAATAATTGATATATTAGTTCACTAATACCGTGACGAATACCTGAATAATTTCAAAACTAGTGAGTTGTCCAAACTTTGATAAATCCCATCGGAAGACGGTTTGTCTCTTCTGTAGTTGAATATATCTCAAAAACCATTCATAAAGTCTATGCGAAAACAGATTTCAGCTCCGTACGTTAAAAGCTATCGTATATGCACACAGACGTTTAGAGTTCTAGTTTTGAAAATATAGTCAGCTTTTTCTCATCTTTAATCTGCCTCGAAAATTTCTGTCTCCTTTTAATGGAAAAACTGGCAAGTTCGATAGTTTATCGAAATATTTAAAACAATGTAAATATATTGAAATTTCTTACGGATGAGAATTTACCAGTGAGAAGTAAAATAACGCTTAAGATAATCAATAATTATCATATTTTTATGTTTGTAGAGTAATATTACGGACAAAATAATGGATGTTTCTTCAAATAAAAATTCTGTCGAAAAATATGCCAAATGTAATCGAATTGAAGTAATTCGTGATCTGATATCTAAACCAGATAATTGCAACGTTGAAGTCACCCCGGAAATCAAACTACCTTTTGATGCGAGTTTTGAAAATAATGACTATTCAGAATGTAAATTACGTTTGTCATCAAGACCTGGAGTATCAGAAGTTCATTGGGGACTAACAGTAAAAGCACGAGGTCCTTCAAATACTTCCCCTTTTGTTGTTGAACGTGTTAAAATTGGTATGTCTCTATATATCGCATGTTTTCACGTATTACAGACATTTCCTCTTCCCATTCAATTTTTACGTTTGAAATAGTATAGGATTGAAAAAGAAATTCAGCGAATAATTTATACAACAACTGATTTCACTTATCTTATTCTCCTGTTGTCTGTATACAAAGTTTCCCACACTGTTTTTCACTTACATTCATCATAAGCGATACTTCTCGATTATTCCTTCACCCAAAGTAATTTATTTGCCTATTTTTACCCTAAAATTGTGCCTCTGGACTGCACGAAGAGTCGATCGTAATAATTTTCAATCTTTATTTTACCCACAAAATTCTAATTTTTATCATTTGGTGGCGACCAGTAAATGAGTGGATACAACGAGTTGGTTATTAGTGGGATTGATTTTTAGAAACACAGTTTCTGATTTAAAATGCCCCATATCTACTTTTGTTTAGCTAGTTGTTTATTAATCGTAGTTCTCATACATAAAATTGGCCTAAACCCTCAATATATGGAACCTATTTTTAGTAAATAAGTGACATAGATTAATAGTGGGACACAGAACTCTCGTTCAACTATATTTGTCATCTCTTGGATTATGCCACAGTAGTTAACTGCGACTCGCAAATGTTGAGCAAGAAATAGAAAAAATATAGTACCTTCTATATCCTTTGACTGAGTCAGTCAGTCATACGCTACGTGGAACCTGGTACATGTATACATCGGTTCAGGCTGCCATTCCTCACTGACATAGCAATCTGAAATTGTCAAGGTAAATTACAGAGTAGGGGTGCTAGTAACAGAAATTCAAACACACATAGGTTGACTTTCACATCATTCGTAATATGATCCATAGCTTAACCAAACTATAGTCTACAAATATAAAATGAATTGAGTGCGTTAATTAATTTACTTATCTACGAGACTGAATTAATGGGCTTTCTTTATCTACACTTAGATCTTGAGTACAAATTTTTCCCAATATATTTCTGTGTGTTGATTTTCTCCTTTAGTGCTGTTGAAAAGTTTGGTAACTTTGATGTGGTTATTTGTTAGTTCAGACATTGCTTTTGTCTTTTTGCTGATGTTCTGCATCATGATATTCAAATTACACTAGATAGCTTTCTCCGTAGTTTCCGATCAATTTTCTGTTCCCCAGTCTACGTGGTGACATATTTTGCTTACAATGAGCACACGACTTTACTTTTTCAACCTGTTTTTTAGTCATCATTATAATATTTTAAAGTATATAAAGCTGTCGAAAGGAGTTTCGCAAACTTCAATTGCACAGTCGGGTTTTAAAGGTGGATTTAACCGAAGCAAACTAATCGTGACATATCACACGGATCTCTGTGCTCTTGTGACTATCTCGGTAGGGAGCTAACTTCATAACAATTTTAAATTACTGTTGTCGTATCATTAAAAGTCTATTGTCTGTCGTTGTTTTTACTTCAGAAAGCGTTAAACTTTTCATGATATGGATGTTACATTTTTATCATTTACCAAGTTCTTTCTTTCCAGTAAAAGTTTAATTGTCTCGTAAGATTGATTTCAATGCACGTATTCAAATATTGAAATTTACCACCCTTCCTTAACTGGGTGGTCATTTTTTCACCTTAAATGTGTCAGGATTAGCACTAACTTCTAAATATTTTCAAGTTAACAGTTTGGAATAAAATTTCACTAAATTCTGGACTTATTGTACAAGAATCTTCCGAAAAACTAATTTACTGTAGGGTTCCTTCAGCATTTCATGACGTGTTCCCTTTCATCTTTGTGGCCATTGACGCACAACATTCCAAACTTTGTGTACAACTGTAATACTTCATTATGTTCCTGAGTTTTGCTCTTTTACTGAGTGCATCAAGAGACTACGTTATCTTATCATGCAATAAAAAGAAATATCCGTACTTTATTAGTGTAGGGGGGGGGGGTTGTGGAAATTGCAGAATTTTCCTAGCTCAAATTATGAAATTGAAATCGGACACCGGTCCCGTAGTCTAGAGGTTAAGGGTCGGCGAGCGGGACGGCTTTTTAATGCTTCCAGGTTTTTATATGTGATCTACTTAAGGTTTGTTCGTTATTTGAACTATATCTTAGTTTTGAGGATAAGAGTTCTTCGAGGATTTTCATTAGACATGAAATCTGAGAAACCAAATAACTAAAACCATACATTTTTGGCATAATACTCCTCAGGTAAGTGTATTTCGTTGATAAATCAATCCATTCTGTTTAATATTTCTGAAACTTTCTTTATTCGTTTACATTTGTTCCATTAACATGCAACATCTAGGTAGTTCGGCAGATATCTGTGAATTTCAAAAAGGTGACATATTAGCTTCTATTGATGGCATAAACCTGGGTACTAGTCGGAAGAACACTGACAAAAACACCAGTCAAGTTACAAACTTAGAGGATCTAGAGAACTTGATGGCTCGGCTAGTTTTGGCCAACAAACCGATTACTGTTCAGGTCTTCAGAAAAATGGATGAATTTGGTAGGATCTTGTGGTATTTTCTTAAGATGCATAACATTGTAACTGATTTACTGATTTAAGCCACGTACTTTATGTATCGGCTGGTGTTACTGCCTGGTAGCTCAAACCAAATCATGTGGAGTGAGGTTTGAACCTGCGAGCCACTGGTTAAAACCTGAATCCTTTACAGTCAAACATTTTATACTATTTTATTTTTACTTACCTCAATCCTTTCAGTTTTGTTTGGGTTGTGATACAATATAGTTAACCGTTTTGTGCACCCTTAACAACTCGATTCGCTTGTTTTGTTAGACAGGAAGTATAAGAAATATTTGTGATAATTGGTTTGTTTTGCCAGAGAAATCATATGGATTTTTTAAACCAATATTAAGAAATCTCTCGTTGTTGCAACAGCTAAACTAAACATGAAAATGTACTGCCAGTTATTATAACCCTCTACGTCCTAGAAATTCACTAGACACTTGGATCCTAAATTTTAAAAGTTTATCCATCATGTGAAGCTTTCTTCTGATCATTAATTATTTGCCTTTATATTAAAATCTTATTATACTCTGCTTATACAGTCGTTTCCTCCTTTTTTAATATTGTCGCTTTGGTACTGTTTTTTATGTTCAACGTTATTCAGAAAATAACTTAATTGTTATTACATTACCTTACGCTTGAAGGGTGTAAATTCTGGATCACCGTCTGCCATACACTTTTTAAAAATTGTTTTTTAGGTTAGAAGCAATGCAACTCCCGTCATTTTAGTTCAGAAGTAAAATATGGTGTCTGTGAATATCACCTGATATTTCATCACTAAATATGTACCTATCATGTTAATTAATTTGAAACATTATTGATAAGAAATACACTTGTATAAGTTAACATAAAATACACCGATTTTTATGTAACATAACAATAAAAATAAACATTCTTAACAGATAGATATTCTTCAACCTTTCCGTTATTTATACGTGTAAAGTAGTGATTTAATTTATTCAGACATTGTCTACAAAATAATTTGTATTTTTAGGATGGAAAAAAGTTTTTGTTATAACTGATAGTGTGTCATAATCAACATGAGATAATATAGAATGTCCCACTAATAGTTACAAAAAAGTAATAGAATCAAGCAAAATTTCTAATAAAATGCTATAAGAAGACATCATGCAAGTCGGTAGCGAAGTTTGTCTGTATTATTAGTAGAATAACCTATTGACTTCAACAAAAATCTAATTGACAATGTTTGATATGACTAATATTCATTTTCGATTTCTAATTGAGCGTACTAATATAACCACCTAATGTTTTTTTACATTAACATCAACTATTAGACTTCAAAACAAAATTTGAAAGTATCCACAAACTTATTGACTGAAATCTAACTATATCATGTCAAATGTTATCTCATTAAATTTTATCTTTGTTAATTAAATACATACTTTGTTAAATTTATGTTCGAAAGACAAAAGTAATACATCTCTCTATTTATATTTCAAGACAGAACTAGGTATTTTATATTGAAGAATTCAATCAGTCGATGTTGTTTTAAATCCACGAATTCCTGTCTCAATTGACATCCACTCTAAGTTTTTATAGATTTTGGAGTACCCTATCAACGTTCTTTACTTAGATTTGTTTTTGAATTAGAGTGTAATTACCTACCGCGAGATTATAGCAACCGATGGTTAGAGACCTTGAATGACATGGCTAAAAATCGCTTGCAATGGCGCAGGTGCATCCACTCTCTGTGTTCTCCCAAACTCTAATCTTCTGAATTCTCCATGTCCTTTATTTTCTTTCCAAATATATTCCAATGGACTATACTCCTTAAATTACATCATCAAACCTTAACGTTTCCTGTCACTACTTATACTTTCACTACTCTACCACTACGGGATTTGAATCGATAACTGAATCTCTGTACTAATGTGGTATGGCAACTCGAAATGATGTACGTACGTACGAAGTTCCACGTTGTTTCTGACTGACTGACTGTAATTACCTATACTTGTGCTATAATCATTAATTGAGATTCTGTTATATATTTTATAGGTTCATGATAAATTTAGTTTTAACCTACACTAGCTTACTTTGGTAAACTTGCCTTCGTACTGCTTACAATCTTTTTATAAGGATTGTAACTAAAACTAAAGTAGAAATTCGTCTATAGGAATTTTTTAATAAACGGAATACACCCATTAAGACATTAAATAAGAAAGACTAGTTTTCAGCGAAGAGTTCTCTTTTCGGCGAATTCATTTTCAAAGCTATACAATCGCAAATATATATACTTATTTTTACAGGATGATAATAATACTGATAATAAACTCCTGTTGGGCATGTTGACAGTGAAGTTAAATAAACAAAGTTATTAGAAATTCTTTTAAAAAGAACAAGGAAAGTTTAATAATTGTTTGATTGTTAATGGCATAAGTATTCATCAAAAGGCAGAAGTTTATTATCAGTATTATTATCATCCTGTAAAAATAAGTATATATATATATATATATATATATATATATATATATATATATATATTTGCGATTGTATAGCTTTGAAAATGAATTCGCCGAAAAGAGAACTCTTCGCTGAACTAATCTTTCTTATCTATAGGAATTGTTATTGAGGTGCTATTGACATAGTTTTAACTCTTGGGTTTCAGGAAGAAAAGCTATTATAGGAAATTTATAAATCCACCAAGGAATAGATTAAAAATTTAGCAGAGATTTTTTTCTATGGATTCATTTTTAAAAAGCTGTACAGACGTATTTATACCACATAGTTAATGTGATGAACAAGTTTTGTGTGTTAGTATTCATGTTTCTAATGATTGAGGATCACTTGAAGCTAATTTCATTGATAACGGTTATCTTCCGATGTTTATTGCAATAAGCATGAAAAATACTAGGGGTCATGAACATACAGAACGATAATATCCATGTTGATCTGGAATTTAAGGATAATATTGCGAACGAAATCTTGATTAATTCATTACGGAAAACATTTTATTTAGTTTCTATGTGAGTTGTCTTCACTATCAGCTTATTAGTGCACATATGTGTAAAGGACTAACTCTATCGTTTGACCGATTAGACGTGAATTTCTTCATTCATCTTCACAGGCGAACCTAGGTACACATGTCTTTTATCAAGGAGAACCTCCCAACGCATAACTGGGCACCTGATAATGTGACTCTGTAAAGGACAACATAAAAGTATGTGAAATCGTCTGTTCTCTAGCATGTAGTTGATGATGATCATGCAGTATCAGACCCAGCGTCCAAAATAATTTATAAAATCTAATCGGTTCTACCGAAACGCCTACACACACATCTTTACATTATAGAAGCATTGGAAATGCTTAAGAAGAAGCTATATTTATGTATAGAAAACTATTTCCAAGATCCCTTTCTATGCTGTAGCCTGAGTTTTTTCTATATTTTTCTCTACATACTACTTTATGAAGTTTTTGGTTGCTGTTTATTACCCCCATTTTTTTTAAGTCACATGCTATATGATCTTTACTTTTTCACATCCGAATATATTACACTAATAATTCATTCATTCTATCTCTTATCATATGATCACTCACCTTTAATCAATTCCTGTCCTCATTTATGTTGACCTTCAATCTACTTGAAAAATCATACCAAATCTCTAATTTTGTAGTTGTGTCTTTTATGTCTTATAGTTACTAGTCCGTATGATTATTCATTTATCAATAATTAATCGGTTTCACCCATTAATACGAACTACACATCATGATTCCCACCCATTATACGCAGGCATATTAATATAAAATGCTTATTCATCACATAGATTACCTTTTATAAATACAATTATGCAGGTTTTGAAAATGAAGTTGTTGAAAAGAAAATTTTCTTTGCTGAAATATTTATTTTATTGCAGAAAAGCTTTTTGAATAATAATAAAAGCGAACTCTTTTTCTCATAAAATGTTTTGAATGGACTACACATTTCAGATGAACTGAACGATGGCGAATCGGATACAGGTGGAGATTTTTCTGTCGAATCAGCAGCCGTAAAATCCAAGCACACACCAAGTAACATTAGTGATTCCGATAGTGAATGCCATGAGTTACTTGTTTCTCCTGTTGTCAAAGTTTCTCACAAAACGTCTCCTGTTGATACCCCAGTTTTACAAAGATCTATCACAATTACACATTCACGTCATAGGTCACCTTCCCGAAGCTCAGTTCAAGTAAGCTATCCTTGGTTGATTAATACACTTGTTATCCCCTTGCAAATAGTCGATATATACTACCAATAATGTTTCATAACAATGAACCTTTTTCACTAACAGGTCTGTTTCCTACGTATTTATAATCACACTGAAAAAAGCTTAAATACTAGAGGATCACGAGATGCACCATAAAAATAAGATGACAGTGCTATGAAAAATTCGAAAAAAACTTTTCAATTAACCGTTAAAAAAAGATAAATGGCCACCAAACACTTAGTCTGTCTTTTCGTATTAACTTTCAAATATCCAATCATTCTCATTCCAATCGCTATTACATTATTTCGATCTGTATTGAAATTCATCTTTTTAGTTTCATCAACCCAATACGATCTCGCGAATTCAGCCAACGCTAATCTTTACTATGCTCTATTTCAATAATTGACTGACTATTTACTCTAATAAATTATTAAATCATTCTATCTCTAAAAAATTATGGTTTACACTGTGTATCGTTCTCAGTGTATTGTACTTTTCTATTTTCTTGAGTTTAGCACCAGCAACTGTTACTATGATCTATTTATGTTGTGCATGGTTGACCCGCTGAATTATATCACGCGCCCAATCACCAATCATAATCCTAATTCTAATTTGGCCTTTTATTTACTCTATGGTTTAGTGTCTCTGGCTTAAACGATTACACGCCCCATCAGCACCATTGAATTTCAACCAGCAGTTAGGTTCCTATTGATCCACTATGCACTAGCTCCTCCCTATGCCCCAGCCTTGAATTCATAAGTCAACAGCCAGCCTCTATCATATCTGTATTTCAAACAAACGTGGTTTATATGCAGACATACATAACTGCACCACACCATAATATGAAAAATAACAATTATACATGAACAAGCTAAAAGTAGCTGTGAGTAGAAGAGACTGTAAATAATAGACTGGCAACAAAATAGGAATAGTCAGTCGTATGACATTAGTTTATGGGTTAACCGAAAGGTAATGATAAACGGAGTATCTAGACATAGTAATCTAGTTTCTTAATAATCATAAAGTAAGAATATGTATAATGATAATAATCCAGAAATTAATTCTGGGAGCTAACATTCCTTCAATCTTCGTTCTGACATAGCAATTTTATGAGCAAGTCGATACCCTATATTGTAACATTCTGTCAAGTTTACTATCACTGATACTTTCCGTGAAAATACTGTTTTTAATCACTTCATTTTTATCTTTTTCTTGTCATTTTATCAATTCTTTAAAGATTTCTGATGACGAAGTTAACAATTCATCTGTGTCATCTAACTCCGAAGTAAAAGAGTATGTTACATTCAAAATGAAAAATTATAATATTTATTTTATATAAAGATTCAACATGTATTTTACTTATGCTTACCATCAATTTTAGTTTATTACTGCTTAGATATAAACTAGAATCTAAGTAGCTCACATTTTAGGTAAGCTGAATAGTTTTTGCTCTGTTTTCTAACATGCTACCTCCCTGAAAAAATGATACTATTAAATCTTGTCACTGTAGGTTTGTGGATGATTAGTCGAATCACTTGATTATCATTCGATCTATCACGAGTTCAAAGGTACCCCATTTATTTAGGTCTTACAGTCAGGTGGTATTGCTCTTGCTCACACGATAATAAGGTCACTGTACATATGTGCAGGTAAAGAAATTTCGAATTACGCTAAGTTACAGATTCAGAAAATTCATTATTTTATCTCTTACTCCGTTGCTATTTCAACTCAGTTTTGTGATAATCCATCAAAAGCGTACTTTAGCATTACATTTCGATATATTGTTAAAAACTGGATTTTTATAGTTATTGGAAATAATTTTCATCAAACCCGCTATAGAACGAACTTCGTCATTTAATTGTCATATGTGTATCGCTTCGTTCAATTATGGAGACAGTAAACGAAAAACCGCAAACGTCTACATGTAATAACTATTCCTGGATGCTATTTATAGTTTGTTACTTGTGAATCAAAAGACCAGTCAGTCATTAGTAACGTAAAAAGTTTACTCAAATATGCATTCTCACAGGTTGTCACACTACACCAACACAGTGAAATAAAATTATCGTTATAAACACCGAAACAGTAAAAGCAGTATTAATGGCGATACCAATGATCGTAAAAAATATTGGTTTTGGAAAATACAATTCGAGAAGAATGAATTTCCGTAATAAAAAGTATAGAATTAGTTTAAATATGTTATAACTTGTGGCCCTGTGCCCTATTATTATATAAAACGTAATTATACCGCCAATTAGAGAACAGTGACTTATCGGCCGAACCAATGACGCATAAACTCGTACGAGCAGTCTAGAGCCCTTATCGGTCCTTCTTCCTACCTAACCCTGCTTGCTGAGTCCAAAACACAAATCTCAGCCTCCGCGATATGAACCACATACTGGATTTATATACAAGCCAAACAGACCACATCACACCATAAAATGAAAAATAACATTTGTACAAGATCTAGCCAAAAGTGACTGTGATTGTGGGAGACTAATTAATAAACTAGGCATAACTTACGAATGGTAAATCGTATAGTAATAGTTTATAGAACAAAACAAAGCTTATAATAAGAGAAATGTGAATATACATAGTTTAGTTACTTAATGATTATACAACAAAAATGTATTTATAGTATTAGTAGTCCACAAATAGATCCCTTAAGTTACCATTCATTATTCTCGTCGGAATATAACAAGGTCTCAGGGTGTAAATGTTTCTACGTCACCGTTACTGATGTGATGCTGAAATATCGGATAAAATCCTAAATAGTTTAAAAAATTTTCCCTCATCTACTTATTACATAGGAGTTCTTGTCGTCACAGTACTTTTATGTTAGAAGTTACAAATATAACAATTTTTATTTGTGCCAGATAATTGAGATTATCCTGCCTCACTGATACTTTTTGCACTTCATTTTTAGCTGTACATAATTCAGTAATATTATATGCTTAACTTACTCATTGGTTAGAAATATTTATTTTTGCGCCAAAAGCCTTTCTGTCTACTATTTAATTTAATAAATATACAGTATGTTTTTAATTGGTCTAATTAGTTGATCAGACAACAATTATTCCTACGATACAGCTAGATTCTACTGGTATTCAAAAGTGTAAATATAACTATTTTTGGAACACTTCCTATATTTTTAACTTACATTTTGTGTTGTTGCCCTGGTACAGCTAACGAAGAAAGGAGTCTGCTCTCCTATTCAGAATGCCACCATGCGACCTTTCATTTATAACATCTACCAGTGAAGTCCTACAAACTGCCTTCAAACGGTGAGAGCATTGTTTAAAAAAGTGAGGAAACGAAAAGCGAACATCAGGCTCTTAAATCGTTCTGGTGAATATTAGGGTTCATCTAAGGGATTTGAGGAGCCTTGATTGCAAACAAATTGTGAATACGTGCTTTAGAAACCTAAGGGAACAATTGGCTTATGAACCTATTTTTTGCCACCGGCTATCGTAAGGCGATATCTCTTGACGACACCCCATCTGTTTTTGAATTAGACTTCTATGTTAAAGGCTCTGAGAATAGCCTTCGAAGGAAATAACCTACGTCTGTCTAGGCACCCAGGCAGTATCACGGCCCATACAAAACTTTTCAGGACACCTTATTTTTGTTGCTCGGTTCTGCCAGATTTTGTATAAGTTAGATAATAATTTCACTGAAATCACAAACCGATCAATGTTCGACTGCCATTGAACTCCTAAAAGCACTGGACGACCGTTTCATTCTAGTATAAGACTCCCTCACAGTGCGCATTCACGACCTCGCGTACGCCAGTGTAACCCAGGACCTTCGGTCTTGCACTCCAACCCTTAACCTTTAAACCACTGAGCTGGCGTTCAACCGTGTTATTTTCTAACTTCAATAATCTTCACAACCCTATGCTGATAAATAATAATTAACAAAATAGTTGCTATATTTTCAAACTGCACCTTTGTATTTGTTATTTTCCCAGTCATTTTATCCTAATAATGATTATTTCAAACTTCAACATTGTTAAAGTAGTAATTGTTTACGCTTTAATTTTTTCCCCATATAATAGATACAGTTGTCTAAAAGGGAACTTTAATATTTCGTCCAAATCAATTGGTTTAATTTCTAAGAATGAGATTTCTCCATTATTTAAATCAAATCAAGATAAGTCCAAAGATGGAAGTAAGTAAATTATTTTTACCATGGTTTTATTTCATTCATATTGGTATCACTATTTACCTGACTACTTGACTTCCCATTGACTGTTATGCACTGATGAATATATTGTTGACAAACCAAATAATCAATGGTTAGTCACTTCATCTGTTCATGTGACTATTTTTATTAATAGGTCAATGCTAAAATGAAGCTTTTTACTATTTATAAGTATAGTGCATACATAACAATATAGTACTTCAACTCGTTTTTCTTACTTTCAACAGGGTTTTTTAAAATAACCGAAATTTTTTTTAAAAATTTCGTCTGTGTTTTTTAAAACAACCACAGGGTTTTTTAAATTTGTTTGTATAGCCTCATAACACTTGAATCGGCTTGATAATTCACACCCACAAGAAATGAGACATCTTTGACACTACATCCGTCTTCAACAACTTTTTTATGAGGCATTGTCTCTTCTCATTTGAAATTAAATTGTTTTTTTTTCTATTCATCTCTGGCATGTAAGGATTATGAAAAAAATTTTAGAAAACGCTGTGGTTGTTTCAAACAACGTAGAAGAATTTTTTAAAATTTTTTTGGTTATTTTCAAAAACGATTTAAAATACTATATAAATCTGTGTATGTGATAGGTTTTCAAGATTATCTGTTGAGAATTCTAAATATTTTCTACTCCCTCCTTACTGTATTTTCGTATGTAACGACATAAATATTATTTATTAACCAATCCGTCAGCTTACATGGAGATGCTACTCATAAACCTTTTTACATAGTTGTATGAAAACACATATTTTGAAATCAACACAAGACTCTGATAGATTGTAAACTACATATTTTTCCAAGTAACTGATTACCACCATCTTCCTCAATTCGTCATATAACCACTGTTAAGAACTAAGCTAACTTTAGAAATAAATTTTCCAGTTTAAGTACACAACTAGTTATTATCACTTATATATTCTTTGTTATCTCTATATAGCAAAACGTTACCTTTCTATTCTTTCGCTTTACATAAATAAATGCAACTTAGCATTTACAAAACATAAATGCTCGTATTAGTATTTCTGTCTAAACTATGTATCAATTGATCAATTCTCAATATAAGACAATACCTGCATAATGCTTTTATTTGAAAGTGTGAATAATAAATACTTTACTGTTATGCAACAGCAGCCTATATGACCTTAATATTTCAACATTTGAAATGTCTGTAATTCTTATCACCAATTTGTGTTTTATCTTAGTTTCACTGTACAGTTATTGATTTTTTTTCTCACTTTCTCCTCTATTCTAACAACGTATACCGTCTGAGATTTCGCGTAGCGTTTCTGGCTGACTATTCTGTATAATTTTTGGGTTCATTTAAGGTCAGTCTGATCAAAATACATTACCTCATCTCTTACCACTTACATTTATTGTTTTCTCAAGATTTTTTTTCATAAAGTCGTTCATAGATAATCAAATATATTTATAAAATCAGATAGTATTTTGTGAACATGTATATACTTGTTATCACTATATGAGAAAAAATAAATCACATTTCGTCCAAGATTAGGTTATATATATATATATATATATATATATATATATATATATATATATATATATATATATATAAGTAGATTTACTTATACAAGTGATTAACAAAGTTTACTTCTCATCAGCATCAGTTTATTTACTGTGTTATTATTTTTACGATACCTCTGCTAATTTTCTTAAATTGCTTCAAATGTTCTCATCGAAAAAAATCCTATCAGCCGGAAGTTTCCATAAATCTCATCTTACATTGATTATCGATTAATTGTTGGTCTTGATATTTTAGTTTTATTCGATGTGTGTGTTACTCAGATGCTTGATAAGGACTTACTAGTCGCTCCACACAATTCTCCTAAACTTGATCCTCCAAAGTTACAAATAAAACACTAAATAGGAACAGAAGCTTTACTTCAATTTTATTTGCTGATGTATAAATAGCCTCCACATTCTGAAAACTTCTGGAAGCACGCTAAGTTTAGTAACAAAGTTGTTTTGCGTTCTGGTTAGAGTATAGGACATAATCCTTCCTTTTTTAGAGGTTTCTGGGAAGTTCTAATTGGGTGTTGAATAAACGAAACGGTTTTTAGCATTTCCTGTGTTTTCTGAAGTCGTTTTCAGAGAATTCTCGAATATTCCTAACCGATCTCCGCGCAATGCTAACCGGTGTTAGGGATGATTGGAAGAAAGTTAGGGGCGGCCAAACCAAAACGTGGTATCAGTGCTTGAAGTCACTAACTTCTGGTCTGAGCCATTTTGGTAGATGCAGACCACCTGGTTGGGGTCCGCATGACTATCGTAATCAATAATTGGAGATTCTTGGTGACATGGCTCAGAATCGATCACAATGGCGTTGATGTATACACTCTTTGTCTTCCCTTAAACTAAGTGATTAAAATTGCTTTATATTTTTCTTTTTACGAACTAATTCTTTCTTCCTATACTATCTCCTTATATGCAATCTTTCTTCTATATATTACCACCACTGAATTAACTTTTTCTATGAATCCGGTGTTCATCTTGTTGTGCTAATGCGGTATGGTAACTTGGACCGATGCATATATGTGCCTGGTCCTACGTTACAGCTGACTGATCTCCGAATTTTACTCTTAATCAGTACCACTTAAAATTTTTTAGGACATTGATGTACCATCAGTGTAATCACCGATTATATATATATATATATATATATATATATATATATATATATATATATATATATAGTTGACTTACGTTCACTGGATTTGGCAGTTCAACTAGGAACCTTTAATTGTCATTTTGGACAACTTTCGCATTTACCGTACATGGAGCTGTTATAATTATTCCGCAAGTTCCAAGTCACCTTTTCCTACTCTCTCATCTTGTCTTCGGAGGTTTTATCAACATGATTTATCTTTCTATTCCTATCGACTATTGTTCAGTTAACCTCTGACCACAACACAATTGAAAACATATATCTGGGCTAGAAATGTCCGTCATTACATTTTATCTATATCATTATGTATTTCGGAAATGTCAGTAACACTTTAAATCCACTTTTGTATCGATTATTATCATAAAATACCTAATAAAGATTTCAAGGTTTCGTATCTCCTTATGAATTTCTAATATTTTTTACAAAACATCATTCTTTAATTAAACCAGTGCCATGAAAATATTTTATTATTTGTCAAGTAAAATTTTAACACCAAACGAAAATCAATCTGTGCAAACTCGAGTATTGTACAGCCCTATTATTGTTTTAGAAAATATATGCATTAAGCCACAAATTTAGAAAGTGAAGTTTTTACTAGAATATATTCATAAAAAACAACGAAAAATTGAACGGTTTGATCGGACTTCGTAAATAAAACAAAGATCATTTGCATATTATATATATATATATATATATATATATATATATATAATATTTGCATTTATTATCCTGTTGCAATACACAACCTAATTCTTTTGTGTTTTGATATTTATCTATTTTCTTTCTCGTCGAAAAACAAAACTTCGTTGTCCAACTTACGTTGTAATGGTGGATGTACATGTATGTATGTGTATATAAACATATATGTAGTTTAGTTACATTTTAAATGTGTGTGTACATATTTATAAGTGTTGATAGATGTGGTAAACGTAATAGATCTGTAGTTCTATTGCTCCATATGCAAAATATAAAAACGTAATTGTTATTGCTTTGTTTCTTCCACCGGTAGTTTTTGTGGTTTTATCCTGTTTTATTTACTTGCTATGTTAGTGCTTGATATCCAAAGTCTTTTACTAAGTTTACATAGCACTTCCATTATTTTCTTTGCAAAAATAGAAAAAAAAACGTTGGTTGATATATTACTGTATTTTCAATGATTGTTATCTTTTGATGTGTTTTTTTCTTTGTATGTTGTTTTGTTCTTGCTGACTTTTTGTCATTCATATGCACAATTATATGTACTTTTACTGCAATGAAGTACTCTATGTGTTTTTTATTTAGTCAATTTCTTCATAAATTCGTATTTTTCTCTTACAGTTGAATGGGTGTCAGCTGTTAGTAGTAGCGAAATACTATTACTACTTCAATTACTTATTGGTGCTTTCACATCAATTATATTCGATTTTAAATGTTGTTGTTATGACGTAATTTCGTTTACTTATGTATGTATATCTTTTAGTTTCACGTCTTTAGGATTTTATCATTGTTAACATTATTCCTTTTTAGTGTCTATAAATACAGTAATGTCGTAGCAGTTGTTTTATTATCATTATTTGGATCTTTTCTTATCGTTTTCATAGTTCTGGAGCATCGAAACTAGTACAAATCCGTTATTAGTCACTTAATCTATACAGTTTTACAACTACATGTATTTCATTCAGGAGATGGATTAGAGTGTAACTTATAAATACATTTAATGACACACACTAATAATCTTTTTTAGTTTGGCCTGATGGGGAGAGGACTTCAAATTTCTCCGTTTCTCAAACGAATTTCCACAAATGGTTTATGTAATGTGTACATATCAGTTTTGTCTCCTACTCTAAAACTACTCATGTTAGTCACTTACTCAAGCATAATTTTAGTCACGTTTGAAAGCATCTCTTTGATTTAACGAAAAAAACATAGATCAAGTGAATACTCTATTCTAAAACCTGTAGTCTGTTTAGAGCATTTAACCTCGAATAATGCTCTCGATTTATATTGGTTACAAAAGCACATCATTTACCATAATATATAATTTTTCTCTATGTACAGTTTTATATGTGACTATCGTACACGGCCTTTTCATGTTAATACTAGAACACTACAACTTTCGGGTTATGTGATTATTTTTCTCAAAACATAACTAACGTCCGATTTCTCCTTTTCTGAATTTCATGAGTAGGTGCTTAAATAATCCTCTGTAAATATAAAAGAAACAAAAATTGTCGTTTTGCATTGAAAGATTTTCATGCTGCTAATTCTTATTTCTTCAATAAACAATTCTGTGTTATTTCATACGTAGAGTTGTCTTTCGTTCAAGAGTTGTACTCTAGTTACATTCACAAAAAATACTTAGTCTTTCAACCGACTTGACAACTGAATCTCAAGTTCAAACCTCATTCAACATGTTTCGGTTTGAGCATAAACATTTCATTAATCCTTAAACGTTAAATGTCGCTCAAAGTCAAGTACATATACTTACATATTCGATGACTGATTTATATTACTGGACTGCTAGGCGCACTAGTAAATGTAGATTTATTTAAACACTCTGACTTATAAACTTTTCTCAAGCTACCTTGAAGTTCAGAGTATTTACAACATTTAATCGGTGCATCTCCTTCAAAATCATGTGATATATGTAGTTTATACATTGTATAAGATTAAGATTATGATATTGTTGATTGGATAGTTCAAAGTAAGTCCTTACATTAACACTAAAGCTTAATATCAGAAAATTTTCAAGAACCAATAACTGTTAAGTTCACAGTTTAAAAAGATCTTCATCGATAAATCCATATTCGAATATCTGTGAATGATGGCGATACATTAACAGTTCAAATCATTGTCAATCCATTAAAATTATTTCTGTTTTTTATCCTCCAAGATAACGCCTTATGAATGTAAAGGGTTCTTCAGTTTTACAAACACAAAAATCATAAATATCCGTATGTTAATCTACAATTATATTTGAGGCTACAAACGTCATTATATACGCCTTGATTTAATACAAAATTTTATCAAACAATACAAGTTGGTGATTCTTTTATTGTCGTTACTCTGATAAGATAACTAAACACTTGAACCATCTTCACAGATATATTGAGAGATGTAATCCAGATTACAAAGCAACTAGTCCATTATCAGAAATAAAAATTCACTCATGAATTAAGAAACTTTGAGGGTCGGCTCTATAGCTATCCGATATATTCGAGAATTCGACGGCCTCATCAAGTTCAGGGATTTAACTAACAGCTTATGTACATTATTAATTATGTTCTATTTCCGTTCTATTTTGTGCACTATTAACAATCAAGTAATTGTTGTACTTAACTGTAGGACTACTGACCCGCAAATCATCGAAGTGAAATAAACAAAAAAAAGTTTTTTGTAGAACTCATGAAATGTATCTAACAATGGAATCTAGGACAGGCATTTTGTCCTATGTGGGAACGGTCAGTAAGATCTACCTTCATCTCAGAGTTAATATTCACTCTGAAATAAAAATGAAACTTACCTTCTGGATTCCACTTCTAATCAAATTCCATAAAAATAGTGATATAATTACCATATCGAGGCAATCTGCACGGAATACAAATAAGGCCAACTACAACTGATCAAAATTCAGTCAAAATATCATCACTAAAGTAATACAATCTAAGATAATAAAATATGTACTTTTTTATTTTATCTCTTTTCACTCTCAACATTGCAAAATACTCAAAGCTTCACTTTCATATACTACAAATGAGTAATTATTTATTTTATTCATTTCATTTTAACGTAGTTCACTAATAGTATTAATATTTTTTAGATATATAACTCTGTCTGTGAATTAGTTATTTCCAAAACTTTCACTTCATTGATCAGTCTCATCAATACATGTTACTAATCACGTGCAGCAAACAAAATTTCTTGTCAATCAAGAACAATCTAAAGTGTTATTTTACATCGTATATCAACAATAACAAAAAAATATCCTGTTGTTTTAATACTATTCTACAAGGGATGTTTCAATAAATATTTGTAATGGATTATTGCTAATAATTAATTAATTTAGTACTTGTAAACAACTTCCTTATTTCAGAAAACTAGTAATAACGACAAGTGATAGAAGCTTACTTTATTTTTTATGTAGAGATTTATTATTCATTCACTACACATTTTAACAAATGAATTATTAGTATTACATATTACACAACTAAATATTTTTCATGTTATTCGTTTATCTAAAAGTGAGAAGGTACACTTTTATGACTGTTTTTTATTTATTATTATGCAGATCAATCACATGATTTCAACTTTTTCTCTGTTCAGATAACTTACACCTGTTACCCTCAATGGAACATAGGTCGTTGACCAGCATTCTCCAACTCACTCTGTCCTGGGCCTTCCTTTCTAGTTCTATCCAATTGTTCTTCATTCAAATAACTTTGTTGTACTGGACAATTTTACTTCTTATTTCTCGCAATCCGAACGTCCATTGTTAGCATTCAACCGTCGAGGTTACAAACCAGTCTCCCTAATTTTATTGGAATATTATTTCAGAGTATCTAGTTAGTAGTATGTAGTAGTGTTTTCGTATTTTCATGATAGTTATGCTTTACATCTTACTATACATTTATACTTTTTGGCATATACATTTTTAGTGGTCCTTAACAAATCAATATTTTCCCTCAATTATGAATGCTTTTTGGTTGAGAAATGTAAGCAAAATTTGTTTTCATGTTTACGATGTAATCTGAAATCCGATAAAGCAGTAAACATGTAGTTATCAGTATGTAGTTTCAATTTATGTTTTAGAATCCTATCTGATGTCTTAAATTAATTTGTCCAATAGCTGTGATGGCGAATATTTTAAAATGCAATTTTTTCTAACATACAAAAGTTCTTCATTACCTAAATGTTTGTGAGACAGGCGACTAAGTTAAATGTCACCCACCAACAAACTGTTTAACTAATATTTTAATCATGAAATTCGCAACATTATTTAAACAATAGCACTAATGTTTTAACTTCCGATCAACAAACAGTGACCAAATACAATTCTTATGTTCAGTTTTCTCTTAGAATTAATCCGTTATTAGCTTCTGTATTAGTAGCAAAACTTCATTTTTATTAAACTTAATAAAATGTGTGCAATGAGTTTACTCATTAATCTTGTATAGATTTTTGCATCTAAATTCAGTAAAAGCAAAACTGTGTAACTAACTGAGTTTTGCTTTCATCTGTAAAACCAATTGTAAATAAATCTTTTAACATACGTACGATATTTTCTCTTTAATTAATAATAATTTGTAGAAAAAAAATTAGTAGTGAATTTTTCTCCTTTTTTAAGTATATCTTTTCAACTATTTCATTTTGATACTGTATAGTTATTATTATATTTTATCGGAATAATACTAACTCTCCTTGTAGGTTCTTCTAATTTCTATCCAATGAACGTAGAAAATAGATTAATGTAGTCATATGATTAGTATAGAATAAATGTGATCATTTTACTACTGACAAGTTTATTTTTTTAATAATGTGAAAAATTTAAAATACTTCTAGAGTGCATAATTTTAACTAAGTAGAATACAATAGAATTCTAGCGACGTTTATATGTTGGCAAATTTACTTCAAATATTTAGCGCTTTGCTAAGTTTGTATTGCTTAACATAGCTTTCAAGTTTTATTGGGTGGCCAAAATATCTTGTCATACACTAGTCTTAGATTAACTTAAATTTTTTTGAAGATATGTTAGCAGTGAAGTCCAGGATGCGCGTTTTGTCTTATTTCGGATTCATCAGCTGGGTGTACCTTCATTTCAGTATTGATATTCATTCTGAGACTCGAACAAAATATCTTTCGCTATGAACGCCAGCATAATATTCACTGAGTTTCTGAGTCTGCAAAACGACTAACTTGTTCAATGTGTGTGGGGTTTTATATTATTGGCTATGGTTTTATGATTCCACTGCTAGTCCTAATCCATATACATTCTAAAACTTGATTTTAAAAATGGCTATATCGAGGCAATTCTGTTCAAAGTACACATATTCCAACAATAATTGTTCAAAATTCAGTCATAAATAACAACAGTAGAATAATACAACCCTTACTTTTCTTATAATTACAATTCAACTTGTTCTTCTATAGACTTACAGTCGCTTGAAAACACATGAATAATCTTAATTTCATCGTCAAATCCATATTTTGTACGACTACGATTTCATCGAACGCTTTGTCAGCATATTATTATTACTCTTTATAAACATTTATCTGAGAGTACTTGTTTTGTTTTGAGTGAATCAAATTTCTCAAGCCTAAAATTAATCGAATCTCTTTTCTGAACATCAAGATATTTTGTGATTCTATCCTGACTGCAAACTGAAGTTCAATTTTATTCATCCTATAATTTATTTTTCGCGTTTGTCATCGGTTAATACAGTTCTGTTCTAGAACTTATACATACAGTTTTATTTTGAATTGCTTTACAACCTGTTGAGTATACATTCTTAAGTGACTCTTTAAACCATTTCTTACTTCCTTACTTTGTGTAAGTTAAATTTTATTGATTCATATAATAAATAAACCTTCATAATCAAACATGCTTATATAACGTAGGACCTGGAACAAATATTCATCGTCCCAGATTATACCATACTGTACTAGCTCAGTAAATCAGAATAATATAATGTAACACGGCGAAGTAGAAAGTCAACAGATCAGTGATCATAAACTTCAGCAAGAAAAACATCAAAAGCTCACAAATAGACTTCTAACTCTTGAAGAAGACAAGCAACTGGGATTCTGCAGTCGTTGAAACTTCATCTCCATTACTTTCATCCATACATCTAATATGTTTACGAGTGCTATTGTACTCAGTGATAATCAATGTAGAACCTGTCACAAATATCTAATAACATAAGTTGATGAACTGAATCAACATTGTGAAATGAAACTCACGAAACATATACCAGATGAGTTGGAATTATCTCAGTATTGATGACAGTGAGAATAACTGGGCATTGAGAATCTGATTCGAAAAAAAAGTGTACTTGTAGAATGCTGAAACTCAAGATCTACGAAGGATAAAGAGTATCCAGCCACCGATCACAGTTACCGTGTAAACTCAAACTAGGTAGTCTCCAAATACTAATATGTTTCGATCCAGCAGTCGAGTACTTCGTAGACTGATCTCGTGTGTTGATTTGCGCTCCACCAGTTTTCTTCTAACTTGCTCTAGTCACTATTGTACATCGAGGTAGGCGGTATATGGACACATATAATACAAATCCCAATCAGCTCATTCTACGAAGATCTACACAGATTCCTGATCCTCAACCTCAGTATTATTAATTCGATTATTCCACAATGTCTCAAAGACACTTGCGGTCAAGAACCTGCAGCTTATGCATGTCCTTTTCTTTTAAAGCTATAAATTGCCACAGATTAGACTACTTCTTTGTATAGTTTATCCATCATGGCGAACCTAGTTTTCTGAATCCCCGTGAAAATTCTATCGGATACCAACCAACCAAAACTGATGAGACTTCCAAGAGAAGTATTTGACTCATTGAAGACAAGTTTTGAAGCAACGTTTTTGTATTTTAAGGAAGAGTAATCCATCATGAACATACTTGGACTATTGTTTAAGGTATTTAGAAAACTCTGAATTCTGTCCGAGTGAGTTTTCACAAAGAATACCAATCACTAAGTAGCTGGATAAAGAAAGCGTAATTTTAGGACATTTGTGGGTTATTTAGCGTAGACCATCATGTTTAGTGGTTTTTGAAACTGATTTATCAGATGTTATTGACCCCCCTTCGCTTCAGATTGGCCATATTCGTTTAGAGTTCTGAGTTCATGCTGATCTCTCAGAATGATGTCCCATTGAAAAGTAGCTGAAGGCCATTTGATCTGTCTCTTAAAATATTCTACTTATTGTTTCAATCTCTTGAACTGTTAGTGGATTACCGTCCCATTTTTTACAAAGACAGTCTCACTAGCAACTTGTGATTTACTGATTTAATAAAGGCTTCTGCGATCCGTTGTTTTCCTTAATCTTTCGGTTCGTGATACAGACATTATTACCGTTTTCATAGCGGACTTCAAATCATCTCAAGTTCCGTCTTTTTCGCAGTTAGTCTCAATAATTACTGATTTTCTAGTACCTGTTTTCTTCATGAGTAAGTATCTCTGTCTGGTGGTACCTGTCGCCTCTGTCTTTTTCATCTCTGGCCTTCGTTTTGCTACAGATGAAATCTTCGCACATATTTAATGGTCAACATGTACATAATTTTAATTAAAGTGCTAACTTTTTAGTGGGAATGGATAAATACTTGGACGTATTCTTAGTCTTTCGGTTAGCATTAATTATCAACAACTCATTTCATTGTATTTGTATTAAAATGTTTCACTCGACTTAAACTAATGGTCCATATACTATGTTAACTTCTGTTGATAACACCATTACAAAACAAGACTATGATACCTGTATAATTTAAATTTTATTTAATATAGTCTGTGTAGCCGTTGACAAATGTGCTTACATTTATCTATATTGATACTAAAATTTCTCGAATAAATAGAAAAATATCTGTTTTATAGATTGCTACTGTTAAAAATCATATCAATGTCTATATTTAAATATACCCTTGTTCTACATTTACGGGACTATTTTTTGAAGGTTTTTTTCTACCAGCTTATCACCTTTATTTGAAAATAAATTCATTTATTCACTAATGATACTTATTCATGCAATTAAAAATTCATTGATTAGTACTTGATTTAATATGCGTCTATTAATTGTACCGAATTTTGACAAACTCAAGTGATACTTTATCCAAGACACATTTTTTTATAAATGATAATTGCTAATAATACAAGCAGACACACATCGTCATCTCCATCATTGGTCCCGCTGGGTAAATAGAGATCTTTTGCTTGTCATCGTTTTTAGTTTAATTGGAATATCTGTTTTTATTGAAATATATGTATGTATGAAGGAATTAATGATTAGTGTACAATAAATAAATCTATGTATAATGTGTATATATTTGTAATAAATATACAATTATTTCTGAATATATACAGTATCTTTTATTGAACTTCCAATGATTATAAAATACTGCACTACATCTGCTTCCATCGTTTTATTTTTTTCGATAGATTGTGCGAATTTGTGTAGACTATTCAAATGCAATTGTGACTAACACTGAACAATACCAGATCCCTAATGTAATATTTTAATTTATCTCAACTATGTTTTATAAATAGACCAAGTGTTGCCTGACTGTCTCATTATTATTAATATTAATGGTTTTATTTAACACTATATTTTTGATACAATATAGAATTCTCAGCACATGGTTTTTCAAAAAGTTTCTTTTACAAAAAATAAAATATGAAAGAAACTGATAATCACATACAAAATATATAACTAAGTAGATAAACCGCCTGGAATGAAATGAAATGTTTTTTAAGATTATTTGAATCTGTACAACTTTCTAATTAGAAACATGTTTAAGAATACAAGTTGTTGACTAGGAAAACTCTAACAACCTGTTTGTCACATAATGTATTTGCTAAATAAAGTATTATATAGCTATTATATCATTTTAAAGCAATTAGTCCCTTTTATAAATTTCGATAGAACAATGACAAGACGGAGTTGATCTGAAAAATGTGATGTATTTGCGCTATACATTTCGAACAATCTGGTCACACATATACTTGTCAGGGCATTTTATATGAAAATTAATAAAGGTCAATTACATGAAAGTTAAAGTACAAACAAAAATAACAAAGGGGAGCGAAAGGATAAGAAATTGTCTCATTATCCTAGCCCATAGAATGACTCAAGGATCACCAAGGTAAATTCAAGGTTACGACAAATTGTTTTTGTACACATAAAGGGGGCTTAAATTTACGAATAGCCAAGGCTTCTATAAACTTAAGAATTCGTCCTTGACAATTTCTATACAACGTTTTAAAAGCTGCATTAATATCAATTTTGTGCCCCGTTTCAATTATATGTTTCGCTATCGATGACCCTGGTTTTCTACCACCCACGTTGATCGGGTCGTTTGACACACATTGTTATTTTTGTTTGTACTTTAACTTTCATGTAATTGACCTTTATTAATTTTCATATAAAATGCCCTGACAAGTATATGTGTGACCAGATTGTTCGAAATGTATAGCGCAAATACATCACATTTTTCAGATCAACTCCGTCTTGTCATTGTTCTATCGATATTATATCATTGCCTACGTGCACAGATTCTAATGTATTGACGTCTCGTTCTACCAGAAGGTATATAAGGAGAAAGATATAAGTGAAGGGGATGGTTAGTATCTGATAAGATGACACATTCCAGGAGTTCGCAAGATTTTGGATGTCTATCCATAACCATATTAATAATGACATCAAAAGATTCACTCTGCTCACTGCCTTCAGCACTCTCCAAAATACAGCAATCTTTTCTCAAAAGCCTGGGAAAAATGGTGAAAAACTGCAAAGAATAATAGGTAATGTGAAAGAATTGTAAGAGTAAAAGTCGAGTAATCCCAAAAAACATGCAGCCTCTTTATGTAGTAAGTCAGATGGGAAACTTTCTTCGATAGCAGCAAAAAATGAGAAGACCAAGAGAGATTAGAGGAAAAACTTACACCAAAGTAAATGACTTTTGGTACAGTGTTTATCAAAGAATCTCCAATAGTATGAGCTTTATGGAATTCCAACACAGTGTTTAGGTATTGTTCATATCTCCGGCTAAAGTTAACAGTATGACATTTAGACAGACCATATGTGAGCTCATTAACGACAGACCACCATTCAATACGAGACAAAAACTCATTCATTTCCAGAAGATGTAAAGAAGCAGAAATCGGCATACATACAATGAGATCGTCCGCATATATAGTCAAAGGAAGAAGTATAGTCTAGGAAAGCTCATCGAACATACTTCCTACCCTTTTCCAAGCTGAACACTATATTGTGATGCAGAACAACAACGGCATCCAATGTGCTTCTTTTGAATTTGTAAGAAAACGAATACGAGTCAATGTGCCTTTTTAATGCAGGTTGAAGTAAGTGTATCAATAATTTTCCATTGTTTTGAAGTTATTGCTATATGTCCAAATTTCACATTTCAATCGCCCTGATACTTTCTTAGGTATTGAGATTATTCATATCTTTTCCCACATTTTCTGTATGAGATTACTTGAGAAGGATCTGTTTAAGATGCTCTTGAATGGATAATACAGAACATCAGCAAACATTTTAGAAAGGAGGTTTGTGATTTCATCAGGTACTAAACATTGGAACGAGTTAAGTGACTAGAGACATTTTTGGACATCAGTTTAAGTGATAATTTAAACAGTACTATTCTTCAAACCTGTGGATATAGGGAGCATGAAACCAGTTGGCTGACGTACAAAACACTCATATAAGTCACAAATATTCAGATGGTTATCGCTTCCAATATGTCTCTCACCTGTAAGTCCTTTAAATAGTTTCTACATACTTGAAGAGATTTTCAGACGTCTAATCTCTAGACCGTTACATATCCAGTACATTTCACGTTTAAAAATTCAGACAAGTTTTTATAATTCCTCATCATACAAGCCCTGTCAGCTATTTGTTTAATCATAGATTTCAGTCGTCGTCTACTTTGAATTTCTTAATACGCCCGGTTGTACAGTGGTTTGCTTTCATATCACTATTTCCCCACTCAGTTTAGTACACACGTAATTTTTACCTGATCCCACTTCTTTTACGCATGTTCGCTGAACGCATAAGTTTCCCGCAATATATATTCCTATAGCATAATATATAATCATATTTATGGCCTTGACATCACTGACACTAAAACTACATTTCCCACATGTACATATGTATAAACTAAATTGGGTAACTATCATTTTGTTACAGCTTCATCAAATAAGGTATGTTAATCCATATCTAAGCCTAATACTCATCACAAATTTATCATTTTCACAACTGTTACAAACTGTGAAATAAAATAAATTCCTTTTTACTCGTTAAATCATATTATTCTTGCCTTGTTCAAAAGAAAATATATGCCGATAATATTATGTAAAAGAAATGTAAATTATCAGTCATACATTAAGTGTCACTTACTACCAGCTATTAAGCAAAGCAAACAATTTTATAAAGTTTTTGTCATGTCATTACTTTGATATTTGTCTCGTTTCCAACTTCTTAATATTTCGCAGCATTTTTTTCTTAAACTTTAGAAACTCATTCTATTAAAAAGGCAGGTAACAATCCTCCTGTCCTAGATTTTTTTTAAACGCCGGTTTTTGTTTCTGAAATCAAATATGTATTTTTATTAGATGCAAAGAGACGCTTAAATGAATGTTATCTTCTTCGTCAAATTATCGAATTGAATGTGTTTTGAGGACATGAATCGTGTTCATATAATATCACTATGTCACTTAATTGGTGTAAGCATACCTTTTAGTGAAAATACGTATACTTGTATTTTCAATTAAATAATCGTGTTATAACGATTAATATTTCTGTTTACCGAATTTGTATTAAAAAAATGCAAGTTCCATTCAATCCTGTGTTAACTTTTCTCACACAAATGTGTTTGCATAAGTATGAACCTATAAATAAGCCTTTGCATTCCAGTCGAGTGTTGTTAAATAAAGCATTATTGAATACAAAAATTACCAGATTGGTTTGATAATTTTCATGTTATTAATGATTTCGACGACAGGTTGGTATTTAACCTTGACCATTTTATTCTCAGTTAGTTTTCAACAGTTCTGAAATCTTTTTTAGTAATTAAATAAATCATAGTGAATCTTCTATGTATTGGCGTAAATTTTAATATCTTATAAGTATCTTCATGCACTTTCTTTCTTCATTAAATTCAACCTTTGGTTTTTCGAAGCAAGTACTATTGAAATGCATATGAAGAGACGGGTAAATATCGATTTTTATCATCTTGCTTGTTGATCAAGTTCAATTACACAATAAAATCAACATCCCTCTGGCATTTAACTTTGAAAGATACGGTTCATTCCTCTTTTTCTGTTAAAAATTCTGTTTCAAGTAAATGCATCTTTAGTACCCGTTCCTTAATATTTCTCTGTTTTCTATGTATATAGCCTTTGATAAAACATGTTACGATTTCCTCGAATTATTGTTCGAGTAATATCTATGTTATGTTTAAGTTATCTAAAGCCAAGTGGTGATAAGAACGGTACGGTTGTTGTGTATTTTTTTAGATTTTAATAAACAACTGAGTATATTGAGGCTTCCCACTGGCCTACAATACTTGCGAATTAAGCAGCGATTCACCTATTTTTATTTATAAAGTGTTATTGAGGACTTGATAACCGCAATTAGTACACTGCACTTCAACAATTACCCTTTAACACAGAAAAAAAGATGAAGTGTTGGAAAAACTCGATATTCCAGCAGAACATCTTGAATTTGTGCAAATGCATATATAGTAACAAAAGCATGACCTTCAAGGATGCAGAAAATAAACGAACTAGAAGTAACGGCAAGCAATTCAAAAAGAACCGAGTTCATGCGGAAAATTGTATTGGAAGAAAATCATTTGTGGTTGAGTACTTTCCGAGTCAAGTCTATAAAATATTTCAGCTCGACAGGTTACAGAATACATTGAACTCTCCCTTTTTGTTTAAGAAAGAATGTGTTCTTATAACAGCTATGACACCACCTAACATCCTGGTTAAGCTTAATTCCATCGATTTTTTTTCGGGTTTCGCAACAAATGTGAAAACGCCCGTTCAGAACACATCACTAATCCTAACTCATAACTACATGTTCCCGGTAGAAAATTGGCGCTAATATTAGGTGGTAAGGTCAGCTAATATCATTTTGAATAGTTACTGAGGCTTCAGAGTAAGAATAATTAACTGATATTAAAGGTGTTTTGTAGTACATAAAGTGAAGAATAGTCATTAAAACCCTGAGATTTTGCATTAAGGAATGAATTTTTAAAAAATTGGTTCCTACTAGACCGATTGTGAGCTTTAATTTACATTTAATTTTCAAAAGAATTCAAAATATATACACACTAGAAGAATGAATAGATTTCAGATTTTACAACATTTATACGTTTTTAGCATTCGACATTCAAGTGTCCCTGAAATGAATTCATCTAGTTCATTTAAAGATTTAACACTGTTTAAATCCAACTGTAGTTATTTTCAAAGTTTTCATTTCGTTTTGTTATCACTTTGAATGATTTTCTCTTATCTTTAGTTCCAAATCCTGCGGAATTTGATATGTCATCAAATACACCAACTCCATCGGATTCAGCAAATTGCAACAGTACTTTATATCATAAACAAAATGTAGAAGTAACTTTTACAGAACCTGTTTCTTTCTCATTGGTAACTGCATCCACACTATCTGTAAGTCTTTTTTTATATATATTTACAGGATTTTTGATTTTTAAAACTGAAAATATCTGAATAAAAGTTCTAAAATTCCGTAGACATTATATATTGCAGGATCTCATTGATTTTAATTAAAATTAACATTTTATTTCACGGCATCTCATCAACTGTAGACAATCCAATTTATAACTGATCAATCAATCCCAAAAACGCGAAACTGAAATTTAAAGATCATAAAGAGAAAACATGAAATCAAATTATGAATCACTAGCTGTAACAATTTTTGACTAACCGGGAGATTAGAATAACCTACAACTTGAATCGGTAGTCCTTCAGCATATCATCTGTGAAGTAACTAAGTAGATAAAATCATATGATTGGAAGTTTCACAGCTGTACTTTTCGAACTTGTAGTCATTTTATTAGGCTTGACAATTATTTCCAGATTAGTTTTAATCATCGCACTGATATGTAATTAATAAAGGTTTGAGCATGTTACTCTTTATCGTAGGGTGACCGGTTCAGTAAAAATGTGTAAACCACAAAGCTTTGGAAATAACAAACCATTAAGAAATTTGGGGACTTTTGTGTGCGTTATATAACAAGATACATCACTTATAATCTGTAGAATGTTGAATTTGTAGAGAAAATTAGAAACATCATAATGTTTTTGGAAGTTAAATCCGTCTTATTACCCCCTTGACTTTTAGCCAAGCATTCAAATGATCCATCAAATACAGCCAACTGTTTTGGAGGATACTAAGCCTACTGATTTTACACACAAGAAAATAACTCGTCCAGAACACTTTGTTGTGAACAGATCACTTGAACAAGAGGTAACTTCTGTTTCGAAAATTGTTGGAGATTCCTCCACATCAACACCTACATTTCCAAGTGAAACGACTTCGCATTCTTCGTCGTTACCCAAAACAAGACACTTATCAAAGCAGAGAACATTCCATATTCATCCTAAACTGCCTGAAACATGGGATGATATTCCCTCTCATATATCTGGTATTCGAGGTTCATTTCCCTCAAACTATAAACAGAATTCAGTGTCCAATGTTCCTCCACAATCTTACCCTCTATATACTACAGATTTGTGTAAATCAAAACAACTAGATTCCTTCCGACCCCATGTCCCTCCACGACCTATTCCTAAAGCAACTCGTGCTGCACCCCAGTTTAGTGGATTCACTACGACTGTTGAATCTGAGTCACGTCCATCCATCTTTAATCCAAGTAACCAAACGATTCCAGATAAGTCCGATTCATCATCCGATACAACAAAAAACAAGTTTCTACGTGTCTCAGAATCCGATATTTATGTCAACACTTCGAATATTCGTTCTTCACCACAACCTGCTGCATCGATATCGATGACTAATATGAAACAGCTACCTCAAGGTTCACTGAATGGTGATAATAAACAAAGCATCACCGAAGATTTTGTTAATGACCACAGTTTAGAAAGATCATCTGTTAAATATGCTTTGAGGTAAGCTCAATATAAGTTTGTTAAATATATGTCGGATGTCAGTTAGGATAACCAGTACATTTTGTCGTACACTTGATTTTCAAAAGTTAGCTTATCTGTATTCTTGTATGTCTCTGTTCTCAAAGATGGAATCTGTAGTCTGATTGAAATATTTTATTAGAGAAATCCATATAGAACAATTTTTTTAACCAGACCTTAGTCATTTTTCAGTAGTTTCAATTATCTGTTTAATAATCTTACTGACTTAAATATTAGGCTGTTTAGTGTGCTATTAATTTAATCATGCATAACCTTGGTAGCGTCATTTCTAAAGAGGTCCAGTTACACGTAGGGTGATAAATTTATCGATTTAATACTGACTGCAGGTAGATGTCAAAGCATGAAAACTAGAGCCAAGTACCCAAACCGTTGTTGCTACCTTGACGTGGTGGTCGGGCTTGCCTATCGTGATGAAGCAACTGAGCTATACTGGCTGGAACAACCGTTCCTCAAGGTCCTACCATGCCAGACAGGTCGGTTGAAGAGCGGTAAGACTAGAAGCAACAAATCCAAGGTCCGAAGGCGAAGTCGTACTGTTGACTGTACAGAGGTGTAACGGCAGTAAGGTGTTTTCTTCAGACAACCAGCATAACAGCGATGCTGCCTTCCCAAAAGGAGGGGAGGGGTTAGAAAAGGTCGACCTTAAAAATGCACACCTCGCCTTATCCCACGGATATCCGTCTTCGGCCGTAAGCTCTCAAAAAGTACGGAGCTAACACAAAAACTACTCATAAAAAGGTCGTGTGTGACCGACCTCAAGCAACTGTCCCTTGGGCACTGCGGTCACGCTCTCAGGTCACTATGACCACCTCTAACCCAATTTCCTTTTCAGGTACCTCCAGAAGAACCCTTCCACGGTGTGGGCAACCGGGAAGTGATAACCACCCTTATACCTCTAACAGCACTCAAGATCACTGTATTCATAATCAACCTCCCTCTTCAATTCCTATCATTCCTCTTACATCGACTTTCAAACCTAAACTTCCTCCTTTGGTTTCCTCCTCAAGTATCACCATAGCCAACGATTCTAGTGCGCAAAACACTGTCCCAGGTCTACTGAAACCTCGCTCCAAACTACACATTAGAGCCTTCAACGTACGCACACTATGTCAAATCGGTCAGCAGGCATCCCTGGCTAAAACCCTAGAATCTCGTACAATTGATGTATGCTGTGTCTCCGAAACACGCATACAGGATCCTAGTGTCGTCATTCACTTGACCTCACCTCGACAAAACGGAGAGCCGACGAGATACACCCTCCGTGTATCTGGCGACCCGATGGCTAGTTCTCGTGGACTTGCAGGTGTAGGCATAGCACTAAGCATGAGGGCGGAACAAGCGCTATTAGAGTGGATCCCCGTTAATAGTCGTCTATGCGCTGCTCGGCTAAACGGCTCCGTAAGAACCCGGAAAGATAGGGACACACGTCGTTGCCTTTACGTCGTTTCTGCCTACGCTCCCACTGACTGCAGTTCGGATGAAGTGAAAGATGAATTTTACAGAAAGCTTTCTGAACTTCTTCAGAAAGCTAAACGTTCAGACATAGTACTCGTAGGAGGCGACTTTAATGCCCAGGTAGGTAGCTTAAACGAAACAGAAAGACATTTAGGTGGGTATTTTAGTATTCCGGCACAGAAAACAGATAATGGTGATCGTCTGCTGCAACTTTGCTCAGACAATCGTTTATTTTTAGCAAACACAAATTTTAAGCATAAGGAGAGACATCGTCTAACATGGCGACCCCCTGCACCAAACCAACGATGGACTCAAATAGACCATATTGCCATCAGTCATCGTTGGAGAGGGTCAATAGAAGATTGTCGCTCATTCTGGAGTACCTGCTTGGACTCCGACCATGCCCTAGTACGAGCACGCATCTGCTTGCGCCTCACTGGACGCAAAAAAGCCACACAAAAAAGACTCATTAAAACCGAATTGAGTAATGAGAAAACCAAAAGTAGGTTCCAGGAACAACTGAGGTCACACTTAGGTAGTTCGGAAAACGAGGCTGACCCCGATGTTGATTGGAAAGACATACAAGCGGCTGTGGAAACAGCAGTGATATCTACCAGTGATTTAAACCACAGGGTTACAAAGAACCAATGGATTTCTTCAAGATCTATTGCACTGATGGATTCTCGTAAACTCATACCATCAGGTTCTGAACACGATGAAGAGGTTCTGTGGCAGTGTCTGTTATTGAAAGGCGTACCTCAGAAGTACATAAACCTAGTGAAGGCTCTTTACTCGAACACTACTAGTGGAGTCAGAGCTTATGGCGAACTGTCATCTGATTTCGCAACCTCAAGTGGTGTCCGTCAAGGCTGTCCACTTTCTCCATTTTTGTTTAACTTCATCATAGATCTACTGATGGAAATAACGCTCTCATCGACTGAATTCTTGGGTATTGATCTCCTACCAGGAGGTCCACTTATCGACTTAGAATACGCAGATGACATAGTTCTGTTTGGTGAAGACGCTGATGAAATGCAGAGTCTTTTGGTAGCATGAGCAACAATGCCAGAATGTTTGGGATGCGCTTCTCTCCCTCCAAATGCAAATTGTTGCTTCAGGGCTGGTCTGCGTCAACACCTGAACTAAGGATAGGGAGTGAAATAATCGAACGCGTTGACAACTTCGCTTATCTTGGAAGTCTGATCAGCCCTAATGGGTTGGTGTCTGACGAAATCTCAGCACGGATTCGAAAAGCTCGTTTGGCCTTTGCCAACTTACTTCATCTATGGTGAAGGCGAGATATCCGTCTATCAATTAAGGGTGGAGTATACTGCTGTTCTGTTTTACTTTATGGCTGCGAAACGTGGCCAATGAGAGTTGAAGATACTCGTAAGCTAAAAGTATTTGACCACAGGTGCCTTAGAAATATTGCTGGGATCACCGGGTAAGTAATAATGAGGTTAGACGTAAGGTATTAGGGAATGATGGTAAGTCAGTTGATGAGGTTATGAATCTTCATCGACTGAGATGGTTGGGCCACGTGTTGCGTATGCCTGAACACCGATTACCACGACGCGCAATGCTCACTGGTGTTAGGGATAATTGGAAGAAAGTTAGGGGCGGCCAAACCAAAACGTGGCATCAGTTCTTGAAGACACTAACTTTTGGTTTGAGCCATGTTGGTAGATGCAGACTACCTGGTTGGGGTCCGCGTGACTATCGTAACCAATGGTTAGAGACTCTCGGTGACATGGCCCAGGATCGATCACAATGGCGTCAATGCATACACTCTCTGTCTTCCCTTAAACTAAGTGATTAAAATCGCTTCATATCTTTCTTCCTACGAACTAATTCTTTCTTCCTGTATTATATCCTTATACACAATCTTTCTTTTATATACTACTACCTCTGATGTGACTACTTCTATGAATCCGGTGTTCATCTTGTTGTGCTAATGCGGTATGGCAACTTGGACCGATGCATATATGTGCCTGGTCCTACGTTGCAGCTGACTGACTGACTGATCCAAACCACCGCTACTGAATAACACAATATTGTTAATCACATAGTCATTCGATGAATGCATATACATGTAAGGTCCTCGTCACTTAAGAGTAATTTGTCTAGAATGCTAACTGTTAACATCCCATTTCTGGCTATATATACATATACATATATATATATATATATATATATATATATATATATATATATATATATAGCTGATTAATCACATGAAATTGTTTGATTGATCGGAAATAGAAAAATCGAATTGATTTTTCATTCAATACAATTATGACGCCCTTACTTTTTCCCTTGTAATTGCAGCTCTTCTGATGAAACTAAAAGGTTTCCACTGCCAGCACCACATCAAATTTGCGAAAATTTGGAGGTCGAAGTACCACCGATTCCCCCTCGTACGCCACGCGTGCGAATAGTCGATATTGATCAATTATGCGCAGCATGTAATTCCAAACTAGGTAATCTCAATAAACCGATATATTTAGTTCATATACTTAACAATTTATCAATTACATTTTAGAATCATTAATAGTTCTATGCTATTTATCACATAAACCTGACAGTGCTTAGTTATGAGGTGAAATAATAAAGTAAGATAGAATAACTTTTATTTGTAGCTTGAATAAGCTTATCAGTTGTGGTGAGCTATTTTCCTTATTTACTGGTACATTTTCCCACAACTCTTGCAACTAAAATATTTGCCGGCCATCCTACTTTATATCCTGTGTAACACTGGTTTGATTTGTCTGCACAAATCCTGCATTTACAAGAACTCGAAAGTTTTCCATAGAATTTGAACCAAGTGGTTTATTAGTGGTTAAAAGACTCCAAACTGCTGCGTTAGTTAACGCAACAGGTGAAGGAAAACAACCAACTGACCCCACAAGAACTCGAAACTGCTAGTCACCTGGTTTGACCCTCTTTTTAGTTGCTCTGTTTTAAGGAGCTCAGTAATTGTACGTGATTTATGTTGAATAAAATAAAAAGTTCGTTTAGAAATAACTACTGATATATGATTACTATATGGAAACTAGATGAAAAAAATGGTCTGAACAGTGATCAGCTGTTAAGCCAAAAAGTTAAGAGTAGACCTGACAGATTGCAAAAACTTCATACGCACTTTCAATCTCTATAAATATCAACCTTACAATTGGCCAGTAAGATCCAATCACTATGGATTCTTAAGCTTTTATCAGAATGTATGCGTCAAGAGTTATCCTCAACTATATTTCGTATCAAACTTCAGGTTTTCATAAAGATTTAAAACATTTATAGGGACATATTTCAACACCCTTCATTTGAGACTCCTGTTTCAAGTTAAGAAACCTAACTACATTTTAGATCTCAAAATTCTATCTACGTAAATGCTTTTCTTTTCTAAGGATGTTCGTTGTTTGTTCTAAATTGTCGACAGATGCAACCTTTGCAATTTGAGTATTTTGAACCAAACGTAATAGGCTCGCAGTTTTTGTTTATTATTTGTTACCACTCAAAAATGAGGTTTTTCATCTAGAATAAACACTTTTAGTCTCCTATTTCAGTATGCATAATAGAGATGTTGACGCTGGAGCAATCAAGCCATATCTAACCCCTATATTACCTAATGACATACAAAAGTCCGTTGTCACACTAAGGTTCTTTGTGTTCGTCTGATTCTATACATTCTTAACTGCCGCAAAACATTTAACAGCAATTACAGTACAGATACTAACGTTAGAGATCCCAGCTGGGTTTCAATTTTTCGAATTATCCATAGCTATTATAAACATCCACAGTTTAGTTTGTGTATAAATTAACAGTCTCTTTCATCGCGCATCGATTAAAACGATTTACTTTATTTGTTTTCTACACAGATTCTGAGGACTCAATGGTTATTGAATCCTTAAATCTATACTATCATTTACCATGTTTTGTATGTGCAAGATGTGGAATTGCGCTGGGCGATGGTCTATCAGACGTGGAAGTTCGTGTTCGACGTAACTTGCTTTACTGTTCACATTGTCATTCCAAGAATCTCACTGTATCAAATTATAAAAAAAATGAATGTCATCCAACGATGCAAAGTGTGCAACCTAATTCTCAATCACTAAAACCACTTAAACCCACTGACAAACGACACCGAAACGGTTCAGAACAGCAGTTATCATCTAATTTAAATAAAGTAAGACTAGATAACATTTATTAAAATTTAAATGACATTATTATTCACCGAACCTACAATACGACTGTTATATAAGTTCTAAACTTTAAACATTATTAAAGCATATTCACATAAGAGCAGCTTATTTTTGATATCATGACCGTAAACTGACCAATAAGAAGAACATCAAGTCACTGGAAGTTGGTTAGACTTATTAGGATAGCTGGAATTCCGTTGTCTATGTTAAGAAAATACGCATATTGACCATGTGATGGAAATACGAAAATTGCAAGTAAGATTTTAGGAACACATTATTCAATACACTAGTCACAGAGACAAATGACTTGTTAGATTATTCAGACGTTCCAAAAGAAGCTTTCGTTGGAGACAAATTTATTAACTGATAAATTATAACAGCTACCAACGCTGCATCAAAACCTTGTTTCCCTGGTTATCAGACCAATTTTCGAAATTTCACTGAATGATGCACGGTTAACATATCCACTATAAGTTTTACTTCTAACCTCTGTAAATCTCTAGATGTAAATATCAGAGGAGTCTATTTGTAATGTAAGTTCTATACCCTCTCACTTAATTTGTGATATTATCCGCTCGATATCGATTCGCGAAAAGAAAAAAGGCCACAGTAACATCAGACAGAATATTAATCATTGAGTAGTGATCAATCTTATATTTATTTTTTCGTTAGCGCTGGTCGAACTATATCGATCAAGTTGCAATACAGCCACTAGTCTAAGTCCTTAAAACGACTCAATGGTAAAGTCTCAAGTTGTAGACCTAGATTACACCTTGAGTACGAGCGCAAACTAGCACAGAAACTAATTTCGGGGTATTCTGTCGACTACCTACAACCCCTGGACTTTAGACCATTGAACTGACTCGTAAAAGAGTTTAAATATAGTACGCTAGTTTAAACCATCACCCGATAAAATCCACAAGTTTTACACGAAATATACAGGAAAAATACTTGGCTAGTCGTCAGCTTTCATCTAAATGTAACCTATTTTAGATTGGAACTCTGTGGTTATACAAACAAGTTTTCTTAGCAAGTTATAAATTTTCAGTTGATTTTCATAAGAATCACTTTTTTGTTGATTCTGGAGCGATTTGACTGCCTCATTTCAAAAAATGAATGTAATCTTACTGTCAAAGCACAAATTAGTTGGCTTTCTTAAATTTCAATACAACAGTGTTATTCCTGCACTGATTTACATACAAGAGGTTCATGGAAGATAAACACAATAATATCATGAAGTTAAAATCTGTTTATTTCTTTCAGCATCATGTTCTGTAAATTGCCTTCGTTTTTCCTTTGTTTTCATCAAAAGAACACAATTTCTCAATATTGTGGACTATGACTGACAATTCGAGCTTAATAACTGTGATTTCGACGAGTTCAAATAGGAAATTTAGATCACCAACAGGCTTCGTAAGATGATTCCTACTGATTCATAAATTTGAGCTATAATGCGCACTTTTATCTCATAAAAACTGAAGCTACAATTTTGTATGCATAATTTTCTTTTGCTTGGCGAAATTCTCTTATTTTGCTACTATTACTTTCAAAATTGATTCGTTAGTTGTCCTTTAACATATCATTTATATATCATCATCTAATTTTCTCCTCATACGACTCTATCTTCGCACTTATGTACAATCCTTTTAAAAACATCGTAATTTAAACTGTATAATCGGAATATATCTAAGATATCTCAAAATACTACTAGTGTACGTTTATAGTAGCATTGAAACATCAAAGTAAAGATATACGACAAAAAACTAATGCTTTTTAATCTACGAAACTTCTTTTGGCGATTGAAATATGTTTACAAGTTATTTCGTTCTTTAAGTGGAGCCCAAAAGTAAGGTGAACGAGATTTTTGACTTCTCCTGAATGAAGAAAGAATACATTTCGTGTAGTATACTAACATACCTAGGTCGAAAATGAAACCATGGAACACCGAAAGCTTTTGAAAGTTCTACTACAGTAGGCTCTGCAGAATTTTTGATAATTGTATCGGGTACATTGATTTTTAGAGGAGAAGTTGGAGTACGTAGCGATTTAATGTTATGTGAAATAGGCTAAAACAAAATGATAGGCTAAGAAAACCTACTTTAGTACACTCATAAGGAACTTTTCTGACTGGATGCCAACAAACGACAACTGCTCCATCGGGAGAAAGAGTTATAGCTGACTCGCCACTTTAAAGTGATTTCAATAAAAATAAAAATACCTTTCCACCAATTCTTTAGACGACCTATAAGCACGGGTTGCATTGATTTGAAATGATCTAGAAAAAGACATATAGGCTAATATTAAATTAATTATGAATACGCGACATAAAAATATTCAGTTACCAAGAAATAATGGTGTTTATTTACTTACTCGAATATAGCCTACATCTACGGTATGAAGTCCAGTAATAGAATTTAGTCCCATGAACCTTAGAAAGTTGGACTCAAGTATGCAATCCATCGGTTGGAAACAATGCTCAAAACTATTGAGCAACATCGTCAAGCTTGTTTAGTGACAAAATAGTTTTAGTGATCATTCTCCCACCTACAATGTGGTACAATAATGTTTGTCCCGACCGTAGCTGCTACCTTGACGTGGTGGTCGGGCTTGCCTATCGTGATGACCCAACCGAGCTATATTGGCTGGAACACATGTTCCTGCAGGTTCTACCATGCCAGGCAGGTCGATCGGAGAACGGTAAGACCAAAGGCAGCAACTCAAGGACTGAGGGCGAAGTCGTACTGCTGATTGTACAGAGGTGTGAGAGCAGTAAGGTGTTTCCCTCGGACAACCAGCATGGCAGCGATGGTGCCTTCTCACAAGGAAGGAAGGGGTTAGAAAAGGTTGACCCTAAAAATGTCACACCTCAGCTTACCCCACGGATTTACGTCTCCGGCGGTAGGGCCCCTTGAAGAACAAAGCTAACACATTAAAAGCCTCCCACAAAAAGGCCGTGCGCGACCGGCCTCAAGCAGTTGTCCCTTGGGCTCTGCGGTCACGCACCCAGGTCTTCAAGACCAACACTAGTCCGATTTCCTTTTCAGGTTCCTCAAGAAATACCCTTCCACGGTGTGGGCAACTGGGATGTGATATCAGCCATCATACCCGTAAAAGCACACGAGACCAAGTTGGTCACATTCAAATCCTTCCTACACCTCCTAATAACTATCTTATCCCCATGACCAACCCTTCTCACGTCCCTTTATCACTTCGCCCCGCTAGTGCAAACGATTCGAATACGCGGAATGTTATTCCTGGTCTCCTGAAACCACGCTCTAAACCACACGTAGGAGCTTTCAACGTCCGAACACTGCCAAATAGGACAACAGGCTTCCTTAGCTAAGATTTAAGAATCTCGCTCCATCGATGTGTGCTGCGTCTCCGAAACGCGCATACAGGATCCGAGTAGTGTCATTCATTTGACCGCACCATGACAAAGTAACGAACCAACTCGATTTACGCTTCGTGTATCTGGAAGCCCTGATGCTGCTCCCCGTGGCCTCGCTGGCGTAGGTATAGCATTGAGTCCTAGGGCAGAACTAGCTCTTTTAGACTGGATCCCAGTAGACAGTCGTTTGTGCTCTGTCCGACTAAACGGAACAGTAAGGACTCGGGGAGATAGGGACACTCGTCGTTGCCTCTTCGTCGTCTCTGCCTACTCTCCCACTGACTGCAGCTCAGATAATGTAAAAGATGAGTTTTACGGAAAGCTTTCCGATCTTCTCCGAAAAGCTAGGCGTTTAGATGTAATATTGGCTGGTGACTTTAATGCTTAAGTAGGTAAACTAAGCGAAAAAAAGACACCTGGGTCGATCTTATGGTGTCGCGGCTCAAAGAACAGATAATGGCGACCGTCTGTTGCAGCTATGCTCAGATAACCGCCTGTTTCTTGCAAACACTAACCTCAAGCATAAGGAAAAACATCTTTTAACATGGCGACCCCCTAATTCGTCTCAACGCTGGACCCGAATAGATCACATCGCTATCAGCCACCGATTGAGGGGCTCGATAGAAGACTGCCGCTCATTTTGGAGCACATGCTTAGACTCAGATCATGCTCTAGTGCGAGCGCATATTTGTCTACGTCTTACTGGACGTAGGAAAGATGATACAAGTAAACCCCTTAGGATCCTACTTAATGATAGTCAAGCTAAGAGGATATTTCAGGAACAACTAGAAAAACAGTTAGGCAGCCATGTAACTGATGCCCACCCCGAGGCAGCGTGGAATGACATCCGAAAAGCTGTAGAAACAGCAGCGATGTCTGCAAGTACGGTAAACCATAAGGTTAGGGAGAAACACTGGATCTCAGCAGCATCTACCGCACTGATAGATGCTCGGAAACTCATTCCATCTGGCTCTGAACATAACGAAGAGCGGAGTCAGCTTAAGCGTAATTTGACTAGAAGCTTACGCAATGATCGTGAACTGTGGTGGGTAGCGAAAGCAAGAGAGATGGGAAAGGCAGCGGCAATAGGTAACAGCAGGCAACTGTTCAAACTTATTAAGGAAACTAGTATTAGGAACCCAACTGTTAGCGAAACAATCTCAGAGAAAGATGGACGTATTATTCATTCTCAATCCAGGAGATTGGATCGATGGGCAAAACACTTTAGGGATCAGTTGAACTGGCCTTCAGCCACACTTCGGTTTCCCACGATCTCCAATCTACCTCAATGGCAAGTTAATGTAAGTCCTCCGACTCTACGAAGTTGAAAAAGCTATAGGAAATCTGAAGCGTGGGAGAGCAGCAGGCCCTGACAGGTTTACCCCTGAGATTTTTAAGGATGGCGGTCCAGTATTAGCAGCGAGATTGACTGAGGTCTTAGGTAGAATCTAGGAACTGGACGTAATCCCATCTGACTGGTCTCAATCACTGATTGTGCCAGTCTATAAGAAAGGACAAAAGTCCTCTTGTGACAATCACAGAGGAATTAGTTTGACTAATATAGTGTCTAAAATATTAGCTTCAATAATACTTCGACGTCTAACCAAAGCTCGTGAAGAGCAGGCTAGAGAAAACCAGGCTGGTTTTCGACCTGGACGTGGTTGTATAGACCAAATATTCACACTAAGTCAGGTCCTAGAACATAGAAACACATTCGGACGCCCCACAATGATAGTATTTCTAGACCTTAAGGCGGCATTTGACTATGTTGATCGTGAGGTTCTATGGCAGTGTTTGTCACTGAAAGGAGTTGTAGAGGTTAACAAAGTTTGTTGAGATAAATTTCCTCTATATTCGACTCCCAATAAAGATATCTCATTAACCGAGTATTTAATACAGGCTTAATCTCCTAGTAGAATTATCGATTTACTCGAGATCATTAAAAAGCCCAAAAATCAGTTATAGAGATAGTTTATTGTGAAAGCTTGGTAAAGTCCGCAAGCATACAGCAAGCAAGCACCGAGTGAGTCAAAAATCAAAGTGTGTGTGTCTGTGTTAAAAGATTCATATATATTTTTGAGTATCAATCAAGTGTAGATAAATTATTGATTATCTATGTGTCACAACCAATGGGGAATAGAATAGGGATTGAAGTGCAGACACACGCTCAATCATACTCATATGGAAATTAACACAGTTGTGTAGACAAATAATACATTAATGGAATGGGCTTGCTACATAAGCTCCCATCCAGAACATTGATGTTTTTATTTACAAAAAAAATTTTATTAACATCTATGTTCGACAAAAAGATGAAAAACGAAATTGTCTTTAAAATAAATGTACAATTTGATATGATGATGAGTAAGCGTTAAGTTGTCATAACAGCTTGTGTGTTGAAACGCTTTGTATCATGTATGTATAAATGTATATTTAACATCAACGAATTTCATCAAGTTAAAATGTAAGCATAATGAAGATCCGTGGGGCCAATAAAAAATAGTAATGAAAATAAAGAAGGATTTTTGTGGTATAAGAGCAATCTCAGGACTTGGTCTAGATAAATATGGTGGTTGCTACATACCTATCTGGCCAGTGTACTTTTCTTCCTGATCTTGTTGTGGTTTCTGTTGCGGGCGTACTTTTGAGTGAAGTTTTGTTTGTTGCAGTTAGTCTATTTGATGCTTGCTCTGCTGCAGGTTTAGATGGTTTTACAGTTGCGTGTTTCTCAGTGTTCTCTAAAAACGCTGGTTTTATTCTGTCGATGCTAACAGTGTCATGTTTACCTGCTCTTTCCACTGTAATTGTTTTACCGTCTTTTCGGATGATTTTAAACGGGCCGTCGTAAGGAGCCTGTAACGGCTGTCGTACTCTATCATTTCTGACGAATACATGTGAGCATTTGTCTAGTTCATTAGGTACGAATGATCTCACCTTTTGGGTTCGTGGTTCAACGGACCTAATTGATTCCATCTGTTGTTTTAATTGTTGTACATAGTCGGTTATGTCTGCTGGAATATCTGTTGCGCGGTCAAAAAATTCACCAGGCAAACGTAACGTTGTTCCATACACCAACTCGGCAGCACAACAACCAATGTCTTGTTTTATAGATGAGCGAATGCCTAATAGTATCAAAGGAAGTTTGGCATCCCATTTGTAATCTCCTCCAGCAGCCGTCAAAGAGGCTTTTAATTGTCTGTGAAACCTCTCTATCATTCCATTAGCAGTCGGATGATAAGCAGTGGTTCTAATTCTCTTTATACCGAAAGTATCTGTAAGTTGCTGAAATAGTTTGCTTTCAAACTGAGCTCCACGGTCGGTCGTAATTGTTGTAGGGACACCGAAGTTTGTAATCCAGTGTTTCACCAGTTTCTTCGCTACTGTTGATGCTGACGTGTCTTTTAACGGAACAGCTATGGGCCATCTCGTAAATCTATCTATACATGTTAGTATGTGCGTGTAACCATTAGAAATTGGTAACGGTCCAACAATGTCGATATGAATGTGGTCGAACCTAGCGCTAGCGGCGGGGAAAATTCCTGTAGGAGATATGATATGTCGATGTACTTTTGACTTCTGGCATTGGATGCATTCCCGTGACCATTTTCGTACATCTTTGTTTATGTTTGGCCATACAAACCTATCTGTGATAAGCTTTACAGTGGCTTTTATACCTGGATGAGATATGTTGTGTAGTTTCTCAAAAATGTTTCGTCTCATGTCACAAGGTACAAAAGGGCGAGTTTTACCTGTTGAGGTATCACAAGTTAAGATGTCCTTGTTGTTTATGGAGACGTTTTCGAATACTAACTTCGTTTCCTTAGACTGCAGAAGCTTTTGTAGCTCCCTATCGAGCTTTTGCTGTTTTGCCATATCTTGATAGTTTATATCAGGGATCGAGAAGGTATTGATACTTAATCTCGACAGTGCATCTGCTGCCTCATTTGCATTGCCTTTTATGTATCGTATATCAGCTGCAAATTGCGAAATGGATTCTAGTTGACGAATTTCGCGCGGACTGTATTTATCATGATTGTGCATCAAGGACTTAGTTAGAGGTTTATGATCCGTATATATCGTAAAAGAATTGCCTTCTAACATATACCGAAAGTGTTTGATGGCTAGGTAGACAGATAACAGTTCTCTACCGAATGTGCTATATTTTGTTTGCGTTGCGTTTAGCTTTTTTGAGAAAAATGCAAGGGGTTGCCATTGTTGATCGACATGTTGTTGAAGCACAGCGCCTACTGCTACATTAGAGGCATCGGTCTTTACTGCTAAAGGTGCATCAACCTTTCGACGTACTAGTAATGCCTCAGTGCTTAATGTGCTTTTTAACTGTTCAAATGCTTGAATTGCTTGCGGTGTCATTGTCAATGATTTAGCTCTTCCCCTTAATAAATCAGTTAGCGGTTTTGCTATGTCTGCACATTTCGGAATAAAACGTCTGTAAAAGTTGATCATCCCAAGGAAACGTCGTAGTTTCTTGAATGAATCTGGTAATGGATAATTTTTGATGGCTTGTGTTTCCTCAGGAACTGGTTTGATGCCTTGACTATCAATTACGTGACCTAAAAAGGTGAGGGATTGTTTTCCGAACTCACATTTGTCAGGGTTGACTGTTAACCCATACTCGTTTAGCTTCTCAAAAAGCATTTACAGATGAGTTAGATGTTCATTTTCATTTTTGCTTGCGATAAGAAGGTCATCTATGTAAGCGTATACGAAAGGTAAGCCACGTACTACTTGGTCGATAAAACGCTGGAAACTTTGTGCAGCATTCCTTAATCCGAAAGGCATGCGAACAAATTCGTATAATCCAAATGGGGTAGTAATGGCTGTTTTGGGAACGTCGTCCGGGTGAATTGGAATGTGATGGTAAGCGCGGACGAGATCAACTTTTGAAAAAATCGTCACATCAGATAGACTATGAGTGAAGTCATGCAAATGTGGAAGTGGATATCTGTCTGGTATAGTACGGCTGTTGAGAGCTCTATAGTCACCGCACGGTCTAACTTCGGAAGAGTTTTTCTTGGGTACCAAATGGAGCGGTGATGCCCACGGACTATCGGAGGGGCGTATGATACCCAACTCTATCATTTTGTTGAATTCGTTCTTTGCTAGAGCCAAACGAGAGGGGTCAAGGCGTCTTGGACGTGCGAACACTGGTGGACCCTCTGTCTTTATGTGATGTACGACGGTATGTGTCAGTTTATCCCGTTTGAAATTCGGTCGTAATAAGTCTGGAAACTGATTAAGTAAACTAACGTACTTGTCATTCTCGCGATGAGGTTTGATCAATAAATGTATGGACGTCTCGTTAGAAATAATCCCTCTAATTTCGCTGCTATGGTCAGCAAGGACAAGTTTCCGATTTCTTACATCTACGAGTATTTTATGGGATTGTAAAAAATCAATGCCGATTATAGGAATGAGGACGTCAGCTATGATGAAGTTCCATGAAAAATTGGATTTAGGACCGAAATTTAATTGTAACTGCCTTTTGCCGTACGCCTTGATCTCAGATCTGTTTGCGGCTTGTAGTTTTAGTTTGGGGTCAGGTGTATTTTTCTCAAGTGTAGTGGGTGGTACTACACTAACCTCTGCCCCAGTGTCGACTAAGAACTGTGTTCCAGTCCTTTTGTCTGTAACATATAACAAGCGACTGCTTTGAGAGTTGTGTTCAGCGACTGCAGTCGTCATTAACCGACGTTCATGATGGTCTCTTTGTTGTGTGCTTGCGAAATTACAGGGAGGAGTACATTTTTTAGCTTGCTTACCGTACGTTTTATGGTACCAACAAATGTTATGTCGAGTGGTGCTTGGACTACGACTTTTACGGCTTCTAGACCTTCCTTTCCGCTTGCTGTGGGAGGTATTCAAAAATTGGAGCTGAGCTATCTGATTAGCGAGGACTTCGACTGTTCGTCGCAACTCGGCGATCTCGTCAGATGAGTTTGATTGTATGTGAGATACGGAGTGCGTCCTAGTTCGCTCGTAAATTCTATCGGCTATATCTGCTAGCTTCGTCTCCGATCGCTAGTATCTGTTGGATGCTTTGTGGGAGACGTCTGAGCCACAATTGATAGAATAGACGTTTATCTACTGTACGATTCCCCAATAAATTTGTCATGTGGCGTTTCAATTGAGATGGTGTACTGTCACCTAGCTCTACATTAGCTAAAAGTTGATCAATTGTTTGCTGGTCGGTGAGAGATGTAACACGAATGACCTCTCTTTTTAGACAATCGTATGGTGAGTCTGGATCCGGTTTAAAAATGACGTCAGACACTTGTTCTATAACATCGTCTGGCAGCAATGAGTTTGCATAACTAAATTTTGTGTTCTGATTTGTGATTCTGTTTGCAACAAAAAAGCTTTCTAAGCGTGCAAACCACAGTTCGGCCTTTCGGGGATTAAAGACAGGTAAAGGTACAGAGATGGCACCCACGGAAATAGACTTAGATGAAAGGCTTGGTGAATTATCAAGTGACATGATACGAAGAAATAATAACAATAGCAATAATAATAAGCTGAGGATTGAAATATATGATATGAATAAGTCGAAAATAACAACAAGAAATATATATGAGACTCACCGAAAACAAAGGTCACTTTGAGTTTAAATAGGCAAATATAAAGTAATAATTCCAAAGCAACAATGTTATAGATGAATTTACTGATTGTCAATGTATTGTTAATAATTGCAATAGTAATTCCAATATGAAGTTCTTTATGATTGGAGAATATGCAGCAGACTTTGTAGAGGAACAGGAGCGTGTTCTAAATTCGGCTCACCAATTTGTAGAGGTTAACAAAGCTTGTTGAGATAAATTTCCTCTATATTCGACTCCCAATAAAGATATCTCATTAACCGAGTATTTAATACAGGCTTAATCTCCTAGTAGAATTATCGATTTACTCGAGATCATTAAAAAGCCCAAAAATCAGTTATAGAGATAGTTTATTGTGAAAGCTTGGTAAAGTCCGCAAGCATACAGCAAGCAAGCACCGAGTGAGTCAAAAATCAAAGTGTGTGTGTCTGTGTTAAAAGATTCATATATATTTTTGAGTATCAATCAAGTGTAGATAAATTATTGATTATCTATGTGTCACAACCAATGGGGAATAGAATAGGGATTGAAGTGCAGACACACGCTCAATCATACTCATATGGAAATTAACACAGTTGTGTAGACAAATAATACATTAATGGAATGGGCTTGCTACAGAGTACCAAAGAAGTACATTAACCTTATAAAGGCTCTCTACTCGAACACAACTGGTCGAGTGAGAGCTTATGGCGAACTGTCATCAGAACTGATTACCTCAAGTGGTGTTCGTCAGGGCTGTCCACTCTCTCCATTCTTGTTTAACTTTATCATTGACGTGCTTTTAGAAACAACACTTTCCACATCTGACTCCAAGGGTTGAACTTTTACCGAAAGATTCACTTGTTGACTTAGAGTATGCCGATGACATAGTTCTATCTAGTGAAGACGCTGACAAAATGCAGAGTCTGCTGACCACTCTAAGCAACAATGCAGGCATGTTCGGCATGCGATTTTCTCCCTCGAAATGCAAAATGTTGCCTCAGGATTGGGTTGCGTCGACACCCGAACTAGTGATAGGGAGTGAGGTAGTTGAGCGTGCCAACCGCTTCACTTATCTTGGAAGTCTCATCAGCCCTTGTGGTCTGGTGTGTGACGAAATCTCAGCACGGATACAGAAGGTTCGACCAGCTTTTGCCAACTTGCGTCATTTATGGCGTAGGCGAGATATCCGTCTATCAACCAAAGGACGTGTTTACTGCACAGCAGTTCGTTCCGTCCTACTTTATGACAGTGAAACATGACCAGTAAGAGTAGAGGATATTCGTAGGTTGCTAGTATTTGATCATAGATGTCTTCGAAACATTGCTCGTATATACTGGGACCACCGAGTAAGTAATGCAGCTGTTAGGAAACGGGTACTAGGTAAGGATGGCAAATCAATTGATGAAGTAGTGAAACGTAATCAGTTAAGATGGCTGGGACATGTGTTGCGCATACCCGACCACCGACTACCCCGACGTGCGATGTTTTATGGTGTAGGAGTAGGTTGGAAGAAAGCTAGGGGCGGCCAGACCAAAACATGGCACAAATCCATGAAGTCACTGACAAGTGGACTGAGCCATGTTGGTAGATGTAGACTACTTGGTTGGGGACCGCGAATGATAGCAACCGATAGTTAGAGACCTTGAATGACATGGCTCAAAATCGCTTGCAATGGCGCAGGTGCATCCACTCTCTGTGTTCTCCCAAACTCTAATCTTCTGAATTCTCCATGTCCTTTATTTTCTTTCCAAATATATCCCACTAGACTATACTCCTTAAATAACATCATCAAACCTTAATGTTCCCTGTCACTACTTATACTTTCACTACTCTACCACTACGGGATTTGAATCGATAACTGAATCTCTGTGCTAATGTGGTATGGCAACTCAAACTGATGTACATACGTACGAAGTTCCACGTTGTTACTGACTGACAATAATGTTTGTACTTATTGTATCGAATGAAGTAGCGTATAATAGATGTCGCTCACAACCTAATGGACATAATGTTTTTCTTCCGTACAGAACCTAAGTTGCTTTAATCAAATTTTTTGTTACATCAGACATCGATGTACCCCTATAGATCATCTGCACTGCAGTTTTTTCGATTTTAATGCACGCCTACACTATAGTCTAAACGCTTACAGGTGGATCACTCACTTCAACCAACAGACGATTATTAGATCGATCAACGTAGACAGGGAATCTCTGAGGATGAACCGTAAGAATAAAATACACATCGAAATTTGGTGCTCGTATATTCTGAGACAAAATCCCACTCAAATATTCTTGGTTTGCCTCTCACTTAGATGAGAGATACATGTAATAAAAAGCAATACAATAATAGCTCTGGATGTCCATCAATTCTCCAAACTTTTAGAAGACATCTGCAGTTGGGTTTGCTATCAAATTATGTAGTGTAGCTGATTGTCTGTGTCAGTACTTATTAGAAGACTTATGTTGCGTGTTCTGGTCAATTATACGGTTTCGGAGGAAATACATACTTGAGAAATTCGTTGCAGAACTGTAGTGTCGGGATGAGACCAACTTTAAGCCCTTTATAAAAGTCCTGAGAAATTTACGATCTTTTTCAAACAGGAAATAGGAGTATGTATAAGTACAGCGTGTGGAAAATTAATTGTGCTAGCACTTGTGTGTAGGTTTCAAACTAAATTGATAAACTAAAAGTTGGGATGAAAGCCATTTTATTCCCATAAGAAGACTTTAAATCACAAAATGAAAACAAGTCTCACAGACCCCATTTATCAATATCTTCCTAAAAACTAGTTAATCTATAGAAGCATAACAGCTTTCCACCTTTAGATACGATTTTAATTAAACAAATTTGATAAATTGTCTTAAATGGGACGAAAGCAAAGCAAGTAGCAGTCTGTAATATCTATTTGTACGATTACAAATCATTTGGACAAATTTTTGGCTTTTCTTATTTCTAGCACATCAGGTCTTCCCATAGTTTTGAAATGCAATAATATAAACTCATGTTACTTCCTAATCTACCAAGATGAAAGTCTACAACTTACCTACAAATGAATGATGCTTTCGATATCAGCATTTCAGGAAAAACTACCCTTTGTTAGACTAGGCAGCTAAAACGAAGATAAAGGTAAGGCTAGTCATTACAAAAGTACTGTACATTGAAATTTATTGGAATACAGTCCATTCCACAAGCAAGCAAAATTTAAGCACCCAATGCATCAATTTTAGTAAAGATAGTAAAATATACACATATGTGTTGCCCTACTACCTTTTCAACTCGGAATCTAGCAGTTTAGATAGCTGACTGTTTGAACACTTATCTGTTATTATCATTTGTGAGCATAACTCAATACTAAATATCAATAGTTGGTCCCACCACTACAAATCAAATACAGTGAGGCTACAACTTATGAACAACCTTCGAGTAACGCTGAAGTGACCTTAAAACAACTCATCTACTTACTAGAGTTATGAATTAGTTATATGATTTGGAGTGAAAAGTTAGACAAAGGGCTTTCATCACGAACTGACATCAGATATAATCTCAAAATGCAATTTAATCATATAGATGAACGATTTTCACGCCGGAACCTAAGACTTACTATTCTTAATCCCATTGTTTCGTTTATAAATTGTAGTCTCGTCAGTAAGGGTAAATGTGAAGTCTTGTATGGTGTCTCATAGTAGATCAGACTCACATCACTGCAGCTATTAAAAAATACTAACAGAAGGTAATATCAAAGCAACAAAAAGTGAATTAAATGAAAAAGGATGAGAAGCGTAAAGTAACACGAAACAGATTGTTGCACAGATTTTCCCATTGAGTAGGCACGTATATCACTTGCTCAAGAAGTGATGTTAGTAAAAGCGAATACTCTCCCAAACTCAAATTACCAATACGTCGATTCAAGCCTCAATAAGTCCAAGTGCTTTGGATCACTATTTCTTACTATTTTATTGTTTGATATAGTTATTTTTATTTTAAGAAGTTAGATAACCCAACTGTTAATATTGTAACCCTACTACGGATTAACATTGAACAACAAAACAGCAGCTTGATGACATTTTAACTATGTCTTTATGATCAGCAAATTCTTCTAGTCCACTGTACATATAAATCTTCGACTCGTATTAGTGAATAACAGCCCTGTAACTCATTAATATTCATAGTTCAGGGGAAACCAAATTAAAACCAAGCATCAGGACTTGACCCCACTGATCTAAGTCATGTGAGTAGGTAAAGACAATAGTTTCTATCACGTATATACTTGATTGACGCCCACGCAATTAGCGTGACTAGTTGTTGAGAACACTGTATACTATAAATCAGAATCAGTTGCAATGTAACAATATGGACAGAATTTTTGTCTCCCCTAAGATTCTGAGAGTCAAAATTACTTTGCTTTCCAGAATTCATGAATTGCTGAACAAATGAGTTTTCGTATTAACATAATTCCAGCACCGTTTTATATATAAAAATTATTTTCGACAACTTATTTACAGATTCCCAGAAACTATTTGTTACGTATAACAGATTGTTAACATATTAAACGTAAAATGCCTAACCTTGAGATACGGGATAGATTTGGACTAGCCGCTTTCCAATATATTCAATATCTTCGTGTCGAGCTAGTACAGACCGATTGATTTCTTTGCAATCGCTTCTTCCAGATTCAGCACTGTTCCAGGTATTTGTCAATCTTTTATGCGTTGTAATCCATCCACTTGATTGCTCTAATTCTATTCAATTTAGTAGATTTTTGTGGACTTGTTCACATAGTAGTTTGGATGAGTGTATCTGTCTCAGCTCAGTAGGGATTCTGGATCCTGGCAGTTACCATATTATCAAACCCAACGTTGGTTCGTTGTAGTGCAAAAATAATGAAGCTACGTTTCATGTGCTAAGAGAAGAGATTCTTTGAAGAAATACATACATATTTTACTTAATTGATAATGTGTAGGAAGATGGAATCGAACAAATAAGTGGAGGAAAGAAGATGATAATAAGAAAGTTGGGATGTAGTTACTGAAATTCGACAATTATGACCGTGGCGATTTTTGAGACGTGCGTCAGACACAGCCGTTTCAAGAGAGAGATTGTAATCCATTGGTGAGTGAGTGTTCGTCAACTCTTCTGTTGAAGCTATCAACTGATGAAGCTATGGTCACTAAAATTAGATTATTCATCAAGACGCGATCGACTTTCGAATGTAGTTTATACTGAATCTAGTTTAACTCATCATGACAGAGTCATAGTTGGAGATACATTAATTATTTTGGGGTAGACTAAGCTGTTAAACATTATAGTAAGGCTTCCCACGGGGATACACTGCTCTCAGCATGAAACTTCTTTTAAAAAGTGCTGAAAGCACTATAAGTGAATACAGGATAATTGATAGTACTATGAATATATCTATTACGAAAACTACTGGAATCTTATCACATGTTTATTAACATATTTTTTGCACCTAAACAAACCAACATACTTGCTTTAAGAGTGGACGAACTTATTTTGGTTAAGGTACATTAACATTTACTCTTACCAAAATGACAGGAAGGTTGAAATTACCCGCAAGCCTCAGTTGGAAAGTTGTTTTGGATCTAACACAATGAGACAAATAATAACAACCAAACGAACACGAACTGCACGAAAATTGTTAAAGAATAACGTTTAAAAAAGTGGGGAATAATTGCACCGTTGAGGTTACCACGAATGTTGAATGTTTGTCAATACTGTTGCCCATGACACCTTTGTAGTCAAAAGTCACAAATTTAACCAAACTAAAATGACAGAGTTCGTCGATATGTTGAGAAGTATGTGATCTATGATAACCAGCTGTTGCTATAAATGCACAGTACAGCGCTCTCAATGTTTATCTGGTGCTAATGCTTGACCGAGCGAACTTATCAAAGGTTTGTTCAGTTTACCAGCATCAATATTCGAGGCTTGATCAATTACTTATTTTAGGGCTTATTTAATGCTACACTATGAATATTGCTCTAAAAAGAATTCATCGGTAAAGCCAAGGATCACAATGCAACCTCGAATTACGCAGAGCTAGTATTTAGATATGTTTATGATGGAAACCTGTCGTTGTTCGATTTTTAAATGATTTCGCTCATTTTAATTTAATTCAGTTGAATTTCGCATGCTCTCTGAAGACTAACCTGTTATCCAATTTTACCTCCACTCCAGAACACGAAAATTTCACCTATGAGTTTATGCAGGTTTAAGGTATATTTTGGGAGTTTTGATAAAGTTACTGCACTTCCAAGCACACATAAAATTGAGTCTTTTCACCGTTGTCATTTCCACTACAAATTATTTTACTTTCTAATCTTAAGTCTGAGGATTGAGACGAAATGATATTTTGTTACTACAATAAATATATTCTTATTAAATTTTGGGTAAGATGAGAACCGGCGGTTTCCACCTGGACTGGGTTAAGCATGAAGAGCAGCATAGACCTACCTCCAACTAAGGTATCTTTTATCTTCGAGACGTATTCGACTACGAAGTATACTTTTATGTCCGAATTTCTGGACCTCACAGATGATCGAGATACGAATATTTCACAGAATTACAACCTCAAACAAAGCAGTGTCTAGATCAAGCAAATTCTGAAACCGAGTGAGGATTTATTGACTATAGTTGCAAATCAACCGAAATACTTTTCTTTACCACAATTACACAAACATATCAATTACAAGCCTTCAGTTTTTAAGCATTCTACAGTTCAGGGGCGAAGGAATGACCAAAAAGCAGGGATGAAAGCAGAAGACTAAAGTCTACGTCATAAACAAAACAAGCTCACCCTTGAGAAAAATAAGTGTGTTAACGAAGCGTTTATAAGGGGTTGTATTTACGTTGACACTTCAGCATTTAGTTTTCAGTATTCGGAATAGTAGATTGACCGATCTGTGATAGCACCTAAAGTTTTTTTCACGTTCGGTTTTCGGTTTAGTTTTGAAAGTGTTCGTTAAAAGGGATGACATCACTGGTTCGAGTACGGTGATTCAGTTTCTGACCACTTGATATAAAGAGGAATTCCTCTCTTAGTTCATTTGGGTCTTTTCGTGGTGGTCTACGGAATAATTAGTCCTACAGAGAGTAACATAATTTAGGTTAATATTTTTTAAATTTATGCATTATGAATTTTGATCAGGGCGACATGTATGAGTTTCTTTCATTTCGAGGTTTTAAGGTTAATACTTTCTTGTATAAATCAAGTACATACCACTTTTAGTATGACAAATGTGAAGTTTAGTTAAAGCGTTCGTATTATGGGTTAGATGTCCATTTAGTATATCACACTGCTATGAAGATAACTAATGGTGAAAGATAGAAAAAAAAACAGGTTAGATTATATGTGGTTTAAAGATAGTAGGACTAGTAGCAAATCAAATGATATGAAAGAGTATAAAATTGTAGAATTTTTAGGGTGAGAAAAATAAAACACAGAGCAACTCACAAGATTTTCTGATCAATTTTGAGCTTCGTATGATCGGCCTTAGCAGATCAGCATCCATAAGATTACTGAGTTATCTGTCTACTTGCAATAGAAAAAAAGACATGACACTTAGGAAGAAAAATGTTTATTTAACCAGTAGAGGGATTTGGGAACTGAAAGTGAGGGTTAGGAGCATTAGGCCTGGATTAATGCACAATGAATAATAGGAAACGGCAAACCGTATGTCCTATAATTTAGTTGTATTCATATTAATAATAGTTGGGCTCGTTATATTCTTGTTCAGTCTAGAAATTAGGCGGTCCATAATAAAGTGCTTCATTGGTGGGCGGGAGTTCAAGGAAAGATTGAAGCTCTTTAGAGCCTAGAAACAGGGTTATTAGCCTTTTGAATCTGGTAAATGTGTCACAGTTACGGATAGGCAATGGCAACCTGTTCCACAATAAACTATACTGCACTGTAAAAAACTTACAACGCACTTGTTTTTGGTGTTTTACGGTGTGTAGTGTATATGCGTTGTTTCTTAGTCTATAGGCTGGGTCGTGAATCATAGTTGGGCAGGAGGTTAGAAATGAGAGTCCATATATCGCTTTGTAGAGAAATATTAAATTATTCTTTACCCTACGGTGCCATAAAGGTTCTAAAGAGAGGTGCTTACATCTATCTGTGTAGTCGGCATTAGAGTTACTTCCTAGCAGTTGGCGTGTGAAGCGTTTTTGAACGTCTTCTACTCTTATCTTGTCGGTGGTATTCATGTTAGAGAAGATAAAAGAGCAGTACTCCAGGGAAGGTCGTACACATATTTTATAGAGAGTAAGCTTAGCCTCTGTTGTGAAGAAATTTCTCATTATGAAACCGATTTGCCGTCTACATTTAGAAATAATAGATGATGCCTGTTCTTCAAAGTTCAGACTTCTTGTGTAATTAATACCTAAATCGTGTACTGATTTGAGTGTCTGGAATCTACTTTTATTTAAATCAAGTTGCAGTTCATAGGGATGCTTTCCAAACTGCATGATCCCGCACTTGTTGAGGTTAAATGGTAGTTGCCATTTCTCACTCCAGATAGTTAACTTATTGAGGTCATTTTGGATCAGGGGTACACTTTCGTTTAGGGTCTCAGGCTTATAACTGTATACTATCTTGAGATCATCAGCATATAAGTATGGTTTCCCAAATGTTATGGTGTTACATATATCGTTTATATACATGAGAAACAAGAGTGGGCCTAATACGCTTCCCTGGATGACTCCACTAGTTATGGGTTTAGGTGATGAGAGACAGTCATTGTACTTTACCATCTGTTTACGTTCTGTTAAGAACGAAGCGAACCATGAGTACAGTGGGTCGTTTATTCCGAAGGACTTCAGTTTGACGAGAAGCCTTTCATGTGGGACCTTATCAAAGGCTTTTTTAAAGTCTAAGAAGAGGACTGATACAAGTAGTCCGTTGTCTCTTTTCAGAGTTATATCATTCAGGTAGTCTACTAGGCATGTATCGCATGATCTTGACCTAAGAAATCCATGCTGGGAGGTCGAGATGAGACTATTAGCAAGTAGATGTTGGACTACAGCCGCCTTAACTAATTTTTCCATCACTCTAGATACCACTGAAGTTATGTTTATGGGTCGGTAATTGTCAATATTTGCTTCAGGTCCTGTTTTAATTTTGGGAATGATATGTGTAGTTTTCCAGGCAGTAGGGTAACACGCTGTAGAGAGTGATATCGCAAATAGCTTGAGAAGCAAAACACACATATCATCCCCTCCATGTTTTAGCATGCTAGCTGGAATACCATCTGGTCCATCAGTGTATGAGTGTTTCAATGTACTGATTGCCTTAGAGATATTTTGTACATTAAAGTTTACATTAGTAATTTCATAAGGAGGTACTGTGATTGGTTCTGAATCGTTTAGTGGTTTTTCGTTAGTTAGTGAGCAACAAAAGTGTTCACTAAATAGTTCCGCAACAAGTTTAGGGTCTTCGTATACTTGTTTGTCTTTAATGAATACGCTCCCTCTCGATTTGGAACGTTTAAGTTTATTTGGAAGGAGTATGGTGAGTGAAGAGAAGTTATTGTTAAGTTCGACTGCACGTTTTTCCTGTGCGACTGCTTTTTGTGTACTTAATGCCTCTGTTCGGATAATTATTTCAGTCATAGTCACCAAAGAGGAGAAGTCATTAAGGTTATGGAATCGAGTACAATGTCTTTGAAGATGTCTTCGTGTACCGACCGGTATATAAAGATCTTTGGAGACCGTAGGTCTACGGTATTCTAAAGGTGCGATTTTGTTGATGATACTTCTGATGTTGAGATAAAATATATTGGTTAGTGTGTCGGTATTGTTTGCAGTAAAGAACGTTCCCCAATCAGTGCTTCTTAGGTGATTGTGGAAGTTATTCCAATCAATCTTGCGATAGTTTCTACGAAGTGTTGCGGTTTTACGTCTACCGGTTGTGGTTTTTATATTAAGGCTGCATATGACAATGTTATGATCACTACCTGGAAACGTTTTTCCAATATACACAGTATTGGGGGTGAGGCCACTGGTAAAGACTAAGTCCAAGATATTTTGATGTCTGGTAGGGCCATTGACATACTGAGTCCATTGTCCGAGCTCTAGACATTCTATAAATGATTCATAACGCTTCGGCGCCCTGATTGGGAACCAAGAAATTTCGGGCAAGTTGAAGTCACCACAAATAAGCTTGCCTGTGAATGGAAGAGATGATGCTAGTGTGAATACCTCCGATAGTATTGCTATGTCATCTATTGGTGCGTTGGGTTGACGGTAAACACAGCCGAACAGTAAGGTAACGGAATTCGACGGCTTTAATACAATCCACACCGAATCCTTCAGTTTGTTTAGTTCAGGCATATCACATAGTAGTGAGTTTAGGCTAGAGTGAGCGTAAATCAGGCATCCTCCGCCTCGTCCCTTCAATCTATCACTTCTATATAGTAAATAGTTGTCAAGAGATATACTTAGGTCGGAAATATTACTGTTAGTCCATGCTTCAGATATCATAATAAGTGATGGTTGATATATGGATACAAACAGGGCTAAATCCGTCTTTTTATTGCAGATCGACCTAGCGTTGATGAGACATATAATAAACAAATGGCCTAGTAGGTTAAAATGAGTGAGAGTATCTCGAATAAAGTCGTTGTAACCCTCACGGGTGTGATATGGGTTTAAAATGAGGGATTGGATGTTCTTCAATAGCTCGGTATTTTGATAGCTAGACTTAATGGGGGATGTATCAAATGAGCTAGTGAAGTTGATTGGGGAGTTTACCCAGGAGGAAAGGGCGGGAGTACTCTCTGATGGAAACTGTACGGGGGAAACGCGTTTATGTTTTGCATGTGGTTTGAAATAACTTGAGCTATATTCTTCAACAGAGGTGTCACTAGAGGTCGTATTCCAAAAAAATCTTGTACTGGCCTGCTGTGAAGTGTATGGTTGTTTGCAAAATAGTCTTGGTGGTTAGGCGCGTAGCCTCTGTTATAACTATTTACGCTAGCGTGAGAAGGGTCTTCTGCGCGTAACTGGAAGGAGTTGCGACTATTATTGTAAGTGGGAGTCGTTTCCATGTGGTGGGTTGGTACTAAAGGGTGTGAAAAGTTTTCTTTCTGAGAGTAGTTACAATTATGATCCTGGGGAATGTAGATAGGGTGTGAGGTGAGAAACCTATTATTACCATTCTTATTAATGGTTTTAAGCTTTAGGGGATGCTTGGAGTGATCAGTACTCCGATAGTATTTGTTAGTCTGCGTGGAAAAAGGCTTGTTACGCTGTAACCCACTACCCATTTTACAACTTAGAGGTGTTGAAGGCAAGTTATATGGTATCAGCGGGGAGAACCTGTTCACTGTTGTTGGGATACCTATAGAACAGTTGGGTTCAACCTTATGTGTTCCCCTGCTCGGTCTTGTCTTGTCTTCCCACCCTTTTTTGTCGGAGCTGGAGTCTTTCGTTGTTTCTGTAAGATGAAGTTAGGTTTATTCGAGTCAATCTGTGAAGTATCTTCAGGGGGACTAACTTTTAGGTGTATAGGTTTATTCGGGAGCGTGTTGTCGCACGCCTCACATCTTAGTACATTACTGAGCGAGCAGCTGGGACTAGACATATTGTTATGTTTTTTGGTGACAGTTGGGGTACGTATCTTATCTAAAGGTTCCTATATAAAACTTATTTATACCGCCAGTCATACAACAGTGAATTTTTGACCGAACCAATGACGCATAAACCCCTACGAGCAGTCTAGAGTCCCTATCGATCCTTCTTCCTGCTCAGCCACTCTTGTTGAGTCCAGAACACAAATCTCAGCCTCCGCGATATGAACCACATACCCTATATTGTAACATTCTGTCAAGTTTACTATCACTGATACTTTCCGTGAAAATACTGTTTTTAATCACTTCATTTTTATCTTTTTCTTGTCATTTTATCAATTCTTTAAAGATTTCTGATGACGAAGTTAACAATTCATCTGTGTCATCTAACTCCGAAGTAAAAGAGTATGTTACATTCAAAATGAAAAATTATAATATTTATTTTATATAAAGATTCAACATGTATTTTACTTATGCTTACCATCAATTTTAGTTTATTACTGCTTAGATATAAACTAGAATCTAAGTAGCTCACATTTTAGGTAAGCTGAATAGTTTTTGCTCTGTTTTCTAACATGCTACCTCCCTGAAAAAATGATACTATTAAATCTTGTCACTGTAGGTTTGTGGATGATTAGTCGAATCACTTGATTATCATTCGATCTATCACGAGTTCAAAGGTACCCCATTTATTTAGGTCTTACAGTCAGGTGGTATTGCTCTTGCTCACACGATAATAAGGTCACTGTACATATGTGCAGGTAAAGAAATTTCGAATTACGCTAAGTTACAGATTCAGAAAATTCATTATTTTATCTCTTACTCCGTTGCTATTTCAACTCAGTTTTGTGATAATCCATCAAAAGCGTACTTTAGCATTACATTTCGATATATTGTTAAAAACTGGATTTTTATAGTTATTGGAAATAATTTTCATCAAACCCGCTATAGAACGAACTTCGTCATTTAATTGTCATATGTGTATCGCTTCGTTCAATTATGGAGACAGTAAACGAAAAACCGCAAACGTCTACATGTAATAACTATTCCTGGATGCTATTTATAGTTTGTTACTTGTGAATCAAAAGACCAGTCAGTCATTAGTAACGTAAAAAGTTTACTCAAATATGCATTCTCACAGGTTGTCACACTACACCAACACAGTGAAATAAAATTATCGTTATAAATACCGAAACAGTAAAAGCAGTATTAATGGCGATACCAATGATCGTAAAAAATATTGGTTTTGGAAAATACAATTCGAGAAGAATGAATTTCCGTAATAAAAAGTATAGAATTAGTTTAAATATGTTATAACTTGTGGCCCTGTGCCCTATTATTATATAAAACGTAATTATACCGCCAATTAGAGAACAGTGACTTATCGGCCGAACCAATGACGCATAAACTCGTACGAGCAGTCTAGAGCCCTTATCGGTCCTTCTTCCTACCTAACCCTGCTTGCTGAGTCCAAAACACAAATCTCAGCCTCCGCGATATGAACCACATACTGGATTTATATACAAGCCAAACAGACCACATCACACCATAAAATGAAAAATAACATTTGTACAAGATCTAGCCAAAAGTGACTGTGATTGTTGTAGATTGTAATTATTAGACTGGCCATAACTCAAGAAGCCATCATCCAGAAGATACAAGTGTTTATTACCAACTGTCTACGCAAAATACTTCGGATCGATTGGCCAGACACTACCAGCAACAACCTTCTATGGGAGTAAGCAAACCATATCCCAGCGGAGGAAGAAATCAGGAAGAAGCTCTGGAAGTGGATAGGACACACATTGAGGAAAGCACCCAACTGCGTCACTAGACAAGCCCTCACGTGGAATTCTGAAGGCCGAAGGAAAAGAGGAAAACCAGAGAACACATTACGCCGAGAAGTGGAAACAGACATGAGAAAAATCAACAAAAATTTGATAGAACTGGAAAGGAAGGCCCATGGCAGAGTGGGTTGGAGAATGCTGGTCGGCGGTCTACGTTCTATTGGGAGTAACAGGCGTAAGTAAGTAAGCATAACTCAAGAACGTCAAATCGTATAGTAATAGTCCATAGATCAGAATAAAGCTCATAATAAAATGAAAATGAATGTTCATAATTTAGATACCTAATAATTACACGATAGAAATATATGTATCGTATTAGTCCATAAATAGTTCTCAAACGTTATCATTCGTTATTCTCGTCGGGATATAACGAAGCTAAGAGATTATATGATACTATGAGTCTTATTTGCCTATTCTGATTTGATTTTTTAAATCCATTGGCTAATCTGTTTGTTCGGCTGATAGGTCTGTTGTCAAATATCATCTACCCCTTTCCATATTCAAACATCGGGCCAACGATGGCATTCTTTCAAGCTCTAAGGAGTTAAGTTTTGTGGAGCGGAATGTTAGACAATGTTGTGAGTAGCTCTGAAACAATGTGAATGACAGTAATTATGGATGTGGCTTATCAGAGTATCGTGATCCATGGTGTTTGAAGTCGTGAACAGCTTTCTTAAATACAAACACTGGTCCTGCAGTTGTTATTCTCCTAATGTGGTTATTAAAAGTGTTGGTAACAATATTCTCGGGATAAATTCCCCCAAGATGACCTATCCGAATTATCGTACAGTAGTGATTAGGAAATTATTCCACTTTATTTCATTCTGCCCTTAATGTATGAGAACAATTGTTTTAAGAACTTGTGGTCATCATTTGCCAACTGTTCCTTATAATTAGTACAAGATCTAAGCATAGTCATTTACAAATGTTCTTACTCTTTTAGCATCCATATTTAAATGATTGGTGGCCGGTTGTTAAGAAAAAGCCTTTAAACTGTCTGCTACTCTTCAACAACTTTCGGATTTTCCTATCGATCCATAAAGTGTAATGTGATAACTTGCACGTAGTCGACTGCGTGATCACCAGCATTACTGAAGCTTTAAATACGGCTTTAAAATTATCGTATTCATCCTCAATCAACTCATCTACATTGCTGGACTAGTTTGTCGTGATATCGTAGGCTCCGATTGTCTGGATATTAACCCATCAGATATTGAAACAGAATGAATCTTCTGCATGTTGCGATCGGAACCTAAAGTAAAATAGAATGTGATTAGTATTCGCCTGTGAAGGTAGAAGCAGAATGTCAGCAACACAGTAGTGGTCAGAAGGAGCAATATCCAACGGTTGCTTACTTGCTTACTTGCGCCTGTTACTTCTTGTGAAGGAGCATAGGCCCCTCACCAGTATTCTCAATCCAACCCTGTCCTGGGCAATCCTTTCCAGTTCTTTCCAGTTGTTATTTATCCTTTGCATATGTAATTCTATTTCCCGACATGCTGTGTTCTTTGGCTTTCCTTTATTCCGCTTCCCTCCAGCATTCCCTGTTAGGGCTTGTCTCGCGAGGCAACCTGATGATTCCCATAATATATGCCCTATCCATTTTCATCGTTTTTTCATAAATTCCTCTTCAGCTGGAAGCTGCTTTGTTCTCTCTCACAGAAGGCTGTGGGGGTTGAATGTTGGGTGTCTTGCGTAGACAACCATTTAGAAACACTTGTACTTTCTTGATGATGGTTGTAGTAGTTCTCCTAATTTCAGCTCCGTACAGCATATTCACTGTAAATCCCTCCTTCTTTGTTTTGAATGATGCTTTGATGATTCTGGATCCGTGGAATTCCCATCCTACAAGTGCATTTTGTGCTACTTTGGACAACATTAAAGCAACTCCTTCAGTGTGTGGAGCATTTTCCTGTTCGTGACCGGAAAAGAGCAGCATTTCTCACGTATTTAGTCATTGTTGTCTAGCTTGGGTCCAGTGGGTCTCGCTGATTCCCACTACTGCCGATTTGTATCTCTTCATTTCCGTTGCTATTTGACTGGTCTTCCCGGTCTCCCACATTGTCCGGACGTTCCATGTACCTATAAAAATTGTTGCTCTGGTTGTTAGAAGGGACATCAGCCTCGTGGCTTCCGGATGAACTCGGCTTTCACCATGAGGCGTCACATTTCTTATAAATGAAGACCTTCTAACTCCCAGGGCAGAGTCTGAATGGTTTGAATTATTTTTTCTGGTTAGCGTTTTCTAGCGAGTTAGTTTTCTACGATATGGGGTCGCTAACCCCATGCCCTACCCTCCTCCTTTGCTCGGAAGTGAGACCGGCAGTAACTCTGGAAGAACTACAGGCGGAGTTATGTCCAACAGTAGAGGTTCTAAATTGAAGTGCGTGGGTCTTATGGTACATTGCACAAGTGTTCACTAAATACTATTTAACATTAGATTATCGCCAGAATACCTACCTTCAGTTTTAAGCTCTAACAAATTGATGTGCCGCTCGTCAAAATCCCCAGAGGTGTGACAATAATCAGCCTCACTCTATGCGCACATGTGTGACTTACGAAAAGTGTCTGAATTTGATCGCACGACTAGCTACCTCATATGTGCCATTATTGTATTCCTCCGATATGCTTGATTGTACGCAGAAGTAACCACTATATGATAATGTGATTTCTATGAAGTGATTCTCAAATCCATCACCTCTGATACAAACATACCATTCTCTGGGTAATTAGAGTGAAGTTGGTTTGTAGTAAAGTTCATATTCTGTAGGCGATAGACTGGTACGTATTTTATGGTACCCTCTCGCACGGTTGCCACACCGTGTGATATCTTCAGTGGGGAAAATATGTAATGGTCAAACACGCTGTGGACTTTTAACTACAATTTTCAACAGTATGATGGTGGACAAAACAATGAAGCGTTCAGCAAACGGATAACAAAAATTGAAAAACTAAAAATGTCATTAGAGTAAAGCGACTTACAGTCACCATGGTTTGACAGATGTTACTATCTGTGTTGTTGTGTTTGGTATATGAATTCACTAAACTGTTTACTTAACACCGAATGTTGCCTATGTTTCTATAGGGGATTAGAACATGTTTATAGGCTTCTTGTATTACAGGAGATTAAGCTCACCTTCAGCGAGACTAACTGCAGAGGTCAAACATTCAATAGCGGTCATTAAAATTGACGTTTGGCTTTCAATCGTTTAACTATCTTCATAGGTCATAAGGGTGTGTGTTTAATAATAATGGTCCGTATGTAGTGTCACGTTCACCCAAATAAGTTATTTATTACATGCTTATATGTTGCTAGCCTATTTTTAGGGAGTAATGTCCTTAAATATTTTATGATTCAGTCCACAGGGTTTATTTCTTCCAAATCATTTGCCATCGACCGTTATTACATCTTCACTGGTAGTTTTGGTTCATCTACTTCCCTTATGCTATCGTTTGATGACTTCGTGAATGTCGCGCATATTGTTTTATCGACTGTACTGATCTTGGACTTAGATATACTTATTGGTCATACCTGATTTTGCACACATGAGTTGGTTGATCTGCCTCATTTCTTATTGACATTATGTCATCCTTCGTTTTTGATTTATTTTCTATATATTCTATCCATAATTATGTACCAGTATTCTAATTAAATATATGACTGTCGTGATCGAACCAGTTGTGCGATATTTCAGAACCATAAGTAAGCTTGTAAGACGAACGAAGGTGTACAAATCTATTACACCATGCACCAAGTATGTAACTTGACCACAAATCAGCGCCAGAGTGTGAACAGGATAACAAGTATGTTTAAGAAATACATAGACCACAGTAACATACCAATCATAACTCCTTTCTCGATGTTAAGTGTTCCCGCAGAGAAGTGTCATAATTAAAATCTATCAGTCTTATCACGAATTCCAAGCAGTATTAGGAGAGTTTTATTATCAAACTCTCATCATAAAATGGAACGTTTTTTGTTCATATTTCGTGATATTTTTGGTTGGTTGCGGCAAATATAATATTTAAAGCTCGTTTAGCATGCTATGGGATTTAGATGTTCTCGACTTTTCTCCTTACTGTCGTCGCTTGTCTACATTCCCAAACTTACGTTTTGCCAAATATTTTCAGATCTACAAATAATTAGATACAAGCGCACCGTATTGTTTCATTTCCATTATAACTGCATTCACTAGAGAAGTTTATACAGATTTTGTCCTACTGACAGCTCTGTAGTATGATGTAAATCCGTTAGCGATGATAACCTATCGCGTACTGCACACTTATATAGTTGTATTAAAATGAATTTCGCCGGTTAGTGGTTGTTCTCTTAATGCTTATTAAAGACCACATTGTCTCAGGATGAGAAAACGTATACGAAGAGACTTATTGCTATCTTGTTTCACTGTTCAGTAACTAAACAACTCACTGTCAATGAGTTTGTAGATGAACCAGGGTTCAGTGAAAATACAGTACTTTGTGATCCCATGTGTTATATCTCGGGAGTACTGGAAAGAACCAATGTTTTCAAAGGAAATATGGTATTTCCGTCTAACTACAGTAAATTCATGAGGGAAGTGACAATTATCTTTTTGATGCTGGCCAATCACCAGTAGGTTTACATTAAATGTCACGATGCTTGACACAGACATGTTCAATAAAAACAATTGTACATTCATTTTGGACTGCGTTGGCCAACTGGGCATGTGACGGTCAGGTTCATCAGTTCAGTTGTATTGGTTAACTTGTGTTCAGTTGCTTGGCTAATTCGAGTGTCTTACATGTGAATCCTCTTAATAGCCCCTTTATTTGGTTATCTATCTATTGACCGTAGTCCACTGCCATATTGATATATTATTGCTTGAAACATACTGAATAATTGACACTCTAGACAGTCTGTATTCATTTCAGTACAGAGCAGATTAGACCAGTCTAATATAGTCACGGATTTCTTTCCACTGCAATAAAATTGTTGTTATTTCCATTACAATGAAATCTCAGTTAATTCTAAGTGACAGTGTAAATATACATCCAATCCAGCTACAAAGAGGTATATTTTTGATGTTGATTCAACACTACTGATGTTCCAGTTCAGTTATGTTCATTCAATGTAATTATATTTTGATTGTTTGTGACCAAAGTAGATGATGGTGAATTAAATAACTGTAATATGTATTCAAGAACATTTGTATTCTGGTACTTAAGTACCAGAGCAATTTCTCGACATATTTGCTCTGGATATCATTCAAAATGACAACAAGTATAACAGTTATCCTATCTCATTTGATTTTGTGAGCAAATGTGGTAGATAGTGCGTTTTAGTATACCCAGCAATCTACATCATTTAATCGACGTTAATTATCACAAACAATGAGCTTATTCCTGATACGTTTCTTGTGGACGTTAATCAGTTGGACGACTAGAGAAGTTTTTTGAATGATAAGTAATTAGCGGTGCGTTATTCCAGTCTAGTTGTATTCACTCAATTCAATCATAGTCTGATTGTTTATAACTATGTATGTTCGGGCTAAATAAATTGCCATAATATATATATATATATATATATATTCAAGAACATTTGTATCCTAGTTCTTACTTGATCTATTTATCCCCTTTCATCTGTTATATACATAATAAATTGGCGTCTACGTTTTAAATAGCAAGGTAGTTTTATGATCATGACGTGATCTAATGAATTAATTTCATCTGATGCACTATAAATATAAATACAGCCTTATTATTACAGTAGCTAGGTTGTGAATCGTAAGACTAATGTTTACTATCGTAGCACAGGATCAGAAATGTCCTAAACAACTTAGGCGTTGTTGAATATTGAAAACAACCATTAATAGAACAGGTGTGTTTGCTGCCGCACAATCACTTTATTCTACCACGCCGAAAGATGAATGCCATGTGTCAATAAAAGTAATATACTGATTTAATTATCTGCCATTTATAAGGACCATCAATAACAGTTTAAACGCGAGTCCCACAAAATAAGCATCACAGTGTTTATATACAATAATGATGAAACACTTCATATGTTCAGCACGTGCTGACCAATCCGGTTACTTCGACAACATGCTCACAAGGCCAGATATGTTTCCGATTAATGTATATCACTGCTAAACTAACGAGTAGGCTAAGTTACTGATACTTGTAGCTAAGAGACCACATATAACCTGTCCAAACATCATGAGACCACCCAATTGATCAGTCATAAACGTTATTTCAACGATGATATTAGCCGTTGATGATATCTGAAGACCAAATTAAACACACAATAATCAATTGAAAACAGTTATAACGAAGTATTGACAATGAAGATCAGTTGTCATAATTTTCTCTTTAGTCCTCATTGCTCCTACAATTCGATCTGGTTCATCGTCGGCCTGCTTAAATATCTGGGCTACCTGTTCCTCCCATCTAGATATTTCAAGTTATCTATTTTCTTGTTTGTTTTAACACACTATTATGTCTATTGAGCTCACAACCTATTCAGGCGCGTTTACGAAAAGTTTACAACCTTTCGCTGTACGGATTACAAAAAGGTACAACCAGCGACATCATGGTGGCTTGCAATATGCATTGAAACGAATGAACATTATTCAAATGTCGATTATCGAACTCCTAACATCTAACTGGCCATCACTCAATATTTATCGTCAGGATCGATCAAGATATCCCAATCAACCAATAAAGGGGAAATAAAGGGGAAAAAAGGGGAAATAAAGGGGTCGAAAGCGTAAATAAAGGGGAAATGTCGCTTTTTCGCCTTTGCGTCGGTTATTTAGGGGAAATGTCGCTTTTTCGCCTTTACAGCGTGTATTTAGGGGATATTTGTAGACAAAAATACGTTACGTATAGTTCTTGAATATGCCTCCTCCAGTTGTTATGTTTTCATAAACGTCAAAAAAATAACTAAGAGATTATGAAAGAAACATCACTATTGTCATGAAAACAATTAACAAAATACGAACGCAGTGATTAGGCCGACACTCATATTCACTGACTTTAATCTTTGTTTAGCTAAAGTGTTCGGACATGCTTGGTATCCAACACAAATAGCTAAAGTGATGCAAGTGAGTGACGTGCTCTCCGTTTTTCATGTTCATTACAATTTACTACCTTGTTAGTCCAATAACATTAGTTCCAATTACAAATTGTTAATTTCAATAAAATAAATATATTTTCTCATGAATAGTCTATCCACTGTCAGGCCTTGTTTTAATACGTCAAACGTACACGGGACAAGGAATTGTCGTCTGTAAACCACTTTTTCAAAATTAACACGCTATGCAGGTGAGTTCTTAGCATTATCCGGAACTTCGATTACTGTACTTCTTCAATGTCACTTAAGTTAATTTTGTCTTTCAGGAAAATAATTTACAGCTTGATAAGATTGCTAAAAGAAGGGCACAAGCTGCTAGAGACTTGAGGTTGCTGGGCTTTCCCAGGTCAACTTATTATCGAAGGTTGCGCAAGTTGAGAGATGAATTCGTACGAAATTATCAGTTAAGCAGCAGTGACGAAGATGACAAGAATTCTGTTGCCATCACCGGAATAGGTAGAGCGGTAGCTACAGAGCAGTGTAACAGTATCGTCTCAGGAACAGGCACTGCTTCATGTAGCTATGTCCAGTGTGCTGGCACTGCAGTCTATGGTAGTGTATCTTCCTTAATTAAGTATGTATAGGTGATGTGATTTCAAAAATGTCTCCACCCAGTCATGCTTCAATGAAAGGAGAGGTCGACAGAATTGTCATAGGCATGATGACAGGTGGTGATATAACGGTTAAGAAGGCTGATGGAATTCTGGACCTCTTTCGAGCGCGCATACCTGAACTACCGACATCCGTTCGAAGTGTTCTACGCAGATGCAACGACGTGGAGCCTAAAATTCTCGGAATGGGGTTGAAATCAAGTCTGCAGTAGATAAATCGTAAGTTGCATTTACTGGTTACCTTAAAACCAAAGGTTGGGCGACGACATCCCAAAAATGTTCAGAATGCTGCTGATGGCGGTAGGTGAACTATCTAGCAAGATGGATAAAATGATAACCTACATCGAACGCTTACCCATGGGTGTTACTGACAGGCGTAAGGAGCCGTTAGACACCGCTGCTATAGCATTTCCATTAAGAACGCATGAGAACTTGCGTTCTCTAGAAGCTGCGTTAGATAACATCCAGTTCTGGGATTACTTCGTAAGTTGTTACAGGTATTTGAACGAATTGTAGGTGGGAAGATTAAACGTGTTCTTCTGTAACGATCCTCGGAAATCAGCGAAAGCTTGTCTGAGTTACGTGCTTTCGCCGGAACTGGCAGACAACTACACTTTGCACGGAACTAAAAAAAATTGGGTATTATTAAATACAAATTTTACTCAACCGTTCAAAGTAAGTACACACTATTGCATTAACACATTGATAGGTGTTCTGTGTTCCCATTTTCGAAGTGCGACCTGTACGGAAAAGGATTTGATACACGCCATGGGTACAGCAAGCCAGGCTTTCTTGCATGACACAAGAGATAAAGTTTATAAACGCGGATGGCGATCCAGAGAAAAGGTTAGCCAAAGCAATAATGTATATTGCAGTTCGATTATTACTTTGTGATCAATGTTTATAGTGATAACACTTTTGTCATATTCCTCTTGTTTTCAGCTGGCTTCGCAGGCTTTATCCGACGTAACTGTAAGTTATTTGTTCGGATTACTGAAAGCATTGTCTAACTTTAAATTACGTCATCTGCGTTTTACATTTGTTCATATGTGATTGTAGACTAAAAAGTCTTTTTTCAATTTTTTAGAACCTAACAAACCATAGTTCAACTTCTGCTTAACGTGTAACAGAAATGGAACAATGATAAACGTCGTATTATTAAATAATCTGTGATATTTTATTAACTATAATAAATATTAAAATATTTCAATAACTGGTGTTTTAATAAAACCGATAAATGCATTGACGTTAAGTTTATTTGGCAAGACGTAGTTGGCTAAAAATAATCTAATATCACAGTAAGAAATGTACGTAGGTATTCTCGCAAGGTTTTCAGTGATGTCTGGAGATTTCGGTATAGGTTTTGCGTTAAAACGGTTAGGTAGAAGTACCCCAAAGTGTGGGGAAATTTACGGTAAAAACCCAAACGTTTGGAGAAATTTGCGGTAAAAACCCAAAAGTTTGGGGAAATTTCGGGGAAAAACCCAAAATTTAGGGTAAGAAATCCCCAAGGTCTGGGGAAATTTTGGGTAAATCCCCAAAGGTTGGGGAAATTTTGGGGTTTTTGTGCCATTTCCCCAAAGTTTATAATGGCGGCTTCCCCAAAATAGGTAAAATTTTCTCCAAAATTGACTAAAGTCAAGGAAGACGTGTTTGTCAGCCCATTTCAAATCTGACGCTGAAAACAAAACATATTTGTTGCGCTCATTCAGATATACACAAATGAAAAGCATATGCTTTTCATATGTTGTCGACGGAACGAGAGCAATCGAATCACTTACATATTAATAACAGATAAATGTCATCCGGATATCTTCCTTTTAATTTGAAGAGGTTTTTTGAAATTATCACGACGTTTGCAAATTTACTCTGATTTTAGTTGAATGTATCACTCACTGTTCTTTTTAATTCAATCTGTAGATTTTCGAGTCCGATTCTCAGACCTTTTTGATTTACAAAAGAATGTAGAGTTACGGTCTACTGTGATATCAATACTGCTCTAATAATAAGCTTAATCTAAAAATTGTATATTTGTCATGATGTAACTGCCTAATCCATAAGATCTTACGTAAAGTCACATCATTGTCTACACTGACTCATCGCATCGTGACAATCATCAATATATGATGAAGAACACGCTTAGGCTAGAGATAGAACAACATCTTTAACATCAATAGAAGGTATATAACAACTGTAAACACTGACCACGCCTGCAAGGCCGAGGTATGACATCCGATCAATTCGAATTTACTCTATTCATTCTTCCCGCCTTCAACATCGTTAGATTTTTCCCTGTGTTGAATATCTATTTACCCATTTGTTTCGTGTTCAGCTTTGGAGATTGTGTGGTTAAGGTACAATGCCACTACAAGAACACATAAATACAAGGAAGGTTTTAGTCGGTACACTCTCTTGTTGAGACATGATTTTACATTGACGCAAGCTGTATATCTTTATTCAGTCAAAGAGTTTGAGAGTATGTTGCTTGTTTCATGGTGAGTTGATGTAAAAAGAGAAATAAAGAGATGATTAAAAGCAACGGAAGCTATTTTTGAGGACGTTATTTCACTCACTTCAAGGTTTGTTAAATTCTGACATTCAGTTTTGTTCCTATTCTATTCTACAAACGATAAGCTTGGTTTTAATGTATGATTCAATGCCAATCTTTTTTCTCTTTCAAGGCTGTTGCAATTTAAGCATAGCCACTTTTACTTTATTTTACTACTTTGATGCCCAGTTTGTGCGTTGTGCTTGTCTTATTCAGCTATTTATTTACGTATCGATTTTACACCAAACAGAATTACGAGTCATGAATAAATAGAGTGGTGTGCCAGTAGACGCGTTTTCTTTCTTGCTCTCTTGTTTGCCAAAAAAGTCAGGTAGTACAAAATTTTTCAACTTTCTGTACAATATCGTTAGTGTCTTGATGTAGACATACGTTTTTAGCCTCATAGTTGAGTCAGTTAACTTCTCGTGTAAAAGCCTCAACCTATATCAAGACAAGTCCTCATCTGTAAATTATTGGGTAGACAGGGCAATAACCCAACAAGAACTTTAATAATATATCCTTTTTTGATACGTTTTGTCTACCATACGGTCACGATGAAGGAAAACAACCATACCAACTCACGACACTTCATTTCCTATCAACAACAATGATTTTTTTCTAGATAGATTTTTAGTTATTTTTTACAGAATAATTATGATTTTGTAAGATCAATGCCGTTTTCCCATGTTCATTACGTTTATTTTCCGATGTTTCAAGTTTGACAGTTCTTCTGGGTTAATTTAGAGCAAGGAAAAGCTTACTTCCGAAAGCATCAGAAGTTTACAACTATAGTAGATATTAGGATGTAGGGTAAAAATATTTCATTAACCAAACCATCCATATATGGGAAATCATTATGTTAACATTCATTTTTGAATTCCATGTGAAATGAGAGTGCGTGGATAAGCCTGTGGCAGATTTTTAGGAATGTCGTTTTGACGAATACTTATGTACCACTCGATCATTCCTGCCAAATGTATTCTGTAGCGAAGTTAGGATACAAGTAGCATTCGGTATCCCTCATGAATGTGACTTACGAGCCATTACGCGTGGGATCCTGGAGTTGTTCATACAATGTCCATTTAAATTTTCACTCATTACCGTTTCTCGAAACGATCTAGCGAATGGATAGCTTATTAAAGTTCCTAACAAACGAATGGGCATAGTTGTACTGACATGACGAACTACTGAAAGTCAATAAATTCAAACAAAAATAAGGGTCAGAATACTAATTATCAACTGCGACATCAATTTTAGGCCATTACTTTTGTTTCAGAGCTGAAAAAGAATAGCAGGCCGTCAAGGTAGAGAAAATAGAACTATTAAAATGATAAGGACCAGTATAAAATGATGACACTGAGTTTACTTGGTGTTGATGACGGTAGATCCCCAAAACTCACATTTTGTAATTTTATATCATCGATTAACTTATCGATGAAATGTTTAAAGATTTGAATGGAAGTCGATTGACGAACTTATTGATGAATGTTCAAAAATTTATATGACAATATCGATTATATATATTTGTAAAAATACGCTTGATTTGTGTGCCTGATTGACCTGGTATCTGCTGGTTGCCTGTAATATACACTTTCTACGTCTTACCAAGATTTCTTGATTGAGTTAACTGAGTCGGGGACAACGGACCAGAATAGTCTATCGAGTCTCTGAATCCTTGATCTTTCGTTCCGTTCCGAGTAGGACGAATCAGTAGTAGCATTCAAGCTAACGAACCTAGCACTTAGTCTATAGGCTTTTCAGTAGAATAATTACATAATGGTAGCACTAGAGCAATAGCAGTCTTTTTTCATCATGGTTTCCTGGTGTGTTTCCTTCATGAGGCACGATAATCCTTCACAACATGACCATGTTGAGGAAAACCAGTGTACCAGTTATAAACGAACAGGGATAATGTGATCTCATCTACCAATTTTTATGGTCTGAACAGAAACCTGATAGTTATGTCATAAGTAACAAGCTGATGTTGTTTTAAGTAGTGATACTCCTCAATACTGAAGCGCGGTTAGTGAAAACCGCTTCTGTTCATCTTATCGGTGTAGGCTTGTTTTCCTGTCAAAACAGTTAGTGATGCTTATATACCTTACTGGTTAACTTCTTTCAGTACCTTGAATTTCGTATTCAGCAGTCAAGTTCTTCAAATTCCAGAACATTAACGCTGGATCTCAACTTTTCCCATTACTGCACGAAAGCCCTCATAATTAACTCACTTCCTTATTTTGGAAACTTTTAAAATGGTTTGTTGCAGTCGGTTTTTTGAGTTTTTTTACAGGACATACCTACCCCAACGATTATGTTGCGTGGCTTGACTTCGTCAACAACGGAGCGTGATGTAAGTGCAGATTTACTGGAGTTTTATTGTTTAAGGTTCGACGTACACTTGATAGTGAGCACGCAAATTACACTGACGTACGTCTTGTTCGCGATAAGAAAACTGGAAGGTGGATTGGATTTGTTGATTTTGTATCAGCAAATGATGCTAAACAGTTTATGCGAGATTGCCAGGTAAGGTTCAGACTTTCAAGCCGTGCATTGTCTAGGGAGAGATTGAGGTCCGAAAAACGACAATTAGGCTTAACTATAGCAACCCTAAGGAAAAGCGTGATGAGGAAGTAAGGTCGTCTATAAGATTAATCCTTTCAGTTCGACGATGCATCACCAACTATTATGCTGCGTGGGATTCCCACTTCCCTTGATCATCGTGATGTACGTATTGTTTCAACTCAGTTCATTTATAGATTCGTGACGCTCTTGATGATGCTCGCGTGAGTTACTTAGACGTTCGTGTAATCAAGGATAAAACAACGGGTATGTATTTATTTCCTTTCCCGCTTCAGTAAACTGTTGAAATATAAGTTGTTTGTTGATTGTAAACTTGCTTTCACCTTTATGTTACTAATAATTGATTAACTTAATCAAATTCCTGCGTGGAAAATATTCTGAGGCTATATCATTTATTGGATTGTGTGTGGATCGTTATATGTAACTACTTTTGTAACTTATCAAATCATTAAACTTTCAAATAATTATTCACAAGTTTTTCGTTACATCTAGTCCTCAAAAAATCCCTATTAATATTAACATATGTGTGTCTCACTAGATTGGTTTTCTTAGTATCTTGTTTGGTCTCCATTCTTATAGTACGCCCTAGCTAATGGTTTCAGCTAGCCATATTTCTGATTCTTGTTGCCGCTTCGTCTGCACTTATATTCTCGTGACACAGACATCCATATTTCCGGTGGAATTGGTCATTAATCCCGAAAGCGTAAAACCAAACAGTAAAGTGTGGACTCTAGTGTAAAAGAACTGATTAGCAAAGCCTGTCATAATCTTTGCTCTAAGGGTTCCATATGATTATTAGTCCTGCACTAAATGCCATCTAATTGATGATATCCAAGATGTCAACATAAGCTTTCATTTCTAAACTAAGATGACCCATTAGGAACTTGGTTTCGTTGAAGAGTTTAATCTTGAAGGTTAATATTTTCTCCAATGTCAAAACTATTAAGTGTTATACGTTCTGATTGTTATCCTCATGAATATAGTGCTTGAAGAATGTATACAAGCTTCTGTGCTTAGGTCTCTAATTGTTGATTTTAAAATAATCCATCACACTAAAAAGTAAGAAAGGAGAGATTAGCTCGTAGCTCTTATAGGCAACCAACTGTTTTAACGATTAAACCTAAAGTTTCAGTGTGAAAATAGTTTTTGTAGTCACTTAGGCACAACAAACTAAATTCGAAACTTAGTTCAATGCATTTACGGTTTGGAATTCAAACCTAGATTACGAGGAAAAGGCTATTCTTCACTGTTTCCTGGCTGAACTTTCCAGTTTTCCGAGTCGGGACCTGTAAATCGCATTCCTAATAGTGAATTTTGTCGATAAAGAATTTTTCTCTGCAGTTGCTTTATTCCTGTCTTATTCAAATCTGTTCGCAGGTATATCGAAGGGCTTCGGTTTTGTGGATTTCGCTTCTGTCCATGAAGCAAGACGTTGGATGGACCATCAAAAAGTAATGCATTCACAGTACAGGTTATCTTTGTCAAGTTTCCTAAACATGCTTATCTTCACCTCGTAATTGTCGTATAGTTTGGAATCATGGGCCTAATCTGTATGAAATAGCCTTATTTAAATATGTTTTCTTCGTTATTTAGGGTATGTTTCGTGTGCGACGCTATGAAATACGATTGATGTACAGCACTCCCCGCAACCAGCTTGATTCATTGGTACATCATTCTGGAGATGCCCCCGGGTTACTTGGTCCGTCAAGCTTTATGACTCGTCCTCCTGCGTTGTCAGAAGTCTCCACCGGAGACTGGATCTGTTCAAGGGTGGGTATTATTTAAGTATTTCATCTCACAGTTATTTCGAAATTTAAATTTATCGTGCTGGGAATAACTTCTAAAGTAATAATTCATCCGACCCTTCTACTGGTTAATTCCTATCTAGTGTTCTAGTCACAACTTCAGAAGGCGAGATCAGTGCTATAAATGTCAGTTGCCGAGGTCTCAAGTGCAATCCCTCACAAACTCAGTCGATGGTGTTGATCTCATCGGTACAACTCCATGCAATAGTAAGTAAAATAATACCAAAATGTCTAGCGTTTTTCGCCGTTCTCTCTTTTATATTATTTTCCCTAGGTATACTCAGTTATTCACAAAACAGCTGTTGTAGCATAGAGTACCCAAAATGTGTCAATAGAATGAAGTAATAAGAGGTCATAGAAACATACGTGTAAACAAGAGAGGCATTAAGTACAAAATACTGTGCGATGATAAAGATTACCGAAGTAAATTCCGTCCATTTAGAACGTGCCTCTTTATAAAGAATGTAATACAAAACTACAATAGAATCACTATTACCTTCTATGTTAAACCATATATGATAATATCCCAAGCCATGTATTATGACCATCTTGAGGGCCCCACTCAAAAATTCGCTACTAACGATTTAGCATCACTTACTTATAATTACCTTTGTAAACTCATCACAGCATTTAACACCAAGATGCAACTCCAGAAAATGATGTACAGTGAAGAGACCTTCATAACCTTCTGCTGTCGGGTTTTCAATTACCGGTTGATGTTACATACTACTTATATCTACCGACATAAGTAGCATACATCACAGTCGTAGTTTATGGTTGTAATAAACATTAGACACAACATTATTTAATTAGGAGATGAAATGCTAAAACCTTAAGTTTAGGGTAAGAGAAAATCACAAATACACCTACGTCACAGCGATTGGTTTCGAGTCATTATATCTGAGGTCTACAACTACTAGTTGTAATTGGCACGCAGTTTGCATCAAAAATATCAATGTCGTCACTGTGTGGAGAAATCCCACGCTCTGCTTAACATATCAGTGAATTACATGGGACAAACTTTTTCAAATACCTTTAAAGCTAACCCACCAGGTCCTACTGCTGTTTTTGGTTCACTTTAGTTGCGGTGTTTTTAACTACATGACCTCCCATTAATACTATCCGTGAGTAGCAGTCAATAAAAGACCAGTTGGGATGCTCTTCGAAGTTTATTGATCTTCGTTCAGATCACCTTGTCTAGAAGTGATGAGTGATGGTACCGCCATCACAGATATACTCTTAGGAAAAATACCCTTTTGCCTAACTTCACGAACTGATGCAAAAAAGATAATATTATTGCGTGTAGTTACTGTTCTGCTGATAGTGAGAACAAACATTCAGTCCCAATTTTTGATTGTGAAATATAGCTTGGTAACATCAAAGCAAACCACCACAAGAACAGTAGGCCACTAAACGAAGTGATTCTCGCTAATAGAATAAGTTTATTTATGTCTGCTTAAAGTTTTCTGTACTAGACAATGCTGCTTAAAGAGAAGAAATGTTTAGAATTAACCACATGAATATTTTATGGAGATAATTCCTGTTATCTAAATAATCAATTGAAGTTCTTATACTTCCAGTTTAAGATTATCATGGTAATGGAGGTAGTCAATTTGTGTCATTTTATTGAGAAATAACTAATCGTTTGCATTTAATGTATCCGCACCTAAAAACCATATTGGCAGGTTTCGACCTAAACCAGTGACATACTCAAAGCTCAGTTACAGTATGACAACTTTTTGCTTTTCAAAACACTTGGCTTTTTCATGTTTCGTGCTATTTATGATTTGCTTATTAGTTGAAAAATCACTGAATAGATATTTTGGATTTTCAGCTCTCGTCTTGAGATGCTTGGATGCATTAACTACGGAAGATGACATTTGCCAGGTTTTTCAAGATACGGCTGACGTAAAGGTGCGACAATGTCATGTAATGAGGGATGAAGTAACACATGCTTCCAGGTGCTTTGCTTTTGCGGAGCTTCCCACGGTTGCTGATGCTTACAAAGTCATGGATATAGTAAACAAAGAATTCAAGCTTTTTGAGGTTGGAGGAAAAGCAGTAACAGTCTCGTACGCAAAGAATACTTTCAAGTTAGTCCGATATTTAACTTACGGTCATGAGGTGTTTCCCATCTAACTAGCAATAATTGGTCTCGGTACTCATTTTACTTCATAGATCCGATTTCGTCAACAGTAGAACAGTTGTGCCTCAAGTCTAAACGTTGTTCCTCCTACATTTTTTTGGAAGCGGGTAGTATCTCTTTAAAACTTATAGCAAGTGTGAACCAAAGCTCCAGTTCTTAAATCTATACGTGTATGAGTTGGGATAACTTTAGTTCAGAAACGTTGCAATTCCACATCGTGTTCAAGGTTCTGTTTCGTCGGTGTGACCGTTTCTGATATATTCACGCTCGTTCAGTATGAAGCTAAATACTTTGTGCTGCAATTATGTTATATATTCAAGTTATCGGTTGTGAGTCCTCGGCACTCCCTTGTTAAGTCTTAGATATTGTTGGGATACAATGTGAGAATGATCGGAAAATTTCTAATACAAAGGCCTGTCTAATGCGGACTAGATGAATCGGATACTATTACACGACGCCTCAGCTATGGTAACTGTCAATGAATAAGTATACAGAGAAAGACAGGGCTTTCAAAAGTGTATTTGTTCAAAGAAAATACAATTACACGAGTAAACATCACAATATGTATAGTTTTGTACAACATGTAAAAGCAGGCGTAGATTACGTTGCCACATTACAAATGATCATTAATAACAAGTATGAAAGATCACAACAATACTGATTCCGGTCACCCATAACATTTCTCAGGTTTATATTAATTGGAAGAAAGTTAGGGGCGGCCAAACCAAAACGTGGCATCAGTGCTTGAAGTCTCTAACTTCTGGTCTGAGCCATGTTGGTAGATGCAGACTGCCTGGTTGGGGTCCGCGTGGCTATCGTAACCAATGGTTAGAGACTTTTGGTGACATGGCCCAGAATCGATCACAATGGCGTCAATGCATACGCTCTCTGTCTTCCCGTAAACTAAGTGATTAAAATCGCTTCATATCTTTCTTTCTACGAACTAATTCTTCCTTCCTGTATTATATCCTTATACACAATCTTTCTTTTATATACTATTACCTTTGATGTGACTACTTCTATGAATCCGGTGTTCATCTTGTTGTGCTAATGCGGTATGGCAACTTGGACCGATGCATATATGTGCCTGGTCCTACGTTGCAGCTGACTGACTGGAGATGAATTGCATTCACTTTTGTGGTCATATGAATTTCTGCTTTCATAAGGTTATGTTAGTAATTTTACTCGGGAAAAATGTTGGTTGTGACCAATGTACTCAACGGAAGTAGCGAATATGACTTTGTAGTTGAGCATAATACTCATTCTTCAGGTATAAAAATCGCCTTGTCCTACTACCAAGTGGTTTTCCCTTTAGTGTAATATTTCACTTAGTTTGATTTTGATTCCATAACTTCACTTTAGTCTATGTATAAATACCATTCTTCTAGTAAATTATTTAAAGAAATAAATAACGATTATAAAGGAACTAACGGTGAATAGAAACACTACTATTTACTCATCACTTGGATAGCCAGAGATACAAAATCAAAACCCAAGTCTGTAATAAACAGTATTTTTCATTAATCTCAGCGGTCTCGTTTTCCTACGGCTGATATTCTTAACTGAATTATCTAGTCTTTGTTAGAGTATAGGCTTCCTGAAAAGCTAAGTGGTCATTTTTCGCATGCGCACCTTTGGTAAGATTTCCAGTGGTGATTGTCAGTCAATCTCAGATTCATTTATTTGAACACGTAGATATTGGTACAAAGGAACACCAAAATATAAATGCACCACAATAAAAATAAGGTTGTAATACTACAGATGAAAAGGTGAATGTAAGGAGAAAGAACAACAATAAAAACAAACTAATGGGAGAAGCAGTTCAGTTAGGAATAATAAAACTACAAAGAATTCTTTCAGTTAAAGGAGTTACTCTCGCTTTTATAAAGAAAGCAAAGGTACAGAAGGATCACCACTGGCCTCTATTCTGAGCTATATCTGATAACGTCTATAGCCACTGTGTTGCACCATCTCTCGGACCCCAGCCACGGAGTCGTGAAGGACCAACACAAGCCAGCCCTTTGCAGCTTTCTTTCGTACCACGACACCATGTCATACACTGACCACCTCTCCGCTTTTTCCAACCAGTCCCAGAGTCGGCAAATAATGCACGACGTGGAATTCTCTGAGACGACATTCGTAGAACATGTCCAAGCCACCGAAGTCGGTGTCTCAAGATAGTACCACCAATTGAATTATCTTCTCCATGCCCGAATAGACGATGCCGAACCTTTACATTGCTAACATGGTGTTGCCACTGGATGTCAGCAATTCTTCGGAGACAATGATGGTCGAACACAGAGAGTCGTCTAACATCCTCAACTCGGAGAGGTCAGGTTTCACAAGCATAGAGCAGAACTGCTCTCACCGACGCGTTGTAGATCCGAACTTTTACAGCCAGACCAACATCACGAAGGCGCCAAAGATGGTCCAGATCGGCATAATCCGCTCTGGCTTTCATTATACGTGAATCGATCTCATCACTCACTCCACCACCAGCACTTATGCAGCTACCTAGATACACGAACTTCTCAACTAACTCTATCTGCTCACCATCTAGGGTGTAAAGCACATCCCATACCTACGGACACTGATTGCCAACTGACTGAGTGCGGATTGCATGGCTTGGACATTCTCGCACAGTAAGACAATATCAGCCGCATACTGAAGGTCGAGAAGTCTTTCTCCAGGTAACAGATCCACACCACCATTACCTATATCCATCAGAGCTGTTTCCATAACGTCATCGATAGCGAAATTGAGGAGGAATGGTGAGATTGGACAACCCTGTGTGACCCCACTGCTTGAATGGAACAATGGAGAGAGGTAGTTGTATGTCCTCACTCTGCCTGAAGTGTTTGCATATAGGGCTTTTAGGATGTTAATACACTCCTCAGGCACACCCTTCTTCAATGGACAATCCCAGAGAACAGTCCTGTCCAACGAATCGAAGGCATCCCTGATGTCAAGAATCACTACGATTGTTGGCCTTTGATAAGTATGACGGTGTTCTAGCATTTGGTGGAGGGTGGAGATATGATCAATACATCCTCGACCAGAACGAAAACCAGCCTGCTCCTCGTGAGTCAATTTTCTCGGGTTTTGAACAACCTACGAAGTATGACGGAAGCCAATAGTTTAAACGCAATCGAACTACATTCACCCCCCGATAGTTGCTACTGGAACGACGTGAACCCTCGTTAAAGATAGGGACAACTATCGACTCATTCCATGATGTTGGAACACTCTCTAATTGCCAAACTTTGGTAAAGAACCCAGACAGTTCCCTAACCAGGAAGTCACCACCATCTTTAAAAAGGGCCGAAGGTAAGTCATCTGGGCCTGGTGATTTGTAGCGTTTCAAGAGTTGGAGTTCCTTGCGGACTTCCGCCTCATTTGGTGGATCAGTCGTCACCGGCCATAGAGGACAGGACAGTCTGACCGATGTTGCCGGAGCAGCAGGCCAGTTGAACTGCCCTTCTAAAAATCCTGCCTATCGTCCAAGACGTCGATGGATGTTAGCGATTGGCATCCCGTCATCCTCACAGACTGTTCCGCTCACACCAGACTGATCGCGATGTGATCGATCCGAGTCCAGACATGAGATACAGAGGGAGGACGCCAGTTGGAGCATTGGCGATGACTGTGCCGAAAGTTAGTTCTAGTCAGAAACAAGTTGTGGTCTACGCACAGTTGCAGTAGACGGTCACCGTTATCTGACCTGCGACCAAGTCCTCATTGGCCACCCAAACAGTTCCTTTCTGTTTTTAGACACCGGACTTGAGCACCCAAGTCTCCGACTAGTACTACAATATCTGTCGAACGCACTTTCTGTAGAATAACTGATAACTGGTGGTTAAACTAATCCTTGATCTCATCCAGGCTGCAATCCGTCGGAGCATAGGCGGAGATGATGAAAAGATATCACTTCTCATACAGATTTCTTCGCACTTTGACGGAACTTTCTGGTCTAACGGCACACAACTGACTGTTAGTGGGGATCCAATCAATTAGTGCTGCCTCATCTCTAGCGCTTAGTGCGACACTAATGTCAGCGAAATCAGACGAAGATGCCACAGGGCTTTCGAATAAATGCACGCGGAACAAAATTTTAGAAGCAACAGATGGTGAGCGAATTTATAGTACTTGACCAGTCTCGAATACAGGTCTCGGATAGACAACGAACGTCGATATTAAGGCTTTCCAAGGACATAGTCAGCCCTATCTGTTATCCGATCTGCATTAGTGTGCGAACGTTGAAGGCAGCCAGTGTGAATGGTGCACGTAGTTTTAGAAAAGCTGTCTCAGTATTCGTGTTCGGTGGTAGCATTCGATTTTCGACCAGTCAGTGACTCGAGATTGTCTAGATAGAACAGAGTTTCCACCATAGACGAGCTGCTGTATAAGTTGAACAATAAGGATACATAAGGTGGGAGTAAAAGAGAGTGAATAAATGATGTGGTAAATAACAATAATACTAATACTAATAATAACAATATTAATAATAATAGTAATGATAATACGGATCGTTCGACTGTTAATTGGAGCAAGAAAGTATCTTCCATAAATGTCAACATTTCATCATGTTTACGTGTGAGCTGTGATACTGCCCGGGTGCCCAAACCGAAGCAGGTGGTTTTCTTAGTGGGCCACACCCCGAGCCTTTGACCTGAAGGTCTGATCCACAAGACAGTGAAGCATCGTAAGGAGATGCAGTCCCATGGTAGCCGGTGACCAACGATTGTTTCATACACCATTTGTTCCATCAGGATATTGGATCCAGCCCATGTGCACCATTGGTTAGGAATTCGGTTAAAGCGCGGACATTCGCATTTCGTCCTATGATTTTCGTAAACATTACATCCGCCACGAGGAGGCAGTGAGTAGGACTTCCCTGGCAGAGGCTGCATATGCCTGGCTATGTGACGGTATTTCGGGAGGTAGGGCAAGTCCACCTCCACCAGAGCATTTGGAAGCTAGGAACAATAACGGGGCGGATTTGCATGAAATATACAAATAGTTACTTTTATGTTTAAGGTGTTCAGTTGCTTATCAATTTTTGTCTTTGATGGAAGTAAGGAAGTTAAGAGTTAGCATAATCCTAGTCGATTATATTTGTATACATTTAGAAAATACTCGATGTGTGCTTTAACCATCTAAAAAAATTTAAGGTTAATGCTAAGTATCATAGTAGTTTATTTCCTCTTTCGGTTTCCATCTTACAATGTGTTCAGGTATTGAATAGTTAGATGCCGTAATTTTTACTCTTACATATCAAGTATGAATGTCTCACATTTATAAATGACTAATGTCAGAATGCCTATCAAGATGTAGACACTTTATTTATACTACTTATCTCTAAACCCTTTGACAGTCTCATACAGATTAGATGAAATGTGGCTAGCAGTTGAGTTCACTATTCACGTTTTCTTCTACTTTGGACTCATCATCTGTTTATATCTGGATCTCAGTGTCTGTGTTCATTCCGGAACTCGAGGCCGATTCCTTTGGCTTCCATTCTGGAATCCAGGTATATCCAAATGATTAGTATCAAACAGGTGAAAACACGCGTCATGAATTCCTCTGCCAGCCATATTCCGTTTACTCTGCTTAAACTCGTGTCAAGACTTATATATATAAACGCAACCTATGCACTATGCTCATGTCATTCAAGACTGACCAGATTTCAGTCAAAATATCAGCGACCGGATGATCTTACCAGGTAATTGTTTAGCCCGGTCTTATTACTTATCATACGTTAGTTGTCACGCTTAATTTGATTCTTCACTGCTGAACCATAAATTGACTCAAGTTTTTTAGATTAGTACGGTCGTACAATATAGTTTAGCAGTATGTATATGTAGGTTTTTGACGCATTCAAATCAATAATTGTGTATTTAGTTGCTGATTCAAACATCCTTTTCACTCATCATGTGCTATTCCACTTTTCCATTATCATCTTTTGAAGTACTATTATGGCAACGCTAAAAACGGAAGGATCATATAACGCTCAGTTAAACAGCAGTCGCAACTTGGCTCTGGATTTAGCTCATGCAGCTATGGCTGCACAAAATAATAACATATCACCTGATACCGTTGCAATGAATGCAGTTGCTGCATCAGCACTACTGAGTCAAACTTCAAACAATGGAGCTGCTGTTGCCCAGGCAGCGATACAACAAAAACAAACTGAACAACATGTTTTGTCAGCTCTGACAAAATCTTTGCGTAACCATTCGGAACATACTGTCTCTTCTAACTACGCACCGTCTATGGCAGCACTCGTAGCATCTGGTCAGCAGCTCCCACCTCCTTCGTTCCCGTTCAACGCTGTGACGGCATCTACGACTACATATCGTAAGGCCATATTATCTAACATTTTGGAAAATAATTATGATTGACAAAAATTAGTTTTCGACCTTTGCGATTTATTATATACGTTATTAGCATCAACCATTTACTTTGTACTTGATTCAAATACCGAAGCACATGGATATTATTATTCCTTGTATTTGGTATACGTAGTTTACTTCTCAAATGTTGTTATTGTCAAAGCAACGTCAAGCTCTATATTGTGGTCTATTTGCAGTTTCGATAAAAATCACGGTTGAATTATCATTTTTCGTATACTTATGAGTTAACGTATTCAATTAGGTCAGTTTTCCTGAATACCTTAACTTGTTAGGTTTAATGGTTTTCTGATTCCAGATCTGTAAATTCCTTCATTTTATCAAGTAACAAATAGAAGATAAGAAATAAAACTAATACTCGGGTTGTACTTTAACTGATTATTAAGTGGTATGCAAAACCCCATCGTAATTTTGTTTCTTTTTCACGTTGATTAACCATTAAGTAGTAGCCAATGTCATGTTTTTCTGATCCTTGGAATTGAGCGGGTCCTCTCAGTCGAGTTGCTTTGTAGCTACTAGTCTAAGTTATTTGACACCACATAAACTCTTTTCTGCCTTTGGATGGTTGAAAGGAACTCATGGATTTTAATCTCGCCCTAGTTAGCACTCGTCAGGAAGGCGTAAATATTATGCAGTTTTGTTTATATTTTGTATACGTATTGTTTTACCATGGAAAGCTTTATTTACCCGTCAGTTTTATTATGCTTACCAATCAATTATATCCTGTCGGTCAGCATTCTATTCACTACTTAAACACATAAACATGTTCATAACCTAAAACCATCACCTGTAACCACAACCAAATTATCTCCATAGTCACGAAGGCTAAGGTAAACTCTCTTTGAAATTTGCACAACCTATGCATCACATCATAATCACCTATGCTGTTAGTATGTTGCAGTTGCTGTTTTTTTCATTTTGACGATTAATTTTAGTATGTAATCTAAATAAAAAAACTTGAGTAGATAGTAATGTTCCTTGGTTCATACTGTATTGATTAATCGATCAGCATTCCTTCGAAGGTAATTGGCATAGTCTTTACATCCTGTCATTACATTTATTCAGTGAGTTGTCACATTTCGTTTTTGACGTCGTGACACTGGTTATTGCTATTAAGATTAATGCGCACGTGGTATAGTGTAAATAAGCCTCCAAATAACTCACTGGGTTATAAATTAAATTAAAATAAGTTGATTAATGGAGAAGGCAACGTGTGTTTTGATCCACAATCGTGTTTGTTTCACTTGTTATGTTCCACAATCAACGTAATAACAGGAATATAATTATTACTAGGAAAGACATAGATTTTTTGGTACAATAAAAATCGATTGGGAACGAACACTTTTAAAGTTTACTGACAAATAAACTGTCTAACATTTTTATCACAGCATTTCCGGACACATCCAAGTACATATACGACGAGTCTACTCGCTTTTACTATGATCCTGTCACTGGTCTAATGTATGAACCGAACTCAAAATACTTCTATGACCGCGGAAGTCAACAATATTATTATTGGGATCAAACGAAGAGTACATATCTTCCTGTACCACAAACAAATCCTCAATCCAATTCCGTCGATAATGCGGCTTCCAACTCTCAAACCGATACTTCCGATGCTCCTAAAAACAAAGTAAGCTCAATACTGATTTTCGTGTTATTTACTTCTTCTTGAGTTTTATACGTATCAATCTAACACCTAAAAGCGGCTTAAGATTTAACTTTAGCTCGTCGTTTCATATTTTTAGTGTTTTACATGAACACAGTAGAAGTCTGGGTAGATAAAAATAACAAGCAATCCTGAAAGTAGTATATAGGAAACTAACATTTATCTTTCTCTACGTTTTAGGATGATCGTGGTAAAACAGCTCAACAAATTGCACGGGAAATGGAAAAGTGGGCGAAGAAGATGAATGCTCAGAAAAAAGCGTCATCCAATGTCGGACAACGCTCCGATGTAATAACAGTGAGTTTACCTAAAATAAATACACCTCTTCATTTTCCGCGTGATAGGGAGTCTCAACAGGTTTTTGTAGAATTACTGCTTATCTTTGTGACCGTATTTTTTGTAACTATTTAAAACAAATACTGGTACAAATGGTCACCAAAATAAATATGCTCCACATAAGCAAGAAAATGAAATTGTGAATCAATATATGAAAAGAAGGGAGTTTAGTCTAAATAATTCGTAAAAATAAGTAAACGAGATAAGTTTATAGATGCAGTTAAGTTAAAAATACGGCTAATAATGACATGTATTCAGTTAAGAACGTTTACGTCACTTTTGTGAAGAATGCAAGATCTACAAAATGACCTTAATTAGTTCATGTTCGGAATCATCTATGGATACGTCTCAAACCACCAAGTCACACCATTTTTAAAACCCGAATCCAAGTGTCGTGATGTACCGACTAATGCTAGTCTAATTTATTACTGTTGTTTGTAGTACGATATTAGTTTTTCTACATTTAATTTTGATAATGTTGCTATTCTCGACCATTATTTATTTGTTGGAATCTTATAATGCTTTTTGTTATCTTTTTGGTTCTGAAGGGCAATACCTGAGAATTTCTACTCCATTTTTCCTCTGTGATTAATTTTTATATTCGGAAAGCTATAACCATGTTGTTTTAAGGCAAGTAGCTGAAGGTACTGTACTGAATTCCTTGGTCTTGTTATATGCTGTCTGAAACTTCGAAAACAATTAGGATCTGAAGTTTGGAGACGCATTTGTCTCCTAAATTCCTATACACTATTTCAGTTTTAATTTTTCATATTGGAGTTTCGAAATAGTGCTCAGTAGTTTATACTCTTTATTTATTTTAGTCTGAGGCGAGTAGAACAGCAGATACAGGGTATGCGATCTTGGAGGCGTCTGCGAACAACCCACTTACAAGTGACTCGCATACACCTGAATCTGCCAGTTTAGTTGCAGAGTATGGCGGTGTTGAAGATAGTGACGACTCTGGCCAGGATGAGACACATAGTGAAAAACAAGATTCATTGACGTCATTCAATGCTGAAGCTGAAACAAAGGTTTCAGAAGAAGAAAGCAAGTGAGTTTATGTATCTTGCATATCCATACATTTATTAATCTATGGTGTAAGTAGGGAATGGTGATAATTAACTGAATACATACCTGATTGTCCCAACCTTTTGGAAATGCTGGTAGTGATGTAGTCTTTTTATTAATAACATCTAATTTATTTTTCCACCTGTTAAACAAGTGCTCCATGATTAAAAAAGTTATCTGCTCTGTACGTTTAAAATATGATTATCATCAATTATTTTTAATTCTAGACTTTTGGATTGGGCCAAGCTTGCCTGTATGTTGTGCTCCCGCGGTTTCAAAGATGCAGCAACTCTTCAAAAACATAGAGCATTTTCTGGTCTCCATTATGAAAATTTGAATAAATTACGCGGAAAATATGGCTTACCAGCAATTCCTGTTCCAACCCCTGTGCAAAATCAGGAAGCTTCTGCAGCTGTTAACTCACCTAAAAATTCCCTTTCAATAGCATCGTTAATGCAGATTGGTGCTCAAACGGCCAGTAATCATGCGAAATCAGTGGCTTCTAGACAAGTTAGTAGTCGACAAAGCGCATCCGGTCAATATCGTGATCGAGCCAAGGAGCGTCGTGAGAAGTATGGAATACCGTCTCCACCTAGAATGAAGTCTGTTGAAAGTCAGCCGTCAGTCGTGCAGATAGAACAAGATTCATTCGTTCCTCCACTCCCACCAATTCCACCTCCACCCCAGTCAGGTTTGTGCAAGTCTGATAACCTTAGCTTTCGATCAGTAAAACTAAGTTTCAAGCAAAATTTTTAGTTATTCCTCTGTCATACTTAATCAGCTAGTTGCTGTGTAGGATTTACTTTTCATCAACCCTCTATAATAGTAATTTTTCTGGAAAGTAATTCCAAATTAAGCTTGATTTGTGTATTGTGCAAGTTTTAAACTTTGTTTTTATGGGGGGTTACTAACAGCATAAATCGTAACCCTCATGACCTAAGTCCGATAATTTACCTCTCCTGAAATGCATCAACTACTTAACTTATCAAGAACCTATGCACTTAAGTCTGTTATATAAAGTGAAGTATAAAGTATTCCAGTGAACAGATTTTTATATTACAAATGCCCCTAATCGTTACACCAACTTTAACGTGATGACTTAGTTTTGTTTGCCCCAACGTCCTAGGTGAGGTTATTGCGTCTGGTGTCATTTTTGTCCATTAAGACTAATGCGTAGAGGGAGGGAATTAGGGAAAAATATTGAATGTGAGTTTATATGATCGTGCGTAGTAATTTATTTTAAAATAGTAGGCAACATATGTAATCCAGTTTATGGATTTTAATAGTTTTATGTCTTATGAATTGTTCATTTTATTTTTAAACTTTCCATTATCACATTTTCAGTGAAAGATGTCAAGTGTCTTCACTACTTTTATGGTCAAAACGATAATTTCGTTTGTATAAAGAAACGAATATCTGAATTTATAGTAGTCGTCATTAATTTAGTACTAGAGGGTTTCTTATAAAATTTATTTTTGAAGAGTCAGCAACATCCCCCTGATTCACGAATTTGGTTTATCAATGGGAACTTTTGTAGATAGTTGTTAGCTTGTACGACAAACTCCTTCAGTCGATCAGTCATACATAACAAAGAATCGGACACTTGTTTATCGGTTGGATTTGCTATACCATATCAATCAGAACAGCAAGACGCCAGAATGGCACAAGTATTAAAGGTATTAATGATAGCAAAAATCATTAGGCATAGAAGATGTGATTCAAGGAAAAAGTATGTTCATGGATTTAAAAAGTTTTAAGATAATTAAAAAACTTGGGATTACAAGTTGACCATTTAAAATCATCTTTTGTTTAGTTACATGTTTAAATTATTTTCTTTTCTCCAACTGTTTGTATCCTTATAATCCAGAATATTTCTATTTGTCATTTTACACAAAAATCGTTCTGTTTAACGTAAACTTCGCAAACCCATGAAGACCCTTTTCATAACAACCATTTTACTTCATTGAATCTAACTCTCATAATTTTTTTAGCTCCCAACGTCGGGAGTCGACTTATGGAAAAAATGGGCTGGCAAGCTGGTCAAGGTCTTGGTCGAAGTAATCAAGGACGAACTCAAATAGTTGAGGCCGAATTTAGAGAAGCTGGTGTTGGTCTCGGGATCAAAACATCAAAAAGAGGACCTCAGTCTGACAATTATAAAGATAACGTTAAGCGAGCGATGTTTGCCAGATTCCACGAATTAGAGTAATTACTCGTGGATTGTGTCTTTGTATATAATCGTTTTTTCTGACGTTACTTTCTAACCTGATCTTCTAGCATTTCTGTAAATCTTATAACTTTTGTTCCGTCTCTGGGTTTATTGATTAATCTCAATCTACAACATACTAATCTGTTGACAAACCTAGTTGACTAAAATATAAGTCTTGTACAAAATACAACTCTCTTGTTTAACATGTTACAAAACTTAATCAAATGGCAGGTCTCTGTCACCAACAGTTTTGTCATTTCATTACACAAGTGCAAATTGCTTTTGTAACTCATATGCAAGATGCGGTGTGGTTAATCATCACAGTTCACTTTCTGAAGATTCTCTAACCAAAAGTGTTGCGATTTCTCCTTTGCATAATATACCATGGAATTAATACTTAAATATGTATTTATATACATATGGAAGCATATTCATGCCCTAATGTTCTACTCCGTCTCAGAGAAATACGACCAGACACATGAATTCAGAAGAAACTAGTGTTGTTTCTTCTAAGGATTCATGATTCTACTTATTTCTTATATCATTTTCTTTACTCTTTCTATTGTGTTGGATAGCTTTATGTAACTATGACGTTCAAGCTCATTATTATCTGATATCAGTGCGCACTATTCATGTGTTAACTTATAAGTTATGCCTTTTCTGTGAGCCCTCACTAATAATAAGTAAAGGGAATTCATTTATGTGAATTAATGATAAAGCAGTGGTGTTTTAATAACTTGTTTTCATCTCCAAATACATTCCAGAACTAGGCATGCCACGAGAATAGAGTTGCTGCTCTTGAGTACGACTGAGATTCATTAATTGCTATTACAAATCGAATGTACCACTTTCAGCTTTTCATTCATAGGATTGTAGGTGGTAAACATGGACTTGCGTGTTTTCTATTCCTTTTCTTTAAGATTAATTTATAATCTCCAAATTTATCAAGTCAGAAGTAGTCATCTTTTTAATGGGTTTCTTTTATGGCTGAATTCATTTGACGAATCTTTCGCTACTTGACCAACGAACTATAAAGTGAGCTGTATATTTGTTTTCTTCAAACAAAACTTTGAAGTTACTTGTGTATGGTTATTACCCGTAGTTATACTAAGATCCTATTGTGTAGCAACCCTCGCAGTGTTCTTTAACGATTCCTGTTTTTGCTTACTCTGAAAAAATTATCCTCAAATTATGCACTTTGTGTTAGCGTTATCTATACTGTAGTGAACAGGAATACGGGTGTGGAAAATCAAATGTATTTGACACGAAATTATAGAGCATCTCACTAAAATCTGAGAATCATAAAGTAAATAGTTAATTTTCAAAATATCAATCCAACGTCTCAAACATGACTTTCGTTTTGCAAATATCGGTTCATTGTACATGTATTTCATACCAATTTCGTTCCGTTCCCGTTCTTTTTTTATCGATCTCACAGTAAAGGGGTTCAGAACCGACCTAATATTTGAACGCTAAGTGTCTTGAACCCTGGGGCATCAGTATGATTCTTTAACTTTTCGACTATTTCGTTTTTGGTCCGTACTTAAAGATTACTAAAAAACAAGATTCTCCCAAATGAAGACCATGAAAAAGATCTTCAATTATACAATATATTTATTATCTACCAAATTATTATTTTCACAGTATATTTCCCATTCATGAAGTTTGCGAAATCCGAGCTCTCTGACTAGTAACCACTTAAGATTCTTTTTTAATGTCTATACATATCTATTGGCAAAGAATTTTGTAAAAGATCGTGTCTAAACAATCAAGTAATAATGCGAAATCTGTTTCACATCATTATATAAATACTATTGAACCAGTAACTTATATAGTCTGTTGCAAATTCTATAAGATAGGTTTGCAAGCTTACCCCATTTAAGAATCATTATTTCCCAATTGATTTGAAGTCAAAAATGTTCTGATGTAGGAGTTGCGTGGCAAATGAAAGGGTTACATCAAAGAATGGAGCATGAAAGTAATCCATCTCATCATATGGGTTTTCAGCAGAATAAATGAGTTTCTAGCTCATACGACTATCCTCTCATAGACAATAGAGCAGCTCATTTTTTTGAGTCCCATAGGTAATTGTTGAGTCAGTCTAATGTTTAACTGTAAGAGTAACACAATCAATAATTTGCCAGAAGAATCTAAAGAGAACCACTGGAATTTGGGGATTTATTTGAATACATATTAGTACAAGGGGCCACAAAATGTATATGCGCCACAAACTAATAATGAGAATTGGAAGAGAAAATGAATGTAATGTGCGTATAAGAGAAAAGAGCGATAACAACCACAGTGAGACAATATCATCCACATACTGAAGGTCGAGAAGTCTTTCTCCAGGTAACAGATCCACACCACCATTACCTATATCCATCAGAGCTGTTTACATAACGTCATCGATAGCGAAATTGAGGAGAAATGGTGAGATTGGACAACCCTGTGTGACCCCACTGCTTGAATGGAACAATGGAGAGAGGTAGTTGTATGTCCTCACTCTGCCTGAAGTGTTTGCATATAGGGCTTTTAGGATGTTAATACACTCCTCAGGCACACCGTTCTTCAATGGACAATCCCAGAGAACAGTCCTGTCCAACGAATCGAAGGCATCCCTGATGTCAAGAATCACTACGATTGTTGGCCTTTGATAAATATGACGGTGTTCTAGCATTTGGTGGAGGGTGGAGATATGATCAATACATCCTCGACCAGAACGAAAACCAGCCTGCTCCTCGTGAGTCAATTTTCTCGGGTTTTGAACAACCTACGAAGTATGACGGAAGCCAATAGTTTAAACGCAATCGGAATAGATTTGTAGAGTTGGGTCGAGTTGATATTGACTATGAACACCACCACAAGAAGACTACGTGCCAATTAACCAATAAGATCCCCATAGACCAATATCAGAAGACAGATGATGGCTGTAGTCGAGATGTATTTGTTGGCTATCTCGCGGTATCGAAAGAATACCGCGATCGTGCTATAGGAGTACAAGCGTGGTTACTAAGTGTAACCCAAGCCGTACAAGTTCAAAGTCAACGGGAGAGTGAGTGTAATGACTGTCATTAGCATAGCTAAACAAACGAGCACAGTAAAACAATCACTGGTATAATTGTTTTCATTGAACCAATCGCGTTCTGTTGACAAAAGTAGGTCACTACAGGAGCCCCCCGCTAGAAAAGGTTTACACTTTCGATAGGTAGCGGTTTGGTTCGTGGTTGTAGGACGGACGAATTAGCGAAACAAGAAGCGATCGTTGATCCTAGAGTTGCCAACGAAAATCTTTTGCGTAGAATGGTACCAGGAAAAGTGTTGTGTATTTGTTGCTCGAGTTAGCATACCACACCAGTGTGGTTTGTAACCAGGATCTGAAGATTGCGTTCGTAAGGATGCGGACAAGAGAACGCTGCAGACGTAGGACGAAACCACGTTGAGCCAAGAAACCGGAAGCGACCACAACGACCAGGCGGATTCGAAACCAGATTATCGACAGAGTGCTTTGACAACAGCGTGGGTGATCAGGCCAGCTTTCGCCAAGGTTGACTGAAGTTGACGTTACCAAACGGGCGATGGTCGGAGGCGTGGGCTCAGGATACAAAAAAGAGAAAAAAAGTAGCATGCATGTTGTATAGGAGTAGTTCTACACCGTATCTGTTGTTGACTGTGCGGTTAGTCGCGAAAGAGTGCGGGTAAGCGTACTCGGTGACCGGAACGTGAGACGGTGGTCTCGTTCGTATTTCGTGAGCCTGCGATCTCATCCGAGGTCAAAGGCGGCGTGGTCTGTCAATCTGAACGTGAGACGGAAGTCTCGTCCGTAGATGGTGCAGATGACGCGTGCTGTTGACCGGGACGTGAGAACGAGGTCTCTGATGTATCTAGCGTGGGATCCGAGGTAGACGTAGAGATCCCGCTAGAAGGTTTGGTAGGTCTAACATTGAGTCCCAAGTTATCGGGTAGGGCACTGTCATCGACGTGTGCTGGTTTGAGACGATCAATGCCAATGAAATTATATTGGACCCCATTAAGTCGTACCATGTCTAATATCATAAAAATTATCTAAACAGAAAATGTTCTATACATATCTTAATAGAATTAGTATAGTCTACTTACACGAATTAAATAAATTTAAATGAGTCTTTTTATCTAAAATTCGTCTAACAGCATAATTTATAATACAGCTAGTCTCCTCTTATATCACAAATTCAAACGAACAAACAAACAACTAACTGCTAGTTAACTTAAATGTCACTTGGAACCATTGGTTGTCAATTCAGTAAAAAGATTTTGATTGTGGTTAATTTCTTTTCTATTAACTATGTGTTTACTAGAATGATTTTTATCCTCGATAGCTATTAACGATGTTAGCTATATTTTCATAGCATCAAAGTTTCCCTATGACTGCATGGTTTTTCTTGAGGAACTTATTCTACTGCTAACTATTATAGGCACATTTAGTAGAAATGGTAAACCAATCTAAATCTAAGCGAATGACCACTGGTGAGTTGACTGACTAGATACTTGACATTACTTTCAGTAATTTCTTTTCACTCGAAACTTTGGTGAATTGCAAATGTAGTGTGATTAAAAAACTTCGAAAAAACCGTTTAAATACATTTCTCGCTTTAAATTTGACTAAAAGTCTTTGAAAACAGTAGATTCCTATTGGGTTTTAATCACTCAACAACAGCATAAAAAGGATAAATGCTAAGATAGGAATACACTATATAAATTAACAATCCTTAACCATTAACATTATAAACTGCGAAATCAATTCTACAGTATGTAAAATATTTACATGATCAATAGTGATGGTGTTACGAATATTGAATGACATGCGACACAATACAACATATATCTTAAAATACATTTTTTTACACTCCACCTGTCACTAATGCTTAGCTGATAATGTGTGTTGAGAATACTATCATGACATAAACCATTGCCATTCAGACAATTGATGCTTCGTTTTTTTGGCCATGAACACATATTACTACAAAAATGTTTATTCGTTTGTTTTTCAGGTATCTACAGCGAACTAGATCGATAGAATTTTTGGAGTATTAGAGATCACATTAGTAGGTAGAGCAATAAGGAAACTAAATTAAAATTAGCATAAATGTATTTATAGTGAAATCTCGTTTCTTCTAAAACTCACAATTAGTAAATATGAGATGATTCGTAGGTTTCATGGCTCTTAGTAAATTTCGGGTTAAATGAAGTGCTTCCACGAGTGATTTCGTTAGCGATACAAAAGTGTCGAATTATCCCACATGGAATGTAGTTTAATTTGTCTAAGTTATGTTCTTTTCAAATTTTCAAGTAATTCAGCATGACTAGATGTGTCATTTGTACTAACTGATGATACCTTTGTACTTGATTGACCGATTATTGCGAATTCTAAATATTATACGTCCATTTGTGCTCATCTGGTTCAACCTGTCTTAAATAATACTATTACGGAAATTATAAGTTAGCACATTAATTCGAGTATTCTAATCATCGTGGTTGATCTCCATATATTTCATTTGACAAGTCGATAAGTTTTTACGGTATTTAATTGTGGTGTTTGAATGAACTAATGACTCCTTTGTACTTGAATGAATGCCTGATTTCGAATTCTAAATACAGTACATTCGTTCGTGCTTATCTAGTAGTTCTTGATCCACTTACGTGATTTCTGGGATTATTAGTTCATACTATAATTCAAATACTTCTAATTATCATAATAATGCAGATAGGTTAAATGAACATAACTGTATACTTATTTCAGAAAACGAAATATGATATTACGAATGACAAATGAATTTATTCGATCCTATTGGTTAACTTGTGTTCAGTTGCTTGGCTAATTCGAGTGTCTTACATGTGAATCCTCTTAATAGCCCCTTTATTTGGTTATCTATCTATTGACCGTAGTCCACTGCCATATTGATATATTATTGCTTGAAACATACTGAATAATTGACACTCTAGACAGTCTGTATTCATTTCAGTACAGAGCAGATTAGACCAGTCTAATATAGTCACGGATTTCTTTCCACTGCAATAAAATTGTTGTTATTTCCATTACAATGAAATCTCAGTTAATTCTAAGTGACAGTGTAAATATACATCCAATCCAGCTACAAAGAGGTATATTTTTGATGTTGATTCAACACTACTGATGTTCCAGTTCAGTTATGTTCATTCAATGTAATTATATTTTGATTGTTTGTGACCAAAGTAGATGATGGTGAATTAAATAACTGTAATATGTATTCAAGAACATTTGTATTCTGGTACTTAAGTACCAGAGCAATTTCTCGACATATTTGCTCTGGATATCGTTCAAAATGATAACAAGTATAACAGTCACTCTATTCTATTTGGTTTTATGAGAAAACGTATTATATAATACGTTTTAGTGCCACCAGTAATCATACTGATTAACAAGCTTGGTAATAGCGTTGCCATCAATACTCAATGTAACGTCCTAAATCACAGTATATGGTCTAAACACAGAACTAACAAGTTGAAGTTCGATTAGGTCAAACTACGTTCTTCTGTATAAAATACGAAGCATTTTTGTGTGATTCGTATAAAATGATAACAAAATACTGACACTGTGCTCAACTTAGAATTTCTAATTAAAAGAGCAAACACATTTCAAAAGTACAAAATATCTGAAACAGAATGGTCTTTCCTATACGGTCAAAGCTTTTTCTTGCTTAACAACAAAACCCAAGCTCCCAATTTCGGGGGAAGTTTTACCTATTATGGAGAAATGGCACAAAATTTCCCCAGACCTGGAGAAATTCCCCAAATTCTAGGGATTTCCCCAAAGTTGGGGGCTTGGGAAGTAATAGTTAATACAAAAGGTTTTGACCTCTGCTATAATAAATACCACTAGAATACCAGAAAACAAAGATTCGATCAATATGGTGTTTCACGGTTGGAATGAATGTCACGAATAGGATGTGCGACACTAACATTGCTTATAACAGCACTACAATAACTAACATATCCTGAATACCTCGTCCGTTACGTCTGCCGGCCATCAAATTTACGCGACTGATAGTTGTGAAGTTCAAAAGTCCAGAGGACATAGATGGGGCACCTCAGGCCTGGCATAACTCAAAAGACGACCTTTTCATTCACATCGCATGTTGTGGAAGTCTACAAATACAGGTAAGTCAGCAGCAGAACAATCAAATAAGGCGCACTCAGACGTCGGTTGACCCTGATCAGCCCCCCACGGTACGGGTGAGCACAGCACCAAACACTGAGATATGCTAGACAGGAAAATCCGTCATTTCCTATGGAAACATACAGCACACTTTAAACAACAATCTGCTTAGAAAAAATCATTACTTCTTTAAAGGTGCACCGGATGGTAAGCAAACCATCAAATGCCCCCATAACAATGTAAGAGGACTAAAGGGTAAATTAAGGCAAGTCATGAACATGTGCTTCAAGTTATATCTGAAGATCACAGACCTCGTTGAAATATGGCTTCCGCTTGACATAAGGGACAAAGATGTGAGCTAGGAAGGCGCATCGTTATTCGGATATTATGTGGTGCACAAAACAGGATACCGTGTGACGATATAACTTAACAGTCACTTTTAAATAATTGCACCACACACTACCGAATTACTCGAGATTACAGAATCATCCAGGTACGCTCTCACATTATCTTAATAAGATTCGTCGCCATTTGGATTGTAATCCCAGCCGAAGTGACCACGGCCACATCAGTTGATAGCTTCAAGAGAAGAGTTGACGAACACTCACTCACCAATGGATTACAATCTCTTCCTTGAAACGGCTATGTCTGACGCACGTCTCACAAATTGACACGATCAACATTGCCGAATTTCAGTGACTACGTCCTAAATTTCTTATCGCTGTAGTGACCTACTTTTATCAACAGAACGCGATTGGTTTTATGGAAGCAATCATTATTATAACTAACTGTACAGTGATGGTTTTACTGTGCTCGTTTGTTTAACTGTACTGAAGATAGCCAATAATCCCCCCGTTGACTTTGACCTTGTACGAATTCGGTTACGCTCAGTAACCCCATTTGTAATCTCGATATTCTTCCGATACCACGAGATCGCCAACAAATACATCTCGACTACAGCCATCATCTGCCTTCTGATATTCGGCCTACGGGGATCTTATCGGTTAACTGGCACGTAGTCTTCTTGTAGTGGTGATCATAGTCAACCGCGACACCACACTGCATCATCAACAAAAATATATTTGTAGTATTGGTAGTCCACAAATAGATGCCAACAGGTACCATTCGTTATTCTCATCAGGATATAACCCAAATGCAGCCTCTCCAATTTCTGGTATAATACCCTAAAAATTTATTCGTTCAAGTACTGAAAAGACTTGCGAATAGACCACAATACTTCAATCCCTTTTGCAGTTGCAGCCTGAAGTTACTCGTATTTTTGTCACTGGTTATTATGACTCCTAGATTTTTATAACCTATTACATTAGGCAAAACGACTCAACATATTGTGTGGTGATGTGACTCGTAATGTAGCAAACCAAAACACAAGCGGTGACAGTTGAATGCATTTGAACACAAAACTACAGAACATCTTCGTAAAATCTGAGAACCATACAGCGAATACTTCATCTGAAAAATGTCAAACTCAGTACCTCCAAGGATAAAAGATTATACACACAAGCATAAATTAAATTAACGATCCGAAAAATATTCCTACAAAATCTTGAAACGTTTAGTGTTTAGATAAACGGGTGAATAGTTACTAAACAAGTATCCGATATATATAACATGTATTATATCACCTTGTCTATAAAATGAAGAGTAACAAAATACATGATTGAAGACTATTTTGTGGATAACCAATTATAATTAAACAGTTTTTGTTTGTAATTGAATGTTGAATTAATGTCTATTAAATTGTATTATTGGCGAGTAAGCCAAGCTCATTTTAAATATGACAAATGTATTTAGCGACTAAAGAATTTCGGAAGTTATATATGTGGAATTCGTCTAGGTAATCAGTTATTTGAAGTATTAAATGTGTTGTGTGGTGTCCAATTGTGATCCTGGTACACAAGCTTCCCATACGCGCCTAAACCAGTTAATAAGTGGGGACGGAGAGTAAGATGGAATCATTTTATTCTTAGGCCACTACCAGGGAAGTCTTACTCACTACCTTCTCGCGGCGCGGATGTTTACAAAATTGAGAGCATGAAAGGCGAATGTCCGGCGCTTTAACCGGGTTGGTGAACACAGGGGTTTATCTAAGGGAGTTAGAAAACCCTGATTCCAAACCAGTGTTGCACATGATCTCTAGGATACTGAAGGAATAAATGACGCCTGAACCAATTGTTGGTCACCGGCTACCATGGAACTGCATCTCCTGACGTTGCTCCACTTCCTTTTGCATCGGGTTTTAAGGTCGAAGATTCTAGGTGTGGCCGCCCCCTCGAGAAAACCACCTGCTTCGGTTTGGGCACCCGGGCAGTATTACAGTCCACACACAAATCAAATGAAATGACAATTACAACTGGAAATACTGTTCTTGCTTCAATTATAAATTCAGATAGTTCACATTCATTTTTATATTTTTCATGCATACTACGTCGCTTATCTACTCTCTTGTATTCTCACTTTGCGTATTCTTATTTTTAACATTTACAGCAGCTCGCCTATGGTGGAAACCCTATCCTGTCTAGACAGTCTCGAGTCACTGACTGGTCGAAAATCCTATGCTACCACCAAATACGAATACTGAAAAGCCTTTCTAAAACCACTTATACCATTAACACTGGCCTTCTTCAACGTCGCACACTTATGCAGATCGGATAACAGATAGGGTTGAGTATGTCTTTAAAAAATCTCAACATTGATGTCTGTTGTCTAGCCGAGATCCGTATTCAACACTCTAGTGAGTTACTACAAATTCGCTCACCATCTGTTGCTTCTAAAATTTTGTTCCGCGTGCATTTATTCGAAAGCCCTGTGGCATCTTCGTCTGATTTCGCTGACATTAGTGTCGCACTAAGCGCTAGAGATGAGGCAGCACTAATTGATTGGATCCCCACTAACAGTCAGTTGTGTGCCGTTAGACCAGGAAGTTCCGTCAAAGTGCGAAGAAATCTGTATGAGAAGTGATATCTTTTCATCATCTCCGCCTATGCTCCGACGGATTGCAGCCTGGATGAGATCAAGGATTAGTTTAACCACCAGTTATCAGTTATTCTACAGAAAGTGCGTTCGACAGATATTGTAGTACTAGTCGGAGACTTGGGTGCTCAAGTCCGGTGTCTAAAAACAGAAAGGAACTGTTTGGGTGGCCAATGAGGACTTGGTCGCAGGTCAGATAACGGTGACCGTCTACTGCAACTGTGCGTAGACCACAACTTGTTTCTGACTAGAACTAACTTTCGGCACAGTCATCGCCAATGCTCCAACTGGCGTCCTCCCTCTGTATCTCATGTCTGGACTCGGATCGATCACATCGCGATCAGTCTGGTGTGAGCGGAACAGTCTGTGAGGATGACGGGATGCCAATCGCTAACATCCATCGACGTCTTGGACGATAGGCAGGATTTTTAGAAGGGCAGTTCAACTGGCCTGCTGCTCCGGCAACATCGGTCAGACTGTCCTGTCCTCTATGGCCGGTGACGACTGATCCACCGAATGAGGTGGAAGTCCGCAAGGAACTCCAACTCTTGAAACGCTACAAATCACCAGGCCCAGATGACTTACCTTCGGCCCTTTTTAAAGATGGTGGTGACTTCCTGGTTAGGGAACTGTCTGAGTTCTTTACCAAAGTTTGGCAATTAGAGAGTGTTCCAACATCATGGAATGAGTCGATAGTTGTCCCTATCTTTAACGAGGGTTCACGTCGTTCCAGTAGCAACTATCGGGGGGTGAATGTAGTTCGATTGCGTTTAAACTATTGGCTTCCGTCATACTTCGTAGGTTGTTCAAAACCCGAGAAAATTGACTCACGAGGAGCAGGCTGGTTTTCGTTCTGGTCGAGGATGTATTGATCATATCTCCACCCTCCACCAAATGCTAGAACACCGTCATACTTATCAAAGGCCAACAATCGTAGTGATTCTTGACATCAGGGATGCCTTCGATTCGTTGGACAGGACTGTTCTCTGGGATTGTCCATTGAAGAAGGGTGTGCCTGAGGAGTGTATTAACATCCTAAAAGCCCTATATGCAAACACTTCAGGCAGAGTGAGGACATACAACTACCTCTCTCCATTGTTCCATTCAAGCAGTGGGGTCACACAGGGTTGTCCAATCTCACCATTCCTCCTCAATTTCGCTATCGATGACGTTATGGAAACAGCTCTGATGGATATAGGTAATGGTGGTGTGGATCTGTTACCTGGAGAAAGACTTCTCGACCTTCAGTATGCGGCTGATATTGTCTTACTGTGCGAGAATGCCCAAGCCATGCAATCCGCACTCAGTCAGTTGGCAATCAGTGTCCGTAGGTATGGGATGTGCTTTGCACCTTCGAAGTGCAAAGTACTTCTACAAGACTGGCAGGATTCTAATCCTGTACTCACCCTGGATGGTGAGCAGATAGAGTTAGTTGAGAAGTTCGTGTATCTAGGTAGCTGCATAAGTGCTGGTGGTGGCGTGAGTGATGAGATCGATTCACGTATAATGAAAGCCAGAGCGGATTATGCCGATCTGGACCATCTTTGGCGCCTTCGTGATGTTGGTCTGGCTGTAAAAGTTCGGATCTACAACGCCTCGGTGAGAGCAGTTCTGCTCTATGCTTGTGAAACCTGACCTCTCCGAGTTGAGGATGTTAGACGACTCTCTGTGTTCGACCATCATTGTCTCCGAAGAATTGCTGACATCCAGTGGCAACACCATGTTAGCAATGTAAAGGTTCGGCATCGTGTGCGCGGGAGAAGAGATGATATTCCAATTGGTGTCACCATCTTGAGACACCGACTTCGGTGGTTTGGACAAGTTCAACGAATGTCGTCTCAGAGATAGAAGCTGGTGGCAGTTCTGTTGTAACTTTGATTTATGCATAGAAATGCGGGTGACTTCTCTAATTGAAAGAATATTTCTGGTTGTATTTTTGCTAACTGAACTGCCTCCCATTATTATTTAACTCTCATACACTAATTTTTGTTCGTTGTTGTTCTCCTTTTCCTTATAGGCACTTTACATTCCTTATCTCTTCACATTTTCATTGTTATTATGTGGCGCCTATGTATTTGGTGTCTTAGTATGCTAATATTCATGTGTTCGAATAATAATGTAACAATGTTGATAACCAGCAGAGGTATGGATATTTATATTATTAGTGATGTATATAAGGATGCCACCCTTTTTTTTTTACTTTTATTTCCATCTTATCCTAAGTAGCGTTATACGGACGACCTTGGAGTAACGTCAAAGTCATGGAGTAATCAAGGTTATTTCACAGCTTCAATGAATGTCTTTATTCTGTCCACTAATGCTTCAAGTTAATTGGCTTTATTTATTGAAATACGAACATTTGCATACAAAATTCTTAATGGGAAAGACTTATCCACACATCCGCTTCCAAGACATAACTATTTGAAAACCCATTGAGCGGCGATATTCTTAACCATTTTGTCGATGGGTTTCAATTTCAGAAATTTTCAAAACCAAAACGTAACAATTCAAGTTGAAGTAGACAAAGTATGACTTTAGTGCTACGAATACACAAAAGCAAAGTTAAATCATAACAAGTACTGAGTGATTGCTCATTTTGAAACATTTTCAATAAGGAAAGCGATCAGTGACAGTCAACAAATCACAGGCGTGTAATACAGACAATTTATTAATCGAAACCAGAAGTTAATATTTTACGGTCCGATGCCGAAGCTGGAGCCTAACGAGATCAAGCACTGGAAATTACCAAACGCCTGGAACATTATCGAAACGACAATAAGCGGACTCAAAGAAATCAATCGGTTTATACAAACTCGTCATAAATATATTGGATGTTGTTCGGGTGGGCATTATGAAAGTTGTGTGGTACCTGGCAAGGGCAGCGCTCCAGGGGTATCGCGACACTTTTTTGCGCTACTTCTTCATTTCTGCTTTGTGCACAGCCAAAATTTGAAATTTATTATACTTAAATTTGAAAAATCATTTTCCGTCTTCATAATTAAGTGAAAAGGGGTTTTTTCATTTTGCGTTACATGGTATCGCGAAGTCCTTGAAAATTCATTAATCAGGTGCTGCTATAATAGCTTTTTCATATTTGCATCGCAGATTGGCAATTATTTCTACCTAACTATACAAAAAGAGCAGAGAAATCGTTTATTTTTATATGAAATGATATTATCTAAGCATATATTGTCATAAAAATTGTTTTGTCGTCAAGGCTACCAAAACTGCGTTACAACTAACGATACCATGATAACATTTATCGTTTTTCCCTTCTGTATTACAATTTTGGCTGATTTTCACTGTTTTGTTCGACTTTTATGGCAGACATAGGCTAATAGTGAAAATATTAACTGTTGTTAGTGTTGTCAATATTATGTATATGCTGTAGATGGTTATAACACATACCAATATGTTAATATCACCTTCTACAGTTAGATATATAAGCTACCAAATCATTATATTGCAGGAAATAAATCATAATCATGCGAGAGAGGTACAATTATGTGGAGATTTTACCAGAGAGTAAGCTAAGATTGCTTTATAAAGCTAATTAGCTTAGAGTTAGTATATTATCTCTTGAACAGAGTTCCAATGTTCAGGCTGCCGGTATTCTTGCAAAGATAGCCAATAGCAGAAATAAGTACGATTGGGTAATCAAGATATCTTGATCTCAGGTGACCAGATTGTGTGAGATCGTATATAATGATCTTCGAAAATTACCGAAGGCCTGGCTAACTTATATGTTGATGCCGTAAATGACAATTAATTATACCTTGCGTGAGACTAAAATAAAAAAGGCACCAATAATTGCAGATCATACAAGACGATTCAAAGTAAGTTCACATAGCAGTCTTTATATATATATAAAGCAAATAAGCGTGATGTACCAAATGCACTCTCGATTTGTAATTGAATACCGGTTTCTCTTTTTATATAAGTTTTGGGTAAACATTTATATTGTAATAGTTATTTCCTGTCTATCTTATTTCCAGCTGGCTTCGCAAGTGTTCACCGACCTAATTGGAACAATTCTTAAGAACTGGAAGTTATTCATTAATGGATCATTTTCGTTGGATTTCAACATTAATAAACGTTCTCATTTATAATACATCAGTGTTTTAATTACGGCAATGCTTACCTATCGTGACAAGTCAAATTTCGACCTAGTAGTATAGTAAATCATGTTCAAAGTTGCAGTGTTTGGTAAACAGTGCGTATAACTAATCGCGTGTGCGCTAAACTGGTAATTATTACACAAGAACGCGAAACAACATCCCTTTTTCACAGCGACATAAGACTTCACAGTACACTCTCTCTACCGTAACGCTATAAGAATGAGTTAATGCCCATATAAATGAATTTATGTAAAACTAAAAAGATTACAATATTAGAACTTCTTGTCATCAAGAAGCATAGCTATGGTCAGTGTTAACAATGGATTCTGACGATGTAGCTTCATCATTAGCACCGATTGAACTCATCACTTGTGCGCATATGTCTTCAGATGCTTCGAAGCATGAACGGATGAGTTTACTTGCCAAGGGTTCACTAAGAGCATGGATTGAGTGGTAGTTGTTAGTGAACTTCTCTAGCAGATCATCACTCCCGGTAGAGATTGACATGTTGTCGAGCGCACGAAGAACCAAGTCCATTATATATTTCCTTGTCCACCGGCTGCTATGTCGAAATAAGTCTACAATGCTTATAGAGACAAAAGAACACACACTTACCTCCACTTATTAGATCTTTAGAATGTGCATACAGAATATGACCACAGGGTAGCATGTAGTCATTGAAACGCTCACAAGCACATCGTGCACGTGAAGTATCAACAACATACATCATACCCTTGTCGTAGCACCGGATGTATTCCCCTGCTATACATTCGTGTCTCATTGACCTAACACGTTTATAATTTACAGCTACAATTTTAGCTGCAAAAGATGTGAACTCATTTAAAAGAGTTCGAAATGACATAGGAACCTGGAACTAATGAAACATTTAACTATATTTCTTACCTCAAGAATTGGAAAACGTTGAAGATCCTTCACAGCGTCATATGGACGCAAACGTAGGTCAGTAGCTGTTTTGCTCCAAATTTTCCAGAACGTCAATGGCAGAGAATCACCTCTTCTAAGACATTCTTTTAGATGTGGGAAATGGATCCTCAGATGTTCGTACTTTTGAGTAAATCTTAATATAATGCGTTACGAAAAACGAAGCTCACATATCAGACCGTCTAGTCTTTACAAGGTGTTCCAAGCATTTACGTACATCAGGATTTCGGAACTACAGAAAATAATTTGTACAGCTAACACTTACCTTCCTGAAAAATGCTCTTAAGACATGGAATGAACAAAGTACTATGTCGGCATGATTGTGCGTAGACTGCACTGCTGAAATTTCGGTTGCTGCCGAATCCATAACAAAAGTGCGTGTATCATAAGTACAGCACATTATATCTTTGAATCATTCCAATAATTTTACGACATCTTCTCGTCGTTCTTGCCTGCAAAGAGCATACATAACAGTGTGCCCTTGCCCAAGACTATCAGTCACCACTAGCTGGAACAGTGGAAAACTGTAAGATGAATTAATTGCTATTCGTTACTTACCCAACTTTGTTGGTCTGATAAGTCGAGTCAATACATACCACCTCTGGGAACGCGTGGTAAATAGATACCTGCTCCCTGCGACTGAAGCAAATCATAGATATGTTTCCATGTTCACTGAGTACTTTAACTTCAGTGTTTGCTTGAACGCGCTGTAAAATGTTATTGATATTTTTGGTGTCTAATCTCAATTAATTACAATGTGAGTTCAACAACCTGGGTACAACTGTGAACGCATTTTACAGATATCATCCTTGGTAAGCTGTTTATGGAACTTCCAAGAAACCAGATGCCGTAAACTACGAGTCGGCGTATTACTCATTAGAAAAGTTCTTAAATATAGACGTTCACTTGACGTCAACTTTCTTCTTGAAGGATCTACAGAAATATATCCTTCTGTGCAAGGATGGTTGTGCACGGTCTTGATAGAGGTGACTTTCAGCTCACCATTTACTGCACGGACCCAAAATCCAGATTGACAATGACAATATTTCGACCTGAAGGATAAATTAATTTGAAGCAAAGCATACGTAGATGACCGACGTCGTCTTCTTTGTCTAGGTTGTGGGGGTGAGTTAGAAGTTGTGTGCTCTTCGGAAGAATGATGATCACTATCATCACCTACATCCTGAACGCAAGCATCTGACTCTGACGAACTGCGTTTACGTCCATATGTACAAACATATCTCACGAAAAGATACTTTAGATTTGGGTCATCATTGTTCTTTTTGCATACTGACATAACGTACCTAGTATGCGTATACTACAAAAATAATCATTAACCACAGAAGTCATATTACCTTATGTACTTCTTTCAAACAGGTCTCAAAATTGTCCCAACTTGTAAATCTCCGAGATAACATGATATCATTGAAGATTGGTCCTATATCATGCATCATAACGATGGCATCATCTTCGTTACTTGAAGGATGGACGTTATCAGACATGGTGTGGCTGAACTCAATTCAAATCTAAAAATGCCTTGATTTGACCGCCTCTGAAAAACTTCACGAGTTGTCGATGTCACGCACCAATCATGTTGAAACAGTTTGACCTTCAAGTGCTCGCAACCTCCATCAGTGGACGATACCCCTGAAGCGCTGCCCCTGGCAAGGCGTGTAGTCATGTGGTAGTGTTGACGGATGAAACACAGCAGCATCTCCCGGATTGAAACTTCAGAGTAATTTGATTCACAAGCCAAATACTAAGTATCGTTCTTAGTTTAGGCGTCACAGCCTCGAAGAGAAAATTCCTTCCAAACATCTCCAAGGCCTTAAATAAATCTCGTCAAAATGACACGTGAGTGCCGTCAATTTTGTTATGGATGCTTTCTCTCTGCTGCAATTTGGAAAATTTGCTGGATAGTTCACATTTCTCCTTCATATGCTCATGTATTTGTTTCGTGAGCATGCTTTGTGTAAAAAATGCATTTTAGCTTGCTGTAAAAAATCGTCAAAGCATTTATCTCTGCTTTCCGATGTAGCGTAAATGGTTTCACACTACTTTTCGTCATGACACTAGTGACGTTTTAAACCAAAGTTGTCTTTTCATTTATGCTGCTTAATAATAACAGTAGCTGACTATAACATTCTAAACTATGTTTTGGTAAAGGTCCATGTAAATAAAGAGTCTTGGTTTGCCAACTGACTGGTTTATTCTTAGATAGTATGAACTTGTCACTATTCTAATATTGCTACGTCTAGTATTCCGATGCGGCTATGATTTATGGACGAACAAATTAGATCTAAGTTTGTGACTTTTGGATTTCGGCGCGTTATTCATTCATTCATACGGCTATATTACATTTTAGCATTATATCTGACAAGTCTGTAACGCAGACAATAAGTCTTATTTCCAGTGCTAACTGATCTCAATTTCTGGAGCCAATAGATAATTCCATTTCGACTGTGTTGTGTGGTTAGAATTTGTCAAGAATATATTGTATCACTCAAATGCCCATAGATCACACTCTCACCACTGTTCGGAATAAACGCAGTACATCTTAAATTCCAGTACTTATATATGCCTTACTACTTCCATTTCGGACTCTATTCTCAGTGTTCAATCCCTTTTTGTCATTGCTACAACATTAATGCGATTTACTTTATTATGCATCTCTCCCAAACTGGTGTTATTGAGATGAACGGAAAATAGTAATCGCTGTTGGATTTAGAGGCTTACTAATAGCAATTATAGATCTTGCTAAAATATGGCCCTTAAATATGCAGCATACTAAACAAAATGGTAAAGCTGTAAATAAATATAGACGAGGCCGGTCCTAAAATCAGTAAACAGATAATCAAGGGCAGTGTTTAATGAATTATATGGTCTAATTAAACAGAAGTGGGAACATAGAAACTTACGTTTACTTGGATAGGTCTATAATTTATGATTTTAATCAAAATAACGGTAGGCTTACCACCAAACCTTTGTGAATTGGCACAGTTTGTGTTGCTTGTCGTAGGATTTCAAGTACAGATTTTGCTTCATTTTTGACTTGCCCTGGTTATATTTTTTCCTGTACCACTTTTGTTTTTGCGTCCTTTTAGTAGTAATAGATGTCCAAGGCAAGATGCCCCCAAAACTCGTCCAGAACCAAGGTCAACTAGGTCCTATCAAAACGATACTCAGCGTTCGGGATGCCAAAGTACAAGACCGCAATTTGTTCATAGTTATTCAATTTTTGAAACTGGAATAGGCTGTTTCACTAAACCAGATAGGAATACTGTTGAGTTATGTAAGTAACCACAGTTAGAGTTCTTCTTTAGATTCAGTTTTAAATTGGCTACAACCAGGTGGTGATCTGGAGCTGTCAGCTCCTCTCCTGCTTCTTCTATTGGTCTTTTGAAATTTTTCATGATATAAATATGATCGATCTGGTTCTGTGTAGTGTGATCTGGTGAGACTAATTTAGCTATATGTACATAATTATGAGAATATTATGCCGCCTATAACCACTTTGTTGAATGAACATAAATTTGCAAATCTATCAACATTCTCGTTCCTTTCTCCCAGTCAGTTCATGACATTCCATGATATCTTCTTGGACGGCATTGTTCATTCCAACTTTGGCCTTATCATATCAGAATGGTTAAGTTGTTTCCTGAGCACTTCACTATGATCGATTGCAGCCTCTCATAGAATTGATCTTTAATGTCGTCGTTGCTATCATTGGTGGGTGCATAACATTGGATAATATTCATTGTAATCCCCTCCTTCTTTGTTTTGAATGATGCTTTGACGATTCTGGATCCGTGAGATTCCCATCCTACAAGTGCATTTTGTGCAACTCCCCGAGTGTGTGGAGCATTTTCTTTGTGACTACAGTACGGCGGCATCTCTTCGGAATCTATTCTTTGCTATCCAGCTTGGGTTCAATGAGTTTCGCCGATTCCGAAAACCGACAAGTTGTATCTCCTCATTTCCGTTGCTATTTGACTGGTCTTCCCGGTCTCCCACATTGTCCGGACGTTCCATGTACCTATAAAAATTGTTGCTCTGGTTGTTAGAAGTAGCATCGGCCTCATGGCTTCCGAAGGAACTCGGAGACCTTCTAACTCCCAGGCCAGAGTTTGAATTATTTTTTCTGGTTAGCGTTTTTTTAGCGAGTTAGTTTTCCACGGAATGGGGTCGCTAACCCCATGTTAACCCTCCCCCTCTACTCGGGAGTGAGACCGGAAGTAACTCGGGAAGAGCTGCAGGCGGAGTTTTCATGAAGCGTGTCACTCATTAAAAGTGTCAATGCGCTTAAACAAGTGATAAGACTGAAGGCTAAAAGTAACCAGTTTTATCAATTTTCCAACAACAGCTCATATCTGTGTACAGCAATACAAGTTCGAATAACAGTATGGTTTTTTATTAATTTATTTGAACACAAATATTGTTACAAGGGGACACCAAATATATATGCGCCACACAAAACAATAAGAATGGGGGGAGAAAAAAAGAAGGTAAGAAGCGTTAAAGAAAAAAGAAAAACAGGACAATAACTATCAGAATAGTATAAGGAAGTGTAATATTAATGATGGAAACGGAAAGGTACAACCAGAAGAAATCTTTCAGTTAAGGAAGATACAACCACTTCTTATGAAGAAAGTAAAGGAAGGCTACAGCAGGATCGCCACTGGCCTCTATTCTGAGCCATATCTGATAACGTCTGTAGCCACTGTGTTGCACCATCTCTCGGACCCCAGCCACGGAGTCGTGAAGGACCAACACAAGCCAGTCCTTTGCAGCTTTCTTTCATACCACGACACCATGTCATACACTGACCACCTCTCCGCTTTTTCCAACCAGTCCCAGAGTCGGCAAATAATGCACGACGTGGAATTCTCCGGGACGACATTCGTAGAACATGTCCAAGCCACCGAAGTCGGTGTCTCAAGATGGTGACACCAATTGGAATATCATCTCTTCTCCCGCGCACACGATGCCGAACCTTTACATTGCTAACATGGTGTTGCCACTGGATGTCAGCAATTCTTCGGAGACAATGATGGTCGAACACAGAGAGTCGTCTAACATCCTCAACTCGGAGAGGTCAGGTTTCACAAGCATAGAGCAGAATTGCTCTCACCGAGGCGTTGTAGATCCGAACTTTTACAGCCAGACCAACATCACGAAGGCGCCAAAGATGGTCCAGATCGGCATAATCCGCTCTGGCTTTCATTATACGTGAATCGATCTCATCACTCACGCCACCACCAGCACTTATGCAGCTACCTAGATACACGAACTTCTCAACTAACTCTATCTGCTCACCATCCAGGGTGAGTACAGGATTAGAATCCTGCTAGTCTTGTAGAAGTACTTTGCACTTCGAAGGTGCAAAGCACATCCCATACCTACGGACACTGATTGCCAACTGACTGAGTGCGGATTGCATGGCTTGGGCATTCTCGCACAGTAAGACAATATCAGCCGCATACTGAAGGTCGAGAAGTCTTTCTCCAGGTAACAGATCCACACCACCATTACCTATATCCATCAGAGCTGTTTCCATAACGTCATCGATAGCGAAATTGAGGAGGAATGGTGAGATTGGACAACCCTGTGTGACCCCACTGCTTGAATGGAACAATGGAGAGAGGTAGTTGTATGTCCTCACTCTGCCTGAAGTGTTTGCATATAGGGCTTTTAGGATGTTAATACACTCCTCAGGCACACCCTTCTTCAATGGACAATCCCAGAGAACAGTCCTGTCCAACGAATCGAAGGCATCCCTGATGTCAAGAATCACTACGATTGTTGGCCTTTGATAAGTATGACGGTGTTCTAGCATTTGGTGGAGGGTGGAGATATGATCAATACATCCTCGACCAGAACGAAAACCAGCCTGCTCCTCGTGAGTCAATTTTCTCGGGTTTTGAACAACCTACGAAGTATGACGGAAGCCAATAGTTTAAACGCAATCGAACTACATTCACCCCCCGATAGTTGCTACTGGAACGACGTGAACCCTCGTTAAAGATAGGGACAACTATCGACTCATTCCATGATGTTGGAACACTCTCTAATTGCCAAACTTTGGTAAAGAACTCAGACAGTTCCCTAACCAGGAAGTCACCACCATCTTTAAAAAGGGCCGAAGGTAAGTCATCTGGGCCTGGTGATTTGTAGCGTTTCAAGAGTTGGAGTTCCTTGCGGACTTCCGCCTCATTCGGTGGATCAGTCGTCACCGGCCATAGAGGACAGGACAGTCTGACCGATGTTGCCGGAGCAGCAGGCCAGTTGAACTGCCCTTCTAAAAATCCTGCCTATCGTCCAAGACGTCGATGGATGTTAGCGATTGGCATCCCGTCATCCTCACAGACTGTTCCGCTCACACCAGACTGATCGCGATGTGATCGATCCGAGTCCAGACATGAGATACAGAGGGAGGACGCCAGTTGGAGCATTGGCGATGACTGTGCCGAAAGTTAGTTCTAGTCAGAAACAAGTTGTGGTCTACGCACAGTTGCAGTAGACGGTCACCGTTATCTGACCTGCGACCAAGTCCTCATTGGCCACCCAAACAGTTCCTTTCTGTTTTTAGACACCGGACTTGAGCACCCAAGTCTCCGACTAGTACTACAATATCTGTCGAACGCACTTTCTGTAGAATAACTGATAACTGGTGGTTAAACTAATCCTTGATCTCATCCAGGCTGCAATCCGTCGGAGCATAGGCGGAGATGATGAAAAGATATCACTTCTCATACAGATTTCTTCGCACTTTGACGGAACTTTCTGGTCTAACGGCACACAACTGACTGTTAGTGGGGATCCAATCAATTAGTGCTGCCTCATCTCTAGCGCTTAGTGCGACACTAATGTCAGCGAAATCAGACGAAGATGCCACAGGGCTTTCGAATAAATGCACGCGGAACAAAATTTTAGAAGCAACAGATGGTGAGCGAATTTGTAGTAACTCACTAGAGTGTTGAATACGGATCTCGGCTAGACAACAGACATCAATGTTGAGATTTTTTAAAGACATACTCAACCCTATCTGTTATCCGATCTGCATAAGTGTGCGACGTTGAAGAAGGCCAGTGTTAATGGTATAAGTGGTTTTAGAAAGGCTTTTCAGTATTCGTATTTGGTGGTAGCATAGGATTTTCGACCAGTCAGTGACTCGAGACTGTCTAGACAGGATAGGGTTTCCACCATAGGCGAGCTGCTGTAAATGTTAAAAATAAGAATACGCAAAGTGAGAATACAAGAGAGTAGATAAGCGACGTAGTATGCATGAAAAATATAAAAATGAATGTGAACTATCTGAATTTATAATTGAAGCAAGAACAGTATTTCCAGTTGTAATTGTCATTTCATTTGATTTGTGTGTGGACTGTAATACTGCCCGGGTGCCCAAACCCAAGCAGTAGGTTTTCTTAGTGGGCCACACTCCGAGCCTTTGACCTGAAAGTCTGTTCTACAATACAGTGGAGCATCGTAAGGAGATGCAGTCCCATGGTAGCCGGTGACCAACGATTGGTTCGTACGCCATTTGTTCCTTCAGCATACTGGAGCTAGCCCATGTGCACCATCGGTTTGGGATCCGGTTAAAGCGCCGGACATTCGCTTTTTGTCCTCTCATTTTTGTAAACAACACCTCCGCCATGAGAAGGCAGTGAGTAGGACTTCTCTGACAGAGGCTGTATATACGTGACCGTGTGAGCATTTCGAGAGGGAAAGCGGACTCTCCCCAGTCTCGGCCGTACCAGGGCATTTTGGGGATGACCCGATCAGATCCTATACTAATTTAAATCAATTGTTATAAAAAATCATTTTGTGTTAAAAGCTGTATCGTTTTAGGGTTTATTTTAAGTAATTTCTGTCAAAATTTATGGTATCTGGTTCTCATCAGTAATAACATTCTGTGGGTACTATGCTACGTGGTGCTTGAAATTATCAGGAACGTTTTTACTAGGTTGTGTTTAGTGCTATAGTCACTCAAATTGCTCGTTTAAACAAGGTTTTATTTAATATGTCATTATGCATAGAATGTTTTTGAAATAGAAGACATTTGTCTCTCCATATTTTTGTGGCAAATAACACTCCTAGTAAGATATACTTATTATTTTCATGAAACTTTCGCTCTATACTTTCTTCTGTAAGGTTTCTTGCATCTTGTTACAGGTGAAACAAAAGAAGCTGTTTTGCCACAGACTGAGTCCGTGGAGTTTGCTGAAACAGAATCCAACTTAAATCCTCTCAATCAGTGTGACGCATTTGTAACAGATATTAAACAATTATTTAAAAATCCTCCAATTATAATGCATGATTCTGCTGCTGGTCAAGAGTTCGATTTAGGTAAAATTAATTTCATGTACACCATTTCTTATGTTTGTAGTGGAATCCTAGTCAATCAGTAATTTTTGTAGATGTTCTACAGTTTCACCTGCATACGGTAATTAAAATAGCTTTACAACAAAATCGTTTCCTGTTGTATTGAATAAAGATTATACGATAATCTTTTTTGAGGTAGGAAATACGTCTTACTGAGGGAACAATTAAGAAACAAAAGTACAATAACTACTAATGAGTATTTCTAAATCGTAACGCGGAAATGAGTATGTATTATGTGATGACTTATTTTCTTCTATGAACATTATTATGAAGTTCGACAGGTGAGCCAATTCTAATTAAGGGAAAAAGAAGCGTCCACACTGAAATGTGTGTAGATTGGGACGATTTATTCATTTAGATGGTGATGGTTCAACCTTATGTCAAAGTCACTGATCACTTATTGGAACAAAACAAAGCAATACATAGCAACTTTGTGTTTATGGTGACAAATATAGTAAAATAATTTCAGCAAAGTAATGGAAGGTTCTCTTCGAAGAACTGATCCAACTTCTAGGCTTATTTTCATAAGTACTAGCAACTTTTGGAACACTTCCAGTAATGGTAAATTGAAAAGCTGTCATTTAATCCTTCAAAATGTTTTCAGCTAGAGCGTTTCCGCTTTTTTATTTAAATATTCATCAGGTGTTTATACTAGTAAGTCTTAGTTATCTTGTGCTGAAAGCGATTAATGACAGTTCAAATGGTATATTTTATACTGGCCTGTTCATTTATTCAGTCGTAATTCATCTAACATTTTGTTATATAGAGATCATAAAATATTGAAAGATTTCATTTTGAGAATGAGGATTTTCTCTTTAGTTATATGATATCTACTTCTTGATTTGAAATAAATTAAACAGATGTTTTCGTATGATAACTATTCTTCTTCATAAATACAACATTGAAATACATTTTATAACTTTCTGTTAATGCTTATGTAACTACAAATCATAACAGTACTACCATAATAGTTTATTATGTAGATATATTCTCGGATATGCACTTTTCCTATTGATTGGGGGCGGAAGAGCTATTCAGTTTGATTTTCGTCATATACTTGTTTTGTATGAATGATATGCGTAGATGAATACCTAATTTTTATTACTCATTTGTAACTTTTAAATTCTGAACGCACATAAATAACATATTAAGAAAGAGTGGAATGATTGAATATTTTTTACTAGAGTAATACTAAATTAAAACAACACATAAAAGCGGACAATATCGTTCTCAGTTAGACCTTCATCAAACTTTGCTCTAATGTACATGAATATTTACAGGAAAACAAACCAATCAAAGCACATATCTCATTTGAATGGTGTTCTGTGGTTATTTTAAAGACTATTTGTCGAAGTTTAACCTACTTTTTGTGTTAAACTATTCACTGGAACTTTCTTGTTCTTATTAAATAGAAATATTGCGGGTATCTGCTGGGATTACCGGGTAAGTAATAGTGAGGTTAGACGCAGGGTACTAGGGAATGATGGTAAATCAGTTGATGAGGTTATGAATCTTCATCGACTGAGATGGTTGGGCCACGTGTTGCGTATGCCTGAACACCGATTACCACGACGCGCAATGCTGACTAGTGCAGGGGATAATTGGAAGAAAGTTAGGGGCGGCCAAACCAAAACGTGGCATCAGTGCTTGAAGTCACTAACTTCTGGTCTGAGCCATGTTGGGAGATTCAGACTACCTGGTTGGGGTCCGCGTGACTATCGTAACCAATGGTTGGAGACTCTTGGTGACATGGCTAAGAATCGATCACAATGGCGTCGGTGTATACACTCTCTATCTCCCTTAAATTAAGAGAATAAAATCGCTTCATATCTGTCTAGGAACTAATTCTTTCTTCCTTTACTATCTCCTTATACACAATCTTTCTTCTATATATTACCACCACTGAATTAACTACTCCTATGACTCCGGTGTTCATCTTGTTGTGCTAATGCGGTATGGCAACTTGGACCGATTCATATACGTGCCTGGTCCTACGTTGCAGCTGACTGACTGACTGACTTGTTCTTATTACTACTAGTACACCTGTCTTTTTAATATCAATTTGTACTTTTTACTTATTCTGTGTATTTATGCATTATATTTCATTGTAATCATTGACTCACAAATTGCCTTGATTGGTTTGTTATTTCCATGTAAATATCCACATACATTAGAAGAAATTCTGACGTCAATTAATTAAAAATTATATTGCTCGCTTTTATGTGCTATTGTAAACTTCACAATGAAAATCTTTAATACTGAATCGGAAAGTATCAACTTGGTTGAATTCCTTTATGTCAGTACTTAAAAAGCTAATTGTCGTTTACAGACTAGTAGTTTGTATAATTGTATTTTTAATTACTTTTCACCGTCCATTCAGCTATGAGTTTATTTAATGAGTTAACCAAGTTTGAATTTAGCTACAATAAAGTTGTATTTTGTAGAATAGCGTTGTTCATCATGTTGAATATTTCAATATTACTTTCTTAAGTACTGTACCTTTGCTGGTTGGCAATGAGACAAAAGGCTTGTGTATATAATTTGCGGTGACAGTATATGAACCTAATCACGGCTGAACTCGGTCTGTAGCTCTTCTAGGGCTAACGTCGGTTCCAAGTTCCTCTAAAGAAGGAGAGTTGACATGGGGTTAGCGACCCCATTCCGTGGAAAACTAACTCGCTAAAAAAACGCTAACCAGAAAAAATAATTCAAACTCTGGCCTGGGAGTTAGAAGGTCTCCGAGTTCCTTCGGAAGCCATGAGGCCGATGCTACTTCTAACAACCAGAGCAACAATTTTTATAGGTACATGGAACGTCCGGACAATGTGGGAGACCGGGAAGACCAGTCAAATAGCAACGGAAATGAGGAGATACAACTTGTCGGTTTTCGGAATCGGCGAAACTCATTGAACCCAAGCTGGATAGCAAAGAATAGATTCCGAAGAGATGCCGCCGTACTGTAGTCACAAAGAAAATGCTCCACACACTCGGGGAGTTGCTCTAATGCTGTCCAAAGTAGCACGAAATGCACTTGTAGGATGGGAATCTCACGGATCTGAAATGAGGACTTCGCGAATGACCTAACTCATCTATCCGATATATATAACATTTAATATTAGTGAAGAAAGACAGTGTAGCAGCAGTAGACCTCGACATACACAAGAGAAAAAGCAAGATCCTCAAATACAACAACGAGAACACCGACACAATCACAGATGATGGAGAAGCAATGGAAACTTTCACGTACCTGGGCAGCCTCATCCATGAACGAGGTGGTTCGGATGCAAACGTAAAGGCAAAGATTAGCAAAACAAGAACCGAATTCTTACAATTGAAGAACATATGAAGCTCAAAACGACTGTTAACCAATCTCAAAGTCAGAATCTTCAGTACGAGCGTCAAGACAGTTCTAATGTATGTAGCTAAAACTTGAAGAACTACTACATCATCAAAAAAGTGCAGGTATTTATAAACAATTGTCTGTTGACTGTTACCATCAGCAACAGCCTGCTGTGAGAAAGAACAAACCAGCTTCCAGGAAAAGACGTTCGAGGTGGACAAGACTACACTACAGTAATCATCAAACTAAATCACGAAGCAAGCGCTAACTTAAAATCCTGAAGGGAAAGGAAAAGAAGCAGAATGAAGATTTTATTGCTCAGGGAATTGAAGCCAGACATTAAAAGAATGAATAGCAACTGGAATGGGTTGTCCAGGACAGAATTGCATGGAGAATGCTGGTTGGTGGCCTATGTTCCTCCACGAGGGTTGATAGGCGTAAGTAATTTCGGCTGAAGAGATGATAGACGATACTCATGGGTTCAGAGGTCTCGACTTAATTCACCATTTTTTGCTCACGAGCAAAATAGGTCTTGGGAAATTCCAAAGATACATATGTGTTTTAGAATCGAAACTTGGTTAGTGAAATTCAGCAAATGCCCTGGTACGGCCGAGAGTGGAGAGAGTCCGCTCTCCTCGAAATACTCACATGGCCATGCGTATATAGCCTCTACCAGAGAAGTCCTACTCACTGCCTCCTCCTGGCGGGAATGTTTTCGAAAATGAGAGGACGAAAAGCGAATGTCCGGCGCTTTAACCGAATTCCAAACCGATGGTGCACATGGGCTAGCTCCAGTATGCTGAAGGGACAAATGGCGTATGAACCAATCGTTGGTCACCGGCTACCATGGGACTGCATCTCCTTACGATGCTCCACTGTCTTGTGGATCAGACCTTCAGGTCAAAGGCTCGGGGTGTGGCTTCCTAAGAAAGCGACCTGCTTCGGTTTGGGCACCTGGGCAATATCACAGCCCTCACACATATCAATTGATATCTGTGTGGCGCATATGTATTTGGTGTCCCTTTGTACCAAATATCTACGTGTTAAAATAAATAAATAGCAAACGTACAGGTTTTGTCATAATTGCTAAATATGATCTAAGATATTTTTCGTCTAATCTAGCCATTATGAACGGACAAGTATTGAAATCGTTTGAACAAGAGAAATTAAGTAGATTCTATTTAAGTAAATTGAAAACGAAGATTTTAAAAATCAGTTGGTAAAATAAGTAAAAACGAACCAGTCGTACGTTGATGTTAGCATTTATAATAGATGAACAGTTTAATAGCGAAAAGTTCAAATGTTTAACGTTCCATATATGATATTTATTCATCGAAGTTTACTTGGTACTTTTAATATTTAGTCAATTTTTTCCATTAAAATATCCTTTCGCCACTTACATCTAGATCCTTTTAGAGACTTGGATTTATCTGATGGTTGGAGTTCTAGATTTCCGTTTAATTTATTCTCCGAAGCTACTACTTCAGGCAAACTATTTACTTTACAACTGCCAGATAAATTGTTACCACCAGTAAGTAAATCTTTATCATTGAAAATTATATGTTTTACACAAGTTAAATATTGTAATACAAAATCACATCATTTACCATTTTATAAGAAGTTATTGACATGTTTAGACATAAATATGTTGCTATTATCGTATGACATAGAAGTTTGATTCCTCATTTCATATATGATTCGTTATAGTTGTTAAATTTGGAAAGACTTGGCTTCAAGTTAGAATACATCATTGGTTTCAGTTGTAAATATTGCCTGAATATCTTGTCCATCGTATTTAATGTCATAATATTTAAGTCTTAAAATACGAACTTTGACTGGCTCAATAATTATATATATATATATGAGCTCCAGGATCCTGAAGTAATAATTGGCGCCTGAACCAATTGTTGGTCACCGGCCACTATAAGACTGAATCTTCTAACATTTCTCCGCCCCCAAATGCCCTGGTACAGCCGAGAGTGGGGAGAGTCCGCTCTCCCTCTCGAAATGCTCTCACGTGACCACGCGTATATAGCCTCTACCAGAGAAGTCCTACTCACTGCCTCCTCCTGGCGGGAATGTTTTCGAAAATGAGAGGACGAAAAGCGAATGTCTGGCGCTTTAACCGGACTCCAAACCAATGTTGCACATGGGCTGGCTCCAGTATCCTGAAGGAACAAATGGCGTATGAACCAATCGTTGGTCACCGGCTACCATGGGACTGCATCTCCTTACGATGCTCCACTGTCTTGTGGATCAGACTTTCAGGTCAAAGGCTCGGAGTGTGGCCCACTAAGAAAACCACCTGCTTCGGTTTGGGCACCTGGGCAGTATCACAGCCCTCACACAAATCAATTGAGATTCGTGTGGCGCATATGTATTTGGTGCCTTCCTGTACCTATACTTATGTGTTAAAATAAATAAATAATAAATAAACATTTCTCCACTTCCTTGTGCATCGGATTCTAAGGTCGAAGATTCCAGGTGTGCCCACCCTTTCGAGAAAACCACCTGCTTCGGTCTAGGCACCCGGGCAGCATTACAGCCCATACGTAAATCAAATGACTTGTGTAGTGCATATGTATTCGGTGCCATTTTGTACCAATATTTATGTGTTCAAATAAATATGGTAGGTGCCTAGTAGATTTGTTCATAAAAACGAGCCAGTTTGTAAAAATCTTCAAAACAGTTATTATTTACTGTCAACGAAATGTATGTTCATTTATTTAATTTCCTTGTGCTAATATAGTTAACCAACTTGAGGTGATACATATCTGATTATAGTTGACTGACTGGTATACACTATTATGTATTATAAAATTTGTTGGTTCATTTCTTTAATTCTCGTTGCCGACTACATCCTTTTGATTTCAGGACAATGAGCAAGTAAAAGAAGGCTTGTTTGGGAAAATACAATTATTAGATAATCAAGAAGTTCGTCTAGTTGTCGGTGATGCTCGATTCAATTTATCCTGTCCTCGTCCATTGCCTATAGCTTCTGTAAGCTTTGTTCAGCATTCACTTTTCCTATGTGATTAAAAATATTATTGTTAATTAGTTCATTATTATGCAGGATTATTTATTTTATGAGGTTGTTACAAAATACAGTTTTGTTTAGTGTATCAACTTAATGGGATAAACGTTACATTTGTTGACCACGGTAAGTGACCAGCAGATCACACTTTTAAACCACTCATGAATATATATATATATATATATATATATATATATATATATATATATATATATATGACGAAAATATTATGAAAAGAAACAATCTGTTCTGTATGTACGAATAATGTAATTTGATTAATCCCTTAGTTGATTACTGGATGCCAAATACATCTGGAATTAAACATATCTATTTCTTCAGTAAATTATTAAACATTTTCATATGTAGTAGAATAAGAAATAATATATATTTAAAAACAATGGATAGAAGTGTGTAACGTGTTTTCACTGTTCAACCACTTATCAGTATTAATAGTGTATTATATCACCTTGTCTATAAAATGAAGAGTAACAAAATACATGATTGAAGACTATTTTGTGGATAACCAATTATAATTAAACAGTTTTTGTTTGTAATTGAATGTTGAATTAATGTCTATTAAATTGTATTATTGGCGAGTAAGCCAAGCTCATTTTAAATATGACAAATGTATTTAGCGACTAAAGAATTTCGGAAGTTATATATGTGGAATTCGTCTAGGTAATCAGTTATTTGAAGTATTAAATGTGTTGTGTGGTGTCCAATTGTGATCCTGGTACACAAGCTTCCCATACGCGCCTAAACCAGTTAATAAGTGGGGACGGAGAGTAAGATGGAATCATTTTATTCTTAGGCCACTACCAGGGAAGTCTTACTCACTACCTTCTCGCGGCGCGGATGTTTACAAAATTGAGAGCATGAAAGGCGAATGTCCGGCGCTTTAACCGGGTTGGTGAACACAGGGGTTTATCTAAGGGAGTTAGAAAACCCTGATTCCAAACCAGTGTTGCACATGATCTCTAGGATCCTGAAGGAATAAATGACGCCTGAACCAATTGTTGGTCACCGGCTACCATGGAACTGCATCTCCTGACGTTGCTCCACTTCCTTTTGCATCGGGTTTTAAGGTCGAAGATTCTGGGTGTGGCCGCCCCCTCGAGAAAACCACCTGCTTCGGTTTGGGCACCCGGGCAGTATTACAGTCCACACACAAATCAAATGAAATGACAATTACAACTGGAAATACTGTTCTTGCTTCAATTATAAATTCAGATAGTTCACATTCATTTTTATATTTTTCATGCATACTACGTCGCTTATCTACTCTCTTGTATTCTCACTTTGCGTATTCTTATTTTTAACATTTACAGCAGCTCGCCTATGGTGGAAACCCTATCCTGTCTAGACAGTCTCGAGTCACTGACTGGTCGAAAATCCTATGCTACCACCAAATACGAATACTGAAAAGCCTTTCTAAAACCACTTATACCATTAACACTGGCCTTCTTCAACGTCGCACACTTATGCAGATCGGATAACAGATAGGGTTGAGTATGTCTTTAAAAAATCTCAACATTGATGTCTGTTGTCTAGCCGAGATCCGTATTCAACACTCTAGTGAGTTACTACAAATTCGCTCACCATCTGTTGCTTCTAAAATTTTGTTCCGCGTGCATTTATTCGAAAGCCCTGTGGCATCTTCGTCTGATTTCGCTGACATTAGTGTCGCACTAAGCGCTAGAGATGAGGCAGCACTAATTGATTGGATCCCCACTAACAGTCAGTTGTGTGCCGTTAGACCAGAAAGTTCCGTCAAAGTGCGAAGAAATCTGTATGAGAAGTGATATCTTTTCATCATCTCCGCCTATGCTCCGACGGATTGCAGCCTGGATGAGATCAAGGATTAGTTTAACCACCAGTTATCAGTTATTCTACAGAAAAGTGCGTTCGACAGATATTGTAGTACTAGTCGGAGACTTGGGTGCTCAAGTCCGGTGTCTAAAAACAGAAAGGAACTGTTTGGGTGGCCAATGAGGACTTGGTCGCAGGTCAGATAACGGTGACCGTCTACTGCAACTGTGCGTAGACCACAACTTGTTTCTGACTAGAACTAACTTTCGGCACAGTCATCGCCAATGCTCCAACTGGCGTCCTCCCTCTGTATCTCATGTCTGGACTCGGATCGATCACATCGCGATCAGTCTGGTGTGAGCGGAACAGTCTGTGAGGATGACGGGATGCCAATCGCTAACATCCATCGACGTCTTGGACGATAGGCAGGATTTTTAGAAGGGCCAGTTCAACTGGCCTGCTGCTCCGGCAACATCGGTCAGACTGTCCTGTCCTCTATGGCCGGTGACGACTGATCCACCGAATGAGGCGGAAGTCCGCAAGGAACTCCAACTCTTGAAACGCTACAAATCACCAGGCCCAGATGACTTACCTTCGGCCCTTTTTAAAGATGGTGGTGACTTCCTGGTTAGGGAACTGTCTGAGTTGTTTACCAAAGTTTGGCAATTAGAGAGTGTTCCAACATCATGGAATGAGTCGATAGTTGTCCCTATCTTTAACGAGGGTTCACGTCGTTCCAGTAGCAACTATCGGGGGGTGAATGTAGTTCGATTGCGTTTAAACTATTGGCTTCCGTCATACTTCGTAGGTTGTTCAAAACCCGAGAAAATTGACTCACGAGGAGCAGGCTGGTTTTCGTTCTGGTCGAGGATGTATTGATCATATCTCCACCCTCCACCAAATGCTAGAACACCGTCATACTTATCAAAGGCCAACAATCGTAGTGATTCTTGACATCAGGGATGCCTTCGATTCGTTGGACAGGACTGTTCTCTGGGATTGTCCATTGAAGAAGGGTGTGCCTGAGGAGTGTATTAACATCCTAAAAGCCCTATATGCAAACACTTCAGGCAGAGTGAGGACATACAACTACCTCTCTCCATTGTTCCATTCAAGCAGTGGGGTCACACAGGGTTGTCCAATCTCGCCATTCCTCCTCAATTTCGCTATCGATGACGTTATGGAAACAGCTCTGATGGATATAGGTAATGGTGGTGTGGATCTGTTACCTGGAGAAAGACTTCTCGACCTTCAGTATGCGGCTGATATTGTCTTACTGTGCGAGAATGTCCAAGCCATGCAATCCGCACTCAGTCAGTTGGCAATCAGTGTCCGTAGGTATGGGATGTGCTTTGCACCTTCGAAGTGCAAAGTACTTCTACAAGACTGGCAGGATTCTAATCCTGTACTCACCCTGGATGGTGAGCAGATAGAGTTAGTTGAGAAGTTCGTGTGTCTAGGTAGATTGGACATGTTCTACGAATGTCGTCCCAGGGATAGGAGCTAGTGGCAGTTCTGTTGTAACTTTGATTTATGCATAGAAATGCGGGTGACTTTTCTAATTGAAAGAATATTTCTGGTTGTATTTTTGCTAACTGAACTGCCTCCCATTATTATTTCACTCTCATACACTAATTTTTGTTCGTTGTTGTTCTCCTTTTCCTTATAGGCACTTTACATTCCTTATCTCTTCACATTCTCATTGTTATTATGTTGCGCATATATATTTACTGTAACTTTGTACCAATATTTATATGTTCAACTAAATTTATAATTCAGTCGTAATAACTGTACATCCGTTTATGTACATATATTCATCCCTTAGTAATTTGAGACATATTTTCCTACCGACAGTTTACGTTCCATTCTTTAGAAAAGAAATTCATATCTTTTTCAGTCGCGTGAGCTTATCGTTTGGCCAATATATTATTGACTCACTGTGTCATTAATTCTGTTTATTCTATTGTTCTGTAAGCTTTATCCCAAATATGCGGATTACTTTCTAGATACCATCTTCAATCTCTATCAATGGTATTTCAAAGACGATGGATTCTACATTGTCAAAATCACATCTATTTCGAAATAAAGCATATGTAACCAGGTAATATGTCTGCTAGATAACTATAAAATAACACGAGAAACTGTAAGGGATTAATAAACATGACAGTTTTACACAGATAATTAAATCCTTGAAGTATTCCCTGCTACAACAGTAGTGTTGAATTTGAAACTTTCAGTCATTTGACAATATGCCCTAATATTAAGTGGAATGAAACCTGAATCTCACACTTACGTACAACGAATTAGTTTACTAGTTGAGAAGCCGATCAATTTTAGTTTCTTCCATTTTTGGTGGCTCTATATGTACATAACGGTCGTTTTATTCAGGCCGCTAATTTGGTTCACAAACTGTCATCCAAAATCGTATAAAGTACGGTGTTAACTAGTCTCCGGTACTTCTTTATTTCCAGTGTAAATCGTGTCCATTCACCAAATATCTGATGTTTGTATTAGAAAGTTAGTCTAATGAAGCTCATAAATCTCAAATTTATTCACTCAACATGTAGAAATTATTGTCAAAATATGTATTTTTCTGATCATTTTTTAAACATCAATATTTCGGCTGAACATTCGTATCACATTTTGATAATTAATAAAACCTCTGTAGTACGTCATAAAATTATCTCATGCAAGGTATCTCAATTGCCTACATATTAGTATGCTCGTTTTTACTGTTTTCCCTTTTTCTCACCAACAGGATGTTGTACTTGTGAATCAGGATAATCCTGAGCTCATTTGTTTGGAGTGTATAGGTCATGTAGAACAAACTATGGCAGCCGTTCCTGACTTGGAAACTTATGTACATTTGGGTAAATAAATTGTTAATCCATGTCAAAACTGTACATATAAGCATTCATTTAAGTGTACAAATAAATGTTTGCTGTTTATCGTCTGCTAATATTTTTCTAAATTAATTTCTCAAATGCCTCAGTTTATCACTGATTTACCTTATAATTAGTAGGAAAAGTTTTAAGTGAAATAATCCCTACTCGTTTCTTTTTCTAAAGTTTGGATGATGGGTAATGATCGACATGTATAAAGGTTGATGCTTCATATCAGGTTGAAAAATCAACCGTCAATTTTTAAAAGATGAACATAACAAACGAGTGACTTGATTTCAAAGCTCATGTCATTAGACTACGTCTGCAGGGGATTCAAATGCTGATTTCTCGTGGTCTCAAATTTGATCACTTTTACTCTAACGCGTCTACTAGAACAGTCTCCTTGTGCTACTGACTAACATTAACATATATTGTCGGAGAGTTATGAGAGTCACCTTAGGATCCACAAATCCAGCTAATTCCTGATGAGAAAACCGATATGTGCATGGTCAGTCCTGAAGTCTACCATGTCGTTCTTAAGGTGCTACAATTATACTTCGAGTGATTATAAAATCTAGAATGAAATGTTCAAACATATCCCTCTGGTGTCGTTAGTGTTCTAAACTATTAAGATTATACATCGAGGTTTCAAGATGTATTGTTAGTATTCAAGTGAGTGACCGGATTACTGACCCAAATGAACTGATATTATAGACAAGGCAATAGGTCACAATAACAGATCTTTTGTCAAATAATACAACATTCTTTCATACGGATGATTACGAGAATAATAAACGATCAAAGCAAATCAGTTTTCCAGGACACTAATTAATTAATACTTGACCGTTAAACTTAATTCTTCGTCATATCAGTTACGGAATCGAAAAATACTATAGGCCACTGAATTCACAGTTTTAACATAGAAGTGTTAGTAGGTAACTAGATTGTTATCACTCAGTCCACCTTCATCGGAAGCTTGAAGATTTTTGTAAAACCAAAGAACTTTTCGAGTCAAATGTTCTCTGACCTTTGCAATTGCATATGTAGTATATCTGCCGTTAGTAACCTCAACTAATCTTAATTTCAAAGTTATTATAGTCATTTAAAAATAATTGGCTACTAACGTAAAGTAGATTATTTGGCGTACAAATGGAAAACATCGCGATAACGTGTGCTGTGAGTGATAGTTTTTCATAATATTACCATATCCAGTGTTTGTATTTGAACCTTTTTGTCAGTCGAGGACTTAAATTCGAAGACTAATGAAATTTTAAAAATGAGTTTTTCTCAAATACGTGGTCAGATCGTAGAGCCCCCCATCTGCTATTTCGGACAAAATTAATAAAGGTATTACTACAATAACCCTAGCAACAGAATCCCATGATTGGTTTAGATTTCATTCGTCAAACTGTTAATGTATAGTTAAACGTCATTGTTTATTAACGGCGTCACATTGTAGTAAACATTTCGTCTTCTGATCGTTTTTGTGAAACTAATAACTAACTTAGTTCCTTCCGACTAATACGAACTTTCAGTCAAGTTCCTATGTGAGCTGTGCGTTGACCCAAATACTTATCCTTTTATTTAAATTATTGACTTGTAATTTAAAGTAGTGTAGTGTAAATGTGTATCAGTTCACACAGCTGTGCAGAGTTTTTCAATGCCGTGCAAGACTACAAGTTTGCCACTTATGATGGACGGAGTCTATTGCCTCGTACAATGTGAAAGAAACCCTATGCCTTATGCTTTCGCTAGGTTTTATTTATGTTTTTAAATGGCACTCACCAAGTACAGAATTATGTACAGGACTTTAGGTTACACAAAATAGCTCTCTAAAACGATGTAAAGAGTAGATTATTTGATTCCGCACTCAAGCCATATTAAATTTCCAATCATATAATTTAACTGATCAGACAATAAGTCCCGATAAGATAAACTCTTCGTAAATATTTAAGTACGTTTGAAAGATGATACAGAAAAACGAATCACGTTCAGGTTGTTGTTTATGTAATCTTGCTGGTGTTTAAACTCGAAACTGTTTCGTGTCACAAAAAACTACAAGTAACATCTGTTTAGCATAAAACGTTTATCCAGCTATGTTTATTTCTTAATTATTTTGTTTGTATAAACAAGAATTATGATTAACTTAAAAAGACTGCCTTATAATTGTTCATTCTATTTCATAACTGACTGATTTAGAATAAGTGAAATCAATTGCAATAATTTGTATTGAGTAGATCTTTGCTTGGGTCAGAACGGTATGATATCTCGTTTACAGAGCTCGACAGTTAAATTTTAAACTATTTGTAACAATACATTTGCCAGTTGACGGTGTATCAAAATTTACAATAAACACTCAGTTAAAACTTATTCCCGTTTAAAAGAATTCCTTGTAGAGAAAGCAGACACAATCTTCACAAATATCATAGGTCTGTGTCAAGTAATTAGTTTGATTATATAAGTGATTTTAAAAGTAATAGATCCTAATGAGATTGGAAACCAATTTATAACAGCCAGGTGAAAATCCTAAAATATTTACAAAAGGTTAATTTTATTATTTAGAAAAACAATAAACTTATAGTGATATTTTGTCTAGTACAATGGTAAGAAAATACAAAAGGCCAGTTTTTTTACTATCTTTAAATGTCTGCCAACAAGAATTGGGATTCTTTAGGTCCGTCTTCCTTATCTAAAAATCGTAAATTGTAAGTAAAACAGACAAATAAAGTATATCAATAACTGTAACCAGATAAATCCCTTAGTAAAACTACTTAGATAGTGGAGTATTTGATGGATTTTCGAGAGTAGAATTAAAAGTTGGTAAAAACTGATGATACGTGCGAAGTGTCAGTTTTCAACTTCTAAAAGTTGTAATGGTTACGTAGTGGTTTAGAAATTATTCTACTAAGTATACAAACGTGGTTTTAAATCTAATTTTGTTACAGTTAGATATTATTTGTATAATCGCATATTGGATAACCAGATAGACACTAGGAGAAGGCCTCAATACTACTCCTTGTTTGAAAAGCAACCGCAAACTGCAGGGCTAAACAGACAATTAGGCAAACCAACTTCAAATGTTCATTGTTTTCCTGCTAAAGTAACTTGAGTATGAGCTAAATCCGCAGCTTGAAATCTTACCAATTTCAAACCAAGCAGATCATGGTTATGAACTAGTAAGAAAATCAGCACCATGCTCCCTTGTTTAAAATTATGGAAGGTTACATATTCATTAATCGTCAAAACTTTATTGTAGATTCTTAAATTTTAGTGAATTATTTATTAAGGATTCAAACATGCTTCACATTCATCCATACTCAGAAAAACAGCTGTTGAGTTCTTATACTTCCACGAGAGGAAAACTCAGGAAAGAACTAAGAGCAACAGTGAAAAGGTTGACTGAATCCTTTTATTGACTGTATAATGTTCTGACATATCGAAGGACATTTGTAGGAACATCCGAGTAGACTGTAATCCAATAAATACTTAGTTATCGATGAAATACTTACGCAGAGGTAAACAGAGTACGAAAATATTCATCTAACACAGAATACATGTTGTAAACGGAAGAAAAGTGACCACTAGAATCGGTATTCAGATAAAAAAAGACTGGCTCGATATAGCAACATAACTGCGCTTCATTACAAAATAACGGTTAGGAACTTGAACAGCGTAACTACAGCAATGATTTAGTGGTTCAATGATACGAATTGAAATCGGAAAAAATATGGCATTTTTTAATATACCAAGATATCAGATATTTATTGAGAATAAGATATTTTCAGGTCCCAAAGTAATCAGTTATGAAGAATTTCTAGAATTGCAATGAAGCTTTCCATTGCCCACCTTGACATAAGATGATGGCTGGTGTGGTAGAAGGTTGAAAGAACGTTAGGATACCAAATCAAGACGTGGAATTAGTCCATGGAGACACTGACTGTTGAACAGGAGCGTACAGGTAGGTAGGTGCGGACTACCTGGGTGGGATCTATAAAAGTACCATAACTAGTTGCTAGAGACCATGAGTAACACTGATTAGAACCTCTGACAATGGCACAGGCCCAAACACTGTTTTACCTTGGATCCTAGGTTTTTTCATTTCACTAATCCATATTTTCTTATCAGATCACAATTTATCCTTAACATTTCTATCACCATTAATATTACTACTATCTCGTAGTGCTAATGGGGTGTGGAAACTTGAAAAGGTGAATATATATGCCAGGTTCAACGTTGCGTAAAACTTATAAACGACTGACTGTCCATTTGTGATAATGGAACCAATGAGTAACAGACTATAGCATAATTGGGATGTTTATGGCCATTATCAGTTTTATTCCTCACTTCGACTAGAAACTATCTTGAGTTTGGAATATGAGTGACATTTGACCGAAAAGATTAGGGATTTGAAAACAACGATTCATCTATAGTTTCTACTAGTAGAATTCGATACATGATCCATTGAATTTGTATTTCAATGATTAAATCACGGGGTCAGTCAGCTACAACGCAGAACCAGGCACATATATGCATCACTCCAAGCAACCATACCTCATCAGCACTACAAGATGAACACCGAAATCATAGAAGCAATTAATTTAATGATGGTAATATATAAAAGAAAGTTCACGGGTTCTGTTCTCCGTTTATCTCCTCTTATTTAAGTATCTACATGACGTCATCTGTCCACATATAATACAACATAGCTCGAGGATGAGTACATGAACCAGTACTTGATGAATTACCCTGATATGATAGTCAAACTTGGACACCGTATTAATCCAATCGAGCCATATTGGTTGGAACACTTGCTCTTCTAGGTCCTATCATTCCAAGAAGATCAATTGGATAATGGTAAGACTAAAAGCAGCGAATTAAGATCCGAGGGCGAAGTCATACTGCTGATTGCACAGGGGTGTGACAGTAGTAAATTACTTCCCTCAAGTAACCGGAAACTACGGTGATGGCACCTTATCACAATGGAATAGGGTCAGAAAAAGTCGATCCCCAAAGTGCCACACCTAAATTTATGCAATAGATTCCATCTTTAGCGACAAGACCCTTTCAAGTACTGAGCTAGCATGGAAAACTACACAAAAATACTACGTGAGTGACCTCAAGCAGTTGTCCCTTACGCTCTACAGTCATGCTCCCAGTTCGACAAGACCCCCACTAATCCAGCTTTATCAGTAAGAAATGTTTTACACGATATGGGGAATCGGGAAATGGAAACCGCCCTCATACTCTTAACAGAACAAGAGATCAGTCAGTCAGTAACAACGTGGAACGTACGTACATCAGTTCAAGTTGCCATATCACATTAGCACAGAGATGCAGTTATCGATTCAAATCCCGTAGTGGTAGAGTAGTGAAAGTATAAGTAGTGACAGGGAACATTAAGGTTTGATGATGTTATTTAAGGAGTATAGTCTAGTGGGATATATTTGGAAAGAAAATAAAGGACATGGAGAATTCAGAAGATTAGAGTTTGGGAGAACACAGAGAGTGGATGCACCTGCGCTATTGCAAGCGATTTTGAGCCATGTCATTCAAGGTCTCTAACTATCGGTTGCTATCATTCGCAGTCCCCAACCAAGTAGTCTACATCTACCAACATGGCTCAGTCCACTTGTCAGTGACTTCATGGATTTGTGCCATGTTTTGGTCTGGCCGCCCCTAGCTTTCTTCCAACCTACTCCTACACCATAAAACATCGCACGTCGGGGTAGTCGGTGGTCGGGTATGCGCAACACATGTCCCAGCCATCTTAACTGATTACGTTTCACTACTTCATCAATTGATTTGCCATCCTTACCTAGTACCCGTTTCCTAACAGCTGCATTACTTACTCGGTGGTCCCAGTATATACGAGCAATGTTTCGAAGACATCTATGATCAAATACTAGTAACCTACGAATATCCTCTACTCTTACTGGCCATGTTTCACTGTCATAAAGTAGGACGGAACGAACTGCTGTGCAGTAAACACGTCCTTTGGTTGATAGACGGATATCTCGCCTACGCCATAAATGACGCAAGTTGGCAAAAGCTGGTCGAGCCTTCTGTATCCGTGCTGAGATTTCGTCACACACCAGACCACAAGGGCTGATGAGACTTCCAAGATAAGTGAAGCGGTTGGCACGCTCAACTACCTCACTCCCTATCACTAGTTCGGGTGTCGACGCAACCCAATCCTGAGGCAACATTTTGCATTTCGAGGGAGAAAATCGCATGCCGAACATGCCTGCATTGTTGCTTAGAGTGGTCAGCAGACTCTGCATTTTGTCAGCGTCTTCACTAGATAGAACTATGTCATCGGCATACTCTAAGTCAACAAGTGAATCTTTCGGTAAAAGTTCAGCCCTTGGAGTCAGATGTGGAAAGTGTTGTTTCTAAAAGCACGTCAATGATAAAGTTAAACAAGAATGGAGAGAGTGGACAGCCCTGACGAACACCACTTGAGGTAATCAGTTCTGATGACAGTTCGCCATAAGCTCTCACTCGACCAGTTGTGTTCGAGTAGAGAGCCTTTATAAGGTTAATGTACTTCTTTGGTACTCCTTTCAGTGACAAACACTGCCATAGAACCTCACGATCAACATAGTCAAATGCCGCCTTAAGGTCTAGAAATACTATCATTGTGGGGCGTCTGAATGTGTTTCTATGTTCTAGGACCTGACTTAGTGTGAATATTTGGTCTATACAACCACGTCCAGGTCGAAAACCAGCCTGGTTTTCTCTAGCCTGCTCTTCACGAGCTTTGGTTAGACGTCGAAGTATTATTGAAGCTAATATTTTAGACACTATATTAGTCAAACTAATTCCTCTGTGATTGTCACAAGAGGACTTTTGTCCTTTCTTATAGACTGGCACAATCAGTGATTGAAACCAGTCAGATGGGATTACGTCCAGTTCCCAGATTCTACCTAAGACCTCAGTCAATCTCGCTGCTAATACTGGACCGCCATCCTTAAAAATCTCAGGGGTAAACCTGTTAGGGCCTGCTGCTCTCCCACGCTTCAGATTTCCTATAGCTTTTTCAACTTCGTAGAGTCGGAGGACTTACATTAACTTGCCATTGAGGTAGATTGGAGATCGTGGGAAACCGAAGTGTGGCTGAAGGCCAGTTCAACTGATCCCTAAAGTGTTTTGCCCATCGATCCAATCTCCTGGATTGAGAATGAATAATACGTCCATCTTTCTCTGAGATTGTTTCGCTAACAGTTGGGTTCCTAATACTAGTTTCCTTAATAAGTTTGAACAGTTGCCTGCTGTTACCTATTGCCGCTGCCTTTCCCATCTCTCTTGCTTTCGCTACCCACCACAGTTCACGATCATTGCGTAAGCTTCTAGTCAAATTACGCTTAAGCTGACTCCGCTCTTCGTTATGTTCAGAGCCAGATGGAATGAGTTTCCGAGCATCTATCAGTGCGGTAGATGCTGCTGAGATCCAGTGTTTCTCCCTAACCTTATGGTTTACCGTACTTGCAGACATCGCTGCTGTTTCTACAGCTTTTCGGATGTCATTCCACGCTGCCTCGGGGTGGACATCAGTTACATGGCTGCCTAACTGTTTTCCTAGTTGTTCCTGAAATATCCTCTTAGCTTGACTATCATTAAGTAGGGGTTTCCTTGTACCATCTTTCCTACATCCAGTTTATTTTTTTATTTTATTTTAACACAGATATTGGTACAAGGAGACACCAAATACATATGCGCCACACAGATATCAATTGATATGTGTGAGGGCTGTGATATTGCCCAGGTGCCCAAACCGAAGCAGGTCGCTTTCTTAGGGGGCCACACCCCGAGCCTTTGACCTGAAAGTCTGATCCACAAGACAGTGGAGCATCGTAAGGAGATGCAGTCCCATGGTAGCCGGTGACCAACGATTGGTTCATACGCCATTTGTCCCTTCAGCATACTGGAGCCAGCCCATGTGCACCATCGGTTTGGAATTCGGTTAAAGCGCCGGACATTCGCTTTTCGTCCTCTCATTTTCGAAAACATTCCCGCCAGGAGGAGGCAGTGAGTAGGACTTCTCTGGTAGAGGCTATATACGCATGGCCATGTGAGAGTATTTCGAGGAGAGCGGACTCTCTCCACTCTCGGCCTTACCAGGACGTAGACAAATACGCGCTCGCACTAGAGCATGATCTGAGTCTAAGCATGTGCTCCAAAATGAGCGGCAGTCTTCTATCGAGCCCCTCAATCGGTGGCTGATAGCGATGTGATCTATTCGGGTCCAGCGTTAAGACGAATTAGGGGGTCGCCATGTTAAAAGATGTTTTTTTTATGCTTAAAGTTAGTGTTTGCAAGAAACAGGCGGTTATCTGAGCATAGCTGCAACAGACGGTCGCCATTATCTGTTCTTTGAGCCGCGACACCATAAGATCCACCCAGGTGTCTTTTTTCGCTCAGTTTACCTACTTAAGCATTAAAGTCACCAGCTACTATTACATCTAAACGCATAGCTTTTCGGAGAAGATCGGAAAGCTTTCCGTAAAACTCATCTTTTACATTATCTGAGTTGCAGTCAGTGGGAGAGTAGGCAGAGACGACGAAGAGGCAACGACGAGTGTCCCTATCTTCCCGAGTCCTTACTGTTCCGTTTAGTCGGACAGAGCACAAACGACTGTCTACTGGGATCCAGTCTAAAAGAGCTAGTTCTGCCCTAGGACTCAATGCTATACCTACGCCAGCGAGGCCACGAGAAGCAGCATCAGGGCTTCCAGATACACGAAGCGTAAATCGAGTTGGTTCGTTACTTTGTCATGGTGCGGTCAAATGAATGACACTACTCGGATCCTGTATGCGCGTTTCAGAGACGCAGCACACATCGATGGAGCGAGATTCTACGGCCCTAGATATTAGGTGTAAGGATTTGAATGTGACCAACTTAGTCTCGTGTGCTGTTACGGGTATGATGGCTGATGTCACTTCCCGGTTGCCCACACCGTGGAAGGATATTTCTTGAGGAACCTGAAAAGGAAATCGTATAAGCGTTGGTCTTAAAGACCTGGGAGCGTGACCGCAAAGCCCAAGGGACAGCTGCTTGAGGCCGGTCGCAGTAAGGTGTTTCCTTCAGACAACCAGCATGACAGCGATGCTGCCTTCCCACAAGGAGGGGTGGGGTTAGAAAAGGTCGACCCTAAAAATGCACACCTCGCCTTATCCCACGGATATCCGTCTCCGGCGATAAGGACTCAACAAGTACGGAGCTAACACTAAAACTACTCATAAAAAGGTCGTGCGTGACCGACCTCAAGCAGCTGTCCCTTGGGCACTGGGGTCACGCTCTCAGGTCACTATGACCAACTCCAATCCAATTTCCTTTTCAGGAACCTCCAGCAGAACCCTTCCACGGTGTGGGCAACCGGGAAGTGATAACCACCCTCATACCTCTAACAGCACTCAAGACCACTGACTGACTGACTGGTCGCGCACGGCCTTTTTGTGGGAGGTTTTTAATGTGTTAGCTCCGTTCTTCAAAGGGCCTTACCGGCGGAGACGGAAATCCGTGGGGTAAGGTGAGGTGTGACATTTTTAGGGTCGACCTTTTCTAGCCCCCTGCTTCCTTGTGAGAAGGCAGCATCGTTGCAGATGCTGGTTGTCCGAGGGAAACACTTTACTGCCGTCACACCTCTGTACAGTCAGCAGTACGACTTCGCCCTCAGACCTTGAGTTACTGCTTTTAGTCTTAACGTTCTCCGATCGACCTGTCTGATATGGTAGAACCTGCAGGAACATGTGTTTCAGCCAATATTTATTTATTATTATTTATTTTAACACAGATATTGGTACAAGGAGACACCAAATACATATGCGCCACACAGATATCAATTGATATGTGTGAGGGCTGTGATATTGCCCAGGTGCCCAAACCGAAGCAGGTCGCTTTCTTAGGGGGCCACACCCCGAGCCTTTGACCTGAAAGTCTGATCCACAAGACAGTGGAGCATCGTAAGGAGATGCAGTCCCATGGTAGCCGGTGACCAACGATTGGTTCATACGCCATTTGTCCCTTCAGCATACTGGAGCCAGCCCATGTGCACCATCGGTTTGGAATTCGGTTAAAGCGCCGGACATTCGCTTTTCGTCCTCTCATTTTCGAAAACATTCCCGCCAGGAGGAGGCAGTGAGTAGGACTTCTCTGGTAGAGGCTATATACGCATGGCCATGTGAGAGTATTTCGAGGAGAGCGGACTCTCTCCACTCTCGGCTGTACCAGGGCATTTGGGGGCGTTCCAGCCAATATAGCTCGGCTGCGTCATCACGTTAGGCAAGCCCGACCACCGCGTAAAGGTAGTATTTACGATCAACTCAATTATGATCAAACCCCTCCATATCTTATGTTTAGGTCTGACCTTTTAAACTATAAAAACCTGGTGACGGAAAATAATAATCTAGACCGGAATACTTGGATAGGAACAGATAACTGAATAATGAGTTGGAATAAGTCAGCATGTTCAATGCACTATTTCGGGTGATTAACTACATTTAAGCGTCTGACAAACATGGGTGTATTAGGTAGGCTTCAAAAAATATTTACTTCAAACTATTTTACAGCTGTTTAACTGGTTGAATGACAGTCCCAAGTGAAAACCGAAAAATGAAACCAGTTTAAATCAAAAATTGGTAGCAGGATACCAAAGGAAACGATACTAGCTTAGTGTTTAAGTTGACACGGGAAAGTGTTTGAACCTGTCACTTAGTAATTCGATATCAGACATTTAAGCTAATAAGTTACAGATTGACAAATCTTATCATCCGAATACAACAGTGTACTAGATGCATAGAGAAATGTTACATGGATTGTGAATGTTAGGAATGATCAGTGAGTTGAAACCACTGATTTATGGGTTGTGAACCAAATATCCGGGCTTTAATACTACACACTACCATTAAATATTAAGGGAAATCTAAATATAGAGGTGAAAATAGCAACTTACTAAGTGAGCAATATGAAGCATTGTAAGGAAGGTCCCAAGGTAATATAGACAACCGGCATTTGCGTTAATTCCAACAGTGAGAAGACACGCTGTCATTCCCATGTGAAAAGCGCCCAAATATAACTTCGTTTTTTCTCCAAATAAAATTGCAGTTGATTTTACGCCTACACGGATGTCATCGTCGATATCCTGGAATAAAAACCCTCGTTATAGATTTAACATAAAATAGTCAACTTCAAAGCAAGTTATGAGCACAAACCTGATGTGCATAAATTGTGTCGTATATAATTGTCCAATTGAAGCCACCAAAATAGAGAGGAATTGAAATCAGAGGGTCAACAGAACCTGTGACAGCAGAATAGCCCAGCAAAGCACCCCAGTTGAATGTAAGACCTACACAGAACAAACAAACCTAATCTTTAAATTTCAGATGAAAAACAAAAAGGTGCTGCTGGTTTACTGGGCGATAAGTCAAAACACAAAATTAAGTATGCAGAATCGAAAAACTATGAGTCGACACCACGTGAATATTCTTAAAATGCAGAAACTATTAGCGCCAAAAAGATTGAAGACAAATGCAAAACATCCTCACTTGATGAGAATATATAGTATCGTACGTGCATGTCCAACACACTGCAGCTAAATACAAAGGAGTGCACACGGGGAAAAGGCAAAAACCATTTATAGCAGAATACCCAAGCCAAACACCCCAGTTCAATGTTAAGCCTGTAACACCACATTGCAATAAATCTAGGTTAGAAAATGCTACATTGATTCTTACCAAGTGCAAGCTGCGGCCAGTAAGTAATACGTTTGAACAGAGGATACGTGATGACAGGAACCAATGACAGGATACCAAGAAATACACTTCAGGAAGTAGCTAAAAAGTAATTCAAACCAACCTGTACCAGTTCAATTGCAATAATATTACAAGCGATGTCGCTAGCTGAACACCAAGAAACAATAACGCCTGGGGAAAGGTTAGTGAACCTGACGCTAGTGGACGATCCTTTGTGCGTTTGACAAGCATGTCGTATTTTTTATCCCACATATCATTTATTGTACAACCCGCACTTCGCATCAAAATGGAGCCAACGCCAAATAGGGTCAGCATATAAATATCTGGCAAGTGACCCGGTGGTGCAGCTAGAGCAATGCTCCACGTGCAAGGAAGGTATAACAGCCACGTGCCCGTTGGTCTAGCGAATCGTCCAAGTTCAAAATATGACTTCAATAACTGTGAGGATTTGCATGGTTGAATTTTAGGTGTATTAACATAACAAGACGTGTAGAGAAAACGAGTACATTTATCAGATCCAAATCGCGAGAAACTGCGTAACATCCTGTCTGATCTAACGATGAAGTTTATTTAAATGCTTTAATATAATCTATAGATGCATGCTGGACTGAACCGGGAAATGAATCCTCGAATGGATAAGCCAAAATTGTTTAATCAGTTGAAGGATGAGACTTATTGGGAATGGAATTTACAATATAGAATAATAGACTGGAACCTACAAAGAATTGGTAAGAAAGTAGATGATCGCACAAAAGTTTAAATCGACCAGTTAAAAAACCGCTTGATAAGCACATTTAAGTGGTTACTTTTTGGTATAGTAAACCAAAATTATCCGCCCGAGCTACAAATCTCCATTTTGAAATTATTTTGTTTGTAGCACAAAGCTGTCGTTATAACAAGGAGCTAGAAGAATGGACCATAAAATAGGTTATTACTAATAAATAAAGATGAATAAGTTGCACAATCAACTGTACTGAATTTCTTCAGCTATCTCGTTATGTACCACTTTTTAAACTTCAATCCAACACGACGCAAAAACTAGTCTTAGGCATTAATCCTAAATAACATTAACAGTTAAAGTTGCACGCAAACCTGAAATCCAACAGTATGTAGATGTCGAAATTATCATGAGCGGTGACTTTCGTACCAGGCATTTTAGTACATGAAGTCTTGAATGCTGTGACATACGAGCGGAGACTAATTACCTAAGACGAACTGAAAGTTAGAAACATGCTTCTGGTATTGAAGAAAACCTTAAATTTCCCTAGTTCTGGGGATTTCCCCAAAATACCTTCAGACTTAAGGGAAAACCCCATGCTAGAGGAAATATCGGCGTTTCTGTCGCATTTCCCGAAATTTCCTAGTGTTGCTTTCTTACTGTAGTTTAGTGGGCACGTGTACGGACGTTCGCAATCAATTATAAAACAGCCTTATAAGGCTGTTTTACATGTAACAATTGTCGCATGTATACCTGTTTGATAAGTCATTTACCATTTTATTTGACTATAAAAATTACCGGGTTATTTTAGGCGTACAAATAGTAATAACGAAGTAGTCTAGTAACTATAATAGTGTGACCAACTAGCACGCGGGCAACGCTTTAAAGGTATTGTCGAATGATGGAGGTGCGTCACACTGACAATTCGTGAGGTTTTGCAGGAGCGGTCAAACCATTGCACTTTTAGATTTGAATTCAGTTTAGCCCCACTATGTCTGATAACGTCCATCCTTCAAGTGACGAAAACGATGTCGTCGCGTTGATGCATGGTGTAGGACGAATCTTCAATGACATTATGTTATCGCGACGACTTACAAGTCGGGACAATTTTGAGACCTGTTTGAAAGAAGTACATAAGGTAATGACTTCTGTGGTTTATGATTGTTTTTGTAGTATACGCATACTAAGTACAATATGTCAGCTTGTAAAAAGAACAATGATGACCCAACTCTAAAGTATTTCCTCGTCAGATATGTCTGTACATATGGACGTAAACGCAGTTCATCAGAATCTGATGTTTGTCTTCAGGATGATGATGACGATAGTGATCATTATTCTTAGGAAGAGCATACAAGTTTAACTTATCACTACAACCTAGACAAAGAAAACGACGTCAGTCATCCACGTACGCCATAATTCGAGTGAATTTATCTTTCAAAACGAAATATTGCCACTGTCAATCTGAACATGGCAACAAATCTATAATAAACTTTAGTCGCAAGGAGCAACTAGCTATTTACCACGCGTTCCCAGAGGTAGTATGTATTGAATCGACTTATCAGACCAATACGTACCCAGACATTTTTAAATTCCCTCTGACACGACTCCATTTCTAATCATCATTGGTCATTTAATTTGCTCGGTTCAAATGTTTCAAATGGTTGTGGGCGGAATAGAAGAAGCTTTCGCTTAACAGACTTCCGTGTCTAGAAGCAGTAAATCACCAATACCTCCAGGCAGGAACCTTGTATATAGGGTTGAGAAGACGATTCCAGAGTGTGAAATACAGATGGACGCACGAAGCATCAGACGTTCTTGAAAACCAAGCCGCTCATCTAGTATTCGAAAGAGGAAAATCTTCGACATCTTTAGTCGTGGTATTCACTAATAAAGAAAATAGGTCGATAAACCTGTTCTAATCCTCGCAGCCCATACTCCAGTGAACATCCAGCTACACCTTGAAAATATTTACTGATGGAGCTGACACCACTTGTTTGGTTAAGGCATTCCAGTCCTTGAACACTCAAATGGTTCAAATGGTTGTGGGCGGAATAGAAGAAGCTTTCGCTTAACAGACTTCCGTGTCTAGTAGCAGGGGATCACCAATACCTCCAGGCAAGAACCTAGGTATATTAACGATAAAAGAGAAAAAAAGTAATTGGTAAATCATAGTAAGATACTATCCTTAGTCCTTAAGAATAGATCAAGTCGTCTCCTAAAGGACTCCTGGGAAGTTGCTTGGACTAGCTCAGCTGGCAGCGAATTCCAGCATTTGACAACTCTTAAGGAGTAGAAGTTGTTTCTGCAGTCCGTTCTACTATGTTGTATCTCTAATTTCTGGGTGTTACCCCTTAAGTTAGTGTTGGGACTAAGCTTAAGTAGATGTTTAAGAGGATGTCTAAGAGTTTGATTCTTTGTGACTGTACGTTGCCTGCAACCACTTGTGAGACAGAGTATTTAGTAACATATAAGGTCGTATGCAGTAAGAAATCTGAATAAGTGCCTACATCAAGTTAAGTGTAGGCATCTCAGTCTACCTGCCGTAGATTGTCCAGTAAAGCATACGCATCAGTCCGTTTGAAATTCAATGCCTATTGTTAGTGAGATATTTTGACGTAATTTTGATGATAAAATTGAAGGCTGTAACGGCGCGATCACTTCTTCACAGAGGACCTAGCATTGAGAGGTTGCCACTCATGAATTCTTCGTTTGTAAAAATGCAAATTAAGTGTGAACATTATTAGCGTCACTTAATTCACGCAGCTCATCCATTTTTCTCGGTAAACTTATTGCGTTCGTACATATGCAGTTTTGCTTTCGATTCGAAACGCGTGAACTTCCTTGTCCTGTTTCTCTTAATAAGCTTAACGCGAATTGCCAGGCAACCTACTTACACAGGGTTTTCCAAGTTGGTAGTTTATGTCTCTTCTATGTTTTTTCCCTGATCTTGACAGTCCACAAGCGTAATAGTTACTTCCAATTACATTATATGCTTAATTTCTACATCATGTAGTCTGTTCTGATGTACGTGGATTTTAGTTGGTAACCGGGGTCTGTTGACACAAAATGACAGCCGTCATCCACGAGGATGGGAAGGTTATCTTCACTAACCGAAGTCTAGTATTCCCGTCCTCCTCGGCTAGTGGAACCATTTATCCAATTAGTATGTTCTGGAGCTTCAAGTACTGTTTTATGAAATCCCACCATAGAATATCACAGTCTGCATAATCAGGGTTCTTGTTTTCTGGGACACCTTGCACAATGAAGTATTTTTTAAAGAAAGAACGCCTCAAGAGTGGATCTTTGGTGGATGTTCCTTATTAGATTGTCTCACAATATGGTTTATCAGGCGGCATCCTTACATCTGGTTTCAGCAAGTGACTGACCAGCAGAACATCCTCTATGTCAGCAGTGTTGGTGAACGCTACACGAAGGAGTCTTCGATGATTTTGGTGCTCGCAACTGTTTCCACGGGTAAGCTTTGTGACAGTTAGTCGCTGAATTTAGGGAATTTCAAAATTCCTGTTTAACTCTTACCTGGCTATCCTGACATTTTTGTCCTGTAGACTGAGAGGAACGTCAGGGCCGTCTTTCAGGTTCATAAATATAAGAGAATCATCTCAAACCGTGATCGTTTTCCCAGGTCTTGAAGTTGAAGTTGGAGAACATTTTGTTTGGAAGTCAGACTGCATTTTGGATTTCCGTGTTATTATCTGACTGGTTGGACAATCTTAGGAGTAGATCGCACGATCGACTGTATGGCTGATTTACCTACTATACCTAGGCTGTTCAGTATTTCCAACGGTGGCACTCGGTCCTTTTTAACTTTGTTGATGAAGGCTTAGTCACCCACAGAAGTGTTGGAGGCCGCAGTTACAATAAGGAGGCCTGTGCTGCAGGACACAAGTTTGCTGAGAGAGTCCAGCACCGTCGATGTTATTGAGGTGCTTGGCTTCACCACGTTCTCGGTAGCGTCGATGCGTGCTCCATCGCTACTAATGTTGTCGAAGACCCGCATTTTTGCTTCGCTAAGCATCTTTGTTTGCTTAGCTGTCCCATAACTGCTTTTCTTCAGGGTTGCTGTTAGTGTCTTCCGCAGACTTGTCAAGAGAATGATGACATCGCTCAACAAATCCTCAGCATTCATGTTGCATGTGCCACATACCCAAATGCTATCTGACTTACCAAATTTGTTGTAAGCAATCATCGTAAGATCTGCTCATGCTTCGTGAAATGAACCTTTGTACTTGTTACACTGCATCCCACATGTGACTGAAAAACAGCATTCGGGTCGCTTACATGGGCTCTTCATGACCGTAGTGAAATGTGAAGTGTCAGATAGATCGTAGCAAACGATTTTGACCGTAGAACAACAAACGATTCACTCAAAATGGATAAAACGGATAAAAGCGTTTGGTAAAACGATTAGGATATATTAAAACTAGCCTTGATGTACAAAAGTACGAAGACCAACTAGTAGGCTGATGCAAAGGCACAGTCAACTAGTAAGTTGGGTAAAACCCAGAAAGAAAATTAACCTGCCAAACGTTAAGCTGCTGCAGATATAGGACTAATTTAAGATTTTTTATAATATTTTTACTTTCAGCTGGGAAAAAATAGCATCTTCCAGTTTCCCATTAAAAGGGGCGCCGCAATATTTAAATACATCTCCACCATTTTGGCACAGTCTGTAGACGTATTTTATGTGATTTGAATCAAAACTGTAATCCATATTAGGATTTTTGAGTGACATATCCGACATACGCCGCAAGAATTTATACATGTACCTTATTCATTCACTGTTTTATTTTTTTATTCTGGCTTTATGCGAAAGAATATGCCACTTTTGTATATGTTTTTGTCTCCCCTCTACTTTTCAAGATTATTGGTCTATGTAGACTTTAAAACCATAATTGAACTTTTTCTTTTTTTCACACTGTCGGAGCCATGTATGCAAAATAATGCTTGTCTGGTGTGTATTGAATTTTCGAGAGAAATTTGGAGCGGCACTTTTCGAGCGTTATTTGCACCATTATGCATAATTTTGATTAGCATAATTCGCCACATTTGTTGCGCTAGCTTATCACAATTACAAATTATTTTATTTTGTTTAAGTCATCGGTTATGGTTACTACAAGAGTATCTTATGAAGAGTAATTATGTCAGCTCATGCTTTTCATTTTAGATACTTCAATAAAATGTGAATTTACCGGACAGATTTTCAATTATATAGGGAATTATAAACTTCGTATGACATTAGTGACAACACATTTGCACAATCTTAATACTAAAAAATGTAAAAACACTCAATATCTGCAACCCTGATATAAAAATTTGACTCGCCGTCAATTCTTCCTCACCTTAAGAGTAGTTATACTCAAATTGGCAGGGTGATAAAATTATAAATATAATCTATTTTCTAGCTCTAACACACCATAAAGTTTAATGGAATAGTGCTTCTGGGAAATCAATTCATTTTCATATAATCAAATGATTTTTCAGTCCATGCCACCCTAATCGAATGACCATTTATACTACCTAATATGTATATATTTAGAAATAATCAGAATGCCAGAAAAGAATGGATAATATAGCGTACCTCCAGGTTCTCATGAGTGTGTCCGTTCCCACACAATCAACTTATCACTGCTAGGCAATTTGATGATTATGATAAGGTGACCCAAGATTTTTTCATCTAATTAACTCATAAACAAAAGGCAGGGGACTACAAACGAAAGCCTAGTCAATGTTAGCTAGCTCTTCATCAAATCCTTTTTTCCTTCAAATAAGTATTAGCGGCCTGTACAAAATGTTTGAACTGTGTAAAGCTGGAGCCATGTACAGTATTATAATCGTTGACCACTCAATATGCTACATAGTTTGGACAAACGTGGGACCTAACTCATGTTGATGATGCCAAGTATCCGTTTCCGACGGTAACAATTGTAACGCGTTTTGTGAGAGGATATCCCTACGGTAAACATTCTTCGCAAAACTAACTCTCTCCTCAACTTATAATTAATACTGATCTCCAGGATCGAGTGTTTACCACTTGGATTTTGTGTACATAAATCTATTTATCTATATGTAATTCCGGTTCTTCAAGTGTGCAGTGTCACCAGTATTGGCACACTTGATTTCGTCCCAGAGACTTTTGTCTCTCAGTTATTAGCCGTATCCAAATTGCAGGCGGAGGAAGCAAAATGTATTTATCAGTAAATCGGAAGTCTCACTTGAAGAGTACTTATCAAAGTAGTTCAGAATACTGTGGTTTCCGTGGAACTATGTTGACTTGAAGGTAACAAAACATCCCCATGCAACGCTGAAATAATACGCTCTCTGTTTTTCTTTTAGCTTATAAATGAACGTGTGTGTATTTGACGATCAGTAGGAACTAACCAGCCCGTTATAACTCAGTTGAAAGCCCACCAGGTAAAACTTATTTTGCTTTCACACAGAATATTTGTTAATCTACCAATTACGCAACAGTAAAGTTTTACGAAAATGGACAAATTCTCATTGGTTTATTCATTGTACTGCATAATTTAGAATTATGATAGTCATTAATCAACTGGTTTATACTACTAAATAATTAGTCCTGGATTAATACAATCAAGTGACCATGATGTGATATCTAACCTATATGATTACACGTCAAATTCTTATCATCATCAACCCTGCTCTGCCCGATACTTCGGGTCTGAGTTTTAGGTCTTTCTGGACACATTGAACGACAGATGAAATATGATATTCAACATATGGTGGAAGACGTGCATAGTATGATCATATCTACAGTTCTGCTCTATGTAGTCCACATGATATTAGAGCATTAGCGTTCATTAGCCTTCAATATTTCTATTTAAACATTTAACATCTGGTGGAAAATGCCTTGGGGTTAGGTATAATCGTACAATTGGGATTTAGTGTTGTTCCCCTCTGATTATTGTTCAGCATGTACCGTTTTCGTCACTCTTCCAAATAAATAGACCACAGTGAGTTTGCTTTCGGAGATAGCTATGTTGATTTACATATTAGATGTGAGTTGAAATTTCAACGACGCAGTCCGTCCGTTCAATCCTTTACTTTGAGACTAGATTGCCAATAAATGAATCTACGTAAAATTTCTTCTTGTGACGGAAGGCTATAAAATTTTATACAGGAAATCAGGATATTATTTAAATGGAATAAAAATTGGATCACGGTTTGATATATCTTGTGAAAGCAAGAAAAAAAATGCCTTACAACTGAAAGATCTCATATAGGGCAACAATGATAGGTTATCTTTTACCCACAAATTTATATAAGTACCGAGAGAAATACTGATTGCTCGTAGGTTTGGATGTCAATATAAACTTGATGTGATGAGATATAAAAGAGATGATGAAAAGCAGGATGGCGCTTCGTTCGGTTACTTAAAATGGCAATAATAATGACGCGGAAGTTTCGAGGAAGAACAACTCTGTTTCATCTATCAGTTGTCATAAAGTGGTAGTATACGTATGACTTATTTTACTTAAGGTGTTGTCATATTCACAAACAAGCTCACGTACTTCAGTTGAAATAATTCTTTCTGATAAGACCTGTGTTATATTCATATTTTCAGCCTTGAAATCAATTTAAGATTCGTACCCAGCTCTCTTATGAGAATTTACAAGTCTGTCATTACGTCCATTTTCGATCAAAAATTACCATGTTCGTTGGGTTAATGAAAACCGTATGTCTAATAAAAACCGTGTTTTTAGTAACTAAATACTGAAAATAGGCCTTTATCTCTGAGGGAAGATAAAAAACCTATGAAGAATTCGTCTTTGGGAGAATTCGACAACCTTAATTTAAACACCGGACCGATCTGAAGCTAATGGAATCTGACATGCCGTAGAGTTTATTTAATTCATCAGTGAATATATCTGTCAAATAAGCATGAGACAGACCTGCTCAGATACTGACTTTTTACCCTTGAAAAAAATACGAAGCAAGGCCAGGAATGAGAATATCCCTCATTTCCTTGTTCCAGATTAACTCAAGTCAAAATCAAAAGCAAAGCAGGTTTTGTCTTGATCAAAATTAGAGGGACCAGGTCTTATCGGAGAACTAGTTTTTAAGCAATCGAGCCCCTCACGGTTAGGCGGGACTCTGAAACCACCTTTTGTTCAAACAGCAAGCGACATTCCTACATGTCTTACGGAATGTCAACAGAATTGCAATATTTACACAACTGCTTTGTTTGGCTGCACTAAAATCCTATTCTTTGGCCTCAATATCACCACTTCGGTTACTATGATCGTGACGAGTATCGCGCATTCTACATTCAAAGTTCGTTACTGAGAGTTGGCGAAATACTCAACGAAGGTACTGATGCTAAATTTTATTATTGTTATTATTATCGACATCCAGATGTCTCGTAACTGAGCCCTTTTTCCGAGTAACTTTTGTTGCACACAACTAGTTTGGGCTGAAGATCATTTATGAATAAATTAGTCTCCGGCGCGACTAACCTTTTGTCTCAGTTTTCATAGCTTTTCTATTCTTGGAATGGATCGTGAAGTGAGTAGGATGCACATTGTATTTAGGTCCATATCGTTCGATGATTATTTAGTCGTCAATAGATACTAGAAGACAAATGTATTTTCTAGCCCTCTAACAATACTTTCACTGTTTAATTTTCAGGTTTTTTCAAACCTCAGAGTGTAATATGTGAATTATATACACAATCACGGATATTCAGTGTATGACAGTGAGTAAGAAATTTATAAACTCAGCTCTCTAAGCCAGTCAACCGTCAAGTCAGGAATAAAAAGAGTTAAAAGATAGTCTATTTGTTCTGAAGCGTATGATCTAAACTGGCTAGCCTTTGCTTGGGATGCGTGCACGGTGAATCCAATAATAATCTGGTTCCTTCAGAGTTTTTAACTAGGGTGTATCTGGTGCGGTTGACGAGGTCAGTAGCAATGACGAAGGCTTGCAGAGCTGTTTATTCTCAAGGTTGGTATGTAGCTGTATACAAATTCGTAATCAAGGACACTCTACAACAGTTCAGAAAAATTTAAAGGAACTCACAGTTATTTTTAGACAACAAAAATGGAGCTCCATTAAACCCATTTTTTGAGATTCTGCTTATTTCACTTGAATCTTTGCTTCCAGAGACTAAGAGTCAGTCACTACCGAACAACCAAAACGTGCGCTTTTCGAACGGGAAGTTTAGTCCTAACGTGGTTTGCATTTCCCAAACTTTTGCTGTGTTCTTACGCAACAAAAGCACTATTTCTGATCTAATGAATCTATCCTGAGCTATAAGTTCGGTAGGTTACTTTTTTTGAGTTTCGCCCAATTTGATAGTTAACTGTGGCTTTGCCTCAGCTTACTATTCGGTTTTAACTTCAGTTTTTCACGTATAGGCTAGTTCACTTTATCTCATCCGTTTTATACATTTTTCCCGTTTTTAGTGTGCTTTTTAGTGTATTTTTAATGGTCTTAAGCTTTTGATACTATCTTTAGCACAGTTTACGTTAATACAGCCATGAAAAATTCGTGCAAAAGACCTGGATGTAAACTTGGAAACAGATAGCCATAAAATAGGTAGACAAACAAGGGTGCGCAACGAAAACAAGAATAGGGATGTTGATAAGTCTACCATCGATGGAGCACGCATTAGCACTAATGATGATATGTTGAAACTCAGCACCATCATTACGTCGACGGTAATAGACTCCCTTACTAAACTTGGATCTCCCAGCACAGGGTCCTTAAACGCAACAGTGGTTCCTAAAAACTCTGCAGGTGACTGCATCCACTCCAACAGAGCTAATAAAGACCAGGTGTCACTGTCTAAGGTTGATATCCCAAGTGTTGTACGGACATCAACTGGTGATTTGATCGCTCAGTCTACCCCCAAAACGTCCGCCCGGTTATGAAAAAGCCTACGACTCAGAAACCTGCTTTGACCTCCAAACAACAACGTACTGAACCTGAACGCACCGGAAAATCTGGGAAAACAATAACGGTCCGTGACGACTTTCTCATAATCATGAACCTCATAGACAACCCTGACCTTCCTCTCAGTTTGCAGGACAAAAACGACAGGATGCTCTGGGGCGGACTGAACAAAAAGCTCGAACTTCCTAGAATAGAGCCTTTGACGGCCGCACGGCTCAATCAGGGAAAGGAATCTAAACATCAAAATCACCTGAGACTACACCGTGTAACACTCAAGAATGCTACCGAAGTAGAGGATGTCCTGCTATCTAGTCATTTACTGAAATCCGATGGGAACGTCAGAATACTGCCCGACATACCGTATTCTGATCGCAATCTCATCCGGAACGTCCCTAAAGATTCTCGAGAGAAGTATTTCCGCGGAAGAAATATCATCGTGCAAGGTGTACCGGAAAACATGGACCCTAGTCAAGCAAACTCCGACATTCGGGAATGGACATTCATCAAACAGTCCTTGATGCTCAAAATCATACTGACTCAACATGTGGCAAGACTAGCCAAGAGGAACAGTGATTCTAGACCCCAACCAATGAGGATTACTTTCCCATCCTTCCATATGGCGGCTGCAGCTCTTGAAGCACTTCGTGTCAACAGACATCGGTTGCCAACTGGGATCCACATGCACCCGGACAGGCCATTCGACGCCAGGATCAAGCACAAAGGCAAGCTGGAGCTGACCATTCCACTTGTGGACTGTCCTGAAGATAAAAAAACGTGTAAAGGACAGAACCTACCAATTCGACAAAACTTATATAGGTGGGTTACCTGTCCACTCACGTAAGGCTCATACAGGCAAACAGGAAGAAGCTCACGCGTTTCAAATCGAAAGCATTAACTGCTTATACACGAACGCCGCGAGTCTACCAAATAAAATGGATGAACTAAGTGAACTTAGCAACGCTAATAAGGTTCATCTGATAGGAATATCTGAAACTTGGATATCTCCTCACTTTTCGGACCAGGAGCTACCAATACCTGAGATGTCTCTGTTTCACAACGACAGAAAAACAGGAATTGGGGGCGGAGTAGCCGTATACATACGATCTGGCTTTGAGGTACACAAAGTTCAAAACCGCGACTTCAACAATCTTGAGGAATCCATATGGTGCTCTGTAAGATTGTCTACTACTTCACGGTGCTTAGTCAGAGTCATATATAGGAAGCCCACCGCCAACATCGAGTATGACAGTCGCATGCTGGAAGGACTATCCCGCTCTACGCGTCTCGGTTTCACTCATATCCTGATTTTAGGGGACTTCAATGTCCCTAGAGACGACTTCGCGGAACATACGTATATTGGAGGTAAAAATTCAATCGAAGCTCGGTTCTTCAACATCATTGAGAATTTGAGACTACACGAAAATGTGAAGTTGTCTACTCGTTGAAGGAACAGTCAGATACCGTCGCGCCTAGACTGGGTATTAACAAATGAAGAATTTCTAGTCGACAACCTCTCAATTCTGGCTTCCCTGGGGAAAAGCGATCACGCAGTTACAGCCTTCAGTTTTGTCAGTAAAACTGAGCAAAGATATCCCAACAACAACAAGCGCTGGTCTACCCTTCAGGGTCAAGGTGAACTTCACTTTTTCTCAAGCTGCGAAATTTCTTAGTGAGGTTCCCTATGCTTCAGTACTAGGACCTCTTCTCTTCTTGACTTTTATGAACGATCTTTCTCAGCAGGTATCATCCGACTTCTTGCTGATGATGTGAAACACTGGCGAGAAGTTTTCAGCCAAGATGACAAGCCTCATTTCAAGAGGATCTCAATCTACTTCTATGTTGGATGGACAAAAACGATCTTTAACACTTTGAAATATAAATTAGTCGATCTGTGACATGTTGCAGATTATACACACAACTTAGGTAACTACCATTCAGAGCTATTCCAAGTTGAAAATGATCTAGGAGTGTTGGTACCCTATGATTTGAAGTCTTACGCCAACTAAGACAAAAATGTCTTTCTAGCAAGTTGTACACTGGTAACGTTGGAGCGCGATTTTTCGGCCAATTAGACGATAGGTCTCCACACTTAATGTTCGACAGTTTTCTTCGACCCCGTTTAGAGTATGGAAACAAAATGTTCTCTCCCTCACTGTAAAAGGCTGGGGGTACATTGGGATGTATCCAACAGTGAACCACGAATTCAGTCCGTAGGCTCAAGTTTACTGTAATTTTCTAATAGTCTTCCTTTTTTTACCGTTAAATATATCTAGGTTCTTACCAAAAAGCATCAGTGATCCGCTGCCACTAGATATGGGAGATCAATAAGCGAAAGCTTCTTCTATTCTTTCTAAAACCATTTGATCCATTCGAGGGGAAAACTCAACTGGAGCTCGGTTCTTCAACCTCATTAAGGATCTGAGACTATGCGGAAATGTTGGAGAGGCAGTCAGATACCGTCGCGCTTAGACTGGGTATTTACAAATGAAGAATTTCTAGTCGACAACCTCTCAATTCTGGCTCCCCTGGGGAAAAGCGATCACGCAGTTATAGCCTTCAGTTTTGTCAGCAAAACTGAGCTAAGATATCTCAACAACAACAGGCGCTGGAATTTCAAATGGTTGAATGTATCTGCTCTATAGGACTATCTACAACAGATGGATTGGGATGTTCACCCTCAACTTGATGTGGATTCTCATTGGGACTTCTTACTGCACACGCTCTTATGTGCTACAAAGCAGTCAGTTCCTCAGACGGTCCCCAAAAGCTACAAGCAACTTAAAATCATCGAGAACCGCACTCTTCGTTTACTAAGCCGCAAAAGGCACAGTTGGGCAGAATACAAACGAACTGAGAACAGCGGCGCGTACAGGCAATACAAACGGATATGGAACATATGCATTTTCCTCCTTTATCACCGGATATATTTAAACTCCTACCAGGAGACGTTGGTGATTCCCTGCAACTAGATATAGGAGTACGTTAAACTAAAACGTCTTCTGTTTTCATATGAACTATCTGAATAATTGTTAAAGTTATTATTTTTGGCGCATAAATCAACATTCATTGTCTGGCGGGTTGGTTGCTTATTGACTTTTGTTGGTGGTTAAACCATATTGTTTTATTTATGATCCCAAAATTGTCGTAATCTGAGGCTCATGTCTATGTTGACTGATTATTATTGCTTTCCTTAGTGAATGTATCTGCTCTATAGGACTATCTACAACAGATGGATTGGGATGTTCACCCTCAACTTGATGTTGTAGCGGTAAATAATTCCCCAAAATCAAATAGCACTGTAAGTTTTCGACATTGGATGCTGGCCACAGTTTTAGTGGACTCATCTAGCTGAAGGCGCTCGGTCAAGCATCCGCACCAGATCACGCGTGGAAACGCCGTGCTCAACATCTGCCTCAATCGCTAGCCAGATTAGTGCAAACGATCCTCGATATATTGATAGCTTATCAAATATATCTTCGATCTCCTCACTTCTGTCTTTTGATTTTACTTGGTGGGTGCGCTTCATATTAGAAGGTGTTACTGGTTAAAGCGTTGTCAAATTCCGAATACCTGTGGCATCTTCATTGGTGAGCCCGACGTGATCTGTTACACCACATTGTAAACTGTGAGTCTGTTCCTTTTTGTGATTTTATATATCATTGTCTTATTTTAATTTCTTTTTTTTACATTGTGATATTTTTTTCCGTGTTTTTGGGTTCATATATATATTTGCCACTCGTTCACTTTTCGTACTTGGTATATTACTATGACTGAACAGACCCCTAAAGTATTTAAGTTAAAGACTGTGTCCCCACCCTCTTTCCAACTTATGCCTTTCTGGCCAGACAACATCGAAGCCTGGTTTTGTTATGCAGAAGCCGACTTCTACGAGCACGGTGTGAACGATGCGCGTGCACAATTCTTCGCAGTAGTCAAGGCACTACCGCGCGAATTCAACAGGTACGTAACACCTAGTATGTTTACTAGTGATGTTTCTGATCCATACCAAACCCTGAAACATGCCATCCTTAAACGCGGAGATCTAACCGATCGACAAAGGTTAGACCAACCCCTCAACAACATCGACCTGCAACACGGTTCTGCCACAGACATGTTGCAAAGAATGCGAGAAGTCATTGGCCAAAGAACCTTCGATGACGGCCTATTCAAACAACTTTTCTTATCCAAACTTCCTCAACAGGTGCAAGCTGTTTTGGTCTCGTTCCAAAACAACGCCGTAGACGAACTAGCGGCATCTGCCGATCGCATTCTCGAGATCACTAGGTCTCCTAACGCCGAGGTTTTTTCAGTCAAAGAAAAGCTTCAAACGACCCAGAATGACATAACACAGTTATGTCATACACTTACGCATTATCTCAAACTCGGTAACGACCGTAAACTATCACTTACTCCGCGGAGAAGCACACCACGTAGGCGATCCGTATCTAGAACTCGAGAGACGGATAATCCTGATTGGTGCTGGTACCATGACCAGTACGAAAAGTCTGCCAGAAATTGCAGAAAACCCTGCAATTTCCCCAACGCGAAATCCGTCAACGCGAAGAACGTTTCGGGAAACTTCCAAGCCGGCACGCGTTAACGGCGACCGTAGCCGGCGAACATAGCCGTCTTTTATATGTCACTGATGTGATAACGAGAGTTCGCTACCTCGTAGATACTGGCGCAGAGGTTGGCGTTCTCCCAGCGAATTCCGACGACAGGCTACATGAGCCTGTTTTAAATCTACAGGCGGCAGACGGAAAGCCTATCGCTACTTATGGCCAAAGGTATGTTTATCTTAACGTGGGTTTACGCAAACCCATTCACTGGATTTTTGTTGTTGCAGATGTTTCTATGCCAATCATTGGTATGGACCTTCTACAACACCACAACTTAATTATCGATACGCGCAAACGGAGGTTAGTAGACGGAAACACTAATTTATCTGTTTGCCTGACTTCTTTTTCTGGTTGCAGGTTATCCCCAGTCACTATTAAGCACACTATAGACCCCTTCTACCAACCACTACTCGATAAATATTCTGGCATTTACCAATCGCAACCGAAATTGCCGTGTGTAACCAGCAATGTTACACATCACATCACGACTACAGGACCACCTGTATTCTCGAAAGCACGCCGACTGGCCCCCGAAAAGTTAAGGTTGGCGAAAAACGAATTCGACCATATGATAAACTTAGGAATCATACGACCGTCAAATAGCCCATGGGCATCTCCGTTGCACATGGTCCCTAAAAAGGGCAGCAACGATTGGCGTCCAACTGGTGACTATCGGAGATTGAATGCAAAAAGCATTCCCGATCGTTGCCCGTTGCCCCACATTCACGATTTGACAGCTACCTTGAAAGGTGCAACTGTCTTTTCAAAAATTGACTTGGTAAAAGCTTATAACCAAATTCCTATGGCCACTGAAGACATTCCAAAAACCGCTATTATAACGCCCTTCGGACTCTGTGAATTTTTGCGAATGCCTTTCGGTCTGAGAAACGCGGCACAGACTTTCCAAAGGTTCATAGATGACGTTTTTCGAGGTCTCAACTTCGTACATGCATACGTTGATGACTGTCTAATAGCAAGTCCGGACAGAGAATCACATCTCCAGCATCTGGACATTGTTTTCGACCGACTACAAAAACATGGCATTACCGTAAACATTCAGAAATGCCAAATCGGAACCGAATCCTTAGACTTCTTAGGACACACTATAGATGCGCATGGCATTCGACCCCTTAGAACGAAAGTGGCGGCCATTCTGGATTACCCAGAACCGACCACCATCAAGCGATTGCGCACGTTTAACGGTCTGGTAAGTTTTTATAGACGATTCATACCGAAATGCGCGTTACTTATGAAACCCCTTACCGACCAACTTCGTGGAAATGCGAAATCCATTAATCTAGATGACACTACCCGAAAAGCATTCTCCACGGTTAAGGAACATATCGCCCGAGCAGCAATGCTTGCTCATCAGGACCCTAAAGCGCCCATTAGCATCTCAGTAGACGCATCCGACTCAGCAATCGGAGCAGTCTTACAACAATGGGTTAACCACTCCTGGCAACCTTTGGCATTTTTCTCTAGATGGTTGCTAGACACTGAATCAAGGTACAGCACATTCGGTAGGGAACTCCTAGCTATGTATTATGCTGTCCGGCATTTTCAACACTATATCGAAGGCCGTGAATTTATCATTTTACCGACCATAAACCATTTACCTTCTCCTTAAGCTCTTCTTCGGACAAGTACTCACCACGTGAGTCTCGACAACTGGACTACATTTCGCAGTTTACTTCAGATATTCGACACATTTCTGGAGCAAACAATGTAGTTGCAGACTCCTTGTCTCGTATAAATTCCTTGAACAGTTCCCAAGGAATCGACCTTTTAAAACTCGCCCAACTTCAAAAAGAAGACAGTGATCTTACGCACGAGTTGGCCTCAACAACACTTAAACTGCGCATTAAACAGATGGGAACAGGTAAGGAAACCTTACTTTGTGACACATCTACAGGTAGGGATCGCCCAATCGTGCCGAAACAATATCGACGCAACGTCTTCGATACGTTGCACAGACTTTCTCATCCAGGTGTTCGTGCAACCATCAAGCTTATAGCAGAACGGTTTTGCTGGCCTGGTATGAATAAAGATGTGAGGGAGTGGACACGCTCCTGTGTAAGCTGCCAGAAATCTAAGGTTATTAGGCATAACAAATGTCCCTTAGGCTCGTTTAAAACTCCCGATGCTCGCTTCGATCATGTCCATTTGGATTTGGTAGGACCTTTACCAGATTCAAATGGATATTCTTATCTTTTAACATGCGTAGACCGTTTTACGCAATGGCCAGAAGCAGTACCCATCAAAGATATTACTGCTGAAACAGTGGCCCGCGCCTTCGTCGAGAGGTGGGTAGCAAACTTCGGCTGCCCAACAACCATTACTACAGACCGTGGACGTCAGTTTGAATCTGAACTGTTCCGTTGTCTTACCATGAAACTAGGAATCACTCGCTTTCGAACGACGGCCTACCACCCACAAGCAAACGGATTAGTAGAACGTTTTCACCGACAACTAAAAGCGTCACTATCAGCTCCAAACATTTCTCAGTGGACTGACGCTCTTCCACTCGTCTTACTAGGCATACGCAATGCAGTGAAATCTGACATTGGATACACTGCATCTCAACTCGACCACAATCAACTGATGTTTTCGTTCAACCTGACTTATACATAGTACACACGTTTTCGTGCGTCGAGATTCGCATCGACGACCTCTCGAATCAACATATGAAGGACCTTTCAAAGTTCTTCAACGCGAATCTAAGTACTATATAATAGATAAGAACGGAACCAACGAAAGCATCAGTATCGATCGCCTCAAAGCAGCGTATTTAGAAGGAAATCCTATTCACGTCGATTTTCCTTCAATACAATCGCACGACACAACTCCTGCGCTTATAATGCCTCAATCGACAGCAGACACACACGTTGATACTGCGACAGTATCCGAAAATAAACTCAAAACAACGCGTTCTGGAAGAAGAGTAAGATTTCCAGAACACTTGAATGATTACTGCACGTAAGACACAAGTTAACATTTTATATCCCCTCGATTTTCCCTGGTACTATATATAATTTTTTTTAAAAAAAAAAACCTGAATTTAATATGCTTATATATTATTTTTTTTTATTTCAAAAAAGAAAAAAACAAAAAAATAACGATATTATAAAAATCTTATTTTACGCTACTACGTGAGCATGAGTTTGTTTTCCTTTTTCTTCGCCCGTTTTGTGTTCTCACGCGCGTACGAGTGTTTTCCGACATGCACTTACATATTTTTCTTTTCTTTTCCAGGACGACTGGAAAAGACGATGAAAAGAACGATGAAGTTGCGAAAAACGAAAATCTGCATTGTACCTTTTTTTTACTATATTGTACATCATGGTCCATTATAGTAAGGAAAGACGACCAGACTCTGCTAAACCTAGCAAGCTATCAGAAGAGTGTTTACCAACGAAAATCTCGTTGGGTTTAAACTTCTGGCTGGCCACGTCTTAGGGTCATCACTACCCCACTAGGGGGGGAGTGATCTGTAGCGGTAAATAATTCCCCAAAATCAAATAGCACTGTAAGTTTTCGACATTGGATGCTGGCCACAGTTTTAGTGGACTCATCTAGCTGAAGGCGCTCGGTCAAGCATCCGCACCAGATCACGCGTGGAAACGCCGTGCTCAACATCTGCCTCAATCGCTAGCCAGATTAGTGCAAACGATCCTCGATATATTGATAGCTTATCAAATATATCTTCGATCTCCTCACTTCTGTCTTTTGATTTTACTTGGTGGGTGCGCTTCATATTAGAAGGTGTTACTGGTTAAAGCGTTGTCAAATTCCGAATACCTGTGGCATCTTCAATGTGGATTCTCATTGGGACTTCTTACTGCACACGCTCTTATGTGCTACAAAGCAGTCAGTTCCTCAGACGGTCCCCAAAAGCTACAAGCAACTTAAAATCACCGAGAACCGCACTCTTCGTTTACTAAGCTGCAAAAGGCACAGTTGGGCAGAATACAAACGAACTGAGAACAGCGGCGCGTACAGGCAATACAAACGGATATGAAAAATATCCACGAAGGCTATAAGAGAAGACAGGCTTCAGTACCAAATAAAGCTTATGGATAAATTTGTCTTTAATCCGAAAAGCTTATTCTGTTATGCAACTTCTCTTCGTCAAGCCAAAACTGGAGTTTCTCAACTGCTAGGTCCTAACGGCCTGACCGATAATGACGGTGACGCCGCAAACCTTCTGGCTGAACAATACTCCCGGACATTTCAACCGACCCACATCAACTATACTGATGACGGCTTCATCTGCAACTGCACAGGACTTTCCGTAGTGAAACTGAGCGCTGACGTGGTGCTCCGAAAACTACAGCACATAAGAACAGACACTTCTCCTGGTCCAGATATGGTCCACTCTGCTATACTGAGGGAAGCAACCTCAATCCTGGCAACACCGCTTAGCGTGATGTTCTCACACTAGCTAAGCAGAGGTAAACTACCGGAAAATGTAAGCTGGCTCACATCGCACCAATTTTCAAAGGAGGTCAACGCAGCGAACCTTCAAGTTACTGACCGGTGGCTCTTCTCTCTATACCTTCAAAAATCATAAAGTCTCTGATATGCAGTGATATACATGACTATGTACTGTCCTTAAATTTCTTCTCACCCCAACGGCATGGTTTCAGGAATGGTTATTCTTGTATGATCAACCTGCTGACTGCGGTGGATAGATGGGCAAGCATCCTTGATCGCAAGGAGAAGGTTGATATCTTTTACCTTGATTTCTCTAGAGCTTTTGATAGGGTTAATCACATATGTCTTATCAACAAGCTCAAACAATTCGGTATCAAACCACCTTTAATTGACTGGCTCGTTTCATATCTGAAAAACCGACATTTTAAGGTCAGGGTAAACCTCAATTTCTCACAGGCTATGAAATGTCCCAGTGGGATCCCCCAGGGCCCAGTACTAGGACCTCTTCTCTTCTTGATTTATATAGATGATCTTCCTCAACAGGTAACGTCAGACATATTTCTCTTTGCCGATGACGTGAAACTTTGGAGAGAGATATGCAACCAAGAGGATATACAGGCACTTCAGGAGGATCTGACTCGACTTAAAAGTTGGGCAGACAATAAAGGACTTACCTTTAACACTTCAAAGTGTAAAGTAATCCATCTGTGACACGTCGCAGATTACAGTTACAACTTAGGAAACTCCTCTCTAGTAGTACCCCGAGTCGAAAAAGATACAGGAATTCTTGTACCCTACGATTTGAAGTCTTACGCTAACTGTGACAAAAATGCCTTTCGAGCAAACCTTGCACTGGTAACATTCAAGCACATTTTTGGTCAGTCTGACGGAAGAACTTTCCACATAATCTCCTACAGTTTTATTCGTCCCCATTAAGAGTACGGAAACATGGTATTCCCTCCTACACTCCAAAGGGATAAAGACACTCTGGAGCGTATCCAACGGCGAGCCACGAAATCAGTTTGTGGACTCAAATTTAAACCTTATAAACAGTGCTTCCAATCACTTAACCTTTACCCATTAGAGTATAGGCGTCTTAGAGGTGACCTTCTGATGGCTTACAGTATCCTTAACACACCTGAACATCCTCTTAAACATCTACTTAAGCTTAGTCCCAACACTAACTTAAGGGGTAACACCCAGAAATTAGAGATACAACATAGTAGAACGGACTGCAGAAACAACTTCTACTCCTTAAGAGTTGTCAAATGCTGGAATTCGCTGCCAGCTGAGCTAGTCCAAGCAACTTCCCAGGAGTCCTTTAGGAGACGACTTGATCTATTCTTAAGGACTAAGGATAGTATCTTACTATGATTTACCAATTACTTTTTTTCTCTTTTATCGTTAATATACCTAGGTTCTTGCCTGGAGGTATTGGTGATCCCCTGCTACTAGACACGGAAGTCTGTTAAGCGAAAGCTTCTTCTATTCCGCCCACAACCATTTGAACCATTTGAACCATTTATATGACTTCTCAAGGTCGTTTGGTATTTGAGTTATCACCAGGGCTTAGTTCTTTGCTCGGTTGTTACGCCTTGCTTCATTTTGCAAAAGTCAGTCCAGCATCGGGTAATTTTATTAACCAAAAATAAATCCGACTAGGGTTCACGCACAATAGACACATGGTCACTAACATCTTGTACCTCGGTCAAGGGACCACAAATTCCCAACCTAAAAGTTGTACCGATCGGTACAAAATTGGTCAATTTTAGGTAAACTCTGAGTAAAAATCATAAGCCTTGAAAAATTTAGGGTCTTCTATGTCCCATTTTCCCAAAATTAGCGCATGTTTGGGATCTTTACCGATAAATCCCCTATTCTGGGAAGTCTCAAAAGGTTCACACGCATTAAGAAAATCTTATGAGTTACTAATGAAAAGAACTTCTCGCCGACGAGGTGTTTATCCATCAATTCTTCATCACTAGGGAGGTTTGCTTAGATATATCTAAGTTAAAGTAAATGGCCAGTACTACAGTTTCACTCAATGTATGGATCCACTAGTATTTAGTTACCACCTTAATTAAATGCTGGGAAATAATGCACTCGATAAATAAGTGGACCATAGTTCACTCATGTATATTGTGGACCGACCGTATCAAAAATCGTATTCATTTTTCTTCTCAAGAAGTTGAGTCAGTTTTAGTATATGCAAACCACGATGTCAGATATGTATAGTTAGTTTTTTATAACAAACATGCCTCGATGGGTGCTAGATATTTCGACTAACTGTTTGTCAACGGGCTGATATTGGGGCGTCCATTACGTTTACTATCTGCTACAGTGCCTTAATCATTGGCATCTCTTAACGCGAGATCGAAGCATTAATACCACACTTTTGTGTGAGGGACAGCGATACTATTCGGGTACCCAGACTGAACAATGTGGTGCATGGTTTTATTGCGGAATCTAGTGGCTTCGAATCTAGTGATTGAACCACAAATGCACCTCTTAAGTGGTAATCCACATACCTTGCGTTTTTATGGATTGGGTAGTCATTAGCAGCTGAGGTCAACGTTGTTTCAATTCAGTCCGGGTCTAACGAAAAAGACGAGTGTATAATAGTTAGTGTGTATAGTAGACCAATTATATATGTCCTCAGGCTATTTTTATAAAGGCCTTTTCACGAATACTTTTACCCCTAGTTTTTCGTATTAGCTGTAATGTCTGAGACAGTTTTAGATCATTTGTATTTGTTTATATTTTAGATTTTGGTTGATTCGTCCGACGTCCGTATTTCTTTTGATTTTTAACCACAAAAATATTTGGGACTTCGGTCCTTACCTACCAATCAATCATCTGTTACATTATGAACTATTATGAGCTCAACATTGAGGTAAGTAACTCGAAATGGGTGTGTAGACAGAATTTCGGTCTAGATTTTGTGTAGAGGCCACTGAGTAGGGTTGTGCCATATATTGACAATGATTTGCACTTATCATCCATTAAGCCATGGTTGGTTACGTAAAAGCATCCTTCACTGTCCTTTTAAGTTACATGTTACCCAAACTTCTATTCAAACTGATAAAGGTCCCCGTAAGTTGGAAAGGATGGTGAAATAATAATTAGAAATATATAAAGGAGCTTAGCTTTGGTAAAACATAGGTTTCTGAGTGTACTGCGCAACAGACCAACCAAATAATAGTAAGTATCGATGTTGAACACCTCAACATGGCAGTGGGTTAATTGCCATAAAATTTACCCGTCTAGTTGGTTTCGGATTCTAATTCTGCTACACTTACTTCAACTTGAGCTGCCGGGTGCCATTATTACTGCTAACAAGGAATGTGTAAAAGCTGAGTAAATAAAAGATGAACTTGGTGAGTAAACTTAGTTTTACTCCTTTTCACAAGTGTATTCCACGATCCCCCTTAGTTTTAAGTAAGCTTATTTCTCAACTAGTTTGAATAAGGAAAAGTAATGTATTGAAATACTGATTTGCAAGAACTTAAGTCTCTTCTCATCAGTGAAATGAATCTAATTTTTATAGTTGCTGAGATAAGTCTTAGTGTTGTTTTCCATACTTAAACTTAGTTTAACTGAAATATAAATCTGTTTATTATGATAAGCATAACATGTAAGCTCAAAGTTCAAGTTACCATGTCACATTAACACGACGAGACAAAATTATCGAGATAAATCCAAGAGTGCTAGAAGTAGTAGTACTAATTGTAGTATTAGAAAAGGTTAGGTATATAAAGAGAAAAAAGTACAAGGAGATTTAGGGAATAATTGAGAATAAAGAACGTATGCACGCACGGTATTGCACACGATCATAAATCATGCCACCGAAAGTCTCCAACCATTAGTTACGTTAGTTTTGCGGACCCCAACTAAGCAGTCTGCACCTACGTACATGGTTCAGATCATTTGTTAATGACTTCATGAAGTGGTCCCTTAGGTAACATATCATAAAACGGAAGTCTTGAATTACTTGGAATCACTAGTTACTTCTCACAAATAGACAGATTGTCTAGTGATCTTACATTTTGAACCGACCTTGTGAGGACTCAAATCACTATACTGAATTTAAAAATTTCAGTAAGAATGGTGAATTATTTGTTAAAAAATCACAGTAAAGATACTAAATTTATTTGGGATTTACCGACTGAATTGTCTGAGTGAAACATCTAATGAACCATTAAATATCGAGTACACAACACCGTAGTCTTCTCTAAAATACTACGTCCACAGTCTTAAAAAAGCGTGCCTGGATTAGGAATATTTTATCGCGTCCCCAATGCTCACTGGCGTGTAGTGAAACAATTGTTGGATGCCTAATGGCTTTATGCGTCATCCCTAAAAGGGCCACGTGAGCTTTTACCTACTTCGGGGGAAAGGTATTAAATCTTGTCGTTTACATGATGTGTTTAGGTAGACTTGTGTCAAAAAATTTATAATTTGTTGGATTTTTGATACATGCTACATACATATTAATATTATACATTTCGTATCTGAGAAGTTTGTGAACACAAAGTTTATGGAGAGAAATGACTTGAGGAAAATATTGTACAGTTTAAATATTCGCGAGTCGCTGTTATAAGGAATTCTAGGCACCTTGAAGTAGATTACACTTCCTTAATACCATAATTGAGGTTTAAAAAACGTAAAAAGTAGAATTATATTTTTGTAACTATTTAACCTCAAAATATTGGTTATTATGTGTTTACTAAATACCCTGTCAGCAGTGCTTACTATTATTATTATTATTATTATTATTATTATTATTATTATTATTATTATTATTATTATTATTATTATTATTATTATTATTATGAAACTGAGACATCGTGTCCTAAACATTCGAAGTTTAGTTATTACTTGAGGGTAAAACCTTGGGTCATCTATTTCTTAAGTATTCAGACATTGTCTTCAGCTCTCATTCAATATGCCTTAACTATTTAATCGGATAACCATTTCTATCATAGAATTGTACTTTTTCAACTGGCTAGTCCAATAACATGAGTTGTTGGTTAGAGTGCGAATATTTCCAAACTGATATTTGTAATCACGCAGAAAAATGATGCCAGTCGACAAGATATTTCTACCTGATTTGTGGAGAGACATGTTTCGTGGTAAGATTTCTCACGATGATATACTTATAAATCGATCACAGTTGTCCCGATATAAATATTCCTTTTTCGAATTTAGGACTGATTTTTCATCTCCCGTCCTTCTTGTTCATCGTGATATCGTTCTCGTTTAGTTGGTTTCCTACTTGTGTTGTTTAGTGTTATGAAAACTTATACTGGGTTCTACATTGGAGGCATACTTCTAGCTGGGTAATTTGTCCCGGTTTTCTTACATTGCGTATCATTCACTTAACTGTTAGTAATATTTCAGATTCTTTTTATACATAACGGCTTGCTCTCAGTTATAAATATGTTGCGCTAACTTTCACTACCTAGGTGGCTGCATGATCGGTAGTAACGGCTCAGATATATTCATTTTAACGTTAAACCTGTATCCTGATTTTAAAAATGATTTTGTTTCTTATTCTATGAATTCGTTCTTTTAGAATCGTATTTCCTGTATCTGATTTTTTTTCTGCCACTGATGCTATTACTATCATTGCTTCTACTACTTTAATATTCATATTGATAATTTAGTCCCGTTATGCTGATGTGATGTGGGAAATTAGATTGATGCACATTTTTGTCAGTTTCTGTGTTGATTACACATGTGCGTTTGTGATGGATCTAATTAAGTACAGCAACTTCAAATCATACAAAGTTTAGGATCTTAATAAAAAGAATAAAAAGATTATACCACTCGATAGCTATCTAAAGAAATATGGTTCACAGTGTTATCTTATTGTCTCATCGAGTAGACTTTTCAATGGGACATTGGTCCTATAAGAAAACCCTTTTTTAAGCTTGGGCGTCTGTGAAGTGGCACAGACCTAACTTTATATATCGTATTTCTTAATATCAATTTGTTTTACGTAACATAGTCTTACTATAACAAATTTTATTCTAGCCCTTTTACAGATTTGGTGGATCCCTCAAGCCTAGGGAAGTTTGTTTACGATGGCAATGAGTTGGCTGTTTTAAGCTCGTTGTTAGATAAAGCTTCTAAGTATGGGCATGCGAAATTAAAAATATTCATTCGGAATCTCAATTTACCCCCATCACATCCCATACGTAAAAGTCTTTGGTCACAGCTTTTATCCACTAAATATTCCATAAATTTACAGGTTAGTGCTCTAGTGTTCTCCTGTAAAGTCCATCTTCAAATATTTGTTTGTTTCCTAAATTCTCGCTTCACTTTACTTTATAATTAGTCGTTTTTAAAGGCCATTATCGATTACGAAGGAGTCCATAGTTTCACTAACTTTCTTTTCTCGTAAATGGTCTAATATCCAATCTCCAACAATGTTTTTACTTGGGAACCCGGTTTGTAATTATTATTTTTTCTAGGTGTATCTTACTCTTTTTGTCGTAACATCATTTATACGTACATCGATTGAATTAGAGTTTGTCTGGAACTTCGTGCCTCACTTCTGCAACGTGAACTTAATGCTTTCACCACACACTGACAATAATGCCCAGGTATCAATAACCGAACACCTGCAATTTCCACATTTCCTTTTTAATTGCCTAAATTTCATAGTTATAGTGTGGGGAAGGGAGGACTGTTGTACGACATGATCATTTTGTGGCTAGTTAGATACTTCACTAGTGTTACATGTAATATAAGCGGGCAGATATAAATTAAACCAACTAGACTGCGTATTAAGTAGACTAATTTACAGACCTAACCATTTCATTTTCAAGATAGGTATAGGCAAAAATAATTCCTAAAGCATTATTGTGCACTTAGCAGGTTGGAAATATTTGCTAAATAGTCTCAAATGTTTACGTAATACATTTAAAAGACCCTGTAGGTATTCACTTGAACGACATCATGTGAATATACTAGGTTTATCAAAGTCTCTGGGAGAAGGGTGGATCTCAGCAAGGTTGGAGTTAAAACATGTTAGGTCCATTTGTTTTCTCACAACAAAGGACAAAAATAATGACTAAACATTCTTGACGACTATTACTTATTGCAGTTACTTCAGGGAATAATTCTTCATTCGTCTTTGTACCACTGCATAAGTCCACATAGAGTGGCTTAAATAACACAAGTTTCCTGAGACTCCCTTAAAGCTGGACACTACCATACAACTGTTCTTTCCACCACTGCAGATACTCGTCTTTAGTCAACGTTGACTAATGCACATACGTTCCAATTTGATAATACCAGCGTGATTTCACGAAACCATGAGTCCTATCCTGTAGTATGACTATGAGAATCGTTTGTTAAATCAATTTTCTGGTCATCATTTTTATCATATGAAAGTATTTATACAGCAGATCATCAAAACAACAGTTTATGTAATCACATAGTATAACATAAACACTTGAAGGACTCTATCTAAATGTTTTAGAGGATGATACACCTATATTGCTTAACACAGTATGGCCACCAATATCACAACCTATTCCGGTAATTAATTTGCTGAATACTTGGGTAGATACGACCTTTTCTCACAGGATGGCAACCAAATTGACTGTTCATTTTCCACGCAATAACGACAATTAATTATAGTCAATTATTCATAACCAACATGGAGCCTGTGACAAATATCTGCTATCCCAAGTTGCTATGCCACTTTAAAATAACAAAATAAAATCAACAAGATAATTATCATAATTGTGCACGATTTTGAGCTATATCATCTAATCTCTAGCTACTGATCACGTTTATCACAAGGACCCAGATCATTTAGTCCAAATATGCCAGCATAGCTCAGGTCGACAGTCAATGTAAACATGAACTGATGCCACATCATCTTTTGGTCGCTCCAAACTTTCTCCCAACATACTCCTACACCAGCAATCATTGCCTATCAAGGTAGGCGATGATTAAACATACATAATATATGGTCTATCCACCTGAGTCTGCGAGCATTTACAACTTTATCAACTGACTTGCTATATTTACTTGGTGTCCTGCGTCTAACTTGAACATTGCTCACTCCGTCGTTCGACGATACGTGACCAATTGGCAGTATTACTTAAGTGAATATAATACTTCTAGTTTTTTTTAACATGATCAGAGAATCATAACAAAAAGTTTACTATATGCCCGAGTGTTTTGTTACTCTATTATCCTCAATTCATCTAACCTGACTGTTGTTGCTACCTTGACGTGGTGGTCGGGCTTGCCTATCGTGATGAAGCAACTGAGCTATACTGGCTGGAACAACCGTTCCTCAAGGTCCTACCATGCCAGACAGGTCGGTTGAAGAGCGGTAAGACTAAAAGCAACAAAACCAAGGTCCGAAGGCGAAGTCGTACTGTTGACTGTACATAGGTGTAACAGCAGTAAGGTGTTTCCTTCAGACAACCAGCATAACAGCGATGCTGCCTTCCCAAAAGGAGGGGAGGGGTTAGAAAAGGTCGACCCTAAAAATGCACACCTCGCCTTATCCCACGGATATCCGTCTTCGGCGGTAAGCTCTCAAAAAGTACGGAGCTAACACAAAAACTACTCATAAAAAGGTCGTGTGTGACCGACCTCAAGCAACTGTCCCTTGGGCACTGCGGTCATTCACTTGACCTCACCTCGGCAAAACGGAGAGCCGACGAGATACACCCTCCGTGTATCTGGCGACCCGATGGCTAGTTCTCGTGGACTTGCAGGTGTAGGCATAGCACTAAGCATGAGGGCGGAACAAGCGCTATTAGAGTGGATCCCCGTTAATAGTCGTCTATGCGCTGCTCGGCTAAACGGCTCCGTAAGAACCCGGAAAGATAGGGACACACGTCGTTGCCTTTTCGTCGTTTCTGCCTACGCTCCCACTGACTGCAGTTCGGATGAAGTGAAAGATGAATTTTACAGAAAGCTTTCTGAACTTCTTCAGAAAGCTAAACGTTCAGACATAGTACTCGTAGCAGGCGACTTTAATGCCCATGTCGGTAGCTTAAACGAAACAGAAAGACATTTAGGTGGGTATTTTAGTATTTCGGCACAGCGAACAGATAATGGCGATCGTCTGCTGCAACTTTGCTCAGACAATCGTTTATTTTTAGCAAACACAAATTTTAAGCATAAGGAGAAACATCGTCTAACATGGCGACCCCCTGCACTAAACCAACGATGGACTCAAATAGACTATATTGCCATCAGTCATCGTTGGAGAGGGTCAACAGAAGATTGTCGCTCATTCTGGAGTACCTGCTTGGACTCCGACCATGCCCTAATACGAGCACGCATCTGCTTGCGCCTCACTGGACGCAAAAGAGCCACACAAAAAAGACTCATTAGAACCGAATTGAGTAATGAGAAAACCAAAAGTAGGTTCCAGGAACAACTGAGGTCACACTTAGGTAGTTCTGAAAACGAGGCTGACCCCGATGTTGATTGGAAAGACATACAAGCGGCTGTGGAAACAGCAGTGATATCTACCAGTGATTTAAACCACAGGGTTACAAAGAACCAATGGATTTCTTCAAGGTCTATTGCACTGATGGATTCTCGTAAACTCATCCCATCAGGTTCTGAACACGATGAAGAGCGTAAACAAATCAGATCTAGGTTAAGCAAAAGTCTAAGGAACGATCGTGAGCAGTGGTGGGCAACGAAAGCAAGAGATGGAAAAGGTGGCAGCTATAGGGAACACAAGACAACTCTACAGACTAATAAAAGAAACTGGAATTAATAAATCAAGTGTAAGTCAGACTATTTCGGAAAAAGACGATACTCTCATGTGCTCCCAGTCCAGACGTTTAGAACGATGGGCGGAACACTTTAAGGAGCAGTTTAGTTGGCCTTCAGCTACTCTACAACTACCCTCTATTCCCAGACAGTATGAATGGAACATTGAAGTAGGTCCCCCAACTCTAGCTGAATTTCAAAAGGCTATAGCTAATCTGAAACGAGGAAGGGCAACTGGTCCAGATGGATTGGCCCCAGAGGTCTTTAAGGATGGTGGTCTAGTTTTAGCGATTAGGTTGACTAATATTTTAGCTAAAATCTGGGAGTTAGACGTTATCCCATCTAACTGGTCACAATCACTTATCGTCCCAATATTTAAGAAAGGGTAAAAATCAGCCTGTGACAACCACAGAGGGATTAGTTTAACTAATATAATATCTAAAATACTAGCTTCGATAATTTTCGGACGCCTAACTAAGACTCGTGAACTGCAAACACGTGAAAATCAGGCTGGCTTCAGACCTGGTCGTGGCTGCATCAACCACATATTCACCGTTCGTCAGGTTCTAGAACACAGGCATACTTATCGGCGTCCGACAATAGTGGTCTTCCTTGATTTAAAAGCAGCGTTTGACTCTGTTGACCGAGAGGTTCTGTGGCAGTGTCTGTCATTGAAAGGCGTACCTCAGAAGTACATAAACCTTGTGAAGGCTAGTCGAGTCAGAGCTTATGGCGAACTGTCATCTGCTTTTGCAACCTCAAGTGGCGTCCGCCAAGGCTGTCCACTTTCTCCATTTTTGTTTAACTTCATCATAGATCTACTGATGGAAATAACGCTTTTATCGACTGAATCCTCGGATATTGATCTCCTACCAGGAGGTCCACTTATTGACTTAGAATACGCAGATGACATAGTTCTGTTTGGTGAAGACGCTGATGAAATGCAGTCTTTTGGTAGCACTGAGCAACAATGCCAGAATGTTTAGGATGCGCTTCTCTCCCTCTAAATGCAAGTTGTTGCTTCAGGACTGGTCTGCGTCAACACCTGAACTAAGGATAGGGAGTGAAATAATCGAACGCGTTGACAACTTCACTTATCTTGGAAGTCTGATCAGCCCTAATGGGTTGGTGTCTGACGAAATCTCAGCACGGATTCGAAAAGCTCGTTTGGCCTTTGCCAACTTACGTCATCTATGGCGAAGGCGAGATATCCGTCTTTCAATTAAGGGACGAGTATACTGCGGGGCAGTTCGTTCCGTTCTACTATACGGCTGCGAAACATGGCGAATCTTCATCGACTGAGATGGTTGGGCCACGTGCTGCATATGCCTGAACACCGATTACCACGGCGCGCAATGCTAACCGGTGTTAGGGATGATTGGAAGAAAGTTAGGGGCGGCCAAACCAAAACGTGGCATCAGTGCTTGAAGTCTCTAACTTCTGGTCTGAGCCATGTTGGTAGATGCAGACTGCCTGGTTGGGGTCCGCGTGGCTATCGTAACCAATGGTTGGAGACTCTTGGTGACATGGCTCAGAATCTATCACAATGGCGTCGGTGTATACACTCTCTATCTTCCTTTAAACTAAGAGATTAAAATCGCTTCATATCTTTCTTTCTACGAAGTAATTCTTTCTTCCTGTATTATATCCTTATACACAATCTTTCTTTTATATACTACTACCTTTGATGTGACTACTTCTATGAATCCGGTGTTCATCTTGTTGTGCTAATGCGGTATGGCAACTTGGACCGATGCATATACGTGCCTGGTCCTACGTTGCAGCTGACTGACTGACAATTCATCTAAGCAGTTACACATTTCCTCTAACAGAGTGTAATCCATTTATTATGGTGCTTTGCCCTTATTGTAATAATAAAAGATAATCTAAAGTCTACTTAATAGAGAATATTTCATATATCAATCATGTGTTTCAATTAGGAGTACAATCAATTGTTTCCCCCAATCAGCTTTTTTTAATTCCTTATATATGTTAAGTGACACTCATTTCGATAGATCTAGTATAACTATGGATCAATTTACGTTGATATATCTTAACAGTACAATGGTGGTTTACAAAAATTCATGGTTCCCAAATGCCCTGGGATGGGCCCTCCCTCCCTCTCGGAATGTTCACACGGCCACGCGTATACAGCCTCTGTCAGGAAAGTCCTACTCACTGCCTTCTCATGGCGGAGGTGTTGTTTACGAAAATGAGAGGACGAAAAGCAAATGTCCGGCGCTTTAACCGAATTCCAAACCGATGGTGCACATGGGCTGGCTCCAGTATCCTGAAGGAACAAATGGCGTATGAACCAATTGTTGGTCACCGGTTACCATGGGACTGCATCTCCTTACGATCCCCCACTCCTTGTGGGTTAGACCTTTAGGTCGAAGGCTCCGGGTGTGGCTCCCTAAGAAAACTACCTGCTTCGGTCTGGGCACCCGGGAAGTATCACAGCCCACACACAAATAAAGTGAAAATGACGATATTTACTGAAAATTCTAACCACGCTTCGATTAGCAGTCAAACAGTTCACATAATAATAATAATATTGTTATTATTATTTACCACGTCACTTATTCACTCTTTTATTCCCACTTTGTGTATCCTTATTTTTCAACTTATACAGCAGCTCGCCTATGGTGGAAACTCTGTTCTATCTAGACAATCTCGAGTCACTGACTGGTCGAAAATCGAATGCTACCACCGAACACGAATACTGAGACAGCTTTTCTAAAACTACGTGCGCCATTCACACTGGCTGCCTTCAACGTTCGCACACTAATGCAGATCGGACAACAGATAGGGCTGGCTATGTCTTTGGAAAGCCTTAATATCGACGTTCGTTGTCTATCCGAGACCTGTATTCGAGACTGGTCAAGTACTATAAATTCGCTCTCCATCTGTCGCTTCAAAAAGCTTGTTTTACGTGCGTTTATCCAGTGACCCTGTGGCATCTTCATCTGGTTTTGCTGGCGTTGGTGTCGCACTAGGCGCTAGAGCTGAGGCAGCACTATTCGATTGGATCCCCACTAAAAGTCAGTTGTGTGCCGTTAGATCAGAAAGTTCCGTCAAATTGCGAAGAAATCTGTATGTGAAGTGATATCTTTTGGTCATCTGCGCCCATGCTCCGACGGACCGAGAAGCCTAGTGGTCGGAGCGTGCTAATGAGCTGGAAGCAGCAGCTGCATCTGGTAACTACCGGAAGCTCTTCCAACTCATCCGAGCCACTGGCAGTAAGAAGTCTGGTGTGAGCGAAACAATCTGTGAGGATGACGGGATGCCAATCGCTAACATCCATCGACGTCTTGGACGATAGGCAGGATTTTTAGAAGGGCAGTTCAACTGGCCTGCTGCTCCAGCAACATCGGTCAGACTGTCCTGTCCTCTATGGCCGGTGACGACTGATCCACCAAATGAGGCGGAAGTCCGCAAGGAACTCTAACTCTTGAAACGCTACAAATCACCAGGCCCAGATGACTTACCTTCGGCCCTTTTTAAAGATGGTGGTGACTTCCTGGTTAGGGAACTGTCTGAGTTGTTTACCAAAGTTTGGCAATTAGAGAGTGTTCCAACATCATGGAATGAGTCGATAGTTGTCCCTATCTTTAACGAGGGTTCACGTCGTTCCAGTAGCAACTATCGGGGGGTGAATGTAGTTCGATTGCGTTTAAACTATTGGCTTCCGTCATACTTCGTAGGTTGTTCAAAACCCGAGAAAATTGACTCACGAGGAGCAGGCTGGTTTTCGTTCTGGTCGAGGATGTATTGATCATATCTCCACCCTCCACCAAATGCTAGAACACCGTCATACTTATCAAAGGCCAACAATCGTAGTGATTCTTGACATCAGGGATGCCTTCGATTCGTTGGACAGGACTGTTCTCTGGGATTGTCCATTGAAGAAGGGTGTGCCTGAGGAGTGTATTAACATCCTAAAAGCCCTATATGCAAACACTTCAGGCAGAGTGAGGACATACAACTACCTCTCTCCATTGTTCCATTCAAGCAGTGGGGTCACACAGGGTTGTCCAATCTCACCATTCCTCCTCAATTTCGCTATCGATGACGTTATGGAAACAGCTCTGATGGATATAGGTAATGGTGGTGTGGATCTGTTACCTGGAGAAAGACTTCTCGACCTTCAGTATGCGGCTGATATTGTCTTACTGTGCGAGAATGTCCAAGCCATGCAATCCGCACTCAGTCAGTTGGCAATCAGTGTCCGTAGGTATGGGATGTGCTTTGCACCTTCGAAATGCAAAGTACTTCTACAAGACTGGCAGGATTCTAATCCTGTACTCACCCTGGATGGTGAGCAGATAGAATTAGTTGAGAAGTTCGTGTATCTAGGTAGCTGCATAAGTGCTGGTGGTGGTGTGAGTGATGAGATCAATGCACGTATAGTGAAAGCCAGAGCAGATTATGCCGATCTGGACCATCTTTGGCGCCTTCGTGATGTTGGTCTGGCTGTAAAAGTTCGGATCTACAACGCGTCGGTGAGAGCAGTTCTGCTCTATGCTTGTGAAACCTGACCTCTCCGAGTTGAGTACGTTAGACGACTCTCTGTGTTCGACCATCATTGTCTCCGCAGAATTGCTGACATCCAGTGGCAACACCATGTTAGCAATGTAAAGGTTCGGCATCGTCTGTTCGGGCACGGAGACGATAATTCAATTGGTGGTACTATCTTGAGACACCGACTTCGGTGGCTTGGACATGTTCTACGAATGTCGTCCCGGAGAATTCCACGTCGTGCATTATTTGCCGACTCTGGGACTGGTTGGAAAAAGCGGAGAGGTGGTCAGTGTATGACATGGTGTCGTGGTATGAAAGAAAGCTGCAAAGGGCTGGCTTGTGTTGGTCCTTCACGACTCCGTGGCTGGGGTCCGAAAGATGGTGCAACACAGTGGCTATAGACGTTATCAGATATGGCTCAGAATAGAGGCCAGTGGCGATCCTGCTGTAGCCTTCCTTTACTTTCTTCATAAGAAGTGGTTGTATCTTCCTTAACTGAAAGAATTCTTCTGGTTGTACCTTTCCGTTTCCCCCATTACTATTATTATTATTACACTACCATACACTGCGGTTGTTATTGTTTTTTTCTTATACGTACCTTACCTTCTTTTTTCTCTTTCTATTCTTATTGTTTTGTGTGTCGCATATATATTTGGTGCCCCCTTGTACCAATATTTATGTGTTCAAATAAATAAATATTAATCATTTATAGTAATAGGGGATTAGAATGGAGTTCTATCGGAGTAAAGTAATGAGTATGCTACCACCCTTCTCTCCTTATAATAATTATTTGTTTGTCGATATACATCTTTTTGTATTCATAACTTTCATGTTGTTGATTTTACTTAGATTTCCGATTCAAGTATCCATAGTAATGATATTTCAACAACCAGTGTTACAAACATTGATGGTTCTTCATTATTGGCTGGTTACGAGTTTTCTAATCAAATGTTATTGCCAACTTTTTTCTTAAATACACTTGGTCAAAATTGTTTACGAACAATATTACATAATATTTTTATTGACCGCCCAGAACTTGTTTATGCCCCACAGCTATGGCCGTTGACAGCATTATTTCTACACTATATGCCTATTACAGTTGTACGTAAATGTATACTCACTTTATTGGATCAACCTGGTACTTTAATTCAAACAAAATCTGATTGGAAAGAACATTGTTTGTCACTAGAAGAGTTGGCCTATTTATGTAATATTTTACGAAGAGATAGTCAGAAACGTACCATATTGCTGACTTCCACATTAAATGAGAAAAATGTTAGTGCCACCTGTAAAGAAGATGAAAGACGACTTGAGTTGGCCCGTTGGTGTTTTTTACTGTGGAAGTTACCTTTTGAACATCTTGTTTGTTTAATTGATAGCTTTTTGTTAGAGGGACCAAAAGTGTTCTATCGTGCTGGTTTAGTCGTAAGTTTTTCATATCACTGATTTTATATTATCTGTGATCACTGTACGATACATCTGTTTTTAGATATGATAAAAGCTAGCTCATTCATGCAGCGTTAATAACAGTTATTAATCACTTTATTATAGTCTACGGTTCACTTAAAGGTTCTTTCTTAGAATTTTGTAGACACATTATTATGATTTGCTTCTCAAACTCGCTTAGTGTTACATTCTTCTTCTTCGACTTCGATCTACCTTAGTAATCAACCTTTTCCTTAAAAGTTAAAAAAATTGACTGTCGTTTTTCCCCTTGTTCATGTGAGCTGCAGTTTAGTACATGAGGCTTTAGGTCTTGGTTAAGTTATATTTGTTAGTTTTAGACCCAAGTCTTATGTCAGTTAGGAATCATCAGCAAGACATATGTACAGTAATAAATGAACTGATAATTCCTGTAAGACTTGAACCCACCGCATTCAGTTTCACAGTTAGAAACATCACCACTAAGACATTCTAACTACAACTGACATCCTGCAGAATTAACATGTTTACATTGATTGGTCACTGGGTAATAATGTCATGCTTGTCTAATACTTACTATTCAAGCCTCATGCTTTACACTACACTGGAAACGAGTGGCAGATATTGTGTTATCAAACAGATTTATTAAAAATTGCACACTATTGATTTGGAAAGCAATCTTTCACAAGGGTAATCTACTGTCGAAAACTTACCACTAGATATGAAATCACAATTTATGAACTGTGGCAAAAAGTAGATTAAAAAAATTAGGGATAGAATTATTGAATTCGCTTGAACATCAAAAACCAGAAATTAAGTTCCCTATTGACCTAAACAATACGTCTACAATTTTTCCAGTGTGAAATCGAATATAATTAAATTAGAGGCTTTATCACTTGCCAATAAATTCTGTGACTATGGATATAAAATTAATTAACTAAATACGTACCTGCAGTCTAAAAAATTATTTTCATAAACAACAGATTTGGTTTCAACCTCATTCGAAGAACTTACTAGACTTCAGAACACGTTGGTTGGCTGATAGCTGGCAATAATGCAAAAATGGTGAAAATCCCATCAAATCTCCACTTACCAAACAATATCAAGATGCTTTACGTAAGCTTAGAAAAGATAACACTGATCATAAGCAAGCCAGGCAAAGGAGAAGGACTAGTTCTTATTCTAAAAAGAAGATAGCATCAATCAAAGAATTCATTTTCGAATTATCTGACTATATTTCAAAAACTCAGAGGCGTTAACGTCATGAATGTGACATCAGAGAAACTACTGACTAATTCGCTTCAGAAATGTTGATTGTCAAAGACAAACTTTCCTAATAAAAGTCATTGAGTTGTCATGTCGATGTTTCAGAGAGTGTGATGATATGTTTTCCTCACATAACTTTAAATTAAAGTCAAATAGTAAGCGGTTGTTTATCGGTAACCGACTTGTGCTGCAAGTAAACTTTTGAAGGTTATAATACGATTTAATTTTACTACAAAGCAGGTTATTCGGTAATAAACCCATCATTGAAGTTCAGTCTTAGCCACTTTTTAATCTTCATTTTTAAAATTAACTTAGTGTTGAATCGTTTCTAAAGAAATTATGCTGTTGTGCAAAGCACATTAATTGTGTTCCTTTTTTGTAATCTATCATTTAGATTCTTAAAGCCTCCTTAAGTGGAAAGTATTCAAAGAGTATCAGTGAAACCAATGGAATCGGGAGGAGTGTTGGTGATTATTCTCATGTGTTTGTGTATGATGAAGAAATATTCAAACATATCCCGTTGACACCATCAAAGTTAATGAGAAAAATGTTCTCACTGCGTGGTGTGAGTCGGACGAAAATTGCTCAGGCAATCAAAAGTGTTCAGTCTCTTCAAGGTAATTTTTGCTCACCTAACGATTTGTAAAATATAATATTTTAAGCATATTTGTTTTTCAACCCAGAGTTCCCTCCTTAAATAATGTCTTTACTATTAAACCAAACACTATGACTACACAGTAAAGTGAAGTTGTTCACATGATAAGTGGAAACAATGAATGATTTATCTAGTCTTTATAAGTGTCCTTAAAACAGAAGATAAACACTATGATAGTGTTAGTTTATTGCTCAGTAAGTTGTAGGGATATCGAAAGTTATTTGTTTTCATCTCTATGTTCGTAAATGCGAAACTATATTTTTTTAAACGTTGATTTATGGGGAACTACTAGTCCAACAGTTCAATAAACTGTCCATTAAGATTTATTAAACTAAACATTAATAATAATTAAAAATGTACAATAAACAGTGTATTTGCAGTGATTGCATTTTCTCTCAACCTGTTATTGCATACTTCCAAGTTTTACCTCAAGATATTGATTGAAATATTCTTGTTGTATTTAGGAAAAATATTACTATATATTGTTCTGTCAAGTTTTAATTATCAACATTTTTATTTAGTGAGAGTAAATCAACTATTCTTTCTAGCTCAACCAATTATATATATATATATATATATATATATATATATATATATATATATATAACAAAAGTCTTAATTCAATCAATTTTAACTTTCTTTTCTTTAATGAAAGTGAATTTTGATGTTGACAAACAGCTAATTCAACCATGTAATAAAAGTGGAAAGAATACATTCGCTGCTTACTTACTTGGTGGTGATGCTGAAAAACAAATTCATCCGTCTGAGTGTGTATCGAGTAATGAATTAGCTTCAATTATCACATCGATTGATGATCGCAAATATTCCTGTTTATTTAAACCGTATCGAATATTTTCATCTAATGTAGATGGTAATAGCCTGCGTACATTTTATGCTAAGGCAGCAGAGACAGAAAATCCCGCAACAATTCTATTGGTACGTAGTTTGTCAAGGAATAGTATTATTGGAGCTTTTTGTTCAGACAGATGGCAACCTCGTGTTGAATCTGTTTACTACGGAAATGGTTTATGCTTTCTATTTCGCATTAAACCTGGTCCATTTGTTATATATAGGTGGGTTGGATCAAGTTCTGGTGATGAAAAGATTATACATTCCATACAACATCAACGTTTTCAACGAGCTTCAAATAATGGTATAGAACTTGGTGGCAGTATAAGTAAGGGACCTCCAGGTTTGAGCTTGGATAGTTGTCTCACAACGGCTTCAAGTGGTCCAACTTTAACTTTTTCTAATCCTTGCTTGATTACTGATCCAGCTGATTTAACACAAACAGTTCAGTGTGAAAATGGACAAATTGGTTGTATGTTCACTGTTGGATTGGTCGAACTAATTGGTTTTCATGATCTCTAAACCGTTTGAAATTTCATAAATTATTGGATTTATCTTCAAATCATCTTATGATATTTTTTTAAAATAAAATTTTCCTTAATCTGTTTATTTATTACATCGTTAGCCTGTTTTATGTATGCGTGTATGAGAGATATTTATAATTCTTTTTTTGTTCTTGTTTTTCCTATTTGTTTATTATTGGTCTTTGTATAACTTATATTTATGTAGTTGTAGACAAATACATTTGGGCAACTAACTACCTATTTAACTATGATCTGTGTTAAATGAAAACATTCCTATGCGAAAAATGCACAACATCATAAATGATAATGATTATGTATATTCATTTCTTTTCTTTAATTTTCTACCACTACTTCTGCTACTACTATTATTATTACTACCACTAATATTCTCATTAAAACCTAAATAATGTGCAATTTATTGTCTTTTTATTGTCAATCCTGTGCAAAACTCATTTATTTTATTATTTGTTTCTTTTTCTCTAGTCATATTCTCTTGCTCAATTATACCAATACTTACTTACTTGTTAATATTTATTCAAACTAAGAAAAATAACTAATTTATTTACTGCTTAATAGAAAATTTATTTTATTTGGATTTTTCAAACTTCTGTTTTTCAGTCATTAAAAATAAATAAATAAATATATATTTGTTTGTTTTTAATACATCTTTTCATGTTCTTTAGTTGCTTTAATTAACGAATGAATAGTAGTTATTTTGGTATGTAGCTTCTTCATAATTAGCGCATGATCATATTTCAGTTATTGTTGTAAAATTGCTTGCATCATATGTTCTCGCGGGTTCATCTGGGTTTCTATTTATATAAAATAGATGGGTTGTGGCTAGCAGTGGAATTCAGGATGCTCATCCCGTCCTATTTCGGACTTGTCAGCTTGTTATACTTGCACCCCAATGTTGACATTCATGTGAGGACTCGAACCTTGTGCCTTACTCTTTAAACGCACTGCGAGACAATCAGCACTGTGTTCACACATACCAACAAAGACTGGTTAAAATCCAGTCAACAATATCAACAGTGGGGTAAATCAAGCCTTTTCTAATGATAAAAATATCATACCCGTTGAACAAGATAGAAGCCAACCAGATTCAGTAGCCCAGCGGATAACGGGTTAGGAGTTTAAAACGGTAGGTACTGGGTTTGAGTCATTGTATGAACATTACTGAGATACAGGGGCATCCGGTTAAGGAGTCCCAAGTAGAGCGATACATGGATCCTAGGTTCTGCTGCTAGCTACACTTCATCTATTTTATATAAAGTTTGTGACATTTTGGCTATATAGAGACAGTCTGCACAGGATGTGTATATGTCAACAAAGACTGATCAAAATCCAGTCAAGAATATCCACAACGGGATAATGCTGCTTAAAGTCGATAAAAGCAATGGTTTCAAAATGAAAATCTACTGCGAACTTGAAATCATAGAAACTGACACACAATGACTCTTCAAAGTTAGCGATTCGCACGCTGATATGTGATAGAGAAGACAATACTTCAGGGAAGGGTACCATATTCCGAATAGAATTTAGAAACTGAGATAAAAACTTTTTGTAGTTACTCAATGGCCTTGGGCCACAACAAAATTAGCAAACAGAAAAGGTTATTACGGGAATATGAATTAGAAAATTTCCATCGAGGTTATTCATCAGTTGAAGGAAATAACATGTAATCACAAAAAAACTAGATAACTTGGGCTGTTCTTGGCAAATTCAAACTCTAGTAATGATATAGGTTCCTATCTACGATGATATACATCTGAATAATATTGAAAGAGTGAGCGAGTAATAAAACAATGAGCAAGCAATTGAGTGCGTTTTAGGTTGCGATTTGTTTGGCAGTTGGTTTTGGAAAAGAATCAGTGCTAGGCAAAAATGACTCATTAGGTGTTTTGTTCAAACCGGGACTTGGTTATTAGATAACTATTGATGTATGTTATAAACTAATTAGTATTTTCGCAATTACTTGTTGAGAAAAGATAGAAAAAAATATGTTATAGGAATTGTATGCGCCTATTTTTTGGAAAATTGCTGGTTAACTATTTAATTTATAATTTCATAGCACTGATGACAATTCAATTTAGGACCAGAAACGAGGACTCCCACGAGTCCCACAATAGGACTAAACGGCCGTCCAGTGCTTCCAGGTTTTCCATGATGGTCTGGCTTCAATTGACTCATGATCTCAACTATTAGAATTAAATTAACTGTCGACTAATAACAAAATGATAAGTTTTCAACTTGAATGAAATTAAGATAACAATATTATTTCGAATTCTGCCTTTCAAATGAATAAGTGAATTGGTCAGGGTGCGAGCTATAATAATTTTTGTCGTTTAAACAAGTGCACATATATTCCATGACTGTTGAGCTTTAGAAAATGTTAATGAAAATCTAAACAGAACATGTTCTATTAAGAGTTGATCTTTCATGCATTAAAATGTTTTATGGAACAATTTTTTTACTTTGAAAATTCTGTAAATTTGTTAAATAAAACCCATTCAAGGACTGGGTATCAAATGAACTGATCAAAGTTAAGAATAATAAGTCATTCTTAGTATTGATATATCATTTCCAATAAGGGTGTATCTTTGTGGCTGTAAGATTCAGAAGTTATAAGTGAGAGACATCATTAACTAAGCACTGGACTTTCTAATGGGTTTCTGAAACTATAAATGTAACTTTAAAGTGTTTTTTTTTAATTCACATTGAGATGATAGCATAGAAAACATAACTTTTTGGCTGGTTGGACAGACTAACAAACCTTGGGACATCATTACAAGTGACTGTAGAGCTGATAAAAATTTGATTACTGAGTTTCAAGTTGGACAAACGTTTGTACAAAATTCTGTTTCATAAACACTTAAGAATGATTATAGGGGGAATGTGACCACAAGTTGTATCACATATAAGTAAAATGTGGCTTCGTACCATGTAATGATAATAAGATGACCCAAGTGACTGGTAGCTTTTATAAATAACTACATATTCATCGAATACTGATTTAATTATGTTTTCATATACAACAATATGATAACATTTATCCAACAAGCAACTTATGGTTCAAAGTAGTTCACTGACCTTGTTGCAGCATCCTTAGATGAGAGTTCGGTAGAATTGTGTTCTACGGACGAGCCAAACAGATTCAAGATGATGGATCTTGGGGTTTTATATAAACATAGTTGTAATACTATTTCTAACTGGTTAAAAAACATCTAGTATACATTCTACTGGATGAAGTACTGCAAAAAGTAGGAAGTACCGTTTTGTAAGTTTGAAATACCTTAGAGGAAATTGCAGATAAAAGTTTACGATTCGAGTTATTTACTTTTAATACATAGATCCAGGCTCAATGGTCTAGAGGTTAAACATTCGCACGTGAGGCCAAAAATACTGGGCTGGGTTCCCAGTCGTGGGGTTGTGCATGTGCACTGTTGAGGGAACCTTGCCAGGACAAAACTGTCTTTCAGCGCTTTTGGTGGTTGTTTAGTTTAGATCGGTTCGTAATTTTAGTAAAATTCAGCAATCGCCACAACCCTATACTGATAAAAACATACTTCCTACTAAGTCGGCAAACCATTGGTGGATAAAGACAATCTCTAGAACAATCCACTAAACATATAATTATCAATATTCGGTAGCCATAGCTAATCAGTTAGAAATGCATTTTATATCTAATTAATTTATTTCTTAACTATATTCATATGTCAGACATGATAACCGTTGCAAGCCATTAAGAACTCCAAAACCTGTTAAGGATAATGAGGAAGAATAGAACTTTTGTTACAATAGGCAGAGGTCAAGGAAGTCGAAATCACAAAAACAGGTCGTGCTATAACAGCAGTTTTGGATGATAAAACAATCAATTTCACCATGAGAATCGGCTGTCCCAGCAGTAGATAGGAATTGGGAAGAAAAATCACTAGATAGAACCATTCATAGTGAAAACAAAGTAGGGAGATAGTTATCTTCAAGTGCACTTCACATCACTATTAGTGCCAATTTCTTTAGGTAAACTATCATTTTTACTCAAATAGCACATATTTCAATGAAACTTTATCGGTAAAATTTTTTCACACTGACTTGTTGAACTCTAGAGTAAGTTATGCAAACAGTAGTTTTCACTTAATTCGTATAAATAATAATTATATTAATGATAGTACATTTAAAACCTATGCCACCTCGTCACAATCATGTACCCATTATAGACGAATATACATACTTCGAAACTCGTACTACTAGTAGTATTTTTGTCCATAACAATAGTATACATTGAATCGCTAAGTCCTACCGCAGATCAATTATTCCTTTGGTTCTAACGGACGCATTTTTACTGAATAAAGTCAGAAACAACACATTTTTCACATATATTATATTTAATTTTAAATAATAACATTTCACCTTATATTCACTGTTTACGTTCAGCTGTGAATTATGGTCACTTTGATAACTTATAAATGCATAATTAAGTATACAGTGGAAAATAAACCGTCTACATACATTTAACATACGCTTTCTAAGCCTTAATAATCTACAGAAACCAGGGTCTAAACAATAATCATGGTACAACACAATGGGGACTGGACACATTTCAAACGCATGACATTTTCTACCTGAGGTTGTAAAGACAACGCAAGTAAGAGTTAAAGAAAAACATTCGGACGCATCATCCTTGCTGAGGATTATCCGTTTTCGTGCAAACAAGTGCCATTCTAAAGTGAAACACGATGTTCCTGGGTTAAACGCCTTTTTGAATATGATGATTAGATTAACGATATGCCCAGTGAACTAGAATAATTATAAGATGATATCGTAATCTGGCTGTTCTCAAAAATTGTAACTGTTCGTTGGGTATTCGAGGATTTTAATGACTAACAGGACTACAAATGTGATGCAGTCATGTTAACTAAAATTTGTAATTCGCAGTGAAAACTTTCGAAGTTGGCATTCTGAAAAATAGATCGATCTCTTCGAAAATTTACTAAAGTTTGGTCATTTATAAATAGTGTCTTTTTATCAAGTCGATCTTATTGTGAACAATCACTTTCCTAAATATATGAGAAAATTATATTTTGAGTTTTTGATCAAATGAGTGAGAATGATTTAGGTGAATTCTCTGTCATTATTCGTTTTCAGTTATTTATTTGAACACATAAATATTGGTACAAGGGGGCACCAAATATATATGCGACACACAAAACAATAAGAATAGAAAGAGAAAAAAGAAGGTAAGGTACGTATAAGAAAAAAACAATAACAACCGCAGTGTATGGTAGTGTAATAATAATAATAGTAATGGGGGAAACGGAAAGGTACAACCAGAAGAATTCTTTCAGTTAAGGAAGATACAACCACTTCTTATGAAGAAAGTAAAGGAAGGCTACAGCAGGATCGCCACTGGCCTCTATTCTGAGCCATATCTGATAACGTCTATAGCCACTGTGTTGCACCATCTCTCGGACCCCAGCCACGGAGTCGTGAAGGACCAACACAAGCCAGCCCTTTGCAGCTTTCTTTCATACCACGACACCATGTCATACACTGACCACCTCTCCGCTTTTTCCAACCAGTCCCAGAGTCGGCAAATAATGCACGACGTGGAATTCTCCGGGACGACATTCGTAGAACATGTCCAAGCCACCGAAGTCGGTGTCTCAAGATAGTACCACCAATTGAATTATCGTCTCCGTGCCCGAACAGACGATGCCGAACCTTTACATTGCTAACATGGTGTTGCCACTGGATGTCAGCAATTCTTCGGAGACAATGATGGTCGAACACAGAGAGTCGTCTAACGTACTCAACTCGGAGAGGTCAGGTTTCACAAGCATAGAGCAGAACTGCTCTCACCGACGCGTTGTAGATCCGAACTTTTACAGCCAGACCAACATCACGAAGGCGCCAAAGATGGTCCAGATCGGCATAATCTGCTCTGGCTTTCACTATACGTGCATTGATCTCATCACTCACACCACCACCAGCACTTATGCAGCTACCTAGATACACGAACTTCTCAACTAATTCTATCTGCTCACCATCCAGGGTGAGTACAGGATTAGAATCCTGCCAGTCTTGTAGAAGTACTTTGCATTTCGAAGGTGCAAAGCACATCCCATACCTACGGACACTGATTGCCAACTGACTGAGTGCGGATTGCATGGCTTGGGCATTCTCGCACAGTAAGACAATATCAGCCGCATACTGAAGGTCGAGAAGTCTTTCTCCAGGTAACAGATCCACACCACCATTACCTATATCCATCAGAGCTGTTTCCATAACGTCATCGATAGCGAAATTGAGGAGGAATGGTGAGATTGGACAACCCTGTGTGACCCCACTGCTTGAATGGAACAATGGAGAGAGGTAGTTGTATGTCCTCACTCTGCCTGAAGTGTTTGCATATAGGGCTTTTAGGATGTTAATACACTCCTCAGGCACACCCTTCTTCAATGGACAATCCCAGAGAACAGTCCTGTCCAACGAATCGAAGGCATCCCTGATGTCAAGAATCACTACGATTGTTGGCCTTTGATAAGTATGACGGTGTTCTAGCATTTGGTGGAGGGTGGAGATATGATCAATACATCCTCGACCAGAACGAAAACCAGCCTGCTCCTCGTGAGTCAATTTTCTCGGGTTTTGAACAACCTACGAAGTATGACGGAAGCCAATAGTTTAAACGCAATCGAACTACATTCACCCCCCGATAGTTGCTACTGGAACGACGTGAACCCTCGTTAAAGATAGGGACAACTATCGACTCATTCCATGATGTTGGAACACTCTCTAATTGCCAAACTTTGGTAAACAACTCAGACAGTTCCCTAACCAGGAAGTCACCACCATCTTTAAAAAGGGCCGAAGGTAAGTCACCTGGGCCTGGTGATTTGTAGCGTTTCAAGAGTTGGAGTTCCTTGCGGACTTCCGCCTCATTTGGTGGATCAGTCGTCACCGGCCATAGAGGACAGGACAGTCTGACCGATGTTGCCGGAGCAGCAGGCCAGTTGAACTGCCCTTCTAAAAATCCTGCCTATCGTCCAAGACGTCGATGGATGTTAGCGATTGGCATCCCGTCATCCTCACAGATTGTTTCGCTCACACCAGACTTCTTGCTGCCAGTGGCTCGGATGAGTTGGAAGAGCTTCCGGTAGTTACCAGATGCAGCTGCTGCTTCCAGCTCATTAGCACGCTCCGACCACTAGGCTTCTCGGTCCTCACGCAGGCTCTGCCTAATTTCAGTACGTAAAATCCTTCGTTTGTGGTCAAACTCACGGTCACCTGGATTAGACCGACGGGCTACAATGAGTTGTAAGAAGCCTGAAGAAACCCAACGCTTATAAGCGGGACGTTTCGTGAAGCTGCAAGCGGCTTTATTCGTCATTTTGATTGCGTCATGGATTTGCAACCAATACTCATCTATACTTTTCGGGCTAGCCTAGAAGCTAGCTCGGTTGGATACTTACAAGCAACAGAAGTTGCAGCCAACTTGCTGATTTCAATCCTTTGATGGCGGTCACTTTGTTGGCGACTGAAAAGTAAGGTAAGATTGGTGCAGATCAGGGCATGATCTGAGTCCAGATAGGTACTCCAAAAGGAGCGGCAGTCTTGTGCACAACCACGCCAGCGGTAGCTGATCGCGATGTGATCAATCTGAGTCCAGGCTTGAGATGCAGAAGGGGGACGCCAGGTGGCACATCGGCGATGACTGTGCCGGAAGTTAGTTCTAGTCAGAAACAAGTCGTGGTCTACGCACAGTTGCAGTAGACGGTCATCGTTATGTCTTGCGACCAACAAGTCCCCATCGGCCACCTAAACACTTCTCTTCTGTGCCTAGACACTTCAGATTATTACAGACCTCAAATGAAAATATTTGGCAAGGATTAAATTCAATTACAAATTTTTATTTATGTAATATTTGGTAAACAATACACCAGTATGAAATCAAAGGAAACGAGCACATAAAATCAAATGCAAGAGGCCTACAACAAGAATATAAGACAGAGACATTTACAAATCACTTTTATTTAAGCAGTGACCTTCTTTTTCTTTGAGTTTCCGGAAATTTCTGCAGTTGAATCAGAGTTAATCCCACCAGCCGCAGTTGATTTCCGCTTTTGGTTGGATACTGTCGATGTGTTAGATGGTCCGGAATTTGCAGGAGTGAGTGATAAATTATTCGCTACTGTTCCACTACGCTGTTTTGTTCGGTCTTCTAAGTCACATATTTCTCTCTCAATCAAAGTAATAAGAGTACTGCAACGTCTTTGTAGTTCCTGAAATAGAAAAGTGAACAGCTGACGTGAACTAGCAAGAAAATAGCAACTGCAATACTGATGTAAAATCACCTTGAAATGCCTATTTCTAGCAATTTTCTTGTGCATATAAAGTGAAAAGTCGACAAATAAATTTAAAACTCTACTTAGTATAAACAATCACCGGCGATTACTTGACACTACTCACCATTGCTGTGCGAGATCGCAAAAACCAATCAAATCGAAACTGTGGGGCCAAGCGAACCGCAAGACGTAAGTCATCATATACATTGTCACGATCGAAACCAAGTTTATGAAGCATGCAGATTAAGAAGCGATCTTCCTCCTCAACATAGTTCTTCCCTTTATTTGTGCCATATTGTATCCGAAGTTGGTGAAACGGTGCTCGATATCTAGCCATCTTTAAATCAAGAGCACGTTTTACAGCAGCTCTTCTTTGGATTTTCGCTTCACCACGCTCAATCTGATGAGCAAACAAAAAAGTGAGATAAGAGTACTTTTGACAAACTTCACGGTGAAGGTATATATACGTTAGATTAACAGGATAAAGTTCCAAAATAGGAAATGAATTACTGCTTTATTGTGATAACATGTGCAATTAGGTAGTAGACCCTATATATATATATATATATATATATATATATATATTAATACGGAAGTGTCCGAGTTAAATTATTACGACTGATTAACTTTCGATAACCGCATTTATGTAGTCACTAATAGTAATACATAGACATTCACGCTAGACAATGTCTCTCAAATCATCAACAGGAATTAATATCGATATAAATTAACAATTACCTGAGCCATATGCTTATCGACATCTTGCAACTCGTTACATCTTGTCCAAAAAACACGGGCATACCGTTTAACCTCATCTGGAGTTTTACCTTCTACATCTACTGAAATTGCTTCTAAATCATCACGACCGTGTTTTTCGTTGGCTTTGATGAATTGTTGAAAATCACGTTTCGACCAGTTTGTGAAACCCTAAAAAGACAAACATACGATTATTTATTTGGAAGAGATTATAACTAAATAATAAGGATTTGAGAAAGCCAAATAGTAATGAGCAATATTATATCAATTATTCATTTACTTGTGTTAAAAGCTCTTCCTTCTCGGCAAGTTCCTCCTCAGTTAGTGGTTCAGCTTCATCTATTCTAGCTTGTTCATCCAGACGATCACGCTCACCATCTGGTCCAGCATCTGGGTTACGAGGAACCTTATAACCAATACTCTTTCTGCAACCAAATAAGAAATAAAGAACAGTGATACCCCAACAGATTTATATTGAATTGTCTCAGCATAATTACTATAAAGTAATTTTGTTTTTCATATACTTTTTTGATTCAGTCAATTAGTTTTAAAATACCATTTCTTAGTTGTTTTTATGAATCCGGTAGTTTGGTCATTGCAGTAGCTGATATCGGACGTTTACAACTGTTAACCCTACACTACATTGGAAATGTGAATGAGTCAATATTTTTACACACTTAACGAACAATCAGAAGACCATATAAACGAGCTCAATTATATTTCAACATTAGCTAATTTACTGACTTGATAGACTGATGTCACGTTTTAGTTTTTCCTAACATGTTTCTGCTCAAGGTAACATGGTACGTCGAGGTAAGAGCTTGTTACATAGATAGATTTCAAAACCACTTTAATCGCTGATGATTCTTAATTTTGTTAACCTGTTTAGCATATTTGACTAGCACTCTACATCTAACCCCAACACTGATCACTCTCAGTGGTTCCGATGTACGCTAAGAACGCATTGAAGGAATCTATAACCAAATACTAGTAACTCTACACTTAAAGGTCACGTAATATAGTCATCCAGTAGAACAGAATACTGCGGAATATACTTCTCTCTTCGTCAAGATACGGGTATCCGTGTGATACAAATTACTAAAAGTCAAGTGAAATTTTTGAATTTGGGTTGAGATTTCGTTAGACATCAACCTAGCAGGGTTGATAAGGCTTTTAAGGTGATAAAATGGTCGACGTGCTCAATTACTTCACTCTCTATGATCAATCTAGACGGTGACATAAACCAGTCCTTAAAAAACATTTCTCATTGGGAGGAGGACAAACGCATCTCGGACAATTATGCATTGTTGAGCGAGGTTATCAGATTTTTTATTTTATTTTAACACAGATATTGGTACAAGGAGGTACCAAATACATATACGCCACACAAACCTCATTTGATATGTGTTAGGGCTGTGATACTGCCCGGATGCCCAGACCGAAGCAGGTGGTTTTCTTAGGGGACCACACCCGGAGCCTTCGACCTGAACGTCTGACCCACAAGACAGTGGAGCATCGTAAGGAGATGCAGTCCCATGGTAGCCGGTGACCAACGATTGGTTCATACGCCATTTGTTCCTTCAGGATACTGGAGCCAGCCCATGTGCACCATGGGTTTGGAATTCGGTTAAAGCGCAGGACATTCGCTTTTCGACCTCTCATTTTCGAAAACAACATTCCCGCCACGAGTAGGCAGTGGATAGGACTTCCCTGGCAGAGGCTATATATTTTGTCGGCGTCCTCATCAAACAGGGCTGTATCATTAAAGTATTCTAGGCCCGTAAGTGAATCTCTTGGTAGGAGATAAATTAGGTTGTCCTTATTTTTTGTTACCCACACCCTCTGCCGCGATTAGTATCTGAGCATTTATTAGTTTTGCAAATGTTTCTGAAATGAACCACAGGATCTTTGGTGACATATACAACAATATCTATGTACACCTATTGGTAAAAAATTTAGATGTACATAAAATGATGCATAATAATCTTTCGAAACTACATACTATTCCTTTTGTTTGTACTTACACTTTTATTCAAGCTTTTGTAATTTTAGCTCAAAAATAGGGAAAAACAAGGTTTTGATTAATCATTAAACCTAAGAAAATTAAACCAACCTGAATGCATATATTTCTTTATCTAAAAGTTCAAAAAGTCTAGGGGGGAAAAACTGGAAATCTTGCACATTCGGTTGCTTTGGTGGTCGAGGTGGTTTCGGTGCTTTAGGTTCAGAGACACGAAGCGCTTCACGAAAGTATGCGTCTACTGCATAATTTGCTTTGCGTTCACGTTTCGGAGGTTCTATCCAACCCTATCAGATATAGAATATTTATTATATTAGAATACACAAACCACAAATGATGAACAGTAATGATCTACAAATACACATCGCCAGTAAATATAAACGACTCGAATGATAGTTACAAAGAGAAAACAGTAATAAATTTCTATGACTTCATCTAAACTATACCATTAAAATCGCATACATCTAATAAGGAAGTGCGACATTGTTTTTCACGATAATCTTCCCCCTCGAATATATATGCTGATGTTGGTGCACCATTTTCATCTGCCGTATCGAATTTCAAAGACCTTAAATTAGATTCTCCCAATTGAGCCAGTTTTTCATTCATTTCAGCAGTCTTTTGTTCACCTCGAGCTAGGATAATATCAATATCCTCGTCTTTGAAATCACTATCTTTGCTACGGAAAATGTAATTGGCACCATGCCTGATCATATCTAAAACATCACCCTTTTGAAGTTGGTTTGATTTTTGCTCAACAAGACGACCTGGAAATAGACAAGAACAAGAAAACGGGTTTAAAGAAGTATTTGACACGATAGTTTGTGAACACCAGACTGTGATAAGCAAAATTAAAATTAGATTTCCATTAAAAAATAGGGTGCTGTAACATATAATTTTAAAATGATTGATGTAATTGACAAGATTGATGTTTACGTATATTCTAGTTGACAATCCTGACCTTTGATAGAGAAAAGAGTTTGAAGTAAAGTTAACGAAATCGTATTGGAGTTGTGGTTTAGTGATTTGGGTCACCGATTGTTATACGGTGGATTTCTCAATTTAAATCCAATTCGATTACTATTTATGCTGTAAGTTATTAATACTAACCAAACTGTGCTTCTGTAGAACGACGATCAGTGAATAAACCTGCATTTGGCTACTAAATTGTCAAAGCTCTAAGTTAAAAACGTGAAAAATGTTGAGAATATCCGTTTATAAACAAAAGAATATATGACTGACAGTGGTGCTTAGCTTCTTTCTAATTTTTCAGGCCACGAAAGATAGATATGGATTATTATGCACGAAGTCATACTTAGAGCTTATAATTACATCGGTCTGCGATTCACAAACGAAATTAGACACTAGTTGCCACATTTTGCAAGCTTTATCTTTGTTGTCAAGTGATACCGATCTTGTAAAATTGACGGGATGAAGATCGTAAGTTACTAAATATAAAATTTACCTGGGAAATACGAATAAACTAGTCATTATTGGCAAGAAATGGTTAGGTTCATGATTAAAAGTTACGGCTTTTAATACGCAACGCACTTTTAAGACCATGGATATTCATATGTACATCGAGAACCTAACACGCATAGACCAACAGATCCCCTAAAAATGACAAATGTTTAAGTCAGAAAAGAATCATTTGATCACTGCTGATTAGGGTCTATATTGTGAGAAGAAAAAATTAACCTGACCCATAAAGTTTCACTGACCTAGCGCTCAGTATTCAATTAATACTGACATTTCAAATATGAATGTACTGAAAAGATCTTATATTTTAAAGGAACGTAACAAACAAACCTATTAAAATCCTTAAGTGTACCAACAGGAATTAGTAGTCGGCTATTTTGTTCAAGAGCATCTGTATTATTTCTTAGTGCTAAATAGTGGTTATAAAGATCTAATAGTGTCATTATACACAAAATTGCTTAGGCATTTTGAACTAATGACTGTTATTATTTTAAATCTGCTAGGTATACTTTATTATGAAATAGGTAAATTTCGGATCCGAAAATGTATGGACCGTGATCCGGGACACCAACTTGAGTAGGATTTATACCGCCTACAGGTTTCACAGCGATTAGGTACGAGACTGAAGTAAGCATAAGATATGATAATTTTAGCACGATACATAATTGATTGGAATTTCAGTAACTATTGTGAGTGACTAACATAATCTGGAGTAACAGTAAGTCGATTTTCAATGGTACATTAAAAGTCATACAGTTTAAAAGGGATGGTTACATATTTATAGATCACCTTGTTGAATAACCAAGTTATCCAATTTGAGCTTCATCTCAGCACGCATAATAATACGTTCCTCAACTGTATGTTCCGTAATTAATCGAAAAACGCGTACAGTTTTGGTTTGTCCGATACGATGTGCTCGATCCATGGCCTGAAGGTCAACTTGAGGATTCCAGTCTGAGTCATAGATGATGACTACGTCGGCTGTGGCCAAATTGATACCCAAACCTCCAGCCCTTGTAGAAAGCATAAAAAGAAACTTGGTGGAACCTGGACGGTTGTATTCATCAATTGAAATCTAAATTATAATTAGAGGTGACAAAACATGCGAAAAGAAAGAGTATTAAATGTAGGTTTTCATACACATACGGGTCAAAATTATGGGGATCGGAATATAAACGACAGTCCAGAAATAAAGATGAAATGTTCGAGACTTTAAAAAATAATGATTCCTCACAGACTTATTTCAAGAGTACTTAATAATAACAAGACCATATATTAATAATAAGATTGATCCTTTCCTTATAATGGCTAGTAAAACTGTCTTGCGATATTTGTCATTGGGTCCAAATATCGAAAGTAATCAAGCACATCCAGACAGTGGCATAGTTGATAACATCGATGGATACACATATTTGAACCGAACTTGAGGAACAGGAAAAATTTATCATTTTTTTTACCTGACTGATAGTGAAAAACTACAGTAAAAATGTTTTACTAGGTTGAACAGCCACCAAGGACATGTAAACTAGGGGGTAAGTAGCAACTGTCAAGGACGTTAACAGCACACTTTAAGTTAAACACATTAACATGAAAAATAGGTCAACGCAAAATGTAAAAATGCTCGCGGACTCAGGTGAGATGGAGAAATGATCAATACATTTACAGTTTGAACGAAAACCAGCCAAATTCTAGGAATTCAGCAGTGAAAAAATATTCTAAAGTGGAAATTGAGTTAGAAAGTACAAAGTACGATAAAACAGCAATACCTTATATTTGTATGAAGATAGAAAATGAATATCTTTGCCATGCTAACCAATGACCTTAAACAGTGGTTATGATTAACAGGTGGGCTCGAACTACGAATTCTACATCTACCAACACTACTATGACCAAAAGTCTGAGGCTTTATGAAACGATACTACGTCCAATTCTGTCCCCTCAGACTTCCTTCGATGTGCTCCTACGTTATGCAGCACTGTACGCCAAGGTGAGCAGTGGCTAGGCATGAGAAACAAATGTTTCTGTCAACCCTCAATATTAGTTACCTCGTGATTTCACTATGTGCGAATGAAGCCTAAGATACATTTACAAAAGAATATGTGTACCTTTCGTATATATTCTGTCCTTAGAGGTTGTTTCCTAACCATAAATCAAATCTTGGATATCTAAAAACCACAATATCTATTTTACAAGCTGACAATAAAAGCATTTCTTACTGTTAGTGGAGTGAAATACTGACCTGGCGTTCTTCATGGGGTGTGGATCCGTCTAGTCTAAAGTACTCATGGCCGCGCCACAAGCAATAATCTTCAAGGATGTCCATCATTCGCGTCATTTGACAAAATAAAAGGACTCGTGATCCTTGTTCTTTAAGTTTCGGCAACAGTTTATCCAGTAACATCAGCTTTCCACAATTATCAACAAGATGATGGTCCGTTGTATACGGAGGGCCTGGTTCTAGCCCATCGAATAAGTAAGGATGATTACAGCATTTACGAAGTTGCATGAGAATATTTAGTAGGCGAAGACGATCCACTTTATTCCCTACAGAGTTCACCACATCAATATCTTTCATTAAAATCTTGGTGTACAAATCACGTTGCATTTTACTAAGACCAATATAAATCTTGCACTCCTTTTTTGGTGGTAAACGTTTCTCCACATCAGCTTTAATTCGTCTTAACAAAAATGGTTTTAAAACTGCATGCAGACGTTGAACTAAACTCTCTTCTTGATCATTACCCGTTTTGAACATATCATCAAACATTTCAGATGAAGAAAATAAATCCGGCATTAGGAAATTCAATAAAGCCCATAATTCATGTAAATTATTTTGCAAAGGTGTACCGGTAATCAAGAGACGGTTTTGAGAGCGAAAATCCCGGACAATTTCTGACAATTTCGACTTTTCATTTTTAATTCGGTGGGCTTCATCGATTATCAAATATATAAAGTGAAATTTTTTCAGAACCGCCTTTTCTTTAATACACATTTCGTAACTTGTGACAATAACATCCCATTCTTTTTTCAAGATCTCCTCTTGTATTTTATGACTCTAAAAATAAGAAAAACAAGTAACCCAGTAATACTAGTATTTACCCTTTCTTCATGGTTCCCAATTAATGAAACCGTGCGCAAAGAAGGAACCCAACGAACGAATTCATTCATCCAGTTGGAAAGTGTAGATTTAGGCACAATTACCATATGTGGCCCATGTTTGTGTCGACAGTGTTTTATATAACCAAGTAATGATATTGTTTGTAAAGTTTTCCCTAATCCCATCTCATCGGCCAAAATTCCATTTATATTATTATGATGGAGCTGAATCATCCAATTTAGACCACGGATTTGATAGTCACGCATCTCTCCTCCCTTTACATCTAAAATGTACAAAATGTGGGTAATGATTTATTACTTACACCACGGAGAAGCTTCGAAACGCTGAATACCAGATGAACTATGCTTAGTTTCGGTCAATAGTTCTTCATCTTCTTCTTTTTCAGTACGACGATGTCGATGGCTAAATAAACAATACTTCAGAAAATAATCGTACAACTTACTCTCCAAAAGAGTGGGGAGTAGGAGAACTAATAGGCTGCTCCTGTTTGATTCTTGATGGACTAGACAGATCTTTTGTTCCAGAACCGATAAGTTTCACCTGAGCATAGAGCTCCGCCTTTTCGACCAACAAATCAAGCTGCCGAAGTGCTCCCTAAAAATGAAACAGAAGCAGCCGGACAATTATTCATAAGTACAAAATGTGTATGAGTGACGATGCGATTGCAGTAATGGCTAACAAAATTACAGCAGCACATCTATATCATCATATATATGATCTACGATACCGAAAACATGATCTAGCTTTCGATATTCTACACGTCTATTACAGTTAACAGCGGAAACTCGCCTTAGGTTAAACCTATTAGAGCTTCTAATCGTCTGTAGAAACGACAAAAGACAAGACAAGAATTGACTCTGGAACATTAACGATTCAATAATGTCAGCTAATGTTATCTCGTAATTATCAAGTTTATGTTTATGTATGACGTTTTCAGCTACATGAAATACTTTGTAGCAGGTGAAAACTTCATCCAACTTTAGTTTTGGTTGCCACGTAGTATTGCTAGCCTCTACAATCCAAGCAAATATGTCAATCTGTAACTGGTATGAGGATTACGTCACACTAAAAAGTACTACTCAATGTCAGATACATGAATCTTTAATCCGCGAGTTAGAAAAAAAAACTTCTGGAACAAATGTAAAACTACAAATAAATAGCAAAAATATTAATCAACAAAATGGTGCAAAATTCATTTAAAGTGCGGGATAAACAAGTTGTTGGTTGGATCCGAACCCAGCTCCATTTTATAAATTGTATCCTTGTTTCGATGGGCATTTAGCTTCTAATAAAAAAGCATAGGAACGCGTTTCGTTGACTTCCTTTGTTTTTTATTTATTTATTTGAACACATAAATATTGGTACAGGGGGGCACCAAATATATATGCGCCACACAAAACAATGATAATTTGAAGAGAAGGAGAAAAGAGAAAAAAAAGTAATGAACGTGGGGAATTATAAAAAAAAAGAGAGAGAGAGGGAGGGAGAGAACAATGGTGGGGGAAACGGAAAGGTACAATCAGGAGAGATCTTTCAGTTAAGGAAGATACAACCACTTCTTATGAAGAAAGTAAAAGAAGGTTACAGCAGGATCGCCACTGGCCTCTATTCTGAGCCATATCTGATAACGTCTATAGCCACTGTGTTGCACCATCTCTCGGACCCCAGCCACGGAGTCGTGAAGGACCAACACAAGCCAGCCCTTTGCAGCTTTCTTTCATACCACGACACCATGTCATACACTGACCACCTCTCCGCTTCTTCCAACCAGTCCCAGAGTCGGCAAATAATGCACGACGTGGAATTCTCCGGGACGACATTCGTAGAACATGTCCAAGCCACCGAAGTCGGTGTCTCAAGATAGTACCACCAATTGAATTATCGTCTCCGTGCCCGAACAGACGATGCCGAACCTTTACATTGCTAACATGGTGTTGCCACTGGATGTCAGCAATTCTGCGGAGACAATGATGGTCGAACACAGAGAGTCGTCTAACATCCACAACTCGGAGAAGCCAGGTTTCACAAGCATAGAGCAGAACTGCTCTCACCGACGCGTTGTAGATCCGAACTTTTACAGCCAGACCAACATCACGAAGGCGCCAAAGATGGTCCAGATCGGCATAATCTGCTCTGGCTTTCACTATACGTGCATTGATCTCATCACTCACACCACCACCAGCACTTATGCAGCTACCTAGATACACGAACTTCTCAACTAATTCTATCTGCTCACCATCCAGGGTGAGTACAGGATTAGAATCCTGCCAGTCTTGTAGAAGTACTTTGCACTTCGAAGGTGCAAAGCACATCCCATACCTACGGACACTGATTGCCAACTGAGTGCGGATTGCATGGCTTGGGCATTCTCACACAGTAAGGCAATATCATCCGCATACTGAAGGTCGAGAAGTCTTTCTCCAGGTGCTTCCAAATGCCCTGGTACGCCCGAGAGTGGGGAGAGTCCGCTCTCCCTCTCGAAATGCTCTCACATGGCCATGCGTATATAGCCTCTGCCAGGGAAGTCGTACTCACTGCCTACTCGTGGCGGGAATGTTGTTTACAAAAACGAGAGGACAAAAAGCGAATGTCCGGCGCTTTAACCGAATTCCAAACCCATGGTGCACATGGGCTGGCTCCAGTATCCTGAAGGAACAAATGGCGTATGAACCAATCGTTGGTCACCGGCTACCATGGAACTGCATCTCCTTACGATGCTCCACTGCCTTGTGGGTCAGACGTTCAGGTCAAAGGCTCGGGGTGTGGCCCCCTAAGAAAACCACCTGCTTCGGTTTGGGCACCTGGGCAGTATCACAGCCCTCACACAAATCAATTGAGATTTGTGTGGCGCATATGTATTTGGTGCCTCCCTGTACCTATACTTATGTGTTAAAATAAATAAATAAATTCTCCAGGTAACAGATCCACACCACCATTACCTATATCCATCAGAGCTGTTTCCATAACGTCATCGATAGCGAAATTGAGGAGGAATGGTGAGATTGGACAACCCTGTGTGACCCCACTGCTTGAATGGAACAATGGAGAGAGGTAGTTGTATGTCCTCACTCTGCCTGAAGTGTTTGCATATAGGGCTTTTAGGATGTTAATACACTCCTCAGGCACACCCTTCTTCAATAGACAATCCCAGAGAACAGTCCTGTCCAACGAATCGAAGGCATCCCTGATGTCAAGAATCACTATGATTGTTGGCCTTTGATAAGTATGACGGTGTTCTAGCATTTGGTGGAGGGTGGAGATATGATCAATACATCCTCGACCAGAACGAAAACCAGCCTGCTCCTCGTGAGTCAATTTTCTCGGGTTTTGAACAACCTACGAAGTATGACGGAAGCCAATAGTTTAAACGCAATCGAACTACATTCACCCCCCGATAGTTGCTACTGGAACGACGTGAACCCTCGTTAAAGATAGGGACAACTATCGACTCATTCCATGATGTTGGAACACTCTCTAATTGCCAAACTTTGGTAAACAACTCAGACAGTTCCCTAACCAGGAAGTCACCACCATCTTTAAAAAGGGCCGAAGGTAAGTCACCTGGGCCTGGTGATTTGTAGCGTTTCAAGAGTTGGAGTTCCTTGCGGACTTCCGCCTCATTTGGTGGATCAGTCGTCACCGGCCATAGAGGACAGGACAGTCTGACCGATGTTGCTGGAGCAGCAGGCCAGTTGAACTGCCCTTCGAAGAATTCTGCCCATCGTCCAAGACGTCGATGGATGTTAGTGATTGGCGTTCCGTCATCCTCGCAGATTGTTTCGCTCACACCAGACTTCTTGCTGCCAGTGGCTCGGATGAGTTGGAAGAGCTTCCGGTAATTACCAGATGCAGCTGCTGCTTCCAACTCACTGGCACGCTCCGACCACCAGGCTTCTCGGTCCTTACGCAAGCTTTGCCCGATTTCATTACGTAACATCCTTCGTCTGTGGTCAAACTCACGGTCACTCGGAGTAGACCGACGAGCTTCAATCAGTTGTAAGGAACCAGAAGAAACCCAGTGCTTGTAAGCGGGACGTTTCGCAAACCCACAACAGACTGTACCCGCCATTTTCATGGCGTCATGCAATTGCAACCAATGCTCATCTATACTTTTTGGTGGAATGGTAGCTAGCCTAGAAGCTAGCTCGGTTCGGCACATACTAGCAACAGAAGTTGCAGCCAGCTTGCTAACATCAATTCTGTGGTGGCGGTCACTTCGTTGTCCACTGAAAAGTAAGGTAAGATTGACGCAGACCAGAGCATGATCAGATTCCAGATAGGTACTCCAAAAGGAGCGGCAGTCTTGTACACAACCGCGCCAGCGGTAGCTGATCGCGATGTGATCAATCTGAGTCCAGGCTTGAGATGCAGAAGGGGGACGCCAGGTGGCACATCGGCGATGACTGTGCCGAAAGTTAGTGCTAGCCAGAAACAGGTTGTGGTCTGTGCATAGTTGCAGTAGACGTTCCCCGTTATCTGTCCTACGACCAACGAGTCCCCATCGGCCACCTAAACGACTCTCTTCTGTGCCTAGACGCCCGACCTGAGCATTCGAGTCTCCAGCTAGTACTACAATATCTGTCGAGCGCACTTTCTGGAGAAGAAATTCCTTTGACAAAACGCGAGTTAATTCGGACGAAATTAGCAAGCTTAGAGGAAGATACACTTGTTAAAAGACAAATGGGTTTATTCTCAAGAAAGAGTCAAGAGGCTGTTATTACGAAACCAAGTGTTTTATCAAACCCACTTGTTTAATGGACAGATAAACTTCCTTCCATACCAACACTGAAATACGTAGATCCCACAAATTAACATATGACCCCAACAAAGGACTCTGAGGATAAATTAATCTTATGACTGCTCTTGTTCAAACTAATTAATGAACTGTCACCCAACGAGCAAATTGTGGGTGGACACTACCGAGCGATACAATACTAGGACGAAATATGTCTAGTGCTGAGGCTTTTTGTGATACCCCGTGTGACCAAAATAACCTAACGATTGACGCGACTTCCGCGAAACCCATTTAGCTAATCTAAGAACTCTTAACCTTTAATACACAAGTGTACCTCGATCATCTTAGGAATTTATTTCGTCTACTTCGATTTTTACGGTTTCATGAGATATTTTTTTATTTGTCCGCTTTCATAATAATTTGTCTAAATTAGTCACGCAAGTTCTGGACTGAAGATTGAAACACATGTGACACTCAGGCTTCGAACTAATCGGGACCAGGAAGTTGATGGCATGGTAAATTAGGGACTAATAACAATGTTGTGCTAAAATGACAAAAGAGTTAATAGCACGTCAAGTCAAAAATCAGCATTAATCAATACTTAATTTTATAGAAAATGAGTGGTAAACTTACCTGGACATTATTTGTATGTATCCCTGAGTTAGGTTCTTGAGCTGAATCCATCTACATAATATACACAACAAATTATTAATTGAGTGAATGTGACTAATACTGTAGATCTGTACGTAGAAAACGACTCAATCCAAGCAACTTTTATCCATCTACTGTCGTAAAACCTTACTTAATCACTATATCATACAACTTAAAGCTTGACCACAGAAAAATGTTTTGATCTGCTAAGATTGTATGGGCCCTAAGGGTAGGGCTAGATAACTGAAAACGAAGAAATGGGAACGGAATTTAGACCTACATTTTATTGGCTTAGAGTCACGTTCTTAAATTACTGAAACTTACGTTTCCCTCATTCAGCTGACTCAGTTCTGTAGTAGTGTACTGCTGTATTTCCAATCATAAGCAAAGTATTATTTGAAGCTGAAATCATAAAAGCACGAGGAGTGCGATGGAATACCCAGTATTCCTCTTAAGATCTTGGTTGACATTGTCTGACTGTTAAAGTGGCTAATTAATTTGAAACACGCAAAGCTCCCTATTTTGGAGAGAATTTTGTCCGTTTTAGGACAAGTTTGGAGAAGCTGCTACAGAAAAACTTGGGGGAATGGCAAAAAAACTTCGAAATTTCTGCAAATTGGGGAGACTGGGACATCTTTGGGAACCGCCACATGACGTGCTACTATTACACCATCACTGCTTCCACAGCAAGCCACAGAAGTATACTGGCTGAATATATTGCTGTGATAATCAATGAAACACACTAAACTATTACAATAGGTGATGGTTTGGTATGTTTGGCAATTGGCGTACTTTTAAAGTAACCCTGTTGAGTTATAATTCACGAACGCTTGTAGTTACAGATGAACGACTTTCCGGATAGCAATTCGACTGAATAACTTAGACACGGCTTAACTATGAACTATTTAATGTGTTGTTTCGACCAACTGTACCTACAACTGCGCACTCGTTGAATTAGCTAAACACTGATTCGTAGCATATCGGCATCATCAGATTCAAAGTCACTTTCTATGAATTCTAGACTAGGAATTCTTAAAGCAAAAACACTTCTTTAGAGAGACAGGGTGGGTGAGTAGTCATTTAGGCTAGCCTGAAACGGTATAAGAAATGCGGATTATACAGATATATTGACCATAAGCATGATAAAATCACGCGAAAACGTACCCTTAAAAACTACTTCAAACTGTGGAGATTTGCGTCCAGCTATAAGATGTTTTAAGAATTAGGGGAGTAGGGAGAAGGGAGATTGAGGTGGGCTGGAGAAAACATAAGACGTGAGTCAACGACTCAGGATGTGCGAGCAATGCACTTATACTCACTACGGAAAGCAATAATAATCAGTCAACATAGACATGAGCCTCAGATTACGACAATTTTGGGATCATAAATAAAACAATATGGTTTAACCACCAACAAAAGTCAATAAGCAACCAACCCGCCAGACAATGAATGTTGATTTGTGCGCCAAAAATAATAACTTTAACAATTATTCAGATAGTTCATATGAAAACAGAAGACGTTTTAGTTTAACGTACTCCTATATCTAGTTGCAGGGAATCACCAACGTCTCCTGGTAGGAGTTTAAATATATCCGGTGATAAAGGAGGAAAATGCATATGTTCCATATCCGTTTGTATTGCCTGTACGCGCCGCTGTTCTCAGTTCGTTTGTATTCTGCCCAACTGTGCCTTTTGCGGCTTAGTAAACGAAGAGTGCGGTTCTCGATGATTTTAAGTTGCTTGTAGCTTTTGGGGACCGTCTGAGGAACTGACTGCTTTGTAGCACATAAGAGCGTGTGCAGTAAGAAGTCCCAATGAGAATCCACATCAAGTTGAGGGTGAACATCCCAATCCATCTGTTGTAGATAGTCCTATAGAGCAGATACATTCAACCATTTGAAATTCCAGCGCCTGTTGTTGTTGAGATATCTTAGCTCAGTTTTGCTGACAAAACTGAAGGCTATAACTGCGTGATCGCTTTTCCCCAGGGGAGCCAGAATTGAGAGGTTGTCGACTAGAAATTCTTCATTTGTAAATACCCAGTCTAGGCGCGACGGTATCTGACTGCCTCTCCAACATTTCCGCATAGTCTCAGATCCTTAATGAGGTTGAAGAACCGAGCTCCAGTTGAGTTTTCCCCTCGAATGGATCAAATGGTTTTAGAAAGAATAGAAGAAGCTTTCGCTTATTGATCTCCCATATCTAGTGGCAGCGGATCACTGATGCTTTTTGGTAAGAACCTAGATATATTTAACGGTAAAAAAAGGAAGACTATTAGAAAATTACAGTAAACTTGAGCCTACGGACTGAATTCGTGGTTCACTGTTGGATACATCCCAATGTACCCCCAGCCTTTTACAGTGAGGGAGAGAACATTTTGTTTCCATACTCTAAACGGGGTCGAAGAAAACTGTCGAACATTAAGTGTGGAGACCTATCGTCTAATTGGCCGAAAAATCGCGCTCCAACGTTACCAGTGTACAACTTGCTAGAAAGACATTTTTGTCTTAGTTGGCGTAAGACTTCAAATCATAGGGTACCAACACTCCTAGATCATTTTCAACTTGGAATAGCTCTGAATGGTAGTTACCTAAATTGTGTGTATAATCTGCAACATGTCACAGATCGACTAATTTATATTTCAAAGTGTTAAAGATCGTTTTTGTCCATCCAACATAGAAGTAGATTGAGATCCTCTTGAAATGAGGCTTGTCATCTTGGCTGAAAACTTCTCGCCAGTGTTTCACATCATCAGCAAGAAGTCGGATGATACCTGCTGAGAAAGATCGTTCATAAAAGTCAAGAAGAGAAGAGGTCCTAGTACTGAAGCATAGGGAACCTCACTAAGAAATTTCGCAGCTTGAGAAAAAGTGAAGTTCACCCTGACCCTGAAGGGTAGACCATTCAGATGTGAAGTAGGCCAAACATTTAACCGTGGCTTGATACTTTACCGTTTGAGCTTACTGATAAGATGCATGTGACTGACTGACCTATCAAAAGCCTTAGAGTAGTCAAGGTATACAACGTCGACCTTCCCCTTGCGATCAAGGATGGTTGTCCATCTGTCCACCACGATCAGCGTGTTAGCTATACAAGAATGACCCTTCCTAAAACCGTGCTGTTGGTGTGAAAGGAAGTACATGGGTAGTAAATAGTCACATAGACCTCCTTTAAAAGCTTGTGCTATGTAAACGAGCTTTCAATTTTCCGGTACCGTGCCTTGGCTTGTCGATTAGCTTTGTCTGATGCTGAAGCCTGTCTTCTCTTATTGTCTTCGTACATTGGTTCCTCTCTTCTTTCAAATTGCCCATATGTGCTGTTGTCACTAGTTCATTTATATTTCACTCAGTTGTGCCTTTTGTGTCATAGTATTCTAAGAGTACGATTAATTGTGACTGTACGTTGCCTGCAAACACTTGCGAGACAGAGTATTTAGTAACATATAAGGTCGTATGCAGTAAGAAATCTGAATAAGTGCCTACATCAAGTTAAGTGTAGGCATCTCAGTCTACCTGCCGTAGATTGTCCAGTAAAGCATACGCATCAGTCCGTTTGAAATTCAATGCCTATTGTTAGTGAGATATTTTGACGTAATTTTGATGATAAAATTGAAGGCTGTAACGGCGCGATCACTTCTTCACAGAGGACCTAGCATTGAGAGGTTGCCACTCATGAATTCTTCGTTTGTAAAAATGCAAATTAAGTGTGAACATTATTAGCGTCACTTAATTCACGCAGCTCATCCATTTTTCTCGGTAAACTTATTGCGTTCGTACATATGCAGTTTTGCTTTCGATTCGAAACGCGTGAACTTCCTTGTCCTGTTTCTCTTAATAAGCTTAACGCGAATTGCCAGGCAACCTACTTACACAGGGTTTTCCAAGTTGGTAGTTTATGTCTCTTCTATGTTTTTTCCCTGATCTTGACAGTCCACAAGCGTAATAGTTACTTCCAATTACATTATATGCTTAATTTCTACATCATGTAGTCTGTTCTGATGTACGTGGATTTTAGTTGGTAACCGGGGTCTGTTGACACAAAATGACAGCCGTCATCCACGAGGATGGGAAGGTTATCTTCACTAACCGAAGTCTAGTATTCCCGTCCTCCTCGGCTAGTGGAACCATTTATCCAATTAGTATGTTCTGGAGCTTCAAATACTGTTTTATGAAATCCCACCATAGAATATCACAGTCTGCATAATCAGGGTTCTTGTTTTCTGGGACACCTTGCACAATGAAGTATTTTTTAAAGAAAGAACGCCTCAAGAGTGGATCTTTGGTGGATGTTCCTTATTAGATTGTCTCACAATATGGTTTATCAGGCGGCATCCTTACATCTGGTTTCAGCAAGTGACTGACCAGCAGAACATCCTCTATGTCAGCAGTGTTGGTGAACGCTACACGAAGGAGTCTTCGATGATTTTGGTGCTCGCAACTGTTTCCACGGGTAAGCTTTGTGACAGTTAGTCGCTGAATTTAGGGAATTTCAAAATTCCTGTTTAACTCTTACCTGGCTATCCTGACATTTTTGTCCTGTAGACTGAGAGGAACGTCAGGGCCGTCTTTCAGGTTCATAAATATAAGAGAATCATCTCAAACCGTGATCGTTTTCCCAGGTCTTGAAGTTGAAGTTGGAGAACATTTTGTTTGGAAGTCAGACTGCATTTTGGATTTCCGTGTTATTATCTGACTGGTTGGACAATCTTAGGAGTAGATCGCACGATCGACTGTATGGCTGATTTACCTACTATACCTAGGCTGTTCAGTATTTCCAACGGTGGCACTCGGTCCTTTTTAACTTTGTTGATGAAGGCTTAGTCACCCACAGAAGTGTTGGAGGCCGCAGTTACAATAAGGAGGCCTGTGCTGCAGGACACAAGTTTGCTGAGAGAGTCCAGCACCGTCGATGTTATTGAGGTGCTTGGCTTCACCACGTTCTCGGTAGCGTCGATGCGTGCTCCATCGCTACTAATGTTGTCGAAGACCCGCATTTTTGCTTCGCTAAGCATCTTTGTTTGCTTAGCTGTCCCATAACTGCTTTTCTTCAGGGTTGCTGTTAGTGTCTTCCGCAGACTTGTCAAGAGAATGATGACATCGCTCAACAAATCCTCAGCATTCATGTTGCATGTGCCACATACCCAAATGCTATCTGACTTACCAAATTTGTTGTGAGCAATCATCGTAAGATCTGCTCATGCTTCGTGAAATGAACCTTTGTACTTGTTACACTGCATCCCACATGTGACTGAAAAACAGCATTCGGGTCGCTTACATGGGCTCTTCATGACCGTAGTGAAATGTGAAGTGTCAGATAGATCGTAGCAAACGATTTTGACCGTAGAACAACAAACGATTCACTCAAAATGGATAAAACGGATAAAAGCGTTTGGTAAAACGATTAGGATATATTAAAACTAGCCTTGATGTACAAAAGTACGAAGACCAACTAGTAGGCTGATGCAAAGGCACAGTCAACTAGTAAGTTGGGTAAAACCCAGAAAGAAAATTAACCTGCCAAACGTTAAGCTGCTGCAGATATAGGACTAATTTAAGATTTTTTATAATATTTTTACTTTCAGCTGGGAAAAAATAGCATCTTCCAGTTTCCCATTAAAAGGGGCGCCGCAATATTTAAATACATCTCCACCATTTTGGCACAGTCGGTAGACGTTTTCCCTGAGTTTAGTATTCCAAATCATCTTGTTGTACGTTAAGTGTACAATCTGTTGTCGGTTGTGGTATTGGCAGGTTTATGGAGTACCGTTTAGATTAATAAACACTGTTTAGTATTCCGATGTCTAGGATACTTTGGAATTTCAGGTTTAGATGATCCATAAACCACCGTTCCACTTAATTAATACTGATACAGAAATGATTATTTATCCTCAGATTGTTGCGAACTCAAAGACAGAGTAGTATATGAATGCAATGATGTGGGTTAGTGTAAATTTACCCCTCGTGTTGTAACGCTTTCTGTAATATTAAAACAAATGTCACTCCTAGGCTCAAAAAGTTTTATTTCGAATTGTTCAGAGTTGTACATAATGGAAGATGTTAAGAGGAAGTTATGGTTAGGAAGGTTTCATGATTGTTGTGTTGTCGTTTGCGAGTGGTTATAGTGCTTGAAGAAAGTTACCCAGTGGGTAATTCGAAATGTATGGAAGCTTCCTCGACATTACGGCGTGCCTAAGAAAATAGTCAATATCATACAGAATTCCTATGATGGATTGGACTGCAAACTCCTCCATGGAGGACAGTTGGCAAAGTCGTTCAAAGTAAAGATCGGTGTCAGGCAATGTTGCTTACTCTCATTCTTTCTCTTTCTCCTGGTGATCGATTGGATCATGAAGACATCAACATCTGAAGGGAAGCACGGGATACAGTGGACATCTAGGTTGCAGCTGGATGATCTAGGCTTCGCAGATGTTCCGGTTCTTCTTTTGTACACACAACAACAAATGCAGGAGAAGACAATCAGTTTAGCAGCAGCCTCAGCAGCAATAGGTCTGAATGTACACAAAGGGAAAAGCAAGATTCTCCAGTACAACACAGCATGCACCAATCTAATCACAATTGACGGAGAAGATTTGGAAGATGTACAAACCTTTACATATTTGGGCAGTACCATTGATGAACACAGTCAATCTGATGCACATGTGAAGGCACTGATCGGCAAAGCAAGAGCAGCATATTTACAACTGAAGAACATCTGGAACTCAAAACAATTGGCAACCAACACTAAAGTTAGGATTTTCTGTACAAATGATAAGACGGTTCTACTGTATGGGACCGAAACCTGGAAAACTACGAAAGCCATTATCCAGAAGATACAAGTGTTTATTAGCAGTTGTCTACACAAAATACTTCGGATCCGTTGGCCGGACACTATTAGCAACAACCTACTGTGGGAGAGAACAAATCAGATCCCTGTGGAGGAAGAAACGCTGAAAGTGGATAGGATACACATTGAGGAAAGCACCCAACTGCGTCAAAAGACACGCCCTCACATGGAATCCCCAAGGCTGAAGGAGAAGAGGAAGACTAAAGAACACATTACGCCGGGAAATGGAGCTAAATATGAGAAATATGAACAAGAATTGGATGGAACTAGAAAAGAAGGCCTATGACAGAGTGGGTTGGAGAGTGCTGGTCGGTGGCCATTAGGAGTACCAGGCGTAAGTAAGTAATTCGAAATAAATCAGTTTTTAAACGGTTTCAGTTTAATTTTATTCCTTTCAAATGAAGGCCTAGGTATTTGATGTGATTTGAACCTAAACTTAAGTCCACATGATTATTTTTGCGTGACATATTCAAAATACGCCACAAGAATGAATTTTTTATTCAGCTGTGCTATACTGAATAAAATTGGAGTCTAGGTGTTTTTAATTAATCGTACGTCTTCTTCTCAAGTTCATCCTATGTCTGTCTGACAGTGTATTGGATAAAGACTCTGTGTTATTTAAAATGTACTCATTGGCATTAGAATTAACAACCGAAATTGGAACAGACTCGCCTGGTTCCTGGAATTGAATCTGATGAACATGTCGATTGTGTGTACTTAAGTCATTGATATCTAGAAGTCGCACCATAGATTTCACGACATTCTTTAGCACAATCCCCGTGGATGGTCGAAGATCATTTCCACGATAATATGTAATTTCTGCAGACTCCAAACATCTCATATTCGACCGAAGAATCCTTCCTTTTAAAAGCTTTGATGGATTTTTTTTCGTCACAGTGTGTCTGACATTTCTATATTGCAGTAGAAAAGTATCCACTCCCCGCTCCAGCTCATTAAATGTCGAGGCGGCAATAGAATCAATAGCAGTTTTCAATGTCCTGACAAAATTTTCTGCCTGACCATTGGAACAAGGATGTGTAGCGTGGCGTCGAGTTGAGCTCGACTATGAACACCGCTACAAGACTACGTGCCAATTAACCAATAAGATCCTCGTACACCAATATCAGAAGGCAGATAATTGTAGTAGTTGAAATATATTTGCTGGCAATCTCGTGGTATCGAAAGAATACCGAGATCGTGCCAAAGGAGTACAAATGCGATCGGCAAGGAAAGGTGCGTGCGTAGTCACAAACCGCGCAGAAGTAATGGAGTACAGTGGGAGACCAAAATGACTGTTATTAGCACAGTTGAACAACCGAGCATAGAAAACAACCGCTGGTACGATAGGTTATAATAATAATTGTTTTCATCGAACCAATCGCGTTCTGTTGACAAAAGTAGTTCACTAAAGCAGCCCCCCGCTAGAAAATGGTTTACACTTTCGATAGGTAGCGGTTTGATTCGTGGAACTGATCGGCACAAGTGCGGTTGTAGGACGGAAGAATGGGCGGAACAGGAGGCGATCGTTGATCTTCGAGTTGCTAACGAAGGTCTTTTGCGAAGAACGTTACCAGGAGATGCGTGCTGTATTTGTTGGTGGAATTAGCATACCACACCAGAGTGGTTTGTATCCAGGATCTGATGATTGCGTTCTTAGGGATACGGACTAGAAAACGCTGCAGACGTAGGACGAAACCACGTTTAGCCAAGAAACCGGAAGCTACTATGACGATCAGGCGTATGCCAGGTGGATTGGAGACCAGATAATCGACTGAGTGCGTTGACTAGAATGAGGGTGATCAGGCCAGCTTTTGCCAAGATGGACTGAAGTCGACGTTACCAAACGGGAGATGGTCGGATGCGTGGGCTCAGGATACAGAAAAAATTCAAAAAAAGAAAAGTGTAGCATGCGTGTAGTATAAGAATAGTCGAACACCGTATCAAATGTTGACTGTGCTGTTAGACGCGAAAGCGTACGAGTAAGCTTACTCGGCGACCGGAACGTGAGACAGTAGTCTCGTTCGTACTTCGTGAGCCTGCGATCTCATCCGAGGTGAAGGGCGGCGTGGTCTGCCGTTCTGGACGTAGATGGTGCAGATGACGCGTGCTGTTGACCGGGACGTGAGAACGAGGTCTCTGATGAATCTAGCGTGGGATCCAAGGTAGACGTAGAGATCCCGCTAGAAAATTTGATAGGTCTAGCGTTGAGTCTCAAGTTATTGGGTAGGGCACTGTCATTGACGTGTGCTGGTTTGAGACGATCGTTGCCGACGATCTCGACGCGGCCATGTCGATCAACCTTGAAGGTCTTTTCGTGACGAGAGATCACCTGAAAAGGGCCTTCGTAAGGCTGCTGCAAAGGTTTGCGTACCGAATCTACTCGTATGAAAACATGTGAACAGGTAGATAACTCTCGAGGGAGAGCGACCTGTCGATGTTGTATTCGAGTTGACACCGGAGACAGCGTTCTCATAAGTGCAGACAGTTGATGGATGTAGTCTGATTTACCGAAATCGTTACTGCTCCGAGGTGTGAAGAATTCCCCAGGCAGACGCAATGTCGTGACGTATACAAGTTCAGTGGCGGAACATTGAATATCGGCCTACAAACTCGTTCTGATACCTAAGAGAACGAGCGGTAAGGTCTAGTACCAATTATCGTTTTCGTGTGCTCGGAGAGCACTTTTAAGTTGTCGATGAAACCGTTCGACTAAACCATTCGATGCTGGGTGGTAGGCGGTAGTGCGTATGCGTTCCGTACCAAGCAGCCGAGTCAGTGAGTAGAATAATGAGGACTCGAATTGTTGTCCTCGGTCAGTCGTGACAGTCGAGGGACAACCGTACAATGCTATCCATCGTTCTACGAAGCGGTGAGCAACTGTCTCCGCCGTGATAGACGTGATGGGAATAGCTTCGGGCCATCTTGTAAAACGGTCAATGCACGTGAGTATGTGATCATACCCATGCGATGGTGGCAATGGTCCTACAATGTCTATATGAACGTGATCAAAGCGAGCATCAGGCGTAGCGAATGTGCCAATGGGGGCAGCTACGTGCCTGTGCACTTTTGATCGTTGACATTGTAAGCATTGCTTTACCCACATACGAACATCTTTATTCATGAACGGCCAGACGTATCGTGCAGCGATGAGACGTAATGTGACTGCGATACCTGGATGAGACAATCCATGAAGGGCATCGAAGACGAGACGGCGAAAGGTAGAGGGTACGATGGGTCGTGGAAGACCGGCAGAAATATCGCATAGGATAGTACCTGAGCTAGTGTGGTGGTCGGTGTTCGATATATTCCTTAAACTCCGTATACAGTTCGTCTCGGTAACCGTCACCAAATAATGCGCCAACGGTATATTAATCAGAAGGCGAATACGAAGCGTTAATTACGTTTATTAAGGGACCACACACAGATATCCAAAATTACAGATGCGTTAAGCAAGCATGAAATAGTTGTGCCGAAAGGCAAACAGGCAAGCGAGCGGGTGAGAGAGAGCAAGGGCAAGAGCGAGCGATCGAGCGAGTGAATGAACGAGCGAGCGGGTCATGAATATGAATAACATGGACATATATATACATAGTGAAATTAATGAATCATCGAGTCAATTAAGCGGTTAGTAGTAAAGCTAGTAGCGTGAATAAATGCGTAGGCAGTAAGGCTTGCCGAGCATACATATTCATACAAGGATAACAATAATAAAGGTACATACATTCGCAACAGTAATAAGGATACAATAAGTTATTATAGTGCAGGTGACTTTGTCCGTTTAATAAGTTAATAAAAGGGCTTAACAGAATTAGGTGAGAGCAAACTCAATTGAACGTGAGTTGCTATAATAGCTCCTCCCAGCAAACAAAGATACAAAAGTGTCTGTGTTTGCGAAAAAAATGTCAAATTTAACAATATGGGAAATATCGAAATTTACGAAATTAAAATATATGATAGAACTATCGTATAAGTTATTAAAAATATGTGTAAGTTTGAGTTGGTATATGTCCATGAGGCCAAATAAGATCATAACGGAAGATCGGAAGAATACATAAAATATGTTGAATATAACAATAGATAAGCTAAAATTTTCGATTTGTACATAGAAAATGAAGATTAAATTTACATTAGAAGAGGTGAAAGAAATTATTAATTCAAAATCGTAGCTATGTATCGTTGCGGCCATCTCACTCTTCCGCCATATCTCGTCGTTACTGGATTTTCTTCGTTTGTGTTGGTCGATGTCGTTGGTGATTGGAACTCGCGTTTCGGTGGTTCGACGGTTTTCGAAATATCTGTATATACTGTCTGATCGTCGGTTTCGATAAAAGCTAGTTTGACTCTGTCGATGCTAATTACATCCGTTTTTCTAGCTTTTTCTATCGTAATAGTTTTATCGTTTCTTTTAATCACCTTGAATGGACCATCGTAGGCCGGTTGTAAGGGACGCTGTAATACGGCTCCTACTGTTATGTTCGATGCATCCGTCATGACGGCTAATGGTGCTTCGTTCTTTCGTCGTACTAACATCATCTTCTTGTCTAGTGCTCGCTTAGCGTTCTCAAAAGCTTGTATAGCTTCCGCTGAAAGACGAAATGTCCGAGTATGTCCTCGCAAAGCGTCCGTCAATGGTTGTAATATTGTTGCGCAGTTTGAAATAAATCGTCTATAATAGTTTATTAGTCCCAAGAGTCGTCGTAATTTTTTGTGACTCAGGCAACGGGTAATTACGAATAGCAGCAACTTCTGTCGGAACTGGCATGATACCATGTGAATTTATCATATGACCTAGGAATTGCAATGATTCCTTCCCGAATTCACACTTCTCTATGTTAATAGTGACGCCGTGTTCTCGAAGTTTCATAAACAACTGTCGTAGATGTTGTAGATGTTCCTCCACGGTAGCGCTAGCTACTAGTATATCATCAATATATGCATGCACTCCTGTCAAACCCCTGACAACATGATCGATGAATCTCTGGAAAGTTTGGGCTGCGTTAGTTAATCCGAAGGGCATTCGCAAAAACTCAAATAACCCAAATGGAGTAGTTACAGCCGTTTTAGGTATATCTTCCGCCGCCACGGGAATATGGTAATAAGCCCGAACAAGATCAATTTTTGAAAATATCGTGGCACCTCCCATATTGGTAGTAATGTCGTGGATATGCGGTACCGGATATCTGTCTGCTATAGTTTGCTTATTAAGGGCTCTATAGTCTCCGCATGGCCTGATTTCTCCGTTTTTCTTGGGAACCATATGCAACGGGGATGCCCAGGGACTATTGGACGGTCTTACAATACCAAGCTTCATCAATTTTTCGAACTCTCGTTTCGCAATCTTCAACCTATTTAGGTCTAGCCTCCGTGGTCTTGCGTTGGTCGGTGGACCTTTCGTTATAATATGGTGCTGTACAGTGTGTTTAAGGTCTCTGTTGTCGTATGATGCTCTCGTCAAATCAGTGAACTCATTTAGAAGCGCTCTATGTGGCTCGCTTTTGTCTTTTGACACTACTAAATTCATGGATACGTAATCGGTTGTCACTCCTCTTATCACTACTGAATGGTCTCTGTTCACGAGCCGGTTTCGTCGGGTATCCACTAGTAAGTCGAAAATCTTCAAGAAATCAATACCAATTATAGGTACGGATACATCTGCGATGACGAATTCCCAGTGGAATGAAGTGCTACGACCAAAGTTCAAGGTTATTTTACGCTTGCCATATGTTTTTATATCGGATTTATTTGCTGCCTTAAGCGTTAGCGCTGTGTTAATATTTCGCGTTTCGTTACTCACTGGAGGCACAACGCTTACTTCTGCTCCAGTGTCCACTAAGAACTGAGCACCTGTTACTCTGTCCTGAACGTAAAATAAACGACTGTTTCTAGGAGCTGTTCTAGTTGTCGCGGCGTTTACCGACAATCGGTGTGATCGTTTGAATTTACATGGTGGTCGACAGTTTCGAGCTTTGTCGCCAAAAGTTTGATGGTACCAACATATTGTAGGAGCTGAGAGTCTCCTAGAACATGATCGACTTCTATCTCTCGACCTACTTCGCGACCATTTTCTTTGTATATCGCTCTGATTTAGTTTCATCAGCTTGTGACATAAAACGTTAATCTCCCTTTGTAATGCATCGATTCGTTCATCTACTGTGGTATTATGTCTTTGCGGAGTCGTTTGTTTCATTCTCTCGTAAATCCTATCGGCTATATTAGCAATGTTGTCTATGTCGACATCGCTGTCCTCAACCGCGAGGATCTGCTGAACGTTCGGTGGGAGTCGTCGTAGCCATAACTGATAAAATATGTTTTTATCTATTTTTCTGTCTCCAATTATGCTTCTCATATAATTTTTTAGCTGCGACAGAGTCCTATCTCCAATCTGCACTTGACTGAGAAGCTGCTCGACGGCTTGTCGGTCACTTAATGAGACGGCTTCAATCACAGCCTGTTTAAGTGTGTCGTATGGCTTTTCGATGTCTGGCTTAGTTAAAACCTCTCGTACATTGTCGGCTACTTCATCCGGAAGTAGTGAGCTCGCATGGCCGAATTTATCTCGCTGTAAATGAACACGATTAGCAACAAAGTAATGTTCGAGTCTAATAAACCAGAGTTCAGGATCTGTGATCTTAAAAGGAGGAATAGTTACATTCATGGACCTCACGGACGAAATTTGTGGAAGGTCTATTGTGTCGTTATCTAAAGACATGATTATAAAGATCAAAAATTATACGTATATACTGTAAATGTCACGGAGAGAAGTAAATCGATAAAAACAATGATAATACAAAATGGTACAATTAATAACAAGGAACGGACTTACTAAATTGCAGCAAAATATCAATTCTTTGTAAAATATCGTTGTTTATTATGAATATTATCGTTATGTTCAATAATGTGTGTATGATAATGTACGTATAATTAAAATGGTGACATAATAAATCCACAGTAATGATTATAATCCAAATGCTAGCTCGAATTGAAATACAGTGCGTTGGATTCTCGGAGTTGGATTACGTCGTCGAAGATTGATTCTTGCTCGCACGTTGGGATCACCAATTCTGTGGTGGTCGGTGTTCGATATATTCCTTAAACTCCGTATACAGTTCGTCTCGGTAACCGTCACCAAATAATGCGCCAACGGTATATTAATCAGAAGGCGAATACGAAGCGTTAATTACGTTTATTAAGGGACCACACACAGATATCCAAAATTACAGATGCGTTAAGCAAGCATGAAATAGTTGTGCCGAAAGGCAAACAGGCAAGCGAGCGGGTGAGAGAGAGCAAGGGCAAGAGCGAGCGATCGAGCGAGTGAATGAACGAGCGAGCGGGTCATGAATATGAATAACATGGACATATATATACATAGTGAAATTAATGAATCATCGAGTCAATTAAGCGGTTAATAGTAAAGCTAGTAGCGTGAATAAATGCGTAGGCAGTAAGGCTTGCCGAGCATACATATTCATACAAGGATAACAATAATAAAGGTACATACATTCGCAACAGTAATAAGGATACAATAAGTTATTATAGTGCAGGTGACTTTGTCCGTTTAATAAGTTAATAAAAGGGCTTAACAGAATTAGGTGAGAGCAAACTCAATTGAACGTGAGTTGCTATACTAGTAGCTAGGGTTACCTCCTGACACTGAAGGGCCGAAGATTGTGGTGCTTCTGTACAGACAGGATCGTTTGCTTGAGCGGCGTCCATAGCAGGAAGATCGAGCACTGGTAAAGTAACTGCATTCGCTTGGATACGTGATAGAGCATCGGCAACATAGTTCGATTCGCCTTTAATGTGACGAAGGTCTGTCGTGAACTTGGAGATATAGTCCAAGTGTCTGCACTCTCGCGGTGAGTAGCGGTCAGACTTGACATGCAGGGCATACGTTAAGGGCTTATGGTCGGTGAATAAAATGAACTGGCGTCCCTCTACTGTGTGCCGGAAATGTTTGACGGCACAGTAGGCTGCTAGCATTTCGCGACCAAAAGCGCTATATCTCGTCTCCGTGGGAGTAAGGCGTCGTGAGAAAAATTCAAGCGGTTGCCAACTACCGGAGATATTCTGTTGCATGACGGCTCCTATAGCGAAATCTGATGCATCAACCGCTATACTAAGCGTGGCTGATGGGTCAGGATGAGCGAGAAGTGTAACTTCAGCGAGGGCCGTTTTGATCTCTGAGAATGCAGCACCTGCGGTATTGTTCAATTTTAATTTGCGTGGATTACCGCGTAGTAAATCGGTTAATGGTCGTAACCGTTCTGCCGCGTGATGGATAAAACGTCGGTAGAAGTTAACCAAACCGAGAAAAGCCTTCAGTTCCTTGATTGAGGACGGCACGTTGTACTCCTTGATTGCTCGAACTTTGTCCTTGTAAGGCAGAATATCCTCTTGCCTGATGATGTGACCCAAAAATATTATTTCTGGTTTACACAATTCACACTTGTCTGGGTTGACTACTATTCCATTATCCGAAAAGCGTTGGAATAATAGTGTGAGGTGTTGATAATGTTCATCTACGTTTGATGATGCGATCAGCAGGTCATCAATATAGACGTGAACAAAATCCAAGTCTCGTACTATGCTATCGATAAACCTTTGGAAAGTTTGAGCAGCATTTCGTAATCCAAATGGCATTCGTAGGAACTCAAACAGATCGAAAGGAGTCGTGATAGCAGTTTTTTCGATGTCTTCTAGAGCGACTGGGATCTGGTGATATGCTCGTACCAGATCGATTTTAGAAAATATAGTCGTGCCCTTGAGCGATGCGGTGATGTTGTGTATGTGGGGGATGGGGTGGCTATCAAAGCGCGTAACTACGTTAAATGCTAGGTAGTCGCCGCATGGTCTCCAACTAACCCCATCCTTTTTGCGCACCATGTGAAGAGGAGAGGCCCAAGGACTGTGAGAAGGACGAATAATACCAGCAGATAGTAAATTGTCAAACTCACGTTTAGCGAAGGCTAATTTGTCCGGTGCCAGTCGGCATGGTCTTGCCGTGACTGGTGGTCCGCGGGTGACTATGTGGTGTACCACACGATTGGTCACCGATGAAATCTCCTCGAGTGGTTTAGTTATTCTGGGGAATTTCTCGAATAAAGCGTGGAATTTATTGTCACGCCAATAAAAAGTGCCGAGGATTCAGTAGGCGTACATCGGAGTCTATTATATTAATACTATTCTTATCGTTATCCGTCATGTCGAGCATATTATATATCAAAAAGTAATATGAAAATATACGACAGACGTGGATAGATAAAACAATAGACTCACGGAATTGCCTTCTTTGGAAGATTTGACCGAGGTTGAAACGTGTTCCAAGATTTGGCTCACCAAATGTAGCGTGGTGTCGAGTTGAGCTTGACTATGAACACCGCTACATGACTACGTGCCAATTAACCAATAAGATCATCATAGGCCAATATCAGAAGACAGATGATGGCTGTAGTCGAGATGTATTTGTTGGCGATCTCGTGGTATCGAAAGAATACCGAGATCGTGCCAAAGGAGTACAAGCGTGGTTACTGAGCGTAACCGAATTCGTACGAGTTCAAAGTCAACGGGAGAGTAAGTAAGTGTAATGGCTGTCATTAGCACAGTTAAACAAACGAGCACAGTAAAACAGTCACTGGTACAATTGATTATAATAATAATTGTTTTCACTGAACCAATCGCGTTCTGTTGACAAAAGTAGGTCACTACAAACTACCTTATCAGAACCATGAACAATGAGATCATCTTGATAAACTTCAACACCTCCAAGATCACTAACCACCTTATTCATAACTTCCTGAAATATGGCTGGAGAACAACTTAGACCAAATGGAAGGGAATTGTATTTGAACAGACCAAAAGGTGTGTTAATTGTCGTCAAAATAGATGAGGAATGATCTAAAGGGGTTTGAAGATAAACATCTTTCAGGTCAACTTTCGAGAGCACTTTAGAACCATGAAGTCGATTTAGAATATCTTCAGCCTCTACCGTCGTGCATGTTTGCTTCAACAGACGGGAGTTCAATGTTAATCTATAGTCACCATATATTCTAGGAGTTTTTCCATCCCACTTCAGTGGCGTAACAATAGGAGTACCCCATGCTGAAGACTGGATTGGTTCAATTATGCCTTTTGCACATAAATCGTTTAATGTTTTATGTACTGCCTCTCGAAGACCATAAGGAATTATTCGTCTTTTAAGAAAGACTGGATCACCCTGTACTTGAAGTTTTATAGGCTGAATTTTCATACTTCCACTGCACTTGGCACACGTAGATATCAAATCTTTAAGTAAAGCATTAGAATTTTCTATAGAAACTAGGAAAGTCAACTCCACGTTAAGCCTTTTCAACTTCCTTAAACCCAGTATTGACAGTCCTGTTTCGCTAATTAAAAATTCACAAGGTATGTATGAAGAGTTATCATCTCTTATTAACAATTCACAACATCGTCGTATGGGCAGTCTGTGTCCAGTAATCCCCAATACTGATACTTCAGTGGGTCATACCACAACATTAGGAGCTAAAGATTTCAAGTTCTTGAATGAAATAATGGACTCTATACTGCCTGAGTCCACAATAAAGTCATGACATGAACCAAGAGATGTATATAATCACTTTTGAATATGAGTATTACCTTTCGACATGGTAGACAAAGAAAAATAATCATTAGGAACAGCTGAATTATTATGATCTAAATTACAAGATTTAGTACTACTTGAGGCAAAATGAACAGTAGCTGTGCATACTGATTGAATGTGTCCTATCTTACCACATCTAAAACATTTAGAATTACGAAATGCACATGAATTACGAGAATGAAGTTTTCCACATGATAAACATTTGCCAAACTTGGTCTCACCTTTGTGATTTCCTTTGTAATTCCTTGTTGAAACACCTTTTATATTTACACGAGAATAGGAACCACTGTTAAACGAACGCAATTTTGATTGACCCTAAGATTGTATTTCATCATGATGACTAAGCAAAGTATTAGAAATCTTCATCAACTGGATATCAAGTTCATTCACCGCCTCGTAGTTAATACACGCAGTTCTAGCATCTTGAAAGGAAACAGTTCGGCATTCTTAACAGCTCTCTTTCCAAACCCGGTATGTTAATTCCTGTGATTAATCGATCTCTTAGTTGCACATAAAGTTGATCACCAAATTACATTTGGCAGCTTGCTTCTGCAATTCAAGGATGAATTCTCTAAGCTTTTGGTCATTTCGACGAGTCATCTTATGAAATTTCGCCCTTTCACAGCATTCAAAACTAATGCACTTTACATGATTTAATAATAGCTCCTTAAGAGTTGCATAAGGAAGTGAGATAGGTTTTTCTGGATATGCCAAAGTTTTTAATAAGCTGTATGCTTCTTTTCCGACGAATGTCAGGAAATGTGCCACAATCCTATCATCTTTAACATCCTTCTTAGTCATGCTCCGAATTTCAAACCTTTCCAAATAATCCTCAAAAGCTTCAGAAGTTGGATGAATATCTAACTGTTCCATCACAGGCTCCATCGCGACGCCAATATGATAATTAAGAGTATTTGAATTATAGTACTAGCTAAGAATCCCAGAAATAACGCAATTGAATCAAGAAGTACTACACAAGCACTAACGAATGTACTGTGTTTGAAATTCGAAATCAAGCATTCAACAAGTACCAAGGAATCATCAGTTCATTCAAACACCACAGTGATCCAAGGAATATAAATTTATTTGATTAGGCTAAACTATGTTCTTTTGCATATATCGTGAAGACTTTTGGAGCTATTCATATTAAATCTCATCAAAACACAAGCTTCGTGAATAATTTAAATGGTTAGAATTTAACAAGGATGATAAATTATGTGAAAAGGGCAAAATAAATCCAAAACAGCTTGCAATATGTATTTAAAGGTACTACACACAGAAAGATGATTAATAAATAACGTTAGGTACCCGGAAATCAATATTAGTATTACCAGCATATTGTGATCAAATATCTATTTGACGAGATCCAAAATTGCGTTTCCAGAAGGCACTCAAATGTTTGCAGTGATCATCCACTTCACGTTGTAACTTTGAGTTCGGGCAAACACTAACTTGTTGTTAATTACCCGGCATTATGTAACAACAAAATTTCATAATAAAGGTAAATATCAACCAAATTTAAATAATAAATGTCTAGTTAGAGAAGATTGAGAAATATCAAACCACGGTCACACGAGTTCTGGATAAAAATAAAATGCAAAACAGGGAGAATGATTAAAAATGATAACGGTGTTGCCCAATAGAACGCTTTGAAGAGATATTTGCAGTATTTCTTCTATCGTGACTAGATCGCACACTCAATATCAGACCAGCGATTAGGGATCAGATATTGGCTATACAATGGTTCGTTTGTATAAAGTACAAACAGTCAACATAAATTGGAAAAACAATTAAATCAAAGTTAAATACGAATTAGTCAGGTAATACTATGGGTGGATGTATCTATCGTCACCTATTGAAAATCGCCTCCTAATTCCCTTTACATGCCAGACAATTGCACAATAACTGATATACTTGATAGAAGACTACCAAAGAAGCATATCATACCACTGACTATTAACTCGATCGATTAGCGCAGTTAGGAATCATGAGAATTATCAGAAATGGTTAGGTTCTTTGACGAACGTTTGGGTGGATAGTATATTTATCTTACTACATGTATGCTATATAACTACATTAATCTTCCATCCACAAGTATGTCTTAAACCTGATATTCATAAACCAACGACAATTGAATTCTTGATTAAAAAATTGCCCGCAATTTGTGTCATCAGGACTTCAAGTGTTCGTGATTTTATAGCATATCTGTTGATATTATATAAATGAGAACTTAAAATGCTTACTACATGGTTATAGATATGGTTTTGGTAAGTTATTTCACTCGGGGTTTACCCGAGAAGAAGCTTCAATCATTTGAAATTTAGACTTTCATGTGTGATGGATATAAATAACGAAGGAGTAAATAGTCCTCAGGGCTTTTCAGAAGTTATTATGTTTTGTTATTGGGTATGAAGCGTTTCTTCAACTTTCCCTGAGTTTTGTTGGTAAGAGGACTGTTCACTTAATGGTGACTAACTGACAATTAAAGTCCACCAAATGGAAAGATAAATTTCTGGCATACTGCTCACATTCTCCAGGTTTGCCTCCATGTATTCACGTTTCAAATCATTCTATGAATCATATAAGGATGTCACGAATATTCAGGTATGACAGCGCTGTTATCCGTAACACCTTTATAATTGAGGATCACGAAATCAACCGAAAAAGAAGTGAAGAATGAAGAAGTACGGGGATATATTTGGAAGGTCGCCTATATGTTGAGAAGTATATGAGCTAAGATGACTGATTGTTATACGAATACAAATTTCGGGATCACGCATCATTTAGTAGTGCCTTATTATAAACTGATGTCAGTTTATGTAATCACGTACTTTATGTATCAGTGATTTAACTATAGATTCCTCTACGCAAATAAACTCAAGAGCTAATCTTTTCTACACGGAAAATTGTTGCTACTTCAATCTGTTATAAGCTATTTGCGAAAAACTCTAATAGTTACATAACACAGGCCATATTAATTGTAGTCTCTGATATTTAAATTTCTTCTTATAATAGAAAAACGATATCATAAGATCTATCTTAGCTAATTGCTTTAACAACAACGAAATTCATAAAATAGCAGTACTGAACATGGATGAAATTTATCCCAGTTTTGCCAGTATTCATCTTCTCCTTCTTAATATAAATCTATCTGATCATGATGTTCCATCATTTTATTCCTTCTTACTTGTATACCAGCTTAGCTTATTTAAGAATTATATTCATAAATAATATATCAATGAATTATAATTGATTTGGTACAAATATCAAATTCCTGATTTTTATTCAGCGTTTATTAAATTTAGTTTGTTTATTTACAACAAAAATTTTTGGTAATGTTGTGTTCTTTGAGCTATATTGTGGTGTATGTTACTTCTATCCACATAAGTAGTATATAACGGTGGTCAAGCATAGAATGTATTTCAGTAGAAGATCAAAAAGGAAAGAACGGGAACGGAAAGCAATTGGTATGAAAATGCATGAACAATGAAATCTGAGATGATGGATTGATATTTGCAAAGGAACAGTCAAATTTGAGACGATGGATTGATATTTTGCAAATTAACTATTTATTATATGACTCTAAGATTTTATTGAGATGCTCTGTAAGTTTGTGCTTAAACACATTTGATTGTCCTCAAACGTGTTATTGTTCACTACAATGTGATTTAATTATAGGGCTTACATCATAGTGCTTAACAAAATCAACTCCTTAATAAAGAAGTATAAAGTATGCTACTTTATACATTCAAAACATTAATTAGTCTATCAAATTCTAATATTTATTCCACTACTTAAATTGTCCGATTACCGTTAAAATAGTTTTACAATGATTTTTCACGAGTTAAAGTTTTAGTTGTTTTTTTTTGTACTGAAAGAGTAAGAAGAAGAATATGTCAAAAATAAAACAAACAAAAAATAATAAAAATAATAGAAATAGACATTCATCGATATTATTTTAAAGTAACGGAATAAATAAACAACTAAATTCACTTTTTGTATTGTATTAAAACGTTTTCGTCAAAATACTTTAGTTTATCACTTCGCATTGATTACTCATTGTGATTTTCTACTGTTTTGTAAATAATAATTTCCCTGAAGAGTTAAAATTTTAATTTTATTTTAAAAATAATAGAATGAAATAGTAATAATATAAGTGTTAAATGAGCAGTTGTAATATATATATATATATATATATATATATATATATATATATATATATATATATACCTTCTTTAAGAACTAAATTAATTTTCAACCGTCTGTTGGTGTTTTTTCAAATGACATTTTCATCAATTCTAAGTGAATAAATCATTCTCGTTAAATAAACAGTTCACCTACTCAAATATTAAAAGTTATTATTTGCGATTATATTTCACGTTTACTACTATGTGACTGAAGATAGTTAAATCAAGAAATATATGAAGTTTTTCAAACCTAGATTCAAGTAATTTCATGTCTTAGTTTTATAGTTGCTTAATACTTAACTTCTTGGTATTTGTTTAAGCATAAAGCTTCTTTCATTCCTAACATCAAAGGAATAAGCTTATATGTAAAGTAAATAAATATAGTATGGTGATATAGACTGTGTAATCAATTCAATGGAAAGCTTGGAAAGACTCAAATCTAAAAGTTGGTTTTAATTCATGATAACTCTTCAGGAGAAAAGCTAATATGCAACCAAATATTCTACATTTTTTAAAGCTAGTGAAATGTTTAATTATTTCTAACTTAAGCGCAATAGTAAGATACGTCTATATAATATCGCATACTGGTGCGATCCCTATATATAAGTCACTTAGTAAACATTCTATGTTATAATTTGGTGCGCTTTGAATTTTAATGGTAAATATCGTTATCGAAAGATGCATTAAGACAAATTATTATAGTGAAAAAAATTTATCATTAAAAATATATGCCTGATAAAAAGTTTATCATCAGTGATGTTTTCGCATTTTCGAACTTCTGAAAGTAGAACTGACCACATTAATGAATTTCCATAACCTTGATGAGACGAAAAACCTGAGGCCCACTTTCATACAGTTATGTTAAGTATCGCATCCAAAAATTACGTTTTTCATTTTAAATTCATTATTTTGAAACTATTCAGGAACGCCATTTCCCATTGAAATTTTCTTAGATACTTCCTAAAAGTTGTAATGATTCTGGTTTCCAATTTTTTTAATGAAATCAATGTCAAATTTACGAGAATCCAAGTATCAAACACCACATGTAATTTTTAAAGCCTGAACCAGTTATCAATATAACATAAATAGAAACCTTAACTTCACTTTATGTATATTAGTGAATATTACTATGGTTTTATATGTAAACTCTATTACTTTAGTTTCAAAATGAATCATTTTCCAAAAACATGGGACATAGAAAAATTTTTAAGTCACTAATTAATATTTTATTTTACCAGCTGTTAGTATCTAAAATTTCAGTAGAATATACAATATGTAATACATGGTAAATGGAACTTTAAAAAGTGTTAATAAGAAAAGGGGTGAGGGTTAAGTATTCAATAATATAACTTTTATCATTAAAGTTTTCAGTATTAACAATGTTACAGTCGTTATCAATATTGTTATTCTTTCAACTTATATTTCTGATATATACATATATAATTTTACATCTATAAATAACTTATATGAATTTATGTTGCTAGTATTATCAACATATAAATATAAAATTTATAAGTAAAGAGCTAACTCGAATCTATTTATCTTTATTCAAATGTAATTTGATTCCATTTTTAGTGCACAATTTAAAATGATTAAAAAGAAATTAATTTAAAGATATTATATATATATATATATATATATATATATATATATATATATATATATATATATATATATATATATATATATATATATATATATATATATTGTTTACACAAAATACAACATTCAATGTAAGTAAACTAAAAACAGTTTACATTTTTCAAAATAATACGTATGTTTATCTATCTATCTATATTTGCTTGTTTATTTATTTATTTATTTGAAATAGTCCGTTTGATTTACGATAGAGTTACACGTTAAATTTATTTATTTTTGTCTGTAAACTGATCACATTTTGTCATTATCAAGTAGTTGAAATGTTCACCTTATTTTTTCTTGTTTCTTTGTATTTTAATGAGAAAATTATTGAGATTGTTAACTGTTAATAGAATAACATGTATGAAAATTAAACGTTGAGAAAAACCTCATATAATAATAATAATTAAAAGTTTTATTTCATGTGTTATCCACCATTTCTAATGACTGTAAGACTTTTTTTAAATGACTTAAATGAAGAATTTGAAATAATAGTAAAGAGTATCGTCTGTTGGCATTGTTAAGTTGCTTGACATAGATGTTTTAATTGTGAAGCTTTCATTATCAGTATGGACAATATCATCAACACTTACTTCACTTAGTAATGAGCTTTTTAGTTATATTCCACGTATTTTAAATTAGGTTACTAGAACAAGGTAATTTCAAATTGGTAGAATAAGAAATAGATACACTGTTAAATAAATTTAGCTCTGATGATTTCAAGGAGAATGATAACAAGAGCTTTACAATTAAACTATCCATTGTAGGCAACTCAACAACTCTAAAGGAATAGATTTGGACTGCAAATATTCTCCATCACGTCATTATTATCTATTTTTACTCGCGTCACACCAGTAAAGGGAAGGTTATCTTTCAAGTTAAGAGCTGAATTCAATAGTCATGGCTTTTCGTAAAATTGCATCATAGATTATGTTTAGAGAAAATCTGATGTAATTGGAAAACTGACTGTTCAGTTATTTGACATGCTTTTTTCTTGTAAAAGATGTGAATATTTAAGGAAAAATTAATATTTTCAAACAATAAATAGCGTTATTCTAAACTAGTGATATATAAGTAAACTGAAAATTTAGATAATAAACTTTGGAGGCACTTAAAGAAGTATTGCAGGAACTGGATTATTAACGGTTATTTTCATTAACTAAACGGGATTATTTTGGCTTTAATTTGTAATAATCTATATCATGGCTCAATATCAAATAATTCAATTTATAATTTTTTATTGAATAGGTGATTAGCCGATATATATATTCGGTACGGGTTAATATTCTTAGTTGAAAAATTGAAAATAATATGTTTATTTGTGGTTTTAATCTTCCCACTGATGTTTACGACTGCAATTCACCAATCTCTTTTAGCATATCTGCATCCAATGCTGATTATCTCGTAATTCTTAGTAAGTTACAAGTATTTTAAGCAAAGATAGATTATGGTTAGCACTAGGAATCCAGGACGAGCGTTTCTGCTTATTTAGGATGCAAGTTGAACAGACATTATAGAAATAAGATTTTATTATTATATGCATCATAATTCATGTATTTCAACTTTTATTACTAAGCTTTGTATTGACATACATTTATTGATATTTAGACCATTTGATTTTACATTGTGTTAAGTATTTGTGAAGTTCCTAAAATAATGTGCTTTATAATTAAATTCTTTCTTTTCCTAAAATTGTTAACTGGGACGAATTTATTTATTCCGAACAACATTTTGTTTTGACCCAGAACATTTTAGAAATAAATCCTTCTGTTTTCTTTTCCAACTACAATTAAATCATGAGATATGATGCTATAATCAAATCTGAACACTGGGCCCAGGACTTAAATGAAAAATAATTAATCGGTGAGGAACTTTAAATCTAAAAATGTCACTTTTAATTGTATTGAATTTAACAATTGGCTCTTGGTAATTTCCAACTAGCAATGATTGGGATTCTTCTAATATGATAGGGATCAAATACGAATTCGATGAACCGGGCACTGACTCATAGAACTTTAACAATAATCCACAAAGTAATCAAAGACTATAAAGAGTTAGGTGATCAGAAAAAATTAATGTTCAAAAGGACAAATTTGAAATGGAGAAACTCTATAAACACAATAGCGAAACGTTATCTTCCAGCACATGATAAAATTATTAAACTAAAACTCAGAATAACCAATCCAATAGCAATAAAGTTTGTGAGAAATATTTAAATTCGGAAAAAAAGTTATCGCCATTATTCTTTCATGAAAGAACTGACATTTATCAATAATTAACATGATAACCTGGGGTCTCTTCATCAGATTCTCACTAGAAATATTCACTCAAAATTGATTAGGAAAGAAAGTAATCTTATTAAATCATTAAAATTATTAATCGAAGAATAATATCGACAATTTTATTAATGATTAATATATTCAGAGAGGGGTTTTGTGGATATTATTGTAATTTAGTAGTTGAATTCATGAGTCAATTAAAGCTAGACCATCATCCAAAACCTGGAAGCACTGGACGGCCGTTTCGTCCTATTGTCGGACTCCTCAGCAGTGTGCATTCACGATTCCGCCTCGCGAGGTGCGAACACAGGATCTATCAGTCTTGCAAGCAAGCACTTAACCTCTAGACCACTGAGCCGACATCCATCGGTGTTATTGTCCAAATTCAACCAATCCACGAAGTTGCACCACCGTCCACCATTGTCATCAGTGAGTTACTATCTCACTAAGCACGGTCTTCGAAAGATATTTCTTGGGGTTCCAATGAGAAGCAGTGACCAGTGAAATTCAACCGAGTCTGTTGTGAGATAGTAACTCACTGAACACAATGGTGGATGTGTCACTCAATTTCGTGGATTAGTTGAAGTTAGACATTAACATCGCTTGATACCAGTCACCTCAGTGGTCTGGAGGATAAGCACTCACGCGCGAGACTGACAGGTCCTTGTTTCGAATCTTTCGAGGCGGAATCGTGGATGCGCACTGCTAATGAGTCTCACGATAGGACGAAACGGTCATCCAGTTTTTCGAGGTTTTCTGTGATGTTCTACCTTCAATTGACTCATGAATTCAACTACTACCTGATCAATATAGTTACAAGTGTTTATTCAAGGTTAATTATATCTAATAAATATATTTTTATCCTAATGAAAAATATCACGTTTGGTCCATTTTACTGAATGCTTATATTTACTACTACAATTGTTAATGTTTATCATTCTCGTCAATAAATTACATGTATTGTTACTTATTTCAGGAGCTATACGGTTCTGTATTGTTTAAATGTTAAAAAAACCATAATTCATTATCATTATCGTAATCAGTACTATAATCATTATAATCATAGTAATGAATGTCTACGTAAATATATACTCTACTTACAATCAATGGTACTATTATTATTATTATGATAACGTGTAATTGTAATAAAAATTGTCGGTTAATCAAACTAATGATATTAATATAAATGTGAATAAAGTATTTTAACAATTCACATGCTATAAATTGCCATTAAATAATAGTTGAAATATTTTAACCTAATTTTAATCTACATGAAACTTTCCTACATTCATTAACCGGTATTATTAAAATATTTTAAAAACTTTTATTAATATTCTAATAATACAATTTATAATTAATAATGATAAAGTAATTAATATCTTTATTACTACATAGATTATTATGTAAATTAAATTTATATAAGAGTTAAATGGTCAAGAATTCAAATTTATACCAGTTTGTTATTGATTAATGATCAATCAAATAGTTTAACTTTTATAATAAACATTAGTTACTAACCATAATATAAAGTTTATTCATTAAATAAATTTAGAATACAATATAATTTATGCTATTTAGTTCTCAAATTTTGAATACCTTAAATAATTACTCATATTTATATTTCATAATTATTATTAAGTCCAATATAAAAACTTTAAGGGATTTGTATTGTAGGTTAAAATGTTATATCGGACTTATTTAAATGCCTTTAACCATATAACAGAAATAGACTTTAATAGTTTTGTCATTAAAATCTGAACTGAAATTTTATCAAAGTAAAACCACCTACTTGCTGTCACTTTATGTTAACACCGTCCCCAGCAAGTTTAACTAATTTGAATAACATCAACAGTATATCACTGTGTCACATGACACACGCATTTCGGTAGATCTGATTGACATATTTCGGTAATTACTGCTTTGATGTTCCTTGCTCTCTGTTGTTGATAATTACCATTCATTCGTTCTGGCACAGGAAATGACCTTAAATATACCGTTCATAAATGAACAGGCTGTCCCGGCTGATGCATTGGATCGCTGTAATACATGTACTGAACTAGTATACTTAAAACTTTCTTCTATCACATGTTTGTTCTGTACATATAATGATACTATTTATACCAAATTGATCATGCCTGTAAACTGGCATGAATTCTGTAATTATTCTTTTCAGAATATATTATCTTTATATGATAATTTACTCTATCATATGATCTATTTAAGAATGTTCAATAATTTTATTGAAATCTTTGATGTAGAAGGTGATTATTCTTGATCAAATATTATAAACGTTGGAAATGGTTCAGATTCTTAAAGAGGATTCTTTGAGTTATTTAAATCTATGATGAGTAAGTATTTAGTGAATTGAAGTATCATTGATTTATGGGATTAATTTCTTTTACTAGTTTCCTACAACATTGAGTTACATTTTAAGAACAAATTATTATATTAATCATATCTGATAGTTAAAAATTGTTAATTTATTCAAATCATAAGTTTGTGTTTATTTAGAAAGTTATTGATCAATTAGTAATAAGCTTAGTTTATCAAGATCTGACTATTCATTTGTGTAAATGAAACATTTAAAAATCAATGTTTTACATAAGTTTTTGATTTATTTTAAATCTTAAATAAATCCTCATTTATAATTTTTTTTGTATTTCTACTGATATTAAGTGATTCATGGTTTCTAACAACAGTACCAGTTTTCTGCTGTTATAACAAAATGGAAGTGATTTTTTTTAAATCAAACAATAGTAGTCTGTTATGATTAGTTTTGAATTAAAAATATTTATGTATTGTAATTAAAACTAGGAGATGTTGAAGATGGTCATGTGAATTGGTGTTTTTGTTCACATTTGTTTACCACTGGTTAAAATCTTTTTTTACATGCGTGTTAAAGCGCATGAATATCTCATATATATATAATTTTTTCTGGTTGGCGTTCTTTTAGCGAGTTAGTTTCCTACGGGATTAGGTCGTTAACTTAATGCTCAACCCTCCTCCTATATCCGGGCTTGGGACCATCAGTAGCCCCAGAAGGGCTCCAGGCGGAGTTATATGTGTATTCAAAAACGAAATTCACTGATTGTGAGAGTATAAAGTTATACGATTTTTAAAGCAATTTACACAGTTCTACCAAAAGTACTAAAAGTGAACAAATTACTTCATGGAAAGAAGTAGTATTCTCTCCGTTTTATCGGAGAGTTCACTTTGAAAAGAATGCCTGTTTGCACAAGAAAATATTTAGTAATTCATAGGTTATAATATTCATTATAAATGTCATTGTATATAAAGCTTCTGTCAGTATGTTTTGATTGTTGACTTTGAGTAACCTGAAATCATTCAGAAGTTTTTATTTAGTAAATAAAAACTAATTGAAACAAAATATTACCTGTGTTTTGAATACAGAGATAAGTGGAAGGAAACATGGCCTAGAGGAATCATTTTCAGCTTTGTCATTAATTGTTAATAATTTTTGTTGGTACCCTTGAAGGGTTTACATATTAACTCACGTCATTATTAGGGTTAGTAAATCACTTCAGATCGAATAATTTTTTAAGATTATTTTGGATTTTTTTGTCTAAATTAATTCTACACAAGAACATTAATCATTAAATTGAATAAAAGGAACTTCTCTAGTCAAGCCGAACTGAATCAACAATGCGTTGTTTCATTTTTGAGTAAGCTAAGAATGACTAAATTAAACAGTAAATATAACTTTATTTGAAAAATAAATAATTATCAGTTATGTGCTACCATGTTAGACAAAAAACCAAATTAATGTTGATGGCATCTATGAAAATCTAATTTTGACACATTCCTCCGAATTCCGTTGTAAAATAATCACAAAAAGTATCCATCATAGTTACGTAATAAAGAACTAGTTATGTGCAAATATTCTAAAGTAGAAATACGGTAATTATTAATAAATACAGTAACTGGATCTTACAGAATAACACTTCATTATAACTTAGTTTTATTACCCCATTCCTGTATATATTCAGACTGTTTGACTTACTACTTTTCTGAGTAAGTAATTAGCGATTAAAAGTTAGACTAACTTTATCTGTATACAAATTTCAATTGTCATTTTATATTCATAGACAAATTGTATAAATTAACAGAAGCTAGCTATCTTTCTCAAAGAGACAAATATATAATAATATGAAGTCATTATGCATATAAATAGAATAAAATTAATTAGATATTAATTATTTATTCATTTTTCTCAATATAGGTATATAAAAAAGATAAATCATACAATATTGTTTATTGCACCTAGTATGAAGTTACTATAACTTAATTCATGAATATAAAATCTTGTAGGTGACCCTTCCAAAAAAAACGAAACAATAACTCGTAGGTTGATTTGTTTTGGTTTCATTATTACATAGAGATAAATAAAGACAATTAATTCAACTAAATATAAGTTGAATAATTAATTACACTAAACATTTGTATATTTGTATACTTCTACACTTCACTACATGATCAATAAGTGTTCATAAACATTGGACGACTTTTGAATGAGTGTAACATCACAATTATATTCTTGTAGTATATATATATATATATATATATATATATATATATATATATATATATATATATGAAGGTATCTAATAAAAGCAGATTTATAAATATTACAAGTGTACTCATATGATCGAATTAATTTCACATTATTTTCATATGATTATGCAAATTGTTTGTTCAGTAGATTGGGGTGTTTTTTTCTCTTCATTATATTTCACTATCTGAATGCAATTAGGTTAATTATTATTCGCAAAACATTTTCATAACTCCTGTAAAATAGTATTTCTTAAATTATTCGATATGAATTAATTTCTAAAAATGATATAGGTTTATTTTGTGATAATGATATTATTTTGTTCTGTTTTACTGAACATGTAAGTGTTCGACAATTATTTGAATGTGGACTGTTAAGATAGAATCCTTGCCATTCGTAATTATTAAGAAATAACTCTTGATTATGAATTATCTTTTACTGACATACCATAATAAATTTTTTTCGAGACAGATTTCGTTTAGAAATAGCATTGGTTAATGATCATCAAAAACCAAGCAAAGATGAGCAGCTGTTTCATCCTCGTATTTGTCACTTTATCATTTGACATTGATGGTAAGAAGCTTATTTAAACATATAATGTTTAGTTCTTGAGGATAACATTTGTGTTTTTTGGGCTGATAAACCAGAGTTCATTGGTCTTTTTTCAAATTTAGCTTATTTATGATGTATAGAACTGTTAGAGAGTTTTAAATAAAAATGAATTAACTCTTGATTATATCGGGATTTTTAATAGTTCTCCAATTGATTACATTCTTCGACAAAACACTTAGTAAATTAATAATTGTCTACACAAATTCGATTACTGTTTTCTGACCATTTAAACACACTTGTAACTACTGAGGTCTGTTAAAAATCCTTCTTATATAATTTCAGAAATGGCAATTGGTGATTTGTCTTTAAATCTCAAGCATCAATTATACATTTACATTATTCATTTTATTAGCTTAAAGAAAAGTCATGGATAACATGCAACTTTTTTGATCAATATGAAAATGCTGGAGCAGCATAATTTTGGAAATAAAACTAATTAATCTTACTTTGAGGCTTTGTATCATTATTCATGATTAGAAGTCGTGAGATAAAATGAAAGGATTGAGAGAATGGATGAATGTTAATTTATAGTTTTAAAAAATTATGTAACACCTGAAGTTCCATCACTACAGTTATTTTGCTATAGCAGAGAGAGATTTACCGCAATTTCTTTCTTTGTAAAGAAATCAGTTCGAAAGGGCTTAGTGAGTGGTTTTTTCATGGAAGAGTAAAGGCGCCTTCTTTGTTTAATAGTCATATTGAACACCGTTAATGCCGCTTCAATCCTTTATTCAAAAGAGCTAGTGTAAACATTTGGCTATCTAACTTTGAAAATTTCTATACTGTGAATTAGAACAACGTACATAATAATCGAATAATATTGTTTTCAATTAAATCCCTATCAAGCTTTACTCTAATATACAATAATATCTATATGCATAAATGAAATTATCAAACCAATCAAGGTAGTTTATGAGTCAGTGATAATAGTGGCATAGATTACATAAATAAACATAAGTGATAAGTACAAATTGTTAGTGTGATGACAGGTGTACTAGTTGTGATAAGAATAATAGAGGCTTGAATCAATGTTTCATAATAAGAAATGGGTCAATGGATCGAAAGATACAGACACTGTAATAGCATTTATTAAAAATGACATAATTTCGTAACAAGATGTGTTTAAATAATCGAACAATGAAGAAAAAATGGTGGCTGAAGAGAAATGAATGAACAAGGAGTATGGAAAATCATAAATAAAATCTTTTATTAAGGCTAATTCGGTCAAGGAAGAGACAAAAGTGGTAAATTTCCTATGAATATAGAGACTTGGGTTGTTAACTCGAATCCATTTAGCTTCTACTATATGCAAGAGATGAGATCTGACCCCATAAGGGAAACTAGTAGGAATGCGATAAACCACTTTAAATGACCCATATCCATCTGCTACATGACCACTCTCGACCAAGTGTCACAGGACAGACCTGTGTATTGCTTTGATGATACCCTTTCCTAACCACGAAGGGAGGTGTTTACTAACTCGCTGACTCAGTTGTCTGGTTGTGTGCCCAATATAGTTTTCTTCACAGGAGTAGCTGAATTAGTAGATATACATGGATGTGGCAAAACCATGTAACTTATTCTTTAGTTTATGAATTCCAATAGGTCGGTTGGAGAACGATAGACAGAGGTTAGCTGCATGACATGTTCTCTTCATTTCTCTAGTCAGTCTATCTCGTAGAATATCACCTCAAGAAGGGAGATTTCTTGCTAACCTCTGATTTCCCTATTTTCTTGTTCATTACACACGAGTTTCTTCAGAAAACCTTCTGGATAATCCATTCTAATCAACGTATTATAAATAAGCTCTAGTTCATTGAAAATATCTTTCTCAATCTACTTGCAACACATCTAACCAGGTTTATCTTATAATGAAAGCGTACAAAGTCCGAGAAATGTGTGTATTGGCTTGAAGACGAACTTTTTCTCTACACACCTCTACTGATAGAACCATTTCCTCTTATGGTCTCCATAACGTCGAGGAAATGTATATTATCACGTCCCTCTTTACATGTAAATTTGATTGCTGGACGTTAATTTTTAAATAGCTCTAAAAGTTCCTTTTTTTCCAATGCTCTGGTAAGCGATTATGAAAGTATTATCCATGTAACGGAAATAAAAGTCAGGCTTATTATCTTTATTTATGTAATCTATGGTACTGTTATCTTCCATTATTATCATTGACTCATAGACTGCCTTGATCAATCTAATAATTTCATATATCAGAAGGGGTTTTGTGGATATTATAGCAATTATAATAGTTGTGATCATGAGTCAACTGAAGTTAGACCACCATGGAAAACCTGGAAACACTGGATGGGCGTTCCGTCCTATTGTGGGACTCCACAGCAGTGTGCATTCAAGATCTCGCCTCGCGAGATTAGGACCCAGGACCTATCAGTCTCACACGCGAACGCTTAACCACTAGACCACAGAGTTAACGCCCAACGGTGTTTATGTCTAACTCCAACCAACCCATGAAGTTGCACCAGTGAGTTACTATCTCACTAATCACGGCCTACAAGAGGTATTTCTTGAAGTTCTAGTGAGAAGCAATGACCAGTGGAATTCAACCGAGTTTGTTGTGAGATAGTAACTCACTGAACACAATGGTGGATGTGTCGCTCAATTTTGTGGATTAGTTGAAGTTACACACTAACATCGTTGGATGACGGCCAGCTCAGTGATCTAAATGTTAAGTCTTCGGGTGTGAGACTGATAGGTCCTGGATCCAAATCTCGCGAGGTGGAATCGTGGATGTGCACTGCTGAGGAGTTCCAGAATAGGACAGAACGGCCATCCAGTGCTTCCAGGTTTTCCGTGGTGGTCGAGGTTCAATTAATTCATGATGTCAACTATTAAAATTTCATATATGTATATCAATATTATTGTATATTAGAGTAAAGCTTGATTATGATCAAATCAAAAATAATATTATTTGGTTGTATTTTTTGTTCTAATTTAGCTTTCTGTTACTACCGCAATATAAATGTTGTTTTTAAAGTCTCTCAAACCATATTTTGTACTCTTGAGTATTTTATTTAGAAGGTTAACTTTGATTAAAAATTATCCATGGATAACGTTTAAAGCCAATCTCATATTGCTCATTTACGGAATATTGTACGATTGTGTTTCGCACAATAAAAACAGACGATGTCAAAAACCTTTTTTCCTAAGTACCTGAGAAATATATATCAAATCACTCTGGTATTCGATCATCGACCTACCAAATGCATGAATTGTCGACTGATTCAAAGTTTTGCGATACATACAGAAACTGACCAACTCCCCACAAAAACCCAATTGGAAATTCTCATCTAACGAACAATCTACTTCAGCTCAGTCTTTGATAAAAATTTCGAATGACTTAAATCAATCTTTATCAGTTGTCACTATGAATATACTGGTACAACTCTACTACGCAATGGTTTCTGTCAAGGGAACACAAATATCAACTAAATGATAATTTAAGAAATATCGATTTACTGTTGCTTTATTCATTTAAGTGTGTTGGTATAATTTCCCTATATTGTAACTAACTTACGGGTAAATTGACTTCTACACTGATAGATGCAGATAATTTCTCTAGGAATAAAATACAACCAATAAATTTGAACACGAGTTTACGGAATTTCTATAAAAGATTAAATAGAAGATAATCGTCAACGGGGACTTCTTCGGACATTGAAGACCATGGAGTTATTCTATTGCATGATTGCATGACATGCCGAAGGTTAAATGAAAAGCTTTCCCCTTTGTTTTAGAATGAATATCAATGACTCTCTCTACCGAGTAATTTTTGAATACTTCTAAAACTGATCAGAAAACAGATTAAAAGGCACAACTCTTCTGATTCTTTAGATTTTGTTCATCTAACAATCTAGAAAGGAGATGATATCAGTTAATATTTCGGCTTCTTTCAAAAATCTTCCTGTCATAAGAACAATTTACTTCTGATATGACCAAAGTGTAAACAAAAAAATTGATATATGCATCTTAGATTACTACTTAAAAGAGCGATACCTACACCCGTTATCTCTACAGGCAGATTAATAACGTTGCAACTGAAAGTCTACTAGATCCTAGTCTAGAAGATTAATTTCTGACCAATTTAGAAAATATTCTCTGAACAATAAACATCAGGCTTCATTTTTATGGGTAACTTCAAATGTAAATTCAATTAAAGTGACTTTATGAAGAAAAGAGAAAAAAAACGTTTATCCATTTCAACTGTTTTCGTAAAAGCCATCAGTATAAATGGATACGAGAAAAACACTGTTTATCTTAAAATATATAATATGGAAATATTTCTAATTACATACTGATTGCACCTAAAAAACAAAAACAAACAAACAATAGAAGAAAATATACACAATGAACGTTTTACATTTTTAATTATTATTTTATCTTTTGAAACCTAAATTTCATTTGTTGACCCATTTATAATTAAATATTCTGTTTTATTACTGATTTTACATGTGTGAAATAAATTCAAGGTGATACAGTACATTTTTACAAATTTAAAATTTTAATTAAACAAATATTTATGATTGTGTAATGTATCATAATCAAATAAGTTTACTGATGTGTACTTTAAAGCAGAATGATTATATATATATAAAGCTTTGGTATAATTGTAATGTAGTAGTCATTCCAATTTCTTTATATATTACTAACAGTGAAATTAGTATTAGAAGTAGTATATTTACTAAAGAAAGATATGACACAATTGAAAAGAAAATCTATGTATATTATATTTTGTGTTTTTATTATTTATTTAAAATTAACTATTACCATTAAAATTAAAAAATAATGATTATGTATCAGATTGATGAATTTGAATTCATTAAATGGACCATCAGAATGGAAAAGAGCAATACAATCATTCATGATAATAATAATAATAACGATAATATTAATTCTATACATGACTGATGAGTCAAGTTGTATTCATTTGAAGTGTTAGGGTCTTTTTTTAATCAATTTTATTATGATATAACGGGAAAAGTGTTACATTAGAAATTCCAAATCATGAAGGATTTTTTTAACCGATTAAACATTATTATTATTATTAATGGTCACATTAATAGTGATTGAAATGCTCATGTTTTTTTGAAGGGAATAAATCTTCAGAAAACTATAATTTCTGATGTTTATTTTGATTAAAATTTCTTTTATCATTATTCATAGATGTAGTTAAGTGATTGGAAACATTTGAATTGGCATGATATTTTAAATTATATTTCATATTCATATTTTCTTCATTAAATGTAGAGTGATGTAAGGATGATGTTTCATTTACTTTGGGAATACTAAACCCTTTCGATGTAGGTGATCCTAAAGAAAAATCATCATTATTAAGGGAGTAGGTTCTTTTGTTATTACTTGTTGATTGACTTATGGTTGAAGCATGAGATACTCCGTCTTGGTTATCATTACAGGAAGAGTTTAACAAATTCAAACCATATGCATTAAGAAAGGAAGAATGTTGTGGATTAATCATTTGGGTAGGTGATATATTAAGTGGATTGGATTGGTGATATTTCTGAAGCCAATCTTGTTGATGTTCGAGCGATTTAGACATTAAGTTTAACAAATTCAGATCATTTAATTGTGCTTGCTTGCAAGAATTATTATCTTTATTCAAATTAATTGAAGTTGATGATATTTTCTGAGTATTTGTATAATCGATTCCCATAGATATATTATTACTATTACTAACTTCAAAATTATCTCTAATAGTATTGGTAGGACAATTGTTATTGGTAGTAATTGGAATAGAGAAATTTACAGTTCGTTTTTGCTCATTATCTATTTCCGATTGATAAGTTTGTTCTAACGGCAAATTATTTGATTCTGGCCTAGTCATATTTACATCATCTGATGAAAAACAATCGTCTCCACTCATACTTTCACTTCCTAAATCTGTATGATCATAATCACCACTAGCTAGTTGTGCAGCATTAGTAGTTAAATTAGATGTTGGATTTTCTGTAAAGAGATTAGATCTACTTGACATCATTTCAGCTGCATTCTTTTTTCGCCATTTTGTTCGTCTATTTTGAAACCATACCTTGAAAAATAGAGAATAAAAAATTGTGTATTTTGAGTTTAGGATAATTTGATGATAGCAAATATTTAAAAGAACTTAATTTCAATGTTTTACTAACCACTTTGGTCTAAGCTTGTTGATAGATAATATAAGAATAATCCATTAATTATCGCCAAACATACTGCTTATTTAGTTGCGTATAGATCCATTTCTGCTTTTCAACTATGGACTAATCAGACTAGAAAGCAAGCAAATTATTATGTTCGTTACTGCTAAAGTAAAATTAAGTATAAATTGTAATTAATATGACTAAAATGAATAGTTTTATAGAATTTTAATTTATGGTAAACAAAGTTGATGAAGTAGAAAATATCCCAATATATTTTGATTACGTAATATATATCTGTCTTTTCACTGGTGCTCCCATTTCGCATAGAAGTTATTATGCATTATTATTATTTAAAACAAAACTTATCCTATTTGAGTGGATACTATATCTATCGTCATTTAGCTTCCTAATATTAAGGATTTCGTTGTCATAACATTCAATTCTATGAACACCTAAGTTAGAGAAAATTCACAAATTAAACTTATAAGAATCTTATGAAATATATCCATGATTCTTCAAGTTATTATTTATTTCTACTAAATGGAGAATTAGAATAACTATTTAAATATTTATCTAATCGTTAAATAATTCTGTAGTTAGCTATATGCTATCATTGTAAGGCTATTTAAATGATATAAACGTTTTACTATACAATGATCTACTTTACTTTTACGCTTAGTAATATCTTGTTTCAATGAAATAAATTATGTTGCATTCAATAATATTTATATGTAGGAAAAGACCTAAATCTAATAAAAAACAAATAATCATAATCACTCTATTTATGATGCCTATAAAATCAGTAAATACCAAACTATAAGTGATTACATATTTTCTTAGTAAAAGTTCTGTTTATAAACAATAAGTATATTTATTTATCGTAGAATGCATAGATTCTATAATTATTTGAGTACATAATCATAATTTTACCTTTAGTCAGTTAGTAAACGAAATATAACAATAAATTTGAAAAAAACACTGATGTTGAGGTTTATTACGTTTAAAGAATCATATTTTCAACTATTATTTCTGTAAAAAATGTACGATGAATAACATTCACAGTGACATTTTTTGATATTATAGTCTGAGAAAAAGTTGTGAATCATTTACGTCAGTGTTCTATTTGGAGATATCTGGGATGTAAGAAATATTATCTTTTTTTAACTATCCTTACCAAATGGTTTTTATTTTCATTTATAAGAGTTTAAATCTTCCCGCTGTTGACATTAAGAACTATAACTAATCAGTCCCTTTTGGGATAAGTGTATCCTGAGGGAAACGGTACTATATTGTCATCATGTTATAAGACTTGTAAGTGAAGTTCAATAGTGGCTAGTAATGGAACCCCTTGGACATGTGTTTTGCCTTATTAAGAACTCGTCTGTTGGATGTACCTTTACGGTGATGTTTGTATTCATACTAAGACTTGAATTTAATGACTATCACTTCATATACACAACGCCTTATTCACTGAGAATTCTTTAGTTGGACAATTTAATTGTTTTGTTTTTTATATCACATTTTGTTTCACAAGCTCACTCCTAATCATATATCATTTATTAGTATAAACAAGGTCAACACTTTTCAGTTTTTGATTTCTTTATTTAGAAACATCTTTTGTGCCCATTTATAAATTTGAGCACGCATAACCTGAAAATAGGGTGTGAATTAGTTTTAATTATGTTTTACGGCAATAGTTATGATAAAAATAATAATAACAGATAACATATTAATGTCAATATGCTTTTATATAGAAGAGAATAATAAAGCCGACTGGAACATTTATCTTATTAATTTAATAAAACACAGGTCATTTTTAACAAAAGATGACAATAAGGAAATATATATGTTTCTTAAATTTATGTGAGAATATTTTTAATCTTCTATATTCTATGAAGGTGTGCTCATTATCATCACCATTACCTGTACAAAAGAAAGAAACACTAATCTTATATATAATCATGTTTAATGTATATGAAATCAATCTGTCCTTTTAAATACAATTGAAAGACTGAAATTTAAAAAAAATGCTGCTCAAATCTTATTATAACCAGTGTTTGTCTGAACATCATATATGGATATACATGTCTGTATTATATGAGATATAAAAAGTTGTTGAACAAAACCAAGACAAAAGAGGAACCCTTTTCTCTTTTTTTTCTTTTTCTTATTTGTTACCATTATTTGCGTATTTTTTTCCTTCTTTTTTTATTGTCTTGTCAAAGTTCAAAGAAAACTTGGAATAAATTTGTCATATAAACCAATAAATTAATTTGTACACTTAATAGATTTAATATAACATCACTATCATCATTATTATTATTATTGCTATTATTATTATTAATGTAGAATATTTTTAATCATGAATAGATATAAACCATTATAGTCGATATTATTATTATAACCAGTTATTATTATTGTCATTATTATTATTAAATCAGGATAAATGAATAATTATAAAATCTTTTATATACATGAACACTCGTTTGATTAATGGCTTTATTCTTCTTTTTTTTCTTACTTTAAAAATCAACTCTTTTCTTCCATCTGTTTACTTGTTAAATTATTTTATTTTTCACAAGTGAATATATTTTTGGTGCTTTCATGTGAAATGCATTTTGTTTACTTCTTTTCAATGGTTGATATTATGAGACAGATGCACACTAGTGACTCGCATCAATAAGTATTTCCTGGAGTTCTAGTGAGAAGCAATGACCAGTGGAATTCAACCGAGTTTGTTGTGAAATAGTAACTCACTGAACACAATGGTGGATGTGTCGCTCAATTTTGTGGATTAGTTGAAGTTACACACTAACACCGTTGGGTGACGGCCAGCTCAGTGATCTAAATGTTAAGTCTTCAGGTGTGAGACTGATAGGTCCTGGATCCAAATCTCGCGAGGCGGAATCGTGAATGTGCACTGCTGAGGAGTTTCAGAATAGGACAGAACGGCCATCCAGCGCTTCCAGGCTTTTCATGGTGGTCGGGCTTCAATTGTCTCATGATCTCAACCATTGGAATTACTATAATATCCACTAAAAACCCTTCTGATATTTTTTGTTTGTATTAATATTTTCAGGAGATGAATTGAATAACTCAGTAAATATGTTACTTAACTAGTGACATCTATTTTTTGGGCTTTTACTGAGAAGGATAAAATAATTTAACTGTTGGTATAGGTTGTAGAGATTGTTTGATTTCAGTAAAATCACAAAAAGATTTACGTTAAACCTGACAAAACTGGATGGTGGTTTCATCCTAGTATGGAACATATGATCAGAAAGTATTCACTAACTTGCAATCGGGAATCATACTAAAAACCTTGAACACTGAGATTAAACACTTGACTTCAAGACAGCAAAAGAATCTTAAATATAAGGACGAGATGGCCATTCAGTGACTCTAGGTTTTCAATGATGACCCAGCCAAGACCAGTTTATGATTCAAACAGTAAGATTTCTACAACCTTCATAACTACACCTAAACTTATAATCTTCTTTTTGATTAATTCCTGATTTGTGCAAGAAATGTTTAATAATGTGCTAATCTAACTAATTAAAAAGCTCTTAACTCAGTGATGTCCTTAAAAAATTTGATTTTTTTAACGCAATTACAAATGGTTTTAGGATTGGAATATATATTTTAACAAGAATTGGTCCATGAGCGCATGAAAGACAATTATCACAAATTATTTTTAGGACTGTCATCATACTGATATTCTTATTTGGTTGAGAAGTTTGTGGACATCAATTTGATTTAAAAATAGGTTTCGTCTACGTCTAACACCATCCCAAAGCCCTTCTAAAACGGAGAAGCCTTTTTTTCGTTTTGTCCACGTTTGCAATTGAATAGATGAATATACATAACCACAATAATTAATGTATCTCTAACCGCATGGAATTACCATGCATACACTAAATTCAACATTACATCGTGAATATATTACTTATATAGCTCAGTAAATATTTAAAAAACAATAAAATTTGTTCATTATTTATATATGACAATTTTAATTTTAATTATTTCTTTAAAAAATTTCGATTAAGAATGGTAGATAAAAAAGACGTTGGATGATCATTAAATTATAAATCTCATGTATATATTTCCTTTTACTATCGTAAAGAGACCAAAAATAATGATTTGGGACTGTTGAAATCTTCATTCTTGCTCTCTCTCCCACTAAAAATTTTCTAAAGAGTATAATCTGATTTTATGATCTTTAGGTCGACTTATTTGCTTTTTTACTGGTTTTATTTTCATCGTCACGTAATCGTATTTTACAGAACATGGGAATTCGATACCATAGTTAGATTAACTATAATGGCTAACTATCTACCTCAATACAATAAAAGATGGTCGCTCCATTTCGTGCATTGGTTGGTGTTAGACACTAACACCATTGGATGCCGGCTCAGTGGTCCAGTAGATTAAGCGTTCGCGCGCGAGACTGAAGGTCCTGGGTTCGAATCCCGCGAGAGGGGTCACGGATGCGCACTGCTGAGGAGTCCCAAAATAGGACGGAACGGCCATCCAATGTTTCCAGGTTTTCAACAGTGGTCTAACATCAATCGGCTCATGATCTCAATCAAAAACCTAATAATCTCCACATTCCTTATACTGATTATAAGTAAATAAATAGTTCCCTGTTATAGAGTAATTGTTCATTAACCTATATTTTATATGGTCCAGGCCAAGTTCAATATGTAATTCTGTGTCTTTTTAGTTAATGAATTCTTGTATTTAGAAAGATAAAATAATAGCTTTACTTCAATTGCATGTTCAACTTACTGAAACAAAGTAAAACATATAATATTAGTTGTTAACACTTTTATTTTTGGTCTTTCTCATTTTACTCACTTTTTAGTTTTTGTCTTCAGCTTTCAGATATCGTCGGTAAGAAGAAGAAATGCAACTTTTTTTTATATCATTGTTATTGCTACTACTTCTAAAACAAATGATCATTTATACATCAACTAATCAAAAACAAAACTTTCACTGAATAAATTTTAAATGATCATTTATATCATAATGCTGTGTTTCTCATAATCCCGATTGTTATTATCATTATTCGCCTTATTGTTTGTTCTCTCTATCTCTCTCTAATAATGAATGAATCAATAGTAACAATATGTAAATTTCTTTCCCTTTTTAAAGATATGATAGATATAATAGAGAAGGATGGATTAAGATATTGAAATGAACACAAAGGGTCTATACATATATACAGCTGTTTATGATGTGTGGTAGTGGTTGAAGTGTTCACTAGAAATGATGACAAACGCATTGTGTAAACAAACAAAACATCATCCTGACTTCTAATGAAAATTTTAACTACCACAAACATGTATATATAATGGTCATTATATCAACATTGATACTGTTGTATCTTATTTTCTTCCTTTGACCAATCACTTTTATTTTCTCCTCCCACTTTACTATATTTTCCTTGTTAAATAGTTAACTAGTTAACTTGTATTCTGCATTGTTTTTGTTATCCTGTCATTTTTGTTAATCTGCTCATTATTTTCGAATATAAATTTTAAATATACGGCATCATGTCATAATTATTACACTATCATTGTTCCAATTGTGTTATGTTGAAGTGATAAATTATTTGGACATGAATTAGAACTTTCTATTGTTGAAAAGTTTTGTATGCAACTACAACCATATATATATTAATATGTTCGAATAAATGATTATGGTACCAGTCGTATCATTATGAATGAATAAGAAGGATAATTATATTTTAAGTTCAAAGTGGGTATTGAATGTAACGTTTATTTTTTTGGGAAAAACAAATATGTGATTAAGGATGATAAACATGAATAGAATAGCAGTTGATATAAACGTAAATATTCTTCAAAATAAAACAACTAAAAAATTCATAAGATTCATTTATATACATAGAATAGTTTACTGAAAATAAAGGTTAAAATAATAAATTTTATTTAAGCAGAATAAAGATATTCTTATAGTCTACTTAAAAGTTTTCGAGAGGAAGATAATGTTAACATTGATACGAAATTTTTATTTCATATTTAATGACTAACATTTGTATTATCAAGTTCATAATATACATAGAAAAAGGGTTTACTTACAAGGTATAAATAAGGGGAATCCGTATTTTATTTATATGCATAATATTTGAAAGAAAGGAAGTCTGTTGCGAGATAGTAACTCACTTAACACAATGATGGATAGTGGCGCAATTTCGTGGTTTGGTTGAAGTTGGACAATAACACCGTTGTGTGCTGACTCAGTGGTCTAGAGGTTAAACATTAGCACGTGAAATCGATTGGTCCTGGGTTCGAATCTCGCGGGGCGAGATCACGTATGCTCACTGCTAAGGAGTTCCATAGTAGGATGAAACGACTGTCCAGTGCTTCTAGGTTTTCCAAGGTGGTCTGGCTTTAACTTATTCGTAAATTCAATTTTTAAGTTAATACAATCTCCACAAAACCCTTCACTGTATACATATATATAACAGTTTCGAAGTTATTTCACCCACTTTTTATTACGTGATTATTTATTTTCCCTATCAAAATATATTTTTATTATTTATCATAATGAAGAACTTAGTGCCGAAATTTTGATTGTTTTACAATAAACAAATTGTTTATTCAATTGCTAAATTTGATATTGTAAAACATATATATAATTTCTATTTTAAATATTTTAATAACTCTACCTAATAAACTTAGTTTTAATGTTGGTAAATATGTAACAATTAGATTAAATAATAAAGTTTTAATTAACAGTCAAGTTGAATATTAAGATAAATATTGACAATTTAAAAAAACATATGAAAATTCTAATTGATTGTGAATTGATATGACATGTGCAAACATAGATGAATATTTATTCTCTGAAGAAGTGGCTTATACTAAGTCACGAAACGTCAGAAAATCTAATTTTTCTACTCATTGGGGTATCACAAACATACTATTTATTTAAAACATAGATGAATCTAGTAAACATTAAACATTGATTTAACATGATTCTAGTGATAGAATTATTAAATAAATTATTTCTTGATTAATAAATTAAAGTAGTAAGAAAAGAACTTTTATTATATAAGGTTAATCATTATTCAGTAATCAGTTGGTCACAAATTACTAGTAACTATCAAATTACAATCACACTTATTAATATTTTTAACTAAGCTATTGAAAAGTCTCAAAAACTAGAATGAAAAAATTATTTTGATTATGTGCAATAAATTAATAAAATGCAAAATCTACAACTAATTGATCATTGAGTAGTGACTAGTCTCATGTTACTTTTGATGCTAACTTACTTCTACTGATCAAATTACAATGTGGCTACTGATGTAAGTGATTCAACATCATGTACAATAGGTTGAGGCATAAAATAGTTAAAAGTAGTCAGTGAAGAACTGCAGACTTGAATTTCTTTGTATTTGGTACCAATCAGCAAGGTGTACCTGTTATCACACAATGTTAAACGTACACTTGTATATCTGGGTGACACAGGATCGAACCCATTAGAGAGAGTCAGTTCACTTTAGATTACGTGTAAACCCTGCTGATGTGTGCAAAATAGCTCGATACCTGGATCCAGTGTTTCCTGTCAACTAAGCCCGATCGCCACATTATTTAAATAATTTAAAATGATGTTATTAAAAAATTGGGGTAAAGTATTTTTTTATCTCCTTTTCACCTCCAATAAAAATAAATTATTTTACCATATCCAAGTATAATTCAAAATTCAATGATGGATAGCTTGTATCCGTTTAGAACTTAAGAAAATACCATCTTTGTTTGTTTACTTAAATGCTTAAAACTGATCAATATGTAAAGACTAAAGAAAAAACCCACAAATTTTAAAATTTAAAGATAAAGTTCCTTGTTACGTAATACCAAATAATTAATTACACAAATATTCAACAACACAGGGGTGTGACGCATTTTTATCCTAGATTTGTTTTCGAGACTTTTAACTGTAAGCACTAGTCTGACCTAAACTCCTAACCCAACCACTAACCATTACACCTAATGGTAATCGAACTCCTAACTATAAATCCTAACCAAACTTTGAGTATTTTTAAGCTTTTATGTAGTGAATTACTAATTTATTTTAAAAAACATCCTAACTGATTGCAAAGTGACTTTCTCAGGTTCACTTATATAGTTGCTAATGTTCATGAGTATGGAATATTTTCGCTGATATCCATATTCAGTATGCAATATTTTATTTAATAATTGACTAAAATGTATTTAATAGCATCACTCATCATTACAATTTTAACTTCATCATCCTTTTCCTATATCAGCACAAATATAAATGGACTTTAAACTGTAGTCATATGTTTAGCATATTCATAAATATGTAAATACACGAGATAATCTAGTATTCCCTATAAAGTGTATAAATAATTAACTATTTTTATTAAGCGGAACTCTTAAATTCTAAATATGATTATCTGTGTTCGTAACTTTGAATAGCTAAAAGACTATGACTGAGGACTTCGAAAATGTTTACAGTTAAAAATAAATATTTATCTTGTTATCTTAATATATTTCCTGTTTCGAAGTTTACAAATAGGTCTTTCGACGATAATTAAGACGTCAACTACGATAATAAACACGATTACATGCTTTAGATTTTATTGATGAATATGTGAGTTACAAGCAGTCGAAAAATTCGGTTATGTGAATCCTTTTTCAATTTTAATAAAATGACTGAGATTTGGCGGAAATTTTTCTATTATTGCTATGATGATAACTGTATAAAGATCTGATAATATAACTGAGTTGCTTTGTTATCGCAATACCTATATGGTGGGTTTAAGATTCAGAATAATACCGGTTTTTAGCAAAGGTAATGACAGTTAATTGGTTAGGAACTATATTGATAATAATCAAGTCTTTATCGCTTGTTTTTTTTAATTCTGGACGAGCGTACATATTGATACTAATGGGAAAGGTTAGGAAACAGTTGAATAATCAATCATTACCAACTCCTCCAGGTGATTCTTTAATTCACTTTTACTTATAATAAGTAACAGTATTAAATTTTGGAAATCTAGTTGTATTTTTTTCACTATGACAGTTACACTTAACACAGATAACAACTAGAAAGTTTATCCAATTAAAAATAGATTAGATTCAACCACATTCAATAAGTTATAATCACCAATCACCTTCATTCTAACTATTAGCATATACTTAATGAATAGTATAAATGACACGTTAGTTAATGCATAAAGACTTGCTAATTATGTACATCACTGTCTAGTATATTATATTTCATATGAATTGTTTTTAATAAACTATATTATTCGTTTGTCATTAATTTAAAAGCCTCATTTTAAAACGAATGACATGATGAAATCTTCATGAGTTTTTCATGTAGGGTACATCATATGAATCAATTAAAAAAATATTGTACTATTGTTACTAATGTATATAATTAATTCATTTTCTTCATTGTAAAATAAAGAAGTATTTACTACTTAAGAGGTGGTCTAACTCATTGTTTCACAACATATATTATACAGTTTTGTATTGATTGTTAGATTTTTACGTCTAGACTATGAAAGAAAATCAAAATTTATTTAAATAATGTGTAAACCACTAATAAATAGATAGATATTTATGTTGCTTGAAGTAATTGGTATTCTATTATATTGATATGTGAACGGCATATGTGTTCTCTCATCAATGATAACTATATTCTACTGTCATCAAACTATTGATGTGGTTATTTTATTCTTTTAGTCAAACGAGAATATTTTTGACAGGTGATATACAGAATGTCATTCGAGCAGTATATATATATATATATATATATATATATATATATATATATATATATATATATATATAATTAGTTATAGCTCATTTATCCTTAAGTAATTAAATTTAACATTATCTATTAACATTTTGTAAGTGGATATTTCCTATTTGTTCATGCTAATGTTTTGAGGTTTCTGTTCAAGTTGAAGATGACATTATATTGATGACTGAAAATTGGTTGAACTGTTTGTTAGAATAATGACTATACAAACTGGATTCACTAAGCGATTTCATTTTTAAGATAAATTCTTTCATAAAACGATGAAAATAAACTACTGAAAACTATGAGTAGTAAAAAAACTATTTTGTACTAGTTTGAGATTTCTTAGGAGTGAGCATAAACAACCAGAGGACAGAATCGGATCAATGAGTTTCGAGTTTCGAAACGAGTATGATACATTTGAACTACTAAGTGTTAATCCAGTCATTGCACAATATAATACTTTAACATTCGTGTTCGAAATATAAAAATACGTCTAATTTTCGTTTACGACTTCTTAAAAGTGCAATAGATTTTACAGTGACTGAAGTCTGGAACGAGAATCATTCCAACTCAGCAGTTCTGTTTATCGTCCTCGGTAATAAACCTGTGAGTTTATCAGTAAGTAGAGAACAAATCTAAAACAAATGAGGAGTCCAGTACTTCCTAGTTTCAGAGGTTCTTTTAACAATATTATTCCTTGATGAAAGTCTATAACCGAATAAAAATAATTGTCAAGATTCATCCAACAAAGAAAGTGGTTTGAATGTACGAGAATATAAACATATTCACCTATTCTGGTGTTATTATTTTAATTCTCAAATTTAGGATATGATCAACAATGTAATATATGTATTAAGTGGTTGTGTTTAGGTGTCTCTAACAAATTGTTTAGTTTTTCTCAGCTTTGTTATGTTTACAATTCTGATGTCTATATTGTTGACCAGTTTTAATGCTACATAATTCCTTATTTTTAATTTTAGATATCAGTATGATTCCAGTAATGTTTCAGTTAGTTAATGTGTAGTTTCTTTTATCTAAACCTTGTTTTCTGGTAATGACACATATATTAAAGGAAATTTTTAAAGATTTACTCATTTTTCGTCACAGAACATAGATAATTGAAATAAAACACTTTAACAATGTTCTCTAATTTATGTCACACATCAGATTATCAGTATTTAATGTCTGTTGATAAACATAAAACACTGGATTATTGAAATTTTTGTACAAAAATAATTAGCTGTTAGATTTTCATTCAATTTATACATATGTAAACCATACATTAATCAGATTTATAGACTTAATCGAAAATAATAGGCATCAACACTTCATGTAATTTCAACACAATAAACTTGATTGAAATATGCATTAATATAATCTGTTTTATAAATTTATTGAGAATGAAAATTTTTTTCTTAACATCAGTTAAATGGCATGAAATATGTTGAAGTAATCAGTAAACAATAAATACAGAGGTTACATGAATACGTTAGAGTCGTCTATTTAAAATTACGATATTTTGATGATGAAAATCGAGTAAATAAAAATTTTGTAAGGACTTTTAATTTTAGTCTTCTAGATCACTGTACAGTCTTCTTTTCATATTCAGAATTCCTAAAAGTGTTATACATAATCATTTGACTGTAATGTATTAAATAACTGAGATTATGAATGTAGAGCTTCAGTTGATGGTATCGTCTAAAAGATTTCTTTTGCTAAATAGTTTTCACTTTACTAATGTATTGAGCCAATGTGGTTTATTTCAACAACAGTTCACTACTGGAGTGTGTAAAGTAAAGTATGCTGCATAATATATGGATGGAGATGAATATAACCTCTGTAAATGAAGCTAATGAGATTTTCTACTGTAACATTACATATGTCTTAATTATAGATTTTTACCATGATTTCGCATGAAGTCTGGTCACACAATTTTTAATAATGAGTATTCATATATATTACATTAATTATCGGTATGTCAAGTAATTCGAAGTAGTCAGTAGTAAACCTTGGACCTAGTTTCCGTGTTATTTGACGCTTACCAACGTGTGCCTACCATAATAATAAAACTGATGCCTTCAGGTGGATTCAAACCAGTAACACTCAGCTCCATAAACTCAGAAGTTACCTCCGAGCTATTAGGAGATCTGTTGACCTTCTGTAGGTTTAAAGCATTTATAACTGACTGATCACTGAGTCATGATTAATGTGATAATTATTGAGTCTATAAGCTCTGGTCAAGCTTCACTGGTCACGTTTTTGATCAGTACTACGAAATTACGTTCCTATAGATTTATATAATCTAGTGATGACTAAACACGCTTTGATAACCTTCATATTTACAACTTCAGTGTTGCAAATTTCTTTCCACTAAGGTTGGTTTTAGCAGATACATGGTTATTCCAAGACGATATTAACAATAATCAAAAGAAGAAAGAATGTGTATGGTTGCGAAACAATGAACTTTTTGTATAATAATCTTGCCATAAAATTCACTAAAATTTCAGGCTAAAAGAAAATGTTTAACCTTCATTCTTCTTGTCTAACTGAAATTTTAGATAACAAATAATGATAATTTACAAATTTTCAAAACTTTATATTACAACTCACTTTAACCTGACTTTCAGACATTCCTAAGAAATATGCTAAACGAGCTCTTTCGGGACCAGCTAAATATTTTGTTTGTTCAAATGTTTTCTCCAATGCAAATATTTGTTGACCAGAAAACGTTGGACGTGTATGCTTCTTTTTTCCATCTTTATCGATAACACTAATTGTATTTTCTGATTTAAACAAATAATCGATATAAAAGAATAAACATAATTCATTAATCGATTTCGTAAAATATTAAAAGCTACTTATTTGATAATTCAAAATGGTAAAATATACAATAAAAAAGTATTAATAGAAAGGGGGTTTTGTGGGGATTGTCGAAACCTTTTTTAATAGTTGAATTTATGAGTTTATTAAAGCTAGACCACCATGGAAAACCGGGAAGTACTAAACGGAAGTTTTGTCCTTGTGTGGGACTCATCAACAGTGAGCATCCACGATTCCCACATGGGATTCGAACTCATGACCTTCAGTCTCACGCGTGAACATTTAATCTCGATACCACTGAGTCGGCATTTAACGTTGTTAATGTCTATTCGATTCATGATCTTGCACAAACCTTCATCTATTGTCTGAAGTGGATAACTGTCTCGAAGATGAATTTCTTGGAGTTCTAGTGAGAAGCCTTGACCTTTGGAATCTAATCTGTGTCGGATAGAAACAGGTATCTATCTCAGACAATCGGTGAGGGGTTGTGCAAGATCATGGATCGATTAAAGTTGGACATTAATAACGTTAGATGCTGACTCAGTGGTCTAGAGGTTAAGGGTTCTCGTGTGAGACTGAATGTCTTGGGTTCGAATCCTGTGTGTGAGCTCGTGGATGCTCACTGCTGATGAGTCTCATACAAGGACGAGACGTCCGTTTAGTACACACAGGTTTTCCATGGTGGTATAGATTAGATCAACTCATGAAAATAAATAAGGTTAAATGTAGTTGTTGGGATAAAAGTATTTGAAGCTATTACGTTCAACCTTGGGAACGACAACTACAAGTTTTGTTATTAATGCCCCATTCTTTAATTTTTCTTTAATCTTTTCTTTCCAGTTGTAAATGATCGTAAGTACTATGCAAAGGAAATGGAACTACTCTTAGTTACACTATTAACCCCAAAAATAACATTTTAATCTTCTTACCAAAAAACATTGGTTCCAAACTGGTTAATGTCTTACCAAAATAACCCATGATTCACATCCTTTCAAATTATGTATTCTTATACTTTCTTCCATTACATATTATATTCCTTTTTTGTATCAATCTGTTAACTAGTATATACTCTATGAATAGATAGTAGATAAACAGTGAAAAGGTTTAATCATACTTTTATTCGAATAATTACTATTGGGATTATATTGAAACTTTAATTATTTGCTGTTTTTAAAAGTGAAAATTGTTTAAAATAATATTAAGTTAGACATTAATCGTTGATAATATCTTCAATTATATTACAAATTATAGAAGATTTATAGTTATGCTTAGAGTAAAAGGTAATTTAAATACTTTCGTATTTTTAGATCTACCGTTTTTCATAGCGAATTCAATAGACTGAATTTCCTTTTATAGATTTAAAACAAATATAGTCAGCATTCCAATATACGATGAAAGGCTTTTGTTTATTATTATTATTTTCTTAAATCTTCGATAAACAATTTATAATTATACCATCTATCATTATAGATATGTTAACCGATGAATACAGAATGATTATCTGTTGGAATAAATCAATTGAACTGTTTTAAAAAGAAAAAAAACTAGTTTCATTCTCATACTCTTATATGTTCTCTCTGACGCTCAACAAACATTTAAATATCTAACTAATAAGAATAAGTTTCTTTTGAACATTGAAAAGTTCACTCACTTCGGTGTATCTATTTACATGTTTATCATAAACATTTCAATTGTTTACAAGGATTTTTGTATCATGAATTGTTTCAAGAACCTACTCTTTTCTGTGATAATAAATTTAATTTGTTTATAATTAACAGGAGACTTTTCTATTCTACAAGTTTTCTTCCTTTTTTTCTTTCATTTAATTTAATCGTTATAATGACTGATTATAATCGTTTCAGTGAATTAGCCCACAATATCCATGTAATGATCAATATCTGTTGTAAATTTTCAATAATAATAATTATTATTATTAGTGATAATTTATACTTATCTTATTACAGCTCACGTCAGACAAATGAAAAAAAAAACGTGAAGAATTAACGGACAATTAACAGTGACAAAATGTACGTCGAACGTTGAACTGTGATTAATTTAAACAATAATATTTATATTTGAGTAAAAAATGAAATCACATAAAATTTAATTATCGTCAATAAACACAATAAGAAACTGTAGTTATTATTATTACCATTATTATTATTATTATTATTATTATTACTATTATTATTATTATTATTGTTCAAATAGATATACAAACTTTTATGACGTGTTTATTGTATTTCTGAAATGAATTGTTTCATTACGTTACTGAGATAATCCATTAGTATATTTCAAGTATATGCGAGTTTAAATAGCTTAATTATCGTTCCGTCAACGATATATATATATATATATATATATATATATATATATATATATATATGAAACTGTTTAAGTTAATGTAGACAGATATTTCAGTATTTAGATAGGTGATAAATTCGGAAAACTATTCTTCGTAATAACAAGAACCAATGAAAATTTTATAATTTTAATAATGCCATATAAGAATAAGCTTAATGTGAACTTTGGAGAGGTTGGTGATTTTAAAAATAATCTATGTATGTATGGCGGTTTCACACTATTGATAAACCTTCATACTGTAATAAAATACATGTCGATTTGTCTTTGATTTCTAATGTTCACCTCAATAGGTCCAGTCTATGATATAAGGTGTCGTCAATTTTTAGCCATTTCTACGATCTTCTCCTGTTATCATTCATCAGTTCTAGTTGAACTTGTGTCATTAATAGATTGATCATATACAGTTTGCTGAATTTTAATTCAGTGTTGCTTGATTTACAGTGGAATCTCGGTCAATTATTAAGCAACACATACACTCTTTAGACTGTACTCAAGGTTTGTTGAAAACTTCATGGGAAAATAATCACAAAAAAACGCACAGATTTCACATATTCACATGTATTTGTTAATATTCAAGCAGTTTGTATTTGAAATCTAAAGTGAGTTAAAAGTTGACATTATTAATAATGTTATTTTAAACTTCTGAGCTAGGCAAATCGAATGCTCTGACAATAATTGACAGAAATTCGTGATGTGAATCAATGCGTTTCAACTCATTGACGCAATGTTGCTTAGTCCTGCACTTCGACTATAAATGTTCACTGGTCAAAATTTTCAAACTTGGTTGGAAACAGAAATACGATAACTTCTGTACTCGTAATAAAAATCAACTTTGAACTCAAGCATGATAAAAGGAACCTTTGTCATTAGTTATGCTTTACAACTGAAGATTATTAATTTTATTTAACTTGGTGATTTTTATTCAAAAATCAATCCTTCCAAATCAATCGAGAATATGAAAATAGTTTCATATTACATTTAAGTAGAAGTATGAAATAACATCAATTTACTATACTTCAAATCAAAACCAATAGAAATATGTATTACGTTAAAACAGAATTCTTTGCACAACAGATATCTGTAAATAATTCATTACATATAGATGAATATGAATTGAAATGAGTATAATTGAATTATTTTAATTATTAACTTATCTTATATAGAAATATATAAACTTTGCAATAAAATAGACTTAGAAATGTGAATTCCTTTCGTATTTTTAATTTGAAACAAAAAATCTTAGGTTACTTGAAGATAATCTCATTTAATGATTAAATCAAACATGATTATTTACAAATTGGAAAAATGAATGTTACAATTAAACGTTAAATGTAGACAAAGATAGATGGTGACTAGTAGTGGAATTCAGGATGGACGTTTCGTCCTATTTGTAACCCATCAGTTGGTTGTACCTGCATCCCAGAGTTCAATTTTACTTCGGGACCCGAGACCCGGGGTTCCAAATAGGACGAAATACACGTTCTATCCGTCTTTGCCTATAGTGCTTGTGAATTAAGACAATATCGAGAAAATCTGCATAGTACACACATACGTCAATAAGAGTCTATTCAGTTACAGTCCTAAGCATCAATGGGAAGATTCAAATAAGCAATACAAAAGTGAATTAAACATTAAATGGTTTTCGATTGAGCAAGAATTGCTCTATTGATATTTTTTCTTCTCATTTTAGTTATTCGACTTGGTGAATAATATTTTTTAAGTGTTTGTAACATTATTATGGGCACTGAATAGTCTTCAATAATTGACTGATAATGGAATGAATGAGAACTCATGTGGGGACCACTGATTTATTACTCGATGATAAAAATTAAGGCGTTCTTTCTTAAATACTTCATTTGCAAATCTCCCATCAATTGTCCTTTACATTCTTCATGATTCTTCGATTTCTCAATTCCTTTATATATTCGTTTATGTTTTCTTCAGTGCAATCTTCTCTACTTTCTTTGGACAGGCATTCAACTTCTGATTGGTGTCATATACTACTTGTACAGCAAGTACCACAATAATAGATGAGGAAATATTAGAAACCTAAGAATAATGGATTTTATTTTATCGTAGTTTATGTTTTCTTGGGAGTATATAATATTAATCAATTTTTTGCGGAGTCTAGTATCAATCCTTCACATTTTCATCATTGTAAGTCAAAAATGAAGACTGAATTTCGATCAGTTTTTGTTGTTAATTATATATTTTGAGCAGATTATCTAGAAGCAGTTAGTCAGTGTCAGCAATAAGATAATCAAAAACATAACTAATAGTGGTATAAATATTGTCTTTGTCGCACGAGATAGTAGCTACATAGGCTCAATTGTTCAATGGATCAAGCATTGAGCTTGTGATGCAAAACGTGTTGGACTCGAGTAACAATGTGAACATGTATGTGCATAAACTTTCATATTTAGTAATCAACTAGTATTCTTTAGTTTGCATAAACTCATTGTTACAAATTAAAGAAATAAACTACTGATATTTATTGCCTTATGGAATTCGTTTCTTTATTAAGATATATATATATATATATATATATATATATATATATATCATTTCTATTATATAACTGAGCTATTTAATGTTTAATTTTATAACGTATAAACATATATATATGCTTTATCATACTTTATTTCTTGTATTGTATTTTCTTTACTGAAGAGGTTATTTTAGTTTATGTGGATATTAACTTTTGTATATTAGTTAAACAGTTCATCTATCCTTTTTATCATATAAACATCTGTAATATAATTATCAATGTAAAATTTTCAAGTTATTCCTTATATTTTAATAAGATAGTCACATACATCATATTTTCATATTATTCTTATTAAGATTTAATTTTTTTGGGGAAAGGGAGTGTTTCTAATTATCTTTGCAAAAATTCACATGAATCGAATATTAGTTTTTATGTTTTCTTTCACTATCTAATTCCCTTTCTCTCTTCCTAATTTAAATAAATAAACATCCACTTGTTCAATAAAACTCATTATATTATTGAAATGGAAATAAGTTGAATATGTTGACTGTAGTTTTGTTATTTATCATTATTATTATTATTATTATTATTATTATTATTATTATTATCATTATTATTGTTACAATGATGAAGATAATTGTGCAGTTTTGACTACAGAAATAAAACATTTCTTATAAATATTCTTGATAATAAAACTTAGAATAATAGTCTATTAGGTCAATTCTGGTTTATGATTGGGTTACTGATTGAAAGCTAATCCATGCTCACAGTGTTACTGATTTGTACTTGTGATTTAGTCTCTTTATTTTTGAAGCATCGTATGCGATTTAAAATGAATTTATATGATAAAGTGATGGATTTCTTAAAATTTATCAGATGTGCCAGCATACAGATGCAATTAACGTCATCTGTTAACTCGATAATTCACTGTAATTTTCTGTACTTGTTCACGTGAGAAAAACCTAACAAAAGCTCTACGTTATCCAACTTCACATATAAGGCGTTGATAATTTCATGAAAACTTAAAAGTAATATGTTTTATGTTGTGTAAAGCTAAGGATGTACACTAGTGAATTGTTCCCAGTACTAAAGGAAAAAAGCGGATACTACTAATTTTTGACTGATTATCCGTTCAACATTAGATCATCGGGATAACCAAATTCAAGATTATTTGACAACATCCACCGCTTTTAACGTTTAACGAACCATATTTAAAAATCAGAATAATGAAAGCATAATTATAACTAGTACTTAACTCTTAGTTCACTAAATAATAACATACACGAAGTCAACCAGTTCTAAATACATGTCAAACTATGTTGATCTGGTTGTGGTGCGATTTTTCAGCTAAGTAACTTGAGATTAGTGTGTATTTTCCATTTTTGATATTAGCTAATAGTAAGCGATCGGGAAAAAGCCTAGGACCTAAATCTTGTGCTAATTAACAATAACCAGTAATAATTGAGATCATAAACCGATCACTGTTGGACCACGATTGAAAACCTGGAAGGACTAGACGACCTTTACTCCACAATATGAGAGCACTCAGCAGTGCGCATTCACTACTCCATACATGGGACTCAAAACTAGGACCTTTAGTCTCGCGCACGAATGCTTAACCTCTAGACTACTGAGCTGGCATCCAAAGGTGTTAATGTCTATCTTCAACTCACTAAAGATAATGGAAGATGGTCGCGCAATATTGTAGATTGGTCAAAATTAAATATTAACACCGTTGAGTGTTGGCTCATTGGTCTAGACATTAAGTGTTCGTGTCGGACTGAAGGTCTTGGATCCGAGTCCTGTGTGTGGAATCATGGATGTGATGTGTTGAGTGGTCCCATACTAGGAAGTAATGGTCATCAATTCCTTTCAGGTATTTAATTGTGGTCTAACATTGATCGGTTTATGATTTCAATGAAATTCAACCATCTCCACAACCCCATACTGGATAAACTTGAATGACTTAATCACTAGACCACCGATGTATATAGTAATTATAATTCAATAATCTGAAGTAACAGTTGAATTTGTAACAAAATGTCCATCAACTGCTCTACATAATTCTATTTCGCTTTAGTCACAGAATATATTTTGTGACAAATTTACATTCAGTATGAATTGGTTTATCACTTCCTATCAATTAATCATTCATAATACACTTTAATATAATTAATTACAAATATACAGTCTTATTATGAACTATATAAACGTAGTCAAATGAATGAACAAAATGGTAATGACTGACTGTTAAGAACTAATAGTATTGGTACTGGGATAGATATTAACAATTCAAAGTACATGCGTAGAAGATATGGTTCCGCTACACCTTGTATCAACAAATATATATAAAAACAAAGAAATACATGGTGATGAACAGGTGTTACTTTTGACTTGTAGATTATGTAACGTCAATAACATTTCAATCATATGGCAAACACACACCAGTATTAATTGGTTAATCATTTGACCAGCTGATTATTCGAATAAACAATGACATTAAAAAGGCACTGATATCTAAGCAAATGAATAATCGTGTAAGTTTAATTATATTCATGACTAATCTTAAACAATTGTTAGAATATAATTTATGGAAGTATATCTTTGATATTATTGAGTATGAGTAAGCATATATAAAGTGTATTTTTGCATATAAATAATGTACTATATTAGTTTGAACAAACCATGTGTTATAATTTGTTTCTACATTGTCTATGTATGTATATGGTCTTACAATAAATGTAATTGATGATTTGATTGTATATTCACAATATTGTTTTGTATGTAGTAAAAGAATAATGACACTGAATAAAAATGGACAATAAACAGCTGTCAGTACTCACAACAAGATAATAAGTCATTAGAAGTTGTAAACTATCCCCAACACATATCTTTTATGTATGTATAGAAGTGTTTATACATGCTTTTCCATAGAAGTGATATGAATATCTCATATAATTCATTTTATTTGCTGAATTACATTTATCCCTATTTTGCATTTTCTTGGTACATACGTACACATAATTTTTGAAAAATTATTTTAAAAATCACGTAAACAGATACAGTATAAATAATTGTTCAATAAATAACAACTGTTAAAACGTTAGATCATAATTTGCTTAGTTAAATGATAATAATTATATATATATATATATATATATATATATATATATATATATATATATATATATATACGAGTATGTATATATGGATTGTGTGATATATGCCCTTATGATAACCTATAATCAGATATATAAATCACCAATTTAATTAGTCTGTCACTAATTAAATCAAATTATATTTATTCAATACTGGAATAATCTTAATCTATAATTCTCAATTACTTTTCCATAATAAAACGTGTCTACACCTATTGTTCTCAGTTATAATTACTATTACCACTGCTATTATTATTGTGACTATTATTGTTGTTATTAGTAGTAGTGTTAGTGCGCGTACACATACATTGGCATTAAAAGAAAAAGACAAATAGTGTTTAATTCGACCAATGTAGTAAATGAACACTTCTTAATTCTACAAGTTCGTATATGTTTACATATACAAATACATGTATGTTGTAAGTAATTATACTTTAGTCGAAAACCTAGATAATTTTGTACGTCAATTTCAATTGACACTATTGTAATTTATTAATTATTTATATGGCTATTCTTTGTACTCCTAATATAATTAAATTAAAGAACTTTAAGTGCGACCATTTAGGTCGTATTATAATCGGTGTTAATTAAAATTGAAAAAAGGTGTCTTTTAACAGCATATGTTTTATTAATGTGAGCAGTGATTATAGGAGCTAATATACACCCAGAAAATGAAATATTTTCAGCCAAATTTAGAAGTGACTATATAATAACACTCAACATTATTCTCATGTATATTGTTATTCTGATAAATATTTAAATGAATGAGGGCTTTTCTCAACTTCTTTACTTGCTGATTAATTTGAGAACTATGTCAAATTTATGGATATATTGTACAAGTATTCTACATCAAGAAATTATACCATTTATAGAATCATTCGTAGGTAGAAAGTCTGGAACAAATGTTCCATTTACCGTTCATCAGTGGACGCTTACAATGTCACATTAGTTCTAGGCCATGACTTTTAGATATGCGTGACAGATATGTACACTAAACAGTGGGAAAATTTTGTGAGGTATCGGTCTCCCAAAGACGGTCCATAAGCATTACCGATAAGTATCAGTATGAGGTTTTGAAGATGGTTGAATTTCATTGAAATCATAAACCGATCAATGTTAGACCACAAATAAATACCTGAAAGGAACTGATGACCATTACTTCCTAGTATGGGACCACTCAACACATCACATCCATGATTCCATACACAGGACTCGGATCCCAGACCTTCAGTCCGACACGAACACTTAATGTCAGACCAATGAGCCAACACTCAACGGTGTTAATATTTAATTTTGACCAATCTACAATATTGCGCGACCATTCAAGTTTGACGGATTATGATACAAGTTTGAATCCTATTTTTACTTTGGTTTACACAACTGGACTATATCAATAGTCTTCACACTTAAGTTTGAGTGAAAGTCATCTATGAAAGTTTAGTCCAACTAAATTGGATTGACTTCACAATTATTATATATTCATGTAGCTACTCAACCAAGAAATAATTTTCTTTACTGTAGTACATCTGAGCTTGTCATTTAATATTTAATAGCATAGATGAATCGTATCCCTGTAATCTGTATATCTTGTTTCTTAATATCCTTTTAATTGGTTTTATGAGGGAGAGGAATTTATACAGATTAATTCTAGTGTATATTCACTATTTGTCACTTGATGGTAATTTGATTAAAGGTATCGTTAATAATAATTGATAAAAATGTCAATAAATTTTTCACATTCGACAAAATTAATGATTGTTTGGTCATTTTGTCACAAGAAACCTCTGATTAAAATGAATGAACTATTATTCAAAGGGGTTTGAAATAGAATCTCCAAGATGTAGTCAAATCAGGACTTCTATGCTTCACTAGTGTTATTATTGACACAAGTAGGACTTGATGGTGGGGGGAATATCGAGAGGTGATATGTTAAACAGACATTTTTGTGAATCTGAAGAAACAGAGAAATACTTAGCTGGCCTTACAAATGGAAAACAGTATTAAAGGAACTCAGGTATTAATAAACGGTGCTTTACTTCCAGGTTACTACCGTTTCCAGTGATTCCATACTTGAATACAAGTTGAAATTTAATAAAACTCTCGTTATTCGATTCTTCATTAAGTAGAACAAATGAGGTGACTTAAAAGATATGTGTAAACCAATCAATTGAAACTAAATATCTAAGCATGTTTATAGACTGCTATATAAAAATGTTATTTTAGATAGAGCGAAAAGGAAATGATGGAAATCGGACTTTTAAGGTAATGAAAAATATTATTTGATGAATACTTTCGGGAATAATGCCTTACCATTCTTATTCGTCCATGGAGCATACAGATGAATCGTCTTACCTTCTAGGAAGAGATTATCACCAATCAAAAGCACATTCCTAAAACAGTTTGGAACAGAAGTAACACAAACCTGAAAAGTATATTTTATTCTATGCGAATTCTTGAGTGGATCAATGAAGGAGGATGTATCATGTGTCGTCCATAAAATAATCGTCAGTAACTGTGACAGATACTACACTGGAAAGCATGGTCAATCTGTATCTGAAAGAAGAACAACTGGAAGTTTGAAGTAAAGCCAAGTATTCAATTATATTAATAGATATGGGAAATCGTGATTGTAGGTTCAATTAAGAAAATATTGATGACATGTGGAGGAGAAAATAAGGGGGTGTTGAAGGTAGTTTAGAAAATTGACACAGCTAAATGAGCACCAGTAGGCCTTTTGACGTAAATTTATGATGAATTTCATGTGTGGAGTCAACAAAACAATCAGTACTAATAAAATTGTATATGGTGATAGCATTGTTATTGATAGATAGCTACCACATTCCAGATTATTAAGAAGTTACTGAATTACATAGCATCTAATTCAATTTATCCCTCCATTTATTATATCATTGTGAAAGTCAATGAAAATTAGACTTAAACTACCCAGCCCTGTGAGTGGTTCCAATTAATATTCTACTTTTACTGATAATGCAAATGGAAAAATCCTTGTGTTTTCAGTAGGGATTATGAAGACTACTATTTATCTTAAGTTATTTTAGGATGGGGAAAAGTAGAAGTTAAGCTATTAAGAATGATGAAACAGATGCTGAGTAATTATCTTAAAGCAATAAATATTAGAACTTGAAAGATTATGGTAGACTCTGTTAAACATAGCAGAAGAATAACAGATAAATATCATCCTGTAGACAATGCTTTTAATACCCGACACTTTCTGCTGTTTTTTTAAAAATTTTAATTGCTTTACCTTAATGTGTTGCAAGATATATGATGAATATAGCAAATACTTTCCAGAATATATCTTTCCGGAGGGCGATTTATGAAGCGGCCACCTCCGTCGACACATGAAAGAATATATATGTTTTGGTATCTTCATTAAATCATCAGAACTTAATTTTTGTAACATGAATGGTGATGAATGTGAAATAATGGAATGACTTGACTTCATTGTCCATTAAATTTTGAGTTCTGATACTACATTTTAAATCTCTTTCCCTGAATTCAACTGTTAATGTCTACTTACACTTCATATGTTTGTTTTATATTATCATCGACACTTTTTGGAACTTTAGCATTACATAACTTATTGATTTATTATTTTTTTGAACTTCCTGATGTGGTAGCTTGGATAGATGTATTTCCGATCACCTAAATTAATTATGGCAACAATTAAACTCACTTAAATACAATTTTCATCATACAAATTTCTAAATTTGAAAATACAGTTTATAAAATTGTGACGTAGCCGTTTAAGTGTTCGCTGTGCTTACCTGAAGATAAGGTGCTAAATTAATTTCTATAACTTATCGTTCATGTCAACTGTTAAGGATGTTCAAAGTAGGAGGAAGCAAGAGTCTACTTGTCTTTGATTTTTAATAATTCCCTAAATGATGGTAAATTCGCCTGTAGCTGATTCAGAATTAGCAAAACACTGTTCAAAACAAGGTGCTATCCACCCACCAGTGATAGCAATAAAGACGATAAAGATCAGTCATACGAGAGGTTGAAACCAGTCATAGCAAAATGCTCAGGAAAGGACCTAAGCATTCTTATAGGAAACCTGAGGACCAAAGTCGGAATGAACAATACCGGCTATGAAGTTATCATGAGACGACATGGACTGACTAAGAGGAAGGAACGAGAATGGTGATAGATTTGCAAATTTATGTTCATTCAACAAAATGCTTATAGGCGCCGCAATGTTCCACCACAAGCGTATACACAAAGCCAAATTAGTCTCGCACGATAACACTACACAGAACAAGATTGGTCATATTCGTATCACTAAAAAATTCAGATCAATGGAAGACAAGAGAACGAAGACAGGAGCTGACATAGCTTGAGATCACCACCTGATGGTTGTCAAGTTGAAAGTGAAACTAAAGAAACACTGGAAAACTGAAGAAACAGCATAATAAATATTAAATACAGACTTTAGTCGAGATACTGACAAACTCAAGGAATTCAAGATATCTTTCAACAACAAGTTGTAAGCCTTACAACATCTAATCAAAGAAGCGAAGACTACTATTGAGGATAATTGGAAAGAGATCAGAGAAGCACTAACTTCAGCATGTCAGGACGTTCTTGGCCTCAAGAAACGTCATCATCAGGAACGGATGTCTAATGAAACTGTGGACAAGTTCCAAGAAAGAAAGAACAAGAAGACATCAGTTAACAATGGTCGAACAAGAACAGAAACAGTCGAGGAACGAATTGAATACACATAAGTAAACAAGCATTGAAGCGGAGTATAAGAACAGACAAACAGAAATATGTGGAAGAGCTGGCAACGACAGTGGAAGAAGCTGCAAGAGAAGAAAATATAAGGGGACTATGTGACGTAACGAAGACACTAGCAGGGAAATATTGTAAACAGAACTCAGTTCAGAAAAATGAAAGTAAGCCAACCACTGAGATTCAAGAATAGCGAAACAGGTGGGTAAAAAAATTTGAAGAACTATTCAATAGACCAACCACCATTGGACCCATCAGTCATCGAAGCAGCAAACACTCCACAAACGATCAAAGAAATTAGGGTGACCATCAGACAAGTGAAGACTGGGAACTCATAAGTACCTGATAATACAGCAGCTGAAGCAGTGAACTCAGGCATATAAGTAACGGCAAACATGCCCCACGTTTTATTCAGGAAGATTTGAGAGAAAGGACAGGTGACAACAGATTGACAAGAAGGATAACTCATCAAGATGCCAAATAAAAGAGATGTGAGCAAATGTGAGAACTATTAAGGCATTGCGCTACTGTCGGTACCAATAAAACTTTTCAACAGAGTGTCGTTAAACTAAATAAAAATTCTGTAGACGATCAGCTTCGAGATCAACAGGCCACATTCCGTAAGCACTAGTTATGTACAGACCGAATCGTGACACTGTGAGTTATTAATAAATAATAAACTGAATAGAATTCGTCATCAAACATCAACTTCCTTGACTATGAGAAGGCGTTTGACAATGTGGATGGGAGAACATTATGGAGCCTTCTTCAAAACTATGGAGCGAGTGGCTGAGAAGATCATGAACATCATCCAGAATTCAAACTACATACTGCACTGCAAAATCATGCGTATAACCCAATTCACAAATGCATTTCTAGTGAGGGCCGGTGTCAGAAAAGGATACTTACTTTTGCTCTTCTCTTTTCTTCTGATGGTTGATTGCATTATGAAGACCTTCACACCTCATGGAAAAAGCGGAATAAAATGGACAGGTTGGGTGCAAACAGACGATTTTTAGTTGGTAGATGACCTAACCCTTCTATTCCATGCACACCACCAAATTCAGGTGAAGACAATTAGTGTAGCTGCAGCCTCTGCAGCAGTAGGCCTCAACATACACAAGGAAGAAAGCAAGATCCTAAAATGCAACATAGAGAACACCAATTTGGTCTTACTTGATGGAGAAGCACTGGATGAGGGTAGCACCATCTATGAACAAGTAGGATCTGATGCAGACGTAAATACAAGGATTGGAGAAGCAAGGACAGCATTCCTACAGTTGAGGAACATATGGGATTCAAAACAACTGTCGATCAATATCACAGTCACAATCTTCAATACGGGCGTAAAAATAGCTGAAACTTGGAGAACTATAAAAAACCACAAGTATTTCTAAACAATTGTCTGCGTAAGACACTTAATGTCCGTTGACCTTATACCATCATCAACAGTCCACTGTGGGAGAGAACAAACCAACTTTCAACTGAAGAGGAAATTAGGAAAATTCGTTGGTAGTGGATAGGATATACATTAAGGAAATCATTAAACTGCACCACGAGACGATCACTAACTTGGAATCCTGAATGGAAATGAAATAGAGAAAAACCAAGAAACACATTGCATCGGAAATTGGGAGCATATATCAAAAGAATGAATAGCAATTGGAAATAATTTGAAAGGTGAGCTGAAGAAAGAATTTATTGGATAATCCTGATGAGTGGCATGTACTTCTCGAGGGTTAACAAAAGGGACTAATTGTTTTAAATTTTTATTACAAAATATCAGTCATAACAATAAAAGATCTATTCCATCAAGCTAACTTATCCCAACAATTTTAAAAAGATTTTTATGGAACCTAATTATCAAAATTATGTAAATTGTTAGTTAATAAATTGTAAAACTAACACATTTTACATTCACTCGGTATTGTTTACTTGAATTTTCCTATTGATGTTTAGGTCTGCAATTGAGCAGTCTCTTATTGGCATATGTACATACTGTGCATATTGCCTCGATATTGCTTTAATTCACAAGCATTCTAAGCAAAGATGGTTAGTGGCTAGCAGTGAAATTCAGGACGCATGTTTCGTCCTATTTGAGACTCATCGGCTGGATGTACCTGCATCTTAGAGTTGTTCACTCTGGGACTCGAACCCAGTACCATTCGCTTCACACTCCATCACGTTATACACTTAGTTACTGATTCCTGTTATCCACTTGGTTGTACAATGAGATGAATTTAAAGTTCATTTGGTATTGTTTGATTGTATCTTCCCATTGTTGTTTTAAGGACTACAGTCGATCAGACTCTTGTTAGTATATGTGGACACATAGGTGGATATCAGGACTCAGTAACTAATTGGTTAATATGATTGAATTTGAAGCGAATTGTACTGGGTTCGAGTCTTAGAGTGAACATCAATTCTAAGATGCAGTTACATCTAGCTGACAAGTTCCAAATAAGATGAAACACGTATCCTAGATTCCACTATTAACTACTATCCATCTTTGCTTATAACATATTTTACCTTACAGAAAAAAACAAATAGTTATTTACATTTCTGTAGAAGTAATCATTATTTTGATTATACTTATTGTTAAAGGGAAAACCATAATTAGTCAATGAAAAACCCACTGATATTTTCACTTTTTTTTATTTTATGAACACTTCAGTATTTATTTGTACTAGTAATTTGTTTTGTTTAAAAAAAAGAAAAAGAAATGTTCAATTTACGCCTCATTTCCAAATAATTACTAAAATGTAATTTAACAATAAATATGTCTTATAGTGTTATTTATTAACGTAGATTCTTTATTTTCTTAGTTTTATACAAGAAAACAGTGAAGTGGTTATTATTTATTTTATGTAAAAGTTAATCAACTCTCTTGTTTTAAATATAATGACACTTCAAAAGGCATGTAATTTGTTACTAAAGTATAACTAAAACAAAAACTTGAAATGATCAATTTTAAAAAGATGTAAAAAAAACTACTTAATTATAAAAATTAACAGAAAAATATTGTTATAATTAGTAACAAGAGATCATTTTAAATTGATTTGTACATGTAAAATGCATTGATATATTGGAAATGTATCTGTTGAACGATGAAAAATTTGATTATCATACTAATAAACTACTTTTGAATAATGTTATATAGTGTTTTTATCTATTTGTGAACATTATAGCAGCTCACGTGCTATTGAGTTTGTTCTCATTGAATTCGGTTAAGCCCTTTTGTTAACTTATTTAGCGGACAGAGTCATCTGTACTATAACAACTTATTGTACCTTTATTATTATTGTGTCTGTATGAAACATGTATGCTTGAACATTACTTACTGCCTACGTATATATTCATTCTGCTAGCTTTATTATTAGCTGCTTAATCAATTCGATGATCCATTCATTTTCCTATATATATACATGTACATTTAACACTCTACACTCTCGGTTCTCTGACTCACTCATTCGCCTCTCTGCTTTGTGGTCTGAGTTATCTGCTAATAAAACTGTAGTCGCTGATTCTCTTTGCCTTCTGACTACAAACATCGTTGAGGATTATATGATAACGGTTACGAGGGCGATTGTTAACGAAGCACAGCTACTACAACATTTAATTTATTCAATTTTTGGATATTTATTATATATTTGTTACATAACCAGAACACTGTTCTTTTCATCTTATTATCACATATACAATCATATAAGGGAAGAATATTTCATGTAGAATAATTCTTTAACTTATTATATCAACGATATACAGTTATTAATATATTATAAACGACATTGGCTATTAAATCATTGAGTGTATATGAAACATAATGTAATCAATCAATGTAACTTAAAAATTAGCCAAAAAGTAATTAATATAAGATATAAGTATAAGTTATTTGATTGTGAACACAATAAGATTTTCATATTTCAGAAATGACTACTTATTTAATTTTAAAATGTACCTCTGAATACTTGGTGATTATTTTACGTTACTCAAACTATAACTGGTGATAAAATATGAAAAAAGGGGAATTTGTTAGATTAGCCATTTATATTAATTAATGAATATGTAACGTTATTGATCTATTTCTAACGTATTATGTAACAGTGAAAATGAATAAATTTATGATATTTGGTTAAAATTATGCATGAAATGTAATCAAATATAAAAATACCATCAATATTATATGTAGATTGTTTTGTATGTATGATATGAATTACTTAATTCTCAGTAATAAATAACCGATTTAACAGAATGATAAATGATAATCTGAGAGTATAGATTTAATAATAACATTCATATTGAAGGGGACTTATTGTTTAACATAATAATAAAAAAAATATCAAGCCACTCTGAAGCAACTCCACTTATAAACAAATAGTATTAAAATAGATAAATATCAATGAAATTTAAAGAAAGTTTGCGTACTGTAAGTAATCTGTGAAAAAATTTCCAAGGTTTTAAGAAGTCTATTTTGAGCCATGCTTAAAATGTATGCTGAATTCCTTCAGAAAAATTCTAGTTCTAATTTCTCAGTATGCTCGAATTATTAGAATCATGTAAATCATGACCTTGAACGTTATATAAATTCAAACTAAACTTTCTTGAATAAGCCATCATTTTAATGTAAATTTTTAATGAATGTCTTTCCAGATCAAATATATAATAAGAAACGGAATGAACTGATGAGTGTAGATTCATATTTAGTTAATGTTTTTTTAAAAAAATGTGATATAGACAGCATTCTACAATAATGTAAAACCTGATAAAACAGACTTGAATAAATAAAACTATTTCTCAAGATAGAACTTGTTTGTTGAAAAACCCTTCATAATCGACCTTAAATTTTTTTTAAATATCTGTTATAGAGCATTTCAATGAGAAATTTACCAATAAACGAACTGTAGTTTACTTGGTCTGCATAAGGTATTTTGACAGACAATTTTAATGAACCAGCTGTGTATTTCAAGTTGAGTATTCTAGTAACATCTTCAAAGGTGTACTATGTAACTCTAATTGTAATTACTTAATAAGAGATTGGAAATTAATTTGAATTTATTACAAAATGAGTAATGTTAAGTTGACTTACTGGAAGTAGAAATGTTTTTTAGTTAGTAATGTATACAACCTCTATTCTGACAATATAATTAAACATAACACTAAAGAAAGTCAGTTAAAACAAAAGCATACTACACTGTTATCACTTATTTAATCGTACATGATACTTCGATAATTGGAAATACTTCATAATATTATAAATACTTTAATAACTTAAATTCGCTTTAAAAATTTCTATATTTTACAGAACTCGACTCAGCTATTCTCATTTCTATGGGGTAGATGGAAGTGCAGTGTTTTTGTTCGCTAATTTTAACACTACTTATAGTTAATACCTAATAAGTACATTTCATTTTTGAATGCTGACCATTAACTTATTTAAAAAGCTTAATTTATTAAAGAAGCCTTGATAAACATTGGAGACTATGTTAATATGATTGTACATAATAAAGTGTTCTTCAAATGGCGAAATGTATATTTGTTTCTTTTTTACAGGTACTTTAATAAAGGTATCTAGAAAACATTTCTGTTGAGATATCCATTTTAATAAAGTGAAGATAGTGATAACAAAACATTTTTCCATTTAAACCAGAACGTTATGCATAAATATTCGGAATACTTATCGTCCTTATGATATTTATATTTTAGTTTTAGCAATTGAATGCAGTCATTGATTTACAGAAAAAAATCAGTTGAATAATCACTTTTACACCAGAAAGCACTACACTGTTGTCTAGTCCCACACTGGAACTTCTCAACAGTATACATACAGAATAGAACGAAAAAAATTTAATTTGCTTACCGAGCACAATATCGTGTGACTATTGCGTTCGGATGTAATTGTTCAAATTTATAACTTTGGTCAACTTGAAATATGGTGTAGAGAATATTGTAACTAGAACAAGATAACCTTAGTGTAGTTTCTTGTTTTAAACGCTTCATCATTTTGTATCAGTTCATAATGAAAACTATCAGTAATTGCAACTGATCTCTATACACTCTACGCCTCCAAATTAATCAGTTCTTTATATGAATTAACAATAACATAAATACTTTCTTCACAACATTTCAAATATCTCATTGAGTACTATCTAAAACTGAAAGGATATAACATCGTAATAGTATATCCAGTAAATATATGGAATTCAACTATTATTTACAACTGCAGTAATTCGGATGATAGTATTGCTTTGATTAATGCTGTCTACGTATACTGAAGTAAAATCTATGAATGATCTAATTAAAAAATAATACGATTTACAGATATTTTTATTTAAAAAATAGTATAGTACATCACACATTTTTGAGCGTATCACTATAATTTTAATTACATATCCTAAGCAATTAAGCTATAAAATGTATATCAGGTATAGATATCCCGAAAGTGTTAAATAACATGATGTTATTAGCATATCGGGGAATAAGAAACAATCAATGAAACACTTGAAAGGATGACAACATACGTTAAGTCATTGAACAAATAGTATTGATCTAGTAAACAGTATTTTTTAAATGAAAACTTAGTAAGCTGATTATGATGATCTTTATGACAAGAGTGAAAAAAGGAACTCTTTTTAACTAGACTGTATCTTTGGTTTAGTTGATAGAGGTTTTTTTTGGAAGTTGATTTTATTTGCAGGGTGCATTCAAAAAAATTTGATCTCATTTTGAGTACCACTGAGAGCCGGAAAGTACCAGTTCCTAATTTATCTTTCATGGACATAATCTATAAGACATATTTCTTTAAACATATCATATAAACACAAATAGTTACATTTTGACGCATTACATTAGCACTACATACTTATTTTAAATTTACACATTCGTAAATAATGATTCTTTTCTCAATTAAGCTATAATGAATCGAATATACCATGTAAGAAATTTTTCGAAGACCATATTTACTTCTTTCTTACTATTAATAATGATCTAACTAAAAGATTATTTGTGGGAAATACTTATTAAAAAAATTCTCACTGATGTAGTTATTAATGACTACAAAAGATTTCACTTCTGGAAAGCAAAAACACCATCAAATTAATAAATCAATTTACCATTTGTTCTTATCCAAGAATTTGTTGAATTTATTCCATTATTACTCGTACTAACAACCGTCGATGGCGATGGTGATGATGATGATGATGATGTAGGCGATGCTAATGAATGATGAACATTAGGCATAGCATTAATTGCACTATTCATATGTCCTGTTGATAATCCTATAGGTAAATGAATATTACTTATATGTGAATTAAATGAATGATTTGATATAACTGACGTGACATTACTATTACTACTTGTAATATTATTATTATTTACTGTATTTACAGATGTAGTAGTAATGTTATTATTAGACAAATTATAATCGGTTAATGAAGAATTTTGGAATATATTCAAGGAATCATATAAGTTTGATGATGTATGATGAGTTGAATTGTGTAAATTATTTAATGGTGAATGATAATTTGTCATTGACGCTGCAGCTGCCATAGCAGCCACTGTAGCTGCAGCCATATTGAAAAGATTTTCACAATCATATGATTTATAGTGTTTATTATTTAAACAGTCTAAAAATGTATTACATCCTTCTTTTTTCATTAAACAAGGTGTCGTTGTTGTTGTTGCTGTCGTCATTGACGTTACAGGTGCTCCTCCTATTGTTGATGATGATAGTTGAGGTAATTGTTCATTGGTTAAATTTGAAACAATTCGTTTGAATAAATTCATGCTTGAATGTAATTGATTCAACTTGGATTTAGTTTCAATATTTTCTTCTGAATCAAAATTAGTTGTATAATGATTTTGATATGAAGAGGTTGATTGATTCATGAGATTATTCCCAGTGTTATTTTTATTTAATTGTGTTAAATGTATTAAATAATTTGAATGAAAATTTTCTGGTAATACTGAAAATTTTTCTAGTAAACGATATTGTTGATAGATCAATTGAAGTGTATTATCATCTGTTTTATTTACAGAATTATCCAATGTATTAGTTAAAGACTGTAATGTATTCCACCATGTTGAATAATTCTTATTTAATTTACTTTCAACAGATTCAATCTCATCATCTAAATATTTCTCTGGTTTTTCATTATTAATTATATCGATTTTATCATTGAAATCACTCGGTTTTTGAACAATCTCATTGTCTTTACAAGAATCCTCTAGTATATCACGTATTCCATAAGCTGTTTTACGTTTTTTCGGTGTATTATTAAACTGTTTGGATATGGAAAACATATTATTATTGTTATCACTATTGTTTACTGTTGATACACATGTAGTGTTATGTGTAGAATCTGTGCAATTGATAGTTACATTAAAGCATGACGAATTAGGTGGTGAATGACATTTTGTCAATTTATTTGTATCATCTATTTCTTTCTCAGGGGATAGCATATTATTATTATTATTTAATAGGGTTGTTACAAAATTTTGCCATATTGAATAACATGAATGATCTGATTGTTTTATTTTATCATTTATTGTATCCATAAGAAAAGTTTTCCGATTATTTGTATCTAGAATTTTATCATTTATTTGTTTGGTTGTTTCATTAAATGAATAAGTTACATCATTGTTGACAAGAGTGTTACTTCTGTCTAATTCATTATTATTTGAAGAATTTGTTGTAGTTTTATCTGGAGTGAAAGTAATGTTGTTATTAGTATAAGAATTATTAGTGGGAGCAGAGTAGAAAGATTCATATTCTATAGGATTCTTCCATGAATTGTTTAATTCATCATTGAGTATAAAATCATTATTACTTGTAGAAATATTTAATTCTTCATTCATATTCATTTTATATCTCAAAGATTCATTTTCACACTTGATACAGTTTAGATTAAAAATGATATTTGAATTGAATCGAAAATAATATAAGGGTTCACTCTTATTTAGAAAAAATTTCTATTATATTTTATTTCCATCTAACAAAAATCAGTTATAAAAGGGGATTGAATTGGCGCCGTTGAATTTGATTGTTCCATTTTTTGTTGTTGTTAGTTTAATGATGTGAGTTGATTCATTTTCAATAGGGTTGATAAATAAATGTAAATTGATGTATGTAAAAGAAATGACGTTTTAATATTGTTTTGTATGTGTGTATGTGTGTGTTTAATAATGTATCATAAAATGGATAAATATTTTTCTTATTATGAAAGGGGTGTTATTTTTCTTTATCCTACTGATTTCTTCTCACTAATACAAAGTTCACAGAAATGATAAATATATTTCCTCTCTTTTCTTATTTAGGGTGTAGGAAAATAAATGTCTACTACCTAATCATTGTTAATTTAAATTAAAGCAACTATAGGCTCTTACAGATAATAATACATACAAACACAGTAACAAACTTATATAAACACGATAGATGTTAACAAACATATTCTATACATCTCATTATATACTGTTATTTGTTGCATATATGAACGTCACACTAATTTTTTTTTAATGTCTAATTGACTGTCATTGTATAGAAAAACACATATAATTATTTGACCAATTAAAAAGTCAGTTAGTAGTCTATATTGTATAAATAATATAATTTGCTTATAAATGATTGGATGGTTATATTATATTATTATTTAATTTAGAAAAATAGGGTACAAGAAGTTAATTTAAATTAGATGTAAATTTTTGCAAGAAATCCATGTATTTCTGTATGAATAATAAATACATAATTGACAATCATTATTTCTTATCCATTATTCTTTATGATAATATCACTTTTAATGAAAGAAGTAAAAGTACTTTATTGTGAACAGATGTGTTACGAGAAAGTTAATTTTATACTCAGATTTTTATATTATGTTTCTTCTTTAATTGTTACATTATTTGGTTAATTATAAACAGAGTAGGGTGTTGTGGATATAATAGTAATTTAATAGTTGAATTTATGAGTTAATTGAATTTAGATTATCATGGAAAACCTGGAAGAACTGAACGGCTGTTTTCGTCAAATGACTAGTAGAAGTATTTAGATGACAAAAATATCAATCTGTATTTTGATTAAATTTTAATGTTTTCATTTTGTAGACGTTGATATTTTACTATTTAGGTAACATGGTAATACACTAGTTTATTTTGATAGATTGTCTAATTTTCTTAAATAGATACCCCAATAAGAAGTTGATAGAATGAATGTAGAAACATAATGAATTTATTCTCTCATAAAGCATGGGAATTTAGTTGAATAGTTCAGTCGACGTTTTTTGTATAATTAACATAATTTTGTTGTTGTTGTTGACAAATTACTATTACTTTGAATATGATTGAAACTTAAAAAATTACGACTCGTAAAATGTATTGAATTCAAACTAACAAAGTAATCTACTAATGATAATGACTAAAGAACTTAACATATATCACAATATAGATTATTGTATACCGATCACTTAAATCAATCAGATAGCTACTTCATCATGAATTGCTTACGTTCAGTTTTTTGAAATTTTAAGTTCGATTTCTAATTTAATACTATATAAATTTTTAATGATTTCTCAACTGATGTCACTTTGTGTTTATATATTACCTTCAAGTGAAACACATACTATGTTATGCTGTAAATTCTAATTATATGAGTGTTTGATATTCGTTTAATATTATATATTTATTCACCTAGTTATACAATGTTTTTTTTACAGTGTTCATTATCACTGTATTTCTAATTACAGAAAATCATTAAAACTAAATGTCTATTAAAGTAAGTTGGTATATTTAAAACCAAGAAAGAATTTAAGATTGAATGAATTTTCTTTTTATAAACATATAAAGCAATATACTATAACAATAATTATTCAAAAGAATATATAAAGCTTAATTTGATTGATAACTTCAAACTGATGATAGACAGAGAAATAATTGAATATACATAAACATATGCGAATCACATCAGCAATAATTAACTGTGCTTAATGTATATTTAATATATATATATATATATATATATATATATATATATATATATATATATATGAAGAGATGATAAGAGCAGAAAATAACAAAATGGAGAAAAACATGCTATTTTATTAGGTTATACCATAGTTTTCAAATCTGTGTTAAAAAATCTAATGTTACATATCATTATGATTTGGGAAAGAAGCAAGAAGTTTTGCTAAATATGTATTTCTTCTTACAGTTGTAAACTATTGAGAACCTCAGGAATAAGCCTTCAGAATGTGGGGCATTTCGTTTAATCAGTAGTCAGTTGAAAATTCTAAAAAAAATTCTGGAAAAACAAAGGATTACCTGCTATAAATCGATTGAATAATTGTCTAATTTAGTGTATTCTAGAAACTTTCGGGATTTCAAGGTTCCTCATTAACCCACAAGTATCCTCACCTTCTGTACATGAGCTAACCCCGGAAACAAAGCCACATTTCATACTTCTCGTTTACTGTCTATCGTTCTAGGCTCAGATGTAGCAAAATTTCAAGGAGCTGAGAAATGGTCAGAAAATCAGGCATAGAACGCGTCACTTGTGATTACTTTTAACACTGTTGTTAACATTGAAATAGTGTGAAAAAACTACTGAAATCAGAAAATGTTTTCTTTTTTGTTCTGAACCTATCAGGAATATGTAGTTTCGACTATATAAAACACTGAACTCATTATATATAGATCTCATTGCCAATATAATATAATTGAATCATTTATTCTAAATCCGACAGAACATTTGGTAATTCGGTTTATCATTCCCAAATAATATCCTATGTACGTTATTGTATCACGAGACTACAAATAAAGAGAATTCAGTGAGTGTTCTTTTCGACGAAATCATTTACTTATATTGTATATTCTTCTTCCTTCATGATTGTTAGACAGAGATGGAAGTCCAAGATTGTATAGAAATTTAATTGATAGAGACCTATGAAGATCAATTCCAAATCGAATTTATATCATTTTATACAAATTGCATTCAGTGATTATTAATCTGAAAAAATCTTCAAACTGAATAATCATTACATAGAATTAGTACATTTGACTATTATACTGGACGAACGTCAAAGGAATTGATTGGTACAAATTAGTGTTAAGCTGATGAAAAATTACACCGAATTAATTCACATGTTATATGACCAGAAATTCTACTGAATTAATAAGATATTGAATGAGGTAAGAGTATAATGCAAGGATGAAGTTGAGAGGTTCGAAAAAAATCCGCGGTACACATAACTCGTTTTTAGCCAATCAGAAAACAGCTTTTGTTTATGAGTGATTTGTTGCAAAAATACATTAATATTACAAAGGCTAGAAAAATTTAACTTGGTTAGTGAATTAGTTGAAGTTCTATATTAATATTTCTGTCTGTAAATTCGAAAGGATTTATGATCTCGTCCACGTCGATATAATGCATTTGACCTCTGGAATCCTAGTACGGATGTAGGTAGTCCTTTAACTGAACCCACAGTACACTTGTATTGTTGGTATACATGCCTTTTAACAGATCCACTAGATGAGTTTTGTATGCAAAAAGCTAACGATTGTATCTAAGTCTAGAGAGAAACTCATACCTCCTTCATATATTTTACTTTGTTACCTTTTTGCTTTGCGGTGACTGCCTAATAAATTTCTTCAATATTTCCAATACTAATCAAGGAACTTTACGAGCCAAGGATATTCTTCGTCCATAGCTGTATCATTGTACAGTTGTAACTTTAATTACATCCGTTATATCTGCTGAAATAGTTATCAAGTCACCTAAAAACTAATATGATATATGTATACCATTTGTCTTAAAACTAGCCTAAGAGAATAAAGCTAATTGAGCTCACTCTAATGGATTTCCTTGGTTGGCAAGAATTAAATCTGTGGACATAGCTAATATGTTTCATTTCAAAGATATCGATATTCATTTTTCAGTCACACTCCTATTGCATGTATTCTTAAAAACGTAGTGTTATGCAGGCGTTACATAACAATGTTTCAATCAAAATCGCTCATGATTCTGTCACTCGTTGGAATTTTTTATTCAAATATTGGCCATAGCCATAAAATTATTATATTGACCTAGACTAACTAGTCCGAATACTATATAAATTTTATGAGAAAGTAATCACATTTAAAAATCAATATATAACTACTTACATAATTTCTTCTCATTAAACTGTACTTGAATACTTAACATCCCTGACATGTTATCAGTAAGTTATTATTTCGAGGCAATTTACTTTACAACGTATCATTAGTATTCTGACTACTTTTATATTTATCGCGTTCTAGGATTAAGATGAAACATGATAATCGCTAATCTTTTTACAGATGACTTAATTTCGTCATGAAAGTCTATATTCGACTAATCAGAAATATATTACTAGTATTTTTGTAAATAATGATAGTGTGACTTATTTTATGCTATAAATACATTCATATATAACATGGTTTAATATGTGAATGTAAATCAATAAAAATAACATTATAATAAGTTAATATGTAGATTAATGAAATGGAAAGATAGATCATGTAATTAATAGTCAATTCAAAGTACTTTAAGTTGTAAATTGAAATTAACTTAACTTCCATTGAAAAGTGCCTTTACTGTTTAACCTTGTAATGATATTTATCAACTAATATTAATATAATCAAGTTATGCGTTACCCTTAGTTATATGTAAGTGTATGTGAGAACAATAAATTGTAAAACATTAATGAAATTTCACAACATCAATAGATGGAGAAGACAGATACCTATTTAGCTCGATACGTGAACATTTGATTGAAATGGTTCGTAAAGTCGATCTTAACGTGGTCATTATATATATATATAATCTCCAAGACACTACTAATTACTTGACTAATTATGTACAAGAGATTTATTTTATCTAAAATTATAAATATTATTTAACCGTCTCTTATTCACATATGGTTTACATCTAATAATAAAGTGAATTATCACTATAGTTTTATTATTTAGAATCTTTTTTTTTACAGTAAAAAATAATTTATCTTCCAGTAAACGCTTTATTTATTTATTATTATAAGTAACATCCTGATAACTAAATTCTCAATATGTTCTTTTGTACAGATTTTATTTTTCAGGAAAAAAAACATGTGTATCAACAAACAATGTTATTATTATTATTATTATTATTAATTATCATTGATGCATAAAACAGTTGAATTCTAATAAAATATGTGGTCTAAAATTAATCACTATCACTTCCCTATCATATATAAAGAATACCAAGTTAAAATGTTATTACAATATATTCACTTATGGAGTGTTAACTTTTGTTCTCCCCCACTTTTCTGACTTTATTCTCTTTCTTCATCTTCCCTATCTTTATTATTATTATTATTATTATTATTATTATTATTATTACTATCATAGTAACAGTTTAGGTAAATAAACATGAAGAATAAATATGTAGAAAAGTAAAAGGAAATACAGAAACACAATAATGAATATTAGTTAATTTATTTATTCACTTTTTTTCTTCCTGTAAATTCTATGAATGACATATAACTAGACTTCTTTATATGGAGATATCAATTAATATTTTCTATTTTATATGTACATGTATTTTCAAAATAAGAAAAAAATATAATATTGTTAAACAGGTGTCATATCCTTACCTATCAACAGACAATTGAATGGTTTTCATTTTGTATTTCTCTCTTAATGAATATCATTTACTAGTACTACATATAAAATGACACATCTGAATAAATAAATATACAATTTACACATACATATTATAAATTGTAAACATAGGCCTATACCATATCATTTAAAGTTTTACTCACTTGTTTGTAAATATATTTATCGTTAGCTATTTGGTTAATTTGTTTTATTTCCTACACTGTAAACACCTATAAATGAAATATATAGTTAATAAGAAAAGACCACAAATTGTATTCTATTTAATCATTCACTAGATGCACCACTAATAATATCAATATTCGTGTTATTTTAAGATATTATTGTATTAAATAAAGTACGCAATTTCGTTAGATTCATAAATTGTTCAAAGTCAGAAAACTATTAAAAACCTGGAGGGACTAATGAAACGTTTTGACCTTGTTTATGACTCATCAACAGTACGTATCCATGATATCATTGACAGAGGTCAATTCTGGAACATTGAATCTTGCATGTGAACGCCTAACCGGAATCCACTGCTGCAAAATTCGAATTTCAATTAATCTACGATAGTGTGTGACCAGGATAAAGTTAGTACCTCTATGATCTCTTTCCAGTTGCCCTCAATAGTATTTTTCGCTACATTGAGTAGATCTTGTAAAGCTTGGAAACCATTGTTGAGAGCGACCTAGAATGCGTTGAGTTTATCAGTATCTGTATTAAATATTTGTTATACTGTTTCTTCCATTTTCCAGTGTTTCTTTAGTTTCAGTTTCAACCTGACAATCAATAGGTGGTGATCTGGAGCGATGTCAGCTCCTGTCTTCGTTCTCTTGTCTTCTATTGATCGTCTGGAAATTTTAGTGATACAAATATAATCAATCTTGTTCTGTGTAGTGTGATCTGGTGAAATTAATTTAGCTTTCGATAGTGCAATAGGAAGATGAATATTATCAGAACACTAATGTATTGGCGCAATCTGTCACCATTCTCTTTCCTTCCCCACAGTCAGTTCATGTCGTTTTATGATATCTTCATAGCCGGTGTTGTTCATTACGACTTCATCTTTTGGGTCTACTATCAAAATGATTAGTTTCTTTTTCTGAGCTCTTGTCTATGATCGATTGCAGCCTCTCGTATGACTGATCGTCATCGTCTTCATTACTATCACTGGTGGATGGATATTACTGGATAGCATTCGTTGTGATCCCTTCCTTCTTGGTTTTGAACAGTGTTTTGCTGATTCTGAATCGATGAGATTCTCATCCTATGAGTGCTTTTCGTGCCTGTTTGATTGATTTCAGTGCAAATACTTGATTGTGTCAGGCATATTCTTCTTCGTGACGAGAGTACAACAACATCTCACTCGAATCTAACCCTTTCTATCCAGCTTGTATCTAATGTATTTGACTTATTCCACCAAGTTGTATCACCTCGTTTCCGTAGCTATGTGACTGGTCTGTCCGGTCCCCTAGATGGTCCGTACATTCCATGTACTCATATTATTTGTTGCTCTGGTTGTTAGAAGTTGTATCAGTCTCGTGACTTTTGAAGAAATTTGACTTTCACCATGAGGCCTCATAATTCTTCTAAATGAAGATCCTTGAACTCCTAATGTAGAGTTTAAACGGGTTAATTGTTTATTCCGGTTAGTATTCTTTTTAGCAGACTTGGGATCAACATTTAACCTAAAAGTGCTACAGGTGGAGGTTGAGTTATATATATATATATATATATATATATATATATATATATGTAATTTCACTTATACCCATATTTTTACGGTTAATGTTATTGTTATTTCCATCGAATTTTATTAATCATAATCATAATCAAATTTAGTAGGTAAAATAAATTACTAGACAAGTTTTATTGTAGAATTCTCTAAGATATTTTAATAAGGTGAAATGATGAATAAAGGGAGAGGAGAAATAGGCTAATATACTAATTAGTTGATTCCTATGGGTATATATAACAAGTGATTGATTAAGTAAGTTTATTTCTATATATTTAAATAGAAAAACTTAGACTAATTAGTTTAATATGCATTATACAAAAAAAAACACCACATTTCCCTTTTTTTCAAGAAATTCAAACAAATGATGGGATTTATAGAGATAATTTCTTTCCTTAACTACACAGTACAGTTCATAAACATATGCTATTTTTAATTATTAAAGAAACAAATAAAACTCTTTTATTCTGTAAATCAGACTAAATTATTTTTTAAAAAAGTCAGTGAAGAAATTATATTCAATTAAGGGATTGTTAAAATTCCTAATTTTTCATCATGGATTTAATTGAATAATTAATCATATACAGATATTGAATGACCGTTTATATATACATATATGAAGAAGTGGCTTGCACTAAGTTACGAAACGTCCGAAAATTTAACTTTTTTACTCATTGGGATATTACAAATTTATTATTTATTTACAAGATATTTGATGTTACGTCACTTTCCACAATTTAAAGCAATTTGTCCCTTCGATAAATTCCGATAATGTAATAAGAAAACGAAGATTATCAGAACTATGTGATAAATTAGTGCATTATATTTCGAACAATCTGATCACACATATAATTGTTAAGAACATTTATGTATAAGAATAACAGGTCAACTAGACTGGAAATGGGGGTGCAAGGAGACAAGGATAATAATAAGAGTAATGATAATGTGAACACATTTTGAAACCTAATCACTCTGGATAATAAGCCAATATTACCAGGGGTAGGTATAAGGTGAGAACAAACTGTTTTTGAATACTCAAAGGGGGTTTGAATTTTCGTACGGACAAGGCTTCAACAAACCTTAGTATACGCCCTTTAACACTTTTATACAACACCACAAAAGCCGAGTTAAGATCAATCTTATGGCCTGTTTCGATTATACGTTTAGCAATAGAGGATGATGGATGTTTATCCTCTACTCTTATTGGGTCAATTGATTCTATTTGTTTCTGCAACTATTTTGGTACATGTTCAAACACCCTAATTTTGACTTCATGATTGCTCCTCCCTTCTGATAATCTTCGTTCTCTTATTAAGTTATCAAATAATTCTGTTACTAACATTGGAATAATTATTGAATACAAATATTCTTAGATTTGTTGTTTGTTATACTGTTTCATTAAAAATGTTGAAATATCATTTATTAGAAAGATGTCAATGTAAATATAGTTTTTTATAACTACTATACGTTTTAAGCAATGCTGGATAGTGGCTAGCAGTGTAATCCAGTACGCGCGTTTCGTTTTATTGGGACTCGTCAGTTGGACGTACGTTCATACCTGTACATACGCACAATATGCACATGCGCCAATAAGAGACTGACCAATTACAGTCCTAAACATCAATAGGAAGATTCAAGTAAACAATACCAAGTGAATTTACTATACGTTTTGATAGATCTGAGAGTCTATATTGATGAAATTTTTAATAATACTTTCAAATAACAACATAATTTTCGTCTAAATTTGAACGAATAGTTTCACAATATTTGGGCACCGAGTTAATGTGAGACATTAATATTTTCCTTGAAAAAGCTTGGACCATATTGCCAGGCAAAACGTTGGATTTACTTCAAATGCTTTCGCTGAGATTTTACAAATACATTCTTCCTCTTTAACAACATAATTTGTTATTTGTTTTCTTTAATTTTAATGCTCATCTAAGACCTAATGTACATACATTATCTAAATAGTAAGGATTTTGAAAATTCAATCGATTTAAAAGGTTGTATGATTTCTTAACTAGATTCATTATCTTAATTTTTCATTTACATTTATATTTAATACACTTGTAGATTATTTCGACATCAGATAATATATATCTAGTTAAATTTTGTGCTGATCACAAATATACATATAACAAACATAGGTCACAGTTATTATACATCACAAAACTGTTAATATTTTAATGTAAAATTTTACTTAAAGAAATCACTATTAAATTCACTTGGTATTATTTGGCTTGTATCTTCCAGTTGAGGTTTAAGACTGCAAATACTACTGGGTTCGAGTCCCAGAGTGAACATCAACCCTGAGATGTAAGTACATCTAGCTGACTAGTCCCAAATATGACGAAACGCTCGTCCTAGATTCCACTGCTAGCCACTATCCATCATTGCTTATAAGAAATTACTATTATTTGTAATTTTTAATATTCTGACATGTAAACATATGATTTATAAATGAAAGAATTTTCATAATTATAAGATTTATATTAACCTTAGTGATAATGGTTTAGTTGATGACTGTTTCAAAAATCAAATGAATTGATATTGATATAATCAATAACCTTTTCACTAGACAAAATACATATGATTGTACTTTTATTATTGATGACAGTAAATAAAATTTAAATACTACTATTTAAATATTCAATTGTTATACAGTAATGAAATTATTGTGACATTAAAAACAATTTTTTTTTACATGAAACTGTAAAAGATAGTCGATAGGATATTTACATGTCATAACTGGTTGACAAGCTTATTCATCTAGACTATCATAAGTTATGTAAAAAAAATTCGATTGTATTATTTACCATTCAAATGAAACTAATCTTAGTTTTCATTGACTTAAGAAAAGATATAATCTTTCATTCATATATGTTGATTAAAAACCTAATATCCATTAAGATTTATGGATGAAGTATTAAACTTAAATTTTGAAAATAAAGTTTTTATTTTGAATATTAAATACAGAAATGTCATATTAATCTTGAAGTGTTGAAACTATTATGCATTCAAAGAGGGACAATATTAAATAAATATACATGTAACTACAAGTAATCAGTGAGACAAAAGTTAAGATGTCTAGAAATATTTTTTTGCTTGATTCATTTTTTTCTACAGGCATTTATTTTGTAGATTTTATCAGTTTCAAGTTGTTTACTTGAAGGACATATTCTAATATGTTTAGATATAAAATATTTTGTTGTTGTCAAGTATCTGGAAATCGATTCTGGAATGATATTGCTTTGATTGGTTCCAGTTATTCAAATAAACTGGAATGTAACTATTTCAGTATTATAAAGTATTTCAATATCTCAATTCCAGTTAGAAGAAATTGATGCTAATAATTATATGTGTATATAATCTTCTATTGGTGACTCTAAACATATGTACTGTGGACGCGATATTAAATCGCTTAGACTAGTAGTTGCATCACAAATTGATTAACAGAAATTATTCAGCATTGAAGACTAGAGAAATTTGATGTTGATGCTCCGTAGTCGACCAGCTTAAATATCTTAATTTATATAACGATGGTTTAATCACAAAGAGAAATACAGGTTATTTCAATATTCTAAGTGGGGCTTGTTAAACGTTAAGTAGAGCTGGACGATAGTACGAAAACTAGGTTAAAAACGAAGTTAGAACAATATTTTTTCAAAAAAACGTTATTCACCCAACAGTTCTGTAAACAATAATCGTGTGCTTACAGATAACCAAATTAATGATATATTTCTCAAAATCGTGGCAAGAGATTGTGGCCGGTAGAATCGTCTAAATCGAAACAGAGACGCTAATTTGTTGAGTGGTAACGTTGAAACTTACTATTTACTAGTTGATTAAAATGTAAAATACAGATTAATGGATTTATTATTTAGTGAATCAATATAATTGCGTTCTGTCCAAGATGGTTCGTGCAACGTTACAAAGTTTAGAACTGGGGTGAAACCATTGTCAGTTCCCTTTTATTATTAATAATCAATTCATAAAAATAATCAATTAAAAAATGTCAAAGTCAAACAAACAGGGAGATAAAGAAAATCAAGTTTCTAAATTTACCATCAAAATGAATTCTTTATATTTTTCGATAATTTTAAAGTTTTGGGCAAAATTATGCAAAGTATTAAAAGTAATAAGTCAACTACTATTGGTTCATTGAATTTCCACCAGAATATAAATTGTTTTGTCTTGCCCTCTGGCATTAATTAGTTGATGTTAGAATACATTTTTGATAGGGACTATATTTGTTGTTTCCTATGTCATAGGGATGACCTATTATACATATTTATATGGAAATCATATAAACATCATATCAACTAATTTACAAATATGTTGAAATATATCTATTCGTGCGGAAATACTTTAGCAATATAAATGTACAAGATTTATTATACTAGCGGTAAAAAACGATTCATAAGAAAAAAATATTATTCAATGAAATCCTAGTAGTATTAACAATGAAACCACCGCATGTATTAACACATAGAATTCAATCTATCGTCTAACATATCTATCACCTTTGCGTAAATTAAACAGTGTATAGAATATATATATATATGAGTAGTGATAAGTCTCACACCAATTAATGATGGTATATTCTCACAGATTCTTATATACACAGAGAATAATAATTCTTTTTAAAAAAATTTATACTGGTATTTAGACCATGTTTTAATTTGATAAGAAAGACATGATAATATTAAAAATCATGATGTGAACAACAGGATTTTTGAAAAAACGTAATAAACGGCAAAACAAAAAACTAAAATAATTTGACAGATGATTGAGGTAAGCACTGTCATAAATACACATAAAAACACAAATACATTCTCACTTAAACACACTTATAATGTACAATAGAAACTTATTTTTTTATTAAAAGAAAATAACACATTGACATATCGAACTCAACTATAATCATTTTCAATCAAGAAATTTATTTATTTATTCATTGAAGTGATGAAGTGGAAGAAGAGACCAAAACAATCTGAACAATATAAAGTATCAGTTGAATTATATCAGTTAGAAAAAAAATAAAACATTTATCATGAATTTATTACAAATCTAAGATAAATACTGCTAGTCAAAATAACAAATACAAATATATATTATACATTAGAAATAAAAAGAAAAGAAATAACTTGATTCATTCCATTGAATAATATCTATGAATGTAGGAATTTTTGTTAACTGTTGGATAGTGAATGTATAAAATTGTCATATGGAAAATAAAATTGAAATTATTTTTTTTGTTGAATTGTAAAGTTAATGTTTCAATGAATTTTGTTTATTAGCTTCAATGAAAATCCTTTTTTTAGGGGAATTTCTTTGTCAATATATAATTAAAATAAGGACGAATTTTTAGTTAATAGAGGAACTGTTGTCAAACGTTATTGAATAGAATTATTGAGATTATTCATATCTATAATGAATAATTTTTGTTGTTGTTTTAATTCGATAAAACATTTGTTTGTATTCGATATGTTTTGTTTGAACATTGATAACAAATGAGAGTTTTTACAATTGTTTGATCACCGGGTGGGGATCAATGTCATGTATGTCAGATCTTTCTTAGTGCAGATCGAATCTTATCAACCAAATTGCAATGTGGTTACCAGTTTAGTTGACTCGAAATTGCGTGCACTATATTGAAATAAGATGCAACTCGGTCGATAGGATTTGATCTGCACTAAAAAGACCTGACATACATGACATTGATCACCAACCAGTGATCAATCAATTGTAAATATATTTCAGTCCTACAGGAGATCAGTCGCGGTCCTGATATCTCAGTGGTAATGTCTTTAACTGTGAAGCTGGATCTAATCCGTCAGGGAGCATCAGTTCCCTCAAGTTTACAGGTACACCTTGCTAACGAGTGCTAAGTAGCACGAAACCTAGGTCTAGGGTTTCCTATTGACCACTTCCAACCAACATCTCAACAAATGAGGGTATACTTCAAAACCAGATGGTAGTGAAAAGTTTATGATATATTCCAGATTCATTAAAATATTATTCAAACAAGAATACAGATACTCTGTTTTGGCGAATTTAACCATTTTAATGACGTAACATTTATGGGGATTTAATTTATTAAATTTCTATTTCCTCTTCATTATAATGATGTTTGAGTGGTCTAGGATAGTAAATGTAAAGAAAATTGATTTCCAACAATTCTTTTAAACTATCATCTATGCTGATTACAATAAAGAAATAAATCTTTGTTCATTTGTGTTATATGGAGTAAACTGTATAGATTCATAATCTGTTCATTTCATACAGATTATCTGTGAACAGATCTTTTCGGGATTTCACTATCCATCTGTATGAGACACCTATCTTGTTTTATCAAATGTATTTCCTATTGTAAACAAATCTTCCAAGTATGTAAAATATTGTATCTAATTAGATTCTTCTCGGATTTCACTCTAATATACAGTGATAATTATATGCATATGTAATTTTAATAGTTTCTTAATAAATTTTATTTCAGTGTCTATTTTTAAAAAGTTTTTGACCTACTTCTTGTTATAAATCATTGATTCAAGACTTTATTATTCTTATCATAACTAATACATTTGTCATCAGACTATTAGTTTGTGCTTTTTATCTGTCTGTAATTATGTGATCTATTTAGTTATTTATTATCACTGACTTTGAAACTGCCTTAACTGGTCCAATATTATGATATTGCTTATAAATATTACTGTAGATTAAAGTCTGATGAGAATCTAACTGAAAACAACGTTGTTTGCTTAGATGTATTATTCTAATTTAAAATTTGGGAAATGTTAGCATTTCAAAATATGTAAAACACATTTGTAGTTTCTGCTTGAAGATTATTCATCATAAATGATTAAAAAAATGGAATACATCCATCAGGGTTGATCCCGTTACAATACCATCTATGATTGTTAAAGCTAGATGAAATATTTAAAATACATATATGAATTGGTTTACTTACTTAAGATGTACGTATGTTAATGATCACTTTTTTGATTCCATGTCAAATGCAGCATGAATTTTCGTGAAGTAGAATATTTACAACTAAAGTAATAGGTGTAGACCTACGATACACATTTTGATTGATTATAAAGTCAAGAAATTTCACTAACTATTAATTTTCACAGATTGTTTTAATTATTTTACTTGATACAAATCGTAAACTGAATATGTAATTATTTTCTTAGTATTGAAAGATTAGTTGTTTCATTTAAGCAAATTATTTTGACACATTATTATTTGCATTAACCACATACAATTTCTTTATTCCTATTCGTTAAATTTTAATAGTCGAGGCTAAACCAGTATGGAAAACCTGGATGTACTGGACGGTCGTTTCGTCCTACTATAGGGCTCCTCAGCAGTGCACATCCACGATCCCAACTCGCGAGATTCCAACCCGGGACATATCAGTATCGCGCGCGAGCCCTTAATCTCCGGACTACTGAGCCGGCCGGCATCCAACGGTGTTAATGTCTAATTTCAACTAATCCACGAAATTGGGTGACACATCCACTATTGTGTTCAGTGAGTTATAATCTCACAACAAACCCGGTTGAACTCCAATGATCACTGCTTCTCACTAGAATTCCAGGAAATATCTCTTGAATCCAGTCACTAGTGATTATATGTTCGTTAGTATTAGAGGGGTGTTTTATGAATATTATAATATTTTTAATAGTTCAGATCATGAGTAAATTGAAGCTAGACCACGATTGAAAGCCTGAATGCAATGGACGGTCGTTTCATTCTATTGTAGGACTCCTCAGCAGTGCACATCCATGATCTCATCTTCCAGGTTTCCATGATGATCTAGCTTCAACTGACTCATGATCTCAATTATTACAATTACTATAATATCCACATAAACCTTTCTGATACTATTTTATAAATGATAAAAGTTAATTTCAATTAGTATGTTCATGCTTAACAATGAATGTGACAATAAAGGATAATTATTGAACATTTAAAACAGTGAAAGAAAGAGGAAATAAAGCACAGTAACTTCACGTTTCATATAATGTGAAAAGCTTTTTACGTGCTTTTTTTAAAAAAAGGTTAACGATTGTTTCTCGGATAAATCTGGTCTCAAATATATATATATTCATGAGAAGTATATTGGAAAATAAAAAATTTTTTTTATTAATTATTCAAATCACTAATATGCACATTACATTAGACACGTGTTTTTGACTGCATTCATTAATTGAAATCAATGTATAAGAATTATGTAGGTGTTTATATTGACAAAATCAAAACGAAACAATACTTAACCACAATTATATGTATATTCTATGTGCTATTTCACGTGATATAATAATTGATTTTTTAAAAAACAAATTCGTTTTGTTTAGATAGAATTCTTGTCTATATGTGTATGTATTTGACTGTGTGCACGTAATCATCAATATGATGAATAATGAAGAGTATTGTCTTGGATAATTATTGATGTATTTTGATTTCCCTAGTTCTCGTAAAAAAATGAGGAAAATTGAAAGACTTAGAAACTGTCAATTGATTTAATTGTGGTGGGAGTGCATATTTGTTTTATTCTGATGCTTTATACATATACATATCTACATTTTTTTTTCTTTATATAAAATAACTGTCACTTTTGCCTACATCTACGTGATTTTCATGTCACTGAAAATAATCTTTTGTAAGTGTTTGTCTATCTATCTATCTATCTATTGACTTTTGTTTGTGTGTGTTGGTCTCTATTTATTAAAAATTAACATTCAGTGGTTTAGTTTACACAGAAAATGAGTAAATAAATAAATGCTAATTGTAACATCTGTATAATCTTTCAACAAATATAAGATTAAAAAACTATTTTGTTTGTCACATATAACTTTTAATGTGTGAATGTATCTAGGCCAATTTGTGCATAGTGGAATTTCTCCTATAAGAAACAGTTTCCCCCCTCTGAAACCATAAAAAAAGTAAAGATAGTAAATATTTTTTTAAATACAAAGTTTCTAAATTCCAATACAAAATAATTAGTTTTTTTCAAAAAAATAATTGTTGTTTACCATCCTATACGTTTCTGTTATCAGTGTTTAAACCCAGATTATTTTCAGTATACGGTTATGGAGATTGTTGAACTTCACTGAAATCATGAACCAACTAATGTTAGACCACCATTGAAAATCTGGGAGAATTGGATTTCCTTTTTTTCTAGTATGGAACTCCCCAAAAGTGCTCATTCACGATTCCACACACGGGATTCGAAACCAGGACCTTCTGTCAAAGTCTGTTTTGTTCACAGCAAACAAGCTAATCAATTTATGAAAGATACTTAGTTTCTTTTTCAAATGCTCAACGCTAAGAAATATGAAACTGAAAGTCAGGGAAATTTGAAAAAATACCTTATAAAACGTCTGTGGAGAATGTTTAATTTGAAGACATTAGTAAGTGACTTTGACTAAGCAACCACTGAAGATCAGGGAGTGTAGAACATCTACTATTTCTTGATATGGGAGTCCGCACCATTAGGATGAACACACTTAATGGATCGAAAAGCGAGTCACGAAACAGAACTTTTTTTCAGTCATCTATGACATGTGATCCCATTCTAAGTGGGATTTATTTCATAACTTATTAAATAAGTTATATCTTTTATTTACGTCGAGCTAATTTTATGACGTAAATTTTTGTTCACACAGTAAATTAATGCTAACTTACTTTTAATTACAGATCTGACTACTGGTCAGTGTAAACAAATCATGTAAAAATTAATGTACTCAGATATCATTTTAATTTATCGATGTTAAACCAGTACTCATCCATCACATCCGTACATTTAATTTAGTCTTATGATATACTGTTCCTTGTAGCAAGTACAAGGTTTCCGCTTTTGGATCTGTTCATAAATCTTTTGTTAGTTCCGAGTTTTTCCTATTCCATAAACCATTTACAACAAAATTTACAACAGTTAGTACATGACTTTTAAAAGATTTTCACTTTTTATACAGAGAATGGTTAACTCTGTCAACCATAGACAATTAAAATCAAACGTTATAAATTATTTTTCTCTCATATTTAATTAGTCTATGTTATAGATGCTGCCAATGAACATATCATTACTATATTCATAATACAAGTCTTTCATTTAATCAGAGTTCAATAATTGGCTTTAGTACGATCGTATTTTAATGTTTACAGTCTGCAAATTGAAGGCTAGTGAAATTCACCACACAGCAATAATGAGTATTTCACTTTGTAACAATTTTTTTAAAACTTTCATTCTAATTAGTATTCATGGCACTGATACTAGAGAAAGAATTCATTCTAATGAAGCATTTTTGATAAATGATTGACTGACTGAATTCCTTGCTAGAATTATCTATATTGTATGTTCCCTCTCTCTTCGTCTCTCTACTGATCTATTGCAAATACATGCGTTCTTACATGAATAAAGCCAATACACTTGTATTTGTGTTATGCATATTTAGTCTAATTATCACTTTAATTAATGAAAAAAGAGCCGAACGCCAGCTACCAAATCATTATCCCAATTAGTTAGAAGTTGGTCTATGAAATATTTATATGGGTAAATATACTAACTACCTACATTGTGTTTTGTATTTTTAAGTGAATCGTTTGTTAATATGTATATATGTGTGTACATATGCACATATGAACCTTATTTATTAAAACAATTACATTCAAACACCTTTTTATTCTATAAGGAAACTGTTTTCTGTCTGGGATTCTTTAAAAATAACAACGATTAAATTCTTAAAAGTATTCATTATTAAGATCATTCTAGTTTGAAACCTTTTCATAGTAAGAAATATAATTTAAAATGATTATGAATAAAAATGTATTTTGTCTTGAAAATGAATGAAAACAACTTTTAACTAATACATCGATTTGTTACAGTAAAACCTACAACGTTTTTTCGGATATATTCATGATAGATTTTCTCAGTTTGAATATTGTACTTACCTCATAAAAACAATACCTTTACACTAACCTAAAAGTTCTATTAACGAGTAGTGAAATGTAGTAAATTTGATCATCGACTGACTGATTGACTGAGAAACTTGATAGAAAATACATGAACATATTATTTAATCTTGAATCAGACGAATGACACATATAACTACAAAAATGGGAAATGTCATTCACTAACTCATTGAGTTTTTAAGATACATACATACCTACATACATACATACATACATACATACATACATACATACATACACACATGCTTGCACTTTTTCTTTCTTGGGCCATAGGGCTGCAATCATGGATCTCCAAGCAACTCAATTTAGACTCCGTTTTCCAGTTGCTATGAATCGCAATTCATGCTCTTAATATCTGCCTCGGATTATTAAAATTCATCTAAACACTACTGGATTGTTTAATATTATAAAACATGGAATCATCCAAGCAACTGATAATAATAATCATCACCATCATAAACACTGTTGTCAACATCTGTTTCGTTTGTTATTAGTTATTGTCAAGGGCTAAAAGCAGATGATGAAAAATCACTAAAGATTCAAGAAAACATTAATATTTCTGGTTTGAGACTAATTTAAATTGAAGTGTTTACAATTTGACAGGTTATTAAACCTATGATCTTTATAATCAAAAGGGATATAACATCTTTCCAATTGTTTATTTTGAAATCAATAATCCATATCTTTCAACATCAAACGATTTCACTGAGTAACACAATCGTCCTCCATTGCCACCAGTAAACTGTACCTGTACTCGATTCAGTTATCAGATGATGATTCTATTCATGATTGTAAAAACAAAGTTATTTACAAATATATCAAGTTCTTTTAGGAGAAATAAATCGAGTTAGTTAATATTTATTTCCGAAAAATCAAAAAACGATTCTTTTGGATGATCAACTACATTATTATCAGTTTTCTCTTTTTAATAAATTATTAAAATTTGATAAGTATTTCATTGATTATGTATACATTTGTAAAAAAAATGTTTTGTTTACGATTCATTTAAATTATTTACTCTCACCCCCAGTTTCCTCTCTTGCTTTATTATGTGATATTGAATTTCATTTAACTAATAGCTATATTGATTAGATTAACTAATCATCTCATTCTTTTTTTCGGGTATATTAACAATTATAAAAATAAATTTGATGATAATCATGCAAAATATTGTCATTAATATCATATATTCCGACTGGAACATCATATATATATATATATATATATATATATATATATATATATCCTTTAAAACAATTAAGGTTATAACCATAATGACAATTTTAGATATTATAAAATAATAGATAATGAATAATTCAATTATTGTAATATATATACATACATTAGGTATATGCTCTGGGATATTTGCATACACACACATGGACACACAACATATATATATATATATATTCATCTTTAACTTGATTATTATTACTATTATTACTATTAGTATGATCATCATAATTATTTAGTATAAGCATCTAGTTGGTACCTTTTTATCATATTGTTATTGAAACTGGTGGATAGAAATAAGCATATATGTATATATATCTTGTATATGTGTGGTGTAGTTTTCTTTTCTTGGTATAATATCTTCATAAATATTCTTAAATTATTAAATGTACCTTTTTAAAAAGGAAACAATAACAGATAATAATGAACAATAAGAGAAGAGAGGTGAGATGAAATCGAGAAACAAGACAACAATAAAAATATTAGATAAAAGACTGACCAATATATATATATATATTGTTTGTACAAATAGAAAACAAAACACGCAATAAAATGCAACTAATAGTATACCTACCACCTTTCACTTAACAAATGAATATTAATCTTAACAAACAATAGAACAAACAAACACACAAGTATATATATATATATATCACCAGTAATAACTTATATCTTAATTAGCATTTTTAACTAATGTAATTGAATGGACTGATTATTGAAAACCACAATAATCGAATAATAACAATAATCGTATTATAATATTAATATTAATAATAATAGTAATAATATAAATGGAATTTGTCATAGAATAATTATTTTTTTTTATCATTATTAACGATAGTTATTTCGTAGTATTTCATTAATCATTTGATTGTTCTATATATGAACACAGATTTACAGAGATAAATAAAAAAATAATCCTTTCAACTTAATATTATTGTCAATGTATACGAACAATTGAACAAGAACTAAGCTCCTAAGTAGTAAAGTATGTAGATGGGTGAGGACAAATAAGAAGTTTAACTATTGTTGTAAGAAATTACTGATAATTGATTAAGATACTATTTGTCACATAGTATCAAATATAGATTAGATCAGGGACTATATATATCACTTATTAATGCTACCTTATAACTTAGTGATTTTGATTTAACAAGAGATAGGTAGTGTAAATGAAGGTTTTGGAAATCATTTCTTTAGAAATTGAACATTTAATACAATAGTTTTGGGCGTTGTTGACTGTTTTGCTGAATAATTCTTACCTGCACCTTGGACTAGACTTGAATATTTTTTTGTATATTTCGAAAAAAAAGCTGAAATTGAGAAATATGTTTAGAATATATTGACTACTTTTGTTTTGTAAATCACGTCGGCTTACTCAATTGTTCGGGCTATGTATTTTCTATCTGTGTAAGTAGGACAATTAGGCTAATTCTTTCAGATGTGTTTGAAGTGAATATTTATCTATGCTACCTGCATATATCCTCGTAGTTTTTATGAAAATACTGCAAATTATTCTACTGCTAAGCACTAGGAAATCCAAGCCAAAACACCATATTTCTTGACAAAGAGAAATGTATTTGGTTTCGTTTATTCAATATAAAATGGATAGAAATATACTTGTACCAGGTGAACTGGTAAAGACTTATGAATGAATACAGGTGACAAATTTTGATAGTTAGAACACATTTTAGATGGTAACAATTCTAACGCATGTTAAATAGATATTTATTGTAATATTCCACAGATGGTGCGTAGAATTCTATGTTGTACCGAAAGTTATATTGTCAAATAAAGTTATTACTGTGAATAGTTCTAGCAGCGGCATTTAGAATAAATGAGTTATGTGTACTTATTCTATCTCAAAGTAAGATTTTAATTCTTATTATTACAAAAAAATAAACCAGTTAATATTCAATGTAATTAATTAGAGTTTGTGTTAATTTAAGAACTTTAAGTTATTATTCACTTGGTATTGTTTGGCTTGTATCTTCCTATTGAGGTTTAAGACTGCAATTGATCAGTCTGTTATTGGCATAAGTGCATACTGTGCGTATGCCTCGATATTGCCTTAATTCACAAGCTTTTTGTAATGTAAGCAAGTGAATTTATATTCACCCCATTACACAAGCAAGTGTCTATCAGGACTCAGTAGCTGAGTGAATAACGCGATGGCGTTTGAGGCGAATGATACTGAGTTCGAGTCCCAGAGCGAACATCAACTCTGAGATGCAGGTACATCCAGCTGACGAAACCCAAATCGGACGAAACGCGCGTCCTGGATTCTACTGCTAGCCACTATCCACCATTGCTTACACTTTAAGTTATTATCTTTCAAAGTTGTTATATTCAAGTAAATATGATGAAATATAAGTTGTTTTCATTTGAGATTTGTTATTATACAATATTTTTCCTATTAAATAGTAGGTTCAAAGCATTTAAAAAAATAATGGTTATTATTTCCAATTGTATACCAAAATATTCAATATTCGTAGAAAATATTGACCCTGCTTCACAAAAGTCATGTTCTGGTTTGCACTTATTAGGAAGGTGTACCTGCAATCTTGGTAAAACGAATGCTATCTGTGGTTTCGAAATCTGAGTTATTCTGCTTCATAGCCTGATATGCTATCACCGTTTTATTCTGGCTGCAACTGATATCATATGGGCTCGGGAGATTTATGATTGATTGATTACTGGGAATGATCAATGTTATATGTGTCCAGTACTATTAAATTTCACAAATAAATTGTCATCTCAAAAGGGTCTACTCGAACTCATATCACTTAGACTAGTGGCTACATTTTCACTCGATCTACAGAATTCTGTCAGCATCAAAGAACTAGATAAATATGGCATTGCTCATTAGTCGTGATCGATTATTCACAGATATCTCAGTCCCACAAGTAAATCGATGTCCAAATAAATTAGTGGGAACATTTCGGACTGTGAAGCATAGCGATGTTAGTCTCTTCAAGATTACTACCAAATCTTTCGGATTAGTGCGAAATAACACTCAACCTAGATGAAGCGGGGTTTTCTGTCAACTACTTTCAACAACTTAACAAATTATTTCAATGTTTTGTTAAATATTAAATCTGATTCTCATAAGCAGTATATCCACTATCAAATTGAGTGAGTTGTTTTGAAGATAGTATGTCAATGGCCTTTTGATATATATATATATATATATATATATATATATATTCATAATTTACTACAGTTTAAGACTAACCGACAAATGAATAATCAACCAAGCAAGATATTACGTTTTTTTGACATCAGTGAAATAAATGAGGTTGGTTTTTTACTATTAAATTAGTGATTTAACCATGATAAAATCATGGGATAGATCACTTAGAAAACGAATTTTACTTGTGCCCATAAATCTAATTATACCGAAAAGTATTTATTTTAGGATGTTATAGAGATTCTTTCGTTCCATACATTACATCTTAAACTGATCTTATTTTGGAAACCAGTTAAAATCAGACTGAATTAAATAGTTATTTCATCCTATTAAGGGGCTTTTCAGAAATCCCAATCTTTAAATTACCGAAGACTGAACACTGGAGGTTCAAGTCTTTCGAAGAGCTCTTAAACTTTAAACTACAAAATTAGGACTTATTAGACTTCTTCAATATGTGTATAGCTTTACAAATGTATCAATAGCTATATAACAATTTTTGTTTACGTAAAAGTATACAACATTAAACCGGTTTTCAAAAGTATTATTTACCATTAACCACGACATTGTTACGAAAGCATTTTCTGCACTAAGCATAAAATACTATTTAGAATGACTTTCATTGATGAAGCACTCATCTTAATTACTTCAGGAGATCATAATATACAGAATAGATAGTTTATATTATTAATTATGAACTATAGATAAAGTGTTTACATAATTTTATAATAACAGAATTTATTTATAATATGGAAACAATTATACTCTATATTGTAGGACTGATAAGATGTATGACACCTTAGATTATAGATTAACAATTATAAAGTATTTAAAACAGATCGTATAATTTGAAATTGTACATTGTACAGCATGGATACCATTACTTTAAATTAATAATGAATAAAAGTGTTTCACAGCACTTATTATAAGTCATGGATTTAAAATGATACATATTAAATGCAACTATCTTCAAGAAACAAGTGAATAGAAGTAAAAATAATAAAAAAGAATTGTAATTTAACTAAAGTTAATTTTATAAGTTTGTTTCTTCTGCTTCAATGAATATTTCTATTAACAATATGATTCAATAGATTTCTTTTTGTGAATAATAATGAGGTTATTTCTTTTATACTATACTTATATTTCTTAATTTATTTGATCTTATAACTTCGTTTATATATCATTAACATTAGCAAATAAAAGAAAATAGAAGGGATTCAATCAAGTGTACTATGCATATGTTATGCTTATACAACTATAGGGTGGATAGAATTTTAAAAGTTAAGATAGTATTCAATTGAATGAGTGAATGAGAGAGATAGAGAGACTAAAATATATACTTATACACACACACACATGCAGAAAATGATAGTTTCCACATCACTTATTTCGGGTGTAAATAATAAATTGAACTTATGCTGCAAATGTTTAACTTACATAATGTTTAAATATACAGCCTAATTTATAAACTGTCAAAAAATTGTCAGGCTGAAGAATATATTTAAGCCAATATTTTGATGAGCATGAAATCCATACTATTCTCTTCTTTATTTATGCAATTAATTTATTCTATGGTTTAATTATTATTTTAAGTTTGTGTGAAAATAAGTTGATTGATCAGAGGAATTTGATTATCATTTCGGTTCCATTCTATATACATTCAGTATCTTCTATTTATCTTACTTAATTATACTATTATCTTCCTACCCCTCTTCTGTCTTTCCATCTATCTATTTCTAATTTTTTTTTGTACTAAAGAAATGAAGATATCACATTTGTTTTAGAATAATTTCTTTCTTAATTTGTTTATTCACACACGTACGTTGGACATATGTATGTAATAGGGTAGATTTTAACATAGTAAGGGTTTTTCATACATAGCAATAGAAATAATCTTTTAAATAAAGAGAATTAATGTTTTATTTCAAATACTCATTAAAATGAAGTATTAGTTTAGCTGTTTACGCAATTATGCATATATTTATTTATTTAAGCTAGTCATATTTGATGACCAATAGAGTTAACTTTTTTTATAGAGGGTGGGTGGGAAGATAGCGGGTGTATGCAAATGCTAAAGCAAAAAAAACAACAACATATTTGTTCATATCCAATCTACAAGCAGTAACTTTTACAAAGGATTCAAATTCAAATTTACTCAAGTTAAATGGGAATAGTTAGCAAACAGATAAGTGTTTATTTGTTATTTCGGTATTTCATTTTCTTCGAATTTGTCTCATGAGAATTTTGACAAATTAAACTTCGAAAGATAATCAGTCTGGAATGGAATTATATATATGTATATATATATATATATATATATATATCAACAGAGATAAACTCTGTGGTAATTAGCAAATCTTGTTACTTTTAAAGATTCTTTAAAACTGTTCAGAGTGATGACGGATGATTTGTGTTGAAGATTAAAAATACTAAGTGAGTGGTGATTGTAATGGGAGGTGGTGGTAAGAAAATGTTATTCAAATAAGGACATCAGGTTATTTATTTTAAATTAATATAATAATATTTCTACTAGGATTTGATTTTTAGAACAAATTTTCCAAAAAAGAGAGAGATTATTTGAAAGGCAATGAAAACAAACTTTTAATCTAGATTATTATAGGGATATATTTTCTGTGTATCTACAAATTTATGTAATTAAGGTCAAATAAGAGTCTAAATTATTTAATTCCAAATCAAAATTGGTAATTAGTAGAGATGATCATAGAAACGACCACACTTACTACTGTTTAACATTTGCATCATCATCATCATCATCATCATCATCATCATCATCATCATCATCATCATCATCATCATCATCATCATCATCATCATCATCATCATCATCATCATCATCATCATCATCATCATCATCATCATCATCATCATCATCATCATCATCATCATCATCATCTCCCTCTCTCTCTTTCTATGTATATATATATATATCGTTTACTCATTTGATAGTTGCACTATTTAGTCACTTTTAAAGAAATAAGACATGTGTTAAATCCTTTTAAAAGTAGTTTTATAACTATATACTTCAGTCAGTTAAGAAAACACAGAAGTATTCGCAAATTAGTTGGTTCGATTCGAAGATATATTAATAAATTCATGATCGTTATATATATATAACAATATTACGAAAAGAATCATATAGAAACCTTACATCGAATGAAATACTTCTTAATAAGGATCTGATAATTCTGAAACTGTTAAATCGATGGGTTAAATTTCCACTTGATAAAATGTAATTAGATTTTCTAAATATCAAGCGATCTTGTGAAGAAAACCTTTAGTTTGTCTCTATTGGATAATAGATAATTCGATTATAACTGATTATAGCATAAGTTGTTACTTTACAGGATAATCTGTAAATTTGAAAAGAATTGTGAAAGAACAATATTGCATATTTTATCGAACTAGTTCACTCTTCTTAATTTTTACACATTTTTTTCAGTTGTGATATCGAATGAACGTTTAGAAAGCACCAATACTCTCCCTTCCTATATTTTACTAACTACAGTCTGACTACTGTATGTTTTATACAATGGGAGTTACTTTTCAGTTAATTTCAGTTATCAAAAGAATCTATGTGTTATATGGTCAAATATTGACTTCGAACCAGAAACTAGTATTTAAGAAAATGATCAGTGGCATAGTATTCCAGCTAGAAAATATAGTCATATCATTGAAATTCATACTATGGTAATTCACGATAGTTTAATTTGATAATTATTATGATAGCAAGAGCAAATTGGAAATTTAATAAAATCCTTATGCTAACCATCCGGCACGTGAAATTATTAAAAAGTTACTTAAATCTAGTAACTGGTTTATAAAGCTGTTTTGCTTAGATCTAGATAATAATAAAGTGTTTTTATAATTTTTTGTTTTATTTACGATTTAAATTTGGGCATCATAAATATTGAATGATTACCATTATCTATTTTATACAAAATGATAAGCTGCTTATTTTCTAGATTAAATCAGTAGCTGTTTTGGTGATATAGTAAACTAAATACAACCATAAGCAAAGATGGATAGTGGCTAGCAGTGGAATCCAGGACGCGCGTTTCGTCCGATTTGGGACTCGTCAGCTGGATGTACCTGTATCTCAGAGTTGATGTTCGCTCTGGGACTCGAACTCAGTATCATTCGCTTCAAACGCCATCGCGTTATCCGCTCAGCTACTGAGTCCTGATAGTCACTTGCTTGTGAACATCAACTCTGAGATTCAGGTACATTCAGCTGACGAGTCCACAATTTGGACGAAACATACGTTCAGAATTCCACTACTAGTCACTGTCTATCTTTGCTTATAATGTTTGTGAATTAAGGCAATATCGAGGCAATATGCACAGTATGCACATATGCCAATAAGTAACTGATCAATTATAATCCTAAACATCAATGGGAATATTCAAGTAAACAATACTATGTGAATGTACAGTAGAATTCTACCATTAAAATCATTTGAGCTAGTAATAAAAATATGTAACGATAGTAGTTTATGTAAGATTATTTACTATAGAACTGAGCTGTAGATGTGTCCAATTGCTATATGAACGAATAACAATCAACTTGCAAAAATACATATCTCTTTGGAAGAAAGAGAGAATGTTTAGCTATTCACGTTCAGTAACTTAGTAATGGTATTATTACGGTGAAGCCACATTTGACGGGACTTTTTACAAGCTAATTTATTTTATTTCGCTACCTGAAGGAGTCTCCTATGAACTTGTCAATATTTTACATATTGATTTCTAAAACGTGAATAATTATAATAAGATCCTAGAGAAAAAACACGTCGATTTGAATTTTATTTTCTAAATGAAATATACTACTTACAATTTTGAGTAGTCGAATTTAAAAAACCTATTTTAAGTTCATCCAAATGAAAGCGTGTCAGTTTGAAATGAATAACCACGAGATTACTATAAATCCTTCTGTACATATTTATGCTGATATCGCTATCAATTTTTTTCGCTGGGTGATAGTGTTTGACAGCATATTTTAAATGAATTAAGACTTGAGAACTCTAAAGTGGTTTGAAAAACTTTAGCGTTATTAAGTAATCTGTCGTTGGATTGAAATAGTAGAGAAATGAAATATAGACAGATAGGTATGTAACTAACAGTACGAAACGAGTGGTTTACAGCTACTTGTAATTGGGCTTTGGATTTCCTGCTTGATCAGGATGTTACATTCAAAGCGAAAATATCTCTTTTATATTTCGAATAGGTGTTTCGATAAAGGGACTTTCAAGCTTAATTTGCAGATGTACAAACTGAATCTTTTTCAAACATCTTGCAAGGAAAGCGAAATGTCTGGACGATAACTAGAAAATTTTAATCGAAAACCTGGAGCTACATATAAACTGGATAAATAAAACTTCAGAAAGTTGTATTGGCGAATAGTGTACTTTGTACAGGAAAGTAAAAGTTCCGTAACGGTTGAAATTCGTTACTTTGCTTCATGATACATCCTCAAATTGGTCATCAAATACCAGGATAAAAATACAATGTTGATGAAATACTCAATTTTTGATCTGATGGTTGATACTGTGCTTCGGTGCTATGAATTCAGTGTACAATCAATAGTTTATTTAAAGCTGTAAGTTTAAGCGTGAATGAAACATTTAAATCATTGGAAGTAGAAAAATAAAGTGTCTGGAATCGAATCAGTGGTTAATTAGGAAATAATGAATTCTAGAAAAAGAGTTTAAATATAATAATTAATTTAATAGTTAAATTCATGAGTCAATTGCAGCTAGACTACTGAGCAGCGCGCATCCACTTTCCCGTCCAGAGGTTAAGCGTCCGCGCGCGAAACTGATAGTTACTGGGTTCTAATCTTGTGAGGCGGGATCAAGGATTCGCACTGCTGAGGAGTCCGATACTATGACGAAAAGACCGTCCAGCACTTCCAGGTTTTCCATGGTGTCCTGACTTCAATTAACTCATGAATTCAACTATTAATTTACTATAATATCCACAAAACCCCTGTTTGAATATAATAATTACTTCTATATCAGTATTGGGGTTGTGGAGATTATCAAGTTTTTGATTAAGATCATAAATCGACTGATGTTCGACCACCGCTAGAAACCTGGAAGCACAGTAGATGGTCGCGCAATTTCGTGCATTGGTTGATGTTAGACACTAACACTTTTGGATGCCAGCTCAGTGGTCCAGTCAGTCTAGCGTGCGCGAGCGAGACTGAAGGCCCTGGGTTCGGATCCCGCGGACATGGTCGTGGATGCGCACTGCTGAGGAATCCCATACTAGGACGAGACGGCCGTCTAGTGCTTCCAGGTTTCCAACGGTGGTCTAACATCAGTCGGTTCGTGATCTCAATCAAATTACTTCTATACTTTGATCAAGTTAATGAAAGGTGTTAAAAAGGATGAAAATTCACAGAAAGTCAAATCAAACAAAAGACCTTCCCCACCAAAAAATAAACTTATGGCGTACACAAATCAGTGTATTTAATTGCATGAATGCAAGTTATTGCATAGTGAAGTTTGAGGATTAGGAGAAAACCTATCTGCACAACGCGTTTCAATATAATGAAGATACAAATTGATTCAACAAAGGCTCTAAGGTTATTAAAAATAATTAATAGAACGATTTATTTCAAGAAATTGCAAACAAGCTGATTTTGATCCCATAAAATAAGTTAATTCAACAAGTTGGCAATAACTCTCCAATGATATTGTGCTTTATTGTTTGAAATTATATTTATTTTAAAAAAAGTGTTATTTAAATTATCGTGTCTAAAATAAGATCTGAAAAGAAAATGATTTTTGTTAACCTACTGTCATCAATTTACAGATGTGAGGATTAGGAAAACATAAGAAAAGTGATTATTCTCATAATGCAAGACGTGATTTGTAAATAATTTTTAATTATTAACAACAAGTTAAGCTACTTATAAAGTGAAAAGTAGGTTGATTTAGATTAATATAGCAAAGTTTAATGTTCGACCTAACCGGTTCGCATTATTATTAGATTTAATATTGTATTCAGTGACTAAGGTTGTGACTTAGAACCGAAGGATTATTACATAACTTCATCTAAAAACAGTTTTGTTTAAAATTAGGCTGACTGTGAATGATTAGTAAAGGTATCGTTTACACTTGGTTCCATATGATACTTTCTGAAAAATTTTAAACTAATTGAATAATCACGATAATAACTTAGATTGTGGCTACTTAGTTTGGTGTTGTTCAGTTACATTTTGACACATTTGCTATATTGTACAGTTAATCATTATATTTTTATTTTTGCTGTAATTATATTTTTTGCAATATGCTGAAATTTAAACACGAATGAACTCAAGGCCCTCAGTCTTACGCGCGAATGCTTAACCTACTGGACCACTGAGCTGGCATCCAATGGTGTTAGTGTCTAACCTCAACCAATGCACGAAATTGCGTGACCATCTTCCATTGTACTGAGGTAGATACCTGTCTCTACTCGACACGGATTCACTCCACTGGTCACGGCTTCTCACCAGAACTCCGAGAATTCCCTCACGATGCTAGTCACTAGTGAGCACATTTTAATTATCAGTATTGAGGTTGTGGTTGTCTAGCATCAGTCGATTCATGATCTCAGTCAAAAACTTGATAATCTCCACAACCCCAATACTGATAAGATATTTTGGTTTCAGAGACTAAATGAATGTACTTAAATTACAAGTTTTGTATATTGTTTGAAGGCAAATTATAAATAATGTCATTATTTAGTTGATCTTAAAACCACAACTAATTTAAATTTATTCAGAGCCTAGTTGTCTTTTTCTCAACCAAATGCATTTAGTAAGGTGTCTAATTTGGATCGAAAATGATATTATCAAGTAAGTAAGAATAACTCAAATGGATATAAGATGTTTATAGCAGAATGAAATATTTGCTTCAAACAAATAATATAATAATTTTGTTTAAATGATATCATGATAGGAAATCATGTAGTGTTTACATGATTTGAATAGATAAAAAGAATTTTATTTTATCATTAAATGAGCGTGAATAACATTAGCTGTTTACTTAATTTCCGGTTAATTTACATTTATAAATTAAATAAGTAAGAATTAGATTATTTTTCATTTAATTGAAGTTGACCATCAAATAAATAATATTATCAGAATAATTTTGAATAAATAAAGGATTCCACTAATATACAAATGCTCCAATAGATTTAGTTATTTATTTATACAAATGATCTTGAATAAAATGTTTCATAATTCCAATTTTTTTTCAGTCAATTAACTAGTTTTAGGAATAGAAACTTCATATCTGTAGACAGTGATTTCAATAATCATTTACATTCTTATAATAGATCCTTAAATGAGTAAATTAAAACTCATATAGATGAATTTGTTTGCAAAACATAAATTGATATTTAAAGTGAAAGTCATTGATGGAACTGAACATGGTAAAAGCGTTTATTACTCTTTAGTCTTTTTACTGACTAATAAGTAATGAATAGGTATCAAGGTCAATTTAAAAGTTGTACAAGTTTAACAATATTAAAACGAATATAATATAAAGTTTGGTGTAAATTCACTTGGTGTTGTTTTACTTGAATTTTCCCATCGATGTTTAGAACTGCAATTGATCAGTCTCTTATTGGCTTATGAGCATACTGTGCGTATTGCCTCGATGTAGCTTTAATTCACAAACATTATAAGCAAAGATAGACAGTGGCTAGTAGTGGAATCCAGAACGCGTGTTTAGCCCTATTTAGGACTCATCAGCTGGATGTACTTGCATCCCGGAGTTGATGTCTACTGTGGGATTCAAACGCGTTATCTACTTAGCTACTGAATCCTGATAGCCACTTGCTTGTGCAATTGGATGAAGTTTAAATTCACTTGGTATTATTTTACTTGAATGTAAACTTTAGTCATTAATCTAGGTATTATTACCAAGATTTGGTTTCATAATTTCGAATAAATTGAGTATTGGATAGATTTTTATAAATAAATTAATATATTTGTAATATCCTAATGAATAGAAAAACTAGATTTTCTAATGTTTCGTGACTCAGTGTAAACTACTTCTTAAAGAAGAATCTAATTTTTCTACTCATTGTGATATTACAAATACATTTAGTCATTTAGTTTCTTATTCACGTATAATTTTTGTAGAATTTAGTAATAAAGGTTTTACAAACTTACCAAGGCATACTTTGTTACATTAAATAAAAAAAGGAGTCCCACAATAGGACGAAACGGCCGTTTAGTGCTTCCAGGTTTTCAATGGTGGTCTAATATCAATCGGTTCATGATCCCAATCAAAAACCTAATGGTCTCCACAACCCCAATACTGATAATTAAAATGTGCTCACTAGTGACTAGCATCGTGAGGGAATTCTCGGAGTTCTGGTGAGAAGCCGTGACCAGTGGAGTGAATCCGTGTCGAGTAGAGACAGGTATCTACCTCAGTACAATGGAAGATGGTCACGCAATTTCGTGCATTGGTTGAGGTTAGACACTAACACCATTGGATGCCAGCTCAGTGGTCCAGTAGGTTAAGCGTTCGTGCGCAAGACTGAAGGTCCTGGGTTCGAATCTCGCGAGCGGGATCGTGGATGCGCACTGCTGAGTCGTCCCATACTAGGACGAATCGGCCGTCTAATGCTTTAAGGTTTTCATTGATGGTCTAACATCCTAATCAAAGAGAAGGAATTATTGTAAAATTTTTTTATTATAACAATAAAATTATTCATTTGAAAATTATTAATTTTCAGGACAAAATTTTCACTAAAATCAAATTACATAACTAAATTGAATAAATAACTATTAGACAAAATAATAATAAGTTTTTGTCTCAAGTGGAAAATATTTTAGTAAATTTAATCAATTTTTCTATCAATACTTATTAACCCAGTTTACTTAGTTTATTTAAAAGAAAATTATTTCTAAAAAAACAACAACAAAAAGCAGTAAAAAACAAAAAGACAGAAAAAAAACAAAATAAGACTGTTATTATGAAAAATTTTGTTGTCATCAGAGAATTTTTCATGATAATAATTAAGTTTGAACGTTTTCTTTCAAAGATACATACTGTTTTGATTGATTCTCTATTAATTTAATACAATTAACAATGTTTAATAATGATTAGTAAGTATTTACCATTCATATTAGTAAGATTTCATAAATACTAATGTAGTAAACACAAGTAGTTAACTCTTACAAACAAATGGAATGAAACAGTTAGAGAAAACTATTCTGAAAAAAATCAAAACATTAATAGATGATATAAATGATCATACTGTCAAGTCATTCACTTAGTAACTAGATGGCTTAGGTTAAATTCAAAAAGATAAAGTTTATAAATTTAACTTATATTGACCAATAGTACAAATAAATATTGTTGTTTATGACTTATTCTAAAAATTCATTATTGTTTTTATTATTTTTTAAATTAAACTATTTAATTCAGTTTGAGTTACACCCATCATAGAGTATTAAATTAAACTGGTTAAGGTTATCTTATTGTCAATATTTTGGTTGAAATTCGATCAGCTATTATGATATAAGTTTATGTAGTCAAAATATCAACAACTGAACAACTCAAATTATTACAAATTAAATTAAAATTCACACCTGTCTCATAAGTGATTGACTATCTGAACTAAGATGCTAAATGGTTAGCGTGATAGTATTCAATGTGAGTGGTATTAGGTAAGGGTCCTGAAGTGAACAGTAATTCTGGAATACAGGTACAGTCAACTGATGAGTCCCTAATAGGATGAAACGAGCGTCCTGAATTCCATTACTTGTTTCATTCCATTTATTCTATATTATCGTAAATTATTGTTTAGTAAAAATAATTAGCATTAAAATTTGATATCAACGTAATGTAGATTGAGTGTGTTAATCTTCGCATTTTGTTACTGTGTTGTAAACTGACGGTTTGAAAATAAGTCAAATTGTTGATTACTGTATTAATTTAGATAACGTATATTCGACCCAGTGCATATAAAATGTAGAGTGATAACGATAAGCTAATTTTACCATTAACATTATTCTTCCCATTCCATTAATAACATAATATGGAGGACACAATATCCCAATTTATATTTTATATCTATGAAGATTCCCCAACAAAATGTCTGACTACAACTAGCTTCAGAACACTTACAGTACCAGAAAAACATGTTTATAAGACTGCAAAAGTTCGGGGGTTACTAACTTTTCATCAAAATGTATTCAACATGTTAAATAACCAAAAACAAGATATAGATTTTATCCTGCTTGATGACGCAATAGATTACCTCAAAGATGTCAGAGGTATTTGGAGTTTGACAACGCCTTTGCACATAACACCTTTATAACCGGAATATGCCAACCCAGTCAAATCAAAATTCAGCAATCAAGAGGTTCGAAGATATATTTGAAAGGCTATAGATATAACGGGAAACGTTTAATCTAAGTTGGCTAACGGTTGTAAGAGATGCGTAGCACGGCATATCCACATATGACCTGGTGCGGATGTACGATCGGGCGCCTTCAGCTAGGTGTGTCTAATAAAACTAATGAGGTAAGGATCAAATGTCAAAGACCTACAGAACTATTTATTTCGGGAATTTGTTTCCCACTACAACCTCATAAAAATATCTAAAAAAATGTCACTATGATTTAAGTTGTTAGTGCGTATCTTAGATTTCCTAAATTGTAAAATACGCTATTTTTTAAAAACTGCTTAACACTTCTTTAGGGACAATATTTATTACAATACGTTATCGTCGACATTATTTCCTCAACGACACTCCACATACAAAACTACTTGATATTGATTTCTGATAATGTTTTTTTCAATGCAATATATAAATTTGATTACAAATAATTATCCAATCATGTGTTATGGCAAGAAGATTTACAGGCAAAAACTTATTCGAATCAGAAGGGTGTTTTTTGGAGATTGTAGTAATTCCAACAATTGAGATCATGAGTGAATTGAAGCTAGATCAATTATTAAAATTACTATAATCTCCACAAAACCCATCTGATATTAATCAACATATGCTCACTAGTGACTGGCTTCAACAGGTATTTCCTGGAGTTCTAGTGAGAAGCTGTGACCAGTGGAGCTCAACCGGGTCAGTTGTGAGATAGTAACTCACTGATGACAATGGTGGATATGTCCCTCAATTTCGTGGATTAGTTGAAGTTGGAAATGAATACCGTTGGATGCCGGCTCAGTGGTCTAAAGGTTAAACGCCCGCGCGTGAGACTGATATGTTCCGTGTTCCAATCTCGAGAGACGGGATCATGGATGCGCACGTCTGAAGAGACCGACAATAGGATGAAAAGCTTTCAGGTTTTCCACGGTGGTCATGATATCAATTATTGAAAAAACTTATTCATTTGTACAAAAGATAGAATATTTACTGTTCGAAGGTTGATCATAAGTAACCATGTGTGAAAAAATTTACAGTTAATATTTATGGATGACCAACAAAACCAGTAAAATATTTAAATGTTTATTACATATCAATCATCTTGATTTACAAATTGTATTAACTACCAGTTGATATAAGTTCCAAAACCATCAAAAGCTGGTTAATACTCGATAATAGTTTAAGTTTAATGTAAAATGGCTTAGTTTTGGGTTGTATATAACTCAATAAGAATTAAAGGCTAGTTAGATTTATAAATGCAGTTTTTATAATGGTTGTTCACTTTAAACAAACTAATGAATTCTGTTCTCATCACTATTCACATTATTCAAATTTCGAGAATTTCTAAATAAATTTAATCAGCTCTGTTGTGAGATGTGAACTCACTGATGACAATGGTGAATGTGTCACTCAATTTCGTGGATTAGTTGAAGTTAGACATTAACACCATTGGATACTGACCGACTCAGTGGTCTCACGCGCGAAAACGATATGTCCTGGGTTTAAATCTCGCGAGTTGGGGTCGTGGATGCGCACTGCTAAGGAGTCCCATATTAAAACGAAACGGCCGTCCAGTTCTTCCAGGTTCTCCATGATGGTCTAGCTTCTATTGATTCATGATTTCAACCAGTGAGATTTCTAAAATCTCCACAAAACCCCATCTGATAATAACATGTTATGTAACATTTATCAAATATTATAGCATACACTAGTTTCTCTATTCATATATTTTATTAATCAAGTTGTTAGTTAAAAAATCACGAATCAACAGTTAATAAATGAATAAAACACACATCTAATTCTTTTAAAAAGGAAATAATATACTCATTATACAATTAAATACTTCATTCATTAATGAAGAGAATAAACTAAGATCATAAATAGTTTACTTTCTTTTCTTCACTTTATAAAAATATATTCATTTAAATATTCATCACTTTTTGTTTTCCTTTTTAAATATAAAATTTTATTTCTTAGGTTCTAAACAAACAAACAAAAAAATAGAAATTATTAGGCATCATAACAAAGTAATCGTTTCTAAATGGATCAGATATTTTCTTAATAATTTATTGTATATTTCGAATTTTTCTCTTTTTTTCACCTAGAATTCAAAGAACGATATCATAGAAAAAAAGGGAAGAAGAAGAACAAGAAGAGGAAGGTGTATTTATATACGTTAACGTTGAACTTAATAAATCGGTCGGTGATTATTAGATAAATTGTTGTTTTTGTTTGTTTTTTTTTCGTTTTGCTTTGTTTTTTTTCATTCAAGAAGTTGACAAAATATCCTTAGCTAATTCGTTTAATCATGTTAATACTTGAAAGAATTTCATGGGATTGAAAAATGTAACATTTAAATGTATTAAATATAATAAATCCTTTAGAAAAAAAAGGAATCCAATGAAACCCAGTTTTAGGCCAATAAATAAATAATAATCATTATTAATAATAACTTTATATTGGAAGTAAATCAATAAATTTTTACAAAGGAAGACTTAAGCATATTCTAATTCTACTAACCTATTTAAAGCTTTTGTAAATTAATATATACTAATTGAGATTTGTAAATATAATGGAATCTACACATTTTTTGTTTGGTTAATAGATTTTATGTAAAGAAATCTAAATTCTGGTAAAGAATAATAAATAATGATAACTTTTTGTTTTGATTATTAATTACATAATGAGAAATTGTTATTTATATGGTAAAATTTTGTTGTTTTTATATAATCTATATCTTGTCAACACACACACACACAACAAATGCAGAAGAAGACGATCAGTGTAGTAGTAGCAGCTTCAACAGCAGTAGGTCCCAACATACACAAAGGCTAACGCAAGATTCTCCCATACAACACAACATGCATCGATCGAATCACACTTCACCGAGAAGATTTGGAAGATGTGAAATTCTTTACATATCTGAGTAGCATCATTGATGAACACGGTGGATCTGATGCAGATGTGAATGTGTGAATCGGCAAAGCAAGAGCAATATATCTACAAGTGAAGAACATCTGAAACTCAAAACAACTGTCAACCAACAACAAGGCCAGAATCTTCAATACAAATATCAAGATTGTTCTACTGTATGGCGCGAAAGCTTGGAAAACTACGAAAGCCATCATCCAGAAAATACAAGTGTTCACTAATAGCTATTTACACGAAATTCTTCGTATCCGTTGGCCGGATATTATCAGCAACAACCTATTGTGGGAGAGAACAAACCATATTCCGGTAGAGGAAGAAATCAGGAAGAAACGCTGGAGGTGGATAGGACACACATTGAGGAAAGCACCCAACTGCGCCACAAGGCAAGCCCTCAATTGAAATCCTCAGTATCGAAGGAGAAGTTGAATACCAAAGAATACATTACGCCGAGAAATGGAGACAAACATGAGAAGAACGAACAGCAATTAGGTTGAACTAGAAAGGGGGGTCCAGGACAGAGTGAGTTAGAGAATGCTGGTCGACGGCCTATGCTCCATTGGGAGTAACAGGTATAAGTAAGTAAGCAAGTTAGTAATATCTTGTCACCTTTTTATAATGAAGAATAACTTATGTATGTCTATAAAATAGGGTGTTTTTTGTAAAGCTTTGATTGCTATTCTGAATATCTTCAGAGTTTACTCTGTTCAAGAGATTTTAAATAATTCTACAAGTATTATGGTCATTCATTTTAATAGTTTGACTTATGACTGATAAGTTTTGTAGATCTTGTTCCTGTATTCATATTGACTGTCTTCGTTGGTTGATCTCTGGTTTTGTGATTGATTTACATCTACTGTGTAGGTTCAAGAATCACATTTATCTCAGTAAGCATGTTAATGGCTAATTGATCTGAGAGTAATGCTTCTAGAAAATTTCTGCGATTGCTAGAATTCTCTTAGTGATTAACTTCAATTATTCTCTAATCGGATACATATCCATGGTTGTCTTTGTGTATTGATATCAATAATGCAATATCATGTTCATGTATGAATAAATAATGGAGGTATCTACTTTGCCAAATGTGATATTTCTAGAAGTCTATGCAATTCCTTTTGCAGGCGATTACGGATCTACTTTCGTTTATTGTTTCCTATTAGTCCATATACAATGAAATAAATTAATTGTGTTAGTTTGTGATAGATGTTGGTTTCAAAAGGCTGAACAATCCTTATGTATTCATACAAAAACTGATTATATTAAATATTGAAATCTTTATTAATCAACAAATTTAAATCTTTATATAAATCTCTCAGAATCTACTTATTTCATTTATTTGAATTATCTTTTCTCAAAAATATTCTTTAGGCCAGTTTAAATAGAAAATAAACTTAACCTTACCCTGAAGGGTTAATTATAAATAAATATTGATAATATTGGAAATGAATTAAAATGACTTTTTCTTCTTTATTTATTCAATTTTAAAATAATTTATATTTATTAGAATGTATTTTTATTTATTTTGTTAACAAGTGAAGTTACTTTTTTTATTTTTAAACTTTTAATAAATCGGTCAAAATGATCTTTAGAAATATAAAGTGACTGATAATTGAACATTAATTCCTGTGATTGTCATCAATACCAAAAAAAAACATAATGGATTTATATAAAACTTATCATTAAAAGGGTTATCCGATTGAGTTTTTTAAGAATGAATTAAATTAAAATTGTGACCTCGAATTTGCCACAGACTAGGAATATAAATATTTGAATATGGGTACAAGGTATGTTTATTCTTATTTTAATGTTGAATATTTAAAGTTATGTTTACTTTATGAAAATAGATCTGTGATAGAGATCATAAGAAATGATCAAGAGCTAATCAGAAATATGGAGATTGTGGTATGAATACTGTAGTTATCTTCTCCGAAAAAGTGATGTAAATGCCCTCGTCATTTGGCGATGTTTTAACTGTAGTGGCAGTTGATAAATCTGTTATACGGAAAGAAAAAGTACATTGGGAGAAAGAATTAGAAGAAAGACTTAGTAAATAATTGATCTATACAACTGTGGTAGTGTTAGTTATATAACATAGGATCTCAATATGTAAATGAGAAATATTATATTAGCAGTTTACTCTGTATTAATTTATGTTGTCATTTATAAAACAAACAATACAGAGCAATAATCGATTGATTTTCTGATTGGGGTTTAACTATAGATCTTTGGTTATATATAAACTGAATTTTCTTTTAAACAATTTATCATAATGACTTGCTGTCTGTGCTGTTCTATGCCAGGTTAATACAAACTGATAATAAAACACTCCAATATTCGGGGTATCTTGTTACGAAACATCATAAAAAATATTTGCTATCTTTATAAAGTGTTTCGTAGTTATTCATTTATTAAAAGCATGTCAATAGAATCATAAGATAAAGGTTGACTAGAATTTCTACATTTTTTTTACTTATAAACTTTGGGTTAGACTTTTCTGAATTGTTGAATAATAATTTAAATGTACGCAAAATACTTTATACATATTATTACATAAAATAGTATTTTGCTCTCACAGATAGCTCATTCATTAAAATTGTTGTATATTCCTATCCGAATGTTTAAAGTATGGCAAAATATGATAATGAAATTATAAGTTTGACACTTTGAATGGAAAATTATTGTTTATCTAAATGGAAACAGAGCAAATATCATCTAATAGTAATTTCATAAAAGTTCGCGTTATCAGAAAAACCGATTTAAGTTTTTTGATTATAGCTTTTAATAGCAATACAAGCAATTTCAAATATCACGCAAAAGCTCTTCTTCTGTGGGAAAACTATTGATATCATTTTTTTGTTGAAAATATAGTATCTAACTTCATTTCCTGAAATCAGTGTACTTGTTGAATAAATAAATCTGAAAGTTTGACGATGAACGACTTATATGTAAGTTAGGTTAGAAATGAAACTTGGAATCTCACTTTCTAGATGTTGTTCTGACAATTTAGGATGGATTCCTTTATAAGATTATTAGTACACAATTTTGAGACAGCAATGCAGGTGAAATCTTGAAAAGTATTTTTTTGGAACATTGAACTTTCTTATCAAACCTGTTATACGGTTTATGGAAGTGTTATTCCATAGCTTTCTAAATGAAGTTTACATGAGTGCGTTTACACAAAAAATGGTTGTTTCAAAAGCTTTTATTATATTATGAATATTAGCTATCCATACACAAACCAAAGTTAATCAAGACCTCTATTATTGAAAGTTTGGTGACATTTGCTGTATTAGAATCTTATGTCCACTTTTTTTAAGTTTAAACGTGCAGATCCCTTTACATAATGAGTTTAAACTTGTTCAGAAGGAACTGACTTTAGGCTCAACAATTAAAGCCAAAATACTATAAGGTGAATCAATCTGTCAAACACTTGTTACACCTCAATCCTAAAAAATTTATTCGACGATTGTTGAGAGCTTACCCGTTCTTTATCTCAAATGATTCTATCCAGTTAAAACTTTGAAACTCACATGTGATCAATAAAACAGTTTTATACTCAATGCTTAAACAAACGATTAATGACGCATTTGTTTCTGATGTACTCATATATATATATATATATATATATATATATATATATATATATATATGTCTGTATATTATATTATCGAAGTTTTTTTAACTGAACTGTCATTATTTTTCTTTGAAACAGACCTCACTAGTATTTATGGTCAGCATTTCTAGAGTACCAATCCACGGAATTATACTAAGCATAAAGTCATTTTATTGCTTGTACTTTGTTTTAGCAGAGAAAGCTATAAAAGTTTCTCTCTTTTTTTGATAAATGAAAGGTAACTTACAATTCCTGTGTGAGCAAGTTGTACAACAGTAACCATTTTCTGTAAAACGTGTAGGTTGAAAATGGTTGGTCTTTGTTTAGAATAGATGGATTTTAAGCCAGAAGTTGGATCCAGGACGCTAGTTTCATCTTTTTTTTGGATTTGTCATTTTGATGTACCTCCACCTCAGAGTAAATATTTACTACTGGACTCGAACTCAGTATTGTTCGCTGCAAACACCAATGTGTAATCCACTTAGCTACTGAGTTCAGGTGTCCGCCATTTAAGACTGTATAAATTTCAGTCTGTGTCAACGATGAGATAATCTTAACCTATAAAAATTGAACTTAATTTCGTACCCACTGGAAAAGTAAGTAGTTATCTGAACTCAATAGCCAAGTGGAAAACATATTGGCGATTGAAGTGCATAGTACTGCATAGTAGTGAACATCAATTCTGAGGTGCATGTATATCCAGCTGATGAGTCTGAAACAAAATGAAACAAGCGTTCTAGATTCCATTACTTGCTCCATTCAATTTAATTCATGGGAACTTCCACTTTCATCTTTATGTCATTCTTTGAAAGAACATATTATTACTGAGCTGACTTGCCATACACGTTTCAAGATCTTACAAAAGTAAATAACTCGTGAAAGTGAATTCGTTATCACTTATAATGATCATCCAACCCTGTGTATTCTAATTGTGAAAAGCCTTGAAAAATACATAGAAACAAATTCAATATAATGCCACTTCATTTTGTTACGTTTTCCTCCATCTTAATCATTAATATTCAATATTATTACCTTTTGTAGAATATTATGATTATTTGATTCTAATGCCATCTATTCGATTGACAAAGTATTGAAGTAACCACTAGGAACCAAACAAAGAATATTACTTGCAATAAAAACTCATTAAATTGTAGGATTTTGAGTCTGAATTAATGTTCTGAAGGAACAGTTAAGCTTGAAGTAAGTATCTTCTGGATGATGGCTTTCGTAGTTTTCCAAGCTTTCGCGCCATACAGTAGAACAATCTTGATATTTGTATTGAAGATTCTGGCCTTGTTGTTGGTTGACAGTTGTTTTGAGTTTCAGATGTTCTTCACTTGTAGATATATTGCTCTTGCTTTGCCGATTCACACATTCACATCTGCATCAGATCCACCGTGTTCATCAATGATGCTACTCAGATATGTAAAGAATTTCACATCTTCCAAATCTTCTCGGTGAAGTGTGATTCGATCGATGCATGTTGTGTTGTATGGGAGAATCTTGCGTTAGCCTTTGTGTATGTTGGGACCTACTGCTGTTGAAGCTGCTACTACTACACTGATCGTCTTCTCCTGCATTTGATGTTGTGTGTGCGATAGAAGAGGCAGGTCATCTGCGAAGTGTAGATCGTTCAGCCGAATCCTAGTTGTTTACTATATCCCATGCTTCCCTTCAGATGTTGACGTCTTCATGATCCAATCGATCACCAGGAGAAAGAGAAAGGATGAGAGTAAGCAACATTGCCTGACACTGGTCTTTACTTCGAACGACTTTGTCGCTTTTCTTTGGTATTTTGATCAGAAGTTCTTGATTCCAATCTGTTGGTACTTGTTCTTCATCCCAAATCTTACTAGAGAGAATGTGGAGTATCTTTGCAGTTAGCGCAACGTCTGCTTTCAGAGCCTGTGCTGTCTGGTCCAGCTGCTTTGCTTCTCTTGAGTTGTCTGGTGGCCATGCTGATCTCTTCAATTGTTGGTGGGCCAACACCGATTGGGAGATCCGTGGGTGCTGCTTCGATGCTACGTGGGTTCAGTGGGGCTATTCAATTCAAAAGTTCCTTGAAGTGCTCTTCCAAGCTGTTTTGCCATTTTTTAATGTTGGTGATTACCCTGCCTTCCTTGCTTTTCACTTGTCTTTCTGGTGTACGATAATTTCCAGGGAGCTTGTTTGATATATCATACAATCGTCTCATGTTTCTTTCTCTGGCAGCCTTTTCCACCGTCATTGCTAGATCTTCCACATATTTACGTTTATCAGTTCTGATGCTCCTCTTCACCTGCTTGTTTACTTCTGTGTATTCAGCTTGTGCCTTGGCTTTTTCTGCTCTTGTTCGGCTGGTATTGATTGCTGCCTTCTTGTTCCTCCTTTCTTGAATCTTATCCAGTGTATCAACAGTGATCAATTCCTCGTGATGGCGCTTCTTTTGGCCCAGAACCTCATGACATGTTGAAGTGATTGCCTCTTTTATCTCTTTCCAGTTGCTCTCCATAGTAGTTCCTTCTCCATTGAGTAGATCATGAAAGGCCTGGAACTTATTGCTGAGAGCTATCTTGAATTTGTTCAGTTTGTCAGTATCCCGAAGAAAAGCCGTATTAAACATTTGTGCTGTTGTCCGCCCCGTTGTCCGGTGTTTCTTGAGTTTCAATTTCATCTTGGCGATCAGCAAGTGACGGTATGATGCTATATCAGCTCCTTTCTTGGTTCTCACGTTCTCTATCGTTCTCCTGAACTTTTTGTTGATGCAGATATGGTCGATTTGGTTTTGCGTAGTGTAATCCGGTGAAATTCATGTGGCTTTGTGTATGCGTTTATGTGAGAATGTGGAAGATTACAAGTACAGTATAATAAAATCGTTAGCGTTAAAATGCTCAGTACATAACTTTAATTTGAATGAGTTTATACATCATTTTTAAAATCAGTAATCTGTATTTTTTCTGGTAGTTATTATCATAATTTCTAACTGACGTATAAACTATTTAAAGCTAAATAACACATCAGGTATTTCAATCATAACAAATTTGTTTTGCTAACAATTCTCTGGTGTATTTCTAAAGAAATATATATCCTTTTAAGTTGATTTTTCCTTTGAGAAATTATATTATGTTTGGAATAGTAGAATTTAATAAGAATTTCTTAAGAAAAAAAGAAATATCTTCCATTCAATTCAAATATATAGATGTGGATGCTCACTGCTGAGGAGTCCCATACTATGACGAAACGGCCTTCCAGTACTTCCAGGTTTTCCATGGTAGTCTAGCTTCAATTAACTCATGAATTCAACTACAAAAATTACTACAGTATCCACGAAACCCCCTCTGATCAAGTATATTTGTTTTGATAAAAATGGAAATTTTTCTAAATATTAAAAAATTCTATGACAAAATACTTTTAATCAAATCGAAATTACTAGTTTTAGATTAAAAAACAAAAACGATGGTGTTAAAATTGAAATCATTTTATATGAATATGCTATGAGTGTTTTTTGCTTAACTTATTGACTATAATTTAATAGTTGAATTCATGAGTCAAGTGAAGCTAGACCATCATGGAAAACCTGGGAGAACTGGATGACCGTTTCGTCCTATTGTGGGACTCCTCAACAGTGCGCATCCACGATCCCGCCTTACGAGATCCGAACCCAAGACCTATCGGTCTCGCACGCGAGCACTTAACCTCTAGACCACTAAACCGGCATCCAACGGTGTTAATGTAGAAGTTCAACTGATTCATCATCCGGTCCGCGTCCACTATTGTCACCATTAAGTTACTATTTGACAACAGACCCTGTTGAACTTCACTGATTCTCACTAGAACTCCAGGAAATACCTTTTTGAGACCATCAATGGTGAGCATATGATGATTATAATCAGAGAGGAGTTTTGTGGATATTATAGTAATTTAATGAATATGTCCAGAAAATGTTATATTTTCATTTATTATATTTATAATTATTATTTTTCTTTAAAATATATACTTTTCATATTTTGTTAAATATTTTCAATGTTTAAAACTTAAGTAAACTTTACAAAGAAAAAATAAAGTTGAATAAATTTCAGACGTATATAATTTTTATCGAAATAAAGATACAAATAACCATTCATTATTAGATTGTTTGTATTTATTCATGGAAATGTGATTTGGGTAAATTATTTGGTTACATTCAAACTAAAGATAACTTGTTTAGATTGTCTGATGTACATCAAACTTCGTTTGTTTTGATATGAATTTTATATTATGATCAATATGCAAATGAATAAAATAAATGGTAGATCACATGATCTGTCTAAAATATCTTAGTACATAACCTAAATTAATGTTTGTTTGTTTTTTTTTTCTTTTGACAAAAATGTTGATCATTACATAACCAGACAGAAGTAAAATAAGATTTTTATAATTCTTACTAAATCTCTAATCCGACTTAAAAATGTTAAAATATAAATTCATTGAATATAGAAGAAATAACTGATCTAAAGGATATAAAGAAAGAATTTGATTATGATTAAGATTACTGTAGGAGTTATAAAAGGATAATTATCATCTAGAAGATATTATAAATCCAAAGACTATACGATTATATAATGCTTTTTGAAATATGAAGTGGAATTAGCTTTTTAGAATACAGTTTGTTTAGGTGCACAAAATCCAGTTGTTGTAGTGAATAAATGTTAAGAGATTTATAATGATCAATAGTCAAAATGCTATTTATTGTTTCACTGAATGCTATGAAGATGTTTGATATCATCATTTTTCCACAAACAAATAGACTTATGAATAGAACTATGAGAAATAATTATCCAAGTTTTAATTCTTATTAAATTACTGTATGTAATTTTAGAATCAACAATTCACGTACAATTCAATTAATGATTAACGAATTTACAACGAAATAAATAATTCTAAATTTGAGACGGGAAAAAGAGGATTTGTAGCTCAAAAAGAATATTTTCTTGAGATTATTTTCCTCAAAGTGTGCAGTTTAGTCGTTATGATTCTATTGTCTATCAAGATAACGTCATCAGATAGGAAAAGAAGATTTCTTTCTGGAGTTTATTATGATGGTATCTGCAAGTACAATGTACGTATCACGATTAAGTAACCTAGTTGTTTGTACTCTCATGTTACTTTAATTAATTTAAAGTTAACTTTCATTCAGTTATTTTTATATTGATATACAAAATCATGAATTTGGGAGGGGTAAGTTCTGAAAAGAAATTAGTTTAGTGAATAAGCAGACTACTCAATTTAAATTACAACAAATTTATTCATATAAGAAGAGGGATATTGACATAAAAAGAGGTGGAAATAATATCAGATAGAGATCAGAATGATACCAGTGATTTTGATGGAATTCAGTCCAGATCAAATATCGTTTCAATTAAAGTTAATTTTTTAGTCACAAATTATTTGATGGGTTCACCCAGTTATCATGTGTTATTTTTCATCGATTGGCTTTCTACTATATTCAGTTTCGTTATCTACCACTTTTATTAATCAATATCTAGACCTCTTGTTGATTTGAATTCAAGTTCTCCCTTCTAATTTTAGTGTTTAGGGACTGCCAGAACAAGCTTCTCAACATCAAATAATATATAGAAACTTTTGAAATCTTCTGGTTCTTCCTAATCTCCCGGTTTGAGTTGCGAGCAGGCTTCACCTTTATTTTTCCAGTGGTCTATGTCATTCAAGGGGAAATTTCTGGTATTTCCAGTATCAAGGTCAGCTAGAAGGTATATTTATACTGCAATATTTTTTTAGTGTGGCAAACTAATCTGTGTTTGGACTAGAGCACGGTTGTAGTCTATGGATGTGCTCTACAAGGTTCAGTAGTTTTAATCAAAGCACTTCATCAACTACTGATAGTAATGTGACCTATTTTTCGAACCAATAATTCGATGTTGGCGGTCGTCAGGTCAGTCAATTTCTATCTCATCGTGGTAATAAATGATTATCTAGGAATGACTTAAGGGAGATGGTCATTGTAATGAACTTGGTTAACTAGAGTACTGAAATGCGAGAATACTGTCCTTCAGAGTAACCTTGCCTAATTGCTTAAGTGTTAGAATCACTCATCGTGATAACCACTAAAAACACCCGGGTATAAAGTTTTTGTCGAAATTTAAGTTTGATTTGATTCTAGTTGCAGCCAGCAATGTGTTCAGGAACCAGTAGAGACGTGTAACGACCTATTTTCTGACCTTTCTGAATAATTATAGATTTGTTCACTGGGATATTAGATCACTGAATATCTTCCGGAATTAAACGCAAATATGCCAGCTTTATTTTCATGCCTAATTCTCTGCCCACCAGCAAATCTAAGGAATCTCTGGATAAGAGGAATGCATACCATGAAGTTTTTCCAGTCTAGATGAGGTTAGATGAATAATTATACATGAGACCCATGTTCAAATTTTTGAGACGAAAAATTAATCGGTTTTACAGAATTCTAGTTTTTCTTCTTTGTCAAGCTCGTTGGTCTATCTGATTTTGGGGTTGAGCATTGAAAAGTGAAATAAATATTCTAGCCAATATTTAGTTTACACCATGTGGATATCCAATCACTACTTGTATATAGTGAGCTAGATTATTAAAAAATTTAAATGATAATAAACAGAGTTACACAATATAGTAAATCATTCACAAGATGCGTACAATTAACAAAAAAAGGTTGAAATGTTATTCAATAAACAATTGATTATACACAGTGATAAGTTTTGTTAAATGTTGTTGATTCTTCTAAATTGACAATAGTAGATTTATGTATATTTAAGTAAAACAGGAAACAATGAAAACGGAATAAAATTGTAGAAATGCGAATCATTTAAGATTTATTTCTCCTCGAAACGTTTATAATGTCTACCAACAAAACCAAACATCACAACATTTTCATTACGCATAAAGTTCAGGGATGAGAAGTAGAAGTATTTCCTTTTTTGTAGATTTCAAGTGTTAGTCAATAAGATCGTTTCCATTGATTGTATTGAATAGTCTTTGGTAAAGCTATGCCATATTTAATTTTATCTTCTCAAAACATGATTTCAATCTGCATCAATTCAAAAAAAGAAAAATTCAACTTAACAAGATTTTTTAGTTTTAACGGTAGATACAAAATGACAGAACTAAGTAAGCTGTCAATTGTTTCTTAACAGTTTACAAGATCTCTGAATCAAATAAACTTTGTGGTAAATTTTACTATTATTGTATTAGTAGTCAAGTTTCAAGAAAATTACTGAAGCAAATGTTGGTGAATTCTATTATTAAAAACTTACTATAATCACTGATACGTTGATATTCTAAGTAATAAAATATTAAATAAATAAAAGCATTTTGATAAAATATAAAATTAAGAATTCCAGCTAGCAAAATAATGTTTATGAAACATATTCAAACGTTTGTTTTGTTATCCATTATGTTATTAAATTTACTATATTTTGACTACATAATAATGCTAGCTATAATCGTCACCAATAATACGAAAAGTATGTTCAAACCTTTACTGTAGTTGTCTTCAAAGACCTGAAGTCACTGGTTAGTTATTAATAATATTTTGTGATTACAGGTTTGTGGTTACAGGTCATTTTGAACTTTCCTGGCCAGAGTATCAAAATATTTTAATAAGATATTTTACAGTTACTGTAGAGTAGGCTTATGTCTGGACAACAAGCAGCCTTAATAGAGTTGAATATATTCTACCTTCTGTTTGATCAAATACATTAATTCTTATTGTCATATTTTAAATAGTCAATACTCAATAAAAGTTGATGTTTTGAACTACGATACACATACCTCTTCTTTCTTATTTAACGTTGCCCAACTTCAAAAGCTTGTATGCTGTCTATTACATGTTAACTTCCTTTCTTTAAATTCATACACTGAGCAATCTAGTTCCTATTTTTTATCTTCTCTTTTAATTTACTACTTCTTAATACTTTTTTAGATCATTACTCTACTTCTGTTAGGTATTTGAACATCTTAATGAAACTGTTAGTAGTGATATACCGTTTCATTTTTTATATAAAGGCCATTATATACAAAATAACTACAGTTACGATTGTATAACTACTTTCCGAACTGTCTTAAATAAGATGTTTTTCTGATGACGTAGAAGTACTTTCTAATATAAATTAATAATTTGTTTCCGCTGTTTATGCAGTTAATAATAAGCGAAAGAGGCGCTTATGTATTATAGTAGTAGAAAGCTGTTTAAGGTAAACAAAAAGGGGTTATTTTTATTGTAAATAAAAGAAAGTGCATTTATTAAGTCGTAAAGTCACACTTTATTTCAAAAAGATTTATTTTATTTATGTTTCCCTAGAAACAGTAATAAATATAATATCTTGTTCTATAATATCAAGACTGATCAGTTCATGTCTGTTTGTACATTAATTTAAATCAAAATTTGTAATGGAGTAGAAATGGCATACTAATCAAATGGCAGTCAACTTATAGGCTATTTCAGGTGATTGTTGATAATTGGCTGGAAGCCCATTAGATATTTGCTGCGCAAACTTAATCAATCATATTCGAATATATTTGTTTACTGAAATCCATGTATTGCCTGTCATTAGAATCCCAACGGTGGATTTATGGTTTTCAATGTTTTAGTCACATAATATGAAGAGCTTTCTGAATATTCGAGTTGTATGTCATTGTGTGGTTAATCAAATTGTATTTTTTAAAATGGCTGACTTTCTATTGGATAGTATCTTAGGGAAAATTTGTTATAGGATGGAAAAAGATTGTTAACTATTTGTATTGCATGTATAAAATTATTAAGACTTATTTTTTTGAATACTTGTTCTACAGTTTGTAGTTTTTAGATTCACATTGAAGTTATCAGTTAATATTAATGAGTGCGTTATATTTCTGTTGAGAATCAAACGTAATTCACTTTTGCGTGTCAAAAAATTTAGATCAATTACGTATATGTCCAGGAAATTACATGAGAGTTTTCCACAGTCAGTCTTTTTTCTTTTGCATCAAATATATATCAATAAGTTATACTATATGTTAGATGTAATATATTTTCACTCAAACCAAGCCTTTTCTAGATTCAGGTCAACAAGCTTACGCATGCCAATTTTGTATCATATTTTGAATCTTAAAAAAGTGTCTAGATAACATCAACAAAAGATGTTACAGCTCCAAATGAAAAAAATAATTTAATTTACCGTAAGTTTCTTGAGAAAACTGACGGATCGAGCTTGAGAGGTAATCTGAGTGGAGTTTTTCGCATGATTGATACATAATCCTTAATATACGCTAGATTTATAGTGAACATATCTTTTTGGGTATTAATGAGTGTTTGTTGTACCCACTTTTACGAATTTATTTATCTTTAAAGATATTAGCACCGTTTTCGGACAATACAATATCCATTAGCTTCATGATACTAGCCAATTTTTTTCAAATGCCGAACAGACCAAGTGAACTGATTGGTTTTCTATCTCTTGTAACATTGATTAATCTCTAATCCTCATGCTATTTATTGTTTATACAGTTTGTTGATGCAAATGTAGCAAGAACATTTTTTTGACTTATTCTCATATGTAAGCAGATGATCTTGAATGCCTTATCGTTTTGGTGTGCAGTAAACACGAAATAAGGTCATTCATAAAAAAAGCATTCATATATATATATATATATATATATATATATATATATATATATATATATATATGACAAGCTTATATAGTTTCTATGTCTTTTCTTCTTTTTACAAAATTCAATTGAATATTTGACATAAAACAAATATAGTACTACACCCCAACAACGATTGTTTGATTTATGGATGAAGTATTCACATGCTATACATCCATGCAAAATGATTATTTTGTAAGCATGAATTCATAATTCTGGTAATAATCTTTAAAAAGATATTTTGTTTAGAATACTGTCTGTAATTATATAATATTACTGGTACTAGATGAGATCGGATGTTTATAATCAGAGTGAATATTTCCTAACTATTTCTTATGTATATATTAAAACCAATCGGTATTAATAAGATGGATTATACTTGGTTATAACATTATATGGATTAAATATAAAATCAGATGATTTGGCTCAAATCCAAAGGAAACCTTTTGGTTATATCTGACTTTTGTCAAATATAAAAGAAATAATAAACACTAAATTCTATCCATATTAGTTGTTTTAAGTATTCAGAAATCAAAACTAATAATCGATATAAATGAAATTTAAATGAGGTTGATTTTTGCTGAAACATCAATACTGTGATTGTTAACCGAATATAGCTGAAGCTTAACATGAGTATAACAGTAGAAAATATGTTTTTGATATATCTAACAAACACTAATTTATCTGTAAATCGTGATGATAATAAGAATTGTAAAGATATTGTCATTATTTAAGCTTCTAAATTATAGTATAATACAAACTGATAGGCTGGTAATAGCTTTATTTTTCCAGTGAAAAGACGAAGAATATCAATACTGTGTACGAAGTTCATAGCATTTTCAATGTTCTACTTTGACTCATATATTTTAAAATGAGTCATAAAGATACAGTTATATACAGGAAGGGGATAAATATTATTACTGAAACCGTAATGTATTACACTAATTATAATAACAACTTTATAAGTTTGCTTAATTAAATAATAACTAACGCTTAGTTTATCAAATAGTATTTTGTTTGCTACAGATCTATTCGAAAGTAATTTAATCTACTTTTTAGTGCAGGTGTTATATACACCCTTCAGCATTATACTTAATTACAGAGTCAATAAAAATAACTACTTTAAGGTTTGGTTATTTTGTTCCGCACATTTATTTGAATAAATCTTATTATAACCATCTAAAATCTTTGCCGTACTTACGTAATAATCTCAATATGAATGGATGTATTGATTAACCTTTGTAATCATCAATACTTCTCTTTCTCAAACAAAATGTCTGTATATGTAGATCAACTTTACTAAAGTAGCATTGATTGCTGACATAATTTACACATTATCTTATGGTTATAAACAAATAGGATCACTGGAAGTTTTAGAAAATCCTATTTGAATTGTTGGAAATATACATAAACCACTTTATTAAACATGATCTATTGAGACAGAAAATAATATTTCATTTCATAAACTTCAAGTAGAATTCATTATAAATATTGTTTTTATTACATATTGTGTTATCTGTAAAGTAATTTTTAAAACAAGTTCTTCATGAATGTTGTCATTTGTAATGAATTAGAGACAAAACATTAGCAAAATACTCAAGGTCACATTAATTTGCTAAATTCTATGAAAATTAAATAAAATATTTGTGTCAGATGGGTTTTGTGGATATTATAGCAATTTTAATGGTTAAGATCATGAGTCAGTTGAAGCTGGACCACCATGGAAAACCTGGAAGCACTGGACGGCCGTTTCGTCCTATTAGGTTCGAGTCTCGCGTGGCGGGATAGTGGGTGCGCAATGTTGAGGAGTCCCACGATAGGACGAAACAGCCGTCCAGTCGTTCCAGGTTTTCCATGGTTGTCTATCTTCAACTAACTCATTATCTCAACTATTGATAAAGTAATAGTGTGATGTGCGCTACTTATGTAGACATAAGTAGTAAGTGATGTTAGTCGTGAACAGAATGTCTGGCAGCAGAGAGACGAGAAGATTGAACAGTTAAGAATGAAGACAGAATTCAATTTGTATGAAAATGCAAGAAAAAAGAAGGTCTGAGTCATTTGAGACAATTAATGGATATTTTTCAAATTATGCATATACTATATGGTTGTTAGATTTTACTAACTAGTTGTGTAACTTTTTGTCAAATACATTCGATTGTCCCCAGTCGTGTTCTGTTCACTATAATAGTATTGATTAAGTTTTCCGAAATCCAGGCAGATGGACTTTAATATCACTAATATTCATGAAAAGTTCCCTGATAACTTCTCTCTATTTAAATCAAGCGGCAAAATACTATTTCGGTTTTATTTGTCTAATTCGAACTTATTTTTGAAGACATTTACCATTATAGAAATGATTGATTTAAATATTGAAAATTAGTAGCAAAATAAAATAAATGTCTATTTATTCTGTGTTTTATAAGTTATATTATTGCTAGTCTGAAATCTTGATGAGACTATAATTTATGGTTGACCTTTATGAGACGCTAAAGTGACATTGAGAATGTCCACCAACACACTACAGCTAAGTGAGGCTTATAAACCTGTTTAAAGAATATGGATTATGATTTACAGCTAATGATTAGGCTTAGGAATTAGATTTAGGTTTTTATTTTCGAACTGAAATCAGCTAAAATGCCAAAACGCTATTTGTCCAAACGGATGAGCGAATTTCGCACCAAAATCGAACACCTGTTATTCTAAATCTGGTTGTTTCGTCCATAAATTACAGTCGCCGAACTGTTTTATAATTTGTAAAAACTTTATTAACGGATTCAAATTTTACTTCCACTACATGAATGGTATATTTATCCTCTGTAAATATAATATTGATTAGTTGAGGACTCACAAGAGATTTAATGAAATTCATTTATTTATTAAGCTCACAAGCAAGGATGAAAATGTAGACAGGACATTGCTTTGAAATTAATCATAAAAAAGTAGTATATGGGTCACTCAAAAAGAACCTGAATAAAGAAAACTACTTAGACATGTCTATCTAAAAAATTTCTCAGTTTGAACCATAATTATAATCAACAGCATTTGTTTTCTGATATTTTGAGTATGTTTATAAGTCAATTAAAAAAATTCTTTCCAATTTGATTCTGAAGAATTTCTAGGTTAGATCTGTAACGTATGTCTTGGTATTCTTATCCACTTATTTTATTTTTAACATATTCCAGCCAACTTGGATACGTGTATATTACAATTAAGTTAATGAATCCAATTAACTATCATTGATCATGAAATGCGTAGAATTTTCGGAAAGCTATTAATAACGACTTAATAAATTTAGGATAATTAAAATCATTATCAAAAGCTCTATCCGAATTAACCGTTATGAATAATGTTTGATGTTTATTTGAATCTAATTATTTTTTGTGGTTATTAATACTTTTATTTAACTTTATGTTATTCTTTGGATTGAACGTTTTTTTCACATTAAGTTCGTTCAAAAATCTAAGCTTTAGTTTCAAGAAGGATTCAAAATCTTTTCATATAAATATGTTTGTTAGTACTGTACCTCTAAAACTTTCAATACTAGGGCATGTGGGTTTGTAGGACACTTGGTTTCAATGTATATTCAGTTTACGAATATTACAAACCATATATCAAAATCAAATTTATCGAGGATACAGAAGGTCACAAAAACAATTTTACACTCATCAACTACCTAACCATGTTTAGATTTTTAAGCCTAATTTCCTATGTGAATTCTAATTATTGATTATTTGATGTATTGGAAACGCAGTATATGTTCATGCATGTCTCTCCAATACATATTTAAATTTATGTACCATATGTGATCTTACATTTCAGAGCCGTAACAAAATCGTTAGTATGATAAACAAGAATAAATGGAATTTGCCATAAAATGGGAAGACTAAAAATAACTACAAAAATCGCATGTTTGTTATGATATTACTTATCGAAAAAGGTGGTTGAAGCAAATAAGCTTAAAAATTAAATTTATATTATCAGTATAGGATTGTGAAGACCGTTGAGTTATTATCGAGATCATGAATCGATCAATGCTAAACCCCTATCGTGTGAGAACAAAGGGGCTGGGTTTAAGTTCTATGTGCAAGATTGTGGATGTGTACTGCATAGGAGTCCCGTACTAGAACAAGACGGTCGTCCAGTACCTCCAGGTTTTCAATGGTGGTCTAACATTGATTGGCTTTTGATCTTAATAAGTTTATCTTGTTGTTGCTGACATAAACATTTTAGTTTTAAATAGACGAAAGAAGAGTACAACTTGATTTTTCAAAATTCTTTGTTTACTGATAATTCTATAATTTCAATACAAAAAATAATGGTACTTCGTTCAACCTATTCAAACCGTGTAGATTCTTAGATAGAGCTTAGGTTGTTAGTTTTCCTTCATGTGTCATAAAATATTTTTAAAAGAATTTAAAGAAATTTATGTTTATATATGGGCAAAAAAAGATGATTTGAATGAATTAGATGAGAAGTAAAAAAGATAACAAATATTCTAAGATTTTAAGGAAGTTGAAAAAGAATACTGAAAAAATCCAATGTTCCCTCGTAATTTTCATCCCTTATTATTACATGAAAAGAAAGTTTCTTCAAAAATTTTGATGTAAAAGTTTTTGAATTATAAACTATACTAAATTATTAGAAATCAGTGTTTCTAATAAAATGAATAAAATATCAAGATACAGAAACACATAAACAAAAATGACTCGTATATTTGTTAAAATATGATGATGTTAGATCAAATACAACGTCTTACAATATATAATGAATAGGATTTTATTCTTCAGGTTATTTTAAATGCTAAATGATATTTGATTCATTGCTACATAAAACCTTACATTTAGTTAGCATTCTTTGATGTGTTTCTTCTTAATCAGTTTTTATTATTTATATATTTCTAATATTAAAGATGAACTCAAATCAAACTCTTCGAGTCAGTCCTTCAGTTCTTCTAAGGTGTCGAGTATAGTTATGAATAAATGAGTAATATAGAAATTAAGTGTAATCTGGTGGAACAACTAAAAATAATGAGAGAATGTACGTCGAATACATCTTTCTCTCTTACTTACCTACTTATGCCTGTTACATCGGCCCAGCTTTCTCCAACCCATACTGTCCTAGGCTTTCCTTTCTAGTTCTGTTCAAATGTTGTTCATTCTTCTCATGTCTGTCTTCATTTTTCGGCGTAATGTGTCCTTTGCTCTTCCTCTTCTCCTTTGATACTGAGGAATCCCAGTGAGTGTTTGCCTTGTGACTCGGTTGGTTGCTTTCCTCAATGTGTCTTACAAACTTCCAAGAAAGAGGACATTACAATAAACGTCATTCAATGCTATGCACCTACCAACGATTACAATGAAGACGTTAAAGATCAGATCTACGATAGGCTGCAAACGAGTTGACTCATCTATCTCTCTAATATAATTGATAAAGGAAAATGATGAATTAGATTCAAACAAATTATTAACATTTAGTATATTTACAGTTTATAAAGACATAATTTGTGAAAAATAAACTTAAAAATATAAATAAATAAATTCATTCAATTACTGAAAATTATTTCATAAACAAATAATTTAACATGACCGTTCGACCATAACCTCTTACAAACACATTCACATTCCAATTGAATCCCATCAGATTTACTTCTTCATTAATTTCAATTGGAAATTTGTAAATTATTTTATAACATTATTTTTACATCATTTGTTTAATCTCATAATAATAAATGTGAACATATGCTTTGATTGGCTTGTGTACAGTTATAAATAGTAGTATATTAGAATTGTAAATAACTTTACATGGAATATATATTTTGAATTAAATACAAAAAAATGAATAACTCACAATAGTTTTACTATGTATCCTCTTATCAAGTTAGTTACATTGAAGAGATTCCAGTAACTTGCCAGTATCTTTTTTAATTACTGTTCGTGTTGTTGTCCTGATCGATCAATATTTGTCTTACAAAGCAATGACTGCTAGAGATTAAAAAAATATATTACTTAATACCTTATGAATATGGGTTCAATGACATATTCTGCCCTCTAATCATACGGAAATCTGTTTACGAATAATAATATTTTGTTCGTCAGATTTCCGTTAGTTAAGAGATTTAGATAGCAGGATATCGTATTTCACACAATTTATTATATAATGTTTGAAATTCATCAACTAGTGACTATAGACTATAGAATACTTATTGTATATAATTCACATCATACATATAGCAGATACACATTTATTGTGACTGTGGATAAACACAAAAGTAATGTTGAAAGCTAAAGTTAATCATGAAATATTAGATTTCAGTTTTGTATATGACAACAAAAATGTTTTTATCTTTGGTTGAGTTTTAGAAAAGAATTTAGGTAAACATAGAGCAGAATACGAAATTATCCATATATATCAACATATTACTGATTATTACCAGTAAGAGCGAAAATTTAGTGAAAAACCAAATAACAATATTAGTAGTCACAAGAATATACTTTATTTTGTTTTACAAAGCTAACTCATCTTGAAATCTAATGAACCATTGTGATAACTATTATTCTCTTGACTAATATGAAAATGATCTTATCTGGTTCCAAAAGCATAAGTGGATCTTTAGAAGACTATCAACAAGCAAAAATACCCAACATATCATTAATACCCCATATTCTTTTCATTTGGTTGACGTTTGTTTTCATGCTTATTATGGTTAATAATATTTTGTTTATTGACTTTGCTTTCTACAGTTGACACTAGTAGCTAATGATATTAAAGAACAGCTCATCGTAATGATATAGCTTGAAATGGTTGGTTTTAGGCAAAATTATATTGAAATTATGATGTTTTAATTATTTCTATTTGCATGAATTGTACTGAGTACAATGGGAAAACATCACACTTTTAACATGAATCAATATATTGTAGCGTAAAACAATTTTTGTGTGCTTATTATCGCATATTTTATGTTAAAATACTTAAGTTGAACCAAGTTCATTTAATGTTCGAGTCCAATCTATTAACACTCCTCATTACTCGCCAAAATGTGAATCACAAATGTTGTTTTATTCTACAAATATAATGACTAGTGAATATTCAGTCAATCATAATCAAGGAATAGTTAATGATTAAAAGCAAAATACGAAAAAGATGAAACAGATTATTTAATACATAACTATTGTGTAGTGTTATACATAAAATGTTCATATAAAAGGCAAAACTTTTAAATGTAATCATGGAAAATTTGATTTCAGACAATCGATTTCTTAGAAAGTTTTTTTAAGTGTCCTGAAAACTAACTTTTTATAAATGACGATTGAAAGCTGTTTTCACCAAAGCTGTTTTCACGAAAACTACGTGTCCGAGTGAGTTCAATTAAGGATTGTTGTAGGTTTCAATATTCTGAAGTGCAATCTCGAGCCACCATCTGTTGCCAGAGCATTCCTGATCACCCTGGTGCCGGCGCCAATTAAGTTTTCAATATAATATATAATTACAAATACTATTATGATTTTAACTAATAAGTAAAAAAGGCAACTTTACGAAGAGTAATAAATTAGAAATAAGTATTTCTATTAAGAGAATAATTATTAACAAACAGACTGTATGAACAATGCAACTAATATTATTCTCATTAAGTAAGAAAGAAATACAGCTCTAGCTTTTAGTATTACAGTATCAAGTCAATAATCATCAGACTACCGTAAAGTTTTTATAACATTTCACAAGAGGTACAAAACTATAATTTAATGACAATTGTTTGTTACATGGAAATACTTAAGGCACAGACAATTTTTAGGTGTATCAGATGCTGTCAATTTTTGACTGTTATGTATGTTAAAAACTTCGCCTTTTACTATCTATGTTGTCATAGTATATATGAGCTCATTCATACATAAGAATGTGGTCTGTTATATTTGCAATTAATTTATTTACTAATGATGACCAAGTGAGACTTTTTCAATTTTATCAAAAGACTATTCAAAGTGTACTTCAGATACTGTCCAACATATTATTAGAGAAATGAAATGCAATCAACAGATGAGTAATAGTTTTATACTAATTTCGCCCTTTGAAATAAACAATTAAGTTACTTTAGATGGTTCTTATAACAATTTATTCCTTTCCGCAATGTGGAAACTCTAGATAAAGACAAATAAAACTGGTCCATCAATAATCTCATGTCACAACTTTGATATTACATTTATTATTTTCCAATAATTATACAAAAATAAATCAAAAAATTATTATTGTTTACGCAGTCCTTTAGGGAAACAAGATAAAACTATTGATAGTTGCTTTCAGTGATTTGAACAAGATTCCATTTTTCGAAGAAACTTCATTCCACTTTTGCTGTCAGAGAGACTACTTAAAAAAAACTCTGAAAATTGTAATATTTGTCCTACATTTGAGAAATCAAAACCAGTTATCATCTTTACACTTCACATGTTGCTCAACGGTTTCGAAAGTTGAGTTTTTAATAAATACTGAACTAAAATTTCTTGTCTAATGTATAGTAATAAAAGCCAAATCCTTAGCATAAAGGCGCACTTTAGATTCTGCTGGTAACTTAAACCAGGATTCCCAATATTCCTTTAAAAGTGCTGCGTTAAATTTCACTATTCCTAAGAAATATACAAATTATGAAAACATCTATCCATTTTTGTTAACAGTTTTTTATTAGCAATGAGGTCGTGGAAAATGCTACTTATGTTGGCAGATATAAGTGATATGTGGCACCAGTCAAAATTGGAATGCCTGCAATCAGTAGATTGAGAAGATTGCACTGAGGAGAACAGAAAGAGAAACAGAGAGCAATTATAATAACAACAAGATTGAAAGAATCTTGAAACATGCGAGGGACAACTGAATGAAGATGAACAAATAATGTAATTAATGTATGATTTTTATATTTTATGACAGTATTCAACCTAAGTACTCGACTTTTACACGATGAAACACATTTATGAACAATATTAAATTTTATTATTTTATAAATAAATTGAGCATTAGATAGAAAGTCAATAATAATAATGGTATACTTTGTGATATCCGAATGTGTAGGAATTCGTAAGTCTGATGTTTCATGACTTAATGTAAGTCATTTCTTCATCGAAACTTTAAGTTACGTAACATCAGAAATAGAGATTTCTACAAAACATCTAATTGTTAAATTTTATTTTTTAGTAATAACTCACATATATGTTCAATCATGAACATCTAGCTCAAATATTTCTGTACAACAAAACCTAATTAATCAAGATTTCAGTTTCCATCTTGGTGAACGAGTATAAATTCTTAAGTAGAACTTGACATTTGCTCTTAACAGGTTGTTTCAAATTTGCTTTTAGAAAGACATGTTATTTATGTTATGTAGTCGAAAAAATATGAGCTATATATTGGATATCTAAATAATTCATTGTATTGTTTGATCATTTGTTATCTAGTACTCATAACGTTTAGAGTATTGTAACAAACGCATTTTCAGAGTTGATTGAAGAACAGTATTTTAATTGACCTTTTAAAATTTATGACTGTAAGAACCAAACTACAAAGAATAACTAATGCACTTACTGGACTTAGCTTTGTACGGCAACTAGGATTATTTTATTTTTATGAATGATGATTGTTGTCCCCGCATCATTTGGGGACGTTTGTGTCATCTGATACTTTATTCTGGTATGTAAAGTTCATTCTTACTAAAAATATTTAGCAGCTCGACTTCAGAGTGCTTTTTATTTGAGTGAGTATGGTTGGAGCCTGAAAGAATGATTAACTCTAATGGTTAAAATTAATAAAAATCCAATCTTTGCATTTAGAATTATGTTTCTGAACATTTATGTACACACAAATATATTTGGAATTTGTAGTTCAAGCTAATGAGAAAAACATTTTTGTTTAAACGCATAAGATATTACTAGGGTTGAATTCACTTTACTATGTTATAAGAGATTAGTTATGTTATTGTACTTTTTACTTACTCAGTAAAATCGAAAATGGTTTGTATCTGATTATAAGTGTCAATCAAGTAACTAACAGATTTACTGCCAAAAAAGAATAATTCAACATCATCTGTTATTCAGATTACAAAATTCTCATAATAAAACGTTATTGGTATTTTCCTCTAATAATGACTAGATGCCAACTAAAATAAAATTCTAATTATCATTTTATATTCAAATTGTTGTAAAAATCATTAAATGATACCTACTTTATTATTATTAGGTAGTTTGAGTGAGATATTATACATGAGTAACTTTTTCATAAACGTAACTTAAGACAATCATACCAAGGTAAAAATGAAAAAAAATTACATCTTTATTCCGGCATGGGAAACTCTCAAAAATATTACTTTAACCAAATCAATTAACTAACACGCAAATCAACGGAAAAAGATTATTCTGTTATATTGAATGCGTGAATAAATAAATACATTATAATTTAAATATCATTCATCAAATAAAAAAATGACTAAGCATTTGGAAATAAAAAGATATACATATTAAAATGTTAAACCAATAAAATAAATTATAAATTATAATCAGAGAAGAGTTTTATGGATATTATAGTAATTTAATAGTTGAATTTATGAGTCAATTGAAGCTAGACCATCATGGAAAACCTGAAAGTACTCAACGGCCATTTCATTTTAGATTCGAAACCAGGACTTATCAGTTTCGCACGTGGGCGCTTAAACACTAGATTACTAAACCGGCCGGCATCCAACGGTGTTAATGTCTAAATTCAACTAATCCAAAAATTTGCACTTGGACGAAACGACCGTCCAGTGCTTCCAGGTTTTCCATGGTGATCTAGCATCAATTGACTCATGAATTCAACCAGTAGATTACTATAATATCCACAAAATCCTTCTCTGATTATAATCATCATCAGTCGAATTCAACAGGGTCTTTCGTGTGATATTAACTCTCTGATGACAATAGTGGATGGTGGCTCAATTTCGTGAATTAGTCGAAGTTAGACATTTGCACCGTTGGATGTCGGTTGGCTCAGTAGTCTAGAGGTTAAGCGTTAGCGCGCTAGACCGATAGGTCCTGGGTTTCAATCTCGCGAGGCGGGATCGTGGATGTGCACTGTTGAGGTTTCCAACACTAGGACGAAACGGCCGTCCAGTTCTTCCAGATTTTCCATGGCGGTTTAGCTTCAACTGTCTTATGAATTCAACTATTAAATTATAGTTTGTTATTATTTCATTAAATGAAAATAGGTAACGGGCAATACATCTCTCTTTATTAGTTGGTCTTAAGCGGTTTTTGATGTATTATTTACTATGGAAGGTTTAGTGTTATAGATCTATAGACTATTATGTTAGCGTAAATTTTTATTGCTTTCTGTGATATAGTTTACATGAATAAAATCTGCTAAAATCAATTTAGACACTGTATTTTGTGAGATATTAGTATGGGTGAAATGGTTGATTGTATCAAACTGGATACGATTAAATAAAGTGATCATTGTTACTAAAAAGTTTAGAACTAATCATATTTGGTACTGTGATAATTATAAAATGTCGATTTTTCGCTTCAAATTAGCAGTACTAAAAACTAAAAAAGGTTAATAAATTATCTTTAGTACGCTAAGGGGTTTTATAAATTGAAGCTGCACATAACTAATCGAATGGACAAATATATCAAACTCATAGACTCGTTACTGTTTTTATTGCGAAAATTGTTGAGATTATCCACAATACATAAAATTAAACATGTTTTTATTAGACATAAGTTCAAAACTAAATTTTAATCTTATTTTATTTCAGAAAAATGATATGTGAAGTATACTTTACATCATTCCTTAAGGTAGACCAATGAAATAATTGTCATGGAAAAATTGACTTTGATGATGTAATTTTTGGAAAAAATAATACTGACGACTAATAATTATTATTAAAACATACATTTGTTGTAAAGACCTTCAGAAAAAGCAGAAAAAAGACTCAAATACAAGGATGTTTTCAAGTGAATGATCAATTGAATTTCTTAATAATGATGTCATTTTGGATTCTTTTCTAAGCTCTCTAATTCAGATGAACTTGTGAAAAAATGTTCTACACTATATAGCATATAATATAGTCAGTATGTGATATAAGAGGACTTGACATCTTTAATTCTTCATTATCTTTCTCACATATTTTTGTGTATAGAAACATAAGAAATATTTTAACAGAAATAAAAATACTCAAATGTTCATTTGTCCATATTAAGGTTCACGGCTTTCAGCCATAGTTTTTTACCTAAATACGATTATGATTGACTTTATTTAAACAAGTATAATTAATCCAAATATGATGATAAACTTCTAAAAAGCACCTTTTCATAATTAAGGGATATCAAGACAAGTATAAACAAGTTGAATGCTAACTCTATATATTTCTGATTATTTATATTAACATATTTCTTCGTTCCATTGCACTGTTGTTCCTAATACAAAAAGTGAAGAGTGTTTAGAAGTCTAATAATAAATGTTAATGGCCTCAGCTAAGCTGAATCATTTCAAAACGAAATATAAATCAGTGACTATTTCAGAACACCAAAAATTCTCATTGTGACAGTGAAAACAATACATATAAGCTTTATTCTAATATACAGTAAAGGCGGATCTAGCTGAAAACAATGTCGTTTGCTTCTACGAGTTGTTATAATGAATTCTTTAAAGATAAATTCAACTTTGATTAAATGGATTCATTTTAGAAAATAAAACATTTTTCTTCACTACTAATTACAATTTATCTGAATAAAACTAATTACAAAACATCGTCATATCAAAATATTTTCGTCCAAAATCAACTACTTTAGGCTACATAAGTAGTATAATCTGTTCACAGACTACACTAACTACGAGTTTTAATTATGAAAATCAAAATCACTAAACTAGTTATTTTATAATCAAAAAGCATGAGATATGGAATTAATTCATCCGTGGTTTTTATTATGTTCAAATTAGCTACACTTCTTTCTCTTCTAGAAAATGGTCAAGGGAATTAATCAAGTGTGTGAGTGCTGTCAATACATCTGTTGTATATCTAAATTTGATCTCATTTTGTGATATGCAGATATGAATTGGAAACTTAAAAAAAGTAGTTTTCTGTTGTTTTACACTTGATCAAATATGGAAAAGTTACTAGGCAGTAAACTTTGAAGTGATAACAAATATTAAAACTGCTTCTTTTATTTCAGTGATGGATGTTAATAAGTTTTTTCTACCATTAAATCCGTTTGTTTCCGTGTGAATGACAGTGTGACACGGTCTTAATGATTGCTCTTCAAAATGTTCCAAATATTGCAGAGTAAGTACTAAAATTTTCTTTTTCGATTGAGATCATGAACCGATTGATGCTAGACTACCGTTAGACCACCTGGAAGCATTGGACGGCCGTTCCGTCCTATTATGGGACTCCTCGGCAAACTGCATCCACGATCCCGTTCACAGGATTCAAACCCAAGGCCTTTAGTATCACTCGCGAACGCTTAACCCACCGGACCAATGGTGTTAGTGTCTAACATCCAGTGCTTCCAGGTTTCCAACGGTGGTCTAACATCAATCGGTTCATGATCTCAATCAAAAATTTAATAATCTCCACAACCCCTTCACTGGTAACAAAATTTTTTTAGTTTCTCCATCTCATAGAACTTTGATATCTGAACTCTAAAAAGCTGTCATACTGGCAGTTTCTCTCCAAGAGACACAATTTAAATTAAACATCATTGTACTGAAAGCATTGTATCTCTGGAAATTTGAGTTATAAACTGGTATTTTGTATAATAGTTTGATTTTATGCATGAGACATGAGGTTAAATCACGCAGTGACATGTTGTCTTCCATAGTACGTTCATATTTCAATTGAAAACTGAATTCCATAATTAATGATAAATGTTAGATTATTTTCCAATAATATTTAAAATAATTAAAAATTCTTCCGCTTGATACCACTTAAGTTACTAAAATATAAATTCTTTCAATCGCATTTGACTTTGTGTTTTGTTGTTTTTCAGATGATTCCAGCTTTCTACAACCGTAGTTGACTGAAATCTATTAAATTTCGTCAACTTTTTTGATCTCTCTCTCTCTCTAGAATCGGTTTCGATCAGTGTTGTGGAAAAATGTAAAATTCTGAAACAGGATTTTCTTTTCATTTTGAAGCGTATTTTATTTATTTAATTTTTAGGTATGAAATGTCGGATACAGAAGATACTCAAAAGGAAGCATCCTAAAATCAACTAATTTGATTAAAGACATAAATTGGAATTTATATGCATATGACTTATCACAAACACTGGCTTGGTATTTCTTGTAGCAGTTAGACACTTTTGGTAAGATTAGATTTCATTACTTACTTATAATTAAAAGGTTGCAGGAAGATAATAAAAAAAATTACAAAGCAGAAGCATTCTCCTGGTCTTCAGGAGTTGGCTTATGAAATCAGGAAATAAAACTTATGAACTGAATGAATGTTAAAAGTGTAGGATTGTGGAGATTGTCGAGTTTTAATTGGAATCATAAATCGGTCAAGGTTAGACCATATTTAAAAACCTGGAAGAATTGGACTGGACGTTCCAAAACTGAATTCATGAAAACTGTGTAAGAAGTTTTATGTATTGGGAGTGAAATCTAACTGACCGTTTGTACCATCAACGAGTCTTTTATATTTCAAAGACAATGTTACGTTTCCTTCCACATTTTGAAGGACAGTTGTATCCCATGGTTTACTGTAGATAATATTTCAACATTTGACTCATTCGTCATAATATTTAAAAGAATCATAAAATTTTTTCTTAAGAAATGTGTTGATGATTTTAGTTTTTATTAACAAATACTTAGAACGAATCATGCAGGTAAATTTTATACCAAATGTAGGAGATTACAATAAAATGATTCTTTTACCATAAAACACATCTGGAGATAAAAATATCAAATTTAGATCCATATCAATAACAGCTTTTTTTAAAACGATACGCAAATGAATTTAACTTACACCTAAGCCTTCATTAAAGCATCTTTTCAACTGATATCAGTTTCGTTATAAACTGTGCAAAATGTACTTCTGACACAGAGGTTGTATTACATCAAAATGTAGTATTCAGTACAGAAAGTGGTTTTAAGTATATGAATTTCTGGACTATATTTCAAGCTTGAACTTAAGTCCAAGACATTTGCTATTAAAGAAGCTTGGTAATGGAAACACTAGAAAACAGTTAAGGAACTCATTTTTCTGGAAAAGAATGGTATATTATGCATTCAAGAAAGTGCAATATAACCATCTGCTTCATTTTACAATTTTCTTTTAGTTAATCGGCTGACAAAAAAAAATTAAAATTGTTATTTTTTACTTTACCAGGGAAACTAACTTCATAAGAGGATAAATAGTAAAACTATTGTGAGTTATTCATTTTTTTGTATTTAATTCAAAATATATATTCCATGTAAAGTTATTTACAATTCTAATATACTACTATTTATAACTGTACGCAAGCCAATCAAAGCATATGTTCACATTTATTATTATGAGATTAAACAAATGATGTAAAAATAATGTTATAAAATAATTTACAAATTTCCAATTGAAATTAATGAAGAAGTAAATCTGATGGGATTCAATTGGAATGTGAATGTGTTTGTAAGAGGTTATGGTCGAACGGTCATGTTAAATTATTTGTTTATGAAATAATTTTCAGTAATTGAATGAATTTATTTATTTATATTTTTAAGTTTATTTTTCACAAATTATGTTACTGTGAATTTTAACTTCATAAATATTGGTAAGAATCAGTCAACTTACTGTGTTTGTAAAAGGAATGTAATCCGTATTGGGTGTGAAATAGTTATCCACCTCAAACAATGGATGAAAAGTTGCTCAAGGTGATGGATCTATTCAAGTTAAACATTAACACAGTTGGATGTCAGTTCAGTGGTCTAAAATTTAAGCGTTTGCTCGCAAGACCAAAAGTCCTGAGTTTTGTTGCCTTTTATGGGATCGTGGATGTGCACAGTTGACGGGTTTTCGTATTAGGACGAAACAGCTGTTTGGGTTTCCAATGTAGGTCTAGCTTAGATTGACTAATAAATTCAACTGCGAGAAAAGATAATGTGTATAATTTGCATATGTCATCTATTTGTTTTAGAATGATATGTATTCTAAAATTATTCCTGTTACTTCTGTGTTTTTTATTTGTTGAAAAATATGATAAAATACTGAAGGAGAATAATAGTGTTTCTATCTAAATCACTTTACATCCCTAATGTTTGGCGCTTAATTTTTCATTCATTGTAGTATACAGCTTATGAAACACTTTCTTATTTTATATAAACGACTTTCAATATGATAATGTATAGTTGGTAGTTCGGGAGAATTATTCATGAAACATTTCTTAGAGTATCCATTCCCAATTATCACTAGAGACAACATTTACTGGTAAAGGAAAACTTGCTTGATTTTGGCTTTTGTACAAAATTACTTTTAATTATGGAATAATTGATGTAATCAATGTTAACTATATCAAGATAATTAAAATTACTCTCATTTCTCAGTAATATGCGATAGAAAAGTTAGTATAATTGTTTGAGATATCAAATATATCTTTATTTAGTTAATCTACATTCCCGAGAAATATAATCTTAGTAGAAGCTTACAATTCGAATATCTAACCAAATTAAAATGTGCCAGGTGAAAACGGTAAGATTATTTTATGAAGTAATCTTTATAAAATGGTTAGTGTCCTCATCACAACACGAATTTTCATGTTTACAACAACATGTATAAATTATGACATTAGGTGTCTATAAAATATAAATTTATAACAATATTACCAAGTACTAGTGTGTTTCTGATCAGTATAGTTATCTATCAGTTCTTTTTAGATTCTTCTGGATTAAATTAGTAGAGACTTAGTTAATAGAAGTGTATGAACTTTTATAAATATAAAGTGATTAATCAGAATAATGGGTACAAATAATGATATTTAGTTTGAAATATTTTGTGTATAATCGGTTTTGACCAGACAAACTGACTTTAACATTTACATTTGAAAATGATAAGAAATGTGCAATTTTATCGGTAACATCATATTCATATCAGAACTAAGCAATTACAAATGGAGGATCAAAAAATGTATTCGAAATGAATAATTTTAAAGTAATGAATTTTTACCTACAAAGTAATATAATCATTTCATATGGTTGCTATGCATATAAAAACTTTATGTATAGATCAAATAATCTTTGTTGTGTAGTATTGTTGTTTTCGAAAAAAACGCTACCGACATTCAAAGCGAAGGAAGACGATGTAAAGGAAACTATAAATTTGTCAGATATGTATATGAATGTTTTAGAGTATATGACCTTATTTAGTGTATATCACATCATAAAACAATAAGATATTCAAAACCATGTACTCGTATAAGAGAATAAAACAGGCAAACTTATGATTTTGTTTGTATCAATAAACCGTGTAAATAATAGGTAGCATGCAGATCGGACATCAATCAATATTAACAAAACATAAGTGACAGAAAATCAATCAGTTTAGTTTATCTTTACGGTATTTAATTAAATGACTACAATTATAAAACTAATGAATATCTTGTCCATAAATGGTATTTCAATCTAAAAGTTGAAGGATATGTAGTAACAAATTAAAAATATATAACTATAAGAACAGTTTATAAAATTTAACAGGGCATGAATGACAACTGAATTTTATTGACTAGCAAAGAATATCACTTAACTATGAATTTACTTTCTCCAGTCAAATTATTAAAAATTATAATAAATCAACATTCATACGGCTGATGAGTCCTACGACAGGATGAAACGGCCGTCTAGTGCTTCCAAGTTTTTCATGAATATCGGCTATAACTGAAGAAAAAGCTTTATTTTCTTTTTCTCTAATTATCGTTTATACAGGCATGGTGTTTAAAGTATTTCTAGACCTGTTCGGGAAGAGATCGGGTTTTTTAGTTTTTATTGGTTGACAGATGTTTTGAGTTTTATATGTTCTTCAATTGTAGGAATGCGGTCGATACTTTACCAACCCTTGCATTTACTTCTGCATCAGATTTGCCAAGTTCATCGTTGATGCTTCCCAGGTACGTGAAACTTTTCACATCTGTCAGAGTTTTTCCATCGAGTGTTGGTGGGCTAGTGTTCCCCGTGAATCTTGGTTTTTCCCTTGTGTATGTTGAGCCCTACTGATGCACAGGCTACCTGACTAGTGGCAGATAAATTATATCGTCAGTTCAATTAATTAAAGAAAATGTGATAAAATATAAAACGTTGTGTTAATGAGCTTGTCATATTAAAAGAAACATAATTAAATCAAAGAATATCTGGATTGATAGAATGTCATCTGTTCATCAAAAGAAAATGTTCAAATGGGTTTCCAATAATAATATCACAAATTTGATTCTTTTTCAGCTGAATTTCTACTTATTTGATAATGCTTATTATATCAATGGGAACGAAATCTCTTTTATAGACATAAAAACTTTCTATATCTTTAAATTTTAGCGACTAGAAACTTGTTAATTTGATTAAAACTGTGCAAAACATATTCATATTGTTATGATGTCACATTTCTGTGGTGGTCTAGCATCAATTGACTCATGAATTCAAATAGTAAATTACTAAAATCTCCATTAAACCCCTTCTGATAATTATCATCGTACGCTCACTAGTGACTGGATTCAACAGGTATTTCCTGGAGTTCTAGTGAGAAGCAGTGACCAACGGAGTTCAACCAGGTTTGTTGTGAGATAGTAACTCACTGATGACAATGGTGGATGTGTCGCTCAATTTCGTGGATTAGTTGAAATTAAACATTTACACCGTTGGATGCCAGCCAGCTCAGTGGTCTAGAGATTAAACGTTAGCGCGCGAGACTGGTAGGTCCCAGCTTCGTGGATGCGCACTGCTGAGGAGCCCCGTGATAGGACGAAACGGCCTTCCAGTTCTTCCAAGTTTCCCATGGTGGTTTAACTTCAGTTAAACCACGATCTCAACTAATAAATTACCATAATATCCACAAAACCTCTCCTGACATTTATTTATTTTCACATAGCATACTTCATTAAATTAAAAGTGAATATATAATTGAAGAATAATGTTATTCGAAAATAAATTTTAAAATAATTTCAAAACAGACTAAATATTCAGTAAATTTATTGTTCTTTCATTAAGAATATGAACGTATCAAGTTACAAATCATAGTAACAATTTTCAATCAAATGAAGCATATTGTAAGAACAACATATAACTATATTTTCTTGTGATTGTTAGTCAAATCAGTTTTCGTTGTATTTATAATGAAAATATCTAAATAAGAGAAATATTTATGTTATCAGATTGTATTAACGGTCATAGAAATAGAAGCAGATATGAAAGGTATGAATAACAATAAGAAAGAACAGAAAAGTATTGCCCAGGACAGGGTTGAATAGAGAGTGCTGGTAGGCGGCCTATGCTCCTCCACGAGGAGTAACTGGAGTAAGTGAGTAAGTAAGTAATTATGTTTGTAAATAATATTTAAATAACAATTTATTTAAGCAAACAGTTTAATTGCAAATAATCAAAGAAAAAATAGACCATCGACAAGAAAAAAAAAGATTAAGCTTGATTCTTAGAATTTTATAAGATAAATCAAATTATAGGCTGATTAAAAACATGATGAAATATCATGTGGAAACCATTGGTTATTACAGATAATTAATAATAAATAATAATAGCTGAATAAAAATATATTGAATAGAAAGTTAAAGAAAAACTATTCTGAATTTGGAATTCGGGTACCTATTTTACAGTGACTATAATCCCGACTAGGTATCTATTTATTTCATTCCTATGATTATCCTCTTGACTATTGAAAAAAGTTACTGATAGATGTTGAGCATATCGTTCATCATAAGATTACCGTTAAACTAAATAATACATTCTATGTTACTCATTTGAAGCTCTGTATTTAGTCATTCTGAGTTTAATCCCAGTCCCAAGCCTAGGTAAAGAAGCATAGTTCGGTATTGGGTTAACAACCCTGTCGTGTAGTAAACATCTTGTCATTTTTCTGATAAATAGAGATCAACGTTTAAAAAAATCCCTATATTCAGTAAAAAGACAGAATATAAGCTAATTATGATAACCACAATAAGGAATCATATTGACCTTCCGGTTCTTAATAGATGAATCCAAAATTTTTTCCCAGTATGGTGGTATTTTATGGAAATTCTTAAAAATTTGGAAGAGGTCAAAAGCTATAGTGATGTTACTGAAGACAGAAAGGGTTTATATATTAATAATCGATATTAATGAGTTATGTTTGGTGTTCAAATCAATCAAACAATACATTTAATTTTAATGATTGAATTTAAAACGATGAAATATCTGAACAAATTCCGCGCTATATTCAAAGATTTGGATTTGTTGAACATTTGGTCACCTAAATATACAAAATGGATAGAGTAGTAATATCAGCCGGCTACCTGGATCGCCGGTGATTTACACGTTTTTTTCATGACTGTCAACTGTGAAGACTATTATCATATCACCTTTATGTCACAAAAAATGTGATCATGCATTGACTTAAGAACCGAAATTATACAAATGTTCAAAATCGGTATTCTGAACAAATGAACTTTGGAAGTAAAAATGTTTAACCTAACAAAATTGGTCAGCAGAAAACAAAAGTGCTTTAGAAAATACTAATCATATGTCAGTTGGAAAATATTAGGTTGTTCAAGCTTTCGATTTGTTTTAAAACATTTCAATTCCCGCTGGCTAGTTATTTCGTTAGCTTCCAGATGATATCGTTTAGTGTAAAGTTATTCTGAAGTGTTAACTTTATCAATACTACCTATACAAAAATGACAACATTCAGAGGACGGTTTTATTCGACAAAGTGTTTCAGAGGTAACTGAAGCAAACAAATTAAGATGATGATAATATGAACATATTAAATTAAAAATCATTAATTCGTTATCTTTAAATAAAACAGTGAATTTTATACTAATGAACAGATGCTATAGTTTTGTTAAATTCAATACACAAATGGTTATGACTATTACCAATTAATATCCAATGATTTTTTTCCACTTCATCATCTTTAACAAACTGGTTTATTAATTCAATATGTAAATGTTTGTTTGTATGTTTTCGTAACTGTAAAAATCAAACCCAAACATCATCACAATTGAGTTTATATACAGGAATAATATTGATTATATCTTTAAAAACCTAAAATAGATAAAAAATTTTTGTTACAGTAAATGGTAATTCATGCATATTGTAAGAAAATGGATCAATATGAGATTATAGATACTATTGTAATGTAATTATATCACCATTTAAACTGTAAAATACAATCTGTTCAAAATCTAACTTGACCTATTTATGATTTAACTTCAAACTGCTTCATAAAATAAGCTAAATATGTGTCTAAATGATGATCTGACTCTTCTATCGCACACACAACAACAAATGCAAGAGAAGACGACCAGTTTATCAGCGGCCTCAGCAGCAGAAGGTCTCAACATACACAAAGGCAAAAACAAGATTCTCCCACACAACACACTATGCATCAATCAAATCACACTTGATCGAGAAGATTTGGAAGATGTGAAGACCTTTATATATCTGAGTAGCATCATTGATGAATACGGTGGATCTGATGCAGATGTGAATGTGTGGATTGGAAAAACAAGAGCAATATATCTACAAGTGAAGAACATCTGAAATTCAAAACAACTGTCAACCAACAACAAGGTCAGAATTTTCTATACCAATATCAAGTTTGTTCTACTGTATGGAGCGAAAACCAGAAGAACTACGAAAGCTATCATCCAGAAGATACAAGTGTTTAGTAACAGCTGTCTACGCAAAGTACTTCGGATCGTTAGTCAGACTATGTCAGCAACAACCTACTGTGGGAGAGAACAAACCATATTCCGGCAGAGGAAGAAACCAGGAAGAAGCGTTGGAAGTGGATAAGACACGCATTGAGAAAAGCACCGAACTGCATCAACATGCAAGCCCTCACATGGAGTCCTCAGGACCAAAGAACACATAACGTCGAGAAATGGAGACAGACATGACAAGAAAGAATAACAATGGAATAGAACTAGAAAGGAAGATCCAGGACAGAGTGGGTTGGAGAATTCTGGTCGACGGCCTATACTCCATTGTTAGTAACAGGCGTAAGTAAGTATGTATATAACATAGACTAAACTATCCTGCATAGAAATAAGTTATTTTCAACTTTGTTCCAGTTTATGGGTTAGTTTATGAAAATATTTACCGAAGTTTTGTCATATGAAAATAATATTTTTAAAAAAACAAACAACCCAACAAAGGACTTATTCTATTTTGATTGTTGTTGATTTCATGTTTAAAAGAAAAAGAATTTATTTTTTGTTACTTCATCAAACGTGTAAGGTAAAAACATAAAAGACTCGTAGTTGTGTTGTAAATTATATGCACATAATCCCAGATTGATCTATTATCTTCCGGTACTCGTGACTTTTCAAGTACTGTAAGTGAATTATGTTTTTTAATTATTTAGAGACAGTAATATTATTAGCCAGGTTTGTTTTTACACTTAAATCATGATTTTGGTGTATCTTATTTAATTTATTCTTTAGCACAATTGATTTTGTACATACAATGATTCTTTTGTTTACTTTATACAATTACAAAGACAGAAAAATATGAATACATAGTTACATACCCAAGTGGAAGGCTAATATTTTTAAAGCTGATGTAAGAGAAGGGCTAGTTTAATAATGGAGATGAGTTTATTTATGCTGTTTGATATCAGTAGGTCGTTGAAATGAGTTTATGGTTTATTATTAAGAATAGCTCTTGTTATCAACAATGAATGTGAAATTTTTGTACACCTCACTAGAAGGATATAGATGTTTAGATCATTTTAACAATATAAAGATGTAATGGTGAGCATAAGTCAGTTTGCTTTGTTAAAGTGTCCTTCACTCTCCATTCAAAATCATCAGAAATTCGTTCAAAGTTTTGGCTATTTAAGATTTTTTTAGTCTGTTATATTGTGTCAACAGAATAAAATGTTTGTTACATTTTGAATGTCGATCAAAAAATAGATCTGACTAGTTCACTGTTATGCCATTCCCGATCAAGGTGATTTATGAGATATATTCGTGTATTTGTCTGTATGTTAATGGATGAAAAATTTGACATTTGTAATATGAAAGAATATAGTTGAATTTTTATATACGATAATAGTGTGAGATATGAATAGAATCAGACACGGTTGCTCGGATAGATGTTTTAAGTCGGATAGATAGTGAGTCTTTCTTTTCTTAGCAATATATGGAAAACTTCTGCTATTCACCTTTTTTGTAGTTAAAATAGCCTTTTGGAACTTTAGACTACAAATTAGAGCTGCGATAAAAGTCCTTGGAATAATAGTAATAACAATCAGACATGATAAGAAAATACAAATTTCTATGGAACTGAACAAGATTTAAAGACGACTGAGTGAAGATTTTTTTCGACAATATCATTTACTCATGTCGTACAACCGTATTTATGTTTAAGTGATTAATAAAATAGTCCATTAGAAATAGGAGAACGATTACATCATATCATGTGTCAAAGGAATTTACTTAATAATCATGGATTGAAAGAGATAATAAGATGAAATCAAATGTGTGAAAGATAATTGTACACTTGATGAGTTTGAAGAAGATGAATAAATTGAAAATGTGAAGGTGATCATAATGTTTTGACTAAAATTCAGGAGATTAAAAATACTAGAAGGATGTATTGTAAAATCAAATTACCGTTTATGAGAACTAAGTGTTAGGGCAATGAAAGAATGATGACTTCTATGTATCTCTTTCGCACAGTGAGTTAAAGTTTGAGAATATGAATTGCTAGCGCCTCTGCAGAGTGTAAGTCATTAATATCCGTTACTTACGTACCAAGTCGTTTTACTGTGCAGATGATTTAAAACGACTTATTACGTGAAACCATGTGACCAGAGTTCATAAGATGTTCCTATATTGAACTGTCGATTGATTTCAACTATATGTGGGCTCACTATGTATGATGAAATTCTCCACAGTCGTTTAAAAGCTTCAAGGAAATGTTACTAGTGATCTCAATAATTAAACGATTACCAATTTAATAATATTATATTATATATTCCTGGTTTCTTGCCATCATCCAACATCTAAACGATATATAACTTAGCTGCTTCAGTAGTTTTTGTCAAGTATAACACTTATGGGTACAATGTAGTGTGAGCAGGTAACAATGAGTGTATGTAATGAATCGTTTGTTCAGATTTACATGTGATATTCTTGTAAGAATAGGTTTGTTACAAATAGAAGAACGTTTTATTCTTTATTACTTTTGAAGAGTCTAGATGGTAATATATTTCGAGTAGGAATTAATAACAAAACGAATACGTAAGTAATGCAGAAAATGTAACCGAGTTCCCCTAATATACATATACTCTTGGTGTATTTGTATTTTAAATCACATCAATTCTAAGTGACATGTCATTTTTTTCACATTAAGGTAGTCTTATTCCAGGACTTTAGTTATAGTCAATAAATGTAAGTGGTAAGTAAATTGAAAAGGAAGTATACCACTCAAGATTGGATTGCTTCAAGTGGTTCTTGCTCCTCTTAACATTATTTAACAAACTATCTGTAAACAGAATGCTATCAACTTCTATTTCAGTCTATTTTATTTCCGTTGTACCCTACTTTTCATTTCAAAATTGTGCTTACTAACTTAATCTCATAATTTCGAGATTTCTCTTTGATTTACAGATTTTAAGGTGACAGAAATTTCTACACAGATAATTCGTAAATGTCTTTATAACACCTAAGAATATTCAAATAAGTGCAACATAATTCTTTTACTATGGTATTAAAGTTCCAGTTTTCTCTGTTTTTGGTTTATTCAAGGTTAGAACTATTGTGATTTTCTAAAAAGGTGTTCTATTGATAATCTTTACCGTCGTGATGATTCACAGTAATAAAATATACGGTGGAATCATGTTCATTTGGAAAAAATGTGAGATAGTATTCAGTTTTAGTCATCAAGCAGATATTTGTATTCGCATTACTGAGGAGTTCTACACTCGGACGAAATTGATATTCAGTGTTTCTTGATATTTTTTTAAAATGTTTATCTAATTACAGTTAGCCGGTAATACAAAACAGAAAATTCTATAGTTTCCATTAAATCTTTATTAGTCATCTCAGTAATTTAGAATAAAACTTGAGGGAGATTAAGTTGAGAACAATATTACTCGCTTAAATATTTTATTCTGAGAATTTCTTTAAAAATCAGTTTTACCTCTTAACACAGCATTACAATTTATTGCGCATAAAACTTATTACGACAGTTTCGAATCTTGCGAGGTAGGGTCGTGGATGCGCACTGGAGGAGTCCCACAATAGGACGAAGCGACTGTCCAGTTCTTCCAAGTTTTCCGTGGTAGTCTAGCTTCAATTGACTCATGATTTCAACTATTGAAATTACTTTAATCTCCACAAACCCCTTTCTGAAAATAATTCTGTCCAAAATTATTCATTTCAAAGTAGAAATAACATTTATTCATTGACTTAGTTAGTTATAAATTAATACCGAAAATAAAGGAGAAAAAATATTAAAATCATTCATCCAAATGTTTGAATTTGGAAAAAGAAAAAAATATTATGGCATACAGAATTAAGTCATCCATCCATAATTCTGTCTATATTCAAATTTGATTTGAAAACATAATACACAGTTAGAAACTAATAAACTAGTGATTACAATATTCTCTTAACTGTAAACTTATTTAATTATGTACAATATCTATTGAAAATGTGAAATGTTAAGGAAGAGAAAGTAGTATGTGATAGTGAAGTATTTATGTGTTGAAATCAAAGATTTTAGTAAATATTTTCTTGTACTGTCTAGAAATCTCAAAAAATGTGAGGAATATGTATATCAATAGTTGAGATCATGAGTCAATTAAAGATAAACCACCATGGAAAACTTGGAAGCATTGGACGCTCTTTTCGTCCTATTGTGGGACTCCTCAGTAGTGCGCGTCCTCAATTCCACCTCGCGAAATTCTAACCCAGGACCTATCAGTCTCGCGCGCTAATGCTTAACCTCTAGACCACAAAGCTGGCCGGCATCCAACAGTGCAAATGTCTAACTTCAACTTATCCACGAAATCGAGGGAAACATCCATCATTGTCATCAGTGAGTTACTATCTCACAACAAACCTGGTTGAACTCTACTGGTCACTGCGTCTCACGGCCGTCCAGTGTTTTCAGGTTTTCGATGATGGTCTTGCTACAATTAACTCATGATCTCAACTACTGAAATGGCTACAATCTCCACAAAACCCATTCTAATACGATTATATATATTTTTTAATATGTTTACTCAAAAGATCTGTTGGAAGAACCTTTCATACCGCCAAGCTACATATAATTTTTTCAAATAAACCAATACTCACACAACTAATTAAGGATAGGTTACCAAAGATGGGCTCCTCCATGTGTGTATACCGATTCAACTGCACCTGTGAAACTAGTTACATAGACCGCACTCAGAGGGTTTTATCCTTGTGTGTTCGTGAACATGTACCAGCATGGTTTGGAAAAGGAGTCACTAAATTGATCAACAGCACTATCCTTTCTCACTTAGAAGATAGCGAACATCATATCAAAATAGAGGAACCTTTTTTCTGTTTTATATCATGTTCCGAAATATCTACCTCAAGGAGCTAGATTACGGTTACTCTGAATAGCCGAAACCATCTGCATCAACTCCAGAAAACTAAACTTATGTATCCAGAGAAGGTATATCCAGCCTCTATGTTCACCTCGGCCTTCGACTGGATCACCGATACCTAAACTGAATATTGTAAACCTCCTACCTCTTTGTTTTTTTATTACCTGTATCTTAAGTTTCACTTCCACCATTCCAAATTTTTCTATCGTAATTAACTTGATAGCACTCCCTTACTACATATTATATTCACACACTAATATTATTATTATTACTATTATCATTATTATCTCAATTGACAAGATGACATTCTCCTACTATGCATTTTGTTCACACAATTATTTTGCATTTTCATTTTTACCATAATACTCTTCTACTGAGTGTGACTGGACACTTTACTTCAAATCATTCTGACCTTTATTAAATGAACTTTTTAATTTGCAAATAACACGATTTTTAATTATATATGTCGTAACAGATACAAATGTTCACCATTTTTAACATATAACTTTGTAAAATTCATTAATACATGCCTTGTTTTTGGCCTTTGTAAAATATCATAATTATAGAATTATAACTGTAGAGCTTGATGCTGAAGTTATTGAAAACAATTGTTCGCTCAAATATTCTTCATTTTTGAATATATTCTATGGGGATTTTTGAACTGCTGAAATTTAGATTTTCTTTCAACTTATCAAGACGAACTATGTATTAGTTGATTATTATAAATTAACTAACGATTATGACATTTTATTAATAAAAATGAAGCTAGGATCTCTGTTGATAACTGATTTTCATGATTTTTGACTAACTATATGTGCTTACTTTACTCAATTATATCGACAAATTATATTTTCCATTAGTAACTATTTATGTAAAATCAGTTATTTGAATTAATTTAAACATTGTTAGAATTCTTAAAGTTTATACTGAACTGAGCATCCGCTGACTTTATAACCACTGACTTCTGTATGTCAGCATTCTGTGAGACTGGTTTGACTTAAGCAGATATGGATGGTGGCTAACTTTGGAATCCAGGTTTCGCGTTCCACCTTATTTATGACTATTCAGCTGAGTGTCTCTGGATTACATATTTAGTGTCTCGAAATAAGCACCTTTTGCTTTAAACGCCGTCGCATTATCTAGTGGACTCCACTGCTAACCACCATCTATATGCGTTTAAAATGCTTGTACTTACTGACAATATTAAGGCTATCCGCACAAGATGTACATATACCAAAAAAACTGATCAGTTGCAGTCCTAAACATCAATGCGAAAATCTAAACAACTAATGTATATGAACTAAAATCAATTTAACGCAAGTTCCTAGGGTTTTTATTCTTTTTATTTGATTATTATTATTAAAACTGATAATCACATTTGAAGTATGCGTTTTACAATTAATGATAATACACTATGAAAAATATTTCTGCTCTTGACAAGGTTCTGTAACGAGATGAATTTTCTGATAGAATAAAATTTATATCATTCTCAAATTGATGACTAGCTAATGGTTACCGTTCATAACATGATAAAATACAATAAATTTGACCTATAAACAAGGTCTATTTGGTATTGTCTAGATCGATAAAGAACAACATACTTTGAAAGGTTGTCACTCATATGTTTGTAAAGATTAGTCGAACAAATAATCAAAGACTGAAACCAGTCAAAAATGAAATAGGAAAAAGAAAAAGAATGATATATTATACATAAAATAAATTCATTATCACTTATTCAGTGAATAAAACTAAATCGATGAGAGTACAAGTAGTAAAAGTAGGGTAGAAATTCTTTATTTGTACTTAATTAATAAAATGAATGCCATGAAAAACCACTCACAATTCTAGTATACTTCTATTTATAACTGGTTAGAAAATACTCAAAGAACATGTCTACATTTGTCATGAAATTAGATGAATGATTTAGAATAGCACCAAGAAGAACAGGGAGTAAATCTAATATAGTTCCATAATAATATAAATGCCGAGTAATAGTTTATGGTCGTAATTGAAAGAGATAACAAACAATAATTGAGCACTTTTCAAGTGGTTTACTTAAATACTTCTCATAGATATGTTCAGAACTGATTCAATAATTATTTGTTATCAGTGAAAATAACAACTAATTTGAAGTATTAGCAGAAAATATTACTATGTTCAGGTAGCTTACAAGCCTGAATATAACAGTTTGTGATTTTGATTTTCATCTTTGAAGATTTACATGTAAAGTACTGTTCTAAATATTACATTTAAAATTGAACAAAGATTCTTTGAATGATCACATTTGATTCTATAAATAAATTGTAAATAAACTGTATACCTTGGAACTTCATTTTTTCAAACCATAATTTATTCATAAACTGATATTATCTAGTGATCAAATCAGAGATTCTTTGCCAAGAGCTATTGATAGGAGCCATTTATTGTTCAATTGCTTGAAAGACATTAGTTTCTAATATACTTATTTTTTGATTGTTCTAAGCAATTTATTCATCAACAAGTATAGCGAATGAAGCTTTTGACATTTATAGTTTGATGATTATTAACTTTTTAATTATAGGAGAAGTAGTGCCATTATTTTGTAGATGAACTTTTCAATATATTAAAGGATAATTACTTAATAGAACTTCTTTCTAGATATAGTTTACTCCTACAATTAATTTATGTTATTATACCAAAATATCAGCCAAATATCTAAGGATAACATTCTTTGTAACCGATAAATGTTAAGATAAACAATTTAAGTTCTCAAAATATTACAAGTATTTCGTATAGACGTTAAACAATGGTACATTTCAAACAGGAATAAACATATTTCATTTAAGTTTGTAGCAATGACTTTTTAGATTATTCTACTGACATTTATCTTCAAAATATGTAGGATCAGTCTAAAACTTTATCATATATATATAAACGTAATTTCGTTAGAACTAAAGGCTAAAGAGTTAATATATTGAAAATCACTTGCTCTAATGTGGGTATAGGCCGGTAAAAATCTTAGTTTATTTGTTTCGACAAAACAATATAAGTAGTAGGTAGCATTCTGATTGAGAATTTAGTGATGTTAGTAAAATATAAGCTGTAAAAAATTAATCAGTTCACTGTATCCATTCTCCAGTTGAATAATCAACTTTCATTATGAAATCAATTGAACTATTTACTATAAAAAGTGTAATTATTTTTATATATACGAGAGATGAAATTAAATGATAACTGAATGAAACATGAACCAAATCTAAATCTTATAGATTTGATAAGTCTACGAAGTTATTTTCTTTTAGAAAATTAATGACAACTATATTGATATTACATTCAATATAATACAATATCAATAAGTTATCAGTGATTTGACTATTTTTAAAATACATACTTACAACCAAGTCATCACCATGTCAATCACTTACTATTTGAATGGATAGGTTTGTGATCACCTCATTATTACAATAAATAAACCCAAATTTTTTTTATAAGATTAGAAACATCACTTATCAAAGCCCCTTTTCTAAAGAACATTTAAAGAATTTAAACCGAAAATACACTATTTACTGTCTGTTCATTGGTTTCAAACTTTCATAAAGTAATTGTTAAAATTTCTTGTAGTTAGATTATTGTACATTACGGTGAAGAAAAAAAACAGTAAATCTGAAAAATTATTTTCATATTTTGAACTGTAATAATTTGAGGTTATGGTATACACACTCAGGAGGCAAAGATCCGTGTCAGGCAAGGTTGTTTACTCTCACCCTTTCTCTTTTTCCTGGTGATCAACTGGATCACGAAGAAGTCAACATCTGAGGGGAAGCATGGGATACAGTGGACAGCTAGAATGCAGCTGGACGATCTACACTTCGCAGATGATATGACCTTTCTATCGTACATACAACAACAAATGCAAGAGAAGACGACCAGTTTATCAGCGGCCTTAGCAGCAGAAGGTATCAATATACACAAAGGCAAAAACAAGATTCTCCCACACAACACACCATGCATCAATCAAATCACACTTGACCGAGAAGATTTGGAAGATGTGAAGACCTATATATATGTACTCCACTCGGAGTAACAGGCTTAAGTAAGTCAGTGTGAACACTCAGATTGTTGCGTAAATCTTAATATAAAATATATTTTAAATGATCTACTATATCATATATTTAATTGAAGTCTGTTGCAACACAAGGGATTGTCATATTATCCCAAACATTATTGTAATCATTCAATGTGTTAAAATCAAGCTGAACTAATGTATATTTATCAGTATCTATGGATTCGGTTTACTGAAAGTTCAATAAGATTAAAGGAAAAGCAGTCATAATAATGGACCTATACCCGATCAATTCATTAACACTATGATTCTAAGAGGAATGTTTGCCATGTATTTTCAGACTGTATGATTTCTTAAGTAAGCTTAGTGTAATTTGTCCTTATTATTTAATAATATTATGTCTGTCTCAAGTTGATTCATATTTACTCATAAATTACAAAGCTATGTACATTACCAGTAGCATTATTATTCCTTACTGAAGATTTCTAAGAAATTACATGATTTACACTATCTACTTGGGAACACACAATACAAGTTTTTTTCAACTACATAAATTTTTTCCGAAATTTTAGGTGAGTAGATGATGGAGGAAATATGTAGATTTATTTTACTTGTTTTTTATTGTTGAATCCGTAATATTTCTTTAACAAACACTATTTCCGGTTATAAAATGGGGTTATTTAGACTATATATATATATATATATATATATATATATATATATATATATATATATATATATATATATATATATATATATATATATATATATATATATATATAACTTTTAATTAATATTGCTAATTTGCATATTCGATGAAACCTCTTTGATTTGACCAAAAAACACAATTTAAGTCAAAAAAAAGTATGAATGAGTTTAAAGAAACGTTTAGTTGAACTTCACCCTGGAGGCATACTAATCAAGGAAAGTAACCTCGATTTCTCGAATGCAATAGGATAAGATACTTTGGTTTATGATAACACATTGGCAATTTTTGTGCCGAAATTAATATTATCAACGTTGAACACTTATAACTATGTCAAATATTGACACTATATAAACATGATTATAGTAGCTAATGTGTTTTGAACAGTTTATATCTTTCTGTCATTTGGAGAAGTCTACACATTTTTCATTGTTAGTGTTATGTTGGTTAAAATAAATTTGCTTCTAGGATTCTGTGCAAATTATCAAACAGAGGCATAATTTACATCACATGTCTCCTTAAAACTATATTTTCACTATTCATAATACATCTTCGCATCTTATTCACTTTTACTCGCTCAACATCGTCTAACCATTAAGTTCCCTTTTCATTTACCCACTAGACCTTTATAAGCTAAAGTTTTTAATTATTGTATAATTTCTAGATTTTATAATATCTAGAGCTTACATAACAGGTTGAAATTTACATTTCTTTGTTTATCGTAAACTTGAAATTTTTAATGTAATGGTTTGTTAAGTCTAAGCGAATAGTTGGTAAATAGGCATGAAGTGATTTGTTATTATTCGCTGTCGTTCATTAAATTAAATTCCAGAGTTCAATCTGGTTTGAAATATCAAACAATATTTGTTGTGAAGTTTTTCTCAGATACTATTTCTAGTCAATGGATGTCTTCAATTCAAAATAAACCAGCCTTGTAAGTTGTACACAGTAGGAACTAGTTGTCTTATTATTGACAATCAGTCTAGACATTTAGTGGGAAATGACTAACTATCTAGACACATGAAATGGAAAATAAATGATTATCAACTGTAAAAGCCTTTCACAGACTTAAACTACCAATATTATATACCCTAGTGAGTTATTCTATGAATTGCTGTAAAGTATGTTGATAATTAGATTAAACTATTTTTTCGTATGTTGGATCACATTAAAAAATACATGGTCACTGTTATGCTGTATGCCCCGTCAAATATCACGTGACTAAATCGCCAATTAGAACTCAAACTCATATGACCTTTGCACTGTGACAAACCAATGACACGTTAATCAGTACGAGTAGCCTAGAATCAACTCAAAGATCTTCTTACCCTTCCTGTTAAGTCTGGAACACAACTTCAACTTTCACTGTATGAATCTTATGTTTCAGGCATACTCCGTTTATGTGTAAGCAAATCAGACCACATATCACCATAAAATAGGAAATAACAATTACATAAGATCAAGCCAAATGTGGTTGTGAGTGTGAGAGACTGTAACGATTAGATTGAGAATAACTTAAGAATAGTAAATCCTGAAGCAATATGCAATAGGTCAAATGATGGCTTATGATAAAAGGAATACGAATATATATTATATAGTTACTTAATAATTGTCCAATAAATATATATGTAATAATAGCCCATAAATAATTCCTAGAAGTTGCTGTTCATTTATTATTCGTTCGGATAAAAGTCACATTACATGTATTTACTTTAGTCTACAGATATATACTTTTACAAAAAAGTATTTCTTTTGAACTATCAGGTCTTATGATAGGAATATAAGCCTGTGTTTAAATAATATATACAATAACATTTTCACAAACCCTGAGAGCTTTAATAATAAATAAGAATGAATAAGAAATCTAAAATTTATATATAAAATTTATTTATTTTTCAAATTTTGTGATATTCAAGTAATAAATTTAAATTGATTTTAAGAATAAAAACTTTGACTGCTGGAATAAACTATGGTTCTTTTGATGATCATATATCTCCAAGTCACTAGACAGGTTGAATACAAACAATATATAAACTAATCATGATTTAAAACAGACATAAGTAACCCTTGCTTTATACATAATACAGTCTTTAAAAAATCATTTGAAAGTATTTCATTTTTTTAAAAGTTAAGTGATAGTAAATTGGTATTAGATTTAACTTTAAGTTTCTCAACTAGGTAGTACAGCTTTTTGATATATTCATATCGACTTTTAAATGATTATTATTATTATTATCATTACTAACGGCTTTATTTAATGTTATATTTTTGGTACAGCATAGAATTTTCAGCACAAAGTATTTAAACAAGTTTTGTTTTCTTATTGCTTGATCGATCCTGATAATAAATATTGAAATCTTGTAGGATTCTTGAATAGTGATTACACTATAATTACGAGACGTGTGTAGACTTAATAGGAATTGAAGACAGTCCACCTTGCCATTTAGTGATCAGCAACTAGAATTTAGCAGTTCAGAAATCGACATTTGATTAATGTTCATTCTTTTCAATGCATATTGTCAGCCACCACGATACCTCTGATTATAACTTTTTGTAAATTGTATAACAAAAGGTCGTAAACATTTGATAAACACGTTTGAACAGGTTATGCGAATAATAGACATAGTGTTGTGTTAAAACAAACAAAAACAGGTAACGTTTTGCAATATCTAGATGGTAGGCACAGGTAGCTCACATATTCAAGCAGAACACCAGGTATAGTTAATAAATACATTTAAGAATATGGTGTTTCTAAAGAATTTATTTCACGAGAAGCAGACCAATGGATAAATATCACATATTTTCAATCTTAAAAAGTATTCTTTTAGCTTGATTCAATCTGTCACTTGATCAACAATTTTCAGTAAGTAGAGATAAAATATTTGAATTTTTCAACTCATTAGAATTGAAAGTTACTTAATTTCAAAGTTAAAACAAATACATTTTAAAAACATTATTAATATTACCTTATATAATTAGGCAATAATTATAGTTGAACAAGCAATATATTAGGTTGGCGAGATTATCATTTATGGACTAACCAATTACGTATAAGATAACAGGTCTCGGATTTTGGCGCGAAATTTAGCTAATCATTCGGATAAATACAGTTTTGGTATTATAGCTGACATCATAAAAATCTGTCAGGCGTCGCTCGAAGTTCATCCATATATTATAGTCTCAACATTAGAATAATAGATTAAAAACAATAATAAATTTTTGATTAGTAAAGTCAATAAACTACTTTAAATATTAATGTAAGTAGTTATTCAAGTTAATGTTCATCACTTAAAAATAACTAACTATTGTTATTGATAATTTCAAAAAGTCACATGATCATATGAATATTGAGAAAAAAAATTTTTCACGTGTAGAAAAGATTTCATTCTCAAAATTAAACATGAAAAATTATTTTCAATAATCAATATCGATTTAAAATCAATATGATGTAAAATGTTTACGTAAATTTATTTTTAAAACAATTACTTTCATTGACATAAAATATGACAATAATATTGTCAAACTATTTAAAGATAATAAAATAAAACGAGAAATTGTCAATCAATAAACATAGAAATCAAAATGACACACAACTATTTGTATTTTCATATCGTTAAGCAAGTTAATGTTCAATATATTTACGATGAAAAGCATATAAGTAAAGATGGATGATAGCTAAAAGTGGAATATTGAACGCGCATTTCATCATATTTAGAACTAATCAGTTGGATATACCTACATCTGAGAGTTGATATTCATTTCAGGACTTGAACCCGGTACGTTTGCTTCAAAAAGTTATGTATTTAGCTACTGAGTCCTTATAGCCACCATCAATCTTTGCTTATAATGCTTGTACTTAAGAGAATATCGAAGTAGTCTGCACAGGATGCACATATGCCTATAAAAGACTGATCAATTGTAGTCCCAAACAATAATAGGAAGATACAAGCAAACAATACCAAGTGAATTTAAAAAGCATATAAGTAGTAAAAATCTTTACTTTATTTGATGATGATAGTTGGAAAATACTGTACTTATCATGTGTTTTTAGGCAAACTATTGATAGTTTTTAAGGTATTATATTATTGGAACTGTCAAAAGTTATGGACAAAGAACAAATTATATGTCTTTGACTTAGTTCACACAGATTATCGTTATTATTCACAAACAGCTTATTGGTATATAAGTATTATAAAAGAAATCATTTTAAGTTTCTTCAGAAATGCAGTTAAACACAAGTTTCAATGATATTTGTATAATATTTGCCATGTTTAAATAGGTACTGTAGAGTTTGGAAGAATATTGAGTTGACTTTAAAGAAAGAAATTAAAACAACAAACGGAAGAAACGTGAAATATGTAAATAAATTAATAAGTGTGTTTTTGAAAACATAATAAGAATAAACGGTAATATATGTACTACCAAGTAAATCAGAGAACTAATAATTAGGGAAATAAATCGTTAATGTAGTGTGACTTGATGGTAGAATAAGAGAATATGCTGTAATAGTTTAGATTTATGGTATGAAAGTCTTAATTGCTGAGAATAATCGTCAGATATCAATTTTTACGGGTCATATATATGTGGTGAAGATAAAACAAATCAGTAAATTTAATTTATTTAAATTTAATACAAAATAATGTGCTTTTCGTTATAAACTTTGGATGTTTAGGGATGAAATCTGTACAGAAGGAAGAGAAAGAATGGGAAAAAAGAGAAAAGAAAAAAAGTATATCTACTACGTCAGGAGATCCATCATGATAATCATAATAACAGTAAAAATAGATATAAACACAAGCGGACTTTGGATATTTAGATGAAAAGAAAGAAAACAAAATAAAATAAACGAACACAATTTCAAAGGTTCTACCTTGCTTTACAGTCGGTTACATGTGATGAATCAATTTCTTGATAAATTCGTAACTCAGAAATATATTTCATAAATACAATTGTTGATTTCTATATAAAAATTGAAAATAAGATTATAACAAAAATATACTGGTTAGTTATGATAATTTGACTTCAGTTAAATATTGAAGCAAATTGCGGAGAATTATTCAAATTTTTCTGATCATATTCTATACTGAACATAATTCTCATCAGAGTTTTAGTTATGTTATTACAGTGATTATTCAAAGATACCGTTGTTGAATTGTATTATGCTGAACCGAATTATTTAGTCAATTCACTATTAACTGAGACTAACTACTAAGTTCACATTATCTAAAGATATAATTTATTGGGGTTATATTTTGATTTGGTATGTCACAAAAAATCTAGAACATTCAAATTAGAACTATTGCCAATAATTCTATTCAATAATATGTAAATGAGACATTTGAGCTATATTAAAATTTATGAAGCACCTTTTAAAATTACATGATCTCAACTATTAAAAATTACTACAATATCCACGAAACACCTCTCTAATTATATTCATCATATATTCAATAGTGACTGACTTCATCAGGTAATCCCTGGAGTTCTAGTAAAAAGCAGTGGCCAGTAGAGTTCAACAGGGTTTGTTGTGAGATAGTAACTCACTGATGACAATGGTGGATGTGTCCCTCAATTTGTGGATTAGTTGGAATTAGACATTAACACCGTGGGTTGCCGGCCAGCTTTGTGGTCTAGAGGTTAAGCATTAGCGCGCGAGACTGGTAGGTCCCGGGTTTTAATCTCGTGAGGTGAGATCGTGAATGCGCACTATTGAGGAGTTCCATCCTAGGACGTAACAGTCGCCTATTATTTTACAGTGTTTCCAGGTTTTCATGGTGGTCTAGTTTCACTTGACTCATAAATTCAACTATTAAAAATTATTTTTTATTTAAAATAGACTACTGAAACGATCATTTGTATTACAATTGAAATTAAAGTAGAGTTCTTTTTCATAATGTTTTACCAAAGTCTTAATTTAAGTGTTAACTAAATTATGAAAGTGTTTACTGATGTGTTATTATTTGAAAACAAATTTAAAAAAAAGAAAACAAAACAAATTTGAATCATGTTTTACACTAAATATTTAACAAAATGAATTTATTGTTTTTTTAATGGAGTTTTGTTCTCTGAGCTGGATGGTTCAAAAATGGGAGAATTTCGTCAAAAGGCAGGCTTCCACTCGAGAACAACTGTATTTTCTCCACAACCAAACCATCTAGCTCAAAAAAACAAAACTCCATAAAAAACATCCACCTGAGCTACAAATCTTCACCATCTCAAAATGAATTTATATTTATTTCATATATACATATGTAACAGAATGAATAACACTTGTAGTTGAAATGGAGTGTACACACACTCAATTTGTCTTTTACAATTCTAGAGCTTGTAAGTTTCAAGTACTGTAAAAAACAAATATCCATAGACATTGATATTATCATTCAGATGTTTTCCAATTATATTTTATCAAAATATATCTGTATCAAATTGAATTAATTTAGTAGATGGATTAATTATACATATCATTTTAACCAAATTTAATTGTATTTTCTTTGTCTTTGACATAGATACAATTGTATAAAACTGATTATCTGTTTATTTACTGAATTTTCATTGTTGAATGTATGAAATAAGATTAAATGTATTATTTACGCATCATCTTTTTTAATTAATGTTCATAATATTGTACAATCAAAAATTCTTTTATCAGTCAATGAAATTCATTTCATCTATGAATTATATTGTCCGACGACGTCTGAAGTAGCATAAAATAACATGATTTGTAATTAATGGAATTGTAATAAACGAAGATTTAGGTATGATAAACCAATTTTGTATTGAGCAAAATCACACACTGCATTTGAAAAATATGAAAACAATACATAAAATACATCATGTGCCCATTTTCCTTGAGTTATCTTTAACATACTTTATGGTTCTTTCATTCCTGTCGCTACTAGAACTGCTCATGGTTTTCTTTCTCTTCTATTCATGTTCCTCTTCTGTCGTTCAGAATAGTTCTAAATATTCGTACATACTAATTATATTTGTCCATATAAGTAGCACACCATATAAAAAGTTACTTGACACAATCGGAGTAATACATAGGTAACCAGATACTCAAACAAAGTACAACTGTGCACAAGACAATGAGTTTTTGATTCTATATTCCTAATTAATTTGGTCAAGAAAGTTAATAACTCTCGTGAATTATCATTTTTAATCAACTGCCGAGAATTTCGCGTGTTGGTACTTATAAATTATGGATTACGCATGAGTCCTGTGATGCACAATTCAGTTGATAATTACGTTTTTAAAGTTAAACAAAAAAGATAAATGAATATAAGGCAATAGGTTTTTTGAGATAAAGATAATTTACAACATTTTTGTCACGAATTTACATCATTGGAGTATCATAATGAAAGTTATAATCATATTATTCTAAGATTTTCCTAATGAATGTTGATTGAAATAGCCTTCAATAGACATATAACGCTCAGATTCATATGTACTTCATTTTAAATACATAAATAACTAGAACATCAAAAGTAAATGTGTCTAATAAGTTTATTTTACTAATTTTAGAATGATATTCCGTTTAATTAGTTAAAAAAATATTCGATTTTCGGTTTTCTTTAATAATTTGTACTGTACTGAATTCAGACTTGCTATATTTGAATATCAAGTCCCCCCCTCAAAAAACTCTTAGTAGGTAGTTGGAATTAAATAGCAAATTAATGAATTCTTAAATGGTAAATATACTACTTGAGAATAAATTATATACGATTGTATATAAATAAGATACCTAAATGGAAAATTTAATTATTTACCATTATGCCAATCATATAAATTTAAATTTATAAGTAGAAATATTTTTAAATTATTTTTATAAAATTTTTAAACCATGTTTTCATTCAATAATACAATAAAACAAAAAAATTATTATTCCAATAAATATTTAAAATTTACTCTGTTAGTTTATTTAACAATATGATTATATCTAAGATTAAAAGGGTTAGACAAGTGAATACTTATTGCTATATTTTGTATACATAATCCTAGTTAATCTGTATTCAACTGATATTCTTGACTTTTAAACATAATGTAAACAAATAATTCTGACAATTTAACAAAACAAATAACATTTTTGGTCAAATCTTTTTACTCAAAACAATATTTGTTTTTAATTTCTATATATATATTTTAACTGATTGTCAATTTGGCAGCTTTATTTACTTATGAATTCGATCCGTTCAATATTAGATACAACTACTTACTTGAATAATGAAGTTTATATAGATTATCTACAATTGTTTTTTTTCTGACATTAATCATGTAAAATATACTAGTTCATTTGTATTACTTTGAATAATGATTCTGTTTAGTGATTTGGGAGTATAAATTAGCTAACTTAATGCTTATCTTAAAAGAAATATTTCTTGTCAAGTTAATGTATAAATATTAATCTTGTTTATTGGAATAAATAATTCTGAGCTTACCAATGCTGTCAAAACTATGAGTACCAGGTAATTTTACTGGTTTGAATTTGTGTAGTAACTAGTCATCAGAGAAAATCTTCATTTTTATGATTATTCGTGGTACTGTGTAATCTCTTTTAATAGAATGTAAATATCTTTTCTAATATTTTTACATACATCCAACTTAAAAATGCTACTTTTCATATGCAATTATACAAAGATTAATTGACAAAACATTTTGAGAACCCCTAACTTGCATATCATTGAGCGTTTGTGCGAGACTTAATGTCCCGGAAGGAGGAAAATCAATGAAATAAAAGGTAAAGATAAAGACTACTCTTCATTCACATAATTGTGTTTTAATAAAGATAACTTTATTTAATAAAAAAGAAGGTAATAATTAGCAATTATATGTAGAATTTGATGGGACGCTATGAACATGGGAGAACGAATGTTTCGAAACTATGATAAATTCTGAGAATTTTTGGTAATTGTTTCTATGCGTCATTGATGTTATCTATAGATTTGTTTCGGAAATATGACAAACACTGACTTTATCAACAATACAAAAATACATATCACTATATATTATTCACCGTTTCTTTAATTAAAATGAGAAATAATGGATCTGGTTTGGAATTGAAGAAATCTTATAACTACATTGCAAATAATCAGATTAGTTAATTACGAGAAAAATTCGAAAATATGATGTACATGATGAAAAGCCTATATAATATACAAATAACATGTTATTGATATTTCGGACTGGTGTTTGCATATTTTGTAGGTGGTATTATTTAAACTTTGACATTATTTGAAGTGAACGAAATAGCTCTTTCGTTTTAGTATACTACTCATTAACATTGAGTACTCACAAACCAAGAATATGCATGGCTATTATCCAATCCCGTTGATATATAACATAGTTAAAATTCCCTCCTCATAACTCTCAACTAAATATCGGGTATTATATGTAATACACTTAGTTATATAACATTAGTAATATGATATATTGAATCTATCTTATCAACTATTAATTGCATAAATATTTTGAAAACTATCTTTTAGCCAACTTAATAATTGTTTATAATAACTAATGTAACAATATTCATATAAATTCAAAGGATATGATGTTATAGATATGTAGCTATCTGTACTGTTTACTTAATATACGTAAAATTATTATATGTTTTTACAATTCTTGCACATTAATTATTCCTTTATATTTAGTTATATTAAAGTTGTTAATTATAATTCCAACATTATTTCTTTATAAATGTTACCATAATTATTATTAATTGAATCATTTTCTATTATGATAAGTATTTTTTTTAATTTTTACTTAACGTATAATTTTTTTATATCAGAAAATACAAAAGTTTTGTTTCTCTAGGATTCATTTGTATTATAAATAATTGGATATTGAATAGCTGATATTTAACAATATAAAGAATTCTATTTGTTTGGATAATTCTATGTAAAGTTTGTTTAATAATAACAATGATACTCTGTAATAATTATTAACAGTCAATCTTTACAAGAACTGATGTATTTATATCATCTCTAATAATAGAATAATATAATTATAATCATTACATCGAAGTACTATATATATATATATATATATATATATCCAAATCTTAGTACATACTACTTATGATTTGAACACAATAGAAAAAGTTATATATATATATATATATATATATATATATATATATATATATATACTCGCCTACAGACATTTACAAGCTAAGTTCATTTTATCCCAGATTTTTTCATTAAGATTATAAATCTTCATTAAATTTATTACTTCACTTCCTCCCCAATAACTTTGAATGACTGGCTATCGAACAGATAAATACCAATCAATCTTACTAACAATAATAATAGCTTTTTTCATTATTTGTTAGTTAGTTACCATAGGAAATTCTCTGCGTTATTTTTGCAATATTGCAATGACTTTCTTTTAAAAATAAATTTGCGTTGTAATAGTTCAAGAATTACAGTCTATGAACTTGGATTAGGTTTAATTTGGTCATTTATTCTCTGAAGAAGTGACTTACACTAAGTCACGAAACGTCAGAAAATCTAATTTTTCTAGTCATTGGGACATTAAAAATATATTATTTATTTTTACAGTCTATGAATGTTCGTTTAAATATTCAACATCTATCGCTTAAATAAGATAGTGGAAGTTTTGTGTAAGTTGAGATACTACAACCAACATTTTTTAAAACCACGATATGTTATAAGCAAAGATTGTTGGTGGCTAGCAATATGGTGCAGGATGCGCGTTTCGTCCTGGAATGAACATTAACTTTTGCATCTAACTACATACAGTTGACCAGTTCCAAATTCAATGAAAAATGCCTCCTACATTCTACTGCTAGCCATCATCCATTGTTGTCGATAAATTCGGTGAGTTAAGGTAATACCAAAGCAATTCGTACAGGATTCACATATGCCAATATGAGACTGATTAATTGAAGTCCTAAACATCAATATGAAGATTTAAACAAACATTATCTCATGAATCTAAATATATGAATCCTAATGCATACGTTTTTTCGATTTGTTTCTAAAGGTACACTAAGAAAAGTACATACCAACAATTTCAATATTTCAGTTTGAGATTTTTGGTATTTAACATTCAACTGATTTGTAAATCCTTCATAATATCACGTGGTTGCACTTAGTTACGGTGCATAATAATTCTGTTGAAACAAACCCAAAACAGGAAGTTTTATTGCAATGTTTTAACAGTCGCAATATGAATAGTTTAAATCTTCAAGGAAACCGGTGTAATCATATTTTTCGTCTTTTACACTTCACCTCAAATATCCATAACACAACATCAGTAATGAACAAATGTCCAAACTTTTATTTTGAATGATGTTATTATCTAAAAAGTATATTTACAGTAGATATGAATGCTTTAGACAGAATGATAAATTAATTTTATTCTATAAATAATTTTTTTCTCAATTTACCATTAGAATAGAAATTTAATTAAGGAAATATATATATTCACAAATTAAATGTAATATCTACTTAATGTACCATCATAGAATGTTTTAGTCATTAAATCGCATTTTAAAGGTTGGAAGACAACTGCGTTTATGAGTTATAGTGAACTCATAATACACTTTTTTAAGCAAAGAGAATATTATTGTGAAATAAAGTCATTTAGTAATGTTTTTATTTAAGTAAACTTTGTTTAAAGGAACTGTCGATTTTTTGGTTATATATATATATATATATATATATATATATATATATATATATATATATGAGATGACTATTTTGTAATCTAAAAAGCTTATTACCAATGAACTTTCCATAATTTTCCAGTGTCTTGGCTTCGTTAATCGATCACGTTGATGAGTGTTATTATACAAATTTCAAGGCTGTTTGAATTCACAAGGCAATAAGAAACGACAACTACAGTTTATTAGCGGATAGCACTGATCACAAAGTTATCAGTACGTTTAAAGCAGAAATGCTAATGTATGTGAGTGACTTTAAAATCAATTTGAATAAGAGCACAATTAATAGGATTCGAGTACATATATACATAGTAGAAAGAATGATTCATCGAGTGATATTTAAACTACCAATATTCAAGCTAGAGAGAGATAAGTGCGTAGACTGTCACATGTGATCAAGCTTACACGTTTATACAAACAAGATAGTGATCATAAAAGTACAAATTAATAGACAAATTCCTACTATTAAATAAGATAATCAAAGGGTTTAACAAAATTCATCCATCATCGAAATTGATTGTAGGTGAACTGCTATAATTTACAAATCTTCTATATATTAAATACCCCCTACCAAAAAAGTAATAAACTTAAAAACAAAATATTAATTTTAACAATAATCATCTTTGATGATACAGCAGAACATTAAAACAAGATCATTTTCATATTAAATCAAACCTAGAAGTAATATTCACATTCTACCACAGTTCATATCAGAATAGTTAAAAATTATTTCTATTTGTTAGCTTCTTATTAAATAATATTTACAAATTAATCTGATTAGATTATTCATATATTTCCAAATTATCTTTATGATATATATATATATATGTATATATATATATATATATATATATATATATAGAATATGCAATAAATATATCTTGCACTTGGAAACTGAACAGATGTTTGCAATGATGTAATTCATATTTCACATGCATCGGCATTAAATATGATGTTTTTATAGACAAGTAGAATAGTCATGGAAACTTAATATACTTGTTATTATTATTGTTATGTTTCATAAAATTAGTATAATCTAAATCATCATATGTCAATTAAGAAAAAAGTAAGTAGAGTAGAGGATAAACATCCATCAGCCTCTATTACCAAACATATAATTGAAACAGGCCATAAGATTGATTTTAACTCGGCCTTTGTGCTGTTACATAAAAGTGTAAAAGGGCGTATATTAAGGTTTATTGAAGTTTTAGTGATATGCAAATTCAAACTCCCTTTTGTGTATTCAAAAACAGTTCGTTTTCGCCTTAAATCTACTCTGGTAATATTAGATTCCTATTCAAAGTGATTACATTTCAAATTATTTTCACATTATTTCCTTATTATCCTTGTCTCCTCTTACCTTCCATTACTAGTCTAGTTGATTTTTATTTTTATATATGAATGTTCTTAACAAGTATGCGTGTGTGATCAGATTGTTCGAAATGTATTGTGCTAATAAATAACACAGTACTGATAATCTTCATCTTATTAAATTATCGAAATTTATCAAACGAAATAATTGTTATAAGAAGTTGTTAAAAAGTTGTTCTTGTCAGAAACGGGTTTTATTGATATTATAGTAATTTACTAGTTAAGTTCATCAATCAATTGAAGCTAGACAACCATGAGAAACCTGGAAGAACTGGACGGCCGTTTCGTCTTAATGTGGGACATCTCAGCAATGCGCATCCATGATCCCGCCCCCCGCGAGATTCGAATACAGGACCGATCAGTCTCGCGCGCTAACGCTTAACCACTAGACCACTGAGCTGGCCGACATCCAACGGTGTACATGTCTAACTTCAACTAATCCACGAAATTGAGCGGCACATTCACCATTGTCTTCAGTGAGTTGATATCTCACAACAGATCTGCTTGAACTCCGTTGGTCATTGCTTCTCACTAGAACTCCAGGAAATCTCACTTGAAGTCAGTCATTAGTGAGCATATGATGATTATGATTAGAAAGGTGTTTTGCGGATATTATAATAATTTCAATGATTGAAATCATGAGTCAATTTTTGTTCAACAAAATTTAATAAATCTATCTAATTGAAATATTACTAAAAGGCTAAGTACAGAATCTACTCAACAACAGAGTATTTCAAATAATTCTGGTTAATATGTACAAATAAATCACTCATATTTTATTAGTAAAATTTTATTGCGAATCAACAATCATAGAAAATTTATTATTGACTATAAAAGTAAGTACTTGATAAAATAATAATTTGATCCTACAATTTTAACTACAGTTCATTGTCCGAAAATCCCAGGTTTCACTTGTTTGATTGATCTATACATAAATTACCATTCTACACAGTTGTTTTATGTTTTTTTTTGTTTTCGAAAAATCATGTAAAAATTGAACCTTAGGAAAAAAAGTAAATAAATAAAACTTAAAAATATGTCTGTAATCATAGAAACAAAGAAAAGCATTAATTTAAATAGTATACTTTCTTTATTACATACTTGTCATATTGATTTCATTCATGAGATAAGTAGTATAATATATGTTTTCTGAAAGCTGATCTGTCCAACAGCATAATTCAATGAAGTAATGATCTAACTTGATATTTTATTTATTTTTTTACTTATAAAAATAAAAAAATTACTAATTTTTAACTAAACTGCAGTCAAGACTAATCATTTTACTCGAAATATATATAAAACCAAGTGTGACTAAGTACAGTATGGAAAGATTTCACAGGGTACTTATGTAAAACAACTGAAAAGCTAATGTCACTAATATTATCAATTAATGATATATATATATATATATATATATATATATATATATATATATATATATATATATATATATATATATATAAGCATGCAGTATTATTCATTCAATAAATCGAAATAATTAAATAATTATCAGAAGGGGTTTTGTGGAGATTTTAGTAATTTCGATAGTTGGAATCATGAATCAATTGAGGCTAGACCATCATGAGAAACCTGGACGAACCGGACGGCCGTTTCGTCTAGGTATGGGACTCCTGAGCAGGACAAAACGGCGATCCAGTGCTTCCAGGTTTTCCATGTGGTCTAACTTTAATTGACACATAATTTCAACTATTGAAATTAAATAATTATCAGTAGACATATGAAACAATTATGTAAACGAGCATTCTTTTAATTTCTTGACCCAATTTAGATAAGATTAGATGGAAACTTAGTGATTCAGTATTTTAAGCATAAAATTACTATTATTTAAAAAGGTTTGTCTATCATAGAAACAATTTAAAACTAATAGAGATTATCTCACATTATGAATCGTTTTCCATCATGAAAGCTGTTTTCCTCACTTTTATGGGTTTTACATAACATCTTTGTACAGAATATTTAAATAATTATACTAAGTAGCAAATAAATACTTTCCTCAAAATATATAAACATGAGACCTCAGTAGCATTAATCAGTTTGTATGGTTCTCAGGCTTGACCACGATATTCTGTAATTTTTTGTTCAAATACATTCGATTGTTCCCACTTGTGTTCTTTTTCACTACACTATCTATTGTTAAAATGCATTCAAAATATGAGGGAGACTTGAGACTAGAAACAAAAAATTTCTCTGGTTATTCTGTTAATTAAATCCAACGGGATACAGATATTTTTCGTGGATTTAAAGGAACTGTTTGGTATTGATGTCTTAAGATTAAAATAATCGAGTTAATAGGAACTGATTTTTGATTTTCCTATCGATGACTTCTTTCGAATTGCGCTTCACTATACTAATTAAGTCACACCTTTTAACTATCTAACATTCCAGTGTAGTGTATGCGATGTCAAGTCACACATCAGGAGCTACACTGACACCTTATTGAAAGAATTTGATAAGCAACGAAGACCTAGACATCTGTTAGTAACCATTGATCAATTAATTACTCAACACATTCAGGGAAGTACAAAATTTAGCTAGTTACTAACATATTTCATTTTTAGACATTTTAGAATACAAGAATTATTTAGTGGTTAAGTTCATGAGCCAATTGAAGCTAAACCACCATGAAAAATCTGACTGATGAACTTAACTATTAATTTAATATAATATCCACAAAACACCTTTCTAATCATAATCATCATATGCTCACTAATGACTGACTTCAAGTGAGATTTCCTGGAGTTCTAGTGAGAAGCAATGACCAACGGAGTTCAAGCAGATCTGTTGTGAGATATCAACTCACTGAAGACAATGGTGAATGTGCCGCTCAATTTCGTGGATTAGTTGAAGTTAGACATGTACACCGTTGGATGTCGGCCAGCTCAGTGGTCTAGTGGTTAAGCGTTAGCGCGCGAGACTGATCGGTCCTGTATTCGAATCTCGCGGGGGGCGGGATCATGGATGCGCATTGCTGAGATGTCCCACATTAAGACGAAACGGCCGTCCAGTTCTTCCAGGTTTCTCATGGTTGTCTAGCTTCAATTGACTAATGATCTCAACTATTGAAAAAAATATGTTTGGTTAGATAAGATTAACGGGAAAAAATTCAATGCTTTCTCATTATATGTTCTTGGTTAAAACTGGATAATTACTGTGAAACATGAACATTTCTAGAATATAAAGATTTGTTTAGAGTTTTTTCTACAACAAACTAAAATATATGATTTCCATAAAATTCACATATAACCAAATCTCATTGAACTGCAATAAATATTACATTACCCTTTTGAGTGCTGGATACACTAATGTTGTTCTATTTAAGAACTCAGTAGAAAACAAATTTTTTAAGTGAATCTAATCATATTTTCGCTGTAATGCACTGATATTAACCTGAACTGAAGATGACTTTTTGTTTTAATATGATTACTTACAGAATTGGTATGACATTTAGAAATCATTCTATGTATATGGGCTCATATCAGATTTGGATTACAATCGATCACCTAAAGTGATGTGAATAGTCTGATCAAATTATTATTTCTGACAATTGTCTAATTTTCGATGAAGAGCCTCAATAAATAGGTAACTATATACAGAATAACTGATCAGGAAACCGAGCTGTTCACTTTTGTAAAAAAAATATGCGACTAGAAAGTAGTCATGACTTAATATCAGTCAAAATATATGTAATTCCAGCCGTCTGTCAGCTCATAAAATTAAGGTTTATCAGGTTAACTTATCTCACACATCATCACACAAAGGAAAATATCAAACATACTAAAAATAGGGTGTGTGATGTATGTCTTCAGTTTAGATGTTACATAAGATGAACATTACAAACAAATGATTATTAATGATTATCATTCGTCAATATTGATGAGCCTAAAGTTTATGGATTTTGGAGCTCGTTAAAAGAAACAATTTTGTTAATAACTGAACATTGAGAATGAACAGTGAATATTTGTAACTGTGAAGTTCTAACATAAAGCGATTAAAGTTAGAGATTGGCAAAAAGAGTCAAAATCACGAGTTCAATAAAGCTATAAGAGGTTTAATGGTCAAAACCATGTTAGAAAAACATGAAACCAAACGGAACAACATAACTATTTACGTAATGATTCACTAGCCGTCAAATTTTGCAATAGTTAGATTATATATTAAAATTGATAAACATAATATTAATTACTAGCAACAGATTTCATATGTTTCTTTGTGGGATTATCCTCTTCATTTAGATTTGGTAAAAACAGGGATAAACAAACATATCTTCAATTTTACTGATGTTCTATTAAATTAATATTCAGTTAAAAATCGATTTATCACAGATCTGATACTATCTCTAATCATATAGGTGTTTCTTCGTTGATGACTTGTAGTAATATTTTGAATGATAAAATGAGTAAGATACTTCTGGTTTTTAAATCGTCCTCAGAAAAATTAGTCTTTCATCTTAATATAAACGAACATTCGTCAAGATTAGAACGAATAGTTTGACAATAATTGGGTGACGAGTATAGAGAAGTCTTTATATTTGAAAATTATATTTGAAATAATCTCAGTGGTTGAAATTTTAAATAATTCCAAAGTTTCGTCCAGCAAACGCGTTATAAGCGAAATCATCAAAGAAATATGTAGCGTTTTAACAATCAAATCAGATCAAATCTACTCTGTGTTAATCCAATAATATTTGGTTGTTGATTTTAATAAATAATATAACATGGGTCATTTAAATGAGAATCATGTGAAAAGTTCACGATGTGAAAATAAATGACTGAACGAATTGTGTGTGCATATATGTATGTATATATGTCAGGTTTTATTGATTATTACCCTGAAGAAGTCCAGACCAGTTTGCTGGACGAAACATTGGAAGTATTTTATATTTCAATCACGGAGATTATTTCAAACATAATGATTTCATCTTAATAGATTAGATCATAGACATGAAAATATTCGCATTCATTTTGCAACATTTATTTATGTTGTAAAATTGGTGAGTAGATAAATTCTATATAGTTCTTGTAGTTGGATAACAAGATAGATAAGACATGATTTTTTAAAATTATTCATGACATTTAGATTTTGAACAGAATAGATTATTCATTAAAGATACGTGGTTTACTTTATAACAATCAGAGTAAATATTAACAACATCATTGTTCTAAAACATTTGCTATTAAAGTAATAAGTAAAAACAGGTGGTTCATTTTTGTGATTCGACAAAGATACTTAAGGAAAAATATAGGCGTATAGTAACTATGGAATGTAGTTACTTGATGAATAGTGTTGTCATCTTTAAGATAATCTTATTCTTAATGATATTTGAAAGGTAATATTGAAAACTATCTTTCAACGATGCTAAATGTTGGAAAAACGAAGGTAATCAGTTATTTATTTTCATTTCAGAAACGTCGAATCCAACAGAATGGGTTATATAGAAAGAAATTAATCTCATCTTACAAACTTAATTTGACTGGTGTGTGGTTGTTATAACTATTGCTTAATCTGTTTGCGTACGTAAAATTTAATTTACATTGATTATAGCTGGCAAGCATTGATAACACTCTAAAGACAAAACCTTAGACAAGAGATTAAAACTATGAAGAAAATAATAATAATTAATCGTTTCCACAAATCTAAAATCATATCTATAGAGGATTTGACTTTTCACTACTAGGTTATTGAAGTAAAAAATAAATTTTGAAAGTCACAAAGTTCTTATCTTATTATTAGTGAATCTAGAATCTAACAGTACTTACTAACTTGAATTGTTATAACACCGTCAACTATAGAACCATCGTGTAAGCTAACCATTGACGTCACAGGTTACATTTCAATCCACATACTTTATTTTAGACAGCTAGCTTTTATAGAAAATAGATTGTAAAGGTGAAAACGATAACACGAAGCTATGGTTGATAAATATACTATACTAACACCCACAACGTTATTTAAAAATGATTAGGATCAACAAACATCATAAATTGGTTTGATTTTCCTACTTTAATTATGATGTAAACAACAAGATGGAAGCAATAAAATTTATGATATATATATATATATATATAGTTTTAACAGCCAAATTGTAAAGACTTAGAAAGTGAGTGTTTTCTACATGGATGGATTTAATGGGAAGTATTTATAAGATGAAATTCCTAACTGATAATGATATATGTATATAATGATATTTAATTATATCACATAGTTGTAATCCTAATGATATTGCACAGATTATTGAATATAAATTTAAGTATGTAGTTGTTAATGTTACAAACAGTGTAACATTCAAACTATCATATCCGAACTTAAAGTGATCTAAATGTATTATCTATTTGACATGTTATAAATCCATGTATCTGTTAACTGTAATCAGTAATTTCGTAATAAGTATTGACTTAAGGCTGATCTCATGTTTTTATAAAAGGTTTCGTTAAATCGAAAACATGTTAAATTGTCCTATTATGAGGTTTGAAGTAAAGGTTTTATCACTAAATTGGTTATTTTGATAATCATATAGGAAAAGAGAAATCCTCCTGATTCCATTCCTCTGTGCGATTAAAGATTTTATAGAGTAAGCTATAGCACCATACTGTTTCAGCATAAGCTGTAACTTCAGATGTAACCACTTCAAAAGTTCAATTCTGCTAAGTATTTGTTCAGTCATAGTATTTGCATTCCATCTAGACAGTTTATATTGTCTATCAACTATAAATAGTATAATTCATTGAGATCCGTTTTAACTAAATGAAACTTTATAGATCTTACTTCAGTCTTAAAATGTAGCGAACACCATATCTTGACATTCAAATACACATAATGTAGTGATTTGACATTTTATTCTTCTTTTTAAATTTGTAATAGCTGTATTCTTGCATGGACGAAGGTAATGTTAAAAATCATCTTAATTTTGTCCACCTATTTTCTACGACTGAATTTTTGAACAAAGATTATTCAATAACCACCACCCTGAATTTATCGTCTAATTTTCAAGTAGCTTATTTAAATTTAATAATCATAATCCTCCAGCGGAGAAAGGAATCAGAAAGAAGTGCTGGATGTGGATTGGGCACACATTGAAGAAAGCATCTAACTGCGTCACACGGTAAGCCTTCAGTTGGAATCCTCAGGGCCGTAGGAGAAAAGGAAGGCCAAGGAACACATTACGCATGAGAAAAATGAATAGAACTATAGAGGAAGTCCCAGGACAGAATGGCATGGAGGGTGCTGGTCAGCAGTTTATACTTCACTGGGAGTAACAGGCGTAAGTAATGATAATCGGAATCTTATAAATATCCCATTCGTTTCTATATTCCCAATATTTCTTCATTTATTAATTGGTTGTTAATTTCAGAAAGAATTCATCATAACTTGATTAATATTTATTTCATAAATGTATTTATAGGCAATCTAAATATTGGTATAGATGCTTGATGAAATTGACCAAAAAATGCATCTCTCTTGTTAAGTTAATTACTCGTTTTTCTACGAATTGTCACTTTAAATAAACTTAGAGGATATTTATATAAATGAATTAGTATGATTGAAACGATACTAAACGGCTAAGCTTTAAACTCTGTTTAGAGTTTTTTTTTGTATGATTGTCTAACTTGATTAATGTTAAGCAAATAAGTTCATGTTCGTTAAAGTTATCCGAAAACATTTGAATGACGACTAGCATAATGCATTTACCAAAGCTGTTGGACCCCAATCATCATGCAGTGATGAAATTGTTTCAATACTGTAATTACATTCAGCTTCTTCAATCTTATCGTATCCTCGAGAGAAAGGGTATAGATGCAGATAAAAGAACACAATGATCTGGAAATCAGATTCAGATATCCAAAGAATGAATAGTACTTTGGAACGACTGGAAAAGATAGAGTTAGTTGAAGATGCTTTTGCTCCATGTGAGGTAACAAGTGTTAGTACGTAAGTAAGTAATCTTATTTACACACTCACATTTGGATACGTATATCAAAAAAGACTATTACATTCGGTAGATTCTTTACAAGTTCTACAGTTATATATTCAAACCAATAATCCAATGGGTTTCCGGGTTTGAGACAAATGTATCGTTTAAAATCATATCATGTGAATCTAAGATTACTTATAAAATGAAATAAAAGAGTTAATGTCGAGGTAACTAATACGAAGTGTTAACTTGAATAAGTTTGTATGCCAGATGAAATTATTCGGTTGATAATCAGAACAAATATAAATAATATAAGGTGAACGAAATAATAATGTAATTAAAAATCAGATTAAATCTTTAATAAAAGACCACATGTTTCAGTGAATGATGTGAATTCATTAAGTACATTTAGTAGTAATGAAATAAATTGTCAAATATTTTGTTTATTATAATGTCACATGATTAATATGTTGTGACCGATTAATAGTACAAGAACTGTGTGAGCTTATTCCTGTTGTTTAGAGCCACACTAACTGTCTTATTTACATACAAACAATTGTAACTGCCAGCTGGAGTACTTCAGACTAATAGTTGTAATCAACCTATTCCAATAACATTAATATTGGCTTTTATCATTAGTTGATTTCCTGGAGCGAAATATGTTGTTTTGTATTTTCAGGAAAGAAAAATAAGATTGAATAAACAAGACATAAGAATCTTTTAATGGTTAATAAATAGTGGACATTTTCTTTATTCAAATTTGTTGCCCGTATCTGACATAAACATGAGAAGTGAAGTCCGTTGAAGATTTGTTTTGAAAATTATATTGTTCAAAAGTTTTACTAGTAAGGGAACAATAGATGATATTTTTGAGAAAAACACAACTTGCTTAAAATTCATACTATCATAACACCAAAAGGGTATGATTAATTTACTATTCATAAACAATTTGTCACTATAGCAAAATACAATAATTAAGAAGATTCTTTTTTGAGTGAAAAGAAGAACATTGATCATTAAATGTGAGCAAAATGAATAACCAATGGTAATACAATCAAATAAATTACAATTAATGAAAATATTTTAATACTTCGACAGGCAAAAGATCACACCTTTTCGAAGTGATTACTAGCAGTTAAACAATAAAAATATTTATACTGCTAATTGACTTAATTTTTGGAAACAGTATAATAAAATTTATGAGCAAAGATGGATAGTGGCTAGAAGTGGAATTCATAACGCGCGTTTCGTCCTATTTGAGACTAGTCAGCTAGACGTATCTGCATCTCAGAGTTGATGTTCACTTTGGGACTCAAACTCAGTACCGTTCGCTTCAAATGCCATCGTGTCATCCGCTTAGCTACTGAGTCCTGATAGCCACGTGCTTATACAATCGAGTGAATTTTAAATCCACTTGGTTTTGTTTACTTGAATCTTCCCATTGATGTTTAGTACTGAAGTTGATCAGACTCTTATTAGCGTATATGCACACTGTGCGTGTTGCCTCAACATCGCTTTAATTCAGAAGCATTAGAAGCAATATCGAGGTAATACACACAGTATGTATATATTCCGATAAGAGACTGATCAACTGCATTCCTAAACATCAATCGGAAGTTTCAAGTAAACAATACCAAGTGAATTTAAATATAATAAACTTCTACAAACAATTCATATTTTTCTATTTGTACTCACAACTGTACACTAAAGCAGACAATTTGTTTAAAAATCAGTATCTCAGTGAAATGGAGATTATTTAAATCATTAGTAGTATTAAAATGGCTTAATTCTTTTGAATTTCGAACAATACTAAAACATTGTAGGTTTATTTGAACTTGGAAAATATTAATAGGGTGCATTGGAGGTCAGTTCAAAACTATTTATGTACTAATTAAAATTAACGATTCCAAATTTCCTGACCATGAAAAAAAACACAACCAAAGACGGAAACTTTATGAAACGCTTTGAATACTTCATAAACCTAGCATTTAAGTCTTTTAAAAAATGCGAATACAATTAGTTATAATGGAAAAATAATTACCATAGGTAATATATACTTAAGTGTTTTAGAAAGTGCGTCAATTGCTTTCATCACTGATAGATAAATTCATTTTGAAAGGAAATAAGCTCCATAACTGGATATTAGTTGAGCTAGTTTCCTAACTATTTTTTGTCAATTATAGGTCACTAAAACATTCAGTAAGAGGGGAAAAAGCTCAAAATATTCATGCTAAGAGGATAAACATAAAAAACATTTGTTATTCAAACATTTTTTTTTCATGCCAACTAGATAGATTGTGATATTATCCGTACGTAAATGCTCGAAATGTTTACTTGTAAATTTAAACTATTCATAGATTCAAGTGAAAAATAACTACAAATTAAGAATTTCGATGTCAGTTTAGGAGAACACACAATTATGGAACTTATTTACAAATTCATAGCTGTAAAAACTTTATGCAAATTGGAAATTAATCACCATAGAAATTTACTTAGATAATCAAGATGAATATACAATGAAAAAACCAATGTTTATTTTTAGAATTTAAGGTGCACTGTACGTCTTTAATCAATATGATATGGTGGAGAAAAAAAACTATAAATTTGAACTTTTGTTTACTATACAGAAGATTTTTTATTTTGCCCCAAATAATTCGTTGTCAGTTTAAGTGAAATATGCTACAAGTAAAAGAAAATAATTAACAAAAACAACTTGGATAATAAATGATTCAAATAATATTTATTGTCATGAAATATCTTTTTCTTATTAAGAAGATTGGGACTTAACCATTTAATCTAAATAACACTGTAGAAATATTGAAAAAAACTATGTTCATGTTATGTCATTCGTACAAAAGTTAACTTGTTCCTCTATTCAAATACCGTAAGTGATACCATTTAAGTAATTAGTTCAGCGTTGATCTATGTTCTTATCATCAATCAGGTTAGGATATTAGGAATACGCTAAGAGAAATCAATACAATTATATGAATTATTTAGTTAACTAAGTCATTTTAACTTCTCGTCTTTCAATTAATAATTTATACCACTAGTCAGTAAGTTCCCCAATGTAATTGATTATTTGATTCAGATACATTGTAAACATAAGCTTTACTCCTAGAATTTCAATTATCCGATAAACCATAGTGAAATATTTCCATCATCCCATACCTTTTACGAACTCACTGATTGCCACTGAGTTATTTGTTTCACTGCGTTATTGCTTTATTTAAAAAAATATGGATGTGACAGATTTATTACAGGTTCATAGCTTGTAAATTTATGTGTATCATGCTGTTTTCAGATTTTTAAAAAATGATATTCATTTCGTTTTTAACAAATCTCGCTAGCATAAAATTTGTAAATTGGGGAATATATTGTCATAGCTAACCGAAAACCCAGTGAAGTTTAGGAAAATGATTTTATAACATAAAATCATATGAAATAACAAACTACCATAAATTAACACACTGAGGTTAATTATTGAAAGGGATTTAGTTAAAGCAGTAATTGAAAAAACAAAGTTTTCAACGTGTAGTTAATTGACAAGAATAGTTTTGTAAACTCATTTCGTACTGTTTGTTTGAATCTTCTTCAATTGAGCAGCCTCTTATTGACATATGTGAATCCTGTGCGAATTGTCTCGATATTATAAGCAAAATTGTTTGATGGCTAGCAGTGGAATCCAGGACACGTGTTCCATCCAATTTGGAACTGGTCAACTGGATGTACCTGCATCCGAGAGTTGATGTTTACTCCGGGACTCAAACTCAGTACCGTTTGCTACAGGTATATTCAGCTGCATCCCAGAGTGAACCATAACAGTGAAATGAAGGTGCATCTAACTTTCCGGTTCAAAATAGGACGAAACACAAATCCTGGATTCCAATGCTAGTCACCATCCCATTTTGTCAATTGTTTTCTACATTAAAATCATTCGTCGAAGCAGAATATTGAAGAGATATTTATGAATGTGTTGTAATCATAAACTCATTATATATATGATTTCTTATAAACAGTTCATATTAATTATAGTTACGGTTAGAATTCACTATTATTCATCGTGATAAACTGAATAGTACAAATAACATGCAATTGTACATAGCATGCTAATGTGAACAGATGGATTATAATGTGATAAATATCAAATATCTTAACTTATAAAATTTCGATAATCAACAATGTTACTTGATTTTTTTTACAATGTTTTATTATTTGCTCAAAAATATGTTGATTATCATATTAGCTAACCTTTTGGTTACCTCCAAAAACTTAAAAATTGTTACTTTTTTATATAGTTTATATAATAAAATTTTAAACACAGCATGAAATTCATCATGATACTCAAAATGTGAACTTCCAAAAAAAAATATTTCTAAGTGCTTTTAAATTCTCAGTTAGAAATTCAGTTACTTTTAACTATACACATTAGTCATTGCCCATTTGAATATGTTTCTAGTGTTCTGAAATCATAAAATGTAACAAGTTTATATATATATATATATATATATATATATATACTTTGTTGATGGGAGACTTTTCTGTTATTTTACAGACAAAAATTGTTACTGCTTAACTCATGCCACTATTTATTTTTTGTTTTTTTCCCTTTACATAACAACCAAAAAATGTACATTATTAGTGTTTATTAAATATAATTAATTTTTATTTTACATTAAGTTGTTGTCTAGTCTAATATTGAAATTTTATCCTTAGAAAATATTTTTGGTAATTAGAACTATCATTTATATAGTTTTTTTAAATTCAGAGATTAATACAGATAAATAAAATTCATTATTCAGTTAAAATAATTTCCTTTAAAAATGTTCTATTCATATATTGGCGAGACTATAATTTATAGAAAGAACTAATCAGATTTAGGATAACAGATCTTGAATTTCGGCGCAAAATCCATTAACTGAGTTTCGCCATTATAGCTGATGTCAGTTCATCATGAAAATCTTAAATCTTATTCTTAACCTTAACCATTGACTGTAAATCATAATTCTAATTCCTCAAACAGGTTTATAACACTCATTTGGTACTAGTTATTAGGTGGACACTCTTAAGGTCAGTCTAGCGTCGCTAAAAGGTCTTCTATAAATTATAGTCTCACCCATATATTTAGTTATTTTCAAAATACGTATTTTATTAATATATCCCGAGACTGATAGGTCCTGGGTTCGAATCTCGCAGTGGGCGGGATCGTGGATGCCCACTGGTGAGACGTCCCACAACAGAACGACACGACTATCCAATGCTTCCAGGTTTTCCATGGTAGTCTAGCTTCAATTGACTCATGATCCCAACTATTAAAATTACTATAATATCCACAAAAACCCCTTCTAATAATCAGTGTACATAACTATAAGACTATTATATGCATTAATTTTGTTTACTCATTTAAAATGTGAGAAAATAAAAATACACAGTTGTATCTTACAAGAACGAATTAAATATAAAAAATTGGAGTGTAAATTATTTACTTTTTTGCTTTTTAAAAACAACATCATGAATTTGTGATTGTGTTTATACCTAAAACTGATATAGAAAAAGTGTGTAATTTTATTCATACTATATGAATGAATGAGCGAATAGGACAAAACGGCCGTCCAGTTCTTCCAAGTTTTCCATAGTGGTCTACCTTCAATTAACTTATGAATAATTGTCAAATTCTAGTATTTTAATTATGTGTATCATTAAATGATAAAAGAAAATATGTTTATGTTGTCTTGTTACGGATTTTAGAGAAAAAACTGATCGAATTGTTATCTTATTCTTGTATTACTTCTAATAAGATACTTCCAGTGGTTTCATCATTCAAAGTTTGTGGTTTCATGTAGTGGACGACATCTTATTGAAATTACTGTTTTATCTAGAAAGTCAAGTATCAGTGTAATTTTCTAAAGCGGATTTATTTATTTATAATTGTACTTGAAAGATTTGATTTTTTTTAAAAAATTTTTCGAAAGCAGGAAATAATTTTCAACCGTAATTCAGGAAGTTTGAAGTTAGACAATAATACCATTGGTTGCCAGCCAGTTCAGTGGTCTAGAGGCTAAGCGCTCGCGCGCGAGACTGTTATGTCCGGGGTTCGAATCTCGCGAGATGGGATCGTCGATGCACACTGCTGAGACGTCCCACAACAGGACGACACGACTATCCAATGCTTCCAGGTTTCCCATGGTAGTCTAGCTTCAATTGACTCATGAATTCAACTATTATAATAATATATCTAAGTGTAAGTGTTTACATTTTCTCTGAAATGTTTTTTTATGAACCGATAAAATAACTGTAAACAAATTTATTACATTTGTTTAACTTATGAATTTTTAAATGAAACATGTGAATAATTTACTGATATGTAGATCTAAATGATTAAATGTACAGCAATGAAAAACAAATAAACAATTATATTAATAAAGAACCATCATGGGTATGCATAATAGTTAACATTCACTTTCCAATATAACATCGTTTCGTAAATATTTATTTACATATATATAGACATTTGCTAACTATTTTGTATTATATACAAAAACCGCAAGTAAGAACAAAACACCGAATCTCTTTTTCACATATAACATGAAATATACTGTCAGTTAGCGACTAGTAATTGAACACAGTACATACGTTTTCATTTCATATTTGGTACTCGTCAACCGGATGTTGCTGAATAGTAATCTGGATGAGTATATCTAGTAACGATTGGTTTAAAACCCTTCTCATTCGTTACCCACTTAATCAGTGAGACATTAAAGACATTAGTTAATTTATTGATGATCAAATTTATTATTATTATTATTATTATTATTAGGAATTTATACTTTTGTTTTGGATCAATTTCTGTTCGCATCTGAATTGCTTAGTCAAGTGCCATAGTAAAGAATATAGTAGCTACCGATAAAGTGAAATTTACGTGTTTGATATTAAGCCATAATTACTTCGTCTTTCTTTCAAGCATTCTGTTTGATAACATAAACATGCATAAATTCATTTGCTCTGTCTATAGATAAACAAAATATACAATAGATAACCTTTTCAGTGTAAATTTATGCATATTTCACCAAGTTATTGATTCACAAAACAAAGAGATACGTCTACCACTTCATGTTGGGCGATTAGTTATATACAAAAACTAAAAAAAGAAATGTATAATATCAAGGGACGGACACCGTGAGTTTACCCAGAGAACGACAATTATTGATGAAGCGAAGTTCATTCAGATTGATTGAATAATTTACGTAAGCTACATCTGCCTGCGAAATGATTTCTCCTACTGCATTTTGTGCTCAAAATGTTATACTAAATCTGTGGCTATATTATTGAAAAGAAATGAATTCACATAAGCGTTAGTAAGTTTTTAAGCATGTAACCACCATCCATTTACTTGTAAATAACTTTGACAGATAATTACCTACGTTCTTGTAATAAGCCGTGCCTACTAGTTCAGTCATGTGAAAGATAAAACAAATATTACTAATGGCGATGAATAATCATTGTATCGTGTCACGAATTGATTGAAGTTAGAAATGCAAACTATTGGAGACTAAGACAATGGCTTGAATGTTATCTACTCTCAGCTAAATATGAAGTATTCTGTCCGATTCTTCGTGGACTTAAGAATGTTCACTGCTGAGGATTATCATACTAGAGTGAAACTGCTGTTTAGTGTTTATTATTTCCAGAAGTTATCTACATCAAATAAGTACATGATGTAAAAATATGGAACCATATAAACTGTTTTCTTAAACGATGTTTATTTAGTTCTCTTTCAATTCTGTGTTCATGTAGTCCACATTTATCTAGTTGTCGACTATCATAAAAAACTTCACTACAATGCTATCTTAAAACAATAATGTTGTTTACATGAATATTTCCGTAATTCAATTTAAATATCTTCAAACCAATAGAATATCAACAAAGTGAATGTCATACTATCACAAACATATAGAGTGATTTGCTTCAATTTAGGTTTAGAACTAATATTGTGAGAGTTTGTAACATCCTAAATTCGTTGTACTCTGTTACTTTGATAACCTATTAGAGAAATTTTTATTAGCAAATAATTATCACAAACAATCAACATAATCTCGTAGTTCATTGACAATGATTTTACATTTCAGCGAAGACAATAACGCTTCATAGTGAACTTTGTTCTGTAGACTGTACATGTATCTGGAAGAATTAATTTTATTTCAAACGATTTGCTTAAGATAATATAACAGTATCTAATTTAAGACATTAACCCGGCCAAACTATTTTATTTTTTCCCAAGGAATGTAATAAGAGAAACTGATGTTTTCAATCAGTCACTGTCTTTGACTCTGGATAAACTATGCATTCAACACTACACAATGACTTTACATTCTATTTCATTGAATTATCAAATTGTATACAAAACAGTATTTTTAATAAACGATAATTCTGTTCTTTATCTCCTGCCAGTTTTTGACATGCAGATGTTTTACGAGCCATTGGAAGTGACATTGTAAACATCGAAAACATTACACTTAATAACACGTGGCTAGTAGATAGTTTTGATTGTTTTGTTTAACGTATACTATTAAAATACCTGATAAAGTTGTCCTATGAATATTGTTTATGAATATATATAACTAATACATTGTTTACTTAATTTACAAAATTCTTGATTAAAAACAGTTTTGGTTTTAAACTTTTGAAGTATTAGGCATTGATTTGCAATGGAAACATGCATATTCGTTCATTCAAGAGAGAAGTATACAGTATTTAAGCTTACAGCATAATCATCACAAATATATATATATATATATATATATATATATATATATATATATATAAAGTTACATCCAGCTTACAATCTATAAATGGTAATGAATGTTCATCCTGGATTACACTGCTAGCAACAATCAACTGACTGTTAAGTAATCACTGCAACATCATGTTTATCAATGTGAAATACAGTGTTCAGCCTATTCAAGAGAAAAAACATGAAATCCGGAGTCAGGAATTAATCTGAATTTAAATAATTGTTTGATTCAGAAAAATACAATTATCAAATGATAATACTGACAGATTGAAGTAAATATGAAGTTTCCATGAGCCTAATTCATTCCTAAAATTATTTCTGCCGCTTGCTTAATATAAATTCTATGTTTGCTACAAAAGACTTTGCATTTTATCAGCGTCTTCGCCAAATAAAACTATGTCATTTGTGTATTCAAAGTCAATAAATGGACCTCCTGGTAGGAGATCATTTCCTGGAAATTCAGACGACGAAGACTTTATTTTCATCAGTAGGTCTCTGATAACATTAAACAGAAATGGAGATAGTGAACAGCCTTGATGAACACCACTTGAGGTTGCAAAATCAGATGACAATTCGCCACAAGCTCTGACTCGACTGGTAGAGTTCGAGTAAAGAGCCTTCACAGAGTTTATGTAATTCTGAGGTAAACTTTTCAATGACCGACACTGCCACAGAACCTTTTGATATGCAGAGTCAAATGCTGCCTTTAAGTCAAGAAAGACCATCATTTTCGGGCGCCGATAAGCAAGCATGTTTTCTAAAACCTTGACGAATAGTGAATATGTGGCTCATGTAGACACGACCAGGTCTGAAGCCAGCCTGATTTTCCCATGTTTACAGTTCACGAGTCTTTGTTAGGTTCCCGATAATTATTGAGGCTAGTATTTTAGATGCCATATTAGTCAAACTAATCCCTCTATGGTTATCAAAGGATGATTTTTACCCCTTCGTATATATTGGGACAATCAGTGATTGCGGCCAGTCAGATGGGATTACATCCAAATCTCAGATTTTAGATAAAATATTAGTCAACCTAATCGCTAAAAACGGATCACCATCCTTAAAGACCTCTGGAGCCAGTCCATTTGGATCGATTGCTCTTCCTCGTTTCAGATTAGCCATATCTATTTGAACTTCAATTAGAAGGCTAGCCGAACTGCTCCTTAACTTGTTCCACCTATCGTTCTAAACGTTTGGACTGAGAGCAGATAAGAGTGTCGTCTTTTTCCGATATTATCTCACATTTGACTTCCTAAATCCAGTTTCTTTTATTAGTCTGAAAAGCTGTATGCTGTTGCCTGCAGCCTCTGCTTTTTCTATCTCTTTTGCTTTCGTTGTCCACGACTACCCATGATCCTTTTGTAAACTTCTGGTTAACCTAGATCTGATTTATTTTCTTTCTTTGTCGTGTTTGGAGCCAGATGGGATAAGTTCATGAGAGTCTATCAGTGCAATAGACCCTTTAGTTCAAATCAATAATAGATGTCGCTGCTGGTTCCACAGCTGCTAGTATATCCTTTCAAGCAACATCTAGATCAGTTCCGTTTTCAGGACTTCCCAAGTGTGATCTCAGTTGTTCCTGGAATCTATTTTGACTTTCTCGTCATTGAGTTCGACTCTAATTGGTCATATTAATGTGATTTTTTCGAGTCCAGTGAGGCGCAAGCAAATACGTGCTCGCAATAGAGCATGATCAGAGTGCAAACATGTACTACAGAACGAGCGGCAGTCTTCTATCGAGCCTCTCTAACGACGTCTGATGGCAATATGGTCTGTTTTAGCCTATCGTTGATTTGGTGCAGAAAGTCACCATTTTAGACAATGTCGGAATACTAAAAAACCAACCTAAATGTATTTCTTTTTAGTTTAATCTACTTACTTGGATATTAAGCTCACGGGCTTTACAAAGAAGTTCAGAAAGCTTTCTGTAAAAGTCATCTTTCACTTCATTTGGGCTGCAGTTAGTTGTGCGTAAGCAGAAACAACGAAAAGACAATGACATGTGTCCCTATCCTTCCGAGTTCTTACAGAGCCATTTAGCCAAACAACACAAAGGCGACTGTTATCAGGGATCCATTCCAATAGTGCTTGTTCTACCCTCGTGCTAAGTGTTATGCCTACAACCGCCAGTTCACAAGAACTAGCCATCCGGTCGCCAGGTACATCTCGTCGGCTCCCCATTTTGGCGTGGTGAGGTCAAATAAATGACCACACTATATATATATATATATATATATATATATATATATATATATATATATATACGTTTTTCGGAGACACAGCATACATCAATGGTACGAGATTCTATAGTTTTAGCCAGGGAGGTCTTCTGGCCGATTTGACATAGAGTGCGTATGTTGAAGGCTACAATGTGCAGTTTGGAGCAAGGTTTCAGTAGACCTGGAACAGCATTTTGCTGGCTATGGTGACACTTGAGGTGCAAGTCAAAAGAGGAAGTTTAGGGTTGAAATTTGAGTTGGGAGGAATAATAGAAATTGAAGAGGGAGACTAATCACAAACAAACCGATCTTGAGTACCATTAGAGTTATGAGGGCGGTTATCACTTCTCGGTTGTCTACATCCAGGTGGTATTGGTGACCTGAGAGCGTGACCGCATTCTCAAAGGGACAACTGATTCAGGTCAGTCACTCACAACCTATTCGTAGGTAATCTTCGTGTTAGCCCCGTAATGTTGGAACCTACCGCCGGGGACGGATATCCATGAGATAAGAAGAGGTGTGCATTTTCAGGGTCAACCTTTTCTAACTCCACCCCTCCTTGGGAGAAGGCAGTATCTCAGTTATGCTGGTTGTGTAAAGAAGACAATTTACTGCCGTCACATCAATGGACAGTCAAAAGTGCGGCTTCGTCCTCTGAACTTGGGTTTATTGCTTTTAGTCTTACCGCTGTTCAACCAACCCGTCGGGCATGGTAGGATCTTGAGGAACGATTGTTCCGGCCAGTATAGCTCGACCGGTTCATCACAATAGGCAAGTCCGACCACCACGTCGAGGTAGCAGCAACGAGTCAGTCGACTATCAAAATGGAGTTTCGATGTCATAGCTCATAGTTTCACACTATCGTAGACTGATTGAAACTAGACTTATGCATTGTTGGAATCCCGCCCCGTGATCTAGATGTCAAATCTTCGTGCACCAAACAGTAGGTGCCGTTTTTGACTCTCGCGCACCATCTCACACTAGGACGAAACGGTCATCCACTGATTCCAGGTTTTTAACAGTTGTCTAACGTTATACTGTTTGTGATCTCAATAAAATTCAAATGATTTTTTTCAATCTTATGGTTACTTATTTCAATAAAAAACAACAACGTAATTGCAAGAACAGGAGTTGATCTACGAAACTACATAATATGATTCGGGTAAGAGAATAAAGCCAGTTATTGTAAGTATCAGGATTACGGTTATTGTTAAAGAATAATGTTAATATGACGGGACATGGAGATCTTAGCCATATGAATAAACATTCATATAGCTGTTTCTGTGATTTCGAGTCTCCAAGACCTTTAATTAGTGTTTACGAATTCACAAAACGTGTTTAAATGTTATGCATATTTCAAATTCAAAATTTACTAACTGCATATCTAAAAATTGGATTTAATTACTTAACGTCATTTCACGGGTTTCTTAAGTTCTTATCTCAACCTTAGCTTCAATATACATTTTTATGAATATTTTGTCAAACGGATGAATTATTTTCATTTTTACTACATAGTTATCTAATTATTTGTCAACAATGTATTACTACTGTGAAATCCGTTATTTATCAAATAATCTTGATGTATACTGAATTGGATATACATTAACATTAATTATCTTTGTCACTGCACTTTTAAAAGCATACGACTGACTAAATTTGGCCGTATTTTTTCATTTATGGTCTATGTCAATAGTAATAAAAAGGAAACTTTCATCATAAAGTACATAACACATATCATTCTAATCGACTATTCATGTATTCGCTATAAAATTAGTTGACATTTTAATCACTTCCTTAGAAAAGAAATATGCAGTGATAAAATCTTACATTATTTTGAAATTTAATTCATAAAATTAATAATTACTATATCGGTGTTAAATAAACATTTCTTACTAAACATGTAATATAAAAGCTAAAACAACACTATGTTTTTAACGAAATTTCGGTATTTTTAAAAACATATGAAAAGAATATTCACTTGGTGTTGTTTACTTTTATCATCCCATTGTTGTTTAGGACTTCAATTGATCGGTCTCTTGTTGGCATATGTGCATCCTGTACGGACTACCTAGATATTGCCTGAAGTCACAAGCTTTATAAGCAGAGATGGATATTGATTAGCAGTGGAATCCAGGACGTGCGTTTCTTCCCATTCGGGACTGTCAGTTGGATGTACCTGCATCTCAGAGTTGATATTCACTCAATCCTAAGTAACAATAGGAACATCCAAGTCAACAAAATCAAGTGAATATAACTTCACTCCGTTGCACAAACAAGTGGCTATCATGACTCAGTAGCTAAGTGGATGACACGATGGCATTTGAAGCGAACGGTACTGAGTTCGAGTCCCAAAGTGAACATCAACTCTGAGATGCAGGTACATCTAGCTGACTAGTCTCAAATAGGACGAAACGCGCGTTATGAATTCCACTTCTAGCCAATATCCATCTTATATGAAATGAGGGAGAGATTTCGAAAGAATACTAACTTATAAATATCTTGATTCTTAACATATTTTATCCATTTAACAAGTGTTTCTACCAAATGTAATGACTTTTAAAATTGAATCATATCAAATATAACCTGTGATTTAAGTACTACATACTTTGAAGAATCATTATATAAGATAAAATGTCAACTTGGCAACAAAAAAAGATTTTTCTTTAGATTAATCAACTGAATTTCTTTTAGCTTGATTTACCTGTTATCTCATAACAAGTAGCATCATTTCTTAACGAGATTATCATCTTTTTCTTAATATAAAAATAGTAAAATATTCATTTGATTATGCATTGACTATTATCTAGGTCTTATTGAAAAACATCTTATATTTGTTATCAGATTATTTACTTATGCTCGAAATTGTTGAGTCAATCGTGGATAATAAACTAAATCACTACATTACTTAAACCTTGTCGTTTTATTTCTTTCAATGATTAAACAATGATACTGCAATTTACATAAGGCTAGTTCATTGATATATATATATATATATATATATATATATATAAACTGTAAAGTAAAAAAACTATTGAATCTAAATATACTATGTTTATGAATGTCACTTAGCAACCTATGCCGGCTATACACTCAGTTTTTAATAGAATAGACATTAAATCTCAAATACATTTTAAATAAAAATGGCATCGGAAAACTATTTTTCTAGAAGTTAACACTATGTACATTTATTTCGTGATGAGTTTTTAGAATGTTGTTGTCTTATAGAGAAAAGAAGTTTGAAAGTGAGTAAACGAATATACTTATTTAAAGAGAACCGTGTCTTTTCACACTACGTTGTTAATAACATAGACTATCCTATATATTGACATGTGAACCATAAGACTTTCAAAGTATTGTTCTTGAATGTGCTAATCACAAACCTTAGGAAATTTCACAATACTCTTAAAAACAAGTTCTTTTCCTTTGATCATCCATGACAATATAAAGCCGAAATATATTGTCCAAAGGTGACAAAAAGTTGCGAGTTAAAATAAGAGCTATTTCTAGTCTGATTTTTACTTACTTATTTGAATTACAAAAGTATTACTGTATGATTGTAACGATCTAAAAATACGTCTGTAGGGAAACTGCAGATTGGAGATTGAATATTCAACAATTTATTTTCCTACTGTAGTTAATCATTTTATTATAGTGAAACTCATTCGGACGTACGCTAGCAAATGACCCTAGAAATTCAAGAAGTAATTATGCAAATATACATGAGATCTATCAGAAAGGGGATTTGTTGAAATTTTAGCAATCTTATAGTTGAATTAATGAGTCAATTGAAGCTAGACCACCATGGAAGACCTAGAAGCATTGAGCAGTTCATGTTTCACAAGTACAAAGTGCTAAATTAAAGATCTAATCCTTTCAGACTAATCAGTTAGATGAAATTTGGAATTCGCTCTCAATATTTGAAATTATTAATTTAAAGCATTACGATAATAAACGATATAAAATATACACTATTTTGCGTTGTCTATTCTTTCGTGCAGCTTTTATTTTCATTTTCACTGACAATATAAGCTCCTACTATTCAAAGGAGAAAATTTTTAAAATGATTCCATACGTGTTAATTTAGTTCATTTTGATTACCGTAATCATAACTGGTTGTCTTTATATGTTCTTACATTAATGTTGATTGTTCTACTTAAGTAACCCGTGGCTATGTGACTAATTGACATATTTATATGATTTCAACTATTGAAATTACCAATTCTCCACAAAACCCATTCTAGTAATATTTATATGAATTTATAAATTGGGGTTGCGTCAATATGTGTGTTGATTATAGACTGTTCTCTAAACTGATAGTATTTCACTCAATTCAACTTATCACCTTTTCCCGCTCACCTTTGTATCTGCAGTTGCCTATGTAAATTGATGTGACCCATAGCTTGAACTCTAAACTGTGTTCGTGTATGTATGTGTGTGATATGATTGACAATTGTGTCGTACTACACGGACGAAACTTCGAGTCAGGACGAAACATATTCCATTTAACGTACCTCGAACTACTTCGAAACACAAGTCTTGTAAGAACGATTTACTAAGAAAGACACTCAGAAGAAAAATTTTCATTCCAGGTCTTTGAATTTTATGACAATTACATAAAGTCAGGAATGCATACAAAAATTAGTAAGTTATGGAATTGTCATTTGATGACAAAATCATAAATAAAGTTTTTATGAGAATTATACTAAGGTCAAGTGAACAAGAAATCAAAGAGCATTAATTAATAAAAATTAGTAATATGCTGAACAATGAATACACTGAATTAGAGTTAAAAGAACATACAGCCTGCAGCAATTTGGAAGACTCTCCCGGTCTCCCATATCGTACGAATATTTCATGTACTTAAATTAATGATTGCTCTGGTTGTCAGAAGGGGCATCAGCCTCGTGACTTCCTAAGGAACTCGGCTTTCACCATGAGACGTCATAGATCTTCTAAATGAAGACTTTTTAACTCCCAGGGCAGAGTTTAAATGGTTTGAATTATTTTCTATGGTTATCGTTTTTTGGCGAGTTGGTTTTCTACGGGATGGGATCGCTAATCCCATCCCCAACCCTCCTCCTTTATCCGGGCTTCGGACCGGTAGTCCCCCCAGAGGGGCTCCAGGCGGAGTTAACATAAAACTTACTGAGTCAATAAGAAAATCAACTAAATGAAAATCCCATGTAAAACCATTCCTAACAGAATGTTACGGGGATGTCTACTTTGTCCAGTGTGGTGCTACTCATAGTAAGACAAACTCGTTTAGTAGACGGTCTTGGACTTTTATTCTTCAACTGTTAGTTTTCTTGATCAAGATAAAATGATATGAAGTGGCTGTATTGACTTGTTAATAACTCTTATTGTAGAGAATCCTTTGTTGTAATTTTCGTAATGTTATTCATATGTACTGAGATCTAATTTCGGCTTTTAGTAGGATTATAAGATAGTTCGTAAACTTGCTAGACTCCATTTGATAAAGTTGCAAAATATTCAATTCCAAAATAGACTGAATGAAGATCGGTTTCTCGAACTTTTGGTAGCATTTGAGCTAGACAATAGGTCTAGTATCTACTGAATAATGTTTATGAACAAATCTTTCTATGTGCTTTCGGTTAAGTATTATTTCTTTGACCCTAATCAAGGTGTTTTTAGTATCAACAACCTCCCATTCAAATCAAATAAGACACCATTGTATTTTAAAAACAAGATCCATTATGGAATAATTGTAAATTTGATATTTCGTTATCTGTATCCTTATACATAATTGGGCTTGAAATTAGGTAAACAAATATAATTTGTTTACCAAAAAACAAATTGCTGTTTCCATCTGTCTGTAGGATATTTGGAGAAAATCTCACAACAATTATGAGTACTGAACTAAATAGAATTTTTTATTTTGTTTATCCTTTTCTACAGATGTATAATTATCATATTCGAAACCCTACCATCGATTGTGTTAAACAGATTTGTTCAAATTTAATGTTAAAAATCTAATCTTATCTATTTGTTTCAATGATTGCTTTCCTATATCATGGTAATTAAAACTAAATGAACTTGATGAGAAAATTAGCTTTGAATACGGAAGCGGTATTCATGCACATGAGACTTTCCTGAACAAGTATTTCATGAAACAATTCTTTATATAGCCAAACAACATCTATCAAAACAAAGACATTATTAGGAAAGAAACATAGAGATCTGATTCAAAATTAACTTTGAAAAAAACTAGAGGGAAATTTAAAAAACTCAACCTATACAACTACACAGTAAACCTTTCTTACATTCATTCACAAAATAAAAGATTTAGCCTGAGTAATATAATTTAACTTGTTAATTATAAATCATTTAAATAAACAAACATGCTGTTTTGACAGCATAGATATAATTGTAATAAATCTTTGTACAGCCGATTTTAACAATTAAATTATCAACCTGAATTCGCAACAGGAGATCAATTTATTTTTTAAATCATATATAATCGCGTAAGAATTAAACATGTTAACTGTATCGGTAAATCCACTCAGGCAACAATTATACCTTTGATTACATGGAATACTAGAAAAAAACAGTTGTTTTCAAAACAAACTGCCATTTTCAATAATTTATGTTATTATTTACTGTCAAATGGGTTAGTAAAAATATTCACTTACGCATTAGTTTTAAATCTTATTATTATTATTAGTGGCTTTATTCAATATTATATATTTGGTACAATATATAACTCTCAGCATAAAGTATTTCAGCGAGTTTCCGTTTGTTATCTCTTGATCGATATTGACGGTAAATAGTGATTGATCACCAGTTAGATATTAATAATTCAAAAGTCGACATATGAATAATATTCATTCTTTTCAATGCATATTTCCAACCACCATGATGTCTCCAATTGTATATTTTTGTAACTTATACAGTGAAATCTCGTAAACGTTTCACAAACGCAGCTGAATAGGATATGCCATCAACTAACAATATAATCTCTTAAAACAAACAAGGAAGCAGATAACTTATTGAAATATGTAGATGGCAGGAACAGATAGCTCAGATATTCAAACAGGCCGCCCAATCATCGTTTTATAAACATAAATTCGATAGTGTACATTTTTCATTATTTTAATAAATATAAATATGTTTTGAGATAACAAGTTTTAAACTAAATCAAATTGCTGAGTAGTAAATTTTTTGGAAGGTAAATCTCCATAGAATATTCAAAAATGAAGAACATTTGAGCGAACAATTGTTTTCAATTACTTTATCATCAGGTCATTTGAATGACCTTTCTCATTTGCAAATACAATTCTGAAGTATATATATATATATATATATATATATATATATATATATATATATATATATATATATATATATATATATATATATATATATATATATATATATCGTAACAGATGCAAACGTGCACCATTTTTAACACATAACATTGTCAAATTCATTAGTACATGCCTTATTTTTAGCCTTTGTAAAATATTATAATTATGGACTTATAACTGTAAAGCCTGATGATGAAGTTATTGAAAACAATTGTTCGCTCAAATATTCTTCATTTTTCAAGGTAAATCTATAAGAATGTCAAAATTAAGATTTAAAAACAGTATTTCTAGATAACCGGAGTGACAATTCTTCAAGGTTAACGGTGACGTGATCACTCATTATTACTAAATTTTCTTAAATAGCATACGAAGTTATGAAAGAGTGGAAACTTGGGGAATGCAAATGTAACCATAATTAAATGAAGCAAAAAGTCAAAACAATGGCTAGTCATAATATATTACTGTTACCTGGGTTAATGAAGGGAGACTGTAACTTCATTTAGATAAAAATAATCTGTTTTCAACCTTTCAACTACTCTGCTCTTCATGAATTTCCTTGTAGAAGAATTATGTATTCTGTTCATCATTTTAGAAATCATTTATATTGTACACTCCTTTTTCTATGACTAACATGTGGAGAGTAATCGGACTAAAAAGATTGCTTTTTCTATCGATGTGTAGGGTTTTCAGAATATTTCCAGTTAAGCCGCTCGTTTCAAAAAGGGGAGTGATTTTTGTACTAGTTGTGATTATCCTTGCTTTGTGTACTTGTTGCAACATAAAGCATTCTTGGTCTACTTTAACTAATAGTACTTTGGTTAAGGTTTTAAATTTTTGCTAAACTTTGTCCTGTGGAACTTTTCTTGCCTACTCATTGACTGACACTCGTGTTCACATTGTGATCATATTGTGTTTTAAGCCTTTTTAATAAATTACAATGGTTAGTAAGATTTATAAATATGGACAACCAAACTGCTTCTTCCCCGTTGAGGAAGCGATGCAGTGCGATGAATGTAAAAAGTGGTACCATAAGATGTGTACACGTCTAAGTCCTACGGCATACAAAAGATGCTCGAAGCCTAACTCGCATTGGCTTTGTATGTTTTGCTGTACAAATAAAAAGTTACTAATCCAGAAGGCTGTGAGCCTATTGGCTTCGGCCTGTAAGAAAAACGATGGCGGTTGCCCTGACAACACGAGCACTGACAGTGAAGAATGTGTCAGTGCAGTAATTGCTGCTACCGGACTCGTTAAACACTCGATTGTGATTGACGGAAGAGTGGAATCTCCGTTAACATTAACGAGGAGTGAAGTGCCGCTTGATATTGACATTGAAAATCATACACCTTTAGTAGAAATCAAAGACCCGGATAAAACTGTCATCGTTCCAAATAGTCCCGGTGTGGCTGTCCTGAGTGATGATAAATGGACTTCAGTGCGGAGAAAAAGAAATGAGAAGAAAAAAGCTGTAGGCAAACCGCAGCTGGTTAGCAAGTCATTGGAAGAGACGGTATAAGAAACAAAAATTCCACTGCATGTCAAGACAGATCTCTCCGAGAGGTCAGTCATTTTTCATAAGTTAAGAGAATCTTCCGATAAGTAACCAAAAGCTAGATATGAACACAACTTCAGTCACATTAAGTCCTTAATAAGTAAACTACTCCCAGATACAGTTTCAGGAGTTAGCATTTGTAAGCTTTATCGAATAGGACGAAAGTTGGATTCTGAAAGCCCTACGAAAAACCGCCTCTTGAAGGCTACATTTGCCACGGTTGAAGAAAGGAACCTGATTCTAGGTAACTCACGTAAACTGATTGAATCCGGAATATATGTCTGTGAGAATCTCAGCCTAGCTGATGAGCTGCAGAAGTGGAAATAAATGAGCGTCGTTGAAACGGTGAAAGAAACCTCGTTCTTAAGGGTTTTGAAGTTGTAAAAGTTCGAAGCGAAACGATCCCCAAACCACCGTGGGTGGTAAGGTAATGTTCTCCACAGACTTAAAGGTATGCTACACAAATGCTCGCAGTTTACTAAATAAAATGGCGAAGCTTAAGTCAAAGGTGGATAAAAAAAACAGGATGTTATTGCTGTCTCAGAAACTTGGTTAACGTCAGAAGTATTAGATAATAAAATTCAGTTGACTGGTTTTTTATCCAGTAGGGCTGATAGATTAAATCGTAGGGCAGGCGGGGCAATCCTGTATACGGAAAGTACCCTAACCATAAGAGCAGCTGAGACAGTAGCACATGATTCAGGGACATGTGAATTGGTGCGATGTAGGCTGAAATGTAGACTGCAAGATATTGAATTAGTTGTAGTATATCGCAGTCCAGAATGTGTGGTAGATGATGTTCTCTTAAGCAAACTTAAGTCCTGGTGTAACAAGGGTAAAAGACTTGTAGTAGGCGACTTAAATGCACCGTATATAAACTGGGTTAACTTAGAAGTAGGGTCATCGATAACGTCGTTCGATTTCAAACTGTTAGAAACATCGATTGCATTAGCTTTGTTCCAACACATTGGAACTCCCACAAGATATGACTTCAGAAACTCTTCTCTTTTAGATTTAGTCTTCACACATGGTGATGACATTGGTCAAATGACTTTCCTCCCACCACTAGGGAGAAGTGACCGTGCAGTCATCTTATTGAAATCCGTGGCTGAGATTGCCTGTCGAACAGTTGCACCGGCCCGTCCTAACATATGGAGGGCAGATATGGAGTCCATCAATTCCGCAGCATCGGCTGAAAACTGGGAAATTGACTCAAGGGCATCAGTACAAGAGGCATGGCCGCATTTCAGGCAGTTATACAATCGGGGTAACTCAACCATACATACCCTGGACAGTCCCAAAGAAGAAGAAGCACGGCCATCCGTGGATAGGCAGGAATATTCGACGTTTACTAAGACAAAAGAAGAAATGTTGGGATGTCGCCATCCGCCTTGGCACAGCAGTTACGATGGAAAACTACAGATCGGTAAGAAACAAGTGTATAACAAAAATTCGAGAAGCTCAAAGAAAATATGAAATGCAGTTGGCACAATCTGCACTGAAGCAGCCCAAGAGAACATTCTCGTACATAAACTACAGAACAAGGATGCATCATTGGATTCCAAATCTAATTAAAGAAGGGAGTAAATCTGAAATGATAGAGGAAGATCAGGAAAAAGCAGAGGCTATTGCTGACTATGTTGGGGCAGTTTTCACTCAGGAACCTCCTCTAGACAAAGAACTACACCAAAATAGAGGGGCAATAAACCACCTGCTCACCGTGGACTTCGATCAAGACGATGTGTTTAAGGCTCTTAGCGCCTTAAACATGGAAAATTCAACAGGACCAGACGAACTACATCCCAAAATCTTGAAACATGTTGCACAATATATCGTGGCCCCACTGACTGTGATATTCAATATGTCGCTTAATCAAGGTGTGTTACCTATGAACTGGAAGGACGCAACCGTCACTCTCATACATAAAACAGGACCAAGACAAGTTACATCGAACTACAGGCATGTAAGCCTCACCAGTATTGTAGTTAAAATATTGGAAAGAACGAACCATAATGGCATTTATGGAAACCAATAACTTGTTAAACATAGAACAACATGGTTTTAGGAAGGGTTTATCTTGTACAACAAACTTCCTTATAGCAAAGGAATTTTGGATAAAGGCGTTAGACAACGGAAACTCAGTGGATGTTGTCTACATAGACTTTAGTAAGGCTTTTGACAAGGTGCCAACAAATAGACTGCTATTGAAGTTGGAAAACCTTGGTATTGCTGGACCTCTTAAAATGGATTAGGGATTTCCTAGTAGGTCGTAGACAGAAAGTAAGAATAAATTCCAAGTGCTCCTCCTGGAGACCGGTACTTAGTGGAGTACCTCAACGTTCCGTCCTAGGTCCTTTACTTTTTATAATGTATGTTACTGATCTTCCAAGTATGGTACAGTCTCCAATGTTATTATACGCTGACGATGTAAAGATCTGGCGAGTAATAACTGGAGACACAGACTCATGTGCTCTTCAGACAGACTTAATATAATTAACTGGTCTAAAGAGTGGCTGATGCCTATCAACGCGGCAAAGTGTGTCTACATGCACTTTGGGGACTCAAATGGTAATAGGTGTAATATAGGGGAAGTGCCATTACCCGTGGTCCGGTCTCATAAGGATCTGGGGGTGACAGTGAGTCAGGATTTTAAGACGACGGCCCATTGCCGGGAGGTCGCAGCTAAGGGGTATCGAACCCTCTAGGCATTAAAACGGACATTCACTAAGCCAGATTCTACCATGTTCACCAAAATATACACATCCTTAGTGAGAACTAAGCTTGAGAATTGCGTTCAGGCTGCAAGCCCCTGTTTAAAGGGTGACTCGGATATTCTAGAGAAAGTACAGAGAGCAGCTACCCGTGCAGTTCCATAACTCCGGGGTTTACCATACAATGAGCTGCTTGAAAAGCTAGATCTCTTCACTCTGTCCTATCGCAGATTAAGGGGAGATCTAATTTTGATGCACAGAATATTGATAAATGATTTTGGACCTAACTTACTCTCTCTTTTTCTTCCCACTAGATCGGAACATCTCAGAGGACATAGCAGGCGAGTAGAAAGGCCAAGCTTGGACAAAATACCCGTGGCATACAGTTTTCACACCGAGTCATCAATACTTGGAACCTGCTGCCCGAAGCAGTGTTGTCCGCACCTTCAATTGACTCTTTCAAGAGAAGACTGGAAACTTACAGAAGCATACTAGGAAAGGAGTAACACAGGCCGTAGGCCTTCTGTTCTTACTATACAAATCTGAATCTGAATACAGCTTTTTATTTCGTATCATGTACCTACTTATTCAAATGCAAATAATATAACAGATCCTGACACACATGACATTGATCATCATATAGTGATCCAGCAACTCATGCTTGTTTTCGTTTCAAATACAGAGGAAAATTCCGGAACAAAAAATTTATGTTAAGATATTTCATTAAGTATGGTTAATTCCCTTGATAGTTGTATTAAGTATGAGCATAATAATCGAGAACTCAGATGGGGAATACCGCTTTATTGTTGAACACAAAATTTCAGAGTGGTTTTGTAAAATATGGAAACCATACATTAAATACATAATTTACACATTTTCCATCAAATGTCCCTTACAAAATTCATTATTCCTTCATTTCTATTGTTATTACAATTACTCCCTGTTTATATTCCTGTTCTATTAAATTTGATCTCAATTTTCTGTTGCCAGTAATTCCACATCTGATTGGTAGCAAACACAATACGAACTAATGTTTCTTTTCACGTTTATGAGTTTCTATCTTTAGGTGGTTCTTGTGACCGTTTTTCTTCGTGAATAAACATTTTTTTCAAATTTCGTGTACCGATTTAGAGGTTTTTCATTCTGTATACTATTTGGGCTACAATTTTGGAACGATTTAATTAAACCAGGATAAAATTGGTTAATAGACAGAATTTATAAAAAATTAGGTTGTTTTCATTTTGAATTTCTTGCGAAATATACTTTTAATAGATCTCACCATTTCTTCTGAAAGTAATTATTCCTACATGATAGATATTGTTCTTTTTATATTCTTTTGTAAATCTGATGATAGTATATGGGTTATAAACACTTCAAGCAATTTTATTTGTATGATTTACATTTTTACATGAAATAAAAGGATCATCAACAAACGTCTAGTAGAAAAAAACGTGATTGATATCAGCCGGCAATTTTGTTCTTTTTAATTTGCACAGAATACAAAAGCAAGAATGGGTTCTAAAGAGTATTATTATAAATGTAATATCCCATTGGTGGTAAGAGCATTTGTTAATTAGGAAGCGGATGATAAATTTTCACTATGTTAAAGCTTTATTTCAGAAAGATTGACAGAGGAAATCCTATGTTTTATGTGATGAAGATGAATAATCATACATTTGAAACAAAGGATACAATTTTCAAATAATTTTCTTTACACTACCACTTAAAATAAGAGACTTAGATTAGGTGATAAAACCTTATGCACGGAATACACTCAATTCATTAATTTGATTTATTACTAGATTCAATTGAACCTCCTGTTGAACAATCATTCATATGTACAGTCTTCCTAAATTTTTGGTCAATACATGATTGATCCAGATTTATGTACATATCTTTTACATTAGCCTAGACAGTTCCTATAGAAAGTAAGAAATTTAGCCAAAAATCTTAGGTTCATTTAACATTCTGTTTCATTAAAAAGAAAACAGTTTTTCTCATTAATTCTCGTACGTTATAAGCAAGCAAAAAAAAACTTAGTTTTATCTAATAACTTTATCTTTATTAATTGAAGTATGACGATAAAAAAAGAAGAATTTAATCATGAGAAAATAACGTATTCAATATCTTAGTTTTTCCATCAATCATTTTACCGTCAAGTTTATATTTTAGAACTTCATTTGTATTAATATTTGATTGAATGAATAATTTCTATATTCATTGTACATTTAAGTATTTTGTTCGTTTTTTTTTATTATTAAAACTCAGTGTAAACGAACTAATGTAGCGTATTATTTAGTTTTATTGTAAAGATATGAATATGTAACCATTCTAGAATGACGTAATTATCAAATGAAACCTAAAGTACATGACTATATTTTTCATTTTGTTATCTTACCACAAGAAGGAAAAAAAAAGCTCTAATTATGCATTATTTAGTCAATATCAATTTCCGATTTTAAAAAATGTTAGTTTTTAGATTCATATGAATGAAGTTCACTAAATATATCACGATGATCACACTACTTCACTAAAAAATTATGGATGAGACTATAAGTTTTGGATGATTTTTGAGCGACGTTAGACTGACCTTGAGAGTGTCCACGACCAAATGAGGGTTATAAACCTATGCGAGGAAATAGAATTATGATTTACAGTTGATGATTAAGGTTAGGAATTAGATTTCGGGTTTTCATCACGAAGTGATATCAACTATAATGTCAAAACTCTATTTATCCAAATGGATGAATAAAAATCCGAGACCTTTTATCTTATACGTGATTGGTTCATCCATAAATTATAGTCTCGCCAAATTATGATCAGAGAGGGGTTTTGTGAATATTATAGTAAATTAATAGTTGAATTCATGAATTAATTGGAGCTAAACCACCATGGAAAACCTGGAAGCATTGGACGGTCGTTACGTCCTAGTATGAGAATCCTCAACCATGCGCATCCACGATCCCGCCTCGCGAGATTCAAGTTTAGAATTATTATCATAAACATATAATAACTAATTAATTAAAGCATTTTGAAGAATAACATCGATAAATGTAATAAATGACTAAGAATGAACTATATATTACGGCAACTCTCCTAAAATCAATTTCGATGATGAATGAATTTTGTTAAACCCTTTGATTATCTTATTTAATAGTAGGAATTTGTCTATTAATTTGTACTTTTATGATCACTATCTTGTTTGTATAAACGTGTAAGCTTGATCACATGTGACAGTCTACGCACTTATCTCTCTCTAGCTTGAATATTGGTAGTTTAAATATCACTCGATGAATCATTCTTTCTACTATGTATATATGTACTCGAATCCTATTAATTGTGCTCTTATTCAAATTGATTTTAAAGTCACTCACATACATTAGCATTTCTGCTTTAAACGTACTGATAACTTTGTGATCAGTGCTATCCGCTAATAAACTGTAGTTGTCGTTTCTTATTGCCTTGTGAATTCAAACAGCGTTGAGATTTGTACGTTAATGGTTATCAAAGTGATTGATTAACAAATCAAGGCTCTACAACTTCTTACATCCTCTATAAGGTTTGTCATTAATAATTATAAAATAAGTGAACATTTTTCATTTAAAAATATACATAAAGTGTAATTGTAATTAACTAGTTTGCTTAACAAGGCATATTTGTTATTTTAATAAACTATTCATTATATATATCAATGATTTCTTTTCTGATACATGTTTTGGTTAATATTAATCTGATATTATAAACACATCATATTAAATTGCATAAGTTAACGTTCTGAATTTTGTACTGAAATCAAATGTAATATGTAATATTAATGGTAAGTCTTCAAATTGTTGTTATAAAAAGAAAATATCAATACTAGTAGTTTCATATTTCTATAACAAAACATTAGATGTTAAATCATAATAACAACACATAAGACAATAAATATTTATGTTATAAATAGCGAACTGAACTTTAAAATCTTTATGTTGAATACATAAAACGCTTTTGCTATCCTGTAATGATGTTACTACTGAGTGAAATTTGAAATATTTAACTGGATCTAGCATTCGATTGTTAAATCAATATGAAAAATCTATCTATGAAAATCATTCTTCTTAGCTTTCAAAAAGTGCGTAAAGTACTCAATAAATCAATGCTTTGACATGCTTTCAGTTTCGATTACACTGCTGCACCGAAAATATTCTTCAAAATCAAAACAATTAGGTTCAACGGGGACACAAATCAATAAATTAAGTACTTTAACAACCCAACTTTTTAATCTTGAACTGTGTATATAAAAGTAACAAGAGCACACTTAATTTTCCCTACTCGTTAAACTAGTGATTCATACTTTCTTATGATGTTCCTTGTTTTGATTATTTGCTGTTATCACCATCGTTTTAATTTATGTCCCAATTCATCTTTTACCCTTCAAATGTACAATCAACATTCGCGCAACTTTCTGAATTCTATTTAGCTTCTTGGTTTTCGAACAACATTTTGAAACTTGAAAAACAACTGACTATGTAATACCTCTTTCATTTAATGATAAACTACTTTATTTTTTAAATCATTATAAATACTATTGTGCAGCTTCAGTGAATGGCTTGGTAGTAATAAAGAATTTCTGTGATCAATTCACTTTAGGCGTTCACCAGTGACAAGTTAAGTTTCTCTCACCATTTAAATGCAGTTACGTAAAAAATGTATAACCAATTGTTAATACATGATCTAGAAACATAAACTGACTGATTTAATTTGACTAGAATACTATGTATTTTTTAAATCAGTGTACTGCTTATATGATTATTTCTGGATTTGAAAATATAGAAGAAACACGATAAGTTTGTTTTGTCACATACGTGATCTGATTCCAATGAAATTCATTTGGAATTTGCTGTCAAGTGTTGTCCCGAAGCCATATTTTCATAAAATATTGAATGTTAGTCAACAAGTTTGCCCAAATCATATAAGGAATGTCTCTTTTTTTCATTGTTATGACAATTGTTTTCTTGGATAATGTTGAAGTAAAATTTATTTGCACAAACTAACAGTTTGGCTTGTGTTCTGGATTCTTATACATGATATGATTATTATAAATCACTTAATGAGTGACAGACAAATTAAATTGTATGCAATTTTAAAATGTGCACACCCAATCAATCCAATCATCTAATGCAAATATAAATGCATATACATTTAATATTAACTATCAGAGTAATCTGAAGTCCGATAATAAATGATTACCACATGCTTTTACTTAGATGCTTCCATAAATTAATAAAAAACCCTTCATTCTACGACATTATTCTAATATCGAAATATATATACATTTTGAAAAAGACATAAACTAATATTGGTCAAGCTGAATGTGCTTACTGTCAGACAATCTGATTTAATAATTGAAAGACAAGAATTTAAATACCACTGTATCAATTATATTTAAATACTAGAGAAAACTTTCATATATGCACATCAATTAGAGAGTCTACACAAGCAATGCTTCATTAAAAAGCTACAAGCAGACTAGTGAATGCAAACGTACGGAAAATAATTTATGGAAATGTTGATGTTAAATAAATACCGAAAAGTAAAAACATGTTTATTAGTGATCATTCACTCTGTTGAAATCATAACCGCATTCAGAGCTTTGGGAATCTATGGAAAAGTGATTTAATGTTTTTTTAATTTTCTTTAGATAGGTCAACCTAGTGTATTCTATCAGAATAAATGAATCGAATAGGTTCTTATTATCAATATTAGAAGTTCATAAGATTATGATTTAGTATCAGAAAGGGTTTTTGTGGATATTAATCAACATATGCTCACTAGTGACTGGCTTGAAAAGGTTTTTCCTAGAGTTCTAGTGAGAAGAGGTGACCAGTGGATTTCAGCCGTGTCGTTGTGATATAGTAACTTAGTGAAGACAATGATGGATGTGTTGTACAATTTCGTGAATTAGTTGCAGTTAGACATTTACACCTTTGGATGCCGGTCGGTCTAAAAGTTAGGCGTTAGCGGGCGAAAATGACAGGTCCTGTGTTCGAATCTGGCGAGGCGAGATCGTAGAGGAGGAGTCCCACAATAGAATGATTCGGCTGTCCAGTGCTTCCAGGTTTTCTATGGTGGTCGAGCTTCAATTGACTCGTGATTTCAACTACTGAAATTGATTTGGATTGATTTGGATTAATTCAAACATAACTGAATATTAAATGTCTGGTTTATTCAAACACAAGTCATTTTCATGATAATTAAGACATTTATGAGTGATATATAAAGTATTATCGCTTTTATGATTATTGTTTTAAGGAATGTACATACTCATTTCTTTTAGTAAATGTTTTAGGTAGCTGAAAGTAATCGACAGGAAACTCAGTAATGATGTTTCATCCTATTTAATATACATTTGACTAATAATAATGAATTCAGTTGGACTTAGGTAGTATTTGTGAAAATATCTAAGGTAAAACTCTACTCAGGTAGGAATTTTTTTCCATCATAAATTTTTAAATTTACTAATTTTATAAATAAATCGAAGAAGAGTAGTAATAAGTTTGATGAAGGCCTGTTTTCCGTAAGCTGAAACTAATTGAGTCAATTGGTAATCAAAAATGATTTTTTAGTTACCTTGATTGAAGTAGCTTACTGTTTTAGTGAAGTATTGAATTGACTGATCCAAACAAGGTTCTATTAAGTAGTGGAACGCGTCTATCAAGCTGCCTTGGGCAAACTGGATTCATAACCTGATGAAAATGCTTAAACTGATTAAGGTTATACGCTAGCACTCCTCATGATTTTATTGAAATTGGGTCATATGACTTATGTATTATTTGTTTTGTTCCATTCAAATCATACGTTCTGTAAGATGGGTGAACCTTGTGTTTACAGAAATTACTTGTGTCATTCGCTACACACATGCCTACTCCGTGGAAAAGTCATGAAACTGTAAGTTATAATGAAATATGACAATGATTATTAAAAGCATTTTAGTTCTATAGACACTGTAAGGGATCTCACAAGAACTTCCGCCGCCGATTTCTGTACTATATTATCCAGAGTTTTCAGTTAAATCAGTCGTCAACATTGACATTTAATTTAAACAAAATTGGCAGGATGCCGTAGTGTTATCATCACTTCCTCATTTAGTTTATTATTTACTTCATTTGTAAATCACATATTGACTGAGAAGTGTCAAAGAATAAACGTGCATCACACGTTCTCCAAAACGGCAGTCAACTCCAAAAAACAAATGTCACTGATTAAATGACTCTAAGTTATGTTTCAAAATCAGTCATGAATTCAATTTTGTAGGTTCGAACTGTCCACTGAAAAGCAAACGGAATCTCCAATACCACACTTTCTGTATCGTCTACAGTGAGAAATGTGGTAGTATGTACAACATATTATCAATCGCTATCTTGATGTAACCTTTACTCTGATGGTTTTCGAAGTGAAAATCCATTTGATGGTGTATGGAAAAACGATATCTGCGATTAAATGGAAAATTTAATGTCAGCCTTTCAGATCTCTTGTTGAAAAGTTCCTGTTAAATAGCATTATTCAAATATGAGATAATTAGACCTTTATAATGATTTTTTATTTAAACAAGATTATTAGTCTGTTGATATCGCTTAAATCCACGTGTTTATTTCAATAAACAGGATTTACACATAACAATGAACGTGGGAATTTGAAGCTAAATTTTGATAAAACAATGCGAAAATAAATATTTACAATAATATTCTGAAAATTGGAGCAATATTTTGGAAGAGTAAAGGTGTCATGCATAATGTCATTTAATTTTGCTCTACAGTGAATTATTTTTCGATGTAATGTACTTAACTTAAAGAGATTATCAAATTGTTAAGCAGTGTAGAATAAGAATTTTGAAAGAAATTGTCAGTAGTAGATTGAATTGATTATTTTTTCTGAGGCTAACATCACTTAAATACTTTAAATGTATGAGAATCATGAGGACTTATAATTTCCAACTTCAAGCTAATCTATGCGAATAGAGAGCTTATTTTGAGGAAAATAACTTTACAGCTTATGTTTCAGGAATCAACCAGTTTAATTAAAGTTTATTATTATTAGCCAGACACTACCAGCAGCAGCTTATTGTGGGAGAGAACAAACGAGATCCCAGTGGAGGAAGAAATCAGGAAGAATAGCTGGAAGTGAATAAAACATACATTGAGGAAAGCACACAACTGCATCACAAAGCAAGCCCTCACTTGGAATCCTCAGGACCAAAGGAGAACAAGAAGACCAAAAAAACACATATCAAGAAATGGAGACAGATATGAGGAGAATGAGCAACAATCAGATAGAACTAGAAAGGAAAGCCCAGGACAGAGTGGATCGGAGAATGCTGACCGGCGGCCTATGCTGCATTGGGAGTAACAGGCTTAAGTAAGTAAGTAATTGTTTTATGAAAATGAATCCTATTTTATACAAAATACTTGCTAAATATTATCAAAAGATTTGTTCAAATTTTATGATTTCCAAATATATTTTTATAACTAATCATTGTACAGAAAGTAAATATTTTTCTCTCATATTTGTTTTCAAATATTATCCAAAAATGGTGAATAAATAACGCTTCAATAAATTTGTGTATCTGTCTAGTTTTTATTTATTCATATTATCTAACAGAATAGAATAGATGTTGTGGCCAAAATTAAAATCTATATGTCACAGTGAAAATAATAATTAATTTTTCGAAATAACTGAATTGAAGTATTTTAGATAGTAATCTTAACTATCTGATTCTCTTCTATCTTCTCTATAGCTGTTTTACCCCCCCCAAAAAAAAGTATTTGTTTCCGTCCATCTATGATCCTTTTGATTGCTGTTCATCTCAAATAATTATTCATTATTGTTTCTCTGAACTCGAAATCCGTGATTGTCATGAATTTGTAATTATATATATATATATATATATATATATATATATATATATATAAAGAAGAAATTCATTGGAACTAAGTAGGCGAACGAATTGCCAAGTTGGAATAAAAGTAATTCAAACAGGGTTAACAGCTGAAAATCATAAATTATCAAGTGAATGAACGATAGTTTCATTGAACGAAATAAATATATCTTATTGTTTTACATTTTGAATAATGACAGTGAGATCGCATAAATAAAATGCCTAATTAATTAATGAAAACGTACACTAAACTGGACGTGGTATAATTAATTACGGAAGAACAATTACTGATAATCAACTACAAATAAATTTTGTACAGTCAGATATAGAAATTCAAGCTAAATATAAGTCTATAATATTATTTGATTGATGAATTCAATTTACTTCTGTTATATATTGCTCTGATGATGTTAACAATACAGTCACGGAGGATAAAAGAGGGAGAATTCAATACAACTAAACAGATTTGTTAGTACAAATATATCAACTCCATTGACAACTAGTTAATTAATTTCCAAAGAAAATCGTCTTTGAACAGACAGTCGTGTTAGTGAAAAGTTTCTGTTACTTTCACAGATTGTAAAAATTTTTCTGAGATAGGGATCTTTAATTAATTGCAGTATAAAATACTTCAAAAACACTTAATACTATAAGAAGAATTTATAAGTACATATTTCTCTTAAATGAGAAATGTTAAATTATATAGATGACTGAAAGTATACTAAAGTAAATTTTTAAAAAATTAATTGCAATTACTATTAAAGTATAGTAGATTCATTCGAAAAAGGATCATTTTGTAGAATCTATGAATAGAATTTTCTCCTGTTGTTTATTGAGTTCTAACAACCTTTATGCCCCCGAATTCCATGGTACGGCCGAGGGTGAGGAGAGTCCGCTCTCCATCTCAAAATGTTCTCACATGGCCACGCGTATACAGCCACTACCAGGAAGTCCTACCTACTACCTTTTCGTGGTGGGGGTGTTGTTTACAAAATTGAGAAGACGAATGCGAATGTCTGGCGCCTTAACCAGGCTGATGGAAATGAAGGATCCATCTAGGGGAGTTGGAAGACCTTGATTCCAAGCCAATGGTTTAGATGGGATCTAGTATCCTGAAGGAAAAACTGGCGCATGGACCAGTCGTTGGTCACCGTCTACCGTGAGACTGCATCTCCTCACGTTGCCTTACTGCCTTGTGGATCAAATTTTTAGGTCAGAGGCTCCGGGTGTGGCCCCCTAAGAAAACCACCTGCTTCTGTTTGGTCACCCGGACAGTATCACAGCCCACACACAAATCAAGTGAGTTATGTGGTGCATATGTATTCGGTGCCTCTTCGTACCAATGTTTATATGTTCAAATAAATAAAAGCAAAAAACAATGTTTGTCAGGTTTCAGTAAAAACAAATCTTTCTTGTAAATGAAACTCCATATTAACCAAAAGGCAACGTGTTCATATAAAGTTGTCAAGTAGTAACATAATAAAAATAAATCAATTTATCAAAATATTTATTCATTAATCTTACTTAATTTCAAATTTCTTATTTGTTTAATTTGTTTAGATGACTCAGTAAATTTTATAATAACAGTCAAGTAAGACTTCCATTTATTTTTAAAACTTGTATATTTTTTATTGAGTCGAAAACGTCTTTTGAATCAAATTGTTTGCGATAAACCTAGTTTCATAATAACTTAATCCGGTTACAAAGGTTGGATATTTAAAGATAATGTAAACATGGGCAATAAAGATAAGATGTGAAATCTAAATGGTTATAAAAGCATAGTGTTGGTACTATTGTTATTGGACAATGATACATATCATCACTTGTTAATCGTATGTTGTCTTAAAGAATTAAACTGAGTTAATTAATATAATGGTACCTAAGAAATTTTGGTTTAACGAAGAGTTCTCTGTTCGGCAAATTGTTTTTTGATGCTGTACAATTGCAAATATATAAGTATTTTTCAAAATGTTAATCTTTTCAGTAATAGTGATCCAGAAGAATTGGAGAACAGTACCCGGTGAGATGGAAATAGCTCAATGAGAGACTCAATAATCAGATAACTTGTAAACACAGGTCATTCAATGAAAGCGAATTCAGTATTCAAGGTCACCTGCAAATTAAGTAAAAAGCTACTAAAGGTAATTATACTCTATCTTCTTAGTATTGCAAAAGTACTAGCTATACACCTGGGAAAATCAGAATTATGCATCCAAATGAAACTCGTATACCTTCTGCCATAGTCTTAACTTCTCGTAAATTTTTTCTTTGTTTGTTTTCTCCTTTCACAGTCATCTGCTTCCTTATTATCTGATCTATAGATATTTTAACCCCAACTGATTTGTCTTTGTTTTTCTATGATATTCCTAATTGTAGTCCATCTCCATTTGAACATTTTATCTTATAAGTTTGAGCCATCCCTTCCCAATTATAATTTCATTATCTATCTTCATAATGAATATACAAGCTCTCAGCAACAAAATTATCATACGTTTTCTTAATAAAATGACATTTTATGCCTTTGTTTTTTTTACTTCACTGTTATCATTGGATGAATTCATTATCATGATTATTACTATTATTATCACTTCGTAAAGTTTATATTTGGGACAGTACAGATTTGAGAGTGAACTCGCTAAAAACAGAACTCTTCGTTAAACCATTATTTCTTATTTTATGTCTCAATGAGTACAATGGTAAATAGAAAAAGCTTTTTTCGATTTTGAATGCAAAACAATTAAGAGCTCGAAAAATTGTATCATGTAAATATTAAGATCAGCGAAATTTTGAATCTTTCAGATTTCTACAGATCTTATAGATATTCTTTAAAATTTTGTTTCGCCTTAATGTGGACTCGTTGACTAAATGTACCTGGATTATAGAGTTGGAATTAACTGCTCGACTATAACCCAATACCGTTGGCTTCAAACAGTATCGTATGATGAAATTAACTACTGAGCCGAGATAGCCATTGGCTTGTGCAATAGAGTAAATCGTAATTATTATATTTCGGTTGTTTTATTTTCCGATTGATCAATTTCTTTAAAAATAAATGCTGGCTAAATATAAAGATTTAAATTTATTCAAAGTTAGATCTACCAATTAGTGAACCAACTTCCTATCGCAAAAACAATCTTCGTATGTTGATTACAACAGAACGTAGTGTTTCTAACTAATTACAGAAAAGGTGATCGGACAGTCCTAGATATACTTAGTAAACACCCTAATACGGTGGTTTTAAACAAATAAACATTCATCTTGAAGTTATGAACTCTTCATTGTAGAAAATTACAGTAATCATGCCCTTTCAGACTAAGATCAACAATAGTCAGCTTCTAAGCAAGCTAGTGTAACAAAAATTAATTAATTGATTGACATATAACTAGAAAAAAGGAGTTATCTGTTTATCAAAGTAAGATCCATAAAACTATTAATACTTCAAAGATCCCAGTGCTAAATTCATTTACGATGATAGAGCGGTATTCTTTGTGACTACTCTAAAGTATATTTGAATAATTGCTATGATAAAAATATTAATAACAAGAAATAGTGCCATATACTAAAATCATTTCGTTTTGGATAATTATAGTCGGTTGCTATGTCAAACTCACATAACTTATTCTAGCTTCTGGATAGACCAATTTATCTATTCTTCTTGAGTCACGTTTTGACCTTGACTAATTCTATATAAGTGTATGTGTGTTCATTTCCTATCTTACTCATCACATGTCTGTAGCTTATTTTTATTTGACTACATTGATTAAATTGAGTTGGCTCACACTACTTCTCCACTGTGCGTCAATTCATTTCGCTCTGTTCTCTTCGCTTCTCCAATATTTTGTCGGAACCAACGATTGTATGAAATATACATATTTAAAATTCTTTCTTATATCTGACTTATTTAATTTCGTTACTCACTAACGTGGATAATTAACATCGATAATTATATACGAGAATAAACGACATATGTACTTCAATTACATTCATACAACTCCAGGCCACAAAAATACTCATTGTGATTTGTTTTTCATAATGCTCGGTAATTTTACAAATTGATATGCATTTTGCCAATAAGTAACGTGTTCGTGAAAATTTACCAACCATAAACTAAACATTATAATTCGTTTTTATATCTATGGACGGAAATTTGACAACGCATATCAATTACATATATATATATATCCACAACGAATTTGTATAGTTCTCATTTCTAATGAGCTTTCAACATCGAAATAGAGAGTTTTGAAAACAAAATATCATCCAGTATTTTCAACAATTTACATTCAGGCTTTATGGATGAAATCTATGAAAAATATGATTGTTTGTTAGTGATTTTGTTTCCTTTTTCAAATATATTATTTATAATTTATAATAAATAACTTTGAAAAAAAAACAATTTTGTTTCAAAACATTGTTTACACTCATTTACGAAAATGATAGTCTAGGTAAAAACAACAAAAATATTTAACGATAACAAATCAACCTACTCATTTATATTCTACCGTTATTCTACACTTTAAAGCAAGGGTTCTTAAAAAAAAGTGAGGACAGATATCCGGTTACGAAAACGTTTTCTACGATTATATATCTATATATCTACTACTATATATTCGGATAAATTGGGAGGAAACGGAAATTATTCTAAATTGAATGAAAGTCCAAAGGATACTGTAATGCAGTTGGTGATTGAAGAATAACTTTCAAACAGTCATAATTAGTATACTTTTTTTTAAAATAATATTATACGTGTTTATTTATGGAAAAAAATATGAGATTGTTCCGGATTGTTATGATTTTTTATTAGTAGAGTGTTGGAACGGATTCAAAAAGCACGACGAAGCCTCCAGAGGCTTTAAAGAAACCGAAGAGATTCCATCCAATCAGAACCTGATAAAGCCTTTTAGAATATCAACGTGTTGTGCTACAATTGGACGTAACATAGCTTGCCCCCTTAAGGATTGGCTGAATTAAAATAATGTTGTAAGTAATACTGATAACTATAAATACCCATGTTTTTCTATACATTTTCGGTTCTTACACACTGATCACTTCTCCCACTTCTTTCGTCTCCTGATTTGCGTCTGTGGAATTCTACACATTCGAGTGCCTTTAGTTAAATATCGTATTCTGCCGTAACCAAATACAGGGCGCAACACTGGTGACGAGATATACCAATAACAATCACAATCACTCTTGAACAAGTAGAATCTTTGCTTGAACCTCAGGAAAAACAATATGAATAGTTCCATGCTCGTATCCTAGAAATCGTAACGCAACAAATCAAACTTAATCACAGAGGATTTACTGATGATTCATGTAATACACATACCGATCCCATCATTAATTCTATTCATGAATTTAGCTTCGATGGTTTCGCTGGTATCATATTCGAATCCTGGTTCAAGTAATATGAAGATCTGTTCAAGGCCGACCTCCGTAAACCTGATGACACTGTCAGGATCAGAACACTCCTAAGAAAACTTGGCACGGTTGAACACGAACGTCACAGTAGTTTCATTCTTCGAAAGAACCCAAGAGATTTTTCTTTTCATGCACTAATTAATAGCGTGGCGCGAATCTTTGTTTAACATCCTTATCGGTGCCTCAAGATACCAAAAGTAGATGGTGATGATAACTGGGTGAAACATGCAGGTGTTGTATATCTAGAATGCAAGCGGTTTATACTCTCAGCAGTGACAGAAAGTTGGATTAAGTATCTTGTGTTTGTTTTCAGTCTCCAATCTTATGAAGGCCCTGATACCAGAAATACAATTATGTGTAGAACTTAACAGAGTCCGAACATAACGCTGCAAGAAGTGACCACTGAGTGCCAGAGATCGGTAAACTTGAAACGTGATACCTCCATGGTTTAAAGCAATAGTCGGCCACTATAAATCCATGCTGTATGCGAAAAGATAGGTTCTGTTTCACAAAAGCAATCACGCACAGACAACCGATCCTCATCTCCATGCTGGTCATGTGGAGGTTGACACTACAAGGAGTTCTGACCATATAAATAACATTGTTGCGCTAAATGTCACCGTAGAAGCTGTGGTAATCCCATTCCACTACTGTATTATTTATTTGCTCATTGTAATTTAGACACTTGATTTACCATGTAATTTCCTGTGTGAGTCTGATTGAGCACATGTCAATTTTCAATCTATTATTCCATCGACTGTAATACACAGACAATCAAAAATTTATCCAGACTTGATTAACATATATATATATATATATATATATATATATATATATATATATATATATATATAGATAGATATATAGATAGATAGATAGATAGATAGATAGATAGATAGATAGATAGATAGATAGATAGATAGATAGATAGATAGATAGATAGATAGATAGATAGATAGATAGATAAATGGATTTTTGAACACTCACACACACACTTGTGTTTTCCCTACGCGCTTGCTTGCTGTATGCTTGCGGATTTTACCAAGCTCTAACAATAAACTGTCTCTATAACTGATGTTTGGGCTTTTGAATAATCTCGAGTAAATCGATAATTCTACTAGGAGATTTAGCCTGCATTAAATACACAGTTAAAGAGACACTATATATTGGAGTTAGATTAAGAGGAACTTTGCCTCAACAAACTTGGTGAACCACTACAAAGCCATAAAGAGACCAGCTACATAAAAAAAGCTCACTGACGTCATTTATCCAAACCACATTTCAAGAAATACAGATCTGGTGCGATAACTAACAAAATATTGATAGCTCATAATTGAGAAGGAATTTATCGCCGAAGAAAATATTTGAGTGGGGATAATAATTAACACCATATTCTTCTTTGACTTGATAAGGCATCTGACACTATTCGTCGACCCAGAAACTTGGAAAAACATTAGGATACCTACAGTTCGCCCAACGACGCGACTACCATACAGTGCTCCGGTGGAAAAATAAATATCGTTGAAAAAGTATCCTGCCCTGTTCCTAAAGATAATGAGACAATACACATCACAAAGTATCTAGCATCCCAATTTTTGGGGTTAGATTTGATGGTCACTAAAATCAGCATACCATTCGATTAACAACATCTGCAGTCGCGTTAGAGCCGATAACCCATTAGAGGTGAACCAGAAGAATGCCGTGTCACTAAGACATCACCACATGTTTTCAGAAGAATCAAGAGAATACTAACCCCGACATCTGAAGCTACTTCCGTTTATTTACCTAAAAGAATTATGCCTTATTCTGCTCTCCCAGTGCTTGAACAGGAACTAGAACGGCGTCAGAAAATGGATGTTACCAAACCTGCAAACTTCTCAGATTGGGCCGCCCCAATGGTGGTAATCAAGAAATCCAAAAGCTTATATGTATTTTACCCCACAGGGCTAAATAAAGCTCTGGAATCTCACCAGTATCCCTTACCTTTAGCTGAAGATCTTTTTGCTAAGCTGAACTGTGGCAAGCATTTTACGAAATTGGATTTATTAGACGCTTATTTACAAATTCCTGCAGCTGATGGAAGTAAAGATGTCCCCACGACCATTACCGACTGCCCTTTGGAGTGAAGACGGAACATTCATTATTCCAGCAAATTACATATACCATGTTACAAGTTATTCCAAGGACGGTAGTTTATTTGGAAGATATAATAATCATGGGAGTAGACCAAAGGAACTTTCAAAAGAAACCTGACCAGGTACTAGTACGTACAGTTGAATATGGTTCTCGCCTCCGCGCAGAAATGTGTGACTTTTATATGCAGCAGACACGATACCTCGGTTTCATAATAAATAAAGATGGACGAAGATCAGACCCAGGGAATATGAAAAGTGTAACAACTATTCTCTGACCAATGGACAACGGTAGACATAATTTAAGTCAAAAATATTATTTCTGTTGTACATACAGTATTGGGAATTCACTATATATATAAGGTTTATTAGTACGGCAACCTTTATGAGTAATCTGATAGAATAGCTTACTCATTTACTTACTTTCTTGACTGACACTATAGATTATTGTTCAACATTTTAACAATCACTTTTGTCTGTTTTGTGATATATATTTTGATTCTAGTTCTGGGCATATCAAATCTACTATGTACGGACACAAATAAAATACATTTAGAATGAAATGAATTTTTAGTGTTTATGTGCTGGAACACAGATATTTTAATCCTAGTGTTATTCCATGTATTATGAACCGGATGTTCTTATTCCTATTAATTGTATCATTTAAAGTTAAAATAAATGACTTCATTTAATATGAACAAGCAATACTGAATATGTTTATTGTATTGAACAATATATCATGTTTCACAGGATTAATAGTGAATAGCTTATTATGGCTTGAAATAAATTTGGCATTTGACCATCTGCTCAAAACGAAGATACATTCAGCTTAATATCTATGATTATTAAAAGAGAAGCATATGTATTTAGAAATATTGTCAGGAAGTAATGTATTGAGAATTCCTATGATTTGGCTTGTGATAAACATCCAGATGTTCATTTTGTTCGTTTACTTATTTACAAAAAATATAGTCTTCCCATTTTGGCATCTCCTATTATGTTTCCATTTATTAGGTTTACCAGTAGATTTACAGTTTATTGATAAAACATCATAAATATTGAATATATTAATAAAACATGCAGAAATCTAAAAACAGGTGATATAATCTTAGTGATAATATACTCCTCTATTTATTACCACTTGGCTGAAAAATAATATATCTCTATGTTATTCAGAAAAAACTCTATATCAAAACTTCTATAGTTAAACGGAAAATTTATAGCTAAATGTTCTCTTAACTGATGTGTTTAACGTTAAATTATATCATTCAAAGCCAAAATCAATTATATTTGGGATGAAAAATTCTTCCAAACTGACTTGTGATTTTCAGTTGATATTTTCATTTGATGACTTTACTAGGTGTAAGTATTCTGTTTATTGTTGTTGTTGTAACTCACAAGTACCAACGAGAAAGTGGAATTGTTTATGATACTACTTTGGTTCGTTTTGAAATATCACAATATTTCACTAGATTCATTCAACGACCGTACTTTAGCAAACAATATTGCATATTTACAATGCTATTAAAAATTAATGATGTTTTACTTAAATTCTTAACTTTGTTGTTATGTTGAAGATGTCTAAAAGACAGATAATTTATTAATTTGTACCCAAAATATAAGTTATTCAATTTATTAGGTTTTTTAAGAACTCTAGCCATCATAATATATCGAAACTTTTCATTCTTGAGAAGCCTTTTCATTCTGTAGTCATGTTTTTTATTAGAACCACAAATATGGCGAACAACTTTAACACTGTATGCATACTGAGAGAGACATTAGACATACTGCAATTTTGCACGATTTTTTACTGAAATAATGATCTTGAGCAAAGCAAGTGTTATTGTTTCATGTGAAAAATCGATGTAAGCTTGCTACAGCACATATAGCTTCTTTGATTTTAAAGTCATCTGAACGCGATAATTAACATTGTGGCATTTATTGAAATTTTTAATGATTTATCAGAAGGAGATGTAGTTGAATGTATAGGATAGTAGTCTGGAAGGTAGCAGTTTCTATTTTGTGACTTTATTGATATGTTAATAAAAAAGAAAACCACGAATCCTTGGCAATTATGGATAGTGACTAGCAGTGGAATGCTTGTGAATTAGCGCAACATCGAGGCAATGCGCACAGTAGGCATATATGTTAATAAGAAACTGATCAATTGCAGTTCTAAACATCAATGGGAGGATTCATGTAAACAATACTAAGTGAATTTAAAACCACGAATCGTTTTCCTCGTAAACAAAATTGAAAGACAAATTAAGAATGAAATAAAATGTAGGCGTTAAATGATAACTATGATAGTTCATTAATAACTTAATAAGAGTGATAAATCTTGTGGTACTGAAGTTCCTAACAATGATATGAGAAAATTATTCGAACCTCACATATATCCTTCATTATTTTATATCCAAATTACTTAGTATTTGACAATACACTACACCAAATAGAACTCAGTTATCTTAATAAATTTGTCTTCATTACAATAGCATTTCTTGCGCAGTGATCAGTGTTAGTAATATTCTACAGCTATGATTCTAAACTAATTTGTACAGAATAATTTTATCAAAAACCAAGATAGGTGAGGTAAAGACAATAAAAACTGTAGTTTAGTTGAACAATCTGAAAAAAAACCGAAAAAACAATAATGAAACCACAATAGGACAAAATGGCCGCCCAGTGCTTCCAGGTTTTCTATGATGGTTTAGCTTCAATTAACTCATGATCTTAACTATTGAAATTACTACAATCTCCACAAAACCCCTTCTGAAACCATTTTACTTGAAATACATATTTGTGTTTATAAACTCTATTGAAAATCACCAAGTTGACATAATTTCTTAACTTAATACCTCAATGATTTGTTAGGACATTGAACATTTCATTTCACAAAATTAGTTTTCATCAACACGTTTACTTTGGAATCATACGTTAATATATGCCAAATCATTCAGCAACAATCATTTATTTTCTTTGTTTCTACACTAGAAGAAATTTCAAATAAATGAGCTAATCGTGTTTTTTTCCAGTTAATAAAAAAAATAGTTCAAGTTCAGTTGGTCAGATTATTTTTTATCACGGAAAAAGCTACGTACATAATTTTGTTTAGTAATAATGTAAGAATAGACACAGACAACTTTAAAATGAGTATTATGTCTGGTTTCAATTGAGTGGGTGTAAAATATTACTTTACTTCTTAGGAACTATATATTTGTTAATAGAACCAGAGAGTTAATTTTAGAAAATGATTTATATGAGACTCTTATGATATATTTGCTATGTAAACTAATGTATAGTCAAATATTTTAATATTTAGTTTTTACTTAAGCACGGTAAATGTAAGATATTTTTAGAGAACTTAAACAGAGAATTCATTTTATCGTTTTTACTGAAGAAAAGCGATTTATTTATTTCAGTAGTAGGCTTAATGTATAGACATGTAATTTATTACAATATTAAGACATATGTATGAATGAAATGATGATGATAATCACATATATTAAAAAAATACAGTGTGTGTGTCTGAATGTTCGACACAAAACTGATATTTCAAATTCAGCTTCAAATCTTGTCTTATGTGACAACTTCATGTATCTGCTAATAAAAATATACAAGACCAAAGATATATCTTTTATCCAGTTTGAATTTTCAGGAATCATTTTGTATTTGAATTAGATCGAACAAGGTCCTGTTACGTATTCTGAGTTTATTTTACATTGTTTATTATACTTTTAAACATAAATAAATGTAAAATGTGTGTTCTACATATTCTAATAAACGTAACTGTATTCATTAGCGTCATGATAATGGTGACTGTGTATTTTCACATTGTAGCTTCTCGAGGAATCCAGTAAACTCGCTTCTTTTTTTTATGGTTGGTCGACTGAATGTACCTATGCAAAATGATTTCAGTTATATTCAATCCCAATTAATTGTTGTCTGAAGCATCAATTTGTTTTCTTCTAAGCTACCAAGTTCAAATTATTATTGATGCGAAACGTGTGTGATATTATTGATAAGGCTTTTGTTTTTGGTATTGTCTTTTTCTAGATTATATTAAATTACTGTTCGTTGGCAATATACACCTCCTAAGCAAAATATTTGTCGATGCCTATAATTACACGTTGTAGGTTAATTTTTATAGAAACATCTGATAAAAGTGTACATTTAGCAACATATACTAACAACCATGGATAAACAAAAATCCTGAAAACATAATCCTAGCCATCTTTTATGTGAAAATCTTGGTCAGCGTCAATATTAATTAAATGTTTCAAATAGAAACCATATCAGTCAATGGAAGTCAAATTCTAGTTTTGAAATACATTCGTTTCTTATTTAAATTTAAACTCATGTTACTGATTAACTTATGAGAATATAAAACTAGAAGACATAATGTAAAAACATTGTTTAAAAAATAATTTGTTGTAAATAGTGGATTGATTTAGTCAACTATTTCCCAAGCAACAAGTATTTTCAAATAAGATTTTTCAGATCTTTCGAAAATCTACTCTAGCTAAAGTCACTGATGATAAGTAATTACTAGGCAAGATTAAAATACATTTTTTCGGCACATGAATATTGATTATTTCTGGGAAACTTTATAAGGGATTATAAAAACTCATGAACTGACCTAATTATTTTCTGCACATAGTAGGTCTTAAACGGTAAAACATTATTATAATTTTCTTGTTTAACATCTGCATTTAATTTATTAGACATTCTGCATATATTTATATACTTCTAACGAAAATAGTTTTTAAAGGTCGTATAGATACTTTCTATCATTATTATTATTGTGATCGTTATTCTAAAATCTAAAATTCTCTTCTGAAATATGGTCATGCCAAAATAACATCCATTAGCTTTCATTATTATTTTACTAAGATATGATTTCATTATATTACATCCAGATTATAAGAATATTTCAATATAATGAAAAGTATCCTTTTGTCATTTGTAAAAAAGAAAGAATCGATAGAAGATATTTCTTTTCAATTAGTTTTTCATCACGACTGTATAATAATATATATGTTCGATTTACAACAGTGAAATAATACATAACGATTAGTCACGTTACGTAATAATTATGTAAAAACACATCAATTATAAAACAATATGGAGTAATTGAAAGGAAGTGGATTATAATAATCTAAGTAATTATTCGAAAAATCAAACAGTTGCTATATTGATAATATTGGAAGAGAAAAAGCTAACAAAATATTACGATAAAAGTTCAGTATTATAATATTTATGTAGGAATCAAGGAACCAATATAACGAATATGTAAAATAGAAAACAGTTTAAATATTTAAAAAAAGTATTTCACCAAAAGACAGATACAAACTCACTCGTATATCTATGGCCAAAGTATGTGATAATAATAATACAAACTTCTTTTGGATGCGAAGATTTAGTATGTTATCATGTATTCCATTAGGTTCAGCAAAATACTTGGCTAGCTCTTTCTCTTCAAATATTATGCAACGTAGCAACTGTTTGATTTTTCGAATAATTACATATATTATTATAATCCACTTTCTTCCAATTACTCCATATTATTTTATAATTAATGTGTCTTTATATAATTATTACGTAACGTGACTACTCGTTATGTATTATTTCATTGTTGTAAACCATATATATTTCGATAATGTAATAAGAAAAAGATTATCAGAACTATGCGTAGTACATTTCGAACAATCTGATCACACATATACTTGTTAAGAACATTTATATATAAAAATAACATGTCAACTAGACTGGAAATGGGGTAAGAGGAGACAAGGATAGTAATAAGAGTAATAATAATAATAATAATAATAATAATAATGTGAACACAATTTGAAACCTAATCAGGGTCTGATAATCTTCGTCTTCTTATTCCATTATATGCATACATATATAAGTATGGATATTTATTTAAGGCATTTTACTCTTAAAATTAATAATTTCAATTATAGAGAGTAACGTATCCAAACACCTGATATTTTCAACAAAATTCAATAGGAAAATAATTAAAAATTACCGTTTAATGGAATTCAAGTTTTCATTAATACACTGAAATTAAATTAGAACAGATAAAGTATGTATAAGCAAAGATGGATAATGGCTAACAATGAAATCCAGGGCGTGCATTTCGTCCTATTTAGGACTCGTCAGCTGGATGTGTCTGCATCTCAGAGTTGATGTTAAATCTGGAACTCGAGCCCAACACCATTTGCTTCAAATGTCATCGCGTTATCAACTTAATAAGATACAAGTAATCAACACCAAGTGAATTTAAGATAAAGTATGTAATTGGCAAAAATACACATTGTAAATGTTTTTTTTTAATTATAGGTTTTAAAGCCATTTGTTAAATTTCGATAATTGCTTTAAAATTCATCTGTTAAAGTTTTTTTACATAGTGATTGCATTTATTTAAGAGCTACATACATCACATAATGCATGAATCTTTCTTATTTAGATGATACCAAAACTTTTAATCGCTATCTAACCTAAATTTGTTATAAGTATTCACAATGATCTATTTTCAACCAAACCGACATGTAGATTAGTACATAAAACACTATTAAACTTGATACTTGAAAAATTGATTTCAATAGACCAAGTTTAAAACTAAAGTCGTGTAATTGTTAGCATTTATCACAAGTAACGTCAAAACATTTGAAATCGAACAAGATTTATCAAAGTCATGTTGAACCATTGTATAATTTCAGTTATTGTGGCAGTTATAAAGTAGATAAAATTTCGAGGAAGTTGTCCCAAGGTAATAATGAAAACTTTCAGTATAATTTTGTTTTAATCTGATACAATTTGAAAAGCAAAATCAGTGACTATCCTCCTTAGCTGCCAAAAGTCAATCATACAAAATATCCGTACTCCCTATAATTCATTCACATACGAGGTTGAAACCAGGTATCGTTTAATTAATAAATCATTAGTTAAGGCATCAAATTCTATCATAATGTATTCCTCTCAGTTTTCTTTTCAAATGACGACTTAAAATTCATCTATCAACCCTTAACTTAAAGTTTACTTTAACCCATCTAACATTATCTTACTTCTATTTCTTTATTAAACGTAACATATATCTTTATTCTTATTTAAAATAAATTTCAATTTAGTGGCATGATAATTTATATTAGTTTCCAACTACATTATTGATTATTATGTATTATGTTGTAGTGTTAATTAATATTAATCAAATCTCTTCAAACGTTACAGTTAAAAGAACATTAGTTCATTACGATACTAATGAAAGACTATTTATTATTCAAAGCCCAAAATTAAAGAAAAAATGCATGAAATGCATACTGATTTCGTGAACTTGTTACAAATCAACTTTCTTTTCTTTTACTGATCCTTCTTTATTCTGTTGAAATCTATTACTTCAACATGTAAACTAATTTGAAGTTGTTTTTTTTCTCTGAAAATGAGAATCACCAAGTGTTCTTCTTTATTTTGATTGATAAAATATACAATCAGTTTGATTAATTATTCATTATTGATATCATTTTACTATGTACTCTTTTAGTTAAATTATTTCAACTGCGTTGTTTTTACAAAGCGGTAAATTCGCACTTATTTAATTTCCATTTGGATGGAATAATTGAATTATAATGTGATATAAACTTTGAAATGTATGTATAATTAAAATGTAGAAAAAAATCATCTTTATTAACGCTTCAAGATTAATATTCTTAGAAGAAAAAAATATTTCATTATCCAAAATATATTTGATTTTGATAAAACTTTCATAAACTTTCAATAATGATGTGATGGGTTAATCATTTAAAAGATTAAGTGCAATCTTCTACTTGTAATACATATTACTCCATATAAAACATACATTCAAAAAGATGTGTAGTACTGAATCATCTTACAAAACATAACAATAATTACTAGTTTAAATTTATCATAGACTACTGCATTCTTAATAGATTCTATCGAAAACCAAATTGTAAACTAATGAATGAGCACTATATTTCAATAGAATTTTGTTATTATTATTATTGTCTATAAAGCCATATGCTTCATCACATTTACACATGTAATCATATCATGAGATATTTTAAATAGAACAAGCTGTTCAAACTATTAAACGCTTGATATTTGTTAACTGTAAAATAGTTAATATGTAATATTATTTACTGTAAATATGTCCAATAATAATAAGTAAGGATGTGTATAATGCTTTACTTTATAACAAAGAGCCTTTATTTTGAAAGACTGAATAATAATAATAATAATTATTATAATAACAGATTTATAATCAGTAATGTTTAGTCGCTAGCAATGATGACTTAGGGAAATATCGAAGCAATCCACACAGGATATAAATATGTCAATAAGAGAAAGATCAATCACAGTCCTAAACGTCAATGAGAAGATTCAAGCAACCAATACCAAAATGAACAATAGATTTGCTTGATAATGGTTATGTTTTTTAAGTACTAAAGTTTGTTTTAAACATCTTTATTTTTTGTAAATTATTCAGATAAATGAAATCTTAGAATTACTATTATAACTTGATAAAAAATTATACTGAATTGTTTGTTAGAATAAAAGTTTAAATCTTCACATGTTTGTTTAAAATAGTAATATAATGTAGTCATTATGTAATACTTGAATTATTTAGGATTTTAAGCTATGGATCGCGCGAACGCTTAGCTTTTAGACCACTGAAACGGCCGGCATCCAACGGTGTTAATGTCTAAAACCTAATAATCTCCACAACCCCATACTGGTAATGTTATAAACAAAAAATAAGATTATTAATGATAAAGTTCGAAATACTTCAGTAGCTTCATCGAAGAACTTAACCGTTTCTAAATAAAGATCAGATAATTTTTCATGTACTAAAATCTCTTTAGAGTCAATGAAGTCATTGCAAATCTTTTGAACAGTAATTCGTCTTTCAAATAAATAACACAATAAATCTACCAGTTTTATAATTGCCTTGAATGGCTAATTAGTTATGATGACTTAATTCACTTATAAATTTTTGTGAATGATTTCTAAGCTATCAAATAGCTAGTAACTATAAAATTCATGTTAAATCACAATGAAATGTTTCTCGTCGATTGTATTTTTGAAGAAGTGATTCTTTCTATGATTACGTTTCTAAAAGTTATTTTTTAGATTGGATAGTATCTACATTGTTGACTAGAGATCATGGTCATTTTACATCGTAACTTTACTGAAACTAAAATTAAGATTAATGTATAAGAACAACTTCGTTTTTAAAATAAATTTTACATTTCAATGGAGATTTTTGTGATTTATATTAATTAAACATAATTAAATGAATTTCACTATTATATGAGAGATTTTTCTTGAACTTAGAAAGTCATAAATGGCATGAATTGTCTGTCACTAAATTTTATGTAACTATTTTTTATCTCTTCCCAACGACGGTTTTATGTTGTATATATACGTTTTGATTTGTGTCTGTTATTATCGCTCGTGCTTCCGGCTTTTTGCGGAATATACTTCGATTTCTCTCTCTCTAGTTGGCGAGGCTGTGACGCAACAGAATAGCTAATTTGTTGATATTTGGTCACATGTCTTTGTTCCATTTGCAGACTAAGTGAACTCTGAATCACTTCAAACATAGCAGTAACAATAATGAAGTCGCTACATTCTACACTTTAATTCTAGCTGTTTACAATACAACCCCCACAAACTACTCAGAAAAATATTCTTATCGATTATTATTTTTTTTAGTTTTATCAGTAGAATAATTCCTAATGTTAATTAAATTTTCACCAAGTTGATTTGTTGGTTATTCATTGAGAGAAATAATATTCATCATAGAGATAATAAAAAAAAAACGATACAAGATGTAGAAGTAATTCAAACTATACATGTTCATTATTGATAAGCTAATGAAAAATCTATAAATAGATAATGAAATGTAATGAAATATATATATTTTTTAAGTCTTCAATAAACAAATTATATTGTGATTATGAAAAGAATATGAACATTTAGCTATTCTCTATTTTTCTAAAAAAAGAAGATAGAATTATTCTCCATTTATAGACTCTGTAAATGCATAATAATTAGCTGATAAACTAACAACTAAAGAATCTTTTCATCATCGATGTTATATTTTAATAAAAACGATTGAACGATTGAATTATTAAAGTAATTCATATATGCTTTAGGTATTTGGTGTTAAAATACACAATATGGTAACTTATAAATATCTTTCGTTAGGGTATATTTCAGAAAGGTTTATATTAGTTTCAACTACAGTTAGTTTGTAAAGATTAGTATTATGCATAATGATTAATATGTCCATGATCATGACCATAGTTATTAAATAATCATTACAGTGACACAAACATGTAAACATTACATTAGATGTCACTACTTGGTCGTATATTTTACATTAAGTAACTGGTAAACGTCAGGAACAAAGTTAACATCTTAACATGACTACATAATTATTAAACGGTAAGTTTTGATTGATGTTTAAGCTTAAACTACACACTTTAAGAATGAGTCTGATATGGTTTACTTTAATTTTTGAGACTTTGAAGAATTAGACGATCTATCAGTATTTATTTCTTTTAAAAATGATAGTGTTATTAATTCTAATACTCTGGAATTTCTCATGATAATTTAATTTAATTGAGCTAATGTCATGTAGCTACTTGAACTGGTGTATTCATGTACCAGGTTGACAATGACTGACTGATGTTAGGATCAAAACTAGTAAGAATCAAAGATCTAATACACTAGGAGGAGGAACAGAATAGTGTTTATGAAATCAAATATAGCGACTGTAGTGCAACGTATGTAGGTGCAACATCAAGACAACTAAATATGAGGACGAAGAAACACAAACTATATTTAAAGCACATTACTAAATATTCAGTTGAGGTAAGAAAACTAGAGAACAAATCAGCGATAGCATTACACTCGATAGAATCGGGTCATACAATTGATTTCAATAGCATAAGAATCCTTTAAGAAGGCTTTAATTCATACAACGAAAGACTAACAGCCGAAGCCCTACATATATGGGCTAATCCAAACAGTATTAATAAGAGAGATGGAATACGACTATCTGTTCCATAGCAACTAATAATTAATAAGTAAACCTAAACTCTTTATTTCATTTTATTTATATCATATTAACTAATTAACAGATATTACATTCAACGGATCGAATCAGTTATTTTATCTGAATATGTTAAACAATTAACTGGAATATTAAAATAACACAAACTTTTAGTTACAAATGCATTCTTCCTCTTTGAATTCATTCCTTTATCTTGTTGATCATCATTTTATACATTCTGTGACATTTTTGATTCATATCATTTATGAAAATTATGTTTTCTTAAAATTCACCCACCACAGAGAACAACATATAAATAGTGAAATTTTTTATCACTCACGTATACACACAATCTATTATCTTAACACTTTTCGTTTCACACCACATGTCTCTTACACAGTAATCCAAATACCCACTATAAACATTGTTAACATTGATTGGATGACCTATTCAGTATTCAGTGAACCGGAGAAACGTACCTATTTATATTCGATAATTTTGATATTTGATTATATTTCCTTGAAAAAACTTGAACCAGATTTACTTCAAATTCATTCGCTGAGATTTTACAAATATATTTTTCCTCTTTAATTTCTCACATCAACTAGGTGCCAAAATACTGTGAAACTATTCGATCAAATTTAGACGAAAGTTCATATTGATTGATTATTCGTTGTTTAGAATTTACGAATAGCATTAATCTCTGAATAACACTTTTCGTTCTATTATTCTGCTTTTATATGAAAATTCTTAAGAAGTTTCTCTATCTTTGAGTTACGAATAATGAATTTTAAAATGGAGTTTATTACACTGTAAGACGACATGAAGATAGAATTTTTGCCCATACCTTAAATGTTGACATGATCATAGAGTTTAAATTAATCTGTTTACCTACCGTTGTCAACTTACTAGTTCTCATTTAACCTGCTTATTTATTATAAATTATGTAGAAATAAGTAAGACTTGATTTTAAAAGATACCTGTGTTGATTATGGAAAGAAACAATTAATTTAAATTATGAAAGCTAATAAACCCTAAACCAAAATGAAACTTATCATTTTTGCCAAAAAGAGAAATTTCGAACGACGAACCGCGCCCAATAAATTATTTCTTTTTTTAAAAAAACATCCTAAAAGATTGTAACCAAGGTAAAATATATATAATGATATTTTTGATGTTAACAAGGTCTATATATTTTTCAGCAACTTGACATATACATGAAACCTAGTTGTTTTAAAGATCAACCTGAATTTCTGTGATAGAAAAAAAAAACATTTTAATTGTCTTCTAACTTCCCGACTGCTAAAATCGGATTTTTTCAGATATTCAGTTAAATTATGATTTCACCATCCTTCACCTAACATGGGAGGTCTAGAATGAATTATCATCGAATTTCAATCCAGAACAAGGTTTTAAAACTGCTGAGGGATAAAATAGCTATGAGAATAAAATGAATAAGAACCTTAATGATTTTATAGTTATAGTAAAAAAGGTTGTCTTAAGATTTAAATAAGAGATTGGGCAATATGTAATAACATAAAATGTTAAGAGTACGATAATTCGAATCATGTCACTACCTGACAAATAGTAAACATTTGCTACCATTCATTTTTTCATTACATTTGTTCAGAAAACTTCTGTACAGTATGTGGTATTCTATTAATGAAGCAAAAGGTTTAAAATAAATACATTGTTTTACGTTTTTGATGTGCACAGAAGTTCTGCATAGCATATGGAATTTTTAAATTAGTATATATATATATATATATATATATATATATATATATATATATGTTTGGAAAGTGTAAATCATTTCATCAACACGATTTTTTTTTTTTTTTAGAATCTTCGAATACATTTGGAATGATTCAATAAAAGCAACCAAATAATTAAAATAACCCATAGTGTCATTGAATAAGAAAAAGAGAATTCAGCGAAGAAAATTTTCTTTTCGACGAAATCCTTTACTTAAGCTGTACATTTGTATATATAGTTATATGGAAAATGTATGTCTATTAGAGGATATAAAGGATTGTATCACAAAAATGGATTCGAGAATAAATAACAAATGGGGTTAACGTACTAATTAAGGGGTAAGGAAGAACAAAATTTATGGGTCAGATAATAGTCCAATTGACAGTTATTATTATTATTATTGTTATTACCTAATACAAGTTTTCTTGATTATTATTCAGTTTATTATTATGACCTTTGTTGTTTGTCGCTTTTCTTCATATATGTCAATTGGACTATTATCTGACCCATGAATTATGTTCTTCCTTACCCCTTGATTAGTACGTTAACCCCATTTGTTATTTATTCTCGAATCCATTTTTGTGATACAATCCTTTCTATCTTCTAATAGACATACATTTTCCATAGAAGCAACCAAGTTTACTGTTAGGTGAATGTACGAAATTATTGATATTCTCATTGTTGGCTAGATACAAAAATGTATATGAACTATGATGACCTCCCGTGATTAAAAAAGATCTAGTATATAAGGATATATCTAAAGAAGATATTAGTTATTATAAAAGCATACTGACACATATATTCTTAAAGAAAACATCTCACAGCAAGCTGATAAGATTAAAGTTTCATTGTCAGTAGGAAAAAATAAATTTTCGAAATAAAACTGTTAAGTCCCGATAAGCATACTGAATGATAACTTTGGGATCCATTTGTAGACCAATACTAAATGTATTTTTATCGTATAATTGGCAATTGACTACACTATACACATTCATATTCCTCTTATTATAAGCTTTATTTTGACCTATGAACCATTATTATACGTTTTACCATTCTTGAATTATGCCCTGTTTATTAGTCACTGCCTCTCACATTCACAGCCACATTTGGCCAAATTTTATACGAATGTTATTTTGTATTTTGTGGTACGTTGTTGTCTGTTTGATTGGTATATAAACCGAGTAGGTTTGAAATATATGATTCATATTGCAGAGGCTGAGATTGGTGTTCTGAACTCAACTAGAAGAGTTAGGCGGAAAGCAGGACCAATCAGGACTCTAGGCTGCTAGCACGTGTTTTATGCGTCCTTGGTTCGATCGATAATTCACTGCTTCTGATTGGCGGCCACAAGTTATAACAAAAACGTTGAGATTGTAACAGTTGAATAGATTTGAAAATATAAAGAGACTATATTTTTTCTTCGCAAGATTTACCATGGTGAAGTGTGCCATTACATCCATTAATTTCTAGTTTTCTGTTTTTAGAATCCTATTCTTTGAAGTTACATCAATATCAACATACATTTAAATCTAACGTAATTTGAGAGGACTGTTTTAATAATCACAGAACTTTATTTAAATTAGGAAGTTGAAAATAATTCAACCAGTGTATATACAAACTTATTTGAAATGGATAACAATGAAGTATTGGGATATCTTATTCTGAGTATACTAATGGATTATTTTTATCAATATTTTGTAAATAATAATCTTGTTCACATTAATAATGTGATGGATGGTTTCATTGTTTCTGCTGATTAAATTCGTTACAATATTTTTCGGATAATTACCTTAATTACTGAATTACTGCAGTGAATGAGTTTAAACGTAGTACAGTCATCCATTTGATGCACTCACTCATATTAATATGTCCGTTCCACCTGAATGTATAGGTAAACATAATTACCAAATTACTGACAGTAAATTTTAACATCATTTCTGGATTCTTCCCCCCAACTATTTATAGTTGAGAGAAAACAGTGTTCAATAATAACATAAAAATGTTTTTGAAAGTTTGGATTTTTATAGTGAACAACATAAAATATATCTCAGATTTGCTATAGAAGTTATAAAATAATGGTAATTCTTTCATAGTGCTCACTGCATTTAATTACAAATTTGATTTTGAATATCTATATTAGCATTTTCTAATTTATCAATACACAATTCTGTGTCAGAATTTAGCAAGTACAACGGATATGTTTCTTGTTAACAAAAGCCGAAATTTTCTTCAGATTCAATTGCTCAAAGTATTGTTGAAGAACGTCTAATTATGCATCAATTAACTGACAACATCTACCAATAAACTAAATACAACCATTACTTGCTTACTTACTTATTTACTCCTGTTACCCATTGTGGAGCATGGGCCACCTGCCGTGATTCTAAAAGCAACTGCTCTAGGCTCGCCTTTCTAGCTGCTTCCAAATCTTGTTCATCCTTTTGATGTCTGCCTCCAATTCCTGGTGCAATGTGTTTTTTAACCATCTTTTTCTTTTATTTTCAAGATTTTATGTTAGTGTTTGCCTCATGATGCAGCTTAATGATTTTCACAATGTATATCCTATCCACTTCCAGCGTCTTTTCTTAATTTCCTCTTCAACAGAAATTCGGTATGTTATCTTCAATAGTAGGTTGTTCTCAATGATATCTGGTCAAGAGGTCCTGAGTACCTTGTGTAAGCAATTGATGATGGTTGTAGTAGTTCTCAAAGTCTCAGCTCCGTACAGTAGAACTGTCTTGGTATTGAAAATTCTGACTTTGATATTGGTTGACAGTTGTTTTGAGTTCTATATATTCTTCAATTGTAGGAATGCTGTTGCTCTACCAATATTTGCATTCACGTCCGCATCCAATCCTCATTGTTCCTCGATGATGCTGTCCAGGTACGTGAAAGTTTTCACATCTTTCAGAGCTTTTCTATCGAGTGTGGCTTGGTCATTTTTCTCTATTTTCTATTTGAGGATCTTGCTTGTTCCATCGTGTATGTTGAGGCCTACTGATGCAGGGACTGTTGTCACACTAGTTGTCTTCATCTGCATTCGTTGATGTGTAAAGGATAGAAGGGCCAGGTCGTCTGCGAAGTCAAAATCTTGTAAGTGATTCTAAGATATCGACTGTATTCCGAGTTTCCCGTCAGATGTTGAGGTCTTCATAATCCAGTCGACCACCAGGAGGAAGGAAGGGAGTAGACAGCCTTCTCTGACTCGAAAAAAGGCTTTAATAATTCTTTGTAATGCTATATTTTCGTTCCTTTCTCCCAGTCCATGTTGTTCCATGATATCTTCATATCCGGTGTTGTCCATTCCGACTTTAGCGTTTAGGTCTCTCATCAGAACGATCTAGTCATTTCGTGGGCACTTCGCTATGATTGATTGCAGCCTCTCATAGAACTGATGTTTATCGTCGTCATTGCTATCATCTGTGGGTGCATAACATGTGATAACATTCATTGTTGTCCCTTCCTTCTTTTTTTTAAAAGTGCTTTGATGATTCAGGATCCATGAGATTTCTGTCTTATAAGTGCTCTTTGTATTTCCTCTGACAGCATTAGTGCAACCCCTCGTGTGGGTGAAGCATTTTCCTGTTTATTATCAGAGTATAACAGCACCTCTAATGAGCGTAATCTTTTCTGTCCAGCTTGGGTTGAGTGTATTTCACTGGTTTAGATAACAGCTAATTTGTATCCCGTTAATTCCGCAGCTATCCGACCGGTCCTCTTAATATCCTAGATTCTCCGGAAATTTGATGTACCTATGTTAATTGTTGGTCCGATTTTCACAAGGAGTATAGGACTCGCGATTCCCGGAAATTCTCGGTTTTCACCACGAGGCGTCACAACTCTTCTAAATAAATTTTTCTAGTTGGCTTTCTTCAGCAAGGTTGTTTTTTATGGGATTGGGTTATTGACCTCATGCTCAATCATCCTCTTTTATAAAGTTTCAGACAGGCATTAACCTTAGAAGAGCTGCAGGTGGTGATACGACTGTTGTTTACGTAGTTGATAACGTTTGAATACATAAGTTTGCACAACTTTCGACAATAATGATACACTTCAATTCCAACATGAATGCAGAGTAATATGAATTCACTATACTCCGTAGTTTCTCATCTGTTGCTTACTAACTAATTGATTTGGATAAAACGAATAGCCAACCTTGATATTTGTCATATTTTTGAGTTAATGCGCCTGTAGTGTCTGTCATTATGTTAAGCCCAAATACCATATTATTCTAACTTTCGGACAGCCGATTCTATTCATTCTAGTTGAGTCACATTCTGACCTTGTTAATTATTCGCTTATCAATATCTTGACTGTCTTTGTATGAGCGCGTAGGCGTATGTACACTTTTTATCCCGTCACTCATCACATGTCTGTAATTTATTTTTGTGGGCTTATAAATATTGATTAACTCTTTGTTAAGGGAGAGTTGGCTTACCAGCCATCTCCACCGCGCGCCGATTTAGCTTCGCTTTCTCATCTTCGCATCGTTCCTCCGTTCGTTTGTCTAATCAACAATTATACGAAATATATGCATTCAAAACTCCATTCTCGTTATTTGACTAATTTAATTCCGTTATTAACTAACGCGATTTAAGTCAATGATTATATACGAGGATAGACGATAGCAACCAATCATTATGATCAAATTGGAGTCAGATTACGGGCCACTAAACGCCTTCTCATTCTTAACTCTGTGTATTACAGCATAGTCCTTCCTTGATGTCGTATGTAAGGATTAAGTAATAAACGAATGATGAATATTCAAATTATCAGAATCATTACTTAGTATATGGTTGCGCAACTCGATGACAGTATGCAATATATATATATATATATATATATATATATATATATATATATATATATATATATATATATATATATATATATATATATATATACTCTAATAGAGTTTTGTGAAGTACTTTACTTTTATACTGATTCAAAAGAAGATGGTATAAAGTGTGTTCAATGAAAACTTAAGTATTTTGTTTTAATACTTGGTCATCTTATAGTTAATTTATTAGCCGTCAACTGCTAAACTTCCAGTATTATATAATGATATATTTCATCACTAAACTTATATAATGTATTTCAGTAGATCAAATACATAAACAGGTTCTATTCCAAATTGAATCGACAATAATGATACACTTCAATTCACAACAGGAAGCATTATTAATATATTGTAGAAAATTGAATAGTTTCTTTCCAGAACGGTATTCAATATTTCCCAAATCAGGATCGCTTTGAGCATACTATGTATACTGCTGTTAAGATAGCTGTGATTTTAAACATTCTCGTTTACATTTTTTTAGTTTTGATCTATATACTTTCTATTTACGCATATTTTTTAACATATTTAATGAGTAGTTTTTACTATCAAAATAAGTTTTGATGAATAATCTGGTACTGACAGTAGTTTTACACAAAATTCTTCGCCGATCTTATTACCTTTTTCTCTAAATAAGTTCTCTACTTTTCAGAATATTGGTCTAGTTTTCATTTTACAGATTCTCAATCGTTAATATTTCGCCATGTGTTATCACAAATATAATTGTTTTTCTGATAAATGTTTTACATTAACATATTTCTTTGATCAAGATCATGAACCGATTAATGTTAGACCACCATTAAAAATCTGGAAGCACTGAACAGCTGTTTCATTCTATTGTGGGACTATTCAACAGTGAGCACCCATGATCCCGTTCGCGGGATTCGAACCCAGGGTCTTCAATCTCGTGCACGAACGCTTAACTTCTCGACCATTGACCTAGCATCCAACGATGTTATTGTCTAAAAATTAATTAACCTCCACAACCCCATACTGATAAAACATTTTTCAATAGTCATTAAGTATGTTATCATTTTTCATTCTTGATCTTAATTGTTATTGTTATTTATTTTCCTGATAAAACAAATTCATTATCCAGTTTCATATATTTTCCTTTTTGAAATATCTTAATCAAATAGTTTAATTTATGTATTTTGTCCTTCTGTTTTTAGAATATTACGATTTTATATTTTAATTTTAAAGAAAATAAGTACTTCATGTTACGTGACTTAATTCAGATTTTTTTTCCTTTATTGAATAAAAACAGTTTATTTTTAGAAAAAAAAAGATTTTGTGTTAAAACATAGTTTTTCACTTTATTTTTCATTATATGGAAATTATTTGTACTCTTGAACAACAGGTTAGTACTCATTTCAAAATAAGAAGATACTCAGATTTCATTGAACTCAGTATAATATTGTATAAATGTTTAGTTATCCTTGCAAATCACTCTTGGTGTTATTTAAACACTGACTCGCCATACTAATTTTTTTAATTGAATAAACATCACTAGTATAAGAAAAAATATTGTGGGATATAATATTTGTAATGTTGTATCCAAAAGAAAACTAAATTAAAAATGTTGCATGCAATATACAGAGATAAACAATAAAGAAAAATCTTTTGAAGGATAAACCAAGTAACAATGGTTCATTGAAGAGATCTCTTCCTTGCTAATTCATTCCCAAGACCATATGATTGTAGAATTTATAATTTTCGTTCACAATGATAATGGATAATAAGCTTATTGATTATAGGAATTATTTACTGAATATAATAACAAGGGGAAAGACTCAACAAAATATAGTCTTATTAAAGAGAAAAAATGTATTTGTAAAATCTCAGCGAATGAATTTTAAGTAAATCCAACGTTTCGCCTGGCAATCTGGTCCAAGCTTTTTCAAGGAGATAATTTTACAAATACATTTTTTCTCTTTAATGTCTCACATTAACTCGGCGCCCAAATATTGTGAAACTATTCGTTCAAATATAGACGAAAGTTCTTATTTATATAGTCTTATTGTTGTTGGGAAATGAAGGCGTAGTTGTTTTTGCAGCGTCTGTTTATTTGTTTATTAATTTTAACTATGAAAAATTTCAGATGTGATTGCTTTAAAACTTATAGTATTCTAAATGATTCATAAAGAAAATTATATAAATCTCAAGAGAAGGACGAGGAACTTCAGCAATAAAATCTGTTATATGTGCTCCATTCCCATTCATTTTCTGATTGTTGGTCTGATCTATCTACGACTTGTTAGTTTATGGAGTAAGATTACAACAAAGCACACCACAATTTTCAAAAAACGGTACATCAAATCGTCTATATTTGTATTTGATAATCAGTTTATTCAAACACTGTCTTCATATCACAGAACTATTAGTCAATTGGAAAATTAACTATCAAGAATTTTTTAAGGTAGTTCGGTCTTCCATACGGTCAGTCTATTTATCATATCTGAAATCAGGTATGCTATGATAAGAAGTGGATATGACATTCATTACGAAAATCATTTAACTGCATCACGAGGCAAGTAATAATTGGGAATTCTGAAGGGGAATTAAAAAATGGGAGGCCAAAGAACACATTGTGTCTGAAATTAGAGACGAACGTGAAAAAGATGAATAGCAACTGGAAACAACTAGAAAGTATTGTCCAGACCAGAGTTGGATGAAGAGTGCTGGTGGGAGGCATATACTCATCGACGAGGGATAACAGGCGTACATAAGAATGATAAGAAAACTGATAGCGATCAGTGGAGATCAATAGAACGTAAAAGTATTGTTTATTCCTGAAGATAGCCTAAAATATTTGTGAGTACATCCAGTGTTAATTGTTGGAAATTTAAAAGAATTGAAAGAAAATTATGAAAATACACTCTTGAAAAGATTATAACAGGGCGGAATAAGATCAAATCAATTCTAATAAAAAATAGGCAGAAAAACCAAACATGATACATTAGTTCAGTATGTAAATGGACAAGAGTAACTGAATATAAACTTGATAAGATGAGATTAGGAATGCTATTTATTGAAAATGAATAGTAATTTGCAATAAAAAATAACAGTTCTTGACTAGTTTGTTACCAATGTACAGAAATCAAACAACAAACTTCTACAAAAAGTAGACATCGGTAAAGCATATGAACGTATTATACTGAAGCGACCTATTTAGAGTGATGCTTGCCAGGATATCGATATTTTCGTAAACAAATGAATTATTAAAACCAACTCTAATAGAAGAAGTATTAGTACTGTTTAACAGAGTAACTACGATGAATAATAATACGTTTCCTTGATTTTAATTTAATCTGATCAAAACCGTATTTGTATCTTAGTTATCTTAGGATAAAAACTCTAAAGACACGTTGACTTCATATATAAAGTAAACTGAACCGCGTCTATTTCACTGTTAATACTAAAACTCAATTTTAATGCATCTTCCGCTTCAAGTATAGCCTTATTGATCTTAATATTGTGAATAAAGGCGAAACATATGTTCTGAATTAAGCTATTAATTAACATTAGAGGCTAAATAAAAATAGCTCAAGTTTTTGTACTTATTAGACAATAAATACTCATATGGGACAATTTTCAACAAGCTGTATTGATATTAAAACCAATCGTTAAGTGTTAGACATATTTTGTTTGACTAATGATTATCTCTACATTATGAATCAATTATTTTGCTTTACTAATTACTTTATGACGTAAAGTAAGTTGTCAACCATTCGATGTTGTATCATCCCTCATTTTAAAGAAGAGTTATAATTAGTTTAGTAGTTTTAAAATATGTAATGTAACTTGAAGATTTTTATCATCACCGATTGATATCATATAAGATACTAATTAAAATGGGACACTGAGCTTGATTTTATAGGGTTATTTAACAAAATAAAATTATTATTTATCCTATACTAATGTGGTTGCTTTACGATTTCTATTCATGAATTTGTGTAGTAATTATCAATGAAAAATTGACGATCTGTTCACTGGTTCATACAGCATTGCAGATTTCAAAAATGGACAAAATTAACACATTTAATGTTGATCTTAAATAATACAATCAAGACATTTTATACTTAGCAGTTCATTATATTGACCATTAACAACCACATTTGCTTTCATAAAGTGTTTATCGTGGATGTTCACTGCTGAGGAGCCCCATACTAGGACGAAACGGCCGTTCAGTGCTTCCAGGTTTTTCATGATGGTCTAGCCTCAATTGGCTCATGAGCTCAACCATTAATTTACTATAATATCTACAAAACCCCTTTTTGATAATATTTATACTTAACAAATTATTTTGTGATTACTGTATCCAATTAGTTGTTTATTAGCACTTTGATTCATATAATCATTGTTAGCAATTCTTCATATGTACTCTATGAATACTTACAATATTTAATAAATTATGATGAATGATACCGAATCATAATAATCTGTATGGTAATTGCTAAAATACACCTGCACATATAAATAATCAAAAAGATGAATATCTTGAATTATGATTCATTCGTCATACATAAGCTCATATTGAACTTATCTTTCCACTGTGTATAACATTCAGTAACTGTGGTTTCATAATTCTTATACAATAAAGCTCGATTTTCCAGTCAAGTTTGTCTTAATAAACATAAATATTAATTTATTACTAGTTTATACATTGATAAACGTTTCAGTTTTCACATAAGAAGAAGAGATAAAAAGATGATAGCTAAAGTAAATTCTGCTATTAGCTAGCACGGAGGATTAATCAATGCTTACGAAATGAATATCTAAAGATAAGACAGTTAAGAAAATAAATGCACAATGTGTCAAATAAATTTTTGCTAATGACAACTTAACCGCTTATGTCGTAAATAAATAATTCAAGCAGAAATCTATAAAGTTATTTTGTTGTATTATGTTTAGACCAACAATAGATATAAAGTAACAAATCGAAATATACTGCTACAGAATAAAATGGTTATTTGGTGACGACTCGGTTACACCTCTAGAGTATCGATGTCTACTTACGATATTTTGGTAGAAACTATTTATATTCATATGAAGTTAGATAAAAGTAAGTGATGTGATGTATACTGATGAAAAACTAAACAAATTTTATATTTTCATTATTGATTCATTTTTATTTTGCTTCAATTACTTTTAATACATTTATAGAACAATGTATGATTTATGTATAACAATGGAAAACTTATCATTAATATTTTATAGTCATACATCAAAAAATGAACCGCTTTTCAATGCTTGATTGTTATTACGTCATCAAGTTAGGAAAAAAACATATCATGAATCATTTGATCTTGATTTAGATTTAGTAAACATCATCATTATTATATTCTAATATTGTTGTACGATGTATTTCCGGTATATTCTAAAACAATAGTTATTGGTTAGCAGAAATGTAGAACTATATCCTGATTGATATTCATATATTATATATATATATATATATATATATATATATATATATATATATATCAAGCGTTATTCGATAATAGATTTAACTCAAAACATTGTATAACCCGGATATTCATTATGAAGGATCATTAATTATGTTGTAAACAATAATATTTAAACAAAATAAAAATAAAATCAATAAACAATTCCTATTTTTTTACAAGTTAGTCACATGGTAATAAGTATAATATTTTAAGAATATGTAATTAATTATATTTCCTAAATAAATAAATCATTTTAAATTTACTTAAAATTATGATTAAATAGAAAATGATGTTTTCTATTGAATAAATCATTTTATTTACTGACAGTTAAATATTTTTGAACGTGAACCGTATATGTGTTGAAATAAAATTAATCGATTTATTAAATTTTTTTCTAGTGCAATTTGATAAAACACATAGCAACAATGAAATTAATAACTCAAGAGATTTCACATCAAGTTAAACATTTTTAAGTTTATTTTTTTAAGATATATTCTACTTATCTCTAAGTAATAACAATTATTTATTTATAGAAGATTTATATATACAAGCACAGAATAAATTGGTTGTTAAACACTTAATATTTCTCTAATAATTTTAATTTTTTTGATCGAGATCATGAACCGATTGATGTTAGACCACCATTGGAAACCTGGAAGCACTTGACGGCCGTTTCGTCTTATTGTGGGACTCCTCATCAGTGCGTATCCACGACCCCACTCGCGGGATTCGAACCTAGGGGCTTCACTATCGCGCACGAATGGTTAACCTACTGGACCACTGAACCGGCGGCATCCAAAGGTGTAAATGTCTAACTGCATTTAATTCACGATATTGTACGACACATCCACCATTTTGTTCAATAAGTTACTATATCACAACGAAACGGTTGAACTCCACTGGTCACCGCTTCTCACTAGAACCCTAGGAAAAAGCTTTTGAAGCCAGTCATTAGTGAGTATATGTTGATTAATATCCACAAAAACCCTTTCTGATACCAAATCATAATTTTATAGCCTTCAGTCTAGCGCGCGGACGCTTAGCCTACTGGACCACTGAGCTGGCATCCAATGTTGTTAGTATCTAACATCAACCAATCCACGAAATCGCGCGACCATCTTTTATTGTACTGAGGTAGATACCTATCTCTACCCGACACGAATTAGCTCCACTGGTCACGGCTTCTCACTTTTGATCACTACTTTGAAGAAGCCCAGATAACTTTACTGAACGAAACTCTGAAATTAAATTTCAATCGCTAAGATTAATTTAGGTATAATTTTCACATATGGTGGCTTCTCTTTACTTGGCGCACAATTTTTGCTAAACTATTCGTCCTAATATTGACCAATATTCGTATTTTAGATGCCAAACCACCTTAATGTACCATCTGAGACTGAAAAAATATTATAGTTTGTCAGTTTACATTGTAAAACTTATTTAGTAAGAAACATTCTTCATTTTCATGATTAATATTAAAACATGTAGTCAGTAAACTGTATCGGAATTCGTTGATATAAGTGTACAATATTGCATTTTGAAACTACGACTACTACAACAGTAATAGTTTAATCTTCTTATGAAGTTATAATCTAGTACATAATAATAAACTATGACATCAGTAAGTCTTTACCTTTTAGCAACAAGTGGTCTAATGTTCACAATTCTCTGCAGTCGGTGACAACTTATGACAAAACGATGAAATACGTTAAAAAATGATTCACCAACAAGTTACTTTAAGTTTGAATTGCAAATCATACTCAGAATACAGGATAAAATTTGTGTGATTGAAGTAAATAAATAATTTCGAATAGAAACTAATTCTCGTTCTGTATAAATGATAATATCCTCCAATCCATAATTTTATAGTTGCATAAAAGTGTATTATAAAGTAAGTCAAAACTACTGTTTGAGTACTATTAAACAATGCGAAGCATGACTTAGTGCTACCTAACATCAAGATAAGATTTACATCTATTCCCATATATTGGTTGAACTATATGTTTCTTGAAAAATAATGATTATCGATAGAAGAAAATCTGACGAAAACAATTAGATAAGTGTATGGTTGAGTACCAAACAATGCGATTTAAAAGAGGAGTTTCGCTATATACAATTAATTTCGACATTCTATTACGTAGTAACCTTTGTAATAGCTAGATGCCTTATATTTAGGTATATGACTGATAACATGAATTTCAAGTAATTGGTTCCATTTATGAATTTAAACAAAGCCAGAACAAACATGAATGCAGAGTAATATGAATTCATTATATTTCGTAGTTTCTCATCTGTTGCTTACTAACTAATTGATTTGGATAAAACGAATAGCCAACCTTGATATTTGTCATATTTTTGAGTTAATGCGCCTTCTCATTCTTAACTCTGTGTATTACAGCATAGTCCTTCCTTGATGTCGTATGTAAGGATTAAGTAATAAACGAATGATGAATATTCAAATTATCAGAATCATTACTTAGTATATGGTTGCGCAACTCGATGACAGTATGCAATATATATATATATATATATATATATATATATATATATATATATATATATACTCTAATAGAGTTTTGTGAAGTACTTTACTTTTATACTGATTCAAAAGAAGATGGTATAAAGTGTGTCCAATGAAAACTTAAGTATTTTGTTTTAATACTTGATCATCTTATAGTTAATTTATTAGCCGTCAACTGCTAAACTTCCAGTATTATATAATGATATATTTCATCACTAAACTTATATAATGTATTTCAGTAGATCAAATACATAAACAGGTTCTATTCCAAATTGAATCGACAAAAAAATCTGTCAAATTTTGAAGTGTTACTTATTAGTTCTACACCGTGAATTCTGTCGAAACTTATGTTCATTTCATTGTGTCTATTTTTTTTAATGCTGACGTATATATAAAGAGGAACTTATCTGATATATATGTATATATATTTTTCATCTTGTCAATACAAATAATCTTTCAAAATACGTTTTTGGCACTAGTTATTATTGAGAACGAATTTATAAATCAATTTTCATCCAGTATTTGTACTCTTTTTTAAAACATAACTTATCATCGAGTTAGCAAAATACTAACATCATTGATTATTCTGTCAACTGTAAATCTTTAATAATTTTACACTACAAAAAGATTGCTTTCGAATTTTTGTCACATTATTACATTAGAAACTGTTTTATGTAAGGCATTTCATTTGGCGTGAGATGTTTTATGAATAATATTATGTTGATTAATGATATTTCATTTAGGGTAAAAAGTGAACGGATTATTGAAAATATTTGTCACCTTTATCAACCATGTATTTTGTTTATATTTTCAAGGGGACTGATAGGTTTTAAATCAAGTTAGATAACAGCTAACAGTGGAATCCAGATCGAACATTTCATCCATATCGGTACTTATTTGATTGCATGTACCTTCTTACCAGTGCTGACATTTATGTCAGGATTAGAACCCAGCATCTTTCTATACAAATACCTAACATGTTATCCACTGAGTTATTAAATCAACATAATCACTTGCTTTATTATGTGATTTAATTTAATTTTTTTGTGATGGTTTTTGAATCTTATTCTATTGCATGTAGCTGCTTATGATCAAAACGTACTTTCTGGATTACAATACTAGGTACTATCCAATATTCCTTAAAAACTTGTGACTTGAGAAATTTAACACCATCCGCTTAGACTGGACGTAAGTCAAAATGGGCTTATCAAAATTCACTACATGATATCAACAACTGAAAGCTTTAATAACTCTTTATTACCAAAAATCTTAATACAAAATCAAACTATTCTGTGTATTTGAAAATTTCAGTGACTACTGAGTATCTCAATTCAGATCGTGCCTAATGTGTTCATAATTTGTATTTTAACATTTAATATGTTTTTCCTCACCATTTCTCATAAAATTCCATTGAAATAAAGCATGAACAAAATTTATGAGTTATATTTGATAAAAGAGGTATAGTTTTTAAAGTTTTATTAAATTTTGTCATATGACCACCTTTTGAAATGTAAAACTTTAACAAAGAAAAAAACTATTATATGAACAAAACTGTAAGACATTAAAAGATTTACAAAAAGTAAATTGAATTTCTTTATATATTGTCAAATATTAAACAAAGGTTTTCGGGAAAAAAAGCTAAAATGGAGCTAGAAAATCTCCTTTTCAAACTCATTTTAATTCATATAAGTCTGTATATAATAATATATTACTGATGAAACATCTAGGATAACGTTTACTCACATGGGTTATTGTAAGGTAAATTTGTTTTTTGGAAATTATTTACTGAATACTACCAACACTATGGGTGAGACGATAATTTATTGGACGAATCAATCAGATTTAGGACAACAGGTCTTGGATTTTGCCGTGAAATTCACTCACCCTTAGGCAAATGGCGTCTTGGTATTTTAGCTGATGTCAGTTCGTAATGAAAAATCGTAAATCTAATTCTTGATCCTAACCATTAACTGTGAGGCATAATCCTTATCCTTAAAACTGCTTAATAACCCTCACTTATTCCTAGTAAATGGGCAAACACTCTCTAGGTCACTTTGGGGTCGCTCGAAGATCGTCCATAAATTATAGTTTCATCACACTATGTCCAAAAGTTATGTACTCTTCAGTCAGATAATAACTTAGCGAATGGGTTTGATAAAATGATTTTCATTCAGTTAATGGCTTGGTATAACCATGATGTAACTGTTAAAATTACCGAAGAGTTAAACGAATGTTCGATATCACGTAGCTAGAGGAAATAAGAAAGGATTTTTAAACATAAGCTTCTTGGGAATTAGTGAAAATTAGTGTGAAACAATCGCATTATTTAAAACTTTGGTATTGCTCCTGACACCGAAATCCCATATCACTGGTCTCTTTAAGAAGAATGCCAAATGTCAAACAGCTTCAGAAACTGCTATTACTCAGTGATGCTTTCGGAGAAATATATATTCATTCATTGTTGGTTAATATTATATATTTACTTTAAGTATTACAGCGTTAAAAAATATAGACAAACTTGATTTCTCGTTGACCAGTTGTCGGTTTAATCATCAAACATTTATCATTTACAGAAACGTTTTTTTGGTAGTCAATGGTCATCTTCATAAGCCAAGTTGAATTTTCATCCACAGCCGAAATATATATATATATATACATATATATATATATATATATATATATATATATATATATATATATATATATATATATATATGGTTTACAGGTGAGCTAACAGTTTTCCTAACATGTTTGTCATTTGATTCAAGATTCTATTTAATAAAAATCGAGAGACAACGTTCTCAACATATTATCTGTATTTACCTATAAATACTATTCCATAAAAGAGCCGATAAAAAAATACACATTGTTAACAAAGATCCATATACGTATGAGTAGAAAACTATTGTATATATTGTGATTTAAAAATCCCAGACAACCTTCATTTTTGGTCATCCAAACTTTATTAATCAAAATGTTTAAAGGTGAATAAATACAGTGAATTTGTGTACTTTTAACATAACTCAAATAATAAATAAACATTTTATAAATACTCAGTTTCAGTTTATTATTCATGTAGTTAATAAGGAAAAAATAAAACCAACCGTAACCCAGAAAGCATTTAGTAATATTTTTTCTTCTCTTGTAAATATTATAAACAGCTTAATATGAGTTAAATTACAAATAATGAATAGAAGTATAAATGTAGAAACATAATCAGTTTCATATTATAATAGAAAATAAGAAACAATGAATAAACAAATAAATGATAACAATGAGATTTATACGAAGTAAAAAATTATATAAATTCATTTTGTGTTGTTTTATTCGTATCTTTCCATTGTTATTTAGGACTACAATTGTCCAGTCTCCCGTTAGCATATGTGCACCCTGTGCAGATTTCCTTGATATCACCTTAACTCACAAGTTACAACCGGTAACGGATTTGAGTCCCGGAGTGAACTCTGGGATACAGGTACATCCAGCTGAGGAGTCCCAAATAGGACGAAACACGCGTCTTGGATTCCACTGATGGCCACTATCCATCTTTGCTTAAAACAATTGTATAATTTAGACAATAGAATTATTCAGATAATTCATTGATATTATTTTCATTTTAGTAAATATATTATTTGCATAGTTTCTTAAGAATCGACTGTAGTATGGTGTATGCTACATATGATGACGTATTTACGTGGTATGTAGCGCTGATCAACATAAAAAGAACAGTACCATTTTTTATCTGATCGTTTTAAAAAAATTTTTAAAAATTAATGGTATTTATGATGAATTTTATTTTGAAACGTTATTAACTATTATACATAATGAAGTATAACACTGGTAATAAGTTGGTGGTTAGAGGTAGTCGACAGGAAACCTTGAATCTTGGTTTCATGCTACTTGGCACTCGTTAGTTAAGTGTACCTGTAATCTTGAGGGGACTGATGCTCTCTGACGGATTCGATCCCGTACCACTCAGTTTCACATTCAGAGACGTAATCACTGAGATATATTTTCAATTGATTAATCACTGGGTGGTGATAAGATAATCCTTTTATTTAATTATAGTTTTTAAAATGATCAGAAATGAGCTCATCTAACATATTTGATACAGTCTGATAATGTTGAATTTAAGAACACTTATTTCAAAGATTATTTTATTATATGACATTATTTATATAACTTCTCAAAATAATCTACCACGTTGTTAACATGTATTATAAAATTCATAAAACATATTTACCGATATACATTGTTCTTACATTATGATAATCATCATAAGTTTCAGTTTACAGTGTTTTGTTTTGTATTGCCTAAGACTATGTTGAAAGAAGAGAAGATCAAGAATTTTCTTAATTTTTTAGGGCAGCAAATTTTAAGTATACAGGGACTATTATAATTAATTGACAAAATATGGTAACTTGATTGAATAATACATCAAAAAACAGAATGATATTTATTCACTTGTTGAGAGAATATATCGAAAACAAAAGTAACTAAATCCATAAAATATTTGATAATATAATAAGAGCTATAGAGCTCTTATATCTATCTAAGAATTTTTCTAGTTTGAGTGACGTTATGAATCATTACACTATGTACAGTCCCAGTAGATCACCATCGATTGAGGGTGTGTTGTTTCAAGTGTTAAAACTTCGTTACGATGACTCAATGAAGATAACATGATGAGATTAAAATATTGTGGTAAAAATAAGAAAACGAAAGGCTGAATATTGTGAATATGGTCCTAGAAAACAAGGTGGAAAAGTATACATGAGGAAATACTGGTACTCAGAAGTAATTGTATTTAAGCTATTGCAAACGATTATGTGCCGTATTACTCCTAATCTTCAGCCCATGATCGTGGTTGTCACACCAATCCTATCTGAGTAGTGTTTACATATCAGTAAGACTCAGAGTAACAGTCAATAACTTAATGATTATATGATGTAGTGGTTTGACCACTTAACCAAACACCTTATTTTCACAATTACGGATGTGTGTTAAATAAAAATGCTATAACAAATTTATTGTTGGTTTCGGTGGGCAATAACAATGCAAACGATTTTCTAATCAGTATGTCTTGGATATTATAAATAAATCGGATAATTTAAATGAACAACAACTGGTGTCTTATTATTGAATCGTTATTATTTTATGTTTTACTCGTAATATTTGATATGTCTAAAGTTGATCATGAGATTCATTATTGCTGTATAGCTTGTAATCGTGACTACGACCGTGCTAACAAATTCAAAGTCTCAAAATCGAAAACATACTATTAACGGCTACTTAGATTAGTGCAAGCTTAACCAGTAAACAGTCAGTTTATTAATGATGAAAAAAATATTATTAGCTTACTCTTAACAAATAGTTGATCGGTCAATTTATATTTCTAATATTTTATCAGAATAACCTACTTATTATTAAGAAATCCTGAAAAACGAGTCCTTTTGAGCAAGTAGGTCAAACATAAGGAAGTTATTTCCCATCAGCCAAAGATGGACTATTTAAGTAGCGAAAAGAAATAAAATGTAATATTAGTGCAAATATAGGTGATAATAATTTTGATTGAATGAAATTTGGTTCGTTGACGCTGTAGGAAACTTTACTAAACATCCGCTTGCTAATGTTGACAAAAAAGTACATTATACACATTATCACGCGATGTAATAATCAATCCTTCTATAAATTTGACATGATGAATGGAAGCACATTTGTTTTTGTTTAAATGTAAGAATGTTAATATCATTTTTAATTATCATTGATGTGAGAACTAAGTATCTAAAATGATAATCTCCAAGATCTGAGCTTTAAAAATATTTTCTATTGATAAGTTGTCTTGTGCTCTATTAATATTATATAAAATTAGTAAGTGAGGCTAACTTGATAATGCATCATCGATTCCAAACAGTTAATATTTAGTTGATATTTATTACTACAATATCTATAATCTTTCAATTTTATCGATGACGATATTTATTTTGTAATGTAAACATAATTACATAATTCATTTATGGTTATAATTCGTGTCTATTTGTCCAGAAAATAGCTACGCTTTTATTACTTTTCGATTAAGTGGATACGTAAGTTTATTCATTAGTAGGCTCAGAATCGATCACAATGGCGTAGGTGTATGCACTCTCTGTCATCCCTTAAACTAAGAGTTTAAAATCGCTTCATATCTTTTTTTCTACGTACTTGATCTTTCTTCCTGTACTATATCCTTATATGCAATCTTTCTTTTATATATTACCATCATTGACTTAACTACTCCTATGAATCCGGTGTTCATCTTGCTGTGCTAATGTGGTATGGCAACTTGAACCGAAGCATATATGTGCCTGGTCCTACGTTGTAGCTGGCTGACTGATTGACTGACTGATATATCTAATGAGGCAGTTGATATTTATGAATGTAGTAGTTATTTCCGTAGTTCAAAATTATTTCATTTTTAAAGAATAAATAATCATGAAAGTAATCTGAAATGTTACATTTTACATTATCTACATAGTATTAAAGTACAACTAAAAATAATCTTCATCTTTGACCACTTTACATAAGATATCAGTGATATTTCTATTAATTAAAAGAAAGTCATTTTAAGAAAAACCAAGAACAGGCAAATTTAAAACGTAGTTTAACCTTAAAATAAAATATAAATATTAATTTAGTCCGGTGAAATAAAAATTATTCTTAAGTTCACATATATCTAACCTGTATACAGTATGTGAGCTAGATTAGATACATTTTAGTATAGAATTTATCTTCTTTGTATTATCAAAGTTTTATGAAACAAACCAAAAATAGATGCTTGAAAACATATACATTTTTGATTCGGAGGTGGACCGGAAACTTAACCTTTTTACAAATAAACAGAATATAGAGAAGCCTGAAACGAAAACATCATTATTGATTATTGATTAATTTTTTTCATTATTTTAAAACTAAGTTTGACTTAACGAAATAAAACAATGTATTTTGGATTCAAATCCCAATGTTTGAATAACATAAAAATATTGATTATGTTACAGTAGTTCATCAGGTGAAACTATTAAACTATTTCATCTCTTTTTCAGTATAAGATTGTGGAAGTTGTTGAATTTTATTTAAATAATGAACCGATTCAAGTTTGGTAATCATTAAAAACCTAAAAGCATTGGATTGCCGGACTGCTGAGAAGTCCTATACTTGGACGAAATGGCATTCCAGCGTATCCAGGTTTTCAGTGGTTGTCTAAATTAGATTAGTAGATGACTTCAATGGAATTTTACGTCAATTTATATGTTTGGCACAAATTTTAACAGTAGGATTGGTGGTTAATCCACAAATAGTAAATACGAAAAATGACCAGAGTGACTAGAAAAGGAACTTATTCAGCACACAACAAACAGGTTATATATATCACAAATCTAATCGATTTATTGTCATTACGTTACATAACGACAACCAATAATGATAAATGCCCGAAAACGTATAATCAATAACCGGTGGCAAATATTCATTCACAAGTAACTGGGCCCTTTCTTTTTCGACCTGTTTATTTCACATGCATCGTTATTTTGACTGGAATTAATGTGAGTTATTTTTAGCATTACAATTATGTATTTGATGATTCTCACTTTATTTGCACTTCCATGATTCGGAAATAATTTTTTCAACCTTCAACTTGCACTTTTATTTTTCCTTCATATAAAAACACCGTATATCATTCATTAATAACTCAATCTTACACATGCATTATTACACACACAGACAATTCGTTTCAGTCATTTATTTTCACGTTGTGAACTTTTCACATGATTCGCATGAAAAGTATTGTAATTTGGGGGTGGAAAAAAATTTTTCAGGGGGGTGGGGAACACTTTAAAAAATAAATTGCCGGTGGGATAAGATAATTCCGCATTTAACTGACTCATCCTGTTTACAAAATATGATTGGATTAACACAGCATAGATTTGATCTGATTTCATTGTTAAAATGCTATATATTTCTTTGATGATTTCGATTTTAATTATTACCCTGATGACGTCCAGGCAAGTTTGCTGGACGAAACGTTTTATTTATTTAAATTTCAACCGCTGAGAATATTTCAAATGTAATTTTCACATAAAATGTCTTCTCTATAGTCGGCACCCAATTATTGTCAAACTATTCGTTCTAATCTTGAAAAATATTCATATAAATTATCTGTGGCATTGAGAGTTATTACATGTTGTTTAAGACCACGTTAAGTAAATATTCTTCTTATCAAAATAATATTAAACGTGCAGGTTAGACATTATAATTACAGTTCGATCAACTTTCACATCATTGTTTTTTTATTTTATTTCAAATATATCATTAGTTACTACTCAAATTTTGTAGCATCTAAATGATCGTGTTGGAAACAATTTTGGAGGTATAACTATAACATTATATCTCTTAGCTCTTAATTGTTAAACATAACTAATAACAGTACTGTAATATATGAAAATATACGGTTACATAGAAGAGGCATATACTTCCACATATTCAGGAATGTTACTAAAGGGTTTGTGGAGCTTTTTAAATTTCATACTTGATGATATATATTAATCACCATATTATAGTCTACAATAAATCCATACCATGATAGGTGATTCGGTCTAGCTGTTTCAAAGATTTTTATAAATTAAAAATTATGCTTACCATAATCTCGAGTGAACACATGGTTATTTATGCAAATATGATTTCATACCGTTTCGACAAATATAGTTATAATCGGAAAAAGATTACATGCATTGAACGATACATGCGATCAAATGCCTGAAATGATATGATCATGATCATAGCGACAACTATTTATTAATTCCGAATATTTGAGCGAATAAACGAATATCAGAATACAGAATAGTTAGTAAAGTATGAATCATTTTATATTATCATACTATCACGTGTATAAAATTTATTTAAAGCATCATGGAGTATAAATTCACTTAATGTTGTTTACCTATATCTTCCCATTGTTATTTAGGACTGCAATCGATCAGCCTCTTGTTGGAATATGTTCATCCTGTGCGGACTACTTTGATATTGCCTTAATTCACAGGCTTTATAAGCAAAGATGGATGGTGGCTAGCGGTGGAATCCATGACGCGCGCTTCGTTCTGTTTGGAAGTCGTTAGCTGGATGTACCTGCATCTTAGAGCTGTTGTTCATTTTGGGACTCAAACCCAGTAACGTTCGCTTCAAACGCTATCACGTTATCCACTTAAATATTGTATATGTTATATTAAAGATGAGGTTTAGTTAAAGGCTAAACATTGAACAAATTAACATCCACTTACTAATGATGTACATGTTTGTGCACGTCAATTCAAATAATCCATTGAAAAAATACACATTTTGAATCTAAGACAAAATTGTACATTTCACTTACAAGTAAAATACAATTCCAGTATAAGTCACACGAATATGATAAAGTATCATACTGTTGCATATATATATATGTATAATTTATCGATTACATCATTTGGTGGTAAAAATTTTGATTAGAGAAAATGTGGGAAATGATTTACTAATTAACTATACCTTTATAAAATATGTTTCAAAATATTATTTAGCTAACAAGTAAATTTGAAAAAAAATTAATAAATAACTCCAACTAAAGTGATTTATAGATTAGATTAATAAAAGTGCTGAAATCAAATTTACACTACATATACTTTATCTCACCTTTTATTCTAAAAAATAACACGATACTTACTCTTGTTTGAAAGAATTCAGTAAATGAAATCGAGCTTAAGATTATTACAGTAACGATAATAGCAAATTACTTCAGCAATATTTTGTATATTTAAAATATATTGACAGGAAGCCCGTAAATTATTGTGTAAAGTCAAATTCCACTCGTGTATGATAAATTAGGAAACCATTTTGTCACGTATTTCTTTTAAATTGTTCAAAGCTTCAAAGATCCTACAGAAATAGCTTTTCTTTTTTGATTGACTAATATTCTAACAAAAGATGAATATGTTAAACACAAAACTTAGATGATAGATCATAGAAAAAGTTTATAGTACTGGTATTGTAATATTTATGATTGTTCTCATTTAGTAGATAAATGAAGAACTTTTCGCTACGAATAATCTTAAACACTTAGAAATCGATATCTGCAAAGATTTACTATTGCATTAAATGATGCATAGTTACAATTTACTACTATTGATTTCATTGATAAAACGTTCATTCATACATAAAACAAATTTATAATGGTTTTGTTTCTTTTAAATATTCAAGATAATGTAGATATAAGAAATCAACCTTACTGTCCTAAAACAAGTATTCTTACCATTATTTGGGTTATATTGTAAATGAACAGTACTGTCTCAATTTCTACAACTTTATATTACATATCTATTCTGTTTTATAGAAAGCCTTAATCAAAATGTAATTTAAAAAAACGAGAACAAATAAGGTATAGTAAAAGAGTTGCATTCATTTTATAACTAACGGCAAATATTGAATGTAAATAGCTTTATTTCCGAGATGTATTTCAGTTAATATTGATCATGAACCATGACTATTAATCACGAAATGAACTAGAATCTTACTTTTTTTAAAAATACACTCGTTTAGGGAATTTAATGCGACACAGTTTAAGACTATTTGAAGATAATAAAATGCAATAATTGTTAAAAAATGCTTATAACTAAGTGAAAGTCAAGTATCTATTGATGGTTAATCAAGATTGTTTTAACTTTTAAAGAGAAAGCTTCAAAAATGAAAGTTTTGTCGCACTTCATTCCATTTGGTTGTTTTTTTCAAAATATTTCTCTTGAGATTAATATCATTCGAATTTATTTCTAATTTGGATTTATGCAACATTCTGTTTTACTTTATCGTGTTGTATGTGAACACAAACTAACTGATTCGTAACACACTATTTTCCAATGCAATGAATCCTTAAACTAATAAACTTCAATGTACATTTGTAACTGAATATTGTATATGCATTGTTTATAAATAAATGCTACAAATAAAATATCTCATATCTTTATATAATGCTTGAAACTTGATTTTCTTCTAAATTATATTTAGTTAACCTTATCAACATTAAAAAAACTCATTTTGTATTGTTGTTTTGGATTTTCTCACTCATGTTTAGGACTGTAACTGATTGGTCTCTTATTGGCAGATATATATATATATATATATATATATATATATATATATATATATATCATGTGAGGATACTGGGTTCGAGTCCCGGAGTGAAGATGAACTCTGGGATTTAGGTACATCCAGGTGCCAAGTCTCTAAGAGGACGAAACGTGCGCCCTGGATTCTGTTACTAGCCATCATCCATCTTTATTTATAATTTAAAAAGACATCTGTTTCTTACCTCATATTTTCTAAGTTTTACTTACATGATCATGTCTTAAGTATTTTTGAACATGTAAATTTTATAAGGACAACTTTTTTCTGAAATTATGTCTTCACACGAAACTGAACTATAAGGTGTTACAAAAACCACTAACTTCCGATTTTATATTTTTTCATTAACATTTATTAACGACTTCCTGCTTACAAAAGATTAAGTGTTTAGTAAAACAATAAGCTGACTTAAGTTTATTTAGTAATAATAATAAACTATAGTTTAATGATTGTTTACTATTTTTTCTCATGCCAGTGACTACTCACAGTTTCAAATAATATTGAGCAGACATTGTTTTTGTGTTTATGACCGCAATCTGTCATTTTTTGCTTAGGTTTGTACTTTTGTGGCACATCCCTACAATATACCATGTTGTTTCTTATTGGATAAATTAGATGAGATGAACGTTTAGCACCGATTTTCACGATTGACTGAATTTAATATGTCACGAGTCAAGATTTTGACACAGAGGTATTAGCGACTAGTCAGTTTATTTTGAAAATGATCTTGTTTTTCTTAATATCCATTCATTTAAATTTGTTTTTATGATCCATTTTTGTAGTAGAATGATAAATTTATTGACTTTTCCAATTTTTCATAAGGTAATACTTCTGAGTAGTAAAGACTCTTAAAAGATCCTTATTGATAAGTGTCTGTTCTTTATAAAAATTTGGAATGCTTATAGCTCATTACTTATCACTACATTAGATAATGTGAAAGGATACCAATCTGTATTTATCGCAAAATAACTTCTAAATAATGTTACTTATTTTCACTACAGATATATTGTAAAATAGTATATATAAGTTGGCGTTATGTTAACAAATATTTTGTTTGGTATAGTGAAAACATTTATTCAAAATACTTTTTAATATGTTGCATTACTACAGCAAGTTGTACAGCAGTCTTTAGAATAAACTCATCTGCAATGCTTCAACTGTAGGTCAGGGTAAACAGCAAGTACAGTTTGAACCTAATTGCTTTGTAGTTAACACTTAATTACTTGATCTATTATGAGTTTAGTGTATGATTGTTCGTGAGTAAAATACAGTTAAACAGTTTGCCCTTCAACCCATACGGTTATGTAGTTCTGATGGTGGATGTTACCTGAAGAAACTTAAAATGGAGAGAAGACTGAACTTAAGAGGTTAGAGATTCCACTGACTACTCAATAATTCAATGAGTTTGGAAAATATTAGTTTTCAAAGAAGGACAATAGTTAATTGGCATAATCCGTACAATCTATTTTAATATACCATCTTATCAAGTTCTATTCCTGAAGATAAAACTGAAATTAAAATTGTGTAGTGTTAAAACAAAAAAAAGAGTGAATAAACTGAGTGAACACCAACAGTAAACCAGTAAATGTGAATTTAGGATTTATAAAAATGTAGGAACAACTTTAATATTGTTGATAACATAATGATCACTACCTTATTTTATTTATAGCTTCTAGATCATTAAGATAATCTGAGATACGGAAGGATCAACCTAAATCATAGAAATGATATCTATTCAGAAATTTGATCAGTGGAGATATTAAAAATGTTTTTCTTATAAAACCATCCTTAATAATTATTATTCGAAAGTGTGTAGGTGTAATACATTGTAACATAATCACTACTATTATTATTACTATTAGCTTTATTTAATATTATATTTTTGTTACAAACTATTCCAAAAAATTTCCGTTTCTCATTTGTTGAACGATTCTGACGATAGACATTGAGTGATAGCTAATTAGATGTTAGCGGTTCAGAAATCGAATAATAATGTACATTCTTTTCGATGCATATTGCCAGCAACCACAATGTCTTTGATTGTGAACATTGCACAAACTCACCTGGATATGTTGTGCGATTAGTTGACGTAATGATCTGTTGAAACAAACAAAGGACAGATAACTTATTGAAATATCTAGATGTAAGGACCAGGGAGCCGCCAGATCCTTATTCCTAACTCAATATTCTATATACATAATTTCAAATTTATAAACATTGCATTTTTTGGGATACACACTACTTGACATGGAAACTGCATATAATGTATTTTTCAAAGTTCAAAGTAAATAAAGTTTTTTAAATAATTATCATTAATATCTCATTTGAATTTCATCATTTTTGAATCTCAAAATAGACTTGAATCAAGTTGCAATCTTGAGATTTTGTTGAGAAACATTTTTTTCCAGTGGTTTATAACATCCATGAACTTATGACGTAACATAACATTGAACTTCAAAGAAATCAATAAAGTGAATGAGCAGTGATAATAGGACATTTCTGAGGTAAATGAACATAGTAGTTCTCATTCAACTGTTGAATTAGCTAAGAATGATAAAGAACACTCAATACTACAGTAGAAAAAGAATATCAATAAATTAGACAATGATTGACAAAAAATGACTGCAAAAAATACAAACTTAAAAAGTTCTATTTTGAAGGTTTCTCTGATGTAACACATATTTATAGTATTACTATTTCAATTGCAACTTTTCCTTTGAGTAGGACAGTCATACTCAGATTCCTATGTAGATAAACATTTGAGTTATCTTCGTACGTTACTAGAAAGAATAGTGGGAAATGTGAGCATCACAAAGTTATTTTTTGTTAGAACTAAATTTAAACTTAGGTTTTAATCCCATCATTATTGTAAAACCAAATAAATGAGTGTAATATATACCATTTGAAGAGAAGTCTTATCATGGTCTGACTGCTTCAAAAACACTGATGTTAACAGTAGGTAATATATAGCGAGATGTAAGACACAAGACTAAAAGACTATATAATTGCTATAAAACAATATAGAAAACATATTTATCAGTCCGTTGTACATAGTAAAACAACCCTTATCTACCCCATGAATAGTATGTAGTAAATCCCTATGCGATCGATAAATCAATCCATTATACTGAGGTTAATAAACACACTTCAGCACATATAGACGAGAAATGTTATCTTCAATCAAAACCTAACCAGACTGTTTTAGTATATAGTAATATTTGTATCCATATGTGAAAAAAAAAAACTGATCACGGAAATTTGTGCGTCATTTATAGCATAGATTACATCATTACCTATTATAGCAGAAACGTTTTATATTTTGATAAATCGAACATTTCATCAAGCTTCTTTCGAAAACATTATAGAATTATAAAAAACAATTGAGATCGATGCACGTTTGCACTATATCAACGTTTAATTATATTCAGTGTTTCCTTTAGAGTGAACGTCGGAAACATAATATAGAATGTTTTAAGTAAAACGTGATTTGTGTGAATAAATCCATTGCAGTCCTAAAAATCAAACCGAAGTTCCATGTACCCAACATACATGAATTAAAATTAATATATATGAAACCACTAAAATAACCTGAACAACGTTGAGAATGTTTTTGAACGGAAAAAGGATGACGAATTTCTTCACCATTTGATCAACAAAAGATATTTAGATTACCTTGTTTCATTCAAATAATTTGAAACGTTAGTTTTGATGTCTGAGAGTTTCTCATATCTAGATTTAACACAACTATTATGCATAAATTTTATTAGTATCATTCTCAAGCCAAGCTCCATTTACTCCAAGTTTTGAAGTAGTAGGTGCTAATAATTGATTACATATCTTTTATTATTTTTTCTGAAATATGGTGTTATCAAATTTTTGCTTCTTCAATAAACTTCCATCGATAAAAGTGAATCAGGTTTCAAGTTGATTACAATGTATTTTACAGGTGATAAACTTAAACTAATGGTTTTGTTGACTCAGTATTTCCCCTACCCCGTTTCGTTTGTCAATAGTGATATGCTAGTTTTGACATTGACGAAAAATATACCTCTTGAGTTGTTTTCATTAGTACGAAGCTAATATTTTGATAATTTCTCACAGTCACTCAGAATAATATTGAACTTTATTCCCCTTAAATATAGACCATTAATTCTGAACTTCTGAAATATGGGATCCCTATATTTACGCTTCCATAATACACTCGTTTTGAAATGTAATATACATGATCCTCAATATCTTTGATGGGTCATTTAAACGAAGAAATTAGTTTATTATAGATAGATATATATTTATTACTTAAACGTCACATTAAAATTATAAAGTAAACTCTTCGCTCATCATTCAGAAATATAATTTCAAAACTCTTTCACTAATATTCCTTAGGCATACAGAAGCATAAAAAAATATTTAGTAATTTATTGACAATTTTAAGTTACATTTGTAATGCAGCTAGTCATTAAAAAAACACCAAATAAAAACTACTAATAAAAATGATGATCTTTTAAAAAGTATATTCAGTAATATACATTTTCAATATCAAGGTGAAAAGTACAGAATAATATAATAAATTATTATTATTCTATAATGTTGTTATTCTACACTTTCAAAATCTAAGCAATTTTATCATCATTAATACAAGTATCCTAGTCAGTAACAATATATATTTAAATCTTACCAACTGTTGTTGTTTTGTTTTTTAAACACAAACCTTTAAGTGTTTTGTACACATTGGTTAATTTTGTTTACCTATCAAAATAATTATTATTGTCTGTACAATTGATTTAAATTGAAATGATAATTAATTTAATAATGTAATTCATTTGTGTGAAATGTAAAAAATAGTATCTATGAATTCCATCACAAATTATCTCTCTTTATTTTTAATGTTATGGAATAGTTAATTGCTTGTCAATTTTATGTGAAACTGTACAATATTTAGTTACGTATACATTTATCAGTTTATGTTTCCATAACAGAAGTTTGTGTATAAGCTGCACTTAAACTGAGACGTGTAGTAGCTGGTTTCAAATCTGATTTCATTATTTGTCCTGTAGATTTATTTTCTTTCATTAATAGTTGTTCACTTTCTTTATCCATCGATGCAATATCATGTCGTGAATGCCATGAATTCATATAATGAGTAGATGGATTGGTGGTTTTTCGTTGATTACTATGTATTCCACATTTATTGATTAAATTTCTAAATAAGTCTTTTAACTGTGAACGGAATCGTCTTCCAAGAAAAACGTAGACAAAAAAGTTTACACCACTATTTAAACATACTAAGGCATTTGTAACTGGACGAATAATTTCGATTAAACTTCGATGATTAATCAGATAAATAATTTGGTATCCAACAGCTGGTAATTCACACACTAAATATATTATAATTACTCCAACACATAAACGATTTACTTCCATTGTACGAGAACGATTAGATTTTGTAACACGCACAAAATAAGCATGATTATCTGAAGAACTTGGTGCTCCATGGCAACATTTTGGGATAGTATGATGATGTGATGGATGCTGTTTTTGAGGATGTTGATGATAGTCTCTGTGAAGAGAATGATAACTACATTGTTCAAACTGTCTGTTAGCGCAATCTATTCTAGCAATAATTTGTGCTCTCCTCTGATTCGCAAACTTAATTCCACGAATAAGTAGCACATTAAAAATGGCAATGATAACATTAGGTAGAATAACAATTAAAATTGTATAACTGATTAGACGATAAATTAATCTGAAGGCATAGTTATTATTCACCCATGACCGTATAGCACTATGATATATGAGAATACCTTTAGGTAATTCCGTAAAGTTATAATAACCAGAATGTAGAATATTTGTTTTGTTGTCTTCATTAGAGTAACACAATAATGGCATTGCATCAACAATAAAAAAATGTGGAATATTGTAAAGCGATGATAATATAACAATGAGTGTTATAGCAATATGCGCTTTTTTCCGTGTGCATATACTAGGTGCATGAAGTGGTTTACATACAGCTACCCAACGCTCTAATGATACTAGAACAACAGTCCAATTTCTCATCATTCTTACCGCCATCCCAGATCCATACAATATTTTACTTGTATGAGCATAAAAGTTTATGTATGACAACCATAAAATATAGAATGACAATGTTTTCAGAAATTGGAAAAAAAAGCATAATATTAGAAATGCTGTATCAAATACGGCTAAACTTGTTAATATTAAACTAGTTGTTCCGTGAGATCTGTCACGTGCTAGAACGAATCCACTTAAAACATTGCCGGTAATCCCAGCAAGTAGTATACAACCAACCAAGAATACATCAAATGCTACATTATATAGAACAACCCAATTTGGTTTGAAGAGACCTGGCATACTTCCAATGTCTTGAATGAAATATGTATTATTATTTGGTAATTCGATCAGTTCAGCACAGTTCGATAAAAGTTTTAATAAATCTTCCGTACTCATATCCTTGGAGCTCAAAAAATTAGTTTCATTGTTTAATTCCATTCTTACGAGATGCTCAATGTATTTTATTCATAATAGAATAATAAATTTGGATTTCGAGGAAACGATGCTAAACAAACCTTTGAATAGCTGTCGCTTTGGCAAGTTACTAAATACTATTTGTTATGATTGGTTGATAATGAACCAATCATAGACGTTTCAGAGAAAATATCCCAAAACACGTCTAATATTAATGTTTTATTATTAGTAAACTGAACTTCTTTAATAAAATCATTCAGATAGTTTTAAATCTGAATCTGTGGTCAAGAATTTCATCAACTAAGGTCATCGTTGGTAGATCTATTTAGAAAAACATAATTTGAAAGTGATTCTAATTTGAACTCTTGTTGACATGTCATAGTATAAAGAGATTTATGCACTGTGTTTAAAACATTAAAAAATCAATAAAATGCAAAACATTTTTACCCGATAAGAAGTAGTTTTTCACATTCTATGTTGTTATTTTAATAAAACAAACAATATATACTAAGTGTCCTTTTAGCTATGACTACTAGGTATCAAGAGAATTATAAACTCAATATAATGAACTGAAGTGATTAATATTTTTTAACATTGAATTGAACTGTCGGTCTCTAAAACTTCAATGTTCATTGAAGAGCTTCAAGTCATTCTCTTTATGTTTCTTTCTTGTAAACGAGTATCAACAAACGTAAATATGAATGCTCCTCACTAGTTACTAAGTTTAGAAAATTTTTATGTTTAATAACATTTAGGGAATTACTTTTATAAGTAATCTGATAAAAATCCTAATTTACATGAACTGTAAACATTTGAAAGTATTATCACAATTATCTGTAAAGTATGTATTTCATCTCCATTGAGTACATTAAAAACAGTAATAAGATATAATATATTGATTTTAGCTAAATATATTTGCTTCTATCTCATTAAATATAACTATGTTGTTTAACTGTTATTACAAAGCTTTTTTTCAATTAAGTTAACGAATAATGAAATAAAGTATTGTCTTTTCGTAAATATAAGTACATTAACAAAAATACCCAGATTCATATTTTTATTACTTCTATTTTATGACCTTGTTTCGAAAATCAAAAAGAACTATTTATAAATTAGTTGTATTCAAATCCATAATAGTAAGTTATATATATATATATATATATATATATATATATATATATATATATATATATATATATTCTTTCAGTCTCTCAAGAAATTCTTTATGTTGTCTTTACAAGAAAGAGGAGTTTTTTTCTCTCTCTCTCCATAAATTCAAAGTTAT